>JASAUF010000479.1:0-2400000 GCA_030180095.1 Magnolia changhungtana | reverse complement strand
GGACCGAACCGGGGTGATACATGGCTCCATATATCCTACATCATTTGTGAACAATATGATACGGAAAAAATGGATTTACAAAAAATGATCCAAATTAAATTATGTACCAATGAATAATATACTAATAATAGTAATAAAATATTAATAATTTAATAGCATATGCAAGTCAGGTCAGAACATATGGCTTTAGTATTCTAGACCAAAATGCAGCCTTATTAGAATTGAGGTCAAAAATGTAGGCCAAGTTAATCAAGCTCAAGAATACAGGCCCAAATCCAATCAACAAATCTAAACACCTAGCCCAAATCCAACCCTAAATGGTGTAAAATCAATCAACAAATCTAAACACCTAGCCCAAATCCAACCCTAAATGGTGTGGCTGACACTAGCCTCCAGCTAGCCACCCACATCTGGCTCCCCATGCATCTAAAGAATTACTTTGATTGGGTGATCCTTAAGGTAGATCAATGGCCAAGAAAATAAACGGTTCAGATTGATTAGCATGAAAATTGAACATTCTGAATTGATTGATAGATGGTTGGAATCTTCCAGTCACAATGATCTTATAGAGGTATAGGTGCTCCTAGGTGGCCCGAAATGATTGACTAGCCAAAACAATGATCCGATAAGGAGGTCACTCTGATTGGTTCCACCCATGATGCTTGGGCTTTGGAAGATAGGCTTTGGAAGAATATGTTTGATGGAAGAGATATTGGCAAAAATAAGCATCTAGCTTGACTTATTAAATTCTAATTACAATTTCTACCTGGAATAAAATCCAGAAGCAATGTGCTTTAGCCTTTGGGGGGCCTAAAGTCATTGATATGGTCTCATCCAAACAATCTAATTTCTTGAATGCCATTTCGCTGAAAATGCATTTTGCAAATTGCGATTCACGTCTGAACACACCCCTAGAAACAAAATAGAAGGGGAAAAGAAAATAAAATAGAAGTTAAGCCTCACTTCAAGAAACAAAACAAAAATAAAAATAAAAATAAATCGAAATGATAAATTATGAGAATAGCGAATAAAAAAACTCGAAATAGATTGGGGAAACAAAACAAGCACAAGAATATAGAAAAGTAAGAATGAAATGCATAGACAATACGTTCACTGTTCATTGATTTTACCTGCCAAATTGATGAAAAACAAAAACTACATAGGAAAGAGAAAAATTCATTCTTCCTATTTGGTAAAGCTCATACCTACAATGAGGCATGAATTTCAACAGCACACCCACATCCTAGTTCAAGAAACAATTATTGCACACATAAATTGAAAAGGGTCTTTTTCAAATGATGACAATAGTTGGAAAAGTTTTATCTTCCACATTATATGAAACAATGCCCATTTGTCGTCACCCATTGATGGCTTCTTTTTGTTAAAGTCCCTTGATATACATTGATACACCATACTCTAACGGATCGAGCTTTTAGAGAAAGTGGTTATTTGAAATGGTATCAAAGCGGAAGGTCTTGTGTTCGAATCCCGGGAGCAGCAAATATGCATCCCTAATATATTCTCCCACGGGGAGCAATTTATGGTGTTGAGTTGTGAGTCCCTCCACCCTTGCCCATTATGGGCCGGTTTATGGTGTGAGTTCTGAGGGTCTCTCATGCAGAGTTTCACCCCGCACACTTTTGACAGTTGACAAGGAAACAAGTACATCCATTCAAACAAACACTTGCTGTTCGGAGCATCGTTGCAGAAGCCCTGGTGCACGTAAGTTACACTATGCTAACAACTACGCAAGACAAAATAGGCAGTTTTCAAATAAACAAAAAGAAAAGAGGACAATGCAACTATTACTAGAAATAAGCTCCCAGAATAAACATTACAAAAAGATACCTTAAATCTACAGGCAACAGAAGAAAACTTGTAAGATGACCTTGAAGACTCCTCTGGCAGCGAAGGGAAAAGACCCGCAACAAAGGAGCATTTTGATGATGACAAAAGATTGCAGTGTTCCACAACGACGTAGTCTCGATTTTTGTCTAGAAAAGAATTTGTTTGATAGGTCACCTATCAAAATCAGGAATGACAAACCAAGTGTTTATCAATCAGAGTAAACAGTTTTCAACAAACTGTTCCATTTGAAAACAATAAATTGATAAGTTTGACATACCTTGCCAGCATAGTGGGAAATGGTAAAATCTGTTTCTGAAAATTTTGGCTTTTCGAACCTTGGATGAGTTCGGAAGCTCTGAAACAGCTTGGTAGAAAAAGTTTCATGTGTTGATTTTGGAAACATGCTGCACAGATAACAAAAATTGGTATGAACAAAAAAAAAAAAAAAAAATTCCAGAATAAAAAAGAATACCAAATACAGATTGCGATAACTAAGGAAAAGAAACAAAGAAAATCATGTACCAAGCTTCATCCAAGAGAGCAATAACCCCAATAGGTTTCTGCAAATGACAATACAAAGTATTAGTACTCGAGTAAAAAAAAAAAAAGTTAATAATTTGCTTTCTGTTACATAATTTGCTTTTGGGAGCACTTATGAAATCAATGCGAATTCAGGGCTCTTTCCAAGTATACTCATTTCAAAGTTGCAGATGGCACAAAGGTGCGCTTCTAGGACAATCAATGGTGCACAAACTCTCCTTTATGTTGCTCGTATAGGAGTGCAATGACCAAAGGGGGCCTTGCACTTAGCTTCTACCTATAGATGGCAGTCAAAGTTGTTTGGGTGACCGAATTCAGGTAAATTTTGAAACAGGAGATTTATCTTCTCTCATCTGATAGAGTTATTTGAAAGTCTACAAATTCCTTTGCTTGTTGCAGGCGTACTGCCAAGCAAAAGGAACACTCCTTGTGGTCCTAACCAATTTCAGAGTTTTCTATCCTACAGAATTTAATCATTCACAAAAGAGAGAGAAAAACCAAATCTAATCCAAGTCTCCTCCTTAGGAGGGGTTTTATTGAATTGTGGGGACTGTATTCCAGGTCATGACATACCACAAGCCCTTAACTGTGCCTCCTTGGATAAAAGCTCTCAATTAACAGTGAAACCAAGTTCCTATCTATGCAATGCAAGGTGTCTAATGTGCAGTGTGTGCACTACATGTATATTCCAGTCCTGTGTAGCTTCAAAAGCATCAAGGGCTGATTTTTTTAGGTCAACTTTTAGCCATGTTGTTTCGAGGTGAATTCATTTTGCCAATAAATCTTGAATGTGTCCATAGATCTGGCTGAATGACAATCCCTTCGATGATGCTCAAATGTGCATTTGGCAACCACAGCGTACATCGTGAGTCACAGATGAATTGCAAATCTCTGATGGCAGTGAAAAAAAATGCACATAGTGGCACGCTTATTCGGGAATTGTTGCCCAATAGACTATGTCCGATATGTCTGCAGCCTAGAGATATTCAGGCTATACCTTGTTTGTATCACAACTATGTTTGGTGCAGTACACTTGCAGCAGGGTAAGGCTATGATCTTAACCATAAGCCAAGCTGGCGCCATGAGGTCACTCGGATGGCTAAGGGGAGCATGATATGTCAGGTGCAGTACACAGGCGATGGTGTAAACATGACTTCTTGACCATGGTCTGAACCATGATGACCCAAGAGATCACTCAGATAGCTATATGACCTCCCTGGGAAAAGCAGAGTTGCAGGTTGGCTAGTGTATGCTTGCAGACTTTGTAGGTCACAAGAGGAGGCTAATTGTTGTCCTGAGATGAGAACCCATAAGGGGTGTATATATATAGGCATGGAGAGGCTGAGGAGAGGGTGGAAATACCTAGCTTCTCGGGCCCCAAAGTGCCACATTTCGGGATGTTATTGATCAAGAGTTACTTGACAATTGAAACATCTGAATCATTAGATTTTGCATGCGTGTTTGGGTGCAAGGTATTCAATAACGATAACAGTGGCCATAACAACCACCATAATTACCGTTACGATACTGATGTAGGACCAATGCATGAACTCAAATATTGTGTGACAACAATCAGCAAAATTAACTTAATTAATTTTTAAACAAAAAAAAAACACACACACACACAAAACTTGCTGTCATCATCACAAATATCAAAATCTCAAGAGGATCTCTCAAGCCAAATCCACATCCTAAGAAGAGCTTTGTTCAAGTTAGAAAGATCTCTCAAGCCAGCTCCTCCTTTCACGAAGGGCTTGCACACCTCTTCCCATTTCAGCAAGTGAAATTTATTGCCACCTTTCGAACCTTTCCCAAGGAAGTCTCGTCTTTAGCTTATCGAATCATTTCCGAACCGCTTAGGGGCACTTGAAGAGAGACATAAAATAAAGCAGCATACTGGAGAGGGTCAATTTGAGAAGAGTTACTCTCGCACCCAAAGAGAGATACCGACCTCTCCACTTCGAGAGTTTTCTCTCTATTCTTTCAATTACCTTGTCCCAAAGATAGGTTGCAGGCTTGCCGAAGCAAATAGGGAGATCCAAATAAAAGAATGGAAGGGATACAACCTTGCAACCTAAGATGGAAGCAAAACGGGACACCTCTTCCTTAGATAAATGAATGCCCGGCATCTCAATTTTTCCCATGTTGACTTTCAGCCCAAAAACTGCTTCGTAACAAACAATAATCTTGCATAAATTATCCATCGTAACCGAAGAAACATCGCAGAAAATGATGGTGTCATCGGCGAACTGGAGATGCGATATGAGATTCATGTTTTTTGGAAACATGAAATCCACTAATAAGAATAGCTTCTTGGCCGCTCAATAGCATCCAACTAAAAGCTTCCGCCACAACCAAGAAAGGGAAGGGGTAAAGCAGGTCTCCTTGGCGAAGACCCTTAGAAGTTTTGAAGTAACCTTTGGGGGAGCCATTGACTAACACCGAGCATGAGACGGTTCTGATGCACATCTGGACCCACTTTCTCCATGTCTCTGCACCCCATTCTTTTCAGTAAGTAATCAATGAAATCTCATTGAAAGTGGTCATAAGCTTTCTCAATATCTAACTTGCAAATGATCCCCGCGTTCTTTTCTTTAAATCTAGAGTCTATGCACTAATGAGCCATAAGAGCAATGTCCAAAAATTTCCAACCTTCCAAAAAATATCATTGAGTGTGGGATACGATATCACCTATCACCTTATGAAATCGCGTGGTAAGAATTTTGGCGATCATCTTGTACAAACTACCAATGAAACTGATGGGCCGAAAGTCTTTAAGGCTCTCAACACCCTCTACCTTTGGAATGATGGCTATGAAAGTCGCACCGTAGACTAGATTAAGGGTCCCGTTACCAAAAAAATCATTGACAAAGCACATGGCATTGCTTTTCACCACGTTCCAAAAAACTTGGAAACATGCCATGGGAAAACTATCCGAGCTCGACACCTTATCTCGGACCAAACTATCAACGATTCCTTAACTTCTTCTATAGCCAACTAACTCTCCAACTCACTCGCTTTGACAGAAGATAGAGAAGAAAAAGAAAGAAAGTCCAGTTGGGGACGATTCCAATAATCCCCAAGAAAGGAGTTTCTCGCAGAAAGAAACTATGGCATTGCAAACTTGCACCTTCTCCTCTATTCTTTTACCTTCCAACAAAATAGACGATATTCTGTTATTTCTTGCCCTTGCTGACACTACACTGTGAAAATAGGATGTATTTCTATCACCCTCTTTTAACCATAGGGCCCGAGATCATTAACGCCATTTGATCTCATCTTCCTTAAGGCATTTCAAATGTTCCTTGAGAAGTTCCTCCCATCTTAAGCTATCTTCTACAGAAAGAGGGTTGGCTTCTTCTGTGATATCAAAAGCATGGATCTCTTCGTGGATGCTCATGAGTTTTGCTTCTCTGCCTCCAATCCATAGACTTTTTTACTCTAGATACTAAGCTTACTTTTAAATTGTTATAATTTCGGGCGAAATCTGTCACCTGACATGGATGAGACCTGAAAAGCATTACACCAAGTTTCCACTAAGTTGTAAAAGTCATTCACCTCAAGCAAGCAAAGTTCTAATTTGAAAGGTTTAGGACCCTCGTTGTCTTAGCAGATTCTAGAAAAATAGGTCTGTGATCTGAAATTGTTCTCGACAGACCTTTCAGCTGAATGAGAGGATATCTTCTTAACCAATTAGTCGAGCAGAGACATAATTGGGATACTCTGACCATTTGACCAAGTGTAAATAGCCCCTCGCATAGGAATATCAACCAAATTATATCTTTGCACCCAATCAGCATATGGGATCCTGAAGATTTCACGTGAGTGAGCCAGGAAACGTTGAAATCCCCTCCTACGCACCAAGGAAAAGACCACTTATCCTGGATCAAATGAATCTCCTCGCAGAATCTGTTTCTAATAGATGCTTTCCATGGCCCATACACTACCATAAAAAGCCATTTAAAGCCAGAAGATAGGTCCAATAAAACCACAGAAACTGAGAATTTGCCGCACCAACTTTCCTCTTTCCTCCATAAACTAGAGTTTCAAGCGACGACAGTACCGCCCACTGACCATGTTGCATTGAAAGAAACGAAGTCCTTGGGACTAGAGTCCCATATCTCATCCAGAATGGGATTGTTGAAGGACAAAAGCTTAGTTTCTTGAATTGCTAAAATCTAAGGTTTCAACTTCTGCAAACTGCTCTTAACTTAGAGATCTTTTTCGATCTCAGGCCCCAAACATTCCAACTGAGAATCTTCATCGAGAAACCAATCTTACAATTCTGACCCTGTGCTTATCACCCTGTAAGTTGCCTGAAACAAAGTTAATTGACGTCTCCGATCACATCGTTTCTCTCTAGAATTTTGGAGTTCGACAAGAAGGCCTTCTGGATACCTCTCGGCCCCTTTGCTCAATGAATTGAAGGAAAGCTATCACATCCTCATCCGTAGCCTGTAGCGACAAACCAAGTTTCCTCCCCACCAGATCAATCAAATCTTTGGTCCAATCAATCTCGTCTTCCAGGTTGTCAACTAAAATATGCCCATTTTCTTCCATTCTGACTGAGTTAAAGTACTGACCACGAGCATCTGATTGGTGGCCAATCCTTTCAGTCATCACCTATGGGGTGGGGGGGGGGGTTATATCGAAAGTCTCCACGAAGGCCTCCCCCATCGCGATTGGAGAACCATCCACCCGAACCTCCGCCTTTATCAAAGCTGACATATCTGCCTTGATCTGGTGTTCTATTGACACCTCTCATTCCTTATTAGGAAGCCCCTCTGAGAGTTGAAGGGATGTAGGATCCAAGACAAGGGAAATGTCTCCATTCTGCCTTTCTTCGGTATGATCTTCTGGACCAAGAAGTTTCGCACTAGAGCATAGAAACTCATCTAAGCGGAGAACTGCCCTCGAGGCGCCCCTACAATAAGGAACAATGGCCTTGGAGGGACTTGAAGTCGCTTTGTCCACTGACGGTTGAACCAAAACGTGTGGATCATCAGCAATCTCTCCCTCACGAATAAGAACCTGCACTGGGGATATCGATAGGGGAGGGGAGAAGTGACCTCTCTATTCACCGCGAGAAGCCTACTTTATAAAAGGTCGAGCCACAGCTATCACTTGGACGCTATGTGTCGTATTGTCATAGCCTCGAATGGAGGTATGGACCCGAGGCTGAAACAAATCGTCACAAGGAGCCTCCTCTGTCACGCCACGACCACCCGAGCCTTCCAAGTGAATCCGATCCTTTCTCCAAGCCTCGCAGCTTGGATCCGAAGGATAAGCGTCCAGCACACGAGAGTTTGAACCCAACTCGTGTAAGGAATCCCCTAGTGCCACGCCTATTTTAGAGGGAGTATCCTCCTCCACACGAGTGCTAGAGGCCACCTCATGCGAGGGTTCTTGTTGTGCCACGATCGTGATTGGGGGAGTATTCTCCTCCAAGCGTGCTCCCGCGGAATAAGTAAGGGGGGCGACTCGTCAGGGAGTCGCCGCCTGTCCACCACCACCCATCTGACCAATGCTTTCGTATCAATGCAAACCCCCATCTTGTGGAGTTCCACAATGCACAGAGGATGGTGCCCCTTCGTCTAGAGATCGAACTCCGGCCAAAGCCCATGGTTCTCTGTGTTTCCACTTTCCACTGTTCTCTCCATCGAAGAGGGATGCCCTAGGCTTCTTCCTTCTCTATCTTAAGAGATAGGCTTGTATTCCCCACTAGAATCTTTTTCCTGTTGGGGATTGGGGAGGATTTTTTTCTCTACTGTAGACTCTAACCGCACTGACATCGTCCCCAGTTTCTGATTTTCCATCGATGGCAAGAACCACACCTATGCACCCTCCAATAGCACAAAAAACCTTTGCATTCCACAAGTCCATAGGAATATCCCAAAGTAAAAAACCATTTGTCCTTGAACCCAAGTATGGAATTACTTTCCCACCTTGTTACTATGAGAATTGGGTCATCCTTGAACAGAGATCTCGCTAAGAAGATGAAATCTTCTTTCGATTCAAGCTTCGGCATAATCTAGAGATCCTTGGCATTAATCGCCCTAATTTTGTAGTTCCACTCCTCCATCTTGCAACAAGCCTTCAACCAAAGCTTGACATCGGATAAAAGGAAGCCATCCTTAGTTGTAGCCGCCACTGAGGGTCTGATGGAGGGCAAGACCTCTTCGACTACCAATGGGTGAATGTGAACCGTAGGTTCATAACCTAAAACCACCCTCCAGCATCGGATCGTTTTGGGACGCTCTTCTGAGGCCTTCAGCAGGTCCTAATTCAGTAAATCCTTTTGGGACGAAGAACTTTCCCCAGCAACAACATCCCTAAAGGTTCTAGGCTGAACCCCTCCAAAGAAATTAGCACTCTCGCCCTACGATAGAATCTTGTTCAGTCGTCGAGAATGCTATTGGGGATTGTGAAAGTTCTTACTCGTGCCTCTCTTTCACAGCACCAATTTTCCTTTCTATTTTTGCGCCTTCTCTTGGTTGACAACTTCCGGACCAAATCTTGACCATCGGACCAGCAATCGTCTCCCCCCGAAGCTCTCACCATTCAACATATTCATGGCCAGCTCAACCGCTCCTTCCTTTTGCATTCATACAAACACAAAACCTCGAGGATTGCCAAATCCCCTTGAGCGACGAATCACCACCTCCATAAATTCTACAGCCCGGCTAAAAATCCTTGAAAAGTTAATAGGCAACCAACCTTCAGGGTAAAACTTAACGAAGAGGGTCAGAAATTCAGCTATCGGGTGTTGCATTTGCGATTCTTTCCTCCCATCTCCTTCCCTCTTGCGAACCTCTACCCACTCCCCTTCACCATCTTCTCCTTCAAATTCATCTGCATACTTTTCAGAAGGTTGAGAATGAGTATCTACATACTCGTTTTCTGTATTATTCCCATTTTCGTTACCGGCAAGGTTAGCTACTCTTCTTGCGCATCTACTAGTACCTCTACCATAATCACCCTCAGCACCTCTGTCAGTGCGTCTCGCAGCGCCTCTAGCTGAACCTCTCATAGCACCTCTACCAGCATCTCTAGCAGCGCCTCCAAAGTTTTAGCGTCTATTTTGTCGAGTGGGAGGTGAGAAGGGGGTTTTCAAGTGCATCCAAATGCATAACATAAACTGCTATTTGCGTCAAAATGGAGTTTAGGCCTCAACTGCAACTTTTGAGGGTGTGACCAAATGGGACCTGAAGCATGAAATCCTTGCTGAAGAAAATTAGAGATATTCTTGTCCAAGATTCCATGTTTTTGTACAAGCTAGATCGTGGTGATAATGTTTATCATCCTCTTTCGCTAGAACTTAACCATTTAAAAATTCAGACATTTGTATCCATAAAAAGATTGTTTTCAGCTCAAATTTAACAGTTCGGAACAAATCTAGCCAAAACCCTATTTTCACAGAAACTAGGGAACTCTACAGCTGACAACTCATTTCCGAACAAAAAAAAAAAAAAAAAACAGAACTCAAATCCTCTCAAATCAAGCCACACAAACGTCAAATCCAACCCATCTGTTTGTTTGGCTACACACTAATGATAAAGTTTTAACCATTGAGCATTTACACAGGAGGGAGATGACCAAGAATGTTTGCATTATGTGTCTCAACGATGCCAAGTCAGTGTATCTGTTCATCCATTGTGATTTTGCATTCAGGGTTTGCAGGAAGATATTCGTGACGCTTGATATGTATTGGTCCATGTCAAGTTACGTTGAATCCTTGGCTCAAGCCTAGAAATGGGGGTGTTTGAGCCAAAAGAAACACTGTTGTGGCATCACTCTTTGCCTTTAGTTATTTGGACTGTCTGGAAGGAATGTAACAGTAGGATGTTCCAAACAGCCATCCATATGTTAGCAGTGTTAATCAAGGCAAAGGGAGGTGCCATCTTGGGCGATGGGGCTTACCCCATCAAAAAGTTGTAATAGAGAAGCCATCCTTGTCAGTGGGGCTGTTGGAAGATCTCAACACCCACCCTTCTCTACCGCACTTTCCTCTGTCAATGAAAGTGTGTTATCATTTTAAAACAGCATACCATAACTCAATCATGAGTGATACTAACGATGCATCCAACTAAATAGAAACTTACAGAAAATTCTAAATTTTATCACCAAATCAGGCCACAAGAACCAATATGCCATCTCTTGGACCTCGTGAATTTATCGTCATGCATTTTATCTTGTACAAAAATCCAAGTTTACAAACTTCTCTGCTGGTAATCCCTGAAATCAAACAAGATTGTAGTTGGAAAGAACAACCCTGAGCCCATTTTAGAAGCCTTTCATATAATTATGCTTAGCAGGCCTAAAGGTTCTGATTCCTCAAAACCTAGAACAACCATGCATGCCCTTGAATGCAAAAGGCTAACACTAGAAGGTGGAAGCATGGAATATGAAGACAAGAAAGGTCAAATTTAGATAAGCTATTTAGTTCTTCAACAATATTTGTTGGGATGCTTCAAGAGCCAAGATGCGCCAAAAGCTCAACAGGGGTCCCAACCTTAGTTTCCGAACGCAGATTTAAGGAAAATCCATCAATTAATATGGGTTCACATCGATAAGCACCTCAAATCATATTTAAGAGAAAAGCAGTAACATTCCACAAGATATATATAGCTATAATTAATGATTAACTTTCTAAGAAAAGTAAGCAAAAACTTTCAAAGAAAAGTAACCAAAAACCTTCTCTATCAAATCCAAGACGTCTTGGTTGTCTATGAATTCAATGTAGCTCCAATTGATTTCTTCATTGCTGTACTCCTCCTGCTCCATCTTAAATACATGCTGCAATGAAAAGTGAAACTGACATGAGGTACCATAACCCAGAACTGCTTTAGTGAATTCCACAACACAAACCCACCTCATTGAAATGTTGCTGAAGTTTTTCATTTGCAAAGTTAATGCAGAACTGCTCGAAACTGGGCAAGAAAGAAAGGGCATCAATTTTTTAACAGTGGTCACGGACAAAAAAGCAGCTAGGACCAAGCATGTCAAGAGAGGACAGAAAACCAAGAAAAAAAAAAGTATGGATACAGAAAAATTATGATTGATATTATAAACAGTAAATTCATAAAACATTATATTCCTGATGTTGAAATACCTGTTAGTCTTGAAGCACTCAAAGCCATAGATGTCAAGGACTCCAATTTGAATCTTGGAATTCAGGTCTTGCCCCACAGAGCTATTAATTTTTTGAACCAGCCTGAAATAAACATTTAAAACAATATAGTAACTCATATATATTCCCAGTACTGGCACAAACATAACAAAACAAGTCTGAAAGAAGCAATGAGAGCTTGCACACCAGTCAAATAACCGAGAATAGACAGTCTTCGCTAAAGCATCACGACTAGCTATAGCAGCATTACAGTCAAGAGCTTTGACAATGTTTCCTTCACGGGTATGTATCAAACGTGTGCATAGAGTTGCAAGCAAAAGGTCTGCCCGGCACCTGAATAAGAAAAGAAAAGAAAAAACACTTTACCTCTGCATCAAGTAGATTCACTAAAACCAATACTGGGTACAAAACAACAAGTTTTAAGCATTAAGAGGACGATTACCACACTACATTATTAAAAAGTACAGTGAAGTAACCAATGAAAATTAAAAATGAAATACTTCCACACCTTGAAACAGAATTAACCAAAAAAGAAACTGAAAGTAAAAGGAAATCCTGATGATGTCAAGAGACTCCCATTTTACATATTTATCCATTTTTGCCAGAAACCTTCAAATAACAAAGAGAGATTTTCTGCAGCTTGATACATAGGTTTCACCAAAACATATGCATTGACAAATTTTGAAGCAAAGAAAACATGTTCATCCAAACATGTAGACAGCCTAAGTACCCTCTTCCCTAATGGTAAAAAGAAGTATGTTCTTCCCTCTTCTTGGTAGATCCCGACTACTAGTGAAAATAAAGCAACAAAAAGCAAAAGAGTAGAAAATTATCCTAAGAGTGCCCACTAAGGAAGAGAGTAAAAAATGTTGATCCTAAGAGTGGCCACAGTGAGCAAGTGAAAACATGAAGTGCATCCAGTGTTTTCATTATCGGAATCCATAGATGTATCGCACCCTTGGGATACGGAAACATATCGGGTATCATATGGGAAATACTGGGAGTATTGCATAATGTATCACTATTTTTGGGAAAGATGGGAAAATTGGTCAAATTTTCCAATGGAACTAGAGGGGATGTTTTTAAAAAAAAACAACATTACACACTTGGAAGTCAAAAAATCACAAAAAACAAGTACACATACTAAGTTTTCATTGTATATTGTCCTAAACTATTCGTTGTCTAACAGAAGTGCAATTATATTCAAAATCAGTTCATATCATTTATAGATCTAAGAAGACGAATATGAAGACACGAGCAAATAAAAAGCCAATTAAAAAGTAGAAATATACATGTGAAAATTTTTAATTAAAAATCTAATTTATTTAAATCCAGAACCCACCGTCAACCTACAGATCAGCCTCCAACATGACCAATGTGATTTTTTCATACTCTAATTGTAATTTCAATAAGTGAAATGGGGGAAACTTCGAATTTTCTCCCATTTTTCCCAAATCCATAAATTAGAGTGTAACTGATATTAAAATCAGAAAACACTTGTAAACACTTGCAAATTAAGGCTAAATGATTGTTGATCAATTTGGATTTTTTGAATATATATATATATATATATATATATTGATTAAATAATTTTTTCGAAAAATCCAAAAACCTTTGTCAATCTTTTGATCAACATCCAATATGTCCAATATGATTTTTTTTTTGCATACTCTAATTGCAATCCAAAAGGGGGAAATTAGGGAAATTTCAAATTTCTTCCTTTTTTTCCCCAAATCCCCAAATCAAATGTTAACATCCATGATTGAGCATGTAAAACCTGCAAAATCATGAATTTCCACCTTAGTTCTAGTGATTTACAACAACAATAAAAAAAGATTAAAAACAAAAACATTCTCACTAGCTGAAAATCAGTCCACGACCCACCACAATCTAATCTCAATTTCCAAATGAAAATCCAGTTGTTTCTCCAAAAAAATGGAAGAGGGTTGGTTGAAATTACCTCGAGAATGGAGTATAGACAAGATTTGGGGAAATTTGGAAATTTTTTAGGGTTTTTGAGGATTATTTTGAGAAAATATGGAAGGGTGTTGTAAGTGGGAAAGCATCAACAATACTATCGAATATATCATCAATATTAAGTAGTATATAACGGCCATTATTTTCGCATCGTATCAACATATCACCAAAACAATGCGATATTTAACAAGATTTCATGTGATACCCATAAGTCCATAGACTTCCAAGCTATTTCGTATTGGCTAACCTCAATACAGCTAAGTATCAGAAGATATTATCAATATTGCAAACACTTGCACCAAATGAAGCATCATGTAGATATCAAAGAACTCAACAGCACATTATAGAGTTTAGCAAGCCCCAATCATAATTAGTTAAAGGAAAAAAAAAGTCACGACAGTATGGGGAATATGTGTGCGTGATTCATTAGTGGTCTCAGCACAAACCTACCCCATTTTCTGCAACAAATGCATTCATTACAAGATTGCACCGCAAAGGTGGTGGGCATAGACAGCCCTCCGAGGTTCCCACAGCACTTGAAATCGTAAGTAGCACTATAGCAACGATAAAACTCAGCAATAGAAAAGTGCAAAAATGTTAGAGAATTGGGAATCAAAGGCAGCAATATTCCTACAGATTATTTTTGGCATAGAAGCCCCCCCCCCCTCATGATGTTTATATGAAATCCATTTCAACCACCACGTGTCGCCCCACATTAGGGCCAGGGCCCAAAAAACAGCCCCATCCATGATTCATGGATAGCACACGATTGGAAAACAGTGTACAAGGCAACAATCACCCTCCACATGGTTTCCCTTTGTGTAGCCCACCTAAATCACCAATAGATCTGATTTATGGGCCCTATGCCTAAATTTTGGTTTAAAATCTAGTGGGTGGAATAGATTTCATATAATCATCATGGTAGGCACTGTAAAAATCAAAGGTGGATGTCTCTCTCCCAATTGTTTCCTGTGGTGTGACCCACCTAAATCACAAGTGAGCCTTTTTTTAATCCTAAGCCAAAAGTGGGGCTACACGTTATTTCACTTATACATTATGATCGACCCCTTAAAGAAATCAATGGCGGGAGACCATCTCTCAAATGTTGTAAATTTCCATGGAAAAAGAGAAGGTTGCATGTCCAACTAGTTAGACCACAAATTACAATCCATCCAAAATATACCTTCCTACCTTTCAAATGCGTGCAAAATCCAACCCATCCAATAGGTTGGAATTGCCATGATGATTTCTTCATGCAAAAATCAGTCACATCTAATCATTTATTGGACCTCAGTTATATTTTAATATTTATCATTGGTTAAAACTGTTTTCTATGTTCTGGCCAACCAAATGATTAGATGGGGCTGATTTTTGGACCCGAGGCCTAACATGGGGTGACACGTGGTGGTCGGAATGGATTTTATATAAACATCACGGAGGACCCACCCGAGCCACCGAACCCCTGCTCGCACGCAGGAACCCTGACTTCCGTTAAAAAATTCTAACAGAAGGTACTCAAAATGATAATTGCTTGGATAAATGGGGTAGCTTATTGAAAAGCTTTTCGAAAAAGGTACCAGGATGTAAATAACTAATTAATGAGGGAGTAGTTTGTAAATTTCCCTCAAAATTATGATATGAAATATCTACGCTTTAATGTTACTAAGTAATAAAAGGCCATTCTAGTCTTTCTACAAGCACAAATCTTAACAGATATGATATGCTTTGTGTAACGATAAAAGAGAGTCAGGTCAAGGATCACGTAACGATAGTCCTCATGTGAGTGTGTGCAACACGTGTTAGAGAACCACATAGATGACTCATGTGCTAGAAATCCATGCCATTGAACGGGTAGAGTACATTGCGAACTACGTGATGGATCAAAAAATAACATTGGCCCATTGATCAAGTATATCAAACCTGTATAAGAAAATTTGGTGGTTGGAAGAAAAAGACCAACCATCCAAATTAAGAGTACTACTATATCACTTAACGAGCTCACTGCCCTCTTTCTTTTTTAGGACTCAAATTGCGTGGTGTAGAACACAACATCGACACCCGTACTGTGTATACGTGGCAAAACTCTGTGGGCCCCACCATGATGATGTATGTGTTTTATCCATGCCATCCATTCATTTTGCTAGATCATTTTAGGGATTGAGCCAGAAAATGGGGTAGATCCAAAGCTCAAGTGGACCACACCGTAGGAAGCAATGGAGATTGAGCGCCTACCATTGAAAACTTCTTGGTGTACTCAAAAGTTTTGGATTAAGTTGATATTTGTGTTTTCCCTTTGTCCATGTCTGTGTGACCTTATGAATAGGTTGGACGGCAAACAAACATCATAGTGGGCCCTAGTAAGCTTTCAATAGTGAGCTTCATTATCCCCACTACTTTCTATGGATTGGTCAACTTGAGCTTTGGCATTGCCTGATTCTTGGGCTCATGCCCAAAAATGATCGGGCAAAATGAATGGATAGAGTGCATAAAACACATGCATCATGGTGGGGCCCACAGAGTTTTGGCACGTATACACAGTACCGATGTTGGTGCTATGTCCTACACTATGCAATCTAAGTCCTTTTTTCTACATGACATGTGCATGGTGCACATTCCATGATAAATGTCTCATACTTTTGACAAGTGTGTGTGGGATCGTTGAATACATGTTACACACGCAAACACTCAACCCCTCAACGAATCATGTCCTCTTTAACAAGAGGTATTGGATAGATTGGCAGCATATGATGATGATCCACAGGCATTCACAACTCGTACATGTTGCATACACTAACTCAAATTAAACCGATGAAACTATTGAAGCACTGTAAGTTAGTCAACATTCCAAAAGGAATGTTGAATAATCCTAATTACTAATTAGTGGATGCTTGTTGGCTAAAATAAGACCACTGGATAATTTTCATTTCAACCATCTAACACACATCCACCAATCTGATAATTAAGTGATTAAGTGTAGGTCTTGGTCCTATGCAGCATCTAGACTTGGACCCACAATTGGGAAAGTTTTATTTGCATTCCTTGAAAATCCAGGGTATATTTTCTGAGTGCTGGCGTATCATCTATAAAACCATTAGAATACCAAAGTTTACGCATGAGAATTCAAGAAGAATAAGATGATAAAGCGGCTGAACCATATGTTATGATAAAGGGTGACATGTCACAGGTGTAGAGTATCCAATCCATGAAAAGGTGGGTCGCATCAATATATGATCGCATGTTAAAATCAGGTTGATATACACATCAATTGAGATAAAAGATCAAAATCATCGGAAATCAAAATGTATGACTCGGTGTCTTGTATGGCTCTCCCACTAAATTGATTGGCCTAATTTTCATATCAATTGATAATTATGCTATGGCCCACCTTTTTATCAGATTGGATATTTGAAATGTATAACTAGTTGGAGAAAAAAAATGGTTGTACCATTAACTTCAGATATAACCGCTCTCTCAGATTATGCTTGTTCAAGAGAGTTACAACACACTGTGGTGAAGTAACTGCTAAGAGTCATCTGTATTTCCTAAGGGGGAGTTATTTGATACTCCGGCTGCATTGGACGGTTGATAGATGGACACAGTGAAAGTGTACACTCTGGATTAACTAACTCAAATTAGACCGATGAAATTGTGCAACTTGCTGAAGTTACATTTCAATCTCAAGATCAGATTGCTTGACCAATCCCAACTGATTTGTGGACGCTTGTCTTTTAGAATAAGACCATTGGATACTTTTAATTTTAACCATTCAATAAATATCCACCAATCCAATAGTTGTATAACCAAAAAAAAAAGTGTTTTTAGATCGTGAATCACCTAAACTGGACACATAATTTGGTCAGTTTAATTTGTGTTACCTCTATTCCACGCATGCAATTTCTAGCGCATGCGTATCACCGATCACCATCTGCCAGAGTAAATGTTTTCTCTTTGAAAGGGGACTTATATGATACTCTGGTAGCATTTGACACTCGATACACGTGCACTAAAAAATTGTACACATTGCATAAATTAACTCAATCTAAGCCGAATAAGTAAAACTATTGTCGCCATGTGACAATACCAAAATCATATTGATTGAACAATCCTAAACTTTGAATCACACTTATTTGATGAAATACGACCATTCGATATTTTCATCTTTAACCATCCAATAAATGTCTACCAATCAGATATTCAGGTATCAATTAAGTTTAATTTTTGGTTTAGGATGCATCTCAACAAGGAATCATAATTGACCTACTCATACTCCATGCATGCAATTTTCAATTACCTGTGCATCATCCACCATAATCTGTGTATCAACGATTCAATGTTTTCCAATTTTGAATTGAAATGGACTCCTCTCCACCACCTGTAGCACAAAGTGGGTTCAAAACCAGAGTTCCGTGGGCCCATAGCACCATGTGTGTCTGTAGTCTGTACCACCACTCTGTCCATCTTATTTTCCCCTAAATGCTAGTACCTTTGAACCATGTGTATCTGTAGTCTGTTACATCCACTCTACCCATCTTATTTGCCCCTAAATCTTAGCACCTTTGGACCATTATCTTCCAAATCCACAAATCAGGTGGACCACACCACAGGGATATTGTGTGGGCCACTGAATCTTCTTCTAAATGATCTAAATTTCATCTAGACATAGTGATGGTCAGTGCTCACAATCCCCCTTTTAGCTTAGCTTTCTCACAATTTCCCTAATAGCATAGAGCCAGAAAGGTGGACAGTTTCAATCCTCATCTCAACATTTTGACCCAAAAGCAATGGGACACAATATTCCAATCAATTAATCTTGACTTCCACCAAACACACGAGGGAAACTTGTGCACTGACAAAAGTTAACAATTCAAAAGCAACCTAGTTTACAGGTTCTGCCATCACTGACAAACCGACAAGGGTAAAATTGTCATTTTCCAAACTTCGTTAAAACCATCACTTTTTTCATTGCAAAAATTGCAGGATGGTGAATTTTGCACGTACAAGGCAAAATAGAATGGTATTTTTACAATTTTGCAAACACGAGGGGGTTATTTGCAGTATAGCAAAAGGAGGATAAATGTGCTGATGCCAACTTTGTAAGTAATATTGTCAGCAATACATTGCCTATGGAGCAACAGTGATAAGGATGGATACAGCAGCAGCTAGGTTGTCTAGCCATTTCAGAAGATAACTCTTAGCCAAGTTCATAGTTGAAACAGATTTCTAGCGTTCTTCGAGTAACTACACATTTCCAATAAGAGACTGATTGCAATGAACATGGTATTACACAAAGCACATACCATCACTCCCACATGGGAACAATAATGCATGGTGCAACTCCAAATGGGAACAATCATAAACTAGATACCAAACTTTCCACTTGGTTTTAGCCATGCTTGAATTTGACAAAAACATCATCATTCGAAATTCGAGCTGTAATCTTTGAAAAACGTCAATGATGACACGAGGAAGTTGTTTTCCTTTCCAGCTCCTTTTCTAGATGAGATTTCTTTTCATTTTTCCCAAAAACTTTAATATTTTGTAAATATGCGAGAAAAAAATCAACTTTTGCCAAACCGCTGAGGCACACAGGAACACTCCCAAAAACCATGTTTCTTATAGCCATGCAGTAAGAAGTTTAACAATGGAAAAGAACACCAATTTAAGCCATTCACAATTTCATTTTGAAAATAATCTAATTCTAAAGAAGAGAATATGTTGTGGACACTGAATCGAGCAAAATGTGACACATGACCAAAGAATCACAAGACTGTCAAATTAACACAAAATCAGCTTCGTTAGAAAGAAATTTCTAGTTCCGAATAAGATAAGTGAAAAAATGAAGGTGCCTAATCCATAATCAAAACTTTTTTCCAGGATCGAAGCATTACGACTCACGTATGGCAGAGGCCAGCAAACGCAACATGGAAAGATGTCAACCAGGCAACTCTAATCAAATGATTAGAGTATAATCCAAGATAAAAAAAATTAAAGTACAAACACGCACATAAGTGACTCAAGATGAATATTGAAGAAAGAAAGTAAACCGAGTGGCCTAAAAAAATACATTGATTTTGGAACACCAAAGTGGAAAATTAATTGGATCAGTCACAATCAAACTTCAAAATCAAAGGGCTAGAATAGGACATTGGGACTGGATTCAACTTTCAAGTAATCCCAGTCAAACAACTTACATAAATAAATCAGCAGCAGTCTGAAGATGAAAGTTAGATTTCTGGTCCTTAATAGTTGAAGAATCATGCTCTTTGCCAGGAGAAAAGTCGATATTGCCCAAATGTAGAATAGCAGCCAAGGTGCGGAAGATGGCTTCCTGAAAATATGGAATAGGATAGATAAAGGTAAAACAGCATCCTTGAAATGCAAAGTGTGCCATACAGGGAAAGAAATCAACCATTATAAAGAAGAAGTCAAAAAGTTGAAACCTGATCCTCAAGACTTATACCAACTATATCCATTGCTCTCCTTGTCCTTATGTATTCGTCTGCGCTGCTTACTCCATCTAAGTCATAAGTCTTGCTTTGGTTCAAGTAATGAAAGTTGCTTGGGTGCCCTAGCTTGTACTTCTCTGCATCCTGAAATTTAAGAGCAACACAGAAAGCCACATCTGTAAGCTTCACAAGACCAGCTAACATGACCTTAGAAGCATAACCTCCAACCTACATCCTACAATCATCATTCTGCACAACAACACAAATGAATTGTGAAAATCAAAAGAGACAATAGAATACCCCACTGCCAACAACAACTGCACATTCAAAAAAAAAAAATGCAAGATAGGAAGTTGATGGCAGTGAAATGGTTTACAGGAAAATGGCTGTAGTACATTTTCTTCAAGATATAGCAGCTCCAGCATTTGGAGAGCTATTTTAAATATGATGCCCACCTCCTCCCAGGATATTAGTTTTGTAGTTGGGATGGGCAGATTATCAGATTTGGGGAAGATATAGGAGCAGCAACAGCCCTCTTTGTAGAAGAATTGCATCCCTCTTCATTGTGGCATCACAGTTATAGGTTAAAGTGGCAGAATGTTACGAAAGGATTTGCAGTCATCCCTTCCAACTTCTATGTCTTCACTCTGCATAGCAAGGGTTGGAGCTTCCTAATGCCAAAGAAAGGAAGAGCCATACTTTCTCTAATTGCTTGCAGTCTGTGTCTAAGGTGGTGGGAAGTGTCAAACTTCATGTATGATTTTTGTAATTTGGGAGAGTTTTTGCCACCTGCAGGTATACCCTTTCCATCCAATTGCCTTTTAATAAAACTCACCTTATTGAACCAAAAAAAAAAAAAAAAAAGGAAATGTATTTACTGCCGGATAAACACAACAATTTTTAATGTAAGAGTTCTAGAAGCAAGCCTAAGTAAGATTTAGAAGGAAAGATTCCTATCTTATGGTAGTTGACAAAAATATGGTTGAATCTATGCTATGTCAGCACATTACCATGAACAGTTTTTTTTGTGTGTGTGTGTGTGTGTGTGTGTGTGGGGGGGGGGGGTTATGAGCACATCAAATCTTAAACAGATGCGACACCAGAAGAATTGACCTTTTGCAGCACATGTATCTCAATACCAGGAAGGAGATGGAAATCAAGAGTATCACCAGTGTGTAGAACACATCAATAATTCTGGTAAATTACCATAAACATATACCTTCCCAGAAGCACAGAGATGATAGAAGCAGTGATAATTCCTTTCAGGATCTGTTATCTGTACTACACGAGACCGTTCCAAAAGGTAGGTTCTAATTGCTGCACCAGATATCCTACCATTTGCATCAAACTGGATCTCGACGAACTTGCCAAAGCGACTGCAGATAAAGATATAGCAGATATGATCCTAATGGACAGAAATTAGACTGAATAGCAAGATAAATTTCATTCCAGATAGAAGCAAAAACGAAAGAGAGAGAGAGAGGAAATGAAGAGCAAATACATCCAGCAGGGGAAAAAACTATCACAACTGAACAATATCTAAGCACAATGGAAAACGGAGATCAACACGATATCTAGGCACAGTGGTAGATGCTCTGCATTTCGACACTGAAGTCCTGGGTTCGACAATACTGTATAGTGAATACTACATGCAATTGAGACGTTATATGATGCTCAACAAAAACAAGCAGCGTCTTTTGCTCAACCAAATGATTGTAGAGGTGGGCGGCACCCACTTTGGGTAATCCAAGGCATCTGGCGTGCCCCAATATTCCCCCAACCAGGATTGGGCTACTTTCTGTCCAGTAGGATCATATCTGTTAGATTTGTCAGTGGTGATGTTTGAATCACAGGCTATTATTATAGAGCATATGATATAGACTGCTTCATATTGAATGTTACTTATACATGATGTCAACCATCACAATTTGTAGGCATATCCTGATTTGAATGGAATCATCTAACAGGATCTCTTGACACAGTTTCCAAGTTGGAAGCCAATAACGATCGGGCTGAGAATGGGAAGCAGGATATATCAGCTACAGGATGACCTGCCAATACAAGATGATTGTTGATAGTGTGCACGAAGGTCAACGGTGGATTGCCCATATACTTGTGTACATGGTGCTACCCAATGCCCATATAGTCGTACACAATGGAATTCTCACCGTTCCCAAAAGAAAAACCAATCCCATCTCTAAACTCCTCATACACCAAAATCTCCTTCCGTATACGGGAAGCACTATATAAAGTACACCCCCACCATTCCCCTTCATTGCAACCGTGCTTGCTTGCAATGATTTCTCTCCACCACAAGCCCTCTTCCTCCTCAAAGCACGCAACCCATTTCCCAAAAGCACCTTATTCATTATGTCCAAATCTCTAATTCCAGTCCCTCCCTAATTGAGCTTGCAAACCTCGCTCCACTCTAATAAATGAAACTTTTTCTTATCTTCTGATCCATGCCAAAGTAAATCTCGCCTCAACTTTTCAAGCTTGTTAAGGATAGATTTCGGGCATCTAAAGAGAAACATGAAGTACAAGGGAAGACTTGAGAGAGCGGATTTGATAAGAGTTATGTGGCCTTCGAGAAATAAGTATCGACCTTTCCATTTAGCTAGTTTTCTTTCGAAGCACCCCACCACAGTAGTCCATAACTGTTTTGTCAGCTTCCTGATGCATAAAGGATGACCGAGATACGATGTAGGGAACTCCCCCGACTTGCAACCAAAAACCCCGGCCAAGCGAACCAAGTCCTCCTTAGGAAGGCTAACCACCAACATTTCACTCACAGCTACATTCACTTTAAAGCCCAGCTTCAAAGCACAAAATCATCATCCTCAACTTTTTGACCATAGGTTCATTGCCATCACAAAGTAGAAATGTGTCACCCGTGAACTAGAGATGGGATATTGGTAGGAAGGCCTTGTACACAATAAAGCATAATATCGTAAGGTATTGCATAATATAGCGAAAGATCGCAAGCTATCATGACTAGTCCTTTTTATAAAATTCTTGATATAGTCCGATATCGCACAGAAATGTGGGAAATCCAAGGCTTTCTTCAGAATATTCAGAAAACCCCATTCTAAATCAGTTTTTCTTGAATCCTCTTCAGTTCTAACTAGATTTATTGTGGGTTTCGACCCTTTCTCTCGAGTCCCTTCGAAGAAAATTACAAATTTCATGTTGGAATCAAGATACCAGCCGATTTGGGGCCGTTTTCGATCCAATAAGTAGTTTCGAATTATGATCCTTTTTTGTGGTAAAATCAAGTGAAATCAGTGTCAAATGATTACAAATCTATGATTCTTCATGTTATACATGAAAAATCAGGGATTTGGAGCTTTGATTTCAAGATTTGGGGGAGATGGGCTGACCTGCGGAAAATTAAACAAAATCAAAATTTCTCCAATTTCTCCGAAATCTATTGCAATCTTACTGCACAAACATGAAATCAAACATGCATGTAACCCGATTTAGTGATTCTTGGTAAATTGGGGATTTTTCAAAAAAAATTATTAAAAATATAAAAAATTCAAAATTTTACTTCAATCAACGGTCAATTGGCCCCCATTTCAGAGTTTTGTTTTCACAATTCCACTCATAATATATGAGCAACTCTATGTGGGTCTAAGCCATAGCCACGCGTGTCATTCACAAGTATATTTCTAGAACCCTATACAAAGGAAAACATGTTATGTGCACCTTTTTGCGATGTTTTGATTTCTAAGTGTATATTGATATCTTTTTTAACAATTCTTGAAGTTTCATTGAAAAATTCGACCAATTTCCTAGTGTTTCCCAACAACAGCAATACATTACACAATACAGCTGATATATTCCATGTGATAACCGACATGTATCCATATCCCAAGAGTGTGATACATTACGAGATAATGATATGGAAAATATTGGTTGAGTCTTGCCCACGCACTAGCGATAGGATGGAAAAACTTGGTATTTTTGTCTCCTTCCTTTAACTAAGTTGTCTTAGACCGTAGTTTCCATTTGAACTCTTCTACCTTAAGAAGATCAAAGTATTGATTTGCTAACCAAATTCTTCTTTCATTGTCCTCCTCGGAAAGTTTCACACTTTCCGCCTCAGTGTCAAGGCTAGGGGTGCACATTTAACCGGTAGAACCGTGGAACCGGACAGGAACCGACCAAACGGTCCGGTTTGGTCCGGTTCTAGAGTGCACCGATTCTGGTTCCGGTTCCAAAAATCAAAGAACCGGTTACATCGGTTCAGTTCTCGGTTTGGGGGTATGTAGAACCGAACCGAACCGAACCGATCCGTAGAACCAAACCGTGGATCCGATCCGTAGAACCGAACCGTGGAATCGAACTTGGAACTGAATCAAAAACCCTTTGTTGTTTCCATATTTGACTCATGATTTATGGTTTATAATGCACAATTTAATTATTTTCATAAATGTATTTTTGTACACTTTATATAATATCTAAACCATTCATCGAATGGACCACAACATGGATGGACATGGGCTTGCAATTGAGCTGGATTATAAAAAGCCCAGAACCGTGGAACCGATCCGGAACCGAACCGGTTTTAATGGTTTGGTTCTGGTTCGGTTCTAGGGTGCCAACAGTCCGGTTCCGGTTCCAAATATCCTAGAACCGTTGCGAACGGTTCGGTTCCGGTTTCACCCTAGAACCAAACCAAACCGACCCGTGTGCACCCCTAGTCAAGGCTATGAATTTCTTTCAACATGTTGTCCATCTCCTCTTCCCTATTTCCCAAAAATTCATGTTTCCAACTAATGGTTTTGGCCTTTAAGATCTTCAACTTCTGACTTAGATAAAAACTAGCAAACCCCACCATGGTAAAGGAGTTCCACCAATCTTTAAGGCAACTATCAAAACCATCGATCTCCATCCAAGATAGCTCAAACAGAAAAGGTTTTAGACCCCAGCTTTCTACCGCGGCCTCAGGCAAGATGGGACAATGATCAGAAGCTGGATTGGGATGCCATCTTGAAAAAGTCAGCTGGTATTTCTCAACCCAATCTGTAGATAACAGGAATGAGTCCAAACGAGACATAACTCGAGTAGACTGCCCATTTAACAAAGTAAATTTGCCACTTACCATAGGGAGATCGATCAACTTGTGTTTACCAATCCGCTAGGGAAAACGCTCCATGCTACTTGTGACTTTGCTTTTTCCCGAGTTCTCATAAGAGAATCCAGTAACATGAAGCCACCAGCAATACACCAAGGGTTATTAAATTTTTCCCGCACTAAAAGCTCTACCAGAATTCAACCCCTCTCACAACTTGACCGGTCCATATACAAACAATAAACACCACCTGAATCCAATGGGAGAATCCGATGGGATAATGGAAGCAAGAAGAATCATAAGCGTTCGACGAAGATATGGGTCTAAAAAACCAAATTTATGGATCCTACAGTTCATATGATGGGCCCCATATGTACAGTTGCATTTAGAAATTTTTAAGGAGATATAGATCTGGTCATAATTTGATTCTTTAGAGTCTCTTAATTTGATTTTTTAGAGTCTTTATCCAGTAAAGATTTTTCTTCTGAAGGGGGGATCTTCATAGGATCTTATGTGTCATTAAATCATTAATATTTTTCTATTTTGGAATATTCATATCTTGGGGGATCTTTAAGATATGATTTATACACAAATCTAGTTAAAGACTAGATTTGTAAGATCTCTTTAGATCTATCTTTTTATTTTGGCATATCTAAAGCCTTCCAAGGCCATTGTATGGGGGAATTTACGAATGATGAGAAACTGGAAATGTATTCTAGGAGAGAGTATTCTCTTGCTGAGGGAGAAACCCTTAAAAAAATCAATTGTGTGAATACAAAAATCTGCTCTTCTCCCCTTCTTATTTTCTTTATCATCCAACCTACGTCAGCAAACAAAGGCTACTAATCATAAGCCCAAACATGTAAATACTTCCCTAACAATATCACAAGTTGAATTTGTTGCCCAATGGATATAATCTACTGCACTTTGTACATTCCAAATAAGTAGCAACTATAAAGCTAAAAACCTACTAGATTTGGGTTCCGACTCTTGGCAAAGGGGGATCACTATCAAACGATTTCTCATCATCTTTGACTTTCGTCTTGGCCTTTCAACTTGGATTGTTCTTTTCTATTTACTAAATTTCAGTTGCCTTTTCATCTCTCAAAAAGATTTAAAAAAATAAAAATCAGTTGCCTCCCAAAGAAAGCGGGGTTATCTTCATCCTTGTCTGTAGTCTTGGCCTCTCAAGTCTCAGCTTGGATCACAATTTTCTTTTTCATGAAATTTCAATTGCCTCTCAAAAAAGGGGGATCCCTTATCCACAACCTAATTCAAGGGTCCAAGTATAGAGCTTGGGTAATCATCATCTTGGCCTTTCTACAAGTGGGGCTGGCCTGTAAATGGTAGATTGGCAAAAGTTTCACAACCAGCCGCCCACAAAATAGTAACCTTCCATTTTTACCCAAGTTGTTGGAACCAGCAATGGCAGAGGCTCGCTTTGACATCACATACATGATACATGCCAATGTGGCTGCACACAGTATTGACCCCCAGCCAACTATTACATGCATGCATGTTCCAAAGACCAAGGAATCAAGTAGGGTCATCAAGATTCAAGAGGTCACTACTAAGCAAACTGCTATGGACAAAGCATTAAAACACATGACAGGTCGACCTCATGCAGCTGGCTGCAAAAAATAGCACGGAACCAACCGATACATGATTGCCAACAAACTCACATGCCAACATGGCCAGGTCCCAGACTGCACCTTGGCAAAGCTATTTGATGCCACAAAAGGGGATTTGCAAACAAGTTGACTTCTAAAGCATGCAGCGCCACACGAGCCCAGTGAGCTCGAAAATAGACACAAAGTAGGAATACCAAATTTGGCAAATGTCACAGAAGTTCTGAGGAATACACCTTGAGTTATCATTTCTAATAGTTCTTGCATTACCAAATGCCTCCAGGAGTGGGTTTGACTGCATAAAAACAAAAAGCACACCAAGCACAGTTAAACGTCAAGTCGTCAACTAAAAGGCAAAAACTATCCAAAACAAAGAAAAACTCCCTACACTCCAACAAATGCTATGCATTGCGAGGTATCCAACATAGATATGAAATGCCCAGTAATGAAATTCAATCTACTGCAACTCTTACTTCGAGAACTTGCTGCTCAACTGTTCGGTCATCACCACCAATGCGGCCACCAACATAAGTTAGGTACTGCATTATCAGCTTTGTGGTTTCTGTTTTTCCTGCCCCACTTTCACCACTGACTAAAATGGACTGGCTTCGGGCCTCACTCATCATCGCTCTAAATTAAGAAAGCCAAACAGAAGCTGGCTAAAACACTGTTCCAAAAACATATGTTATCAAAGATTACAGGCCATTTGCCATGCAAACCCTAAAACAACACACCTATATGAAGCATCAGCAACAGCAAACACATGTGGGCTTAGCTCCCCAAGTCGAGCTCCCTTATATTGCTCCATCATGTGCACATTATAAAGGTGAGGAAGCTTTGTAAATGGGTTCACAGCAATCAAAATGGTCCCTGTGTACGTCTGTCAAAAACATAAAAAGAAAAACACTTTCATAGATGAACATTAAAGATGTTTTATTTACAGTAAAAAAATAAAAAATATATTAAAAAATTTGCTTTTTTCGAATGGTAGTACTAAAGCCCCAAGGATTTGGAAGTTCTTAAGGAATTTGCCCATCCGACCGCTAAAGTTAACATAAACTAAAAGAGATGTTATTAAGAGACGCATTCTCTTAAATAGATCTTAGAAGTTCTTAAAGAGGGCAACATCCTCAAAGTCAAGGATAGTTTCTATCATGCTGACTTTGCCAACAGTAAAACTTGGAAGAACCATGCAGTTTCCTGAACTCATGCACCACCAAAAAAAAGAAGAAGAAGAAGATAAAGAACTTCTTGCTAGTGCAACATTGCATGCCAACTCTACCCATTGTGGTACAAGAGTCAATCATGCATCAAACCCATTCCACAATTTATCTGATGGACATATGAATATAAAAATAAGCAATTGATGGGATACCCATCATCATCATCATAGCCTTGTCCTAACTATTTGGGGCCTTTTTTAAAAGATTATTTGGGGTCAGTTTTCCTGATCTTGTTTCCGCAGCCACAAGATTCAAAATAGGATGGCTCACTCCTTCCTGGACGAAGGTTCGAAGGCCAGCTGCCCACCTGATACCAACCCTGCTTTAACTGGGCATAGAATCAAGGCCCCTGATTGCAACAACCTGCCACCTAGGATCAAATTGGTAGGCCCCACATGCGACCAAATCCAATTGTTGCACTCCACCAGTGAACTGATCAGGTTGCAAATGTGTGCATTGTTCAGACATGTATTGGTCACACATGCATACTGTTTGCAAAAATGCATTATTGACCCGTGTACAGTTTTCATGCATGTTTAAGCATAATTTTCTATTTTTTGTAGGTAGCTTGTTTCCTTTTCTGTTTAAGCTTGCTTAGCAAACAACAACTGATGTTATGATTCAATTACAAAAATGGCATGTTTAAGGCCTATATACACAAGGCCATAGGTATAGTCTATAGAACTGACCATGGCTATTTGTTATGAGTAAAGACCTGCTTTCCGTTAACCAATGATGGGGTGGTGATGGTGGTGTGTGGTGCCCACAAAACTAGAGGTGTGATGTCCTAGGTTGTTGTGGTGTCATTACTTAGAAGATTACTTTATGCTCACTTAACAATCCCCTATTTTTAAAACTTCTGCTAGTGTTGCGGCCAGTGTGAAGAATATTTGCAGCAATTACTTCAAAACAGGTGAGTAGATGTTACATAATTTATTTTCAACCATTTTGAAATCAGAGCAAGTTAAATTCCTTGGGAAAGATTTGATGCCAATCACAGGGTGATTTATCATTTAGAACTAGAAGTCTAGTGACTCTAGTCTGCAGGAAGGCCATTGAGATGGTGATTGATAAAAGCAGTTGCAAGAACTTCACCTCTGAGGAGCAGCAAATTGTTGAATTTTTGTTAATTTTCAAAGGGTGAAGAACATACAACCCATCATTACCTTTTGGCATATTCCTTTGGAGAACACTACTTGGAACATGCATGGTGCAAGGTTATTCCCATGGACCATTGTCATGTACCTCTTGGAAGATCTCAGGTACAAGATCAAAATAGCATCCATGATTGAGTGAAGAGTAATTATTCATTCTCAAAAGGTGGGAACAATTCATGGTGAAGCCAATGCCTGCAAAATCTGGATGTCCCTGAAGTGAAACCTCAAGAAGAAGGAAAACAAGTTTGGCTGACAAGCTGAAGGAAGCATCAAAACGTGAATCAAAGGATGGATACGTGGATGAATGAGCTGATGAAACAAAGGCCAAATTGGCCATGAATTACGGACGGAACTGCTAACGGATCAATAAGTGGATCAGATGATGAAACAAAGTTCAAATCAATGGCCAAATTGACGAAAGAATCAAGGACAGAGCTATGATTGATTATGCTCCAATGGTCCGAACTAATAATTCAAAACCTAAGGATGAGATAGAGGTGATTTTATTAGAATTGAGGAAAAGCTAGAGACCGCGACAACAAATTAGGTTCAGGTCCCTATGGTGGAGACTAATGATGATTGGACCAATATAAGTATGATGGGTGAGCCTCCATGCTCCACCATTCTATCAGGCTGATAACATGGGCATGGATCTTGTTACAACAAGGAATGATGACATGCAATTTGGAAAACAGTTGAATGGAAGCACAAAGATGGCATGACCAAAAAGGGAATCCAGCAAGGATTGAGCCAAGCCAACAAGTGGATCTCCATCACCAACTCTGCCAAAGCGGAAGAAGACATGATAAAAAGGTGGATCATGAAAATGGTTAGCACTGAAGCTGAACTTGAGTGTGAAGTCTTTAAGCCCAGAGGAACTGATACATTAGGATCCCACAAGCAATCAGATAGACGGGCACCATAGGTGATTCAAAAAGGTTATGAACCCTACATGTGTCCACTGTTCACATGTATCCTATTATTCCCACATGCACTATTCATCTATATGCATGCATTGGCTAAGCATAATTTTTCTACTTGATTGCAGACCCATGACAAAGTAGGCAAATGAAGAAGCGAGCCACCTACACCAAGCAAAGTTAGCACGCAAACTACTCAAGAACAACCAAGGGAAATGCATCATATTGGATAGAAGCTTTATATAATCCTTCGCACAAGGACATGTGCAGTATCTGAGTGGCACGTTTGAGTGATCCAGACCATTGATCTTATGGGCCTTAAGGTGTATGGACTGCCTAACGAGCTCCATCATTTTGAGATTCTAGACATACAATCTTTTTTTTTTAGAAAGATCTAGGCATGCAAGAATTAACATTTATTTGAATGAATTTCAACATTTACTGTGTTTCTCAACTGTCATTCTTCATATCCTATTAAAGGCTTAGGATTGTCCCATCTAGCAAATTTGGTCACCCACAATGGGCCCCATAAGATAAACAGCCTTGATCGCCAAACTATGAGTCTCATTCATACAAACACGAGACCTAAGAACAATACATGCAATCACCAAACCATGTACACTTGTACAAACACAATTGATGAGGACATCCGAGCACCATACCAGAGGAGGGCTGAGCTACTCTTCTTATGGCTTAGATGACCATTACATGGGGCCCACTTGGCCCAATTCACATTCCTAGCCAGGTTGAAGATTTGGCATGCATGTTCGTGCATCTTTAAGGACCCCACACTGGAAAGATGCACGTGAGCTGCATATAGGAACTTAATGGACACAACGAACCGTTGGATCGAGTGGACACAATGATCGGATCGTCGAATTTTAATTGTGGATCATTCGGAAAGTTACATCATCATCATTGGACATCTTGATCGTGGACCTCATGAGCCAGAAATAGTTTAGTTGTTTAGTTTGTTTACTTGTTTCATTATTTTTAAGTATAGCCTGTATTTGTGTTGAGATTTGGGACTTAGGAACAATGTTAATTCTTTAAGCATCTTTATGTTGAGAATTTTATTTGAGGGCGTCTTTTTTGTAAAAGATATTTTTTGAGACTTTAAAGGGTCGGACATCCCCAACCTAGCAAATATGCATGTTATGAATGAAAGAGATTTCATTCCTTTTGCTTTGAGATTGAGCAAAATTCCATCCTTTGATTGGATTGATGGTGCAAAACCACGGGGAGCAATTCCCTAGTTGTCTTTTGTACTTTTCTCTCTTCTCAACAAGGTATCATCTTTCTCTTCTTTTCTTCCTTCTTCATCTCTTCCTTTCTTTTCTTCTTTGTTACCCTCCAAAACCTAAATCAACCCGCCCCAAACTCATTTCCCATATTCCCTAGCCTTTAAACAACTCTAACACATCAAAACTCTTACAAGACACATGATTTCAATTGAATTCATATTTAACCCTATGCTAGGATGGGTGTTCCATCTCCCATAGGACCCTGTTTATCAATAATTTATGAGATTCACATTGCGGGACTGTTGTAGGCTTGAATTTTGGACATGTCATGAATGTGAAATTTCTAAATTTATGGTAAATTAGCTTTATTTTGTCATTCCATTGCTCTAGTTAATCTATCTTTTAATTTCATGGCATCATATTAGGTTAGATCATTGCGTCATGCATCAACAATACTTGAGAACGATATACATCCTTGGGCTAGGGATCAATGTATCTCCTCAATTGGAAAGGTTGTCAACAAAGAGATACATTCATTCCAGCAAGTACTCCATAAACAAGCCAAAAATCTCATGCATTAAAGTCAAGAAATAGATATAATCCATTGCCCATAGGGCTCTCAACAAATATGCAGATCCACGGGTATAACCCGGCCCAAGTTCAGAGCCCATGTCCTATTTTTGGACCTGTTTAAAAAGTCAAGGTCTAGGTCCAGGTCCAACATATTGGACCTGCTAAAAGATAGGATCAGACAGATTAATCATCAGGTACCTATCGATTGCTCGATTAGTTCAACTAGTAATATAATAAATACATAGATATATGTGCGTAGATGATAAATGTGCAATCAAGGATCAAAACCGTCTAACCTTCTTATGGGTCAAAAATCTAGCATGCCAAGCACTACACAGAATCAGTTGTGGTTTAACACTTACCGTTGGATTGTTGCTAAGAGCCTGTTTGGATTACGAATTACATCAGTAATTTGCTGTAAAAGTGCAATGATTACAAATTGCAATTCATGCCTCCAGAAAATAGGTATTCTGACCGACAATTCCCATGTTCGGATGGGTGAAGTAAAATCATAATGACAATACTTTTATGTTACTTCAATGTCAAATCACCCTCAAAAATACATTGATCCATGTTTAAATAAGAAATTTCCACTGCGATACAATAAAAAATTGTAATTATTACAAATTCATTTACCTGTCTCCTATTACATTTGCATTTGACCACCGGATTATGTGTTTAAACAAATGTTGTAAAATCATAATGATGACGCTTTTACAATACGTTGCTGACGTAATTTGCAATCCAAACAAGCCCTAAGTCCACACACGTGTACAACTACAAACACCAACATGGCACCCTATGTACGGTGGCAAATTTTTTTGGGATCCAAAAGATCCATCAAGTGGGACCCATTTTATCAATGTCACTGACTAAAAATCAAACGGATACACTCATGTAACACGCCATGATAATAGAAACAAATGGATCACCATTAATTGTCATGTAAACAGTAACACCACTAATCTGTGAACAGACCTCTTTTTTTGTCCAGTGCATCTAATTAGTAGAAGCCACCTGATGGACGGTTTGGATCTCATGTTCATGTGCCACTTCAACACATGGCAGGTGGTTGCTCCCTGGTAGTGGTACACACATACACACACTAGAAAACCCATTTTGCACTTTTGATGCGACTCGGGAATGAGGACCACCAGCTTGTGTTGCCGATTTGGTCCCACATGCTGAGATGGTATGATGATTGAAACCGGTCATGTTCTGGTTGTACTCTATATGAGCCACCATAAGAATCTTCCACTTAACCAATAATTCTAACCATCAATATTTTCAAGCAAATGTTAAGCATCAAAAAGAAAATTTTCAAATGGCTTGCATTAACAGGTATAAAATAAAGGGTCTAGATCAAATTGAAGAATCATTATTGCATCATAGCTCACTTATGGCAGCATCAATAAGATGTACAGTTCTCCTATCACCGGACCATCTTTTCATATAGGACCCCAGGAGCAACAAGCCAAATTTGCTACATAGGCAAAACGAATTCCTAAAAAACAATTGTAGCAGAGAATGATGATTGATGCTCTTGAAGAGTGCAGTGATTGATAGGCAGGAACTAAGAAGTTGCATTTGTGACACAGAGATAACTGGAATTAAACCATCTGAATCGAGGGCCCTATTTAGGTAGATCATAAGGCAAAATTTGCACTGATTTAATTTTCTTAATGGACAACTGGAGGACAGTTAATGGACCGTTGAGGTGCAAAGCACTCAATGGTTTGAAATCAGCAAACAAAAATCCACTAATCAGAGGTTAGAGTTCCTCAATCAGTCTGATTTTGAGAAAATGACGTATCCATGATAAGCCTCGCAATTTGGACAATTGGCATTCAGTAAATGCATGCCAGTTCTGAGTTCCTGAGTATCAACCACCATACTCACCTTGGGTACAAAAAGCTCCCTTCTTGTTACTTCTTCCCTTTCTTCTTCGTTTGCAAAACCCAAGCCAAACCCAACCAAAACCAACATGAAGGTAGTCATAGGACCAGATGAGTACATGAACTCTACCAGATTCGGGTCTGGTGCCTCTAATATGGTAGCCATGCCTGAATACAAGGCAGGTCCAGGTGAGCTTGCAACGGGACCCACCCATTGACAGAATGACAGCCCAAATTGCCTAATACAAATTATGATCTATGAAGTCCTTTTGCTAATCTGTAAAAAACCAACAAGCCAACAGATGCTGGAGCATTATGCCAATATCGTTGAACCACACCAGACAGGCTGCAATTCAGTTCATATTGTTTTTCACTTTTTAACATAAGGCCACATTTCAATCCACTATTGGATTGAAATGCAATACTTCATCAACACATAAAAATGACCATATTTTAGTGACCTGCCTTGGGATTCATACTCAGGAAATAATCCTCAAATTGCAATTGCATTCCTTACAAGCCCAGCTTCAAAAGCAACCCAAGTGGAATACAGAGCCACTCTCTCAATACAAATTCTAAGAAAGGCAAATACAATACTTTCATTTCCACTTAATTACACCAATTATGCAATACACTTTAATAGTGCATCCAAATGCTAACTGAATTCACTAGTCATGCCTCCACTCATCCCCACACCAAACATGCAATTCCATTTGCTCTCATTAAATTACTTCAAAATTAACTGAAATCAATAGCAACGAAATTACATCGAAGACAAATCCACAAACCACTTACATAGATATCGTTAAGCGCATATCTCCTCGCAAGGTTAAAAAGAACACCAGGCTCATTCAAGTACGTCAGCTTCGTCATATCATCAACCCCAGCATGGTCCTCATCCGGATCCCTAGGCAGCAATTTCCCAGGAACTGCCGGAACCTTGAAAAAAAAAAAAATTTAATCAATAAAAATTCCAAAATCCGCACCTGCAACAAAACAAACCGAAACGCTCGGAATCAAAGAATCTACCTTCTTTCCCCGGTCCGTAACAACGATAACGCGTTTCTCCCCGACATCGACGACCTCCGCCGGGGCCCACGCGCAATCGCTGTCCTCGACCCAGACGTTGTAGCCCTTGCGGAAGTTCATCCGAGCAGCCTGAAAGACAGACAGACAGACAGAGAGAGAGAGAGAGAGAGAGATCAAAACCCTAGAATCACTGCAGAGAAAATAGTAGGGGAGGAATGAAAAATAAGAATAAAAAAAGCCCTAGAAAAAGAGTAAGAGGCGGATCTTCTCACGGGTGTCTGTTTTTTCATCTTCCCGCTCTAACAGATGGAAGGCAGATGGAGTTGAAATCAAAATGCGGGAATAGTCCTTCTGGTATTTATACACCGCCGGATCTATCCATTGCATACTCCTCGCACGTGTGGGATTTTAAGCATCCGGCCGGTCCACTGCAGACCTTTGTATGCTAAGCTTAACATACAACGTGTCACGCGGGGCCCACCGTAATGTTTTTATGAAATCCAATCCGTCCATCATGTATTCTAACTCAGTTACTCCTTTTCTAATTAACTTCATGTCTATAAAAGACTCAACTGGACTACAACATGGGAAACAATTGGAATGGAGACGCCCACCACTAAAAGCTTTCCACAACGTATGTGGGTCCCATAATTTTTTATTGAATCCAATCCATTCATGAGATGAATCCCACCATGATGAATGTACAACCAAAAATAGGTTTATTTCAACGCTCAAGATTGCCACACCACGTAATTTTAGAGTTCTTAAGCATGATTTCACATGGTGTGGCCCACATGAATTTTGATCGGCCTGATTTTGGGCTTATAACATGAAAGATGCAGATTCTTACATGATGGACGGATTAGATGTCATTAACACATCATGGCGGGCCCAACCATCGCCTTGTAGGTGAAGCTTAACAGCGAAGTAATGCAGTAGATGCGACCTCTTTATAGCATCTCTTTCCTTCTCCCGCTAAATATGGCGGAGGTTTGGGTTAGGAAGACGCGGTGAAAAGGAATATTCGATGCTCCGACGTAGTATCCATATCCCTATTCATGCTTATCAAAATAACGTACGTAGGAAAATAAATATTAAATCAAACCGTTCAAATAGTGGGCCACAGCGTTCATGAATAGTAGGAAAAATCCGGATTTTTTTGGATAGTCCAGACATCTGATCAATGGAAATTTGGTTGTTGAAATTTTAGACCGTTGGATATTTTCAAATCATAATTCGAATGCGGTTTACGACCCAATTTTAGTATGGCCCACTATTTGGACGGTTTCATTTCAGAGACATATATGCAATATGTACATTTTTTGTCTGCATGCGCATGGACTATAGAGTCTGGCAGAGTACAAAAACTTTTTGTATACCGTCCATGCGTGATATTGTACGTGAGTTTGCTTTAGAAGAAATTGCAAGTAACCACGTTTCACCTGGTCTGGACTCACGAGCTAGCGTGTCGGTCCCCATTGGGGGTGCACATGCTGAGTGATACGACGATCCCAACCGTCCAATTTCTGAATCTGTTATATAAGTACTACATGAAAATTCTTATGCTTAAAGGATGAATTTGACAATCCCTATCTGTAGATAAATTTAGAACGATGAAATTATGATTTTGAATGGCTATCCTTCCAATCTAAGAATCAAAGGATGGGATCATCGTTTAAACGTGATTATCAATCTAAGAATCAAAGAATATACTATTTATGGTAGTAAAGATAATATGAACGGTTTAAATCATCGTACTATCTCATCATGTGGGCCCCAGTAGCCGTGGACACACGTTGGATACATGCTACTAATATAATGGATCAGTATAAGGACACACTCAGGCAAAACAAAACAGACGGTAGGAAGCTGGCAGGTCATGAGTCTGTGGTCCAGTAGCTGTTACGATCCACAGTGAGTGAAAGTGGATACTGAATGGACGGATTAGATCTTCTATCTAGGGTTCGTCCATCCATGGTGGATCCCATCGGATCAACGACCTGGATAGGGGATCTGTGGGTCCCACTTGTACAGAATCCAGGCCTGGGGATTCTTTACATGGCCGAGGATGGTATGCTTACTCGTCTCTAGCAGCGGCAGGCCGCATTAATCCGGCGTTCGAATTTGGTAGAAATGACCTTAGTTGGGGGTAAATTTACGGGAAATGCCACGAGCGTATGGCGCGGAACGAATGATAGTTTTGGGGGTTTTGAAGGAAGAGGAACGGTGGGCTGCTTTTCCCGAGAGATGGGTGACAGTACTGGATTTACGTAGGGAATGGTGGTTGAGCTCGAGAAACTGCAAATTTACGGTTCTGCGTCTCTCACGTGGCAACGTATCATTTATGATATAGATCCAATCCGTTCATCAGGCATAATTTACTCAGATCTTTGTCTTGAAAAGAGGAAGGTTGGATCCTTGGGTGATTCCTATATCTACCAAGAAAATAAACCGTTAAAAACTAACCAGGGCTGTATTTGAGTTACTAGTGCTAGTAATGTGGATAATCATGAAATATAACGGACAGATTTTTGGGCCTGAAAGTTTCTCATACGAGCCTCACCAGATGAATGTCTAAGATTTCATTCACGAGTTCTGATTCAGCACGTGTTTCCAGAAGCCTTATGCGACTTTCAAGCGAGCGAGTGCACTTAGCTCCACGTCGAGATTCCTCCCTCTGGGAGCGGGTTAGGTGCGACCGCGGCTACATCTAAGACGGTGCGGCCCTTACTGTGGGGCTCACCTTGATCATGAATTCTATATCCACACCATCCGTCCGTTTTACATTTTATTTTAGAGTATAATATAAAAAATGGAACTGTTCTAAATTTCAGGTGGACCATACCATAGAAAACAGTGGTTAATAACCATTAAAAATTCTTATGGAGTACAAAAGTTTTGGATCAAGCTTATACTTATTTTTTCCTTTCATCCAGTATTTATGTACATTATCAACAGTTTGGATTTAAAATAAACGTTACGTAAATATTAAGGTGGGCCATAGGATGTTTTTGATGGTGAATTCTTCAATCACCACTGTTTCCTATACCATATCCAACTGAAATTTGTATATGCTTTATTTTTTAGGATCTTGCTCAAAAATGATATGAAAAAACGAATGGACAGCGTGGATATACAGTGCATAAATCAAGGTGAGCCCCAGGGAAAGGAGCGTACCATCTTGGGTAGAGCCGGGGACGCACCTATACCGCTTAGCTCGGTGCCTTTCATGACCACTGAAAGACTGCCTTCTTTCAAGTACGGCCAACGTAGACGGAAGCGCCGTGATTGTAGCCAATTCCTCACGGAAATGGATTGGCTACTCCCCCGCCACCATCCAATGGCCGGTGGTCGGTGCTCTGTGGGCCCCACCATGATATATGTGTTTCATCCATGCCGTATATCTATTTTTCTAAATCATTTTAGGGTATGAGACCAAAAATTAGGTATATCCCGACCTCAAGTGGACCACATTATAGGAAACAGTGTTGAATAAATGTCGATCATTAAAAACTTTTTGGGCCCATAAAAGTTTTGGATCAAGCTGATCTTTATTTTTTTCCTTCATCTGATTCTGTATGTCCTAGTCAACAGATTGGATGTCAAATTAACAGTATAGTGGTCCTTAGGAAAATTTAAATGATGGATATCCAATCACTATTGTTTTCCTGTGGTGTGGTCCACCTGAGATCTATATCCATTTTATTTTTTAGATAAAGCCCCTAAAATGATCTTTAAAATGGATGAACGGAATGGATGAAACGCATATATCATGGTGGGGCCCACAGAGCACCGCCATCAGCCAGTAGCCAGTCCGTTTCCATTCCTGACACCCCACCACGTTGCACGTGGCGAGGATCCCAAGCTTTCATCAGCATGGATGTTGGCTTAGAAATCCTGCCCATCCATTTATCATGCGGGCCAGTCACGGCAACGGTTCTGATTTGCCGTGATGGGATGCATGCACTGATGGGAATTGTATGGTTTGTCTTGTTAGTTTCTAACGATTAAAAAATCCTGACCGAACGTGCCAACTGCTACGTTGACCGTTGAAGCATCGCGATTCTACACAGACAGCCCAAGAGCAAACCCGACTGCGGCACTGGGGACAAGATCTCATTGATCTAACCGTCCATAACCTCGATTAGTGGGGTTTAAATGGGTAATTACGATATAAATTAACAACGGACGGTTGAGATTATCCCTTGAGACTATTTATTGACCATTGACCATTTTAGTTCCCGGGAACACGGAATCCTGGGCGATGATGTGGTGGATCTTGTAGAACCGGATCATTGCAAAAACATCTCCCCAGAATAAGCATGGCAGGGTTCTTATATCAATTTGGTCCGTCCATCCAGTGGACCCTACGATGGATGGCTCTTGTTTGAAAAGTTTCACTTATTAAACAAAATTTTATACCTCATCCATCAATTTTTGGTTTTCTGTGCTGTTTTGATTATTTTGAGAGTCATTGATTAGACGGCCAGGATCATCTGGTCTATCATATTCCTGCTCAACCCGGTTGTACCATATCATTTCCCTTGACCGTGCACTTTCTCGCTGGACCATTCGCCACAGGACTCGTGGCAACGTACTGTGTCAACAGAACCTTCCATTTGATGGGCCTACTGTGGGTAGAAAATGGTTCCATCGTACAAGCCTTGAAGTTGAGAAAATTAATTTCTACAACAGTTTTATAACTGTTGTTCTGGAAATACTTTATATACAGGATAAGTTCCACCAGATGGACGGTCACGATTGAAATAAAACCATGACACGTGTAATGTAGACAGATGGCATGCCATACTCTGATTATCCCATCTCTACTGTAACATAACAGATGACGTGTTTGTAATTTCGAATTCCAAACGCGAGTAATAGAAGTTTGGGTGGACGTGAGTTGCACCGAATAAACTATTGAGTGGCATTTATTCGAATTTGCTTGCCGTGCAACTCGTGGGAAACGGGAAGCCAAAAGAAGTATCTTTGCAGCCAACCAAACGTCAATGTCCTGCCGGAACCTTCCTCCATTCGGCCCACCTCATCCGATGATCCAGGCCGTTCATGGAAAAGGTCCCATTTTGGCTATTTTCATCCGTACGAGTCCATCACACTCGAGAGTGGACTGACGTACCAAGTAAAAGAAGCCATATCCTATGACGTGGATCGATTAGGATGCATGAAAGCTGGATTGTCTTACCCGTGGCCAGCAGAGGATCCGGATACGGAAAGCGGATTAGTTGGTGTGACACACACCACCGACCTGGATCGTGTGTTCACCTCACCAAATATAGTAGGTTACGTCGTAAGGTATATGGTACATCCAAACCGTGGACTACTTTGCAAGAATTAATAATGGGTGTCTGGCTCATGGTATTAAATAGGATTAAGTGGTGTGAGAATTTAAAAGTATAATTATTATATATAATAGGGATTTTCTTTACCGTTATAGGATTTCGTGGCACAAACACAACTTCATGCCTATTTGCCTCATGGTGGTATTCGGTTGATAAATTATTGCTCATTAAATAAATATATTGACTATCATTTAGAAATTTTAAAAATAACGTATAAGTGTTATATCCATACTGTTCATTCATTTTACAACTTCATTTTATTTCATGGGCTAAAAAATGAGACAGATGCAAAGCTTATATGGACACTAACATAAAAAATAGTGGGATAATGACACCCACTGTTGAAATTTTCCTAGGGTTCACCATGATGTTTATTTGTCATCCAACCTATTCATAAGGTTAAACAGGTCTAGACAAAGGGAAAACAAAAATATCAGTTTTAACTAAAACTTAAGTAGCCCCCAAGAAATTTTCAATGGTAGGCATTTAATCCCCATTATTTTCTACGGTGAGGTCCACTTGAGCTTTAGATATATTTGATTTTTGGGCCCATGCCCTAAAACGATCTCAAAGGATAGGTAGACAGTGTGGATATAGTCCATACATATGTGACCGGTCGTTTGAACTTCCAAGTAAGGACTCAGTTAATCGGGGATCCAACGATTGTGGGTCATAGATATTTATGTTACTCCCAAGCATACTGCAACGATGGAGTTGAACAATGGCAATTTAAGCTTACCTAAACTCTAGACATTATGTAGCATAGTTGGACAAAAGTGGAGGAATCTAAAGTAAGCAATGTTACACAAGGTATGAGAGATCGTGTTTGGCGCGAGCCTGTAGCTCTTAATCGTGTTCTCCTTATATAGCTTTATGAGAAGTCAAATCCTCATTGGTTTCCTTGTTGGCCTAGAATCCTTATTTTCAGAGGTCACAAGTTATTTTCAAATCTTCTACTAGCACGACAACAAAAGTTTGTGGATCTTATGGGATCAATCTCACCAAACCCCAAATCCATCACTGAATCCTTAGTTCCCACCTGCTCAGAAAATAATAGGCTTATTAAACTTGCGTGATCATCGCGAGAGCACCAATCATCTTTATGGGGATCTCCTGTCACGCCTCGAAATTTGGCATCCGAGTTGGCTAGGCCTGAATCTGAATACTTGGATTGTGAGTTGACTGTAAACAAAGTATGCACCACAACCCATGTTATTTCCATGATTTTCAAGGCAATCAGAGTAACTAAATGGGTAAAAATAATTGCCATTAAATAGCATCCATAAATCAATCATTGAATATTAATTACATTGATATTTTTAAGTAAATAATAACATAGTGCAATAAATTTTAATTAATTTGTAAAGAAATAAGAGAAAAAGTCTTCAATCTTGCCTATATGGTTATTCATACACAAACCCTGCAAAATAATCTATATGAGTGTGAGCGTGACGGCTCGTAGAATCATATCATTCCCAAAATTGAAAATTCTACTATAATACCAACATAAACACGATCAATTGCAAATATTGAATTGACATTTTTTGTGGCAATAAAAATGATTTGGTATTCATAATAATAATATAAGATAAGACAACCATCTAATATCATTTTTTGCATCAATCCGGGGCAGATCACCCATGTGTGTTAATCATTTTAGGGAATGACCCTAGGCAAAGCACCGGTGTCAATTTTTTTAGGGAATGACCCTCGGCAGAGCACCGGTGTCGATTTTTTTAGGGAATGACCACTGGTAGAGCACTGGTGAATAAACTTTTAGGGTAGATACATAGGGCAGAGCACTCATGTGTGCATGTCTTTTAAGGAATCACCCAAAGCAGAGCATTCGTGTTGATCCTTTAGGGAATGACCCTGGGCAGAGTGCCGATACCGTATCGATCATTTTGGGAATGACTCTGGGCAGAGCACCCATAACAACTTGATCCTTTTTAGGGCAGAACACTCATAACAAAAGTCAATTAAATACATTATACAATATGAAACATAAATCAAATAAAATCTATGTTATTGAAACGATGCTCAAATAAATCCAATAAAAGTCAATTAAATACATTATACAATATGAAACATAAATAAAATAAAATCCATGCTATGATACAATGCTCAAATAAATTAAATCTATATGATGAGAATAAAATAAATTCAAATAATTCTGATTTACATAATAATGCTCAAATAAATTCAATGTACATACTGATTATCAACTAAACTTAACATAACGTAGGGTTTTCAACTGGGAAGATCACCTACTTATTGTGGAAAAATAATATGATGGGAGAAAAATAATATGTACGTGTACTAACTTGGATTGACCAACTATGAACTCAACTCGACTTGGGAAGTAAAACTCTATATAAATGCATTGATCTACATAAAACTAGCTAATTTCCACACCAATAAGATTAGATCTTTTCACGATCTAAATATGGAGAATTACATCAATGGTGAAAGGCTTCACGATATCATAGCATAGATTTTATTACATTATCGGTGCACCCATGTGTGTTAATCGTTTTAGGGAACGACCCTTGGCAGAGCACCGGTGTCGATTTTTTAGGGAATGACCATCGACAAAGCACCGGTGAATTAACTTTTAAGATAGATATTTAAGGCAGAGCACTCATGTGTGCATGTCTTTTAGAGAATCACCCAGGGCAGAGCACTCATGTGTGCATGTCTTTTAGGGAATCACCCAAGGTAGAGCATTCATGTTGATCCTTTCGGGAATGACCCTGGGCAGAGTGCCGGTACCGTATCGATCATTTCGGAAATGACTCTAGGCAGAGCACTCATAACAACTTGATATTTTTTAGGGCAGAGCACCCACAACAAAAGCTAATTAAATACATTATACAATATGAAACATAAATCAAATAAAATCCATGCTATTGAAACAATGCTCAAATATATCCAACAAAAGTCAATTAAATACATTGTATAATACGAAACATAAATCAAATAAAATCTATACCATGATACGATGCTCAAATAAATTCAATCTATATTATGAGAATAAAAAAAATTCAAACAATTCCAATTTACATAATAATGCTCAAATAAATTCAATGTACATATTGATTATCAACTAAACTTAACATAACGTAGGATTTTCAACTGGGAAGATCACCTATCTATTGTGGAAAAATAATATGATGGGAGAAAAATAATATGTACGTGTACTAACTTGGATGGACCAACTATGAACTCAACTCGACTTGGGAAGTAAAACTCCATATAAATGCATCGATCTACATAAAACTAGCTAATTTCCACACCAATAAGATTAAATCTTTCACAATCTAAATATGGAGAATTACATCAATGGAGAAAAGCTTCATGATATCTAAACCGATCTACGATTACTCAATACGTTGACTCATTGGTGCAATGGTGAAGACAAAGCAATAGTATAGTAATGTTATGAATCAAGTTTTGTAATGATTGATGGGAGGAAATTTACATCAAATGATATATAAGGATCTTCGGGTCATCCTGTACTCGGCAAGATTTGCACTCGGCAGATTCAGTCGACTTGGTGGAATGGCTCGATACACACTACCTCTACTCACGATCTCTCTCTAGTTTTTCTCATCGTTTCTGATTCATCTTCTCTTCGCTTTCTTTCACATTATCTTCTTGCCCTCTTTCTATCTTCATCTTAATCTAATCTCTCGGATTTTCCCCTCAATCTTTCTTCTAAAACATCTACCAAGGGTTGGAGCTGGCAGTAGTAGCCTCACAGTCTCTCCTCATTGATTCTTTCTCTCACTATCTAGTTTTATGGATGTGAATAGAGTTGTTAAAAAGGTTTGAGGAGTCGGTATTGAACAGGTAGTTCGGTGAGTTTCAGTTTCAGATTCATGAATTTCAGCAGTTTGAGGGATGGGTTCTCATGGTGAAGATCAATAGGGCATCAATGACGGATTTCATATCAATGGGTCTAGGAAAACTTTAGGATACATTAGATTAGATATTTGGATTAGAAAGTGTGGTGAGTTCAAGTTTTTAAAGTTGCAGTTGTCATGCACTGATAACTTGGAGGAGTGTTTAAAGGTTTTTCAGTCGTGAGAGACGCTATAACCGCGAGGGGTTGCGAATCGAATCTGAAACAAAAGTTGGGTGGGGTCTACCATGAAGTCTGACGGGAAATTAAAGCCATTCATGAGGTTTGCAACATCTTAATACAATGTGAGCTCGAAAGTGAGGCAGATCTGTTGATCGGGTTGGTCGCACTAGAGGCTTTAGAGCAAAGGATCGAAATAGATAAAGTAATATGGGACTTTGATTTGAATGAACGGTCCGGATTTTTAATGTTGCCCCCAGATGATGGACAGTCCTAGACTCAGATGGGTGCGGGGGTCTCTTTGTGTGAATTGAAAATGGAGGAAGAAGAGAAAAAAAAAGTCAGGACAATTGTCTCGAGTGGTGACGTGTTGATGCACGTCACTGCAAAGATTTTTTTTTTTGCTAATGGCAGTGGGCCCCACAGAGATGTTGTGACAAATCCAATCCATCCACCAGCCTTAATTGTCCATATTAGGGCATAGGCCAAAAAAGGAGGCTGACCCAAAACTCAGGTGGACCACACCGTAAGAAACAATGGTGTTTTGAATACTTACCGCTTTAAAAAGGGGGGATGTCACATCTCTCATTTTGGAAGGACTATGTGAAATGGTCGGCCTTGCCGAGCATACATGGATTTGTGATAAGATCCTTGTCTCGGCGGGTCTTTATTGTTGTTGATGTTTTAATCCTACAAGTAACATGGTATGTTGATACCATTGAGTAAAGGTCAATGCCATGGACAGATACTCCATGCCATCGGGAAAATCTGAAAAAATTCATTTTAGTTGCTGGAAAGATTTTGTGTTGCTACTCGATGTCATTGAAGGTGTTTGATGTCATTGACAGATCATCAATGTCATCGAAGTCCCATAAAGAGCACGCAAAATTGCATAAGTGCGCGATTTGTTTCCTATTCCGATTGTAATACTATATAATAGTATTTATCAGGTGTAATCTGGATTTGCAAAGGAGTATAGGAGTTGTAAGGTTTTCTAAATCATTAGTGAGGGTTTCAAGGGCATAGCTCGGGCTTGTGTAGAGGATTCAAGGCTTATTCGAATAGGTAACGCTTTATCTCTTTTAATTTATGCATTCATTGTACATAGTCATCGCTTTGTATCATCAATTTTTTTCTCACAAGGGTTTTTCTATGTAAAATTTATATTATTTGTGTTTGGACTTGGTTGTGCAATTAATAGTACTTTGCTTGATTCGTCCCTTTGTGCTTCCATGATTCTCGAACAAGTGGTATCAGAGATAACATTGGGAAGCAGATCGATCTGAAAGCAAGGTATCAACAGTATATAACCCAAATTTCGATGTAGAAAAATATTTCAGCAAAAACAATTTTAAACTATGGAAAGTTAAGATAACTGATGTCGTAGTCCAGTAAGGATTAGACGATGTCTTCCTTAAAAAGCGACCGAAATATATAATTGAAGATGAATGGAAAAAAAGATTAATAAGAATGTGAAAATGTTTATCCAATTAGGAGCACTTCGTTGGGTGGAGCTACAACGTTTGTAGCATGTTCCACGCCTGCACGTATATGACATGCACGCTTAGGTCACATGAGCGAGCAGGGCATGAAGGTACTTTCTAACCATTATTTGATTCAATCTCTTAAAAGTTTTTTATTTCAATACAAACGAGCATTGTATATATAGTAAACGGTCAATTTTATTTTTAAAATATGGAAAACATGTATGTAAGTGTGTTATTGATTATATGTGTTCTGATGTATGAGAGACAACGCCTATGATTTTTGGTGGAGGGTCGTCGTCGTATGTCACATTCATCGACAACTATTTCAGAAAAAATGTGGATTTATTTTATGAAAAATAATTTCGATGATTTCACTAACTTCAAGCTATGGAAGACAGTAGTTATAAAAAAGTCAGGGCAAAAGGTGAAAGTGGTAAGGATAAATAACGGTGGAGAACTTACTCGCGGGGAATTCAATCAATATTGTAAAGATGGATGGATCGTGAGACATAACACGGTGCATCGCATGCCAGAGCATGATGTAGCTGAGCGGATTAATTAGACTTTCTTGGAGAGGGCCCAATGCATGATTAGTAATGTCGGGTTGGACAATGAATTGTGCACTGAGGCAGTTAACACGGCTTGTTACTTAGTGAATCGGTCACCTTTTACAACGATTGAATGTAAAATTTTAAAGGAAGTGTGAAGTGGTCAGCAGGTAGACTACTTGGGATTGCGTGTATTTTGTTGCAATTATTACTCTCATGTGCAGTCAGTTGAGAGAGATAAGATGGGCCAGAGGGCTAAGAAATATATATTCATTGGCCATAGTAATGGTGTGAAGAGCTATGGGTTGTAAGACAGGGTCACATGAAAAATCATCATTAGTCGAATTCGACGAGGGATCCTTATTCCGTAAGAATGAGAATAATGAAGCCAAGAAGTTGGTTGTAGACATTCAGATAAACAAATATGAGACACAGGTTGATATTGAGATGCATGCAAAGGTACGAGAGTAGGTGGAGTAGCCACCCATGAGAATGAATATGCCAAGGGATTGCAGGTTATCAGAGGGATACAAAGATAACTCAAATGTCACATTTACACTCATTATGAATGAGGCGAATTCATATATTTTTTAGGAGACTCTTGTTAAACGAAATGTTGAAAAATTGAAAGTAGAGATGGATGATGAGATAAATGCATTGTATAAGAATGAGGCGTAAGAGCTGGTGGAGCTTCATGTTAACTGAAAAACGATCGGATCAAGTGGATCTTAATGAAGAAATATGATAGGTACATGACAATGTTGGTGTAAACCGTGAAGTGAACAAGGTTTTCTGTATTTGAGACAACCCAATGGGGTTGAATATATAGAGATTACATACATCTATAAAAGGAAAATAATAACCACAAAATCCTCTACCTATGGAAACAAACTATACAAGGTATACTCATTATACAAGGCATGTGAGTGTCTAACATCCCCCCTCAAACTAATGTTGGTCATCGACAAGTAATAGTTTGCCAATTAGAAAAGAGTGACGCGCAGAAGTGAGGGATTTGGTAAGAATGTCAGCAATCTGATCATATGATACAACATGTGGAAGAGAAATGAGGCCAGACTGAAATTTATCGCGGATAAAGTGACAGTCAACTTCAATATGCTTTGTTTGTTTATGAAAAATCGGGTTAGAGGCCATATGAATGGCACTGAGATTATCGACATGGAGTGGAATAAGATCTTATAGAGGAATATCCAAGTCTGAAAGAAGTCCACGTAACCAGACAAGCTCACTACACGCAGCTGACGTCGCCCGATACTCAGCTTATGTGCTTGATTTAGAAACAGTGGCCTGCTTCTTACACTTCCAAGATATGAGAAAAGTAACGAGAAAAACACAGTAACCAGTGGTAGATCTTCGCGTGAGAGTGCATCCAACCCAATCAGCATCCGAATAAGCACGAAGGTCAAGCACGAAGGTCTAAAGTCGCCGTGGAGGAGAAGAACAGGGATCGATCTAGAGTCCCACGAAGGTACCATAGGATGCGCAACACCGCAGTCATATGAAGAGTCCGAGGAGCAGAAATAAACTGACTGATGACTTGGACAGCGTAGGCAGTTTCAGGGCGAGTCATAGTTAAGAAAACTAGACTCTCAACCAAACGGCGGTATAAGCCGGACTGTGCAAGTAGATCACCATCGTCATGGCCATAGCGAACGTTAAGTTCTAAGGGAGTCTGAATTGTCTTCTGATCCGTCAATGATGCTAAGACGAGAAGATCCTTAGTATATTTATGCTGGCTGACCAGGATCCCATGGTTGGAACGTGAAAAGTTAAGTTCAATAAAGTATGTTAGATGGTCGAGGTCTATCATCTTGAATGATGATTGCAGAACTTCCTTTAAAGCCGAAATGCCAGTAGGATCGCTACCAGTCAGTAGGAGGTCATCAACATAGACTAGAACAACAACAATCTGTGAGTAATGGTATACAAAAAAAAAGGATGGGTCATAACCAATTTGAGTAAAGCCAGCACCTATAACAACATCGTGAAAGCGTTGGAAACATGCTCGAAGTGTTTGTTTAAGACCGTACAGGGCTTTCTTTAGACGACATACCTTATCGACAGGGATTAAAGAGCCAGGAGGAGGTTTCAAATATACGATTTCTTGGAGGTCTCCATGAAGAAAGACATTTTTCACATCCATCTGAGAGAGTGGCCATGAGCGAACAGAAGATATAGCCAGAAGAGTACGAACAGTTTTCATCTTTGCCACGGGAGTGAAAGTCTCATCGTAATCAATTCTGTATTTTTGTTTGTATCCCTGAGCGACAAGTCGAGCTTTGTATCAATCCAATGATCCATCAAACTTGAGCTTAACATAATAAAATCATTTGCTACCAATTAGTTGTTGGTCAGCGGATCGAGTGACAATGTCCCACGTATGATTATCATCCCATGCCGCAAGTTTTTCTGCCATAGCCTTCTTCAAACAATCTTGAGTGGTTGCCTGAGAGTACGAAGTAAGAATAGAAACAATATCCAGAGTAGCAGTCATGGCAGATATAAAGCATATCAAGCGATCAGGCGCTCGATGTTCACAAGCGGAACAACGTATCGAGATAGGTTCGGGATCAGCAACAGGTACAGTAGGTTCGGGTTGAGTAATCGGTGGTGGATCTATACGTGGTCGACGTGAATAAACCTGCAACAGACGAGGGAGAGTTCTTGAGGCAAATGAAATTTCGGGAAAGACGGTTATACTAAGAGAGTTTGGAGTGTGCGGAGGAGGAAGAGATGAATGAAGGACAATGTGTTAAAAAAACAACATGTCGTGATACCCGAACACGACGAGAAACAAGATCATAACATCGAAAACCCTCATGAGTTTCCCCAAATCCCAAGTACATACATTTGACCTATTTTGCAGATAATTTGTTACGTTCACGTGAAGCCATGTAAACATAACAGATACATCAAAAAACACAAAATGTGGAATATGCAGGTAGTAAGTCGGTGAGAACAAGGTAGGGAGATTTACTGTTTAGAACTTTGGTTGGCATCCGGTTAATCAAGTAGATTGAATGTAACACTTCTTCCGCCCAGAAAGAGCAAGGAACACTCATAACTGTCATCAGGGTGTTGTCAATTTCAACAATATGACGATTCTTTCGTTCAGCCACCCCGTTCTGTTGTGGAGTATCAGAACAGGTGGTTTGATGAATAATCCCATGACCTTGAAGAAATGAACGAAAATCGGTTGAGAGGTATTCCCCCCCTGAGTTAGAGTTTGAACTGGAATCTGAAATTGAGTCTTCATCATAGAGTAAAATAACTTGAATTTTTCAAAAACCTGTGACTTTGATTGCAGAAAGTAAATCCAAGTATAACGTGTGAAATCATCAATGAATATAACATAGTATCATAACCAAGAGAGAGACATAATTGGTGATGAACCCCAGACATCCGTATGCACAAGTTCAAATATAGAAGATGATTTTATAGTACTTAGAGAAAAAAGAATACACTTACTCTTTGAAAGACAACAGGAATAATAAGAATAATCCAAATCATTTTTATTAAGAGAAATGTTTACTAACATGCCAGAAGAAATTAACTGAAGCAACCGATCTGAATGGGGATGACCCAGGCGACAGTGCCATAGTTTCCACAATTTAATTGCCGAACAAATATCTGATGAAGATGGAGAAAAGAAACAACGAGCCGAAGTGATAGACGAATCAAAGTCCAGCACGTACAAACGACCATGCCGCCTACCCTTTCCAAGTACCTTCCCCGTTGTCAAATCCTGCACAAAACAACAGTTGAGAAAAAATATGACTAAGCAGTTATTGGATGTGAGTTGACCAACTAAAATTTAATTGGAGGAGAGGTTAGGGACATGAAACACATCATGAAGAGTGAACCGGCGATGAGCAAAAGGAGAGAAAGTCAATGATCCAACTGACTAAATAAGTAGTATAGTGTCATCCGCAGTAGAAATAGCCTGATTGCCGGTGTATGGACGAATGTCACGAAGATGGGATACAGCTCCGGTCATATGATTTGAAGCACCTGAATCGAAGAACTACGTAGAAGATGAGGATATACCTGACATACCGGCCGCAGAAAAGGCTTGAACGATTTGCTGGAGCATCGCAGGAGTCAACGGAGATAAAAAGCCTTTAGCAGAAAAAGTAGATGCATATTCACTAACAGACGGCTCAGAAGAAACAGTAGCAGAAAGAGCACGACCACGGCCACGACTACGACTACCACGTTCATGACCGAAAGAAGATGCATAGGCATGTGTACGGCAGTTCTGAATACTATGACCAGTCCGTCGACAATAAGCGCATTATCTTTGCATTGAGCGACAACATGACCCACCTTGTTGCAGCCGCAACAAGTCAAATGAGTGGAACCACGTGTCGGTGTGGTAGTAGACATAGCAAGTACCATATCAGATGATCCCGGAGTTGAGGAAGGAAGAGAAATAACTTTCAGTGGTTGTTCCTCAGCCAATAAATCATTAATAACTGCGTTCAATGAAGGAGTAGGGCTACAGTTTAAGAGAGCAGCCTGACAATGCTCAAATTCCGGACGCAGCTTTATAAGAAACTGTCAAACTTGCGCACTATTGCGCATAATTTAGAATATGTTAAAATCATGAGGAAATGTTGGATCCATCATAGTCATCTCAGTCCAAATTGAGACAATTTTGGAGTAAAAAGATTAAATACTGTCGTCACCCTGAGTAAGGTTAACGAGATCCTGTTATAGGCGGTATAACCAAACCGCATTACTCTATTGATAAATTGTCTGGAGATGGTCCCACATTACCTTAGCAGTGTGTTGAGGGTCAAATATTGCATATCAGAACCCATTTATTACCTGGATTTGCGGGTATGATACTGTTTAACGGCCGGTTTTAATTGTGTTTTGTTGCAGGATGCAATCAGGAGCTTAAACTGAAATTAGGTATTAAAAGCGTGAATTTGGCACTCCGATGTCACAAAAGCAGGGGACGGACTCCATGGGACCAAGATCGACGAATTTACATGCCAGATATCCGAGAAAATCGAGAAACTGAAGCTCAAGTGGCCCGAAATTGGTCCAGAATGCAAGATCACAGTGTTCCCACCATCCGCTCGGCTCAAAACTCCATACATGGCTTGAGGATCATAATTGAACCGTACACGTCGAAATTCATCTGTCGGATCATCGCGGAAGCAGCCCAACGGATAGATCAGCCCATAAATCTCAATCTGGGGCCCACCTGATATTTGGATATGCTTCAATTCTGGTATCAACCCTTAATATGATATGACAGAGTAAATGGACGGGACAGATTGCACTAAAACATTACAGTGGACCCCACATAGGGGCGCACGAGTGCACATCCGTTGCACTCCCGAGCCGCACCGGAATCCAGGGACGGGTCAGCGTTCGCTGACCCGAGCCTCGTCTTAAGAAAAAAAAACGGAGTCCGTTTTTCCGTTTCAACAGCCGGACACTGCGACGAGCAGTGGGCCCCACTGGTCATGTATTGGGATGATCCGGACCATCCATTCACTCAGGGGCATAGCCACGACTCACCTCAAGCTTGCCTTTTGACACCATGCAAGTGATCAGAGAATCTGGGCCGTTAAACGTGGGTCGGACGGCAGAAAAGAAAGATCTCGTGGGCCACACCGAAAACAATTGAATCCAGTCATTCTTTAACGGTTTTTCGTCGTGAATCTGGTGGACGGTATGGATTTCTCAAATCATCAATAAAGTGGGCCCCATCACACGATCAGCGCAATCGTGTGCTGTGCGCAGCACGTCACGTCCGTAAGATCCTAAGATCGTAAGTAGTGGGCCCCACACATTGATCATATGGATGATCGATCCGTTCATTCACTCTAGAAGGAGGGTCGGACCATAGCCAGGTGGTGGAATTGCAAACTTCATCGGAGATCCGTTTTGATCGTCCAAACGCAGATGGACCGCAGCTCAGAAATCAAGTGGTCCACATTCATTACACTTGAAATATACTCCATCCGGACGGTTTTTCGTCACGAAGATAATGGACGACGTGGATTTCCCAACCGACCTCGAGAATGAGCCCCACCGACAGACAGAGATCTTGCGAAAGCTACGTTATGCGATCCGGAAAACCGGAATTTCAAAGAACCTGTGGGCCCCACTCTTCAACCGTTTCGATAATCCAGACCGTTCAAGCAGGATAGAAACGGGCCTTCAACCCCACCATGAAGACATTTTTGAATGATTTGGACAGACAGCCGAGCCATCTCAGATCAAACGCAAGACGTTTTTGCGTTTTCGGTTGCGTAAAGCAAAGTCCACAAGTCCGGCTCTGTTACAAAGTGTATTGCACAGGAGAGTAGTTTTTTTTACCCCGACCAACCTTCTCCAGTCTATAAAAGAAAAGAAAGAAGAGAACGTGAGGAGGCTGGAAGGTGGAGGCTTGGGCTGGGACAATTTTCAGTTGTGTGAATGTTGCAATCACAGATGCCACAAACAATTTCATTAACCTTCTCCTTCTTTCCTTCCATGGCCTCGACTCTTCGAGTGAGATTAGTCACTTTAAAATTTACATCGTCCTCTTCTTTCAGGAGATATACTCCACCTTTCTCCTTAGATTGAGTTGGCTTAGGCGTGGTGTTTGATTTTGGGTAATGGTCCCATGATTGTGCATTCTCGGCAAGTCTATCGAGGTAATCCCATACCTCATCGACCTCTTTATTCATGAATTCACCATTACACATTGTCTCGACCCGGTTGGCGCATGGAAGATGTCACCCATCATAGAAGAAATTTGTAATGCGCCACATTTCAAAACCGTGTTGTGGGCATGAACTGACAAGATCCTTGAACCTTTCCCAACATTGGTAGAATGTTTCATCTTCCTTTTGGGAGAAGTTCATGATTGCTTTTCTAAGGGTAATTGTTTTATGATGTGGGAAAAATTTCTTTATGAATTCCCTCTGCAAATCATTCCATGTGCCAATGGATCTAGGACGCAGTGAATGTAACCACGTCTTAGCCTTTTCTTTTAAGGAAAAAGGAAAGAGTTTCAGCCTGATTGTATCCTCGGATACATTGGGAAAGTATAAGGTGGCTATGATCTCATCGAACTCTTTCAAATGTAAGTATGGACTTTACGATTCAAGCCCATGGAATTTAGGAAGGAGTTGGATAACTCTGGCTTGATGTCCATATGTCCCGTGTTTTCGGAAAAATCATGCATGAGGCGTGCTCACCCCCGCCGGTTGTAAATAATCTCGTAAGGTACGAGGCGGTGCTTGAAGCACCTCATTCTCATCATGTACTTCCTCATCCATCTGTTGAGGTAGTGCTTGAGGTTGATTTTCAGCCATAACCTCAATTAACTCAGGGGAATTCGAGCGGTGTCTAATCCTGCGATGGACAGTCAACCCCTCAACTAACCCTCCTTCAGTCAAGAGACGTCGAGTGTCGTCACGGGCCCACTTGGGCATGAAACACTCGCAGCCCTCAGTTAAATTCTAAACCTAATCCTAAGAAAGAAAATGAAAATCTAGAAGGAAAGAAAAAGCTGGAAGGAGATTACCAACTTGAAGTCCCTAAGCTAAAAACCTGCAAAACAAAACAAAATAAGTTAGTTTCTAAATAGAAGAAATTTCTAAAGTAAATCAAATCTAAAGAGTTAGAGAATCTAGAAAATCAGAAAGAGTTTACCAAATTAGAAGTTCTATCTTAACAATCTACAAAATAGGAAATAAGTTAGTTCTATGAATCAAAATAGAAAACAAAATCTAAAATTAAAATTAGTAAAATCCTAATCTTAAACTAACTCTAAATCCAATTAATTTCAGAAAATCGTAGCCCGTGAGTCCCGCAATGGCGCCTTAAAACTTGTTCACTCCCCAAGTATAGGGTTGTGATGTAGTAATAAACTCGGTAAGACCGAGGTCGAATCCACAGGGACTGAAACCTGTACGTTATCTAAAACCAACTAGAACTAGAACTAGAATGAGATGAAATCTAAATTGATTTGTATTTGAGGAATAATGGTGAAATAATTAATCTAAAACTTTAGGAAAAATCAAAGAAGGAAAACTAGGGATTCAGAGGATCCACTTGTAGAGATCAGGGAGATCTTATGCCTGTATTAGAAATCAGGAAAATTAACTGAACTACCGTTGATATGGTTTTCAAGAGATGAGAGGTATATGAATTAGAATGGATTCCATCACCAAACCATGCCCAGGAGACAAAGCAAACAACAGAATTAATCTAATTACCAACCAAACAATGTATGAAGGTTAGGAAGGGTATCAGACATCCAACCATGCCCGGAGACGATGGTGAACAACGGGGCTTCGACGTCATAAACATAAAGGTAAAGAACATGCTCAAAGCCATTGCGGATCCATTGTAATTTCGGTCTGTGAACAGACCATTAAAGACTGAAAACATTCCCTTAATTAAATCCAAATCAATATCAGATCAGTCTAAACAAAATGGCACAAGCAAAGAGGCCTCCCATCACGCTACAAGCTTCACCTCTTGGCCCTAGCCAAGAGGTTTAGCCACACATGAACATGGTGATGATTAGGCTAATCTCCACAGAAAAGAAAAGGAAAGAAAAAAAAAAAGAAAAATAAACAGGAAAAAACTTCTCTGGTGCTCACATCCAAGCCGAACCCGAGCCCAGATCTCCAGCCATTCTCCACTCCTGCTCCAAGTCCCAGCCCAAGCCTCCACCTTCCAGCCTCCTCACGTTCTCTTCTTTCTTTTCTTTTATAGACTGGAGAAGGTTGGTCGGGGTAAAAAAAACTACTCTCCTGTGCAATACACTTTGTAACAGAGCCGGACTTGTGGACTTTGCTTTACGCAACCGAAAACGCAAAAACGTCTTGCGTTTGATCTGAGATGGCTCGGCTGTCTGTCCAAATCATTCAAAAATGTCTTCATGGTGGGGTTGAAGGCCCGTTTCTATCCTGCTTGAACGGTCTGGATTATCGAAACGGTTGAAGAGTGGGGCCCACAGGTTCTTTGAAATTCCGGTTTTCCCGGATCGCATAACGTAGCTTTCGCAAGATCTCTGTCTGTCAGTGGGGCTCATTCCTGAGGTCAGTTGGGAAATCCACGTCGTCCATTATCTTCAGGACGAAAAACCGTCCGGGATGGAGTATATTTCAAGTGTAATGAATGTGGACCACTTGATTTCCTGAGCTGCGGTCCATCCTGCGTTTGGACGATCAAAAACGGATCTCCGATGAAGTTTGCAATTCCACCACCTAGGCTATGGTCCGACCCTCCTTCTAGAGTGAATGAACGGATCTGATCATCCATATGATCAATGTGTGGGGCCCACTACTTCGCTGATCTTCCGGATCTTACGGACGCTGTGCCTGCGCACGGCAGTTGCGCTGATCGTGTGATGGGGCCCACTTTATTGATGATTTGAGAAATCCATACCGTCCACCAGATTCACGACGAAAAACCGTTAAAGAATGACTGGATTCAATTGTTTTCGGTGTGGCCCACGAGATCTTTCTTTTCTGCCGTCCGACCCACGTTTAACGGCCCAGATTCTCTGATCACTTGCATGGTGTCAAAAGGCAAGCTTGAGGTGAGTCGTGGCTATGCCCCTGAGTGAATGGATGGTCCGGATCATCCCAATACATGACCAGTGGGGCCCACTGCTCGTCGCAGTGTCCGGCTGTTGAAACGGAAAAACGGACTCCGTTTTTTTCTTAAGACGAGGCTCGGGTCAGCGAACGCTGACCCGTCCCTGGATTCCGGTGCGGCTCGGGAGTGCAACGGATGTGCACTCGTGCGCCCCTATGTGGGGTCCACTGTAATGTTTTAGTGCAATCTGTCCCGTCCATTTACTCTGTCATATCATATTAAGGGTTGATACCAGAATTGAAGCATATCCAAATATCAGGTGGGCCCCAGATTGAGATTTATGGGCTGATCTATCCGTTGGGCCTTCCGCGATGATCCGACAGATGAATTTCGACGTGTACGGTTTAATTATGATCCTCAAGCCATGTATGGAGTTTTGAGCCGAGCGGATGGTGGGAACACTGTGATCTTGCATTCTGGACCAATTTCGGGCCACTTGAGCTTCAGTTTCTCGATTTTCTCGGATATCTGGCATGTAAATTCGTCGATCTTGGTCCCATGGAGTCCGTCCCCTGCTTTTGTGACATCGGAGTGCCAAATTCACGCTTTTAATACCTAATTTCAGTTTAAGCTCCTGATTGCATCCTGCAACAAAACACAATTAAAACCGGCCGTTAAACAGTATCATACCCGCAAATCCAGGTAATAAATGGGTTCTGATATGCAATATTTGACCCTCAACACAACCCCCAACCAGCATTTTGCTAGTCCTGAGCAAAATATGCGAAAATTAAGTTGAGAATTACGAACAATTCTTGTGAAGCTGAATAATATTTTGAGAAATAATCCAAATATGAGAAATCTTAAGATTCATGAATGGTGATTATCAATTTCTCCTGGCCTCTCATGCACGGTGAATTTCATAATCAAGTTCAAACATCAATCCATAAATTAGAATAATTTTAAACATTGAGTTCCATGGATGTAGAGTGTAATCTCAGCCTGTTATCATTAAGAGATCAAATTGTTGATTTCATGATATCATTAGTAATCAAGCAGAAAATTCATAACGACCATCGCCTAAACCAGTACTTTTGCCTCACAGATCATTCTTTCATTTTTCTATTTGTTTTTTTTTTTTTTTTTTATTTAAGGTAACGTCCAAAAGGGGAGTCCAATCCTCACCTATAGGGAGCAAACCTATGGTGAAGATCGTACACCTAAACCTTTGTCTGATATCATCCATGAGGAATTAAATCCTCACCTATAGGGAGCAAACCTATGGTGAAGATTATTCGACTTACTCTGATGGCCAAATCTTTTAGGCTGGTTTCTTTCATGCTCAGTGATTACTAAGTTAATCATTCAATATCCAATTGAACCCTCAATGTGTAAGTGAGATGTGGTATGTGAAATCATAACTCAATCAATGTTCACAACTTCTAATCATGGATTAACAATTCAAACTTAACTGTGAGATCTACAGATAACTGAATCCAAAAGTTATAAATTTCCAACATCACGAATCTTGAAATTCTAAATCCAGGATATCTGTCAAAATCACTTTGACTTCACAAGAAAGTCTAGAAAAAAAAAATTTTAAAATTTAAAATTTTTCACAATTTTTGCTCAAGACTTAGAAAAACACTGATTAGGTAACCTAATCTCCCACCCCTAACCTAAAATCTACATTGTCCTCAATGTAAAAGATATGAGTATGGAATGCACATGGGACAACAAAAGTAAATGTGAAGTGATGGGAAGATAGTACCTGGATGATGAATCGTAAGAGACTTTTCAAGAGATCTCAACATGAGAGCGGGTGAGTACGAGAGAGAAAAGTAACACAAAAATAACAAGAAATAAAATCCTACCTATACCACTTTCGCAGGTGCTCTCGATTGCATTTAGCATATGCAACAAGCCTTTAAACCCCTATGTTGCCCCTAGTGGACGAGTTGTAGTCTCGTGAGGGTTTGCAGTAATGTTACCCACAAACATTGAACTATCTAGGAAAATGAAATAAATGGAAAAAAAAGCTGGGTTGCCTCCCAGGAGCGTTAAGTTTAACGTCTTCAGCCAGACCAAAGTAACTAATCTAGTCCTAAGAAAGCGATAAACCTACCTATACCTCCATCAGACTAGGAGATCAGTCCTGGTAAAGGATCAGTCAGAGGCATGGACATGTCCTCTGAATCAAATTTCTCGACAAATGGCTTTAGGCGATGTCCATTTACTTTAAACTCCTTGCCGTTGTCGGGATCTCTTATCTCGACGGCCCCATAAGGATATGCAGTAATAACAATGTAAGGGCCGGTCCAACGAGATCGAAGCTTACCCGGAAAGAGATGTAATCGAGAATTATACAAAAGGACTTTCTGGCCTGGCGTGAATGATTTTCGTAGAATATGTTGGTTATGAAACGCCTTCATCCTGTCCTTGTAAATTCTCGAATTCTCGTATGCGTCATTCCGGATTTCTTCAAGTTCATTTAATTGAAGTTTGCGTAGCGAGCCGGCGTTGTTCAGATTGAAATTTAAATTTAATTTTCCTGATTTCTAATACAGGCATAAGATCTCCCTGATCTCTACAAGTGGATCCTCTGAATCCCTAGTTTTCCTTCTTTGATTTTTCCTCAAGTTTTAGATTAATTATTTCACCATTATTCCTCAAATACAAATCAATTTAGATTTCATCTCATTCTAGTTCTAGTTCTAGTTGGTTTCAGATAACGTACAGGTTTCAGTCCCTGTGGATTCGACCTCGGTCTTACCGAGTTTATTACTACATCACAACCCTATACTTGGGGAGTGAACACAGTGCTATGAGGTGTGAGGCCAACAGTAATGGACCGATTAACGGAATCGATAATCCAGGTAATAATCCATCCATTGTTCATTTCTTAATTAACTAATTTGTCGGCATCTGTGGAAGTGGGAATAGTCACAAATCCATCAATTAGTCCCTACAAACCACGACCCTTGAGGAAGTTTTGAAAATGGATGGCCCATAGGGAATAGTTGGTACCATCAAAACTACAACGTGGGGCCTTTGTACATGATGAGTTCTTGTCCATTGATCTGAAGTAATGTAAAATACGCAAGAAGTTTCAGCAGAAAAAGGTTGTAGAATTACTGTACAGCAGGAGATACCCAAGGGATTGCAGTTTCTGGATCTGATGGAATAGCAACAACAATATGAACTCTGGATCTGGAAAAGAGATATCGAAAGCAATCAGCAACAGAGGCAACAGGGGCGCTGGATCTTGATTTGAATCTGGAAATTCGAGCAGGGGCACTGGATTGGATTTGTATCTGAAAAATCGAGCAGGGACAAGCAGGGATGGGTCCGACGCAGGGACAAGCAAGGATGGCACCGGACGAGCAGGGACGACGCAGGGATAGGGCCGAACGAGCAGGGGTTGGCCGGACGACGCAGAATCTGGCAGGTGATGGCCGGACGCAGCAGGGGGTGGCCGGATCTGACGGGTGGTGGAGTCGGTGATGATGGGGTGGCCGGATTTAGATCAGTAGGGCTTTGATACCATGTAAACCGTGAAGTGAAAAAGGTTTTCTATATTTGAGACAACCCAATGAGGTTGAATATATAAAGATTACATACATCTATACAAGGAAAATAATAACCACAGAATCCTCTGCCTATGGAAACAAACTATACAAGGTATACTCGTTATACAAGGTATGTGAGCTATCTAACAGTTGGTAGCGTAGGGATATGCTCGGAGAAAATGCGTCGACTTCACTGAAATATTCGCAGTTGTGGTGAAGTAGGTATTTATTAGATTTGTGTTAGCATTAGTTGCCCAATACGATATCGAAGTAGAACAAATTGATATCAAAACTGCCTTCCTGCATGGGGAATTGGAATAGTAAATTTACATGAAGCAACTAGAAGCCTTCAAAATACAATGGGCAAAGAACGAGGTTTAGATGTTAAAGATGTTGTTGTAAGGCTTAAAACAGTCGCATATGCAGTAATATACAAACTTTATTTCTTTCACGGTAGGTCGGAAGTTTACAATGAGTGAGTATGATCATTGTGTCTATTATAAAACACTGAGTGATGAAAAATTCATTATATTGGTATTGTATGTCAATAACATACTTACCACCCGTGATAGCATGCCTGAGATCGACACACCGAGGACTCGGTTATCAGGGACATTCGAGATGAAAGATTTGGGGTTGCAAAGATAGTTCTTGGTACTGACATGCATAGAGACAGGAAAAGGATTAGGCTATGGTTATCTCGACCAAAATACCTTGAAAATATATTGATAAAGTATGGGATGGACCAGACAAATCCGATCAACGTTCCTCACGCGGTTCATTTTAAGCTTTATTCTGAACATATCCTTATAATTGATGAAGAAAAGCAAGATATGTCTTGTGTGCCTTATTCGAGTGCAGTTAGCTACTTGATGTATGCCACGGTCTGTACAAGACTTAATATTTCACATGCATTGGGAGTTGTTGGCAGATATATGTATAACACTGGCAAGCAACATTGGGAGGCAGTAACATGTTGTATAACACTGGCAAGCAACATTGGGAGGCAGTAACATGTTGTATAACACTGGAAAGCAACATTGGGAGGCAGTAACATGTTGTATAACACTGGCAAGCAACATTGGGAGGCAGTACCACGTCTACTTCAATATATTCGAGGTACATAGGATCACGTCATATCATTTGAGAAATCCTCGGACGAGTTAGTAGGCTATGTGGATTCTGACTATGCAGACAATGTGGATAATAGAATGTCAAATTCCGGTTACTTATTTGTACTAGCGGGTGGAGCAATGGATTGGGTGTCGAAGCTTCAATATGCAGTGGCTCTTTCCATGACCAAAGTTGAGTATATGGCGGTGACAGAAGCATTCAAGGATGGTGTTTGGTTAAGAGGGATGATAAATCAGTTGGGGCTTCAGCATGAGGCTGTACCAATCAATTGCAACAGTAAAAGCACAATCGATTTGGCTAAAAAATATGTTTATCACTCACGTACAAAACATATTCTTGTGTGTCGTCATTTTATTCAACAAGTGCTTGATGAAGGAGGCGTGACTGATTGACATCCTTAAGGAGGTGGTTCCCACAAAGAACTTTAAGTCATGTGCAACTTCTTTGGGCATGGCGAATACGTGAATGGGAGATGGAGTATGCACCATAAGTGATAGTGGAGCTATAATGCAAGGCGAATTTAGATATGAGGATAAGGAGCCATGAAGATTGAAGACATGGTGGAGATTGTTATTGATGTCTTAAATCTATAAGCAACAGGGTTTGTTGATGCCATCGACAGATGCTTGATGCCATTGGAAAAATCTGAAAAACTCACATTGGTTGTTGTAATGACTTGGTGTTACTACTCGATGTCATTGAAGGTGCTTCATGTCATCAACCGATCGTCAATGCCATTGAAGTCCCTTCAAGCTTGCACAAAATTGCATGAGTGCGAGATTTCTTTCCTATTTCGATTGTGATACCATATGATACTATATGTCAGATGTAATCGGGATTTGAGGAGTAAAGGAATTATAAGGCTTTCTAAATCATTCATAAGGGTTTCAAGGGCATAGCTTGGGCTTGTGAAGAGGATTCGAGGCTTGTTCGAATCGGTAATGCTCTATCTCTTATGATTTATGCTTTCATAGTACAAATTCGTCGCTTCGTATCGTAGTTTTTTTTTTTTTCCCACAATGGGTTTTTTCACGTAAAATTTAGATTGTTTGTTTTTTGACTTAGTTGTGCGATTGGGAGTACTTTGCTTGATCCGTGTGCTTCAGCGATTTCTCGACATTTATAGCCTCATTGAGTACGTTGCCTCAGCTATACGTGTCACACATATTAAGGCTACATGTCATTCACCGTGGCTTCTTATCCATATACTGGTGTACGACTCCATGCCATTTCATTTTTAGTAATTGACATGTCTTAAAAAAAGCATGACAAAAGATATTCTTGAAGTACAAGTAACACGTAGTGCCAATATGTGGCGACATCTCATTGGTGTAAGTGGATGCACCAAAATGGGTGTAAACAGGCCCAACAACGAGTTACTCAATGCGTGATTACTTCCATTGCATTCCATGCCAACGTGACTTGTGGGTTGCTTGCTCTATCCCTAACATGATTTTTTACAAGTTTTTTGAAAGTCCTCGTTTCATGCATATGATAGCAACAATCTTAGAGCTCTTAATTTGCACTTGACCCTTAGTGATCAGTTATGTCGATCCGTTCTTTAATACAATTAGAAACAAGACAAGACATTAACTAAAATTATGCCAGCTAAATAATCTTAAGTATATGATCAATAACATGGAAGACAGACAATAAAAATAGAACGAGTAAATAAATTATATCTAACCATTGTCTTAAACCATCTATTTGATGATTCCGCCTTCTAATTTTAGAGTAATGCTTTTATTTAGTTGTTCTAACCACACAATGTACGTATTGTAATAAAACAAACATTTAAAACGAATTGGCCATGTTTGTAAGGTTATAATTGGCAAATTGGCATGATTTAAGCCCCATGCCCAGCTCTAATAGTCCCATTGAATAAATTGTCTCGATTGATGACTGGGCTTCCCACATGTAAATTAAAACTCTATGGGCAAACTTCACATAAAGCTAGAGCAAAGTACGATCTTTTTTTAAATGAATTGATTTTTTTAGAAAACACATTCACATGTCCTACAAGTAATTACTAAAGCTGCTTCCTTTAGTGTTGGGAAAACCATTAAAGGATGTATGAACTCGATAATTTCACAATAAAATAAATGAAAATCAAGATAATTACATTTTTTTTTTCAATGCCTTCAAAAGGGCTTAAATTGACATACAAATGTTTTATTTGGCTTCACAATAGACTTGACAATTAACACCATTAACAGGTGATTTACGGTGTTCTGGATGTATAATAAATTATAGGGTTCACACTATGAAATTTATTACAATACTCTGCGGCACACACCCATTGTTTTTGAATTTAAGTGTTTTGATTAGAATTTATTAACTCATTTGGTAATTTCTATTTATAATGCATGGATCCAAATCATAATTACCATTTAATACATGTGAACTGAAATTTTCAGTTTGTAAAGAATTCTTTATCTCAGGGACCACCACATGTCAACCGTGGTAGAGACGTATGCAAAGAAGGTTATTCGCATCTACCATTGATGCGAATGATGATACTCGCCAGATAAACCGAGGTTGTTGCATTCCACTCTCACATGTAATTGATGAGGGCTTCGATATATTCAGTTCGAGCGAGGGGAGAGGGACCGCGACTCTAATTTGTAACTTTTGTTGATGGTGAAAAGGCCTCGCCTATCGCGGGTTCCTACTTTCATATCCACATTTACTTCACCTCTTTGAAAAGGAGAAGAGATCATGTCGCTTCCTCTTTTTGGCATATCCGCAAATGCTTTAAAGACATGAGTATGCTTTATTCAGGCAAATCGATATGGTTAAATTAGGCCAAAGTGACAAGTGGTTAAAAGCCCTTTAATTGTATTAATTTCCAATCTCAAGCCTCACCCACAAACTACTATTATTAAACTTGTACCCTTAAAGACTGGATGGGTATGATGCCCATTATTTTGTCCAATGCCCTTAAATCGGTATGGTTAAATTAGGCCAAAGTGACAAGTGGTTAAAAGTTTTGGCCTTACCATGGGTTGCGTAGAGAGAAGACTTCTTATGTTAATCTTATTTTATTAATAAATAATCATATATAGTTTAAATTCATGAGAAATTAAATAAAGCCCGTGTAAACGGACAATTAAATTATACGAGCTTTATATAACTCAATATCTTTTATACAAAATAACCTTATGGATTCAGTATCATAATAGCCTTCTAAGCATCCAAAAATCATTCACAATTAAGTCCAAACTACTATGGTGTTTTTATCATGGACCTATAAACTACCAGCAATGAAAATATTGTCCATGCCTTCGAATTGGGCCCAAGAAATACCTGGGCTAACCCTAATATTAAGACCAAGCTCGATAAAAAAAGGGGAATAGTTCGCACCCAATTATATTACAAAAGGCATATGGAAATACGCACTCGAGGTGCAACAACAACCATGCACGAAACCTATATTTACACACAATAGATGTGTGTTAACCAAAAGGGCTTAGAGAAGATCCAACAACAAAACATTCATGATGGTTATAAATACGAAATTCACAAAAGGAACATTGTGTATATAAAGGGGCTACTCTCTTATTCCATTTGGCCCAAGAATTAAAATGATGTCCTTATAACGATCTCTATGATTTGTAAGAACCAGCACTGATATTTCTCTTTAACCAACCCATAAAGGTCTATTATGGGCTTTCATAACATTGATGGTTGGCCTACCCGAAGTGGACCCGAGAAAGTTGCAACATCCCGAATTTTGACTGTTTTGGATTTAAAAAATCCTCAAAATCCTTTTCACTATGATTAATATTCGATCTTAGCCTATACATGGGTGTTACGATAAAAGAGCCGTATAAATTCAATTAATTAACTGTCATGAGATAATGAACACGCTCGATCACCAAAACCCTAGGTCTATCCTTATGATCTGACCACCTAAGGCCCCAATCTAGCCGACATATCACCAATTAATCAAGACAACCGTAATTGAATAAATGTTTACATAGAGCCAATATAACTAATGGATTAAACATGGATCATCTGATGCACATAAATCGGATTGACCAAAGTGTTTTATGACATTCGGATCAACGATTTGGGGCGATTGGGACTGAATTGTCATTTTATCCGATTGCAAATGGCTCACGTTGCAAACTTAGGTAATCTAAGCATATTTAATTGTACACGATAAATTTTGTTAATTATTTTACTTTAAAAATGGCCTGAGTATCTAAATAATTTATAAATTGCTCGTTGGTGGGTCGCTAGACACGAAATTATAGAGATATGTTTGTCCCAGCGAGCCTAACTTCCATGGCAGAACATTAAGCCGAGATTGTGTCTCAAGACGTTTAACTCGGGAATACCTATAGAATTTGTTAAGAACTTAAGTTAATTATTTGCTTATGATCTCTTGCTGATGTCGTGGCTTTTGAACCATTAGATCACAATTTAATTTAGGGTACAAAACCTAAGTTAATATATTATACACATCTATATAGCCACGTCCCCGATTGATGATCGGTGGCTATCGAATCGACTTTTATCATACTTGTCAATCGACGCACCCAAATGGCCGGCTGATCGCATCCATACATATATCATTACTAAGGCCAATTATACAAGGCATATATTGACTTGTACACCTTACATTGGACCCCAACTGGTATAAACAACCTCCTATAGGGTTATAATATACAATACACAGTATCTGGGGCCATTTGCACTAATACATATGTGACATTTTATACAGTCACTATAATGAGCTTATAGAAATATGTACACGGGCTAACAACTGGGTAATTTTGAGCCCGATGTAAACTACAAAAGTGGGCTTACTATTTTAGGAATGTTGAAGTAAAGCTTCATGTGTTTAACATAGTGAAACATATCCAACATACTATTAAAACCCATGTGCTTGTAAATTACACTGCATAAAAGTACGGTTGAATTAAAAAATATTTAATCACTATAGTCGTTCCTTCTAATTTGCACTATAATGCATTAGGGTGTGCTCGATTAGGCTTGTGTGAATTTAAAGTGTTTGAACTTTCGAATATGGTGACTACCATGGTGGGTCCCATCTACTGAGCGGCTTGGATCATCTACATGTGTGAATTATCCACTCGTGTGGCACGAGCAAATAAAGGTGCCACCATGCACATGTTCGCCATACACATGGCATGTTGATGATGCTCTGGAACAATCCATTTATCGGCTGCATCACTAAATTACACAAAATAGAATGATCTAAACCATCCAAATGCCGATCATCTAGGTGTATAGTGAGAAACATTGACAATTTGTTTGTTTGTGACATTTGCATTTGTGACCCATCCAAGGCTTGAAATTTTATCATTTTAACTAAAGAATATATTCCAATGGGCTTCTTAGTTCTTACAATTTGTGCCTACTAATTTGGGATATTAGGGCATCGTATGTATTCATGTGAATATATTGAAATCTTCCAATGCATCTCAATTTCTCCATTTTATTCCCATCCAAATATAATATTTGGGTTTTAAATGCATTTTATTTATTCTCATTCAAGCACAACTAGGTAAGCCATTTACTCAGGTCCCTACTCATGGTTTAGTGGTAGATTCACAATAGTCTTAAGCACCTACTGTGGTGCATGTGGGTGCAAGACTATGTTTAAAAAAAGAAAAGAGAAGTAAGACATTTACTCTTTGGGCTTTTTAAATGTGAGTAAATGGATATAAATGGATGGAATTGGGAGTAAATGCATGTAAATGCTAGTTTTTACTCTTTGGGCTGTTTGGATGTGAGTAAATGAACATAAATGGATGGAATTGGGAGTAAATGCATGTAAAAGTAAATACTGGTTGAGGCGTGTGGATAAAAGTAAACATACATAAATGAAATGAAATGAAAGTAAGAGTATTTGGTTTTCCAAGCATTTGGTAAATAATTGTAACGGGGTAATAATTAGTTCACTTGGCAAGTACTGCATTGTTACCATTGATTAATTTGACGCTTTCTTTTTTGGCTATAAAACCGATGACACTGCCAAATGTATATGGGGCCCATCATGATGTTTGTGGCTTATCCGTATTGTCCATCCTTTATGCCAATTGCATTTAGGGCTTGATCAGAAAACGAGGTTGATATAAAGCTCAAGTAGACCACACCACATGATTTAAGGAATTGAATATTTACCATAAAAAATTTATTAGTGCCACTGTTTCATTTGGGGCCTGTTTGAACTTTCAAGTTCATTGTAAATGCCCTGTAAATACCTACTTACTACAATTTCATCCTGTTTGGAAATATGCAGGTACTTCTGATTGGAAAAAATGTCCAAAAGGATTAACTTAAACTTATGGGTCCGACCATGATGTATATGACATATCCGTGTTGTACATCTGCTTTACTATGACATTTTGAGGCATGAGCCAAAAAATGAAGCAGATCCAACGTTGAAGTGGCCCACACCAAAGTAAACAGTAGCCCTAAGAAGTTTTTAATGGTGGGTGTTCGATTCCCTTTTTCCTGTGGTGTGATCCACTTGAACTTTAAATCTAGCTCATGTTTTGGCTCATGACCTAAATTCAGTTAGCATAACGGATGGACGGTGTGGATAATCCACATACATCACGGTGGTCCCATAATTACACATGAAAATAATTATTACCTATTTACAATGCAATTACGCTTACTCTAAAAAATCAAACAGGCCTTTAGTGTGGGCCACTTGAGTGTTGGATCAGACCCATTTATCGGTTCATGCTCCAAAATGTTACGCTAAAATGGATGGACGATGCATATGTATCGTGGTGGGGCCCACAAATTTAAACCAGTCATTCTGACCTGATTTTCAAAATAGAAATACAGTGCATTTTCAAACAGAGTGGAGCAATAATAATTAGTAATTCACATTGCATTTACATGGGATTTGGAAAATCAAACAGGCCATAAATGTGCACATAAATGGAATCCTTTATTAGAGTGGAATGCTTTTTTGAGCATAATATGAGAGTGGCACTTGTAAACAAAGGTACGTGTATGCACATATCCACCGTACATGTCTCACATTAATAATACTAAAAAAGAAAGCAAATACCAGTTACATTGCTAAAATTGCACCAAAAGAATAATCTAAGCCGTCCAAAGGATGGTCATCTAAATAGACAGTTAAAAAATGTTGACAAATTTGTAGCCCTCACGAGATTCAAAATTTCCTCATTTTTGGCCAGGGTATACATTTTAATAGGCTTATTACTATCCTTCTATTAAATATCTCATGTGTACAATAAATTAGTATATCCAATTTAATTTGAAACATCACATATGCTCTTGTGCATATATTAAAAAATTCAAAGGTATTTCAATTTCTCCTATTTCCACTCCAAACAATTCAAACAAATTATATTAATTTCAAATACATTTCACTTACCCCTACCAACACAACTCTGTGAGCCAGTTGCTCTCCCTTCATTTACCTCCAAATCCATTTTCCATTTACCTGAGTTTAAAAGCTCCCAATCAAGCCCTTTTAACTCATTTACCAACGATTCGAGTTTCAACCGGCATCCGTTTACGTTATAGAGTAATCGGACTTCGGACATTTTCACTGTTTTGTGAGGCGTAACCGACCTAAAGGAACGTGGGCCCCGTTTTCGACCGGTTCCCACAGTAACTACCACTGTCGACATTACCATCGGAGCATTAATCATATAGATAATGACACCGCCTCAAAACCTCAGCAGTCAGAAGTTAGAAGTAAACACAACCAATACCCTTGCTTCGCCAGACAGCAAAACCTCAGTAGCTGCAGCTCTAGTAGATGCACTCAAGATATTCGATGTAATGTCTTCCCACGACCAGGCCGCAGCAGTTGCCCTCGCCCACCTCGCCCTAGCCTGCGATGGCGCTGTCCTTGGCGTCACCCTCGCCATCGTGGCCGTCCAGACCTGGCTTAAATTCCGCAGATCCTCGCGCGCCCTTGCCCGCATCCAACGCGCCCCTGCCGTTCGCATCTCCGACCTCCGCTCCCTCGTCGCCTCTCCCGACACCGACAGCCCCGATGCTGCTTCTGCGGCAGCAGCGGATTCCCACGGCGGGAAGCTAGTCGTTGTCCGCGGTCATGTTGATACGAAATCGGCCGTCGATGGGAATTGGGTTTCCTTGAAGGACAAGCCGCTCTTTTCGAACGAGTCCGGCGAGGTAGCCGTGGTCATACAGCGGACTCAGACGGTAAGTGCCTTCGATATTTCGGTTTGTTGTTGTGATTAGGGAATTGATATTTACACTCATACTGGTTGATACTTGCACCATTTTGGGATCTTTTGGTAAGAGACCCGAACAGCTCAGTACCACCGCATTGATGAAAGTAGGAAGGAAGGATGCAGCCATCAACGGGTGTGGCTGTAGTACTCTACTCACCCTGGTTGATTATGCATCCTTTTCTCTTGTTCCCGTCTACAAAAAAAGTGCAATTTTGTAGTACTGTATTGCCAAATTTAGAAAGAAAACGGCACATCTTTCCATAGGGGTCGTTTGGATGCCTGTAAGTTCTGCTCTGTAAGTGTGAAGTGTTTTACAGGTGGTGTTTGGGGGAGGAAATTCATCTGTAAGTCACTTACAGGCAAAACTGCCATGAAACTTCAAGGAGCTGGGGCGAGAAGTCATTTCCCTTTAAGTGACTAACAGCTGAAAGTCACTTTCATTTGAAAGCCAAACTTAAAAATTACAAGCATCCAAACGACCCCATGAGGATGGGTGTAGACAGTGGCTTTGAAAAATATCCCGTGATAGTTTCATCTAGAGATTGTACTGTTTCTTTGTTCTCATAGCCTGTACGTTTTCATTTGGATAATTTTCTTTTCCTTTTACCCAGGCTGCGTTTGGATTGGATAAATGAATTAGATATTGAACATTCAACTTAATCAAGAGGATATGACAAAAGATAAAAATCCTTCCTAGCAATCACAAGGAGTTAACTCTTGAATTGCAATTGGATTTCTTTCACATCCCACTTGAAAATATCTTAAGGGAGATGATATGGTGGAGCCGGAAGAACCACAATGTGGTAGAGCAATCCCTCCACGGAACACATGGCAGTGTGACCTGCAAATCAGGTCCGCCCATGTGCAGGCCCCTATACATGGATAATTTATGCCTCAAAAGTCACTTCTATCAGTCAATCATATCCATCTGATTTGTGTCCATAAAGCGATTGTGGAAAAAAAGAAAAAAGAAAAAAGAAAAAAGAATTAACAGTGAGATATGCAGTGGCATAGATTGAAGAAAAAGTAATGGATAGGAATATCGGATTATCTCATAGGATTTATTTTTAGAACTAAGTCATCTGTCTTAGTGCCAATATCTCAATGGACCTGATTGATACATTACCCTATTATTTGGGTGGCAGTGGACAGGGCTAGGCCAGGCCTGGGTTTGACCCGACACTAGATATCCATTGCCCGAACCTAGCCAAGCCTGACATGGGCCTCGTGATGCAGGTACATGTGATGACCTAATCCTAGATGCATGTATAATCAGGTTAAATAATGTTAAAATAAATATACGAATCAACTAACCCTTTCCAGTCGAAGGGATTAGGTAAATTTCAACACAAAAATGAGGTAATTCCGTCAAGATCATGCCCCATTAGCATAAAATCGCGTAAATAGTAAAAATGGAGGGCCTAAGGATATGAGGAGATCCCAGATTTAACATAAGTCAGTCTACGATCAAGTTTGGGTCTGATTCTACTGATTAATCATCATTCTTTTCTGTTCAAACTAGAAATGGGTTATCCATATAGGAACGATAGGGGTGAAGAGTGAATGGTTCGAGATGAAGAAAGTATATGTCCTTTTGTCGTCAAAAGAAAAGAAGAAAGATGATTCTCACCTTTTCCTACACTTCGAAGATTTAGAAAGAAGGAAACCTGAAATCGGGGTGGAATCCTTAACACCCAAGGGCCAATCCTGAAACCCTAATCTTTTCAAAAAAGAGGAAGAAAATATAAGAATTTCTATTTATTCAATAATAATGAAAATAGGGTTTCACAAAACGTATATTTAAACTATGGAAAAAGTAAAAGTGCACTAAAACCCCTGAAAATAAGAAAAATAACAAAAAAGATGAAAAAATAAAGAAAGTGCAATAAAGCCCCTGAAAAAATAAAGAAGAACAAAAATGCCTAAAACTAAAACACCCGTGTGGTAGGGTGTGAAATTTGACCCATGGATCTATGATCAGGGTGCGGTCATATCGCTCTCGCACGCGCAGCGCGTCAGAAAATGGGTATGATGGATCCAACGTTCATCCACATCAACTCCTTCGCTCCGGTACTCTGTTGGCGACGCGTCCTCACCTGGTACACTCTAAAGGGTGCACCACTGATGTTCGCATTACCTTGCATAGCAGGCTTAAGCCTGACTTGCAAATTTTTTTGGTTTGGCTCGGCCTCGACTTGATCTGAGTTAAACCAGCTTGAAATTTGATAAAATCCCTATTTATGCCTTTAATTTTCATAATTTATCTGTTTATCAAGTGGGCCACACATGCACAAAGAAATAGACATTTTAGAGGTATGGAACCTACGTTCTGCATTCAAGATAGGGATTGGAATGACATATTTGTAGGATATAACATGTACATGTAAAGTCGCGTCAACTTGGGCTAAAATGACTTGAGCCCAAGCCCAACCTGAAAATTAATTGGGCCATGAATGCGAGGCCCAAGCATGGCCCACAGACCAAGCTAGTAGGTCCAAGCCCGACCCATAGTGGGGTTGGGCGGGCTACCTGGCCTATTGCCACCCTCACCTGTCATGTGTTCTCGTGGAGAGATGGCTCTACTACCATATAACTGTTCTTAAGGCTCTACTTTATCATCTCTCTCATAGCATAATTTTGAGCTTTGCTAACTGCACATGCATGTGCAATAAAGCTCCTATCCCTGCCACACATGTACCCGCATGACACATAGGTGTGAGATCTAATCCATCCATTAGGTTGCTCCGACCTTTTACATGTTTTTCGAAAAATAAAATCTAATCCAATTAGCATGTGTGGCCCAATATTGGAAACTGGTGGATGGGTTAGAAAACTTCAGCCAATTTTTTGGAACCATACATTTGTTTTGTAAATTATGACCCACCTGACCTGTGGATCAACCTGATTCTTGTGCTAGGGCATCAATATAGTATTACCATTTTAATGCATAGGTTGGATTGGCACATCTGGCTTGTACATGAGCTCTATTGCTCATGCGTGTGGGCTTAGCAAAGCTCCATAGACCATGAACCTCAATCTAGAGCCCCGATCTTTTTAATATGAAAGTGTTAGTGTAACTTGCGGAGATAGACTGGGCTGGCTGACTTTCACAAACCGAGTACTGTGTGGGAGTGTTTTGCCCAAGGCTCCAGGGTTAGTCATACATCATTTAAAAAGTGGTTAATATTATCTATTCAGTGACCGTCCAAATAACTTCACTGAATAGATAATATTAACCATCTGATTAAACCCTTTAAATTTGGTCCACTCACTATTTTACTTTTAACCATCCATTTTGTAGCCATTAATTAGATTGTTAGAATTGATTGAATAGTGTGATTTGGATGGTTTGGATAAAGGTTACTTGGATTGTGGGTGCTCTGGTACGTGGTATGCTAGCTCCTCTAGTATGTGGTATGCTAAGGGTAGGATCATGTGCGTCACTCCCATGCATACACTTTGTATGCAATATAGTTATATATACGAACTTATATATATATGAAATGATGAATGTTATTATTATAGACCCAACATGCTTAGAGATGTTAACGGATATGAAGGTGGGCTGTATAGTGTACGGCCCATCTAATCTTTGTTAGCTTTTATTTTTAGTAATTCTCTTAAGTTATTAGTTGTTTGGGAGGGTTTAGGGCATGTTAGGTATATTTGCTTTTGTTATTGAGGGCAATTTTGTCATTTTCTACTTTCTGGTTAATGAATATAAGGGGAGAGGGTGTGGATGTCGAACTCAAATCTTCTTTCTTCTTCTCTCTTCCTTCTCTCTAAAGGTATTCCAAAATGGTTATCTAATGCCTTTATGCGTTACGGGGTCATAATGGTAGTTACGGGAAAATGGACCCCTAATGGTTCAGTAATGGCCCCATAACGGTTGTTATCGGGTTGAAATAGGTTTTTTCAACAAAAAAAAAAGGAAAAAGGAAAAAGAAGCCGTAACGGCCATTACGGCCTGTATCATAATGGTAACAACCGTTACATGATGGAATATCTTGTTCTTTCTTTTCTTTCTTTAATTTACAAAACTACATGGTATCAGTGAGAATTTTCTCTTGTTTTAATCCATATTTTGCTCTTTTATCTATATTCTCATCTATCTTGGTCTTTGTCATTTATCTTATGTTGAAACTTTTTTAAAAAAGAAACCTAAGGTTTCTTCTTGTCCTTTTTTAGTGTGTTGGGCCTTTGTTATGGCTCATGTGTGAGAAGGTGAATGAGGTTTATGTGATCATCACCTCTCATGTTCTGATTTGAAGCGTGTGGGCTGGTTGCTCCTGTTGGATGCCGTGTTCGTGATCATTATCTCTCATAATCAGTTCAAATGTGTGGACGTGTGGGCTGGTTGCTCACTCCAAGCATGGTGTGCACATTGTGTAAAGAGTGCAAGTGGGATTTTCTTCGACCATGATAGGATAGCCCATGTTTGTGCAAGCCTTGCAGTATTCCTCCTATCTCTTTTTCTAATAGAGATGAAAAGTGATCCAAGAACTGGATTCATAAATCCATTTGATTTTTAGGGGTCCAAATAACCTCCATTAAATTAAATAGAACCAACTATTTCTAGTGGTCTAATTCTATTCAAGTGTTTTTAACAGTGGGCAAATTAAAATATTTGACAATGGAGAAACCCGATAAGAGTGCTACCACATATGATCTATGGATCCTGGAGAATGTTCAAATTATGACATGGTTGTGGAATAGTACTAGACCATCCACTAGTGTGAAAATAATATTTTTGGATACTACATAAGAAGTTTGGGATGCATTACGAGAGATGTACTCATTTGATGAAAACATCTCTTAGGACATGTTTCATTTTAATGCTTGCTCAAACAAGGCATGTAAACTGAGCAAGGTGATTTATAGGCTGAAGCAGTCACCATGTGCATGGTTTGACAAATTCAATATAGTTGTGTTGAATTATGGCTTTGTTCAAAGTCATGTTGATCATTATGTCTTTGTACTGAAAGGCACCTTAGGTCATATTGTGTTAGTGATATTGTTATTGCAGGAAATTGATGAGCTTAAGAAGTATCTTTAGAGGTATTTTTTTTGGAAAAGATTTGGGTCATGTTCGATAATTTCTTGGTATAAAAGTTGATCACAGGAAGGAATTAATATGTTTTAAAGGAAATACGTTCTGGATTTGCTCATGGAGACGGGCCATCTTGGTGCTTAGCTGGTTGACATACCAATGAATCTAGATCATAAACTTGTTGGTGATCAAGGATATGTATTTGAGACCCAATGAGGTATAGAAGATTGGTTGGGAAACTCATCTATGTAACTATCACTTGTCTAGACATATCTTATGCTATGAGTGTGTATGCCAATTTATGAGTTATTCGATGGTACTTCATATAGATGCAGTTATTTGGATTTTTTAGTATTTTAAATGAGCACCAAGCCATGGCATTTTGTATAGACAGAACAATCATCTTGAGATCATAAGGTACTCTTATGCGAATTAAGCGGGTTCTTTAGGAGATAGGTGGTTAGGGGTGTACACGAACCGAGATAGCTCAATTAGCTCGCTCAACTTGAAAAAGCTCGATTCGACTCGGTTCAAAGCTGAGTTCGAACCGAGTCGAGCTGATTTTTTGAGCTCAAAAAAATTTCGAGTCAAGTTCGAGCTTGCCCGATCTCGACTTAACTCGGAATCGAACCCCAACTTGAATCGAACTCTGATCGAACTAGTTCGATGACTCGGTTACTTTGATATTGATGTTGCTCACCAAGTGTTTGATGAAATGACTCAACGAAGTGTTGGCTAGTGGCAAGGAAGGTATGTATATGAAACAAATACCATTTTTCCTTGATTTTGATGTTGCCTATAAGGTGTTTGATGAAATACTTGTAAACAACTATTGTTGTTTTACATACAGTGAGAAATTGGAAGTGCATTGCATGTGTTTGTGAAAATGCCGTAGAGGCTTGGCTTGAACTCGGATCAAACTGGCCCGAGCTGTTGACCGAACCGAGCCGAGCTGGCCAGTCAAGCTCGAGGACCGAGCTGAGTTGGCCAATCAGGCTCGAGGCTGAGCCGAGCCGAGTTCAAGCTGGGGTCAGCTAGTGGCCGAGCCGAGGCCAACTCGACTCGGTTCGACTTGGTGTACACCCCTATAGGTGGTCTACTACTAGGTACTGCGCGTTTGTGGGGGGAAATCTAGTCACATGGAAGAGTATAAAGCATAGTGTTGTGGCCCGAGCAAACGCTAAAGCACAATACAGAGCAGTGGCGTTGACTACTTGTGAGTTAATGTGGATCAAGAAACTGTTGCAAGAAATGGGATTTCCAGTGAATATGCATATGCAGTTGTTTTTGATAATTAGGTAGCTTCCTACATTGCAAATAATCCAGCCTATCATGAGAGAACTAAACATATCGAAATCGACTATTAACTTCATACATGAGAAGGTCTCTAGTGGTGAAATCTCTACAGCATATGTCTAGTCTTGGGATCAACTTTCGGATGTGTTCACCACGGCTCTTAGTCACGATTAGTCTACATGCATATGCACCAAGCTTGGCATCGACAACATTTATGCTCCAGCTTGAGGGGGAGTGCTAATGGATCACGTAGCCTTTGTTTTTAGTCATTCTTTTAAGTTATTAGTTGTTTACGAGGGGTTGGGATATGTTACATATATTTGCTTTTGTTATTAAGGGCAATTTTGTCATTTTCTACTTTTTGATTAATGAATCTAAGGTATGGACGTCCAACTCGAATTCTCTTTCTTTCTTCTCCAAACTTCTTTCTCTTCTTCTTTTACACTTTAATCTACAAAACTGCATGCTATATATTATAACTAAATAAATAAAAGTATAAATCTCTGCATTGTAAATAGAAATTTGAATTAACTTAATCAATAGTGAGAATGAAGAGCCATAATTTTGGGCCACTGAAAATAGAAATTTGGATCACAAATGACCCATAATCTGGTAGCTCGATCCAGAATGGAACATTGGTTTGGATAGCTGTATGTCAGTGCCACATGCAAGGATGATGGGTTACCACCATCTTTTTAGTGGTTCAAAACCAACAAAAAAGTCTTAACCCTCCAAGTACATGCGTGAGCTATGCTACCATGGTTCTTGTTAACTTGAGTGCCAATGATGGAAATTACAATTTGGTTGCCTGACCTTTATCAGATTGGTAGTCGGAATTAAAATTTGCTGTGCATCAACACATTTCAATGTGCCTCAAATCGCAGGCAGAATGGATTTTTTTGCATACTATATTTTTCACCGTGTTTGGGGTGGCGTGGAAAACAGAACTGCCCAACATTGGATGCCATTATTCCGTGCAAATGAAAATCTGGAACGTTTTGGTTTGACCTGGAATATTTAAGCTATTGATTGGGTGGAAAGGCAATCTGAATCTACCTACCTGATTTTTTCAAGACATTCAAACACAACGATATTTATTCATGGTCCAATTGTTTAGCTTCTCTATGAATTTTTCCATCCATAGAGGTTGGTCAGCCACTCTGCTGCCTGCGGACCACATTTCCAGATGATTCCATTCAGTAAATAGCTTGCTTTTTAAACTTATTGTGGATTCAATTCTTTACAGAATACATTTGGAAAGAGTTTTGAGAAATGCTGATCAGTTATAGTAATTTGTGGTTCTCAATTTGTGAAGTGTTTATATAATGAATGGAGGGGCCTATTTGGATGGACTATTGATCTACACAGTCTATTTGCAAAATCCTGGAAAGAGCATGAATCCACCTCACTGAGAACGGTAATTTTTTTACACCACAATATTCCCATTTACTTTCATGGACATCTGTGTTCATTCTTCTTGCTTTACATTTTATTTTTCTTATCCATGAAATGTTTTATGTGCAAGTACATAAACTCTGGGTAACATGCATTAAAGAACATTCGTGATGGTTGCCATGTTTAATGGTGCCATGTATTATGTGTTTCTGCTCATCGGCAAATTTCCAGTCTCTGATGTGCTGGATACCATACACATGTGGTGTGTGATTAACCCAGATTGGAAAATTTGGACCCTTTTGACTGCTAAACTCTTGTATTTTGAATGTGGATTGCTTCTATAATAATTCTCTGAACTGTCGTATCCCCTTGCTGTAAAGGGGTAGGATCTTCCATTCTTGAAGAGTTTCAAAGGGATCCCCTATCCATGGTTAGGTCATAAGATCAATGGCTTGGTTCATGGAACCATGGCCAAATATGCATGGATTCTGCACTTCAACAAACTGTATGTTTACTGATCATCGGAACACTAAAATACTTGTAGCAGTTTATATCTTGGTCCAATGACAGAACTGTGATGAGTTGTTAATCGATTACCCCGGCATTTCTGCACATTTTACATTCCTTTGATGAATCTCTAAACTTCATTGAATTCTACATTATTTGGTTGTATAACTGAATAAAACAAATTTTGGAACCATCACCAAATATGCATGGAATCCTGCACTTCAGCAAACTGTACATTTGTTGATCATTAGGACCCTTTAATACCCACAACAGTTCATATTTTGGTCTTGTCGACAGAACTGTGATGAGTTGCGAATCATTAGTGATGTATTTCTGCACGTTTTACACACTCTTGATTAAATTTCATTGATTGAATTGAATTCTACATTATTCGGTTGTATGATTGAATAAAAACCATTTTTGGAACCATGGCCAAATATGCATGGAATCCTGCACTTCAGCAAACTGTACATTTGCTGATCATTAGGACCCTATAATACCTGTAGCAGTTTGCCCTATAATCGAGGACCCTATATTAGGACCATACAATCAAGGAGTCTGCTATTCTTTATTCCTTATTCTCCGTTTTTAGGGAAATTCAGGTTCTTTCAGCTGGAGGGCTAAACATTTTGTTTGCTCTTGCTGACTTGAAGACTAATCCTGTTGTGATGAATTAGGCTTCCCAGGGGTGCTTGTTTCTCTTCCTGTGTATTGGGATCTCTGTTCCCTTAGATTTTCTTATTGACGAATTCGTCATTTTTCTGAAAACCCCTAGCAATTTAGTTTTTATTTTTATTTTATTGACAGAACTGTGATGAATTGTTAATCAACCAGTTGTACATTTCTGCACATTTTTCATTCTTTTGATGAATCGACCCACCTCCCTTTTTTCTTAATGGCAACTGTAATTTATTTCAGAGAAAAAAAAGCACAATGTAAGAGGAAAAAAAGGAGATCATGATCATCCTCAAGACAATTACAACCCAAGCCCAAAAGTATGAACAAATACAGATTAGGATTCACCCTGCAAAAGTGAGTCCTAGGAGAAAAGGATATCTAGGGGAGAAGCCCCTTTGAGGACAGGGCTGTTCATAGCTCACTCTATATTAAATAAAATAAAATCTTCGTTCTTAAATGGGCACAATCAAATCTCCCTTGTCTTATAAATTCTACAGTTCCTCTCTTTCCAAAGACATGCATAAACAGCATAGGGAATCAACTATGAACCCTTCAACAAAAAAGATGCAATGCAAACCAAGGGGCATTGGGATAAAGAAAAATTGTATGGCATTTGTATGTATCTTGGCTGTCATTATACCCAAGTTCATAAACTAATTTTACCAGTGTTGATACTCATTTGTGAAAATTGTAAATCATCATTTAGTTTTACTGTTTCGAGCTAGATTTTACAGGAATAAAGATCGGTTATACAGTTAATTGTTCTTGATTTGGGGTCGTTAAATATATTGCCATGATAAATGGGTTTCATAATATGTGGAGATTTTGTGGCTGCAAGCTATGTAAACAAGGATGGTTCACTTTTTTGAAATTGTGCGATGTCAACACATGTTTGTGTATGCATGTTCAACACTCATATGTATGCTTGTGAAACAGATTGGCAAAACCTGCAGGAAAATCTCCAAGGTGCATAAAAGTCAAATGGAGTCACCACTAACCGCATTTTGGGTCTTGGATTCCTGAGGATGGTTAGACAACCACCAAGTCAATTGCTTGGGCGGAATAAATATAAGTGAAAGGTTGGGAAATTTTGACTCTGCAAATGGTCTCTACTCCCAAAATTCAGGTAAGGGTCTTGGTGATGGAGAAGTAGGGGTGAGGCACCTTTGCTCATGCAACACATGGTCTTTGCTTAGTCAGTTAACTGTGAGAAGATTTGAGAGTTCTTAGGTTCTATCATCATTTTCAATACTCTCTTTCCATAGGAACAAGAGCAAAAGACCTCTTTCTTAGAGAAGGTGGTCATATATATATATATATATATATATATATATTGAGAATGGTTTAGTTTTGATTTTGGTGAGCTTTGAAGTTATTTTGAAACGTGGGTCAATGGCATGATGAGAGAAGTAATAAGGGAGTAAAACCAACACATAGGTTGGCTGAAGAAAGTCAACTCGTGTCAAATCGCTGAAGACAGGGTACCCAGCCCCCAGCCCGCAGCCCAAAGAACTGAAATTTGGAGATTTTTAGTTAACAAAGAAGGGTTTAGGATGGGGTTTCCTAATTTGAGGTTTCATTTTTATTTTTTTGAAGATACTATTTTTGTTAAGGCCACAAAAGCGAAACAAAAAGGAAAACGAAGAAAGAAAAATACCAATACATGAGCACCCAGCCAACTAAGGCATCCACTCCATTATAAAAAGATGAACCCTACTAATCATCCGAAGATTGGAACATCTTCTATTTCTAGAATAGTGATCATTTCTCTGGAGCCTAGATGACCACGAGAGGAGCAATCCTCCACCTAGAAGAAGACTTCTTGCCTGGCTCAGCCGAGTGCCAAGCTTGGAACAAAATGTCCAACAAACTTGGCATCACCCATTGAACACTGAACAAATGGAGAATGCTGCTCCAAACCTCCCTAGCCAGGTCACAATGGATGATTAAGTGATCCATCGATTCTCGTCCTTGAAGCAGAGAGGCAAATATTGGGAGCACCACGCTTCTTTTGCATAGGTTGTCCATAGACAAGATCCTACTACTTCCAAATAGCTAGGTGAAACCAATTGGGGGGGGGGGGGGGGGGACGCGCGGTGGGGAGGAGAAAGGTCTCATCAAAAATAATTTGGACTTATCCAACCTCCAAACCAAAGAGTTCTTGGCAGCTGGTCGGAAAAAAGACTAACCAGCTCAGTGATCTCCTCATCTAAGAGGTTTCTAAGGCAAGGAAGAACCTATACTCCGCCATCCCTTGATAAGGAATAGCAATTGACAACCGAAACATCCGGATCACTCGGCTAGTTTAGGACAGGAAACTTAATAGATGAAACATGAGACCTAATCCAGCTTCTCCAATCTAGCTTCTCCATATGGACCCGCATTCAACTCTGTCCCATTGTTCAGAGTATCCCCAATATTATTAAAATATCCCTGATATTATCTCTATCTTCAGCTCGGTGATACTGATAACACTAGGAGCGATAGCGATAACATTAGTAGTCTCAAAATGTTAGGTATTGGCAAGGTGTCCCGTATCGGTATCGGTTGGCGTAACGGTGCCCTCCGAAACCGATACGGATCTGGTAACGGCGATAAGGCGTAACGGCCGTAACGGCAGAAAAAAACTTTTTTTTGCCAAAAAATATGAAAAATATGGATTAAATCCGAATATTCAGCATTCCAAATATGCATTCATTTATAAATTGGAACATGTTTATGGTGGTGTAACGGTCCACTCTTTGGTGAGAAGTTGTATCGGACTGTCTGATGAATTTATGAACTAGATAACCTAAATTTGACTACAAAATTCATATATTTAATTTTCTAACTTACTATTAATGATAGATATATTAGAATGAATGTAATATGAAAATATCTTACATTTAGGTGTTTGCAATTATTTTTGAGGGCCAAAATTCATGCGTAAATAGAAAAAAAAATAAAAAAATATATAAAATGGCACCCCAAATATGTAAAATGCACATTAACATGTTCTACTATGATTAACACATCATATGGCATCATTAAAACAGCAAAAGAATCATTAAGAAATGATTTTTCGAATTTTCAAAAAAAGGGCCAAAATAAATGCGTAAATAGAAAAAAATATTTAAAAAAATATAAAATGGCACCCCAAATATGTAAAATGCACATTAACGTGTTCTACTATGATTAACACATCATATGACATCATTAAAACAGCAAAAGAATCATTAAAAAATGATTTTTCAAAATTTCAAAAAAAAGGCCAAAATTCATGCGTAAATAGAAAAAAATATTAAAAAAATATAAAATGGCACCCCAAATCTGTAAGATGCACATTAACATATTCTACTATGATTAACACATCATATGGCATGATTAAAACAGCAAAACAACTATTAAAAATTGATTTTTCGAATTTTCAAAAAAGGGGCCAAAATTCATGCGTAAATAGAAAAAAATATAAAAAAATATAAAATGGCACCCAAAATCTGTAAAATGCACATTAACATGTTCTACTATGATTAACACATCATTTGGCATCATTAAAACAGCAAAAGAATCATTAAAAATGATTTTTCGAATTTTCAAAAAAGGGCCAAAATAAATGCGTAAATAGAAAAAAATATTAAAAAAATATAAAATGGCACCCCAAATCTGTAAAATGCACATTAACATGTTCTACTATGATTAACACATCATATGGCATGATTAAAACAAAAAACAACTATTAAAAATTGATTTTTCGAATTTTAAAAAAGGGGCCAAAATTCTTGCGTAAATAGAAAAAAATATTAAAAAAATATAAAATGGCACCCAAAATCTGAAATGCACATTAACATGTTCTACTATGATTAACACATCATATAGCATCATTAAAACAAGAAAAGAATCATTAAAAAATGATTTTTCGAATTTTCAAAAAAGGGCCAAAATTCATGATTGGGCCCGTAACGGCTCATTAACGGCCCGTAACGGCCGATCGCCCGTGTCGGGCCCGTATATCGGCCGATCGGTACAAAATTGCGTAACGGCCGATATTTAACCCGAAAACGCGTGCATGTTCACACCGTTACTTTTCGTATCGGCGTTATACGCCGACATGTAACGTTTGGCATACCATGGGTATTGGCGATGTATCGCTAAGTATCACCAGTATATGGATATCACCAATATTTTCGATTGTGTAAATTCAAAGTATTGCTTGTATTACCATTGTATCGGTGATATTTCAATAATATCGCCAAAAATTTGTTTATTAAAAAACTTTCCATTTCAATTTTTTATGGGCGCATGGTTTTATATGGTGTTCAAATTGTCGATGATAATATTGATCGTTTCGAAATATTATCGTTATCGCAACATGGGCGATATTGAGACCATAATCTTTCGCTTCCTTTCCAGTTTTCGACAATTTCTTAGCGAAATATCGTGTGATGTCGATATTGTGAAATATCGATAGATATTTGGATGGATGCTTGGATGAATAAATGGGCTGGAAGGGATGGTTGGACTGGTTTTTTACTACAACACATGCTTTTAGGCCCCCCATTAAATGGAAACTAATTATGCATGCATTCTTTTTGTAAAAAATTTATTCCTAAATATACACATGTGTATTTTAACATCTCTTGAAGTTTCACTGAAAAAATCCACCATTTCCCCCATGTTTCCCCTCATTTCCAATTATCGACAATATTGATATTGTTTCTGTATCCCTGACTAGCAAAACTTGTGGCGATACCGATACTTCGAACACTGAGTTTTGGTTCTTTTTTTTTTTTTTTTACTTTCTTTCTTTTTTTCTTTTTTGTAGTGTTATTGTTTTCTCTTTTCCTTTTTTTCCTGTGTTGTTTGTTTTGCTTTGGCTCTGCCTAATAAATTGCTTCATCTTTCAAAAAAAAAAAAGAGAGCAGAATATTCTTCATGGAATAGTTTCATTTTCTGTTATAATATTTTTGAGCTTAATTGATCCTGGATCTCTTGTTTCATGTATCGGTCTGCAAACTTCTGCTAAATGGTGGAACCTTTATAAGTCACAATTGACTACTTGAAGTTGAATCATATTGTTTAAAGCCTCTGTCAGTTGACCACCCAAAGTTGAGACATATCAAACGCTTTTGGGGTGGATCATGCTTCTTTACTTCTTGTTGAACTGAAAATGGGCCCCTGTTGTGGGCTTCATGATATTATGTGCTATTCTGAAGGTCTATTGTTGCCACATTTCAGGTTCCATTTGTCCTTATTGAAGGTGGTTATTGGCCACGAGCTGGTTATGTTGTCGTTAACTTGGATGACTCGATCCATCATCTACCCCTTACGACGGTTTATCATCAATTGCGTCCAGTTCATGCTTCTCCATATACAATCTTCCAGGCTATTTTTGGTCATGGGTATCCCGTAAGTCCTTTGAATGGAATTATGCGTTTCCTTGGCTGGTGCCCATGTGTGGGGCCCACTTGTGGGCAGCCACTAGTGGGTGGGTCCCACATACATTTCCCACTTCTTCTCTCTTTCAGAACTTTACAATTAAAGAGAATTTGAAATTTCGATGAGGGAGAGATACATGAGGGATTGTATTAGATAGGGATAAACTTTATCTTATCCAATCTCATCTGTTATCTCTTGATCCCTCGTTTTATAAATAGATAAAAATACCCTTTGATGAAATCAAGCAATTACGAATACAAAAGACTTTATAAGGAGAGAAAAAGAGATAGTGGGTTTTTGTGCATGTGGCCCATTCCTTAAACAATCCAAGCCGTAGATTGTAATTCTGAGTCATATATACTGAAGAATCAGAGGGGTGATTAGACCCATCTGCTCCAGTAGTGGTTAGGTGGACTGCTAGACCTGAACCGTTCATCCTTGGCTTTTGTGGAGGGTCCCATATCATGTAGATTGTCAAATCCTGAGGGCCCACTCTTCCGCGCCGACTTTCAATGGCAATAAAAAAGTGCTCGATGCAGCAATCTGCTTGGCTTGCCAGATGGTACTTGTGGTTCCACTTTTGGTGATTCAAACAATCCATATATGATCCTCACTCTGATTGGACCCCTGCTAACTAAGGTCTATTGGTTTAGTCATCCATCTGCAAGCGACCGATTGGATGGCTAGGATCATCTTATTGGGAGTAGGGTGGGACCCATCCTATGATGGGGCCCACCAACTGATGTACAGCTTAGATTTACAAGAAGGTGGGCCCCACCAGCTATTTCTGGGTCTAAGAAAAGAGCACCATTTCCTTCGATCATGCATAATTTAATAAGAAATAGTTCGCTTAATGATTACCTCCTTTCTTTGTTCTACCTGAATTCTTGGCTTTCCTGAAATGTTTATTTATTTATACTGGTGTCTTCATTCAGTAATTGTTTTGTTTTGAGAAGGTTGGTCTGTTGGATGAAGAAAAGATTCTTCCAATTGGAAAGGAGATAACTGCAGTTGGCACTTGCAGTTTGCAAGGTGGAGTTCCTGAGATTAAGTCTTGCAAGGAGCTTCCCTATTTCCTGTAAGGGTTTCCCTACTCCTTGCTTCTCTTTCCATGTGCTGCCCACATCTAGGTCTATGCAGATGTGCTTGCGAGCAGATAGGTGCTTTGTATACAGTGTGTGTGTGGGTGTGTGCGCGCGTGCGTGCTGTGGAGTAGGATTACCAATGGGCAGCCATATCTTGTATACCTGAAGTACCAGTCCCTCATTGGATGTGGATCCAAAATTTAGGGCCCGACTAATGATCGACTGGATCCACTCCAGCCTCCTTGGGCACCCTGATTTTGGATACATGTATGGCACCCAATTAGATGACAGTTTTAGCTTTATTCTTTATTTAATTATATTTGTTGTTTAAAAGCCATAGAAAATGCTTGTTTCTGGTATGGACCTGAATGTGTATTCATACCTAAATCCTGATCCGAACTCCATCCTGGATCCGAATTTGTGTGGAAAATTGTATCCGAAAGACCAATGTGATACCTGAGTCTGATAAGATTCTGATACGCTACCTCACACATGGTCTGCACATCTGAATCTGGCAGGACTAGAGTCCAATCCCTTAGGGCCCGTTTGGCCGGGTGGATTGAAAGGGATTGAATGGCATTAGGGTGGATGGCATGGATTTCAAGGTAATGATGGTGTTGTCAGTGGATTGTCTGAAGATCCATGGAATTGCCAGATCCTGGGATTGCTCTATCGAGTCTGTTTGGCATGCCCAGCCAATCCCAGGATTAAACCTTCTCATCCCTTTCAATCCCTCAAACCAAACATGTCTCAGGCAAATTTGAACGGATTAGGGTGGATTGGATGGGATTTAAAGCTAATGATGGTGTTGTCAGTGGATTGTCTTAAGATCGATGGGATTGCTATATCCTGAGATCAGATTATCCGGTCTGTTTGGCATGCCCGGCCAATCTCGGGACTTAACTTCCAATCCCTTCCAATCCCTTCCAATCCACCCGGCCAAACGGGCCCTTAGCTGGTTACGCTAGTATGCAACCTGAACCCAACCTGTGGACAGCCCTGCTTTGGAGAAATTATGGGGTTCTGATCATTGCTGTCAAAATCCTATGATTTAGGATTTACAATTAAGTCGAATCTTAAGCAAAACAATTTGAATCACATTTTGAGATGAATCCTATGATTTACAATTCAACTCACGATTTACGATTCAAATTCTATTTATTCTTTTCGTTTTTAAATTTTATTTGCTTTCTATTTCCTATTTTTAAATTTGTGGGGGTTTTAAGATTTTTTTAAACATGTCAATTATTTTATTTTATTCTTTATAAGAGATAAAATGATGATCTTATCTTTAACCTTAAATTCTGGAGCTTTTTTTAAAATGATTTCTTACCTCTTAATTGGTCGAAACACCAAATTGATCGATGACTCATCGGGAATCTTTTACGGGATTATTGCGATCATTTTTATCTATATTTATTGTAGTCATGGTGTTTAGGATTTGACTTCAAATTAAAGACGTATACTTATTTTATTTATTTTTTCCACATACCTTAAATTCAAATTGTGTTTTCTTAGATTTCCATTATGTGATTTTAAATTCAAAGCTTTATTTGATTCTTTATATAATAACGAAAAATTATAACAGATTTTTTTAAGGCCTCGTTAGGAACTTGCGCTTTATGATTTTGACTTTGAAACATGACAATGTTTATGCTATGAGGAGAACATTATTTTGAAGTCTATCGAGCTAGTTATAGATTCTCAATTAAGAATGTCATGATACTTTCTTAGTGCATATTGATGGAAAAATGAATAATTGATGTGTTTTCTTACATTTTTCTGATTCATTTATAATTTATTCAGGTTTTTTTTCTGATTTTTAAGAAAATTGGAAAAAAAAATATCTCAAGATTTATGATACAATTTGACTCAGGCCCTCCTATGATTTGCGATATGATAACTTTGGTTCCGATATCCTCTCAGAACAAAAAAACCCTTGGTTCTGATGCATTGCAACGTAATAGTGTCCTGTTGGAGCAATCTATATAGTGTGGCCCATGTGTTGGTGATCCAGGCTGTTGATCTTAGGTCCCTGCCTGAATGGGGCATGCTCAAAAGATCTCCAAGGTCGGAAGATCCTAACCACCTCAATCAATAGCTAGCAAATATATGGTTAAGAAAAAAATGCAGCAGTACTGGGAGAGAAGGCTTGATAGATGGCTTGCTTCTTCTAATCTGGAAGACTTTTGGGGGATCTTCCAATCCATTATGGAGCCCATCAGATCCACGGGCTGTACTTGTTGGGACAGGGAACTTCAGGAAGCTATTCATGTCCTGATCCTTTGGGACTTTTGGGGGATGTTCTGAAACTTCATCCATTAGGATTTTTGGGGGATCTTCTGAAACTTCATCCTGAGTTACCTGCATCGTGGAAGAGTTTTTTTTTTTTTTTGGCAAAGGATCTTGAATCCTATCTGAGGTTTAGTCTAATCTTATGCTGCTACTCCGTATTGTTTCGTTCCAATTTTCTCATGGTGCTTGGGAGAGTGCTGCTGCCTTCTTCCAGTATTTATTTTTGCTGGCAGTGTTACTGCCTCTTGTTCAACTACTGGTCTGATTTTCTTTGTGCAGGTCTGATATGACAAAGGATCAAATGGTGGGAGATCTTGGGATAAGGACCAATGTTCTGTTTTGGAGTGGCATTGTTCTTGGCACGTTGTCATTTGGTATATTGGGCTATTCTATTGTAAGGTATAATAGCAAAACTCCCGACTTACAAAGTGACTGCTCATTTTCATGATATTGAGTGAGGAATCTAGACTAATTGAGACCAAAAGAGGTGAAGTAGCATGGGTGGAGCCCATTGAAGGCTCCAAAGGGCAAGGTGAAGGCCCAAAAGGATGGACGCAGATTGCGTAGTGTAGCAGCATGGGTGGAGCCCATTGAAGGCTCCACCACTAAAAACTTCTTGGGGGCAACAAAAGTTTTGGATCAAGCTGATATTTGTGTTTTCCCTTCATCCAGGTTTGTGCGACCGAATCAACAAGTTGGATGGCATATAAACGTTACAGTGGGCCCAGGGAAGTTTTTAATGGTGTGCGTTCAATCACCACTGTTTCCTGTGGTGTGGTACACCAGGGATTTGGATCTGCCTCATTTTTTAGCTCATTTGTCAAGCCAACTTGATTACAAGTGTAGATAAAGGAGCCATAGGATCCTGATCCGCCCATTCCCTTCAAGTTGGGCCCGTGGTTCAGCGAACCAGATTGTTGATATGATGGCACCAACCATGGACTGGGGATGCCTCTACAGTTTTCTAGATTGGTCCACCAGCACACCCATAAGAGAGAAAAAAAGCGCCAAGCGTTGTGGTTTTTGGTTGGTTCTAAATAGAAAATGCCCCATTTGTCAGCCAACTTGATTACAGATGTAGATAAAGGTGCCATAGGATCCTGATCCCGCCCATTCCCTTCAAGTTGGGTCCGTGGTTCATTGATCCAGAATGTTGATGTGATGGCAACAACCATGGACTGGGGATGCCTCTACAGTTATCTAGATTGGAAGACCCTAGAAGTCCAGTCTCACTTTCTTACGGACCTGTCTGTTTTTCTCAGTTGTCAATTTGTAAGCCATCAATTGAAGGGTTAGGAAATTTCAATTCATGAGAATTTTTGGCTTCCCCCATCCACGGTGGGGGCCGTCAGATCAATTGTTTGATGCTTGCACCATGGGCCCTACTTGTACGCACTGTGTATGGGAAACCATGCACATGCTGGTGCATCAGGATCTTGTAATTTCTTTGTAAATAAGAATAGCAAGTCCCATTTTTTACAACACTACCAATGTGTTCTTCATATTGCTATTATAGCATGCGGTACTGCTAGTTTTGTTCTAGAAAAGTTTCCTGTTCAAATCAACTTAGTTTCCAACTTCACATTGTAATTTGTTAATCTTGAACCTGTGGGTGGGCCATGCTAGCTAGCCTAGACTGTTTCCACTGGCATGATAAAGTCTTGTTTGGGTCAACAAAATCATGTGCTTGCTTGGGAATACAGGAACTGGTGCAGATGGAAAGAGTGGAGACGTCAGAGGCAACAGCCTCCTCAGCAACCGAGCGACGCTACTGCTGAAAGCAACCCCGATGACGAGTTGGGAGATGTTCCTGATGGTGAATTATGCGTGATCTGTCTAACTAGGCGAAGGCGGTCGGCATTTGTCCCATGCGGGCATCTCGTTTGCTGTCCGAGATGTGCCCTGTCGGTAGAGCGTGATTCAAACCCCAAGTGCCCTGTGTGTAGGCAGAACATACGGACTTCCATAAGAATATATGGTTCTTGAGGTACAGGACAGTTCTGTTCTTTAATGTTGGAACAATTTGTAAAGTTAGTCATCATTTAGGCATGTTAGTGGTCTGATTTGGCTGCACCTTCTCTTGTTGTTTGCTGTCCAAACTGCGCCCTTATTTCTAATAGTTACATTTCTACAGATTCTCCCCTTACCTGTTCCATTGTGGTAGTCTATTTCTATCCTTATGTGCTATCTTACATCCTTCTTTTTTCTTTTCTTTTTTTCCCTTTCTTTTTTCTTTTGTAACACAAATGATCCACTGCCACACATTCATGCCATTCTCCCAGTCAAACCACTTGTATATGACAGGTAGGCTGGAACTTGGATTTCCTATTGGCCCAAAAATCATTCTGGCTGGACTATATATATATATATATATATATATATATATATATATATATATATATATATATATATATATATATATATATATAGGAAAAGGTACTATGCACGTGAGCACCAATGAGCTCGAGTGTAAAGCGGATGTCCGTGAGGTCTAGCTGTGCATTTCTCTTTGGGCCCACCAGAGTTTTGTATCAGGCTGAAAATTGGGCCTACCTTTTCAAGAAAATCACACACCAAAGTCTCACCAGATGCACCATTCCCATAGTGGTGAGGTCCTGGACGGCCCAAAATCAGGTCAATCCCATTCCATAGTGACTCAGGTCAATCCGTGACTCAGGTGGGCCACACCATCTAAAACCATAAGTATACATGCCAAAAACATATAAAAGCACTTGTGGGACCCACCTGAGTTTTCCATGCACCTGAAACTTGGTCTGAACCCTCATTCAAGTGGGACACACATAATGGATGGGCTGGATTTGCAAACCACATCTCAGTGGGCCCTCAAAAATGGTTATGAATGTTTTAATGGTGCACGGCCCCTCTGCACTTCTGTATGTGGTGTGGTCCACCTGAGTCACGGATTGACTTGATTTTGGGCCGTCCAGGCCCACTATAGAATGGTGCAATCTGGTGGATGGTGTTGATTTTCGAAAGGCATCACGGTGGGGCCCACACAGCTCGACCTCACGGACGACCGCTTTACGCTCGAGCACATAGTACCTTTTCCCATATATATATATGTGTGTGTGTGTGTGCGTGCGCGCGCACGTGCATGCGTGCATGCGTGCTGCACGTGTTGGCAGTGTGACCATTGAGCTTGGCTGTCTGCTTTCTAGGCCCCACCTTGGGTACCCCATGAACCAAAATTAGGAAAACATGGGGCCTCAAAAGTTCATTATTTCAGCAAACTAGCACAAAGCTGGCTTAAGTAGAATTTTAATCCACAGCACGTGTACATTGAACCCCATAAAATGTTGGCAATATAGGCTTTTGAGACTTGGAAGGACAGCCCCTACAAATAGAACAACCCACAGAACCTCCACACATAGGCCATGTAGACCTTTCCTCAGTTCTCACCCCAACACTGATAATGGATGGATGGAGCCATGGATGAGACGGACAGAAAAATGGATGGAGATACAATGGATGATCAGCGGGGAAGATCCTTAACTTTGTTTAGCAGGCAGCTTTTTGCAGTGAGCAAAAGGTGGCTGGCTGCACTTTCGAACACAGCCAAAAATGCACCCATCTCGCTTCTCAAGTCTTATCTGCCGATTGCTACCGTACTAACTCACGAATGCCCTCGGTCCTTCCATCACCTCCTTGCCAAAACCCTCCCCCCTAAAACCTAACCCTCTCATCATCTCTCTTCATTTCACCTTCCCTTCATTCATCTTTGGGCGTACTTTTCTTCTTGTTCACTTTCCATACTGCGCCTGTATTGCGAACTCTTCATTTTTATAATTTCTACTGCAAAATTCTTCAAGCATACAGAATTTCACCAAAAACTTTGTTGACTTTTCAAGTCCCATAGCAGGCTTCTTGAGGAGTGAAAAGTTCAAAATGCCTTTCATCTATTTTTTTGGTAGTAGGTAGAGACAAGCTATTTGGGGCCCACATGGTGTGTGTATGACATCCAACTGGTTCAACAGGTGCACCTCATTATAATGATCAAACGAACACTGTTCCTATCAACAGTGGGCCACAAGTGAATTTTGAGTTTTTTTTTTTGGCTGATGCATTGTTTTTTAAGGTGTGGGCTACCATATGATCAAATCAACCTGATTTTTTATTCATGTGATCATCATGATGGGCTGCACATGTTGTAAGGGTTGGATGTCATACACATACCATGTAGGTTCTACAATACTCAGCCCTACTTATTACAGAAAAGTAGAGTAGGGCATTTTGGTCTTTTCACACCCAAAGAAGCACATTTTGGGACTTAAAAACGTCATGAAATTGGTGGGTAATATCGGAAATTTTGAACAATTTTGCAGTAAAAATCCCTGTAAATGTTCTCCCCTTGCAAGTTCCATAGTGCCATTCATTTCTATCCTTCTTTGCCATCCTACATCCTGTCTTCTGGTTTGATTGCAACACACAAACGATTCAGTGCCACAAATTCACACTATTCTACTGCTCAAGTCATAAAAGTCATATTGTATATGATAGGTGGGCTGGAACATAGATTGTCCGTTGGCCCGAGAACAGTTCCGTTCGGATATTCATTTGATCAATGAATTTTTAGCCATCGAATGTGGATTGCTGATCTCCTGGATTGCATCTATGCTACTTTTCCTACCCTTTTCTCTGCCGACAGCATAATATGGAGAACGGAAAAATCCTCCAGATTCTCTGTCCGATCTCTTTACAATCAGATACACTTCAATCTGCCTGATCCTGATCTTAGCCAGTCCTCTCTCTTCTGGAAATATGCAGCTCCCCCTAAGATCGTCGCTTTTGGCTGGTTAGCTGGCAAAAAGAAAATCTTAACTGTAGACAATCTGAGGAGAAAAGGGATGATCCTTCCTAACATTTGCTTATACTGTATGCGGGAAGAAGAAACAGTTGACCCCCTCTTAGCGCATTGCCCTTTCATTTCCTCTATTTGGTCGGATTTCTTTCTCCGGTTCAATATCAGCTGGTGCTTTCCTCCTGAGGCTAATCTTCTCTTCCAAGCGTGGCATGGGATTCACATCGGGAAGGTTAGGACAGATTTGGAGGATGGTTATTCTTGCTGTTTGGTGGTCAGTTTGGGAGGAAAGGAACAATAGATGTTTTATGAATATCTCCAATCCCACAGGGGTTGTCTCGTCAAAGGCAAAGCGGAGTTTAATTGAGTGGGCCACTCATGTAGATCCCCTGAAGGGATGTGATTTCCTTTTCTTACGTGTTTAAGTTTTGTCTGCAGTCTCAGTGGGCTCTTTTCTTTTTGTTGTAATCCTTTTCATTTTTAATATAATTGTCGTCTTTCAAAAAAAAAAAAAAGTGGATTGCTGTCCATCCATATAAGCACCTTCTACAGGCACAGTTGATCGATGGATGCAGCAAGTGGACAGTGTGACCAGCGAATTGGATCATCCACTAGCTGGGCCCCACCTTGAGGATCCCATGAACCAAACATAGGAAAACATGGGGCCTGAAAGGCTCATTTCAGCAAAATTGTATGCAAACTAGCTTAAAACCTCCTTAGAATTTGAATCCACACAACCTTTACATTGACTCCACATAAAACCCAGGCAATATAGGCTTGTTCCTGAGACTTGGAAGGAAAAACCCCTACTGGTAAAGCAACCTGCAAAACTTCCATGTGTGGGACATGGACTTCTGCTCGGTTCCCACTTGTTACCCCAAAGCGGATAGTGTATGGACAGATGGATGAGATGGACATACAAATGGATGAATGATTGGTGGGGGAGACCATTAGCTTTTCTTAGTGGGCAGCTTCCATAGCGAGCAAAATGAGACCGGCTGCCCTTTCCAACACAACCAAATGCAGCCTTCTCCCTTTTCCTCCGATCTCATCTCCCAATTGTTATCGTACTTCCTGAGCAACGCCCTTCCTCCTTCGATTGCCTCCTCCCCAAAACCCTCCCCTTCGAACCCTAACCCTCTCATCCTCTCAAACCATGTCACCTTCCCTTCACTCATCTCCGCCATACTCGAAAGTGCTGTCGCAGCCTCCCCTTCCATCACTCTTCTCTCCTCGCACTCCCTCCCTTTAAACGCCACACTCGTCGAGTCCAAGAACTTCCATAGGAATTCCACTCGTCGCGGGAACCCTGTCGCAAAATCTCCACAACTGCAGCAGCTGCAGTCCCCCTCGTTCTCGGTTAGCACCACCAGATCCGGCTCTAGATCTCTAATCCGTTGCAGGAACTCTGTCCGGTCAGCAGGGTCCTCGTGCGGCAGCTGGTGGATACGGAATTGGGCACAAACGATCAGGGTTTCTTCCTCACGAGAGGCGACTCCAAGGATTTGAGGAGTAAGAGCTTGTAAGGGGTGGTTCTCAATGCGGTCGATTCTGAGGTTGAGTTCAATGCGTTTGGCGAACCGGAGGAGGCGAGAGGGGTAGTCGTCGCCGGGTGGACCGGCAGAGAATGAGGGAGGGTTTTCAGCAGCAGCAACGACAGTGAGGCGGACGAGTGGTGGAGGGCCACTGGGGCGGCGAGTGAGGGATTCAAGTAGTGTCGGCCATTGGACGCCGTGGGAGACGCCGATGTCTAGGATATGGAGATTGCGGCGGGGATTGGGATCTGTGGCCAGTGTTTGGAGGATGGATGTGTTGGCAAGGGAGTTGGGGAAGGAGAACCAAGGGCTAAGTTCATGAAATTTGATAAGGGAGTTTTGGAAGAGACGCGGTTCGGTCGAGGCGAATGTTGGGGCGATGATGCTCAAGCTGCCCGTGGTGGGGATTGACACTGAAGAGGAGAGATGGCGGGTAAGGGCATGGAGGCCGTGAGCCGCGAGCCGGTGGTTGGCATCGCCAGAAGGGGAGGCCAGCTCATGGAGGACATATAAGAGGTGTTGGATGCGCGAGAGGTTGCCGGCAGCTATTGCTAGTGCACACGGGTTGAGCAATTGTTCAGCCCACCTTGCATCCTTGTGGGCATTGTTGTTTTGGGATTGATTGCCGTTTGTCCTGGCCGTTGGTCTTTTCTGTGTGGCGACGGTTTTTCTCGGCGTTCCTTGTGCTCCGTTGTCGTTATTGTTCTCCTCCCCAACACCAGTTTCAGCATGGTTTCTGTGGCGTCGTTGATGGGTTGGTTGGGGGGTCAAGTTGTTGGGCTGTTTCCGTTTCTTCGACAGTTCGGGCAGTGCCGGTGGATCGGGGATGAGGATGGGAGAGCTGTTGAGGGAGGTGGCATCAATGAGATCTTGATCCCACCAGTGGTCGCTGTTAATTTCATGGGAGTTGTAAGGATCGCCGGGGAAAGATGGGAGGAAAGAGATGGAATCTTCAATCCAGTATCCTATGTGATCGGCGGTGGGTGGGTTCGGGTCTGGCCCTCCTTCAAATGGCATGGTGATGGATCAATGGAAGAGAAGTGGAGAAGGGGAGTTGAAGGGTTTTAGCATTGACTTTGGAGGGTCTAGATAGTGAAAGGAGATTATTTATATATATTCTTTCCAGAGCTGGTTTTGTTTAGCGGGGATTGATACGATACTTTGGCATGTTTTCCAACATTAGATGTTTGTTTTCATTGATCTTGACCGTCCAATCTGGTGGCCCCAGTACAGATGGGCCATGACATTTTTGTAGGTGGACATCAAGTAAAATCTTGAAAAGATAAGTGGTCCAAATGTAAATTGATTGGATACTAACATTGTGAATTTTTAGGCTACCCCTGAGGGGAGAAGATATTTTTTACTAGGATAGGTTTTGTTTATAGAGGATTTATATGATACTTTGGCATGTTGTAGAACATGACGTGTTTGTTTTCTTCATTCCGGACCGTCCAAATTAGTGGCTCTACGTTGGATGGGGGAGTGAACATCTAGCAGACTCTTGAGAGAAGTGGACCAAATGTCCTTTGATCAAATAACATTATTCAGTCATCGTCAATTTTTCGGCAAACCCCATCCATAGAAGGGCCCACAATCTGGACGGTCTAGATCAAAAGCATGTGCAGTGGATGTGCTTTTTTTAAAAGGATGGTCCACCTATAGTTCTCCTTGTTTCAGGGATTAGAGTGTGATACTGTCGTCCGGTTTCGAGCAAAACCTCATGTGTTTAGGTGGGCCACGATATGTACGGTCTGGATCAAATACATGTATGCCGTAACATGTGAGGTGGTGTGAGTTTGACGGGTTGGTGTAGGAAGTAAGAAGAACGGACGGTGGATAGCATATTCGTTGGTTGGTGGTGTTGGACTCGTTTGGAAGTTGTGCTGTTGTTTTCCAACGACGAGAAGATGGCTCTTGTTTTGTTCGTTTGTGTTTTATTATGTGTTTGGCATGCAGATGACGATGTGGTAGACAAAGCTGAAAACGAGTGGGGGGGACTGATTCAGAGATGACGAGGAATGATCTGTTAGGCCACATGGTTTTTGCTCGAATCTGAACCGTCCAAATAGTGGGACTCGCTGTGGATGGGTTGTAGCCTGAAATCACACTGAAATTATGAACCTGGCTGGCCAATTGGTGGGCTATCCATTGGATGGTCAAAAAAGAAGCTAAAAATCAATTGTAAGGAGTCCAATCCATAAAGAAATTCTCAAATCCAAAGCGTTCAGATAGTGGGGCCCATCGTAGATGGGTTTTAACCCGAAGATGAAGCTGAAATTATGGTCTTAAGTGGCCAATTGGTGGGCATCTAATGGACGGTGAAAATTGAAAATAATAGTAAGGAGTTCAAATTCAACAAGAATGGACCGTGAATGACAGTCCCAGATTTGTCTAATTGATCTGATTTTGTGGATGCCGTATATCTACAGTGGCTCCCACTGTTTGGACGGCTTGGATTGATGTAAGTGGCAGGTAGAGGAGTGCACCGCCACAGGACAGTAGTCCTACTGTACTTGTCAAACGTGCATCACCAATAGGAAGTTTTACTCAATGCTCCGCCAAGAGTCTCTACCTTGGATTTTCTTTTTGTTCTTCGAGAGGGGCTAATGTTTCAGTGATCCAAGCCATTGATATGGTGAGTCCCACCGCATATGATCTATGCCTCAAAAGTCCAGCAGATTGGAAGATCCTAGCCGTTGAATCTTTAGATCCATTTGGTCCCCTTGCATTGGTTGATGAATGGCTCCTGTATTTCCTTAACTGTAATGTGCTGGACGAAAATTGAACGGTCGTGGTTTTTTTATCTGGCTGTATTTTAGCTGCGTGGGCCATCCTAAGTGGGCCCACCGTAGAAACTGAAAACCCGATCTTGGGTGTGAATGGATTGGGCCGAGCATTGTATAATTCATCGGTCAAAGTGAGAGAAATAAATGATAAATAAATAAATAATAATAAAAAAGAGCCCAGCCAATAATGCTCACGAATTTCTCTGCAAATGTACATCTGTAAACCTTTCCATTATTTGATCCTGTACAGTACGAGTGATTCGCATCCAATGAATTTGGACTGTCCAACTGATGGGCACCATCATGGTATGGACCTTAGCTGGAATCCAATCATCAGTATGTGCTGGAAGTTCTATCTGAGGACTTTAGAGTGCAGATGAATGGTTGCAAGAAATTTATAAAAAAAAATTCGATGAAGGGTCTGGATTCAATGGTTAAAGGCCCCAGATTGGATGGTTGAGATTGTTAGATTGATGTGGCTTTTATTGCTTAGGCCATGCTCTGATCAGCCCGTGCCACCTCGTCCGGAAGGTCATTGATACAAAAAATAGAAAAAATAATTAAAAATTCTATAATTAAAAGGGAAATGAAGTAGTCTGTCTTTCATGGAAACCTTCCAACGCACGTAGTTGCATTTGTACACATGGAGAATCCATATTATCAATCTGGACCGTTGATAGGTTGAGATCGGTCGATTGCTTTCATCTTGCCGCAGCAGCAGAAGAATTGTTAAGTGGACCAATGGACGGTCCAGATAGGTGATGCGGATGCGAAGGAGTCCAAATGCATGGGGAGGTTTCCTAGGCCCCCAGACCATATAAACCGAGAAAATGATGTCACCCAGATCCATATCTCAACGGGCAGACCGAGTGGAGATACCTCGTTTCAACACATGGAGTGTGTGTACTGACATGGGTGTTTACTAACAAGCTAACCCAATTAAAAAAATTAAAAAAAAAAAAAACGGAGAAAATGATGCCAGATGGTAGGCTAGCAACACAGGCACCTTTCATGAGACACTGGCATTTGGCAGTGGGCCCAGTAACGAACATTCCTGATCACTTGATGTTGGGAGTTGGGCCAATCACGAACATGTAGTAGACCCCTTTCAGTCGGATCAGAAACCCGCACGTAGGCACGTGCGATATTATGTTGTTTGATAGGTGGGCCACAGCATACGTTTGCGATGGCTCAAAAATCTTGAGGGTCCCGCTCATTAAGTGGCCATGCTCAAGGGAAATGGGGCAGATCCGATGAGCTGATTAGTCTGATTTTCTGGCTCCCTCCTGATGAATGGCCGAATTCAGATTGACGTCAGAAAATTAATTTTTGGGACTCAACTGGGGCCCATGATCGAAGCCACTGGTCTCAAGTCGCAGCAAAAACCCAGCCCAAATGCCCACGTAATAGGCTGGGCCGGTCCAACCTTTGTATTGTCCGTGATGGACGGTCCAGATCACCTAGCAAAAAGGCCGTGTACCCGCACGAGAAAAACTGTGAGTACACGCGCGAGTGGAGCCTTCCATACTCGCACTCATAGGTGCCAACGGTAGACAAATGGAAAATGGATGGACGGTGTGGATAGCACCGTTACATAACGGCGTCTCCTCATAGCCCCGGCCTGTGATGAGATGTGCAGGTGGTGCGGATTGGGTCCTACCACCAGTGTCCCTAGCTTAGCACAGGCTGCGGCTCTGAAGCAGAAGCACCGTCCATCCATTTTTCAATATCAGGGTATAAGCCCAGTAATGAAGCAGATCTAAGGCTAAGTGACCCACTATTGGAATTGAATGTCCGTCATTAAAAACTTATTAGCTTATAAATTTTGGATTAATCAATATTTGTGTTTTCCTTTTGTTATGAACACGTTGAATTGCAAATAATAATTACCATGGACCTCACTAAGGATTCTTCTATGACAGTTACTATTACCGCTGCCTCATGTGGTGTGGTTCACTTGAGTTGGATTTACCTCATTTCTGAACCGAATATGTCACCAAGTTCCGTAGTCTTATAATGATTTATTTAATATATCCACACTATCAGTAAGGGTTGAGGTGAAAGATAGAAAATAATCACCTAAAAATAGACTTATGGCGTGATGTCGCTATCTTTAAAACAATGTTCACGCTCTACTGGTGGCTAAACCAATTTACAAGAGGGTTACAACAAGTCCGTTTTTAGGATACAATAAGTCTTTTTTCAAAAATCAGATAAGTGTAGGTTTCACCTTGTACTATCGAACCCAAAACATATTTTTACAACATACACTCCTGACTTCCGTGTTATTACAATTTATTACCTGAAAACTGTTTACAATTTAGTATCTAAAAAATTGTTTGCAGTTTGGCGCTTGAAAACTGTAACTTTTCAAAAACCATCAAAAATTGAAAATAGAGAGATGATTGTTGAAAATATGATTTTCGGATTAACCTAAATATAAGTTTATATAGAATCATGAGAGATGTTTCAAGACCATTTTTATAAAAAGACATTTTCCTCCATCATTATAAATTCAAATGATGATCCCTTTACTAAGAGACATCACCATTTACAAAATAAATGGTCACTAACAATTACTAAAAGCCACAATCAAAATTATTATTTTTTAATTACAATTTATTTTGAAAAAACCCAGCACTATCAATCCATTGGCAAAATCATTTTAGAGAGTGTGCTAAAAAATTAAATCATATCCAAAGCTCAAGCGAACCATACCAAAAAAGCACAGGATAAAATGATTCACACCCATGTTTATTTACCATTCAAATTATTCATAAGTCTTATAGGGCTTAGATGAAAGAAAAAAATGAATATTAGATTGATCTAAAACTTCTATTCGAAAAATATTTCAAAGTTGATGCTGTATGGCACATTGCAATTCGTTTTCTTCATTTATAGGCTTGTTATCTAAAATCTATGAAGATCGGGCTTATTGGGTTGTTTGTGAGAAATTTATTTTATCCATCTATTTAGTAAAATCACTTTGAGACATGAGACTAAAATCAGGTGCACGCAAAACTCAAAGAGAACATATGAGAGGAAAAAATGAGAGAAAAATATACTCATTGTTGAAACCTTTAATAGCTCACCTTATGTTTATATGCCATTCAAGTCATTTATAAAAGTCATTTCTAACTGCATTAACTTGAAACACTAAAAACCTCGGCTTGATATAAAAAACTTGTGTCCACACAAATATTTCAATAGTGGTTGTTCACTCCCATGTTTCTTCTTGTGTGGCCCACCTTAGTTTTGTATCCACGTTATCTTTGTCACGTATGTTTCTTAAAATGAGCTCAGTAAACATGATAGATTTCTCAAAACCATCACCGTGTGGCTCACCTAGTGCAGGAACTTCTCCTCCGGCAGAAACTCGGCCCCTTCGTAGAGGATTGGCTGGTGTACCACACACCACTTATATAGCTGATGTTGATACGTGTCGGCGAAGACGAGCGCCGATGCTCCTTGTTGTACGAACGGTTCAAAGGAGATCAAAGTCACATGAGCCCCAAGATGATGTACTTGTTATATCCCACCTTTCAGACATTTTTAGAGGTCATTTTAGAGCGCTTGACAAAAAAAGCTGAATCATATCCAAGGCTCAAATGGACCGTACCAAAAATAGTAGTGAGGATAATGATGTTCACCGTAAAAAATTATGTAGATCTCACTATAGCATTTATTTTCCATCCAATATGTTAATAACGTCACTAATACATGGATGAAGAGGATAAACAAATTTCATATTGATCCTAAACTTCTGTGACCCCAAAAGGGTTTCAATAGTAGATGTTCAATCTCCTTCTGCTTTTTGCAATGTGGTCCACTTAATATTTAGATCTGTCTTATTTTTCAGCTCAAGCATTAAGACGAGATTACCAAATGGATGGACGGTTTGGATATAACACATACCTCATAATGGGACCTACAAAACTTGCTGAGGCCAATGAAGCAGCTATATAGCGGGTGTGTGGTACACCAGCTAATCCACTTCCCATTCAGAGCCCGCCCATGCCAAGGTCGGGACAAGCGGGCGAAGGCCCTACCGTGATCGTCCATCCATTTTCACGTATCATTTTAAGATAAAAAACAAAGCTGATGCAGATCCAATTATTAAGTGGACCACACCACAAGGAGTAGTTATAATAATCATGACCATCGTTAAAACCTTCCTAACATACAACGCGACGTTTGTTTGCCATTAAACATGTTTACATGGTCAAATAAATCATGTAATAAGATAAAACACAAATATCGGCTTATCCATAGCTTCTTTTGAAGAGTATAAATTCAATACCCACCGTGTGGCTTACTTGGGTTTTGGATCCGCCTATTTATGAGTTCAGACCCTAAAATGATATGCTAAAATGAATGGACAAACCCATACACCACGGTGGCCCCTCAGAGGCACTGCCCGGAAACGGATTGGCTACTCCCCCGCCACCAGCCCCGTGGCTGATGGTCGGTGCTCCATGGACCCTACTATGATGTATGTGTTTCATCTATTTCGTTCATCTATTTTAAACGATCATTCTAGCGCTTGATCCCAAAAATTAGAGGTCAACACCACATGAAAACAATAGTTATTGGATATCCACCATTAAAATATTACTATGGCCCACTGTACTGTTTATTTGATATCCAATCTGTTGATGAAGTCAAAAAACAAAAATCAGCTTGACCCAAAGCTTTTATGGCCCCAAAAATATTTTTAATGGTCGACGCTCATTCAACACTGTTTCCTGTAATGCGGTCCACATGAGATTGGAATATACCTCATTTTTGGTCTCTTTCTGAAAAATGATCTGTAAAAATAGATGGACAACATGGATGAAACACATAGATCATGGTGGGGCCCGCAGAGCACCGACCATCAGCCATTGGCTGGTGTCAGGGGAGCAGCAGCCAATCCGTTTCCGCGCGTCCTTTCTTTCCCGCGAAGAGGAATCCCGCTCTGCATACTTCAGGTCGTTCGTCGCATCAGAATTATATGCAATTCTCCCTTTTTCTGTGCAAATAAAAATGATGTGTGACAATCGGGACCGTTGATACTATGGGACCCATCTATCATATAATATATAATGATAATCAAGGGTATCGGACTGTCGTTCATCCGATAATTTTCCTCCGTAAGATAAGGGTATTCTTCAAACAAAAAATATTCATTGTAAATGGACAGTAATATATTTATAATCAGGGCTATTTTCATAAATCAGCCCATAGAAAGAATGGCCCATAATACGAACGGACCAGATCATACAATTTTATTGCCACGTTTACCTCGAGAAGGGAAGTGCATAATACTTTCGTGCACCGACTTGTACGTTATCATCCCTCTTTCCCGCGAAAAGCCAGTAGAGTTTCCCGCCAAAAAACAATCCATCTCTTCCCCATTCAAGACCTAACTCCCCATTTCGCTCTCTCCCTCTCTCTTTTTGCAGCCATGGATTCTTCTCCCTTCAACACAAACGGTAGATCTCTCTCTCTCTCTCTCTCTCTACCTCAACCGAGTTTCGTTGTGGTTGATTTGGTTTTCGTTATTGCTGTTTGTATGATTATTGTGGTTGTTTTTCAGGGCCTTCTTCTCCAGATGATTCCTACTCCAGTCCAATCCACAACACCAACTCCTCTCCTCCAGATTCCGGTCCCACTCGCAGAAGGCGTCAGCGCCAGCGGCCTGCTTCTATCTACCGGACCCCACCTCCCCACCCTCCCCGCCCCGCCGCCACCCCTACATCCACCACCGACGAGGCCCCGCCGTCTTCCGAAGCCGGCGACGACGATGACGCCGCCCACGATGACGCCCCACCCATGTTCGTTTGGGGCACCAACATCAGCGTCCAGGACGTCAATGCTGCGATCCTACGGTTCCTGCGCAACTTCCGCGATCGCCCGTCCTCCGACACTGTTGAGGGCAAGTACATGAGGATGATACACCAGACCCTGGAAGTCGAAGGCGAGTCGCTTGATGTCGACGCCCAGGACGTGTTCGATTACGATCCTGATTTGTATAATAAGATGGTGCGGTACCCGCTCGAGGTTCTCGCCATCTTCGACATCGTGCTCATGGACATGGCAAGCCGGATCAACCCATTGTTCGAGAAGCACATACAAGCTCGGATTTTCAATCTGCGGTCATCGGTCTCGATGAGGAATCTGAACCCATCTGGTATGTTGCTGGATTTTGTGAGAATTGTTTTTGATTTTCTGATTTGCTGCATTGATAATGTTTTATCTTGATTGTCTGGGCCCACTTGCTGTGATGGTTGGATGATTGGAACCGTCTCTGAAGTCCAAAAATATGTACTCTGAAATGACCCTGATTGGCTGAGAATACTTGGCCAATGGCCCATTTTCAATGGGGTAGATTACACTGATTGGTGGTTATGATGATCCAGTTGGCTCTGTGGTACTGCCCACCAGATGGAAGAACGGTTCCAATCATCCATGATTATTTGTGGGCCCCCTCCTGTAATTAATCCGGTGACCCTCAATGTGGTTAATGCAAATGCTCTACTTCTTAATTTTGTAATACTCTATCACAGTAGTATTCTTTGCTTCACCTCTTGATTTTGTAATCCTCTATCAGTGTAGTATTATTTTCTTCTACACTTATTGGTGATGGAAATAATTTCCAATCTGGCTTATCATGGTAGAAACTGTTTCTAGGCTGTCTTATCATGCATTGGGTTTTGGGGCCTGTGTCCTAATCAATTCGTGGCTGAGTAGAATTCAGCCATTTATCATGACAGAAAGCTTGTAGTAGACATGATTCTTTTGCAGCAAATGGTGCATTTGTAATTCTTCTGTTGCCGTGATAGGAAGGTGTTTCTAGTCCAAGCTGTAACATTTTCAATTAGGGTACATTGTGGATTCCTGTTGATACTGTTCCTCAAATTGAGGAATTTATAACATGGGCCCCACAACCTAATTGCAATACATAAGAATAACATTGGCAATTCTAGTTGCAGTGCACCCAGATGCAGTGTAAGCTAGGAAGGATACTTAACTTCCATCTATCATTTTCTTTTTCTTCCAATCAGATATTGAAAAGATGGTGTCAGTGAAAGGGATGATCATCCGTTCCAGCTCCATAATACCTGAAATCAGGGAGGCTATATTCCGCTGCCTTGTGTGCGGTTACTTCTCTGATCCAATTGTGGTTGATAGAGGTAAAACTCAATATATTGTTGTCGTGATTGTTCTGATATTCTGTACCACTGTGTTGCTCTCTATAGGATTCTCTTATTTTGGTATTCATGGGACCGCTGTGTTGCTCTCTATAGGATTCTCTTATTTTGGTATTCATGGGACGGGTTGTTTTTATTAGGCCGAGTTAATGAGCCAACCAGGTGCGGGAGGCAAGAATGTCTGGCCCAGAACTCAATGACGCTGGTTCACAACAGATGCAGGTAATTGCCTTGAGAAATGTGAATTCTACTCACGGAAGTAAGATCTTGAATCCTGCTCTTGCCACACGTGGCTTGTGCTTGCAATATCTGGTCCATTTATCAGGCTCACATGTGCTGTGGGCCAAAATAAACTGGTATGGTCATCAGGTGAACCACTTGTGTATACCCAATGTTGATGCATAGTCAATCATTATCAATCTTTCATTTTTTTTTTTTTCGTGCCATGCTGCCTAGTTAACAAATGGACCTGTCAGACTTTTGGACCATGGCATATACATGGTGTTGCCCTCCTTATGAATGGAACTGATCTCACACTCGCTTCATCAGTGACAATAAGGTTTTGAATCCTACTCATGAGTATCCTTAGCATGCTCAACTACTGTTGATTCAGATTGGTATTGGCTGTGATGGTCCCTGAATACAGTTCAGTGAAACTAACAATGGTTTTGGATCTGATGTCATCACTGCGTTAAAATATAAAAACAGATTCGCGGATAAGCAGATAGTGAGACTTCAGGAAACCCCAGACGAGATACCTGATGGAGGGACCCCACACACTGTCAGCTTGTTGATGCATGACAAGCTTGTGGATACTGGGAAGCCTGGTGATAGAGTCGAGGTGATAGCACATGAAAATCTTTCTCAGTTACTCTCTCCAACGTTGAATAGCTTTATTTTCCTGAGATTTATTTTTTCTGCTTTCTCTGGCAGGTCACTGGGATATACAGAGCGATGAGTGTCAGAGTGGGAGCCACACAAAGGACTGTAAAATCTTTGTTCAAGGTATGTAATGGTTGTGTCAATGATTACTTTTTGGGCTTTACGATAATACAATTGGCTGAACTGAACCATAGATCTCTTCTGGAATGGATGGCAGACGTACATTGACTGTCTTCATCTGAAGAAGACAGACAAGTCGAGAATGCAGGCAGAGGATCCCATGGAACAAGATGATGGCACGCAGATGTCCTCGTCTAAAGGGGCCAAACATGAAGATATGCCCCCTGAGTATCAGGAAAAGGTAGTGTATTTTTCATCTCCTGTGGATGTAATCGCATTTACATCTCTGATGGATATATGCATGCTTGGAATTGCCAGGTGGAGCAACTAAAAGAGCTTTCGAGGCAGCCGGATATTTATGAGAGGCTAACCAAGTCCTTGGCACCGAACATATGGGAGCTTGACGATGTAAAGAAAGGCCTTCTATGCCAGGTTTCTGCAGCAAAAAGAACCCTCCCACCCACCCACACACACACACACAGATTAGGGTGCATTTGGCTGCGTCGAGTATCATGTTATTTCACGATATCGTGATATGTGGTGCAACCAATTGTGCCTTACACTTGTGCTTGGATTTAGAACTGAATTGAATTCTAAGCATTCAGTTCAGTCAAGGGAAACGCTGGGATTATACTGACGCACCCTTGTATTCATACTAACAATGTAGCTGTATCAAACCATAGTTACATTCATTTTGCGTCCAATCGGAAATTAATGCAATTGCAGTATGTAGCTTAGTCCGTGATGTAGGACAGCCTAATCTAACCTTAAATGATCATGCTATTTGAGAGAGGCAGATTCATGCAATCTTTAAAAAAAAAAACAAATAAATATCAGCTTGATTTATACATCATAAACACAAGAAGGAAATAAGGACAACATAGCATTAATTAGGGCCATCCATCACAAACACAAAGTATTGAATCTTAAAATCTGAATTTAATTGGATCCGGCGAAAGATAGAACTTTCGTCTTGCAATGGGTCCGTCTAACGATCCAAGTGGATTTTCTAATCCAGAAAAAAATAGAAATTTCCTGGATTGGAAATCTGGAAAATTCAGAAAATAAAAAAATAAAAATGATGGTTCTTTAAGTATAGATTTGGATGATGGGTTTTATGTGGGAATGAAAAGGGAATGAAAATCTTTTGAGATTAGGAGAAAAGAAAAAGAGTGAGGTTAAAGAAAAGAATACCTTGAGAAAAGAGAGAAGGAGAAAGAAGTGGGGGATGAGAAATCGTTTACATCTGGCTCACGCCCTCTTCCAATCACTGGAAGTCGAAGATGAGATCGTCAAAAGCAAAAAGCTCCTTTTTCTTTTTCATAAAACATCACATAACATGCTATGGGTTTAGGGCAACCCTTATAAAATCGTAATTACATGAAATTACCAAAATACCCCTACTTAAAAAAAAGTTTCAAAAGAAAGAAATTTGCACAAAATTGTGCACAAACTGTCTCACAAAACGTAATTAACTAAAATGTTCATAGACTAAATGTAAATTTAAGATGCCCGATGGGCCCCGATGATAGTGCCGTGAAGGTAGTGTAATGAAGGTGGGCCGTGACGATCCAACGGTCCGATTACACCATCCTCACGATCCAATGGTCCAAATGCCTCCTCTAAGCAACTTACACATGTCATGAACACATGTGTAAGGTCTTCAACCTCTAGAGACCCGACCCGTATCCGTCATCTAACCACATTGACACGGGTAATGCACGCCTCCTACGTTGATATACTTTGAATGGCTTGGTGTCCGCATCAACTCCCCTCGACTGAGAAGATCTCGACTCCGGCGAGATAAAACTTTTGTGCTTTTCTAACAAATCTGGATCTAGTCGCTGCAACTCTGCTTCCGTCAACCATGTACAGTCGGATGATGGTCTGTTCTTCCACTTCACTAAGTACCTCTGAAATCCACCGTCTCGAGTGGAAACAATTTGCTCATCCACAATTCCTTCAATTTCTTCTCTTATCTCAGGTATAGTAGGCATAGGTGGTGTAGGTTGGGAAGAAAATTCAGAAATTGGCCAATGGTTTGGAACAAAATTAGGGTCTATGGGATGGCTTGAACAAGGCATTAGATCCTCCACATTGAATGTTGAACTAATCCCCATGCGAGGTGGAAGATCTATCACATACGCATTGGACCCAATCTTTTTCAGAATCTTAAATGGTCCAGCACTGCGTGCTTGTAACTTCTTAACGGTACCTTGTGGGAACCGTTCTGGCCTCATCCTAACCATGACATAATCACCCTCATTAAATTCTTGAATTCTACGATGTAAGTCAGCTGAAATTTTGTATTGTTCATTACTAGCATTTATCTGCCTCCTAATCTCTGCTATGCAATTCATGAATGTGATGGGAAAATGCATCGGCTGACTCTGAGGTCCTCTGAGTGACTGACATAGGTAACAAATCTATGGGTAATCTAGGTTTATAACCACTAACAATCTCGAATGGACTCATACCCGTAGACCTATTAACTGAACTGTTATATGCAAACTCGGCGACTGGCAGGACTAAGTCCCAAGTTTTAATGTGTTCACCCACCAAACATCGTAGTAGATTTCCGAGACTTCGATTCACAACCTCAGTTTGACCATCAGTTTGAGGATGGTAGGCAGACGAGAACTGGAGTCTCGTACCCATCATATGCCATAATGTCTTCCAAAAATAACTAGTAAATCGGACATCCCTGTCAGATACTATGGTCTTAGGTAAACCATGTAAACGAACCACCCCTTCAAAGAAAATCTTGGCTATGTTGGACGCATCTGAGGTCTTAGAACAAGGGAGGAAGTGGGCCATTTTTGAGAAACGGTCCACGACCACAAAAATGGAATCGTGCTTTTAATTGTCTTGGGAAGTCCAAGCACGAAATCCATACTGATGTCTTGCCACGGTGCGTGCGTGGCACCGGCAATGGCGTGTACAATCCAAGATTCGCTTCTTCTGTTTTGCCGCTGACATGTTCGACATTGCCCTAAAATTTTGGCTACGTCTCGCTTGAGACTTGGCCAATAAAATCGATCCTCCACTAGGGCGATGGTCTTATCTCGACCAAAATGGCCAGCAATACCTCCAGCATGAAGCTCCCAAACAAGGAAATCCCGGAGGGAAGTGCGGGGAATACAAAGTCGGTCTCCTTTGAAAAGGAAACCATCTTTTAGCACAAACTCACCCGAACTATCTTGGGCACCTAAGAGTGACACATATGTTCCCCAAAATCTGGACACATGGGATACTCGTCTTTCAATTGCTCAAACCCGACAACTTCTACACTCAAGGAGTTGAGCAATGTCACTCTCCTACTAAGGGCATCGGCTGGTTTGTTCTCGATCCCGGCTTTATGTTTCAGGACAAATGAATATTCTTGAAGAAACGCTGCCCACTTGGCATGCCTTGGGTTAAGCTTCTTTTGGGAATTCAAATACCTCAAAGCCTCGTGATCAGAAAACAAGACAAATTCTTGCGGTAGAAGATAATGACGCCAATGACGTAGCGATTGCACTACCGCATAAAATTCTTTGTCATAGGTGGAATACTTTTGTTTTGCCTCATTCAGTTTCTCACTGAAATAGGCAACTGGATGACCTTCTTGGCTTAGTACTCCTCCTATACCTACGCCTGAAGCATCACACGCTACTTCAAAGACTTTAGAAAAATCTGGAAGACGCATGACGGGAGCCTCTATCATCTTGCCCTTAATATCTTTGAATGCCTTAGCTGCGGCCTTAGACCATATGAACTCTCCCTTTTTAATGCAATCAGTAATGGGAGCCATAATAGTGCTAAACCCTCGAATGAACCGACGATAAAATGTGGCTAAGCCATGAAAGCTCCTCACTTCATGTATGTTCCGCGGTTCAGGCCAGTCAACTATGGCCTTGACTTTTTCTGGATCTGCTCGCATCCCTATAGATGACACTATGAACCCTAAGAAGACAACTCTATCAGACAAGAACGAACATTTCTTAAGGTTCGCACATAACCTCTCCGCCCTCAGGACACTACAGACCTGTCTCAAGTGGTTGAGATGCAGTTCTTTAGTGGTACTATATATGAGTATGTCATCAAAATAAACCACTAAGAACTTCCCCATAAAGGGTCTCAAAACCTGGGTCATCACACGCATAAAAGTACTGGGTGCATTAGTCAAGCCAAAGGGCATGACCAACCATTCGTACAACCCATCCTTCGTCTTGAAGGTCGTTTCCACTCATCTCCGGGCGTATGCGTATCGGTGATACCCGCTCTTGAGGTCTATCTTGGAAAAAATGGTGGATCCGGCCATCATGTCTAACATATCATCAAGCCTCGGTATCGGAAACCGATACTTGATCGTGATCTTATTAATGGCCCCATCTGTCCACACATCCGCCATGTACCATCTTTCTTAGGCGTTAATAGCGCTGGTACAGCACACGGACTCATACTCTCACGGATGAAACCTTTTTGCAGGAGCTCATTTACCATGTCTATGCAACTCTGCATGCTCTGCAGGATTCATCCTGTAATGAGGAAGGTTCGGTAAAGAAGACCACAGGACGAAATCAATGGCATGTTGGATGTCCCGCATAGGTGGAAGCTCATCCGGTAAATCCTCGGGGAATACATCACTGTACTCTTTAAGAACCGAAGTCACCTCAGGGGATAACTCTACATGAACCTCGGGTGTAACTTCCCTAGCCATTAGGGCGTACACCGTCGAATCATCCTCTGTCTCTTTCTCAAACTCTTTTGCATTTATGATATGTAGAGACTTCGGAATAGATTTCCTCACATCATTCCTTGACTCACTCGTTTTCACATCCCTAGCCTTGTCTGTGTGGCTCTTGGGTGGCAACGGATTAATCTTGATTTTCTTGCCCTCATGCGTGAATGTACACACGTTCGAGCGACCAAAAATCATGACATCTCTATCGTATAACCACGGCCTCCCTAAAATGATGTGACCTACATCCATAGGTAAAACATCACACCACAACATGTCTTTATATGAACCGATTTGGATGGGGACTAAACACTGCTGGGACACAGGCATAGAAGACGTGTCAACCCAAGAAACCTTGTAGGGTTGAGGGTGAGGGATGGGCTTCAAACCCAAACGAGTGACTGTGCTAGCTGAGACCACGTTGGTGCAACTACCACTATCCACGATGACTTTGCAGTTTTTGTCACCGCTCTTGATAAACGTGTAGAAAATTGTGCTTCTGCGCCAATCATCACTCTCTTTGGCCTGCGCTAAAGCACATCTAACTACAGCTAGTGGTACAGTCTCTGGTTCTTCTTCTTCATAATCACTAGCACATATCTCTGGATGATATTCCTCAACTTCATAATCACCCATGTCATCCGCATTTTCATTTGACTCGTCTATGACTAAGGCTTTCCCGCGAGTCTTTGCCGTGCATTGGTATGCGAAATGACCTGTTCCTCCGCACTCATAACATCTCAAATGACTACCACTGCCAGGATTGGCACCAAGGACACCTTTTCCCTTATCATCCTTAGGCTTAGGCGGTGCACTAGCCTGCGCCCTAGGCTGACTTCCAATGTTAGGTTTGGTTCCCTGAAAACCAGATCTAACAGTAGAGTCTCGGGACTCAAAGCGCCTCATGACAGGAGACTTTAGGTAAAGCTCTAACTCCTGTACAACTTGGTAAGCCTGATCCAAGTCACTCACTGCATGGGTCATAAGCTCACGTTGCAGATCCATGCGAAGACCCACCTTGAAACGCGCCAGCGTCACTAAGGGATCCTCCTGAATATCACACCGCATCATATACTCCTCAAATTTTGCGATGTAATCTCAAACCGACATAGATCCTTGGCGTAATGCTTGCCATTGATCTAGGAGCTTTTGACGGTAAGAGAGAGGAAGATATTTTTCCTTTAATAACTCCTTCATCTCTATCCAATGCGCGACTGGGACACCTCCTGATCTCTCGATCCTACGCTCCGTATTTGTCCAAAATAATTTAGCTTGACCCACAAGTTTCATCTTTGCAAACCGCACTTGTCGGTTCTCAGACATCTCATACCATTCGAAATAATGGTCCATGTCCGCTAACCAATCAAGGAATGCTTTTGGATCAAGACGCCCATCAAAACTAGGAGCATCTACTTTAACACTCTTTAAGACCCTCTCATCGACATCATAACGGTCTTGATACTCGACGGCGGGTTGCGGATTTCGCGCCCCTCCACGTCCTATCCCTCGGCTACGTGCTCCACGACCTCTACCACGATTTCCTACCCGTTCCTCAACTACTCTCCCTACGTGAGACTGCCCCCTCCAATGTCGGAGATTTCTCTTAGGGATGCTTCTATCTGATCCATATGGGTATTCGTGTTCCTAGATTGTGCCTCAATGACGGCCAAACGTTGGTTGATCGTGTTCATCATCTTACGTCAACTGCCATATTGAAAATCGGGTGTAGACCAAATCCTCTACCAGTCCGAGTGGGCATACACAATAAGACTCAACTTAGGTTTCCTAAAACATGACTCTAAGAGACTGTTTTGACACAAGACTATGGACACCGATGATCCTAACCTTTAGAATGATGCAAATCTGGAAAAATTCAGATTTAAACTTTTTTTTTTTTTTTTTTTTTTTTTTTTTTTTTTTTTTTTTTTTTTTTTTTTTTTTTTTTATGCAAATCTGAAAATTTCAGATTTAGACTCTATATGCGATGCATGAAACCCTAGAAGAAAAAAAATAAATAAATAAATAAATAAATAAAAATCTAGACTCTTGATAACTCGATCTAAGACGACCCAATGCAAGAACTAGGCTCTGATACCAAAATTGATGTAGGACAGCCTAATCTAACCTTAAATGAGCATGCTATTTGAGAGAGGCAGATTCATGCAATCTTTAAAAAAAAACAAATAAATATCAGCTTGATTTATACATCATAAACACAAGAAGGAAATAAGGACAACATAGCATTAATTAGGGCCATCCATCACAAACACAAAGTATTGAATCTTAAAATCTGAATTTAATTGGATCCGGCGAAAGATAGAACTTTCGTCTTGCAATGGGTCCGTCTAACGATCCAAGTGGATTTTCTAATCCAAAAAAATAGAAATTTCCCTGGATTGGAAATCTGGAAAATTCAAAAATAAAAAATAAAAATGATGGTTCTTTAAGTATAGATTTGGATGATGGGTTTTATGTGGGAATGAAAAGGGAATGAAAATCTTTTGAGATTAGGAGAAAAGAAAAAGAGTGAGGTTAAAGAAAAGAATACCTTGAGAAAAGAGAGAAGGAGAAAGAAGTGGGGATGAGAAATCGTTTGGGGCCTCACGCCCTCTTCCAATCACTTTGGAAGTCGAAGACGAGATCGTCAAAAGCAAAAAGCTCTTTTTTCTTTTTCATAAAACATCACATAACATGCTATGGGTTTAGGGCAACCCTTATAAAATCGTAATTACATGAAATTACCAAAATACCCCTACTTAAAAAAAGTTTCAAAAAAAAAGAAATTTGCACAAAATTGTGCACAAACTGTCTCACAACGTAATTAACTAAAATGTTCATAGACTAAATGTAAATTTAAGATGCCCGATGGGCCCCGATGATAGTGCCATGAAGGTAGTGTAATGAAGGTGGGCCGTGACGATCCAATGGTCCGATTACACCATCCTCGCGATCCAATGGTCCAAATGCCTCCTCTAAGCAACTTACACATGTCATGAACACATGTGTAAGGTCTTCAACCTCTAGAGACCCGACCCGTATCCGTCATCTAACCACATTGACACGGGTAATGCACGCCTCCTACGTTGATATACTTTAAATGGCTTGGTGTCCGCATCAGTCCGACAATGAGCACTGTGGAAGGAAACTACCTTGGTCATATCCAATTATTGAACTGATTAATTCAATTCAGTTCAATTGTATATCCAAACACAGCCCTCTTTTGAATAGAAGCATTATTTATCATCTTCTCTACAAGTGATCCTGACATGCATGTCTTTTGCAATGGTTCTTGCTAACAATATCCTCTTTGGCGCAGTTGTTTGGGGGGAATGCTCTTAAGCTGCCATCCGGGGCCAGCTTCCGTGGCGACATTAATATCCTGCTTGTTGGTGATCCTGGAACCAGCAAATCTCAGCTGCTCCAGTACATTCACAAGCTGGCGCCTCGGGGCATTTACACCAGTGGAAGGGGGAGCTCTGCCGTTGGCTTGACTGCTTACGTTACAAAGGATCCGGAAACGGGTGAAACGGTATGTGCATTTTTGCAGATCTTTTTTTACCCTGTAGAAATCTCGTGTTGTACACATTCCTGGTTTGAAATGGGAGTGACCCTTAGCTAATTTCCTTATCTTTGGTTCTAAAATTTCAGGTTCTTGAGAGTGGGGCTCTGGTTCTGAGTGATAGGGGTATCTGTTGCATTGATGAGTTCGACAAAATGTCTGACAATGCTCGCAGCATGTTACATGAGGTAGTTATATATTCATCCTGATCAATCGCAACAAGATTCCTCATTATTATGCACACTTGGAAGATCTGCCAAATTTTGGATGGGGCCCACAAGTTGAGGAAGGTCCATCCACTTAGTATATAGGGTGGATCTACAGCTTGTAAGCCCCATCCACTTAGTATATGGTGTGGACCCAACCATTTGGTGTATGGGGTAGCTAATGGCAATCTGTTTCCCGCTTTTCTCCCCTAAATAAATGGGGTATAAGAATACAAAGGTTCAGTTCTTATCCAACTAGTTGCACATCCGTGGGAGCATCTTGAGACTTGAATGCTTATCATCTAATGCTCATCAAATCATGTGTTTTGAGGCTGACCCTTCTCAACACACTGCAGGTGATGGAACAGCAAACTGTTTCGATTGCAAAGGCTGGGATCATTGCTTCCCTGAATGCCAGGACTTCAGTCCTGGCTTGTGCCAATCCAAGCGGGTCGCGCTACAATCCTCGTTTGTCTGTGATTGACAATATACACCTTCCTCCCACATTACTCTCTAGGTGAGAAGAAAATGCACACGCATGTACAAGCACAAACAACCAGGTGGTGGCTAAATTACATTTTATATTTTTTAGTTTGTTGCGCCTGACTGATCTGTTCTACATGCTCAGATTTGATCTGATTTACCTGGTTCTCGACAAGGCTGATGAACAGACAGATAGGCGGCTGGCGAAGCATATTGTTGCTTTGCATTTTCAGGATCCTGAGGTATTCAGGGTTTACCATAATTCTTAATTCAAATTCAAACATCAGCAATGAAAACTTTTCAGCTATAAATATGTGAAGCCTATCCACAAGAGTACTTCAAATCCTTTCCCCACATGCTAATGCGACATGTGTGTCAGATATGATTCACTAATATTGCAGGCCCCACCATGTTGTACCATTGTTCTTAAATCAGGTTGTCAGATGGATCACGGTGCATACAAGTGGGTGGTGGAAGAGAACTAACCAACAGTCCAACATTTGATGTACACGTCCCACTTGATAACCATACTGACCCATATTTTGGGCCACTGTACATACACAGTGGCCCCTCAAACAAAAAGTATGGAACTCGCACATGCATGGCACATTGTCTTGTGTGAGGGGAGAGTGATCCAATCCTACCTGCATGAGTGGCTTTAGGACTTTTCAGCAATTCACATGTTGTGCTGTGACTAATGGACTTGAATGGCTCCTTTCCTGCAGAGCATCATTCAGGATGTTCTAGACCTTCCAACACTGACTGCATACATTAGCTATGCCAGAAAGCACATTCATCCTCAGTTATCAGATGAAGCTGCAGAAGATCTGATACATGGGTACGTTGAGATGAGGCAAAGAGGAAACTTCCCTGGAAGCAGTAAAAAGGTATCAAGATATCCACCGTTTCCTTCTCTAAAGCTATGAGCTCTGCCGACATTTGCACTTCTATATGTGGCCACATGTGCCATCACAGCATGTGATTATGACATTTTACTGCTTCAGGCGACACCGACTGTGTATATGCCCTGCCCAAGAATTAGGCCATTCAACTCATCAGGTGGCATGGAAATGTGTGTATGTACAGTGAAAGGAAATTGATAGTCTACATTTGATGAGTATGTGGGGCCCAGATGATAGGTGGATTGGTCTGATATTTGGGTCAGTTCATGTGCAAGGTAGGGCACAGCTGATGCCTGGCTTTGATGCTCAACAGTGCCATGTTGGTTCTGTGGCTGTGCATGCTGGTTTGCAAAGCTTCTCGAAGTATCTTTAAAATGGGTGAATCAATTTGCAAATACCGAAAATGCCTGGATTTCTACATCAACAGGTGATAACAGCAACGCCGAGGCAAATTGAGAGCTTGATACGTCTTAGCGAAGCCCTGGCTCGGATCCGCTTCTCTGAATTGGTATGAACCCTACCATTTGCTGGGTATGACTTGATTTGTTTTGTGAAGGATAGAATTTGATTGCTTGACCAAATATGCAGGTTGAAAAACGTGATGTGGCAGAGGCATTCAGGCTTTTGGAGGTCGCCCTGCAACAGTCAGCTACGGATCACTCTACAGGTAGACGTTTTTCTTTTCAAATATTCAGCCTATTTCCCAAATGAGATATGCTGTTACATTGTGCATTTCATCTAATTCTATGAAGTTGTCTCCACTGCGCATGGTAATGGTGATTCAGATGGATGGTCTGGTGGGTCACCACGTAGATGGGCAATAGCCCAAAAACTGTAGCCATTGGACAACAACTCTAACCATCTGATGGTTGTGAATTGTCATTCATTTTTCGAGGTGGCTGTTATCTGTTTGGTCACTGATTGGATGGTTACCATGCTCAAAATCCCTAGGCTATGGGGATATAGTCTTATCAATGTGCCCCACCAAATTAACTGCTCTGATCACCACACACAAGTGCCAGGCACATGCTGCAGATCAATTTTATGGTGTGCATTTCATGGAACTCCATGAAGTGTGGACAATACAGTTGCATTTCTGTCTCCTATTTGTGTAGTTGCAACTGTTTGGATGGTATGAAACAGGGACTATTGATATGGATCTCATTACAACTGGAGTTTCCGCGAGCGAAAGGATGAGACGGGAGAATCTGGTAGCAGCAGCCCGCAACCTTATAATGGAGAAAATGCAACTTGGGGGCTCCTCAACTCGATTAATGGATGTAAGATCATTTGATTTAAAAATCATTTATTCAGTGCCTGAAAAGTTATTTATGGGATAGAATTATATTATTTATTTTTTTACACACTGCTGCAGTTGTTGGAAGAGCTGAGGAAGCAAAGCTCGGCGGAAATCAACCTCAATGATGTAAGTAGAGTGACAAATGCTTTCTGATATTCGAATCCAAAACTGTTGTTGGGTTGAAAAAGTTAATGCTGATGTTTTGGCTTTTGTTGTCAGCTGCGCAATGCCCTTGCAACTCTTGTGAGCGAGGGGTTCGTTCTTCTTCAGGGTGACAGTGTAAAGAGAATATGATGAGAGAGAAGCAATGCCTATCACCTAAAAAAAGCAGCATGCACAATGGCTGTTCCCTGTAAGTGCATTGACATCCACCCAATTTTTGGGATTGCATTGAATTATTGGTTGAGTAGCCATGCACCCTAAGCTCAATGAGATAGGATTTCTGTGTTATTTGAGTGCTTGGTTAATATAAATGAATTCTTGACATCATTGAGGGGAGTGTTATACCCCTATACAGTTGATATTTCAACCCCTAGTAAGTATAATCCATAATCTAGTTTTTCTTTTTCTTTCTCTATTAGTGATTTATCAAATTACCTGTCAATGTGAAACTAACAATTGCACGGGGTGAAAAATGTCAATTCTCTTCTGTATAGTCTAGCTAGTCTAATTGTGGATTTTTTTGATAGATAGAGAAGATGCAGAACAGCCAACAAAATGATCTAATGAGGCCAGACAAAACCTGCTTAGGGGAGCCAAAAAAACTACCAAAAAAGGCCCTGATTGCTAGACGCTTAAAAATGAGTTCATCTTATTTTAGTTAACAATAACTTTGTATTGGAGATCTTGACCTCTGATACATAATTAGTTCATGTTAATGGTAATTATGTATTAGAGATCAAGATGAGATGAACTCATTTTTGGGTGTCTACCAAACGGGGTGTAAACATTGCTATCCGAATGAAATGTAAAGGAAGTTGTATAGAGTAGGCAATGAAATGGATAAAAATGTTTATTCACCAATAATTTTAGAATTCTGATGACTGCAGTGCTTACCTGAGAATATTGGAGTAACAAATTGTGAAGCACAGCCAAAACTTTGATATCCTAATGCACCGAAGTGTTTGAATAATGAATTGATTTTCATTTTTGTAGTTTGTATTTGCGGACATTTTTAACTACCTTGTAGTATGTTAAATATTCTGGTAAGAATGGTACCAATTGTCTAGTGCTGATCCTACTTGATTTGTTGTCTTTATTCATTCCCAATTTGTTTACTTTTCCACCTTCATTTCATATTTCACTATGTCCCAGTTTCCATGTTATTTAATCTGTTCTTAAGGTTGCGTTTGGATGCACTACTGGACTGTACTGCAAACATTGAGATCAATCAAAAGAGTAGATGACCACTTTGTGGCGACATTTCCTAACATTTGAAATGAGGAATTAGCCCTCCAATTGCAGTTACATTCCTTTGAGTCCTACTTGAAAGCATTGTGATTGGTTGCAATTCGAAGCCTACTCCCTCATATGAATCCTTGGGAAGTCAACCACAGTTTGGTTGTTATCACTTTATTGAACTAATTATAGTCGTTCAATTCAGTGGTGCTGGTGCAATTCAATAAGCTTTGCAATTCAATAAGCTTGGAGGATCACATATTCATGTAAGAGGCATAAAACCCTTTGGCAGCTATGCTTTCTTGCAGTTCTTTGGGTGATATGGAAGGAGCGTGATATTCTGTTTCTTGTTAACCTCAGAGCTAAACATCTTGTTTTCTCGTGGGCGGGAGCAGCAGACTTTGTTCCGCCTTATGTTTTTTGGGGATGGCCCCCTTCTTTGATCAGCCTGCTTTTGTGCTCATCTATTTTGGCATTTGGGCCCTTTTGCTTTAATAAAATTGCCGATCATAAAAGCTAATCACTACAGAAGAGAGATATCACATTCCATATTTTATTTTTATCCTCCCCGTTGCTGTTTTTCTGGGCATGTAATCTCGGCTTCTGCTATCTCAGCAGTTGCCCTCTGCTATTTTTCTCCCCTTCGTTTTAATATATTCTATCGTTACTTAAAAAAAAAAAGAAGTCCAACCACCATGAGAATGGATGTGACAATACGGGTTTAAAAGCTTAAGGTTGGGAGTTCAATTTCTATGTTAGATCAGCTTGGAGCGTCCAGCTTATCTGCCAAAGTGGAGAAGTGGGTTCTGGTCATTGAAACCAATTGACTTTATTTCTATAAAATGTTATCTGGGGAGGCTTTCATGTCTGCCAACTCCAATTTTCATTAGCAAAATCAATAAACTTATTTAGTCTGCGTCCACCACTGAATGTGCTTGCACATCATGTATGTTCGCTTGAAATCCAGGATTATGACTGTCTCTCTTTTTAAAGTGTTCTATGCTGATGCATTGACATGCACGCGTACAAGCATACAGTGCCAAGCAGCCACCAAGGTTTTGAAAAATGGTGTTATGACCCTTTCATGGCCGAAGAAAAACTGGAGTGTTGGGTTCATGAGAAAATAAAGGCCGTCTTCACTGGAGAAGAACATTATATATGACCACCCATAGGCATAGTAACATGACAACAGTTGGCCCCACCATGAAGATCACCTGGCACAAAAAAATGAGGCAGGTCCAATCATCAGGTGGGCCAAACTGTTGGGATCAGTGGACAACTGATGGTCTAACTTAACATACAGGCGCCTGGCCCACCTAGGGAGCGCATCAGCCTGATTTTCAACAAGGGTGATATTCTTCATGGTGGGGACCTATCATTTGCATGATACGGGTGTGATACACAAGTGGCATATTGATGGGAAAGATGGCAAGGTGCCACAAGTTGTGTTTAGGTTAATCAGTAACCTTAGACCAAACATCTTGTGTAGATAACACTATCATTTTGAAAATATTGCTATCAGTTAACAGGTGTTTTTTGTTACATAATAGCAACCGTTAGGTTATAACGGTGTTTTGACACTTCTTTTTCTTCGATCCTATGGCTGCGACTTGGGTACCTTTGGTACCATCTCGAATATTGTCTAATGTAGATTTGGGCTATAACTGTCTTTACCAAAATTTTTAACTGTTGGAAATTCCAATGCACTTTTCATTCTGCTTGTTTTTTGTGTGCAATATTAGACCAGAATTGTAGGGTCCTGATGCTCTGGTCTGTTCACTGGTCGGGACTGTGATCTGATTGCAGCACCACCTCAAGGGGATGACGCCAAAATCTCGAGATTGGAAGATCCTACTCATCTTGCTGTATTTTTTTTTTTTTTTTTTTCCTTCACCATATTTATAAAGATGACCTGTCCATTTGTTAAGTCTCTTCCAATCAGAGTTTTTTAGGGCATGTCCAATCAACTGTCTGGATGTGCCCCACTTGACCAGACTGGGGCAGCCTGACACTAAATGCCCTGATTCATCCGGACCTTAAGATGCCTGATTAGACGGATTTAAACAGGGTTTTGTGTATTGGTACATTCGATGCTTTTGGACTCAGTCCATCCTATGTAATTCAAATGTTGTTTTCAGTTATGGCTCGTACCACAACACACTGGAATTTAATGAGTTGTTGGTAGATACATGGTAATGTGGACCATTGTTTGATGGATTCAGTCTGTTTATTGGATTCATTTTTTGTTGTTGCAGGGTATGTATACAAGATCATGACATATTGTGTTGGAGCATGGATCATTCTCTAGCCAATGAGATGACATACTGCATTGGAGCATAGATTGTTCTCCAGCGAAATGAGACGTTCTTGAGTTGATGTTGAGAGATGTGATCGCTGTGATGCCATTCCTGAGCTGTTTGGCCCATGACCATTTTAGGATTGGAGTGATTCTGGAATTTGTACTGTAAGTAGAATTTCCGGAGATTGCTGACTCATTGCATTGGAAAGGAAGAGGAGCTGTTTTCACTGGCATCGATGAGCCAGATGCAGCCCCACCCAGAAAAAAACATAATCTAAATCTGTCGCCTTTGATTATGAATGCAGTTATCATACTGCAAATGTCAGAATTCGTGAAGCTTACTATATTAATTGAGGTTGAAGTAGTTTTGTTTTGTTTCAGCCATAATTTGTGGCTTTTATATGGAAGTCGAGGTTTAGAAATTCTGCTTTTCCTCTGCATATGGCCACACATGCCAATCTGGCATTCTTGTTGGGTATCGATCCAGCTCTGTATCAGGTGGGAGGTGGGCCTCACCGCTACATGGACTATGTGGCATTAGGTGGGCCAGATGTGGAAATTCATCTTTTTCAGTTTTAGAAATGCATCATGCATTGAATTTTATGTTAATATGGAGAAACAATAGTTTTCATGTGAAAATCAGTGAGGGCCTGTTTGGTATCTCTTATTTTATCTAATAACAGTTTTTCAAACATGATAAAAAAATAATTCTTATTGGAAATAAGCATGTTTGATAAAAATTTTAAATAAAAGCTTTTTTTTTTTTAAGGAGTGATGGTTGCCATTTTAAAAATTTGCAACAACTCTCTCAAACAAACATTGCCCCTTGGTCCTCTCACCTTAGAGCCGTTGGTCATGTTGGACATTGGATGTGGATTGGATTGTCTATCATGTGGAGCCTACCTTTGATGTGGACTGTCCACATTTGAGGTAGGCCATCCATCATTGGGGCTACACTTTGATGTGGGCCATCCATCATGTGGCCCCTGCGAGTGATGTCCGCCATCCATTGTGTGAGGGTGCACATTCTCTGTGGATCATCTATAATGTTGGGCTACTTTGGATATGGGCCGTCCAACATGTGAGGCCTTGGATGTGGAATATCCATCAGGTGGGGCCCACTTTATGTAGACTGTCCATCCCATGGGGAAATACTTTGATGTAGGCCATCTATAATGTGAGGCCCATTAAGTCCATTATGTGGGCTCACCTTAATGTGGACCATTAATCATATGGGCCGCACCTTCAATATGGGTTGTTCATCACGTGGGCCCACCTTTGGTGCCAATAGTCTATCTTGTGTGCTTGCTTTCCACCATCTATCATGTGGGTCCCACCTTTGATGTGGATTGTCCATCAGGTGGGGCCACTTGATGTGGGCCATCCATCATGTGGGCCCCACCTTCAATATGGTTTGTTTATCATGTGGGCCCACCTTTGATGTCGACTTTCCATCATGCGGGCTCGCCTTCAATATCCACCATCCGTGATGTCAGCCCTACCTTTGATGTGGACCATCCATTAGGTGGGGTTCACTTGATGTGGGGCTCATCTTTACGTTAACTATCCATTATGTGACCATTCATCATGTAGGGCGCTACCTTCAATATATGTTGTTTATCATGTGGGCCACTTGAGGGGGGAGATGTGAAGGTATTTTGATATTTTTAAATTGATAAAAAGCCATAAACTGTAATAGCTTAAAGTACTAGCCTTAAAAGGAAAATGAACCTTCAACTTACGAAATAAAAGTTTATTATTATATTTTATAACACATGGGTATACAATCCTAAGATATTAGTGTTGAAACAGAGCCTATTTATCATTGAGTCATGGAGCCGATTCGATGGAATTAGAGTTTATTAACCAATATCTAATAATTAGATATTATTAGACAATTTAAAATTTTATTTTTTTAAAAATAACCCAATAATTTCTTATTGGTAGAGATGGTAGGACTTCCATCATCTCAGGTAGGAAACACGTCATATGGCAAATGCTCAGGTCGAAAAATGAGATCAGTCAGGTATCCGCAACTACACGAAAGAAATAGATGGATGCAAGAAATAGTTCAAGCACGTGCCACATTGGCAATAGTGTTCCCGCTTTCCTTCGAAGCTCTGAGCACAGCGATTGGCTAAACAGAAATAGGCTAGTAGCGCACGTGCGTGTGCAATAAAGTTCATGTACACGCCACACATGTACAAGCATGTTACGATAGGTCCAGGGTCCAATCCGTTCATCAGAAAGGCACTGGTATATTGTTACAGTAGCCTAAGAATCAGGTTGATCCGTTGGTCATGTGGGCCACAGTTCTAAAAAAAAAAATGTGCGGTTAAGTTCTCCAGCTCATCCACCTGTTTTGGACCAGATTTATTTTTAGAAAAACATGTATGACGTCGGATCAACCTAATGGATGGATTGGATCTCTCACCTATGTGCCATGCTGGCACATGTGTGGTGTGTGCGTGAGCTTTATTTCACCCGCGTGTTCGCTTAGAAAAGCTCATGGACACGTATCACGACAAAGTTGGAGAAACATATAAGACGCATCATATATCACAGTGGGGCCGTCGGTCGATCCCTTACTGTGAGGCCCATATGGATGTATGTGTCCTATATCTATGCCGTCAATACGTTTTTCGAGATCATTTTAGGGCATTATTTCAAACATGCAGTAGATCCAAACCTTAGGTGGACCACACGGCAAGAAACACTGGTGATTGACCATTAAAAACTTTCATACGTCACAGAAGTTTTGGATCAAGCTTATATTTCTGTGGTCCCTTAATCCAAATCTGTGTGACCTAATCAACAGTATGAAGGAAAATAAACATTCCGGTGCCCCCGAGAAGTTTTCAATGGTATGCACTTCAATCACCATTGTTTCCTGTGGTGTGGTCCATCTGAGATTTGGATCTTCTGTACTTTTGGGATCACGCCCTACAATGATACCGCGAAATGTATGGACGTCGTGGATATAAGACACATACATCACGGTGAGCCCGCAGGGATCCACGGACCTTGTCTCGTATCTTAAAATGATCTGAAAAAACGGATGGACGTGGTGGATTTTTCAGAAACATCGTAGTGGACCCCACGTAGCACCCAGTGCAGGAAATCCGCGTCCCCATACGTTGCTGTCGGTTAATCGCGCGGGGATGTGACGTCCACAGGAAAAGGATCCGCAGATTGGTTAGTGACCTACTACTAGCCTATGGATAGTGGTTGGTGCTTTGCGGGCCCCACAATGATGTATCTGTTTCATCCACGCCGTCCATCACTTTTCCAATGTACTGTTATGATATTATATAAAAAATGAGATAGATCGAAATCTCAAGTGTACCACATCACAAGAAAAGGTGTTGAAGGAGCGGCCACCATTAAAAACTTCTTGGGCAACAAAAGTTTTGGATCAAAGATGATATTTTTTTCACTTCATCCAAATCTGTATGACATAATCAACAGGTTGGATGTCAAATAAACACTAGAAGGTTTTTAATAGTGGAAATTCAATCGTTTCCTGTAGTGTGGTCCACCAGAGAGTTAGATCTGTCTCATTTTTGGGAAAAAGCCCCATAATGATCTGGAAATATGGATGGACGGCGTGGATAAAACACATACCCCACAGAACACCGACCACTAGCCACATGGCTAGTGGCAGCGTCACTAGCCAAACCGGTCCCGAAATCCTACTCCCGCTTAGAAGCCTGCGTATCTCTCAGGCAGATAAAGCCCCGTCCTACACAAGCGCAGGGAAGAAGAGGAGGGAGCTCCACTAACGTGCGCCCTGACGTACGTACGCTCCCGCCTTCCCGTCCTCATCTTCTCCTTCCTTTCTCTCCGACCATGTCTGCCCTTCAACAAATCTCCGTCTCTCGAAATCCGCTTTCATCTCTTCCTGCAACCAAACGCTCCCTCGCATTTTCTCAAATCCTATTTTTCTCTTTTTCTCGGACGCGGACATCTCATCGTCTCTGCTCAAAGACCAGCGATGACGAGGTGAGTTACTTACCATACACGCGTCCATGCATTTACGTCAATCCAGGCCGTCCAGATTGCGGGATTCAAGATGGATGGGGCATGACTCAAGATTCACAAGGATAGGACAACCCTGACAGTCTCAATTAGCAGCCCTCGTATGTTACGACTGGAAGAATCGGACGGTTAGGATGGTTGGATCAGGGTTAATTTTGGGCTGCTCCCCATCCATTATGTGTTCTGTAGTTTGAACGGTCTGGATTCAGTTACATATAAGGCCCATGCATTTTGGATCTCTGCATGAGTATGATCTAACATTGTCAGTCAGAGTACCGTTTGATTTATCTTTGGAGGGAAGGGAGTTGATTTTGGAGAGAAATGATTTGGGCACTCACTGCAAGTTATAGTGCCATCAGTTGAATTCGGGCACACCACGTTCCAATGAGTCAATCTGGACCGTCTGCTAAGTCTAGCCAATGCTTGATGTGCCACCACACAAAAATCAGACTAATCAGGTGTTTCGGTCCATCCAAATGCTCGCCTTGTCTTCTGCAGTCATCTGTTTTCCAAGCCTCTGATGGGATGGTTAGGATCATCTGATTATAAGAAATCGAAGACATGACACACCAAACGGAGACTTCAATTAGTTGAAGGACAGATTGTTCTGTAAGCCATATTGAATATTCATTTTGGGCTATTGATTGGATGGTTAGAATCATCCAATCACTATTGTTTTTGCCGGATGGGCTGGATTGAACGGACGGTCCTGATTCATTCGTTGAATCATCAACATGTCCCCATTACAATTCGCAGCAGTACAAGTGTGGACTTCTGATATTTTCAAGAATTCCTTGAAGGAGTTTATTTTATAAGTTATTTGCACCTGAAATTGATTGTTAGTACTTAGGAGAGTAGAAGAAAACATATGATGGTTGGTCAGAAATAGTGGTGTTCTTGCTCTTGCCAGCACTCCAAACAGTGATCCAGGCTGTCCATCTGGTTTATACACTATGGATGGTTGGCCAGCCAGCTCGTCTGAGCCTTTTAGAGTTGTCATTGGATTCTCGATTTGTCAAATGCTTACTGCAAATTGATATGCTTGGATGCAAAGTTGAGTTGAATGTCAAACATACATTTCAATCACGAGGAAATACGAAAGACTAGTGATGTTTCTGAGTAGTTGAATTTCAATTACATTCTTCCAAGGCCAACTTGAAAGTAACACAATTACAAGTCCGAATCTGTGCCCTCAATATGAAGGGTTGAAGTAAGAATGAGGTCATCCCAAGCATTTTAGGAGTACTCTCAATGAGAGATAAAACGATGGAGAGCAGATTGAGATGGGTTGGTCATGTGCAACAAAGTCAGGAGACAACTTCAGTAAGGAGGGGATCATTGATGAGAGGAAGACCTTGAAGGGTTTGGATCGAGATTGTGAGAAATGAACGCTTGTTCACTTACCCAAGATCAGGCCTTTGAAATGATTGATTGGTGAAGCAAGATTCATAAAGCTGACCCAAATAGTTGGAACAAGGCTATGGCAGTGATGATGATGGCCTTCTTTATGAAGTAAATCACAAATTGGTTGTTTCCACTTCATCATGCTAATAATTGCAACTCAATTCGACAATGCATCCGAACACACCCCAGCTAGTTGTTATGATTATTCCATGAATACAACTAGGTTCGTTGATCTTGGAATGCATATTATGTCCCTGACTAGTATTTCACTAGTATAGGGAGCATGTAGAGCTTGATTGTCACGTCATCTATAAGGATGGTGTATTTCATTCAGCATGTTTCTTTGACCGATTGTTCCTCAGATGCGACAGTTTCCCATGTCTGCAAAAGACGAGGACTGAGGAAATCGATTTCCTTTTCCTCATATTTCCTTTTAAAAAAACGAGTCGTTTCCTTTTCCTCTCTAAAACCTAAGAGATGAAGATTTCTACCCTTTTTGAGAGACAACTGTTACCTTTTGACCATTGACACTTACACATTTCAATTGAAATCATATATGCTAAAACAGACTGGTTATTTAAGGATTCTTTTCCACAGATTTCCTTTATATACTTTTCCTTAGATGTGACGTTTTCCTTTCGTCATCTACCTTTTGGTTTCCACCAATCCAAATAGTCCCTAGGGATATGTCACGAGAAGAGGAGAGAAAGGAGAGAACGTTTGGGATATCCTGAATTGTTTTGATGATGAATTTTCTTTGGGAGAACCACTATTTTGCACTGGCCTGTTTTTATCTGCATACAGCCATGATAGTAGAGAAGTGTACTATTTCAATTGCAAAAATGGAAATTGGGTATATGCAAATCAATCAGGTGGGTGTAGATATCAATTCCCTTTTCCTTATCAATGTAATCGTCGTTGGAGATATGCACAATATAAAATGATGCATTCATGAAATATATAGAAGCATAGGCAAACAGGAAAGAGAATACACACACGAATGACAGAACTGCCTTTTATGTGGGCATGCTATGAATTGCTGTGTTTTGTGAGTCTGTTATGCGAGTGCCGTGTTGTGATTTCTGTATTTTCATTACTGAAGTATCTTGGGCTTATTCATCTGCCCACCAGTTTCTGAAAGCTTTCTTAGATGTCGGTCTATCAATGAGTGCAGTTAGGTTTACTACTGTAGAGAATGTAACATTTGGTAATTTCATTTTGTATTGTGTATACCGTACAAAGGGCAACTCTGTCTTTTCTTATTGTGTTTGTGGTTAGGGTCTGTTTGGACTGGTGGAAACCAAAAAGTAGATGAGGAATGAAATGTCATATCTAAGGAAAGCTGTGGAAAAGGAAAAGGTTTCCTTTTCTTTAGGTGTGATAGTGGAAAAGGAAATAGCTCTTCATGGAGGAAATATGAGAAAATATGAGTAAAAGGAAATCAATTTCCTCAATTCTCCTGCCTATCACAAACGAGAGAAACCGTTGCATTTGAGGAAATCAACTTCATTTAATGTAATATAAATAAGATAGCCTAAGAGAGGAAATTGATGTCTCTCTCCTCTTTTTTCTTCTTCTATTCTTCCCTTCTCTTTCCTCTTTTTTTCTACGGTTAGCATGCATCCGAACAACTACCAAGATCTAGATATATCATTTGCTTGTTAGTTGGCAACATAGAAATATATTATAGACATGCATATGTAAATGGATATGTGTTGTCAGGAATTTAGCCTAGGATAAAGCCAAGGCCTTATTCGGTTGTCACTTAAAAGTTGGTTCATCTCATTTCAGCTAACAGTAATTATGTATTAAAGAATTTGGTAACAATTAAAAATAGTCTTTATAACCCATACACTGTTATCTCTATTATGTGAATTACTGTTAACTGAAATTATATGAACTCATTTTTAAGTGGCAACCAAACAGGGCCTAAGTTTTCATGCAAGTGAAGAGGCCAAAGCTTATAAATTTGAAATTTACGTCAAGTTCTAGACATTATGAAACTAAGAAAATACTAACATGTATCTAGATATCCAAGATTGCTGATCCTGTGTAGTTATTTTGTAATGCAACTTTGTTTTGTGTCGTTGGATTATATTGCACGGTTAATTTTTTATTTTTTATTTTCCCTTTGTGTCAGGGTCAGACTATTCATATCTCCAATGGCCACAAGCGTTCGGCTGAGCATGAGGGTAAGATTCACATTTACAATGTTTTCAGGGAATTGATATCTACTCATGTCTTGGTTGATTTGTGTACAACCATTTTCTGTTTTGGGAAATATTACACTTTTTGTACTGTTTCAATTGCCAAAACAGAAAATGGGTATAAGCAGATCACGTAGCATCATCGTCATCGCCATCATCTAAGCCCTATACCCAACTAATTGGGGTCGGCAACATGAATGCTTTTCCGCCATTGCACTCTATCAAGGGCCATATTGTTCGGATTCATCTTGGAAGTTATGGCATAAGTTTTATGCCGGCTGCCAACCTACCTCAACCCTCCTTTATCTGGGCTGGGGACTGGCGTTGAGAGCATTAAACTTTGATTGGCACAATGTAATAGACTATTACATAGGTTGATTACAATCAAGTGCTATCTGATAATCTATTGCATTGGTTGATTACAATCAACTAGGGTGGACGTAAATAGTATTGTAAAATGCAATGCTTTGGGCTTGTTTTAGTTAATCGTAATTATGTATTAGAGATCATATTTCTTTTTAGTAAGGATTAAAAATAATCTTGATAACCAACAATCATGATCTCTACTACATAATCGTGATTGACTAAAATGAGATGAACCCATTGTTCATATATAAAGCCTTTAAAGTTTTACATTTGATGAACCTATTACTGTATTTTTATTTTTATTTTAATTTATTTTTTTGTTAGGTTCAAAGGAAAGCAATGGAAGTGGACCTGCAAAACCATTTACATTTAATGAGTACTTCTACTTGTCATTATCATGTTCATTGATAAAACATACAAGGCTGCTTCTTTCTTTAATTAGTAGTTGATGGTTAGTCTTCTTGTGTTCTTGTTGTTCATTTTTGGGTACATGTTTGAATCTTAGGGCATGTTTGGATACCAGTGGAAAAAGAGAAGGAACGGAAAAAGGAATTTACATTGATGTGACATTTTGAGATGTTTGGATAGCAAAGAAAAAGGAAGGATCATTATACTTTCTATTGTTTGGATTCTTTGGCACAAGAAACTAGGTGATTATTTTGAGAGGAATGTGAGAATTCCACTTGCTCCAATCAAGAACCCTAAAAAATTGGAATTCATGTTTCAATAGTACTCACAAAAATATCAGTGGTTTTTTCATACTTTTTACCTTCTTTTCCCTTGGATTCCATGCATCCAAACATGCCCTTGGGGTTGGTTTGATTAGTGGAAAAAGAAAAGAAAATAAATGTAATAGTTACCTAATGATGAATTCCATGAGCACTATTGAAACATGGATTCTCAAGATTCCATTTTTAGGGGATTTGTTTGAATAACAAGTTAAAATCTCATATTTGTAAGACAATGTTCACCTTATATTTTGTGCATGAGAATTTGACCATGCAAAAGGGTAATGATTGCTTTTTGGAATCCAATATTTTCTTCGCTAGCCAAACATAGTGAAATGTCCCATCCTAGGAGAAGTGCTTCATTTTCCTTTCTTTTCCCTCTTAACAAACATGCCCTTAGCACAAAAACATGAAAATGTTTTAGGCTATTAGTCACTAGTCAATATATTCGTCGGAGTTCTCCTGATTGGATGGTTAGGATTTTTTTTCTTTACATGGGAGATCTTTGGTCCATGTCCCATCAACAGTAGGCTGCACAAGATGAATAATCTGGATTACTGAAAAGTGCAGCCTACCTGTACAGAACTTTTGGCCTGAATAGAACTGCTAATAGATACAGCCTAAGCACCTCCATCTGATTATATATTAGGATGGACAGGAGTGGATTCACTACCTGCTGCCCATCACGACAAATGTGGGCCACACTCCTGTCTACCGATGATGTTATTTCGAGGCACAACAAAACACTAGATCAGGGTGTGGAAGTTATAGTACTAAATGGGATTTTTAGAACTTTCTAGCTCGTATTGTTGAACAGTTAAGCATACAAAGATGCACAGAACCCCTCCAAAAATTAGGAATATGCAAATCACCATAGGTTAAAATTGGGCAAGAAACAATAATCACCAACCTTAATTCTCATTAAGAATTGCGAGAGGGTTGCATAGTAAACAAAACAAGAAACCAAAATCGGATGGCATAATTAAACGGTGGGTCATGATCTAGTGCAAATGTTTTCACTATCATTATAGTGCAAATGAGCCCATACTTACCCACATTAAAAAAAAACCTAGGATCTTGTCTTTGATAATTTCAGATTTCTAAAAGATTAATCCCCATGATGAACAGTTTAGATTATATCTTAACGCCGTGCAAGTGATGTACATTTCCCGAACGATTGCCAATGCAGATCTTCCAATGCAGGTCTCTACCCAATCTATCCCGAGTGGAGGGAGAGTGAGAGCCCCACATGAGCCTCTTGATAGGGCAGAGTGACTTGCACGCATCCACGCATATGTGGTGGGGATGAATGAAGGAGAGGAGGGAACCTCTCTCCCTCTTTGACAATGACACACACTCTCTCTCTCTGATGTGCTCTCCCCTCTAAGATAGGATCTTATTTATAAGGAGGGGTTTAGGGTTAGGGGTGCACTAATTATGGTACTTTACCACCTCTTATAGTTTTTCACATCCCCTACACATGAATGAGAACCTGTAACTGCCTTATTAATAAATATACTCAAAATCCAATCCTTCCACTGCCATGGCTACCCACCAAAGAAGTATATCCTATGTTGATCAAATAATGGACCATTATATCTGAAACATCATGTCATCGAGTGCAATCAAAATAGTTTTAATGGTTAAAATGAAACCTCAACCGTTGAAACCATTGTAGAGCCACTTAATACCTTTTGAGTGTTGCACCCAATGGAAAAATCACTTAACGGATGGGTTGGATGTCATAAACACACCAAGTGGGCCCCATAATGCTTGACTCTACCACTTTCTTTTTTTTTTTTTGAAAAATAATAGACACTCACCAAAAAGTGTGTTTATGCAGTTTGATGTTTGAGTCATTGTTTGGTAAATCAGAATTCTTCAGGAATTCTGCTGTAAACTTGCTTATTTCTTCTAGTAATTCACCCATGATGGACTCGTTACTCGTGTTATAGTGTTTGCATGCCTATTTTCAATTTTAGAGCTAAGTCAATTTTATGTTTGTTGGACAAGATAGTAGGCAGCATTTGATTGGTGGGCTTCCAATCCAACAAGGTGTGATTTGCATTTGGGGCAGAGCAGAAATGAACCTGCAATAAGTGGGCATCTGCCTTCCTGCTTTTCCCACCCCACATCATGAGTGGGTATGTATGGGAAGGTCATGTATGGGAAGGTCCTGAACATTCCTCACTGGCGTTTTGGCACAAGTAATTCTAGAGTCTCAAAATAAATTAATCTCATCCTAAAGTTCCCTTAGTTGTTGTTTTGTATTCTGTTCAGTTATTTTCTCATGCTAATGCAAAGGCTGAAGAGGTATGGAGTTGCTGGAGTATTATCGTACGGGCTGTTGAATACTGTCTACTATCTCTCGACATTTCTCTTGGTTTGGTCAGTGGATAATGGAACTTCTTTTTCATTGAGTGTTTTTGTTTGAAATAGAAAATTCAGTTATGCAGCTTATGTTTTTCGGGTTTGTATTTGGCATGTCACAGTTTTGTGAGCTTAATGCTGTGTTTCTTCATGCTATTTACATGGTTAAATGCCACTGCTTTTTATATGAATTGCATGCATTCCATTTTAGGATTTCTTATCCAAATGCAACAACCTTGATCTATTTTATCTGGACATGAAAACTTATCTCAGTGTTGGTCATGTAGATCTTGTGAACCTAGTCAGCCAGATGGCTAATGATAATGAGGAATTATAGGTCCTGTACATTATCAGTATTCTGAATGTGTGGGTCCCATGATTCAATTGATCCATATTTATTGTTATGATGGATGCCGCAGTGGATGAGGTAAGCCCCAAAAATATCCAAGATTGAAAAGTCCCAACCCTTTGATCTTTGGACAACTTTCTGTTCAATGTGGACCTTTGCCATATTTTCTTCTTAACTCTTTGTTACGTTATTGGATAGAATGGTTATGATCTTCCATCCGGAAGTTCAAGCATATAAACAGTCAGGACCACCGAATGATGGCCTCCATGTGAACACAATCCTACACATGTGGTTTCTGTACTATCATGTACATGCGGGGGCCAATCCGGTATGGGCTGATGTGCGGACCCTATGCTTCCTCAATAATAAATCTGATTGAAGTTTATGAGTCTGGCAAAAGAAGAAATCGGAAATATGTTGCAAGGTATAAATCATCATCATCACATCATAGCCTTGTTCCAGTCATTTGGAGTCAGGTTAAGAATCACATTTCGCCACTTATCAAGGTAAAAAAGAAATTGGAAATATGTTGCTACATATAAATCATCATTATAACCTTGTTACAGTCATTTGGGGGTAAGCTTACGAATCCCGTTTCGCCAATTATGAGAATTGATTGGTGAAACAGGATTCGTAGAACAGTATCATCGTTTCAATCTGCTAGGAATTTTGCATAATCCTGAGAGGCATAGGTGTTGAATTATCTTGCATGGAAAGCCATTATTGTTTGACCAATACTTTTTTCTATTAAATAACAGGGGACCAATACTTTTTTCTATTAAATAACAGGGCTTGAAAATGAGGCATTATATGGCACTTGGGACAAAAGGGTGTACAACAGTGTTTTGAATAGGAAATAGCGTGTGTTGTAGCATATACCCCTATGAACCGTGAAGCGTCTACATTTTTAATTAAATTGATACGAAAAATAGGCAAGTATTAAAATAAAGAAAAATAGCAATACATTATGATGCGGACACAAGCGCATTCAAGGTGTACCAACGAAGAAAGCGTCAACCACAAGTGCCGTCCTTGTGGATAGGCGACTATTGAGGAGCTGAAGACCTTTCACATGTGATTGGACATATAGAAGACCCCACTCAGGGAAGACGCATGCGAAGGAAGATTGGAGAAAGAAGACCGAGCGCCCGAACTTTCCCGCACTTATGTTATTTGCGTGTTTTTGCTTAGTTAGGGGTCTTTTAGTAATTTTATGTCTTTATTAGGGGTCTTTTAGTAATGTTATGTCTTTACTTGCTTATTTTAGGGGTATTTTAGTACTTTTATGTCTTTATTTGCTTATTTAAGTGGGTTAAAGCCCTAGATACGAATTTCAACTATTGATTAATGAAAAGCAAACCCTTTGGTTGCCTCCTTCCTCTCTTCTCTCTAATGGTGCTTCTTCTCTTCCCTTGATCTTCCTCTTCTAATTTCTTCTTGTGCCCCTCCAACTTCTTCAAGGTAATTATTTCCTTCTTTCTATTTTTCAGTTTTGGTTATTCCTTCTTCGATCAAAATCTTGAGAATCGATCTAAACCCTAAACCCCCAAATTCTCAAATCCCTAATCCGAAAAACTTCTTGGTTCTTCGGACTAGTGATCTTCATTGATCGATTGGGTGTGACCATGCAAGATCGGGAGGTCTCATCCCTCGCCGGATCCAACCTAAGTAATAATTGAATGCCATACTCCATGGTTGTGATGATGGCCCGCTCCATTGCATGTTTCCTTTATGATTTTCTCAATTATGATGATTACTACTAGAATTTTAGATCATTTATTCCTTTTATTTCCGCTGTTTAATTATGTTCATAAGTATGCATCATAATTAGGGCTGTCCTGCGTCACATTATTAAAAAATCTAGAAAAAAATGCTTGATTTTCTAGTAAAACCACATTCAAAACATAGTAGCAAAAGCCAAACTGACATATGTTAAAGCCAAAATCAATCACACAAACAAGTTTTTAAAACTACTTTAGCTTATTTCTTAATGAAAGACAACAAAAGAACAAAAATATAGTCTCAAACTCTTAACAGGGCACCAACAAAAGAACCAAAAGAAAGTTTAGCATCGCAGGTCTTGACTAATATAATAGTCATCAAACCGCTTCACATATAGACTTAAGGCCTGTTTGGGAGATGCCTCAAAATGCATGATTCTAATGCATACTTATTAACTAGAATGAGATTAATTTATTTTGAGGAGTCTACCAAACAGGCCGTTAGACTCTAGATTTCATCTTCCTCATCTATAAACTTATGTTTGCGAGTTATAAAAGTAATAATTCTTCTACAATAAAAAAATCGAACTTGAAAAAAGAGAAAAAGATTGATAAGAACTGTTGAAAAAGGTCAACTTCATCTACCGTATGCTACATAAGCTATATGTTATGCAACATGTAGTGCACGATACCTGGACTTGTGTAATTTCTTGCGCTACATAGCACGAAGGCTACGTGATGTAGCATATGCTATTTAACCATTTGTGGACAGTAGCATTGGGGTTTTCAATTTGTGTCAGGCTGGATGGTTCAATAATCCAACATTGATATGACAGGCTACACTGTGCATAGTCCATTGTCATGTCTCAAGTGCTTCTCCTAGTGTAGGCCGTGCTGTACTTGGTTCATAGTCCTGTCCTGAAGGAATTAGTCTATCCCTGAAATGCAAATACGAAGTGTTGTGTACCAAGCCCACTAGGATGCAGGAGAGACGATAAAAATAAAATAAAAATGCTGTGTATTGCTAAAGAGCTCCAAAGTTCACAACTTTTTGTGGATGGTTACAAATGGGGATCCCTCCTTATATAGAGCCAAGAATTCTTTAGAATCCTTACAAGGATGACTAGGATGATGCCAATTGGTGATCATCCAACAGCCAGGAGTACTCCAAAAACTTTATAACTCTTCTATACTACTCTCTCTACAAGACTCTACTAGAGAACCCTAGAATATTCTAGAGATCTCCACATTCGTCTACACCCTTCTTCCATTCTCTAAAACTCTCTAAACACTCCTCATCTACTCTAGAAGCCTCTACACAACTCTACACACTGTACATTACCTCTAGTGTACAAGTAGTGCCAAAAATGGCCAAGTCCTTGATTTAGACACATGCGATTGATCGGTCTGTGACAACATGCACCAAAAAATCCTGTGGATTAGAAGATCCTAGTTCTCTAATATTTGATCTCTTTTTCTTTTCTTTTTTGGGTTGAAAGTGAACAGTTGCTGTAAATTTATTATTATTATTTTTCTTTTAATCATCTATTTGTTTACCAGCTGTGGAAGGGTTAGGGTTCTTCTACTCGGACTTCTTTTTGAAATGCACCATCCGCGGCAGGGCACATGATATGAACTGTTTATCACTGAACCATGGGCCCCACCTGCACAAAATGACAACCTGAATGTTACTATACAACCTTCCAGTCCAAGTATTACATAAAGCTATAAATACTCTGGGATAACTGAGACCATGAATGTGAGCATGTGATGAAACGTAAACTTATTGGGACTAGCTTAGTCTGCATTTATTTGGTCACATTTTTTTATATTTCTTGTTTTTTTTTTTTTTTTTAATAGTTCAAAATATATCAGAATAAGTCATTGGTAATACCCCAATGAGGTTTGCTAAGCCCACATGCATGTATAAGGCAGCTTTTCTACAAGCCACAACATGTGCCTGCATGGTACACATGAGATAGATCCAAGTTGTTGATCAGGTGGGTCCTAGCATCCAGATGCCTTGACCCAAAAATTATGCTACACGACTTATCAGGGGGGCCACAATGTTAGAAACAAAGAATGACTAAAAGAACTTGGCAAAGTTTTTCTGGCCTTCCACTTTTTTTTATAGATTATGGCTACCTGATAAATGGACCAGCTTGATTTCTGGGCCTGGGCATTGACATGATGGGACCCACCTAATCGATGTTTTGGATCTATGCTGATGTGTGCCACATTGGCACAAAAGCCATGAAAAGCTATAGTTGGCAAATTCAGACTTAGACTCAGCTTGACTCAGTGGGTCAACCAGGTGGATAAAAAAGTTAATCTTTTAATGACATCTATTATAAAAAAAAATAAAAATATATAAACAATCTCCTCATCCTCTTCCTTTCTCCTTGTCCTTTTCCTTTTTCATCCTCCTTCCTATTTCTCCTTCTCCTTCTCCTTCTTCCTTCTACTTACTGGGGCAGAGTTGACTTGCTGTGTTAGATCCGAGTCAGATGCACATTGATCCATTCACCAAATTGTTGACCGAGCCGGGTTGATTTGCCTGAGTCCCGGTTCCACTAACTGGGTTGGTGGACAAGGTGTAGATCTGCCTTGTACGTGCCCGTCGGTTCACAAACATCTACCCCAACTGTTGCTTTCATCACGTATCTTTATTTACTTCTTGTTCTGAGTAGTTCAAAGGAAATTATCCTTACTCTGATTTTATAGATTTTTCAGGTTTTATGCTCTTCCAGCTCCTGGTGGAATGGGCTATGCTGCAGCTGTTGGAAGGTACCAATTATGATAATTTCATGGTTCTCGGTGCCATTACTAAGAATGAAAAGTTCATTGAATCAGTGCCCTTCCTCGAAATTTCTACTACAGATTTCTCCAAGTAATGGCAATGGTGTGGGCTGGAAGCCAGGTCACCAAGGTTGTCAGATTGGGAGGGTCAGTTCCTAAAACTTACCATTGTTCGCTTAGCTTGTCTTTGAATATTTCAGATAGAGGTGTTATACAACACTTGGGCAGAGAATTTGGACAGCTTGTTTCTGTTTTAAGTTTGTACAAGTGGGGCCCATGGTTCCGTGATCCAAGCCATTGATAATGGTAACCAGCTATGATAGTCCATGTGACACAACCCTAAATCTAGTGTTAGTAATCTATGATTACTATACACCAAATTTTGGTTGACAGCCTCCGTAGAACTCCGATTTTGGAACTTCCAACTATCACATACTAAGTCCCATAAGCGGGGCTCCACAAGGAGGATTTCTGAAAGTAAAGGCGACAAACACGTATCATTTCGCAAAATTTCATCATATTCAACATATATTATCGTGTACAACTGAGCACATCAAGGCAAAACCAAAACATAAACCATGTCATATTTACTATCCCATAACAATGTTAGTTAAGTAATTTAAACTAACGTATTCCAAAGAGTTTAAAAACATCGAGGTCATTTGAGTATATGTTCTCAAAATATACATGTGCATCTCTATGCATAACTTACAATCCGAATGTCCTATTGACATGCCGTTTTCGCCATTAACTCCGTAACTCGACTACGGTTACAACGGTTAGGCTCTCAGACCTAACGGATTTTGAAAACTCGATGGTGGGGCTCCGCCAGATAAAATAAGGATATAATTGTCATTTCTCAGATTGTTTAATTTTAAGTCCATATCTTAAAATTCGGACATCGGGTTGAAATACGGCTTGCGGCTTGATAACAGAACAACATTATGATCAAGTCAAAACATTCTCGAGGCCAATGGACCTATAGTCAACGGCTATCCAGTGTACAAACCAGATTTTGGGGCCTCGGGTCTTACACCATGCACTGAAAATTCCCTAGACTAGAAGATCCTAGCTATAGAACACTTGGCTTCTTTTTTTCTTTTCTTTTCTTTTTGTTGAATGTGAACTATTGCCGTAATTTCTTTCTCAACGGTCTCTTTCTTGGGCCACATATAAGGGTTAAGATATTTATATTGGGAAAATTTTGGTGCATGGGCCACCCACATTGGACCCATATTTGCAACAGTTTGGATCCCTGAACCATGCCCGACTTCCCCAAAGACCCAAATGGTACTGAAAGAATTTTTAGCCTGAGCATTAGCTTTGCAAGGGGCATTTTCTAATTTGCTCATATAACTATTTTGGATTATGAGCTTTGCTAAGCTCACGCGCATGTGCTATAAAGCTCATGTACACACCATATATGTGCTAGCATGGGTCATTGGTGCGAGATCCAATCCATCCATCGAGTTGGTCCAACCTTGTACGTGTTTTCCCAAAAATAAATCTGGTCCACAAAGCATGTTGGCCCCAATATTGGAAACATGCGGATGGGTTAGACAATCTCAACCAAGTTTTTTGGAGCCATATATTTTCTTTGTTGGGTCCCACGTGACCAATGGTTCAACCTGATTCTTGGGCGAAGGCATCAATATGGTGGTGCCATTCAGATGGATGGATTGGATCTCGGACCTATCATGTTGTACTAGCACATTTGTGGTGTGTACATAAGCTTTATTGCACAAGTGTGTGGATTTAGCAAAGCTCTTGGATTATACCCCAAAATTTGGATGTTGAGATACAAGCATGGATAAAAGCATTCGACATCACACAAAAGTAATGCAACTGGATCAAGAATGAAGCTAATTGCATTGAGAATCAACGCATTGGATTGAAGTTCAAACCATAAAGAGAAGAGCAAGCTCAACAATCCTTTAGTCTTGAACTAGAGATCACTCCCCCCCCTCACCAACTACCGTAATTTTCACAAAAAGAGAATATAATTCATCTATTTTATTTCATCGGCCTAAGCCTTATTTAGAATGAGTCCTTATAATCTGCAATAGAATCTATAGAATCTAAAAATAAAATTCCTAGCTAGCAAAGATTTGAAAAATAGAAAACTACATAAATAAGAAAAATCTAAGATTACTTATTGCCTAATATAAAGATTTGAAAGGAAATTTCCTAATGTAGATATTTGAAAGAAAACGAAAGTAAAGGTATTTCCTAATGCAGATATTTAAAAGAAAAGGAAAGTAGGGATGGGCTGAAAAGGGAAAGTAGGCCCTTTCTTATGCATACACGTGGAGTGTGCACGTGTGGGTTGTAGGGAGATTGCATATATTCCCCCTGACTTGGAAAAACTAGGTTCTGTCGAGTTAATGGAAATATACTCTTCATAGAGCTCCGAGATAATGCGCTTAAAATCGTCTGCTAAAATCCTTGTGTTGTCGGATCCGGTCAACCCTTCCATTGGACAAGAAACTTCTGATACCTTCATTGGCGTGTGGAAATTATCTGATCATTCAACACATCTTCAATTATTTCTTTGAGCCAAGATAAACTGTAAGGCCTTCCACATTAAGAATGGGGCTGATTTTCATTTCGGGTGGAAGCTCAATTAGGTATGCATTATCACGTGGCTTTAAAATATAGTAAGAACCTACCTTTTTGGAGTGGAGCTTTGTATAAGAGCATGTTAAAAACCTCTCAGGCTTGAGCTGCACCATGACTCGCTCCTTCTTGAAATTGTGCAAAACATTGTTGAACATTTGCATGTTCCTTGTAATTTTCCTTACTCGCCTGACTTCCTCATGTATCTCTCTAACATGCAGTGCAAAAGCTTCAACATCCTAGCTCGATCAAGTCCCAATAGGAAGTAGGACTAAATCAACAGGTTGTCGAGGTCACATACCCGTTTCAATTTCGAAAGGAGAGTCAAGCTCCAACATTACTCACCTGACTTCCTAGCTCGGCTTGTGGTAAGATGATGTCCCATGAGTTGATATGATCACCAATCAAACATCGAAATAGATTCCCGAGACTGCGATTGATGACTTTAGTCTGCCCATCTGTTTGCGGATGATAAGCATTTGAGAACTTCAATTAGTTCCCATCTTAAACCACAAGGTGCGCCAGAAGTAGCTCATAAACTTAACATCGCGATCGGATACAATTGGTTTGGGAACACCATGTAGACACACCACCTCTTCGAAGAGAACATTGGCGTCTTATTTCTTCTGACAACGAATAAAATGGGCCATCCTTGAGAACCTGTCAACTACAACATAAATAGTCATCGCCACGTTGAGTCTTAGACTCTTAGGCAATCCCAAGATGAAATCCATACTGATGTCTTCCCATGGAGAATCTGGCATAGATAGTGGGGTATAAAGACCATTATTATGCTTTCTACCTTTACCCAATTGGCACAATCAACATTGATTAATAATGATTCAGATATCTGCAGCTAATGCAACTTTTGTCTTTTTAACATTTCAGGAGTTAAGATAAAGAAACTAGAAAATTTCCACATGACCATCTATCTTTTTTATTATAGAATATAAAATAATAAACTTCCTCTACATTTCCTTGTCTCACCACATTAAGGGTCCATTTGGATGCACTCTCTAACTGAATTGAAATTTTTAGTTGGACCCAAAATGGTGATTTACATTACTTACAAGTTGGACATGAAATAAAGGCAACTAAATTCTCATTAATGAACACTAGTAGGGCCTATGGCTATTATTAGCCCGGTACCAAAATGGCAACATGTTTTGATGGTGATTGATGCAATACATTGGAACCATTATTGAATCCTTGCTTATGTATCCAAACTTACCCTAAATGAGAAGGCAAAGTTGACAAGAACATAGTGGATACCAGAAAGCTGGAAAATTTTGTGTATATTTTACAGACCTCAACATGGGTTTATATACATGAAGCACAAAATCTCTAACTAATCTCTAGCTAATTACATACCATGTTGTAATATTCTACACCTAACAAATCTACTCAATGATGTTCATACAATCTAATAAGTAATCTTCATGGTGCCCACTTTGCTTATCTCTACATTCCCCCTTTAACTGTGGTTAGGTGAACAACATCAGTTTGCCAATCAAATAATCATGGTGGGCTCTAGGCATTGCCTTAGTAAAGATGTTAACAAGTTGTTGAGAGGCAACATGTGGAAGGGTAGTTTCACTAGCCAAGTTCTTTATTTTATTATTATTATTATTATTATTTTTTTTTACAAATGAATTAGCAATCGACCTCTATGTGTTGGCGTACTCATGAAAAACTGGATTAGAGGCGATTTGGATGACAGTGGTATTATCTGCATATAATGGAGTGGGAGACTGAAAGGGTATGTGTAAGTTGTGTAGAAGACCCCTCAACCATGTTATCTCATTGAAAGCTAGTGACATGGCACGATATTCTGCCTCTGTAGAAGACTTAGTTTGTGTGATTTCTTACACTTCCATGATATGAGGGAATCACCCAGAAGCACACACCATCCAATAGTTGAGTGACGTGTATTTGGGCATCTTGCCCAACCTGCATCAACATAGACTTGCATTTCGAGAGGGGAGATGTATGAAAAGAAGAGCCCTCAATGGCAAATACTTTGCAAGTAATGAATAATGGAATAGATAACAAAGAGATAATGCAAAGAGGCTTTCTAACAAACTGACTTACTATCTGCATTGCATAAGATATATCAGAGCGAGTCGTAGTGAGTGTTTGTAACGAAATGTTTTTTACTGGTTGGGAGATTGTGATGAGGGCATCTTAGATTCTTAGTGTCTCTGTTAGCTGTTAGGCGTCAGATGTATCATTTAGCCATTGGGTGTTAGGCATCTCGTATAGCCAGGGGCATCATAGGGTTGTCCATGAGAGGCAATGGTGTTAGACAACCGTATACCCAGTGAGGCGTTTGATAACCTTGTAGTTGACGAGGCGTGGGATAGCAGATGTCTAGTGGATAGTGGCCCATAAGTTATTGGCTCCATGTGGATTGTTTGGATATTCAGAACAGCCAGGGACATTGGATAATCCTTCCTTTTTATTCGTAAAAGATGTGCATGATATGCATAATGTGCATCCCGATTAATTCATGTCGAGCAGCTTGCATTAATATCTAGGAGTAAAATTACATTCCACACTATGGTCTGGCACAAGCCCTTAATTACGTCACTGGCAAAACCCTTGATTAATAGGTAAAATCCAATTAGACTATTGCATGCCTTGGGGTAACGTTAACCCTAATATGTGATCCTTCATCTTTAGAGTAATTGGATTGTTGATTGGGCTAAAGAGGAAACTTGTGAAGGCCTTAGCATATGCAAGCTCTGATTAATCTAACAAAGCTGTGGGTCTCACATGTCGAAAATGAGATGAGATCAGATCTCAGCAGGCCATCACGTTGTGACAAGACCATGAGGGCCAGGCACCAATGCTGCAATAGGTCTGCGCCAGGTGCTGGGGATCTGCCCTTGAGGGAGACTAAAATATAGTGTGTATTGTCCCCTTGGTCCTTGGACGGGTTGAAGACCTGGCTGAACATTGAGTCGAGTCGAGTCGAGTTTTTGGGTTTTTGAACTATGCGTTCCAGCATCTCTCAGCTCATGAGCTGCAGTTTAGTCCTTTGATACTCATATTTTAAACTATGATGAGATGTATCTGGTCATAATTGATTTATCATTATCTGATTTTCAGTAATACTTCTCATGCAGGGCCGTCGCACTAGCGCCTTTTGTGGATGGAGGATTGTCATGGTTCACGGAGAAATTCAACTTCCAGTCTGAACTAAAGGTAAGAAAAACCAAGAGCCCTGCCCAAGGTTACTTATGACAATCCTACCCTAATAAGATCTAGGCCGTTCATCAGGCTGGTCGGGTCACATGTGCATGTTGGATGTCGACCATTTTCTGTAAACATGCTGTTGAAGTCCACCAGATGGCCAGACTAGCCTGATTTTGGCCCCTACACTTTGGGCCCACCTGATCAATGACCCGGATCATTGCACACACCGTTTGGCCCATCCTCACTCTCTCATTTCTCTCACAGGCGACTATGGCAATTGTCAGCGCCTATTTCAGGCTAGCTCTTCTGCTATTCTTGAAATTCACCTACACATTTCTCTCACAGGCGTTTATGGCGATTGTCAGCACTCAGTTCAGGCTGGCTCTTTTGCTAGCCTTCACTCACTGTGATATTATTCACACTCTCATTTCTCATGGCATTTGTGGCAACTGTCTACTACAATTTCTGGCTGGCTCTTCTGCTATTGACATTTACTCTCATTCTTCTCGCACAGGCGTTTATGGCTATTGTCTGCGCCTGTTTTGGGCTGGCTCTTCTGCTATTCTTGGTTGTGACATTGGTTTGGGCTTAGAATGGGCTTTGCTTCTGCTCCTCTCTCTCTCTCTCATTATTCTATCCACATTATCACAGCCGTTGATGTAAGTACAGTTGAGAAGTAGATTAGAGCTTCAATAACTATAAACATGGGCCACTGACCAAGAATTTTTTGTGTAAATAATATCATCATTCACTGGCTCGGCCGATTCCAATTAAATGATCATGTCTGTTCAAACATTCGGTAATTACCATGCATTCGAGCTATGTGGGGTCCACCTGTGCTGTGTATGTGGAATCCAAACCGTGAATCTGGTGTGGCTCATGGGCAGGGTGCAACCCCATATATTGTCCCTGCCAAAAACTCAGGTGGGACACCACATGGAGCATTGCATAATTACAACTAAAACCTACATATTTACTAGCTGTGGTCCACCTAAATTTTGAAATGGGTTGAGCTTTTCCATGTAATTTCATCATGGTGGAATGCTCTGGATGAATGGGTTGGATGTCATGGTGGGACCCACATTCTATCAGAAAGTTTCTATGGTGGGCATCCAGTGTCCCACCTCTACCATGTACTTCATTATTTGTTGTGGCCCACCTTCGTTATGGATCAGGCTTCATTTTGGTATCTATATTGAGGGGTGCATCTAATGGATGGATTGGATGGCATGCCTACATCACAGTGGGCCCCACACAGCTCGAATGTATGGTAATTACCATTCCGTAGAAAGCATGTGTTCCCCTTTTTATGTGGATGAATTAATATGATCCTTGTGTTCCCCCTTTTATGTATATGGTTCAGTGACAACTGATCTGGACCTTTGATGGGATCAGGCTTGCTCTCGATGGACCTTCTCGATTAGATATTCCTGGCCATCCGATCTTGAGCCTCTTTTATGTGGCAAGTTATTTGATACTCTGCCGGAGTGTGATAGTACATACGCATGCACCTTGGAATTGGTCGCCGATTGTGTAGTACAGTGCTCACCATCCGTGGGGCCTACCTGTGATCGTAAATCTTAGGTAGACATTCAATCCCTACTGTTTCCGACGGTGTTGTCCACTTGAGCTTTGGATCCGCATAATTTTTGGGCTCATGCACTAAAATGAGCTTGCAAAATAGCTGGACGGTGTGGATAAAACACATACATCGTGGTGGAGCCCATAGAACTCGAGGAACTAGGATGGTTTTAACAGTAGGCATCCCCGCCCAGTTTTCAACATGTGTCACTGAGGGGCAACGTGATGTATGAATTTTATCCACACCGTTCATCTATTTTTACCTATCATTTTAGATTATAAAACCAAAAATAGAGAAGATTATAGACTCAAATGGACTACAAAGTGGGGATTAAATTTTTACCGTTGAAAAATTCTTGGGGGACCACAGAAGTTTTGAATCAAGATGATATTTGCTTTTTCCACTTCATCCAGGTGTATATGAACATATAGAAAGGTTGGATGGAAAATAAACAACACGGTGGACCCCAAAAAGATTTCAATGGTGGATATCCTTAGCACCGCTACTTCCTGTGGTGTGGAACACTTTAGACTTGGATCTGCCTTATTTTTTTGTCTAGTACTCTAAAATGATATGGAAAAATGGATGGACGGTGTGGATAAAATTCATGCATCATGTAGCCCCTTAGTGGCCCTCGGAAGTGTGAGACCCTGACGTGTCTCCCAGTGATTGGTCCAGCTAGGCGGGCGTCGTGCGAGTGGAATGCACGTGCGAGCGTTAGTCGCCTGGTCCGTACCCTTCTCTCTGATTCGTTTCCGTCACTCTCTCTCTGGTTCTCCCTCGTCTCTCTCTCTGTCTCTCCTCCTCTCGTGCGTGACTCTCCGGCTCTCCCTCCCTCTCTTGTGCTCTCTCCACCTCTCCGGAAAATGCGTGCGAGGGATTTAGAAGCCGGAGCCCTGACGCTCCCGGTGTCCCCGCCGCTGCGACAGCCGGAGAGAGAGATGGGTCTCTCGCGCGCGAGATGGGGAGAGAGAGACCGCAAGAGAGTAAGGGAGAGGCGGAGAGAGAGGGGCTGGGACCCGATGCGATGCCAGGAACTAGCACCGTTAGAAACTAACGATCGCACGTGCGTTCCTCTCGCGCGACCCTCACCCAGCTGGACCAATCATTGCGCGACACGTCTGGGTCTCACCAAAGTCCCGCCTGGACGCGGATTGCGTACTACCCCCGCCCATCCCTAGCTCCGAACGGGCAGTTCTGTGGGCGGGCCCATCGTGATGTATCTGTACATCCAAACCCTCTATCCCTTTTCTCAGATTATTTTAAGACATCAAAACAAAAATAAGGCAGATCCAACGATCAACTGGACCACACCACAGATACTCTTGCATTTAATGCAACTGACATTTAATGCTTTGCGCATTTTAATGCAACCAAGCTTATTATTTGGTGTGGTCCAGTTGAGCGTTGGATCTGCCTCATTTCCATGTTGATGCCTTAAAATAATTTGAAAAAAGAGATAGACGGTTTGGATGTGCAGATACATCACGGTGGGCCGGCCCACAGAACTGCCCGTTCGGAGCTAGGGACGGGCGGGGTAGTACGCAATCCGCGTCCGTCGCGCCTATTAGACCCACAAAGATTACTTATGTTAGTTCTGTATAAGTTAAAAAACGGTGGTGGCTCATTCTCCCCACAGGTGGCACTATCCAGACCATAAAAATTGTGGGTCCCATTTTGGATCGATCACATATGTAAAATCACACTGATCAAACGATTCTAACCATCCGATTAATGTCCATCAAATGGATTACTAAAAGTAAAACATTGGATGGTCCAAATTCGAAGGGAAAACCCAGATGGTTATGCCAATGGTCCATCCACAGCTGGGTCAGATATTTGGGCCGGATGGATTGCCTCACAACTGTGCCACGTGTAAGATTAAGGAGCCACTGCCCATTCTTAAATTGTGTAAAACTCACACAGGAGCCTTGATTATCTATTAGTTATGAAAGAAATTCTCGCAACAGAAAGAAATAGATACAAGATTGCACGTCTGACAAATGCATTTTCAAGCCCTAGGTTTTCACGAACCCTAGAAAACTGCTCGATCATCGTCGAAATTGGACAGATCTTCGTCGAAATCCGTCCGTCTAATGCAACGACAGGATGCGGCTCCCTCTGCCCCGATATTAATGACGGCGGCAGCGGCAGCGGCGAGCCCTTCCGACGACGAGCCTACCTCAATCTTCGATCTCTACAAGATCGATCTCGTCCCTTCGGAGCTGTTCTTGAAGTTCCGGAAGGAGATCGAGGGATTCCGTGCCGGAGTCAATCTGGAGGTATCTTTCGGTGGTGAACGTCTCTGGTTTTTCTCGATTTATATGAATTTTTTGGTTTTTGATTGCTAGATTTCCTGAATTATCGTTTCTGTTGAGGAATTATAGCTTATACGCTCGATTCTACGTTTCTATTGCTTTTGAATCGATTGCCTTAGAGAAATGGTGTGTTATTGCGGGGGAGGATGGTCCGAGGCTGTGTTTGGATAGCCGTGATGGAAACGGAATCCATTAGTTAGGGCCTTTGCTCACTTTTGGGTGCTGGGAAGCGATTGGAAATGATTTTCCATGGGAATCTGTTTTACGTTTTTCAGCTGTTTGTGATTCGGGGAGTGAATTGTTTGGGATTTGATTCGGCTCCAACAGTCACATTATTGAATTCTCAGTATCCACACCCAGGTTCCTAACTACTCTTTTCTAGCATCAAACGCAGTTTCTGAATTCCTGAGAATAGCTTTTCTAGTCCCCAAACACGATGGACGGAATTTATTCCACAAAGAATCTGTTTCCCGGAGACAGATTCGCTCCACCTTTTAAGATTCAAGGGAGCTAAATGACCCTTGGATTGAATTGCAATAATTCAACTCAGCAAGGAGTAAATGTGGTGTAACCATGGCTAGATTGATTTGATCTCATATATGGGCCCCACATGAGTACATGTGTGGGACCCATTGTCTCATACATAATAGCTTAGAATTAGTGTTTTTTTCCCTTTAAGCCTTATAATGACCTAGATACCCCTGCTTAAGCAAAATGAGCAACAATATATTAGTATTTTTAATAGTATTAGGGTTTTCTTTCTTTTCTAGCAATTAAGTAAAACTTGTTAGCAATGAGTTCCATTATGCTGTTTTGAGAAAAAAAGTTATTTTTCCCTCCTGAGAAAATAATCATCCTCTTGCATGTGTTGCATTGAAGGGCATGTGTTTACATCTGTGCCGTAACAGGCAATGGTAGCAACCATTACACGTTATGGGGCTGTAACGGCTGTAACACTATGGGGCTGATACAAGTTTTTCGTTTTTTTTTTTTTTTTTCACAATAAAAAGAAAGAGACCGTAATGGCTGTTACAACCCATATCATTAAGGTAAAGATCGTGGCTGTTACAGCCACCGTTACTGTTTTGGAATACCTTGGTTTCGATTGATCTTAGTTTGTTGTTAGATCTTTTACCATCTAATTGTTCCCAGTTCTTCCAGTTGCATTAAAATGACCATAAAGTACTAGCTCCATCCCATTCATTATGAGGAACTAGCACCCAAATTGAACTTACTATAGTTGCAAGTCTAGCTTAAATGGTTTCACCCGCACTTCAGTTATTTTCCCTTAATGAATTGAATGAATTATAATTCAGTTCAAGGAAGCATCCAAATGCACCAAAATTCGCTTGAGTTTTAAAGTATCACCCAAAACTGGTAAGTATCACCCAATATATACCAGTGTTGTCCATGAACAATGCGGCCGTATACAGCCTAGTACAAGGTGATATGGAGCCGTATGGGTGATGAACAATACAATGCCCCAATATACTGATTTTAAACCTTCATACTTTGGACTTGAACCTGCATGCAGTGAGTTGCACTTCGCTTAACAAATTATGGTTTCAACTTTCAATTGATGAAACTCTGATCCATCGTGCTTGAGTTTCCATTTCTTGGTCATTGAATGGGCCTTTCTGATAGGCCCTGCAGTGGACAGGCAACTGTACAAGTATCGTAATGTTTGGACAACTCTATCCGTCCAATTAATAGTCTTCAAACAGATTGTTATAAACAAATACAGGCAACAATGGTCCACTTTGGACGGAGATAATCAGGCTGCTAGCATCGTCAATTCATTGTGGTTTTCTATAGTTTCACAGTGGTGGTAGTTCACACCAGATTGATGGCGATCATCTGACCATGAAGCCTCACAGGCTGACAATTTAGATAAACCAATCAATGGACCATCGAATTCAGTGAAAGCAAAATATCTTTACATGGATATATATGAAACATGAATTTGTGACAAGTTTTAAATAGATCATGTGAAGGTTGTCATGACAGTTAATGACATAAGGAATTTAGATTTCCTAGTAAAGATCCTTTCTGTAGATTTGTAAACGAGAAGTAGACGAAAGAAGACGAGAGAAGAGAGTCATGAACCAAAAAAAAAAGGAAAAGAGGATTGTAGGGCTAGACATCCCCTCTCTTATTTATCTTAATAGTAAGAAAGTGAAAAAGACAGGAACAACCTTAAGTAACATAAGCAAAATTTCTCCTTAATTCCTAACTAAGAGTCCTAATCCAATTTAACTATGGAGTAGACAATAGAAGGTGCTAGGTGGGCTGTACAGCTGTACAGCCAACATCCATATCCGTTAGGTTGACCGAACAGCTACACGGCCCATATTTCTCAACCGTCAACACTTCCATTTATTCTGTGCAATTTTCTGGCTACTATTCAACTTGACACTCACTCGAAGCCCAAAGCATAAGTTATATAATCTATTTGTATAAACTTAGGGGGTGCATATGGGCTTCATGCATCGGGTTTTGGGCCTTGGACAATATGGGTCGGGGTCAAGCCTATGTAGAGGCCTTGTGGTAAAGAACAGGCTTGTTTCGACTGGTAAAGCAGGTCAGGCGTGGGCTTAGCTTTTGAAATAGAACTGATTATTAAATGGGCCTGGCCCTGCCAGACTTTTTGGCATAATGAAAAATCAGATTGGGTTTACGTTGACCCCGACTAGGCCCAAACCCTACATGTTGCCACCCATATAGAAGCTTGTGTTTCACCACAATCAGATTCATCGTCATCTTAACTTTCTCCCAACAACTTGGGGTTGGCTTTTGGATGGTAGATTGGCAAAGGTTGCATCAACATTCCTATCTTACCTGGGCTCTCAGAACTGGCCATGGGAAATGCACGCCCGAATTGGAACTCATGTTTGCCTGGTTTAAATAGATTCCATCTTTCAGCCTCTTTTTGAGTTGGTTCTGAACATTTCTTATGGCAAGCAGGAACTTTGGTGTCCGTGGATGCTAAGTATATTTAATCTTGGATGCTTAATTGAGTTGAATTGCTTTAATTCTCTTAAATTTGATGGGACTAATCCCACTTGTTCATAATGAGAGATGTATACTCCAATTGCTTCTGTTCCAAGTTGAACTAGAAATTATAGTAATCAGAACACGCTTCTAGTTCCCCCACTATGCACCTATGGGGCTAGCCCCAGTTTGATCATTTCTTCTTAATTGAATTTATTGCAATTTAAATCAATTGAGCATCCAAACTTCATCCTTAATCTGCATCTTTTAATTTCCACGAGTACTGCAAGCCATGCGTATGCTCTCTGTTTTGCAATTTCCACCTCTTCTGAAAAGATCCTGACAAAATAAATATGTACACACTAACTAGGGGTGGCAATGGGCTGGGATTGGGCCGGTCCAGGCTAGGCTTGGGCCCAACCTAAAACTTAAGATCCAAGGCCCAATCTTGAAAAAATGTTTGGGCCCAGGCCCGGGCCCCGACCCAACACGAAAATCGATAAAATCCCTATTTCCCCTTGAATTTTCTATTCTATCTGTTTATTCAGTGGGTGACACATGCACAAAAAATAAATATTTTAGAGGAATGAAACCAACAAGCCACATTCAAAATAGATGGTTGCCTAATTAAGGATTTTAAATGGCATATTTGTAGGTATAACACGTGTATATAAAAAGTCAGGTTGGATCGGGTTGGCTAAAATGACTTGAACCAAAGCCCGGCCCAAAGTTGATCCGGCCATGCATGTTAGGCCCAAGGCCAGCCCAAAGCTGGATCGGGCAGGCTACTCGGCCCATTGCCACCCTTAACACTGATAGCAGAAGCATCCCTTTGATTGACGATCCTCTGAGCTCATTATTCTTGTTCAGTTCTATAATTTCCAGGGCAATGAGTACCGGGCAAAGCTGGTTTTAAAGCCTCTAACTCCCGATCGCAGATGGAAGTTCATATACGAGCCTCTACATGGGGATATACGACTTCTCTCGAATAAGATTTCCTTAACCAAATATCTTAATCTTCAGGTTTGATGCTCTTACCCTGATCCGCCTTTCAGTCAATCTACATTGCGCTGTACAATGAAAAGTACCTCTTTAATGTACCTCTTTAACGACCATTATTTCTTAAGATGGGATATGTCTATGAATAAAACAGTAGTACTCGTGTACCCGTAAATGCATATGGGCTTCATTTCACAAGATCTCCAATTTACCTGTCAAAGTATCTCTTTTTCATAGATATGCTAATTGAATCCATCATTCCTCTGTGGATGCCATTTCTTTGTTTCTGTCATTGTTTAAAACTCCATACTTGCCTGAGTTACTTGGTTTTTCTCAATTCCACCACCAGGAATGTATAAACTCACCTTGTACTTAGGGGGACCTGACTAAAACTCAGCCGAGTTTTTCATGGTCTTGGACATTATAAAGCTTAAAGGGAAAACCCTAGATTTCCCTAATCTTCTACAACCTTAGCCTTCAAAACCCTATTTTCCAAATTTCTACAAACCCTAATTATAGACCTATACCTTTAAACCCTAATTGATTCAATTGAATTCGTATTGCATGTGGACGATCCCTATGCTATATGGAAGCTCCAACTTCAATGGGTCTAGTGATTAGTACTTATAAATCATTGTTGTGGGCTTGTGATATCTTATTTCTCATAGTTATGACCACTGCATTTTATGTAATTTGTGATTAGTTGGCATGTTTAGATCTTGATTTGCTTATTACATCAGCTATTTGGTTTCTAGTACATATCATGCTAGTTTAGCCATTTGGACCTACATCAGTACTGGAACTTAGATTGATGCTGGCTCGTGTGAGCCAGAAGTGATTTGTCCGAGTCAACTCTGACTTGCTCGAGTCCAATCCTCCTTCACCCCATATATATCTGAAGTTTTAGAAATGATAACAGGTTTTGTAATTTTCCTCTTAAATGCTGTATGATCTCTGAATGATATAGTAACCATTTGTGACCAGTATAAGCGTTTGTTCTTATGACAGTGCAGGTTGGGATAGGCCACAGTTTCCCTTGCAATGCAATTGGGTGGACTTGGAAACTTTCAACATGCCTGGGTGGCGATGGCGTTTCACAGATCCGAAACAAGTCATCAATCAGCTTTTTCCCAGGATTCGACCTGCGGATTGGTTGGAGGGCCGACTACATCCTGCCTGCAATCAATGGGTGAGTGTCAGTCTTCCACTTTCATTTCAGTTTCTAAGCTGTGGAGGTACTCCTAATGAAAATGTGGTACATTCATTGTCATTATCATCATCAAAGCCTTCCAAACCATTACACACAGGATGATCTGGACCATCCGATTTTGATGACTGCCAATGGGATGGTTTGGATCATCCAATCAGTTTTGTGCTGTGGTCCACCCCAAATGCATACCATGATGGCATTCATGCATGCAACATACACCAGTGCCTAATCACCATAGTAGCAATGACAAATTGGAGTTGAGGCCATCAAAGTGCCCCTTTCTCTTATCAAAGGTCAGATTTGTGTAGAAGTTGCTAACAAAGCGATGAGAGGCACCATTGCAGAAGAAAGAAGCATTACAAATGATCGAACCCGAGAACATCCGCATTTCCAGTTTTTATGACCCATGGCCAAACAGTCCATATGATAGGCCCCACGGTGGGTGGGGGATCTCTCAGATCGGAAGATCCTGATCATCTGTTTCTTCTTTTGTAGAAGTCTAGTTGCAGTTGAAGAGGTTGGGATTTTATCATCCAAAATTATTTTTTTAATCCATGGGTTAGGGGCACAATGGGTCGAGTTCAGCCCAACCGGTCTACTAAGATTCTGGCCCAAACCCAACCTGCAACCCATCATCTGCTGACCTGCCAACCACTCAAAATTCATCAAGCCCAAGCCCAAGCGATTGATACTCGATATAGGTGGGTTCAGTTCAGATATGCTTCAACACGAGCCCAACCCATTAACTTAAACGGGCCATATTTCATAGCCCGAGCAACAGCTGCTACCCATTTAGCTTGGCCTGAACCAACATCAGGAGTCAGTTGTGCTGGTTCACTGCGTGCTTGACCTGACCCATTGCCACCCCTCTCCAGGGGCCATCTGCGGCAGGCCTGTACCCACCTTAGGGGACTAAGCAGTCTTTAGTCATGCATCAAATGCCTGAATTTCATATTTTTCGGCCATGTTCATTGGCAAAAGTGGAAGCTGATTCTGCACTTGTGATTACTGATGATTCGTTGCTTGTCTGTGACAGGGCCATGGGCACTGGTGAGCAAGTTGTAAGCATGAACTATGGGCGCTTGCAAGCATCCTTAGATCGAGTGGAGGCCATCATCACAACATGATCGTACATGCTGTCTCAGGCTGAATTCCTTGTTTCTACAGTTTCCAGTTTTAAGGAATGGTAATTTATAGGGCACCCCATCCGAACACTCATGCCAATGCAGCCTATGTGTCTGAGATTGTAGACACATTTGTAGGGCACCTTTCATTTATCAGGCAGCCACACATACAAAGAAATGGATGGTTGGGAAAATGGTAGCCAACAGTCTTGCCTTCGAGGTGCATGCGTTGCTCAATAAATGGGCTGGCCTGATTGTGTAGATAGGGCATGCACGACCATTTGATGATGCGGACCTCATGTGCAGGCCGTGTTGGGCATGTGGTGGCGTTGGCGTTTGTGGCATGAAGATGGCAATATCTGTATTTGCTCCACCACTTCTTCATGTGCGAGCAAAATCAACTATTATTGAAATTTATTCAATAGTGTGCATCTTTCATCAAACTGGTTAATCAGGTGTGACTCACCTAGAGGAATTGATGATACTCAGGTGGGCCACACCATGGAAACATAGGAGTTTTGGAAGCAATTTTACATTGTTCCCATTGGCTTTTGGGATCATATGAGTTTCTAATCAGGCTTATGTTGTACTCGGTTCTCACCTGGTCGGAGTTTGATTTGATATATACAGCAAGATGGTACATGAATTTATGTGCAATCAAAAGCCCATTGCCCATCAATTGTGCCATCTCATTGTTAAGATGTGATCCCAATTCGTAGGCAGATTCAAAGCTCAAGTGGGCCACATCACAAGAAATAGTGAGGATTGGATTCCTGCCGTAAGTAGCCAAACAGAAGTTTTGGGTCATGGGTCTAAGTTGCACAAACATTACCTGTGGGCCCACTATTTCTGTTACACGAGCTCCCTCTGACAGGAACAGTGAGAAATTCTCGTCCAGTGCAAAACGCAAAAAATTTAGACGTGCCGATCATATACATGATCTGGACAGAGGACATCCATGGCCCACCTAGCTGTGGCACTCCTATGCCAATCACAACCAACGTTTGGGGTTATCGTATGATTAACCACCAATACAGCTTTTTGAGTAGGCAGCTTCTTTACCATCAGCTCGCCAGCCTGCTGTATACCCTCGAGAAAGAGAAGCTGTGGGGCCAACGCTGATGTCCGTGCTAAGGCATACCCAAAACCCAAGTAGGCCATGCCACATAAAACAGCATACCCAAAACCCAAGTAGGCCATGCCACATAAAACAGATTGGGACTGAACGCACCCAGGCGAAAGGCACATTACTTGGATGGCCCCACGAAGGTTTCAGTGGTGGTGGCCCTTTCTGAGTTTTGGAACTGTCTCAGTTTTGGGCTCACAACTCGTCCTCCTAACCTATGCTGAAGAAACTGATGAACAAACTGATGAACGAAGCAGATCTCAAACAGACGTCGCGTACACCCACATATACGAGCGTTACAGCTAAGTCACGTCAGAACGTGGGACTCCCTCCCCAAGTTCACCTCATACCAACGATGGAGCAGGAACATAGGGGACTCGGATTGCCTGCGGACACTTTAATTAGCCAGTAGCTCTGTGGGCCACCATGTATTGGTTTTATCCACACCGTCCATACATTTTTCCAGATCATTTTAGGGTATGAGCCCAAAAAGATCCAAATCTCTTCGTGGACCAAACCACAGAACAATGGTGTGATTGAACGCCAACCATAAAAAACTACTTAGGGACCACGAGTTTTGGATGAAGCCGATAAATTTGTGTTTTCCCTTCGTCCATGTCTGTGGACTAATCAACGGGTTGGATGGCAAAAAGCCATTACAGTGGACCCTAGGAAGTTGTCAATGGTCCACATGACATTTGCCATCCAGTCCATTGAAGTGAAACTCCATATTTGGACTGAGCATCCTAAAATCAGGCGATTCCAAACCTTCCGGTGGGCCACACCACTAGATCTAAAAAGAGGAGTTTAGGCACGATACTTAGCAGTGCGCCTCACCTGAGTTTTGGATCGTCTGGAATTTTAGGCTTCAATGCGTATCCATCATTGTGGGCCCACACAGCGAATGAACCTCACTCAAATGTTGCCTGCTATCATCGTACGGCATCTAAGATGGTTTCAGCCACAAGGCTAGCATAACGGACAATTCATAGAGGGATTCCCTTACACCAATGGGTACCAGTAACTATTGGAAAAGATAAGCAGCAATAAGGGTGGGGGGCCATATCATCCAACATCCTTCAGTGGCTACATACCCAACCATATCGTCCTTTTTCTAATTCAATTGCCAAAAACCAGAACCGGAAAAAAGAGCACTACCCAACTGCCCTTAAGATCTGACGATCAAAGGGCTTCTCTCACAATCAGTGTGACACATGGCAAACATACAAGGGTGAGTGAGTTGTCCAGTCCAGGTGGGCCCCACGGACTCTCCTTCCAGTACACGTCGCAGGGCGACCTGAGTACACACATAATTACCTGCGAGTACAAGGCGCTCCCCCAAAAAGGAGGATAGTCACGGGCTTCGCACCGGACAACCAACGGATGCCAGTAGTCCATCAAAGGAAGGTGGGCCACACCTGCCAATACCCACCAGACAGGAGGAGCACCACTCTCCACTCAGAGAATCCTGACCCACCACAGGCTCCACGTAGGATGCGAATGAGACAAAAGGGCCGACAGTACAATAATTCAGTGCTGTACAAAATGACATACATAACGCACGTGACGACCATTCCCTGTTCACCCGCCACCCAAGGCGCATTCTAGAATCGAACGCTTAAGTACAGACTCTTTGAATTATTAGTAGAAGGAATCATCTCTCTCAAACCTTCCTTTTACTAATAAAATCATAGCCGCGTTGATTTCAATTTTAATCAGACGGTGTTCTGAGATATTACCTCTCCGAATTTCAGAAAGAGGTTGGCGTCTGAGGTGCTGCTCAGGGTGGCGGACGTTAGCACACTGGGGTTCTTGATGTTGGCATACTCGTCCATGTAGCTTGGGACCGACGGAGGCAGCGGGGCTGGCTTCTGAGGCGTGCTGGCCAGCACAAGGGACCCGAGAACTCGTGTCACCTCGTGCATTGTAGGCCTGTCGGTGGGCTGCTTCTTGGTGCAAAGTAGAGCTAACTGGAATACCTTCTTCACAGCGCCAAGATCCTTGCAAGTGGCTGAGATGTCTGGATCGACGGTCTCCATGACTGTGTTTGTGGCCGTCTTCGAAAGGATCTGGTGGTCAGGAACAGGGCCATCAGGGTAAGTGTTTTATTCCAGTGTTGCATATGTAGGGTACCATCCAAACTGTTGCATCTGCCGAGCCATACCTCAATGGGATAGCATAAAAAATTCAGTGGTCTAATGATTCTCTACATACTAAATTGGTAAATCTAGCTGACCGAATGTTCTGACTGTCCAGTTGCAGTTTTTAGCTGCTATCCAACTGGAATCCTGAGGTATGGGCCCATTTGCAGGTATTAACAGATGAACAATGGATAAAAATGGTGCCGGGAAGCTAATTTAGACATGGGGGAAAATAAAAATCACGCCCAAACGCCCGCACGGGGTATAGGCAAACGACAAGCATAGTGGGTATGCTCCCCACATACACGAGTTTGATTCCCGTCCCCGGGATTAATCGATGCACGTGGTTTGCAATGCAGGTAATTGCGTGCATCTATCCGCAGGATATAGTCTCGCCTCAAACTGGAGCAGAGACACCCTGTCGTTATAAAAAATAAAAATAAAAATCATGCCCGAACATGATTGTGCCTAATTCCGTGCCAAACTGTCAATCAGCGAATGCCAAACATCAACCAAATCCTGTCTGTTCAATCGGGGACATGCCTCAAACGATAGAGGGTGATAGGGAAAGTTTAAGCACCAAGTTCAATCGGGGACATGCCTCAATCGGGGAATGCCAAACATTAACCACCCCGTCTTGGATTATTTTGTGATCAGAGGCCTAGAACTGTTTGGAACATCCAATTAGCATTAATTCTAGGCCCCAGCAGTTTGACAATCCAGATCGATGGGCATATGCCCCAATGCCGGATAGGGAAAGTTTAAGCACCAAGTTCTGTATAGTCCAGCTTACCAGCTGATGAAGGTTGGACTCGTTGTCCACAGCTTTCTTCCCAGTCAGTAACTCGAGCAGGACAATCCCGAAGCTGTAAACATCGGATTTCTCATTGAGGCGGGACGTGCGAGCATACTCAGGGTCTATGTAGCCGATAGTCCCCATGATGTAGGTGGAGGTGTGGGTCTTTGATACAGACAAGCTCTTTGCGATTCCAAAGTCTGTGAGGTGGGGCTCGAAATCCTTGTCCAAGAGTATGTTAGATGATTTCACATCCCTGTGGATTATGCGTGGGCTGCAGTCGTGGTGGAGATAGGAGAGTCCTTGCGCTGCACCTAATGCGATACTCAGGCGGGTGTCCCAGTCAAGCTTCTTCTTCTTTGATGGACCTGAAAAAAAGGGCAGGGAAAGAGGTTTCTTAATGATGTAACGGTGATCAGAGGTCAGCTCCCCCAACACTATTGATGGTCGGTCCGATAAAGGAAACCGTACTTAACAACCTCACACACCATGAGTGGCTGATATTACACCTCACACTGTATCTAATGACCTCACATGGTAGTTTGAATGTACAGAACCATCATGGATTACATATGCAGATAACCTATTCAATGTAGTGGCGCCCAAACCAACATGCATGCAACATACATTCTGTTCACTGAAACATAGAACACTACACGCCTACATGGAGAGGGAAGATAAGTACTTTCGACTCTGGCAGAGTGATGGATGGTACACAGACAAATTACATAGGAATTGCTTACTTGGCATACAAAAAATTCAAACTAAACCATCCATGAACAAAAATTAACTCTTATTGGGTTATCAAAATTTTACAGCTGGACATTTATTCGATGGTTACAATTGGAAAAATATTCAATGGTCTTATTTCAAAAAACAAGTGTCCATGAATCAGTGGTAGGGATTGTTCAAACAACCTGATCTTTATACTATTATAAGATTATTTAACAATAGTGGGATCGACAATTTAGCCAGTTTAATTTGGGTTACTATATGCTGCATGTACCCTTTCTAAGTGAGTGCTTATCAAGCATCATACACAGCTAGAGTATCAAATAACTCCCCTAGATGAAAACTCAAAGCAAAGAAAATGCACATGCATAAGAGTACTAATCACCAGTGTCTAACATCCCTATCCCACCCATCCAAATAGTTGAATATGTAACAACTCTGATCAAAATTGGACTGATCAGCAAGCCAAGGCTTCTTCAATCATGGATCTGATGGTGGACCCCACTGCTCGGCTCGATTATGTATGAGGGTGCATTTGGTTGCAGCCAAATATCATGAAATTTCTTGATATTTTGCACCGAGTTAGACTGATTAATCACAAAATAACCTGATTTTTGGTGCAGCCAAACACACCTTAAACAATAAACCATTCTGCATACATGCAGATGAATGTACTGATGTAGAAGATCAGTACATTCAGATGAATGTACTGTTCAGGAAACGAGACATACCATGTAGAAGATCCCAGAGGCTGCCGTTCTCCATGTAATCGTAGAACAGAAGATTCCCGGCAGGAGACAGGGAGTATCCTTGGAGGCTGACCAGATTCCGATGCTTGATGCTCCCAACCGTCTCCAGCTCCGTTTCAAACTCCTTCAGGCTTTGCGGATAGTGTAAATAAAGCCTCTTGATGGCAACCGGCCTGCAGTTCTTCAGCACACACTTGTAGACCGTGCTCGATGCACCATACCCGATTATGTACTTCTCGCTCAGGTTCTCAGTCATCCTCATGATGTCTTCATACACATGGAGAGCCATGTTCATGTGAAGAATCACCAGTTTTGGAGGGATATGAACTGCGCAACAAACAAGCCCCGTGCCATAAGACCAAAAGACCCAAAAAAAAAAAAAAAATCAATGCACAGACGGAATACTGGGTAAACTAAGAGAATACACTTTCTGTAAGAGTGATATGATATGACATGTCATTCTTCCATAGAGGTGGGCAAGTGCCATTTCCTTTCTGGGGCACCTGCAAAGAATGTGCAGCCTTCCGACATCCAAACCTTTTAGATCATGCAGATATCAGGTCATTTTCCACAAGGGCCTACTGCAAAAGTCATCTGCAGAATAAGGATTCTCAACCCTGCTATTACCATGCATACCATTGTGGCACAAGTGAGACATGGGTCATAAAGCTACCTATGGGAGAAGGATTCTCAACCCCACACACTCACTGCACATCCCATTGCAGTATATGTGAGAAACAGGTCATTTACCAGGTGGGCCAACTTTGTATTTGCAACAGCCACATAACCCTTGCTGCTAGCCTTCATACACAGCATGAGTGCATCGAAATAATATTATTTCTAGACACACATTCTATAGCCGGACTAATCATTTTTGAAAAGGAAAGAAAAAAATAAATAAAAACAATCGAGTAGCTAACCAAAAAAATTGAAGATAAAACATGACCATCTGTTCTTTTCTGACAACCCGGATAAAATACCAGACATGCTAACATAACAATCCATAATTGGAACTCTTACCTCTATTAAAACTACAAACAGTCATTCCATGGTTTATTGTAGTGGATTAGACTCATGTATGTAGAAGTATAAGATAAGAAAGTAACCTGGTTTGTCAGGGGATCCTTCTAGGAAGGGATTCGGATTGTGCGGTCGGCACGCTGCAACTAGGATCAGGAGGAGAATCACAAGAGCGCCTAAAGCAATTGCCAGGATGGCTACTTTAGAGATTGAGGCTGCATATGCAATGGTAAAAGAACCAAGGAAGCAATTTTAGTCATTTTTGCACTGCAGAAGTTCATCTAGGGGCTTAATTACCCATTTCTCAAAAAATGAATACCAGATTATTATTTTTTTTCTTGTTTGTTAAAATGATGAAAAGAGCCCATGTATTTCCAAGAGAATAGATTTTTATATTTTTTTTTTCAAAGGTTTCTAATACCATCTGTCAAACTTGCCATATATAGAATAATGGCCAATATCCCAAGAATATAGGTAGATTTGATTTAGGCAATGAATCAACAACCGTAGTCATCATCCCTTACCTCTTTCCGGTGGATGGGATGCCTGACAAGGACTGAGCCAATAGCCGCAAAGACCAGGATTTCCCAAGAAGCTGGATCAGAAGTGGTTTAATCACAAAATAAGATTTAGAGAATTTTAACAAAAAGAAAAACTGGATTCTGTTTAACTTGGAAAAGAATGATTTTAAAATTAAAAGAATCAAAGGCAGTCATCAATATCCATACAGAACTAAGCGGGTAGCAGATTTAAGCCCTGTTCCATGTTCCGCCATGCTTCTACTATGGCTAGTAAGCCCTATTCCATGTTCCGCTATGCTTCTACTATGGCTAGTAAAAGGTATAAAAGTTTGTTTTCCTTACCTATCCTGAGAAAATCTCGAGAAATTGTTGCCAGTAGGAATATCACCAGCTAGGTTGTTGTATGAAACATTTCTGGTCATATGCAGTAAGATTGTGTAAACACAGCATTTTACTAGTTTATAATTTGAAGAAAATCTAGGATATGACCCAATGTTCCTGCTTTTGAAGTGAACTTACAACACGGTAAGACTGAAGCAGTTGATTAGCGGGAATATGTCCCCTGACAGATTGTTATGTTCTACTCTCCTGCAGAAGTTGTACCCAAGTATCAGAGAATAAAAAACTACACAAATCAGCTATCAGGCAATATGTCTATATGATAAATAAATAAATAAAGCCACTGAAATCCATAAATAGAAGAATGTTTTGATTTTCTACAACTACCAGATGTATACATTGGATGCAAATTTGGAGAACTCACAGTGAGAACAAACTTTGCAGCTGCCCAAGTTCCTGAGGAATTGGACCTGAGAGGCGATTGTTTGAGAGGTCCCTACAACGCACAATCACAAAAGAATCATTGTTAGCAGCACTGGAGAGAGATCATAGATCAATATTTATTAGCACCATCAGCATCAAATTCCGGCGAGAGATTTTTCATACAGGTCCATAATGCTTCTTAGATTTCCGAATTCAGCAGGGATCGGTCCAACTAGATGATTGTTGCTCAAATTTCTGAATGAAAGCAAGAATGTCAATGAAAGGAAGGAAGCAAAGAAGACAAGTGGCTAATAACTGAACTCACAGTTTCAGAAGATGTTCCAAGTCACCAACAGAAGCAGGAATAGAACCAGTAATCTTGTTGTTTGAAATGTCCCTGAAGAAAACATCTTCAACATTCAGAGGTGACATTCAATGGCAACATACAGGATAAATTGGAATTCTGTGGAAGTTGGTACTCACAGAGTATCCAGATTACCGATTCGGGACAGCTCAATAGGTATGGGACCCTTAAGGTTGTTTGATGATAGATTCCTGTCAGAGGCAATTGAAAACACCATGAGATCTTTCAACGCGATTAGAACTAGCAAAAATTCAATACTTAGCAGCACAATCGCTGAATCAAGATATGCAAAGAAGCTGGTCTTTGCTACATTGAAAATGCAGGCATGCACACACCAACGCACGCATTTTTTGCTACATTGAAAATTAGAGCAAATACAATGAAAAAACTAAATTCGAATGAGACAGGATTGGACTCACAAGTTTGTCATGCTCTCAAGTTTTTGGAATGCACGTGGAATGGTTCCATTCAGCCTATTCCCATACACATTGCTGCAACCAAATCCATGTTTAAATGATGATTTGAAGTACCTGACTTGACCATAAAACCGGGCAACTGGACAAATTCACTGCTTACAGGTTATTAAGATTCACGCATGAGCTTAAATTTTCAGGGATTGGCCCTTCAAGATTGTTGTTAGCAACATTCCTGCAAAAGAGTTGCTTCACTTAGTTACTTGGATAACAGGCTTTAACTGTCCCTGAGAGCAGGTAACCAAGACAAATAAAATTGAGCCAGGGTAAAACAACTATAGGAAGCTCTAAACAAGTCGTACAGGTCAAACAAGTCCGTAAGCCTCCCAAGTTCAGGTGGAATATGGCCAGACAACTGATTATCATTCAGCTCCCTGCACATGCACCGATTCACCACCATCAACGTCACTCTTTTTCCCAACTTCCAGACAGGTAAATAACAAAATAATGTTTCCTTACAGATAGTGAAGATTTGTCATATTGCCCAGCTCAGGGGGAATGGATCCTGTCAGCTTATTACTGTGCAAATACCTACAGATTTCAAGACAGGCTCCATCAGTGTCTGATGTATCTGTTACTACTGTGAGACCCTACAACTCATATGAGAAAATGAGTGGTGTTCTATAGCTCTTGAGAGATAAAATAACAGGAGCAACATTCTCTCTGTTAAAAAATAATAAGGCTCAAAACTAATTTAGAAAAACACAAACTTACAGTTTCTCGGTGTAAGTCAAATTGCCTAGAATAGGAGGAATGGGTCCACTTAGAAGGTTGCAACTCAGATCTCTGCCGCAAGACCACAGAAAATGACGTTAAATCTTGATCTAAGAAGAACAACAAAAGGACTTTGGAAAACAAGATAGAATGGGGCATTTAAATTTTTGAGGAATGCAGGTGGCATGCTATGCTACTCTTTGATTCACTAACTTCTAGGTTCCAAGAATAGTAAATTTACAGTGCTTACAGCACGGCAAGTGCCTGCATCAGACCGATCACAGGTGGAATTGGCCCAGACAGCTGGTTTCCTTGCAGAGATCTAATAATGAAAAAACAACGGCTGTTAATAAAAGAATGTTATATACAAAAAGAACCTTGCGATTGAGGAAATGCGGGCAAAGGAGTCCCAAAGACTACAAAAGTAAGTCCTCTAGACCCAACTCCTATTCTTTGAGTTGAAAAGTGAAGAAAGTTACTGGCATCATACAATGTTGCAACTTGCAGAAACCCAATATTGAAAGGAATCTCTCCTGTGAGCTGATTGTATGACAAGTCCCTAGCAATCGGAGAAAAATTCAAACTTAAATCATGCCCACTTTATGCACTTCAAAAGATTAACCATTTAGAGGAAGATGGTGTACATACAAAACCTGGAAGCTGGTACAGTTTCCAATATTCTTTGGAATGCTCCCTGTCAAACTGTTGTTTCTCACATCACTGCAATAGTGGTTAGTGGGAATCAGATGGGGAAAACATGCCATAAAGAAAAATTCATTGAAATTACCGCAATTATTGCAATTTCAGAGATGAGGCTGAGAAGTGAGAACTTACAAATACCATAACCCAGTCAACTGGCACATATCAGCAGAGAGAGTCCCTGCCAGATTGTTGCCTCGCAATCCCCTAAATTACAACACTCGTTAAGGAATCAATATAATTTATAATTAAGAAATCTTGTAGAGATTCATATATCAACAGGAAAAGGCAAAAGACAAACAAAGATGAATTATCCAATGATTATCAAATTTCGATGACAAAAGGTGGTTCGCACATACAAGTTATAAATAAATAAAAAGGAAAAGCAGAGAAACGATTAAGCATAAGTTTGAGGTCCTGACAACTCACAGATACTGCAAAACTTCATTCCAGTAAATAAGCCTCGGTATGTCCCCACTCAATTTATTTTGGGCCAGATCCCTGAAGATGGAGTCAGCATTCTTGAAATTCATGCATCTTTATTCAGAAATTGGAGAGAGAAGGGGCAGAAAACAACTTACAGTATTTTCAAGTTTGGTATCTGAGATAGAGTTGAAGGAATAGGTCCCATCAGCTGGTTGTTTTTTAATGTCCTGAAAAATCCACAAATGCAATTATTCTCACTGGGAACACATTTAGCGAGTTGCAACTTAAGCAAGAGGCATTCTAGTCTACAGGAGCTTACAGGGATTCCAACTGTTTCAACTTTGAAATTGAAAATGGTATATCCCCATAGATGTCATTGAAAGACAAATCCCTGAGTACATCACCCACAAACCCACCCATAAAACATTAGCAAACCAATTGCTAGTTATGAAAATTACCTATACCATAGATAAAATAAAATTATAAATATAAAAAATAAAATATCAAAGCCACATCAAAAAATTGTAGTGTGATGAACTAAAATGGTCAAACACCATAGCGTAGGGCTGTGGAGGCATATTTTGCAAGCATAAATTCCTAAATTGAAAAAGGCTTACAGGCTTTTTAGCGAAGAACAGTCTCCAATCTCATCTGGGATCTGTCCTGAGAGATGGTTTCCCCTTAGATCTCTGCCCAAAAAACACCCCATCAGGATTAGTTATATCAAAACCCATCGAGTACAAATTTAAAACAACACAAAAGAATGCATAGGTTACAACAAAATCATCCGTCTGCTGACACTGGAGAAAAGGGTGACTGCATAAATGTAAGAAACAAAATAGAGATATAGAAGACACGTACATAGAGAGTAGGCCTTTTAGATCTCCAATTGCAGGAGAGAATTCTCCATCAAGGGTTAAACCGGAAAGATTGCTGCATAGAGCAGACAGAACTTCAACATCAAGTCATGTCCAATCATATAAAACGAGATTACAATGCGTTATCAAAACTGGTATTCTTGGCAAGCTCAGCCATCACTATTGCAAGGAACCACTGACAATGATAGAACCGGTGAAAATAGCTTACAGTGCAACAACATCGAAAGTCACATTGTCACATGTGACCCCCCTCCATGAACAATAGTCTGATGATGCAGCATCAATCCAGTCATATAACACATTATCAACATCACGGAAGGACTTCTTGATCTCCAAAAGTGTTGCACCTAGAACGAGGACCAACGATAAATGTCTCAAAAAATACTGTCAATGAGATGGTTTAAGAACTAGAAAATCAACTCAGACAATGAAGGCCAGCATAAACTCCTAATCCGGTCATGTACTCCAAATTTCTCAAGTTTACAGAGCTCACAGTACATTTGATTGGTGAATGATATTACAAATCACCCCGCACATGTTAGCACGGTCCATGTGTGAGATCCTGGCCATTCATCAGGAGCGCCCATGGTGACTTGTTCCCCGCGTGCAAACATCAGGTGGGTGCCACATGCATGGAGATAATGGATGGTTAGGGGAAAAAAAGTCATTGGTATGCATCCACCACAAACCCAACCTGATTACTTTTCCGGATCTCAAACGTCCCGCAACAGCATCTGTAGCTTGTGTGCCACTTAGGATGAGAATAGCATTGTTTAGTTTCATTTCAGACACTGGGTGGAGTGTTTTAGAGTGCATGAAGATTCTTTACCAGTTTTGGATGATACTCAACCTAAAACAGAGGTCAATGAAGATAACCACCCCAAAACCCTAAAAGAATACATTCAATCCGCTGGCGAAGAGACGGGAGTCAAACATTTCGAACTACCTTTTTAATTCATGGACCAACCTTTCTACTTTCAGTAATATACTGACCCAAACTTACTGTTACATTGCTAGAAGTAGAAAATAGATGAGCTCAAACGAAAAGCAGGGGCATAAATATGAATATCCAAAGACTCAAATTGAAACATCTAAGTCCAAGGAAAGAATTTTTCAAATGTGTGCATGATCAAATCACACAAACCAAAGGCAAAAAATAAATTCATAATTGCAAACTGATATTTAACATGAAAAGATGCAAACAATTGCAGGAGAAATGAAAAATGAATTAAAATTCATTTATGCAGTCTGATGAAATAGGTAATCTGCAAGAGGAACAGGCATTTCACTATGCAATCTCATATCTCAAAAAATAAATAAATAAAATTGAGAAAAGGGAAAACTGAAAAAAGAAAAAATCCCAAAAGGCAAAACCTCCATCTAATCACAATGGCAAATATCCTCAGAGAGAGAGAGAGAGAGAGAGAGAGAGAGAGAGAGAGCAAAACAAATGAAGAACACTATCAGGGCGCCATTTCCCGCTAAAAATCAAGAACACTTTCAAATAAAAAATAGGAGTTCGCGAAAACTAAAAATAATAATAATAAAATATTACAACAAAAAGGAGCTTCTAAGATAAGCATACCATCATCCGAATCCACTCGATGGAAGCTCAACGCTCCGATCAAAACCAGCAGAATGATCAGTCGATGCAATCCGGCCGTTAGATCTTCTCTCCCGCAAAATGCCATCACCGCTGCACAAACAGCGCTCGTGCTAGTGCAAAAACCGATCCAGGCAAGATTCCCGCCACCATCAAGACAAGATTTCCATAAAAAGGAGCTTCATCTACAAAGAATCTCCTCTAGAGCAGAAGCCGCTCCAAAACCAGATTCGAAGCCACTATAGCGAGATTTTGAATAAAGATATCTTCCAAATATATGGGAAGATCCGCAAAACCTCGGCCTTTTACTGGCAAGAAACCGAAATTTCCATAGAAAAACCTTTAAACGCGAGGCCTGGAACACGAAATCAAGCTCGAAAAGCCTCGAACGTCCATAAAAACCAGCTTGCTTGAAAGAGAGGGAGAAGAAAAATTCTGAATCCTCGCCCTCGCACTGAAACGAGCTTCGAAACGATAATCCGCTTAATGCCTATCGAAAATCCTTCGAATCAAACTTGCAGACCTACCGCCATAAAACCGAGCTTGCAAGCTCTACAGAGAGAGAGGAAACGGTCTGAAACCTTTTCTTCCCACTGCCGTTTACGTCAACAAGCTTTCTGAAGAAAATATCCCAAAGGCAAGAGAGTGAAAACGAGATTCTCCGTAGAAAATCCTTCAAAACACACACACACAAAAAAAAAAAAAAAAACTAGCGTACGAAATCAAGCTCAGGAACCTCCAACAAAAAAGAAACTAGCTCGATCGAGAGAGAGAGAGAGAGAGCTCCGATAATCTAATTTCCACAGTCGCACTCAAAACGATTTTTTTGGAGAAAATCAGCAAAATGCAAGTATTTGACGCGACATTTCTACAAAAAACGAGGAAATCGTAGTCAAAAAACCTCAAGCCACCATCAAATCAAGCTCAGAGAAAGGGAGAGAGGAAGAGGGAAGAGAGAGCTTCTAGAACGAGCTTTTCAAAGAAAATCTGCAAAAGAATCCTACACGACGAAATCAAGCTCCAAAGCCTCTGTCCGCCATGAAAACGAGCTTACATTGAGAAAGAGAAAGACAGCGACTCAGCACCTAAAAAACCTCTTCCCACGGACATACAAAGAAAACGAAGGCGTCGAGACGAGCAAAAACCAGCAGCAGACGAGAGAGAGAATGAGAGAGAATGAGAGAGAGACGGATGTTTTTCGCTTTGAAGAGAGATCACGACGGCCTTTCGTACGTTCCATCACATCCAACTGGCGCGCTCTCTTAAGACAGGCCCAGCTCTCTCTCTCTCCTTTTTTTTCCCTCTAGGAGATAGAAACTCAGGAAAAACGAAGAGAGAGAGGGAGATATAGAGCTGTATAGTTGCAGGTGGTACTGCGGCAGTGCAGCAGAGGAGAGAGAGGGGTGGCAGTGAGGTTTTTAACTTTACCTTGGAAATAATTCTTTCTTGAGCCTGCTCTTGTAGTCTGCGGGACTACCTAAATCACTCCGTAGTTTGATAGTTGGGCCACTTGAATGAATGATCGGAACCGTTAGAGTTGTGGGTCCTGCTGTTACTATATTACGAGTAGAGTCTAGATTTCACGAAAGAATTACAGATGTATGATCTATGGACAGATAAATCAGCTGATTGGTGGACGGATTTCATTGAGTGCCTCGTTTCGTAAGAGAACGGATTGCCTGTAACCGGGGCACAGAGATATCTCTATGCCTGGGGCTGTGTGGGGTCTAAAGAGATGTCCGTGATGAATCCACTCCGTCCATCTGTTTTGAAAGACCATGACAGGAGAGGATTCAAAAAATCAAGAAGATATCACACGAAACGGTTGGATTAAACCCCCGGCGGCTGTGACAGAAGTTTTGTATCATGGTGATATTTGTTCATACAGTTTATATGAGTGGTAATAATTACATTAACGGTTTGGATGGCATATAAACATCATGGTCAGCTGTAATAAGGTTTATTTATTCCCACGGTTTTGTTGGTATGGCCCACCTGAGATTTTTATCTCCTTGACATATAGAATCCTACCCTGTTGTAGCCTTTCAAAACAGATGTACGGTGTGGATTCGTCACGGACAGCACTGTGGACCCAAGTAGCCCCGGGCACTGACGTCACAGGCAATCCGCTCCCGTTTCGGAAGGTAATGATCGATTTTTAAAGAAGGAAAACCGTCAATGGCCGGTCCATAGCAGGCTCCGTACGTCTAACGTGGGTCCGGAGGGAGTTCACCCATCTCTCTCTCTCTCCATTCTTCTAGCCGCATGATCTGTGGACAGATAAAAGATAAATCGGCTCATTGGTGGACGGATTTCACTGACGGCCACGTTTCGGATGGTAGGGATTGATTTTCTAAAGAAAGGAAGACCGTCCACGGTCTGTCCGTAGCGCCCCCCAGCAGTCATTCTATTACGAGGAAAGAGAAACTAGCGGATTTCGTTTAGGCCGGTTTTTAAGAGTTAGATGTAAACGAATATAAATAAGTTATAATTACTTTTATATCTATTTGAAAAGGAGAGAAATACCTCTCTTAGCATGAAATCCGGGAAAATGCATGGTAAAATTTGTGGGTCCCACAATCATACATATGTCTTATCCATACCATCCAAATGTTTTACCATCTCATTTTAGGGTATTGACCAAAAACTAAGGCAGATTGTAAGCTTAATTAGATCACACCAAAGGAAGTAGGGAAATAATGACTTGCACCATTCGAAACCAAAACCTTCCTAGGGTTCATAAGGTTGTGGAGTTGTCATCCAACCTGTTCATAACGTCACATATACATGGATAAAAGATTAACATAAATATCAGGATGGTCTATAATTTTCAAGGCCCACGGTAAGGTTTCATTGGTAACAGTTCAATTCCTTTTGTTTCCTCTATGTGGTCAACTTTAGATTTACACTTGCCTCACTCTTTGGGTCATACCATAAAATGAGTAATTAAAATAGATAAACGGCATGGATTTGACATATACATATTGGTTGCCCCTCAATTTAAAATGCAATCATTGTATCTTTTTTTTCCTGTGATAGAGCTATACCTTCTAAACATGTATAACTGCCGCTTCAAGGTAAAGTAGATGACGGCAACAGTCTCTTCAGGGGAAAGTAAATTAAGGAATTACCCATGTAAATAATAAATGCCAATTTACAATCTATTTACATTGTAGTCCAAAAATCAAACAGCCCTTAGATGGAGATCACTGCCCGCCGTACGCATGGCATACGTATACATCAATCCAGACCATTGGAATTGGCCCTTGTTGTCACCGTACCCATTGAACGACGTATATGATATGATTCATTTCTATCCGTCCAATTCGTTCGTACCAATGGATAAGAAAATGGAAGCCATTAGCAGAAAATGGCAGCTTGCATACTTATTTAAGGCTTCGTTTGGGATCTTGAATTTGAAATACTTTTGGATTAGAAATCTCTCGTATTTGAAATATATCGGATTTAGAATTCTTCGATTGTGTTTGAGAAATAGGATGTGTTTGATTTTCCAAAATTTCCAGTGAACCACTGTGATATATGTTGCTTATCCAGGTGGTTCATCCATTATTCTAGCTAAAATTAGGGCAGGACCAAAAAAGATGAAGCAGATTTAAAGCTAAAGTAGACCACACTAAAGGATTTAGGGAATCAAATAACTACCTTTAAAAGCTTCTTAGGGACACTGTTTCTTTTAGTGTGGGCCACTTAAGTGTTGGATCTGCTTCATTTTTTGTCTCATGCCTTAAAATGTTACACTAAAATGGATGGACGGCGCAGATATATCACATATATCACGGTTGGGGCCATAAATTTAAACTAAGTCCTTTGGACCGATTTTCCAAGTGAAATTTCAAACGGGATAGAAGAGTAAAAATTACTCATTTACCAGGTATTTATATTGGACTTGGAAAATCAAACATACCGCTAAATCCAGAATAGCATGCAATCTAATGTAATATATTTAATGGGTTTGAATATAATTACTAAATTAACTTTATTGTCCTTGATTAACATAAGTATCTAGTAAGCCTGTAGAAGTATATAATTTCACCGAAAATGAAAGAATTATGAGTCTCAAATGGACCATAAGCACAAAAACCACATCCAAGTAACTAACTAATAATTTTTAACAGTTGGGTTACACGGATAATGTTTGGATGACACAGATCATCCTATTAAAATAAATTTAGTTATGCATATTAATAATTTGATTATTTTAAAATATTGTGAGCCATGTGCCTAATAAATTAATAGCCTAGTAACACACATAAGACTCTTGAATGGATTTTAAATGTAATCCTATTTTTTAAAAATCCATTGTACTAAAAACCCCCATTACCTTGTGGGTCCTTTGCCACCATGGATTTGAGGGGATTTCAAAATCCTCAAGCATACCGTAAAGTAATGGGGGGTTTCAAATCCCCTCGTAAATGTGCTTTAAAATCCAAATAATAGCTTAAATTACGTCTAAAATCTTTTAAAGAGTTGCATGTGTAATATGTGTGTCACTAAAATACTAATTTATCGAGCACGTGGCTCATTTATGATATTTCAAAATAATCAAATTATCAACCACATCACTATAATTATTTTAATAGGATAACTTGTGTCATTAAAATATTGCCCATGTAAATCAATGGTAAAAAATCATTGGGTAGTAACTCGATTGCGAAGTTGTGCTCGTGGCTCATTAAAGACTTTGAATTTCATCATTTTCGGGTAAAGTATATATTTCAAGAGGTTCATTACAATCATTGTGTCAAACATTACAAACGGATGATAATTAAAGATATTAAGGTTAATTTAGTAATTAAAATCAAAACTCTATAAATAGAGTATGCATAACTACTTTTAGATTACAGGGTATTCTAAATCTAGGATGTTAAACACAACTGAAAAATCCAATGTCTAGGGGTTTTCGTATCGATGCTTCAAAATAAGCCGCTGGTACCAAACATACCATAGGACGTAATATCCCCTCAAATCCATGGAGGCTTATTATAACCATTATGTCAACCATTACATTCATATGATAAATAAAGATATTAAGGCTGATTTAGTAATTAAAATCAAACTTTTGTAAATATAACATGCATAACTACTTTTAGATTACGGGGGATTTTAAATCCAGGATGTTAAACGCAATAGAAGGATCCAATGTACAAGGGTTTCTAAATTGACGCTCCAAAATAGTGCTATGGTACCAAACATACAAGAGGTTTTAAAATCCCCTCAAATCCCAGGTGCCAAACGGCTCCATAATAATCTCCAAGGAGGCCACTACGATAAATCTATTTTATCAATATTGTTCATCCTTCTTGCCAGCTTATTTGGGGCATCCACCCAAAATTAAAGTATATCAAAGCATAAGTGCACCACATCATAAGAAATAATTATAAAAACCTCCACCATAAAGACTTTCTTACTGCTTACAATGGTGTATCTACCATTCAACTTATTTATGAGACCCCACAGACTTGGATAAAAGGAAAAATAAAAATATCAACTTGATGTGAGACATCCATAGCTCCCAGAGGTTTTGGATAATAAGCTTTCAATTCAAGATGTTTCCATGGTGTGGTCCACCACGTGAAAAGAAATCACTCACTTTGATATATGAGTTGTATATGAAATGGTCCATTCATTTTATGATTTAGGTATAAAAAATAAAATTAAAATTACAAAACCCAAAATCTCAAGGTTGCCACACCTATGAAAACGGTGGTGAATTACACTCACCAATGAAATCTTCCAAAGGCCCACCTCAACTTGATCCAAAAGTCTTGTGGCCATTTGGAAGTTTTTAGCGGTGGGCATCCAATCACCACTGTTTTGTGGCATGGCCCACCTGAGGACGACTGGCTACAATATTTGGACGGTCAAGATTGATTTAAACCAACGTTATGCGCTGGTTTGATAAGCAATCATCATTTAGGAAATGGTGTAGGGTCTACGCCTGACGGACTCAGCACGCTGTCATCAGTTCATACAAGTTGGTTGCGTATGATCAAACGGGCCAGACCGTCGAATAGGTGGGCCCCGCTTTGGATGTTTCGAAGCAGTTCTATGTGATGGAAAGGCAGAGTGGATATAGACCGTTAATAAAAGACTCCACATAGAAGGAGAAATCACCAGAAATGGAAGGATGGGATAGGGTATTTCCCCATCCATAGTAAAGGATGGGTAGATGAACGGTCTGGATTTCAGAAACATGGTCCCCAAGCGTATAAATAGAGAGGATGAGGATACTATAAATATCCTAGGGCCAAGGACGTACTTTTCTATCTCTAACTGCATGCAGCAGCTGCATGTAAGTACCAGTCCTTTTCGGGGGTGACAGCAACCAACGCAAGCGATGTTTTAAAGGCGCCCATTTCAACTTACCATCGGCTTTTACGCGTCATGATTCGATTAATCGGCTTTACTGATCGGCGACTCGGTATATACTTCTTATTCTTTTGGTACACGTCGGGTGCTGTCGCGACTAGGGGTTTCGCCGCCCAGTGGGGCCCACATGCTGAGATGAATCCCTGATCTGAAGCTTCGATATTATCTTTAATGAAAACTATTGGTATTTAGAGTTGAATTCTAGCCATTGATTTTTTTTTCATTGCTCTTAGGCTTTTTCATTATTATAGTGGGGTGGGTTTCTTTAATGTAGACCGTATAGCACAGGTCCAACAAAATGGACGGTTGCAGCCATCTGACCAGTCAGCATGTGCCCCCAAGTGTACCGAAGCCCACGCTGGATCTTAGGTCTCCCCATCAGACGTGGAGTGCCTGCCACTCCAGTTGGGCACGACTCGGCAAACTTGACTCGTATGACTCGTCTAGATCCCAATCAACCTGAACTGAGTGGGTGAGTCATCCGAATCCAGTTGCCTTTATTTAATTTGAACTCAAACCGAGTCAAGCTCGAGTCATCAGTAACCTGACTCGACTCAACTAAAAATTCAACGTGATACTGGGTCGACTCGATTCAAAACTCAACTCCTATATATATATATATATATATATATATATATATATATATATATATATATATATATATATATATATATATATATATATAAAAGTAAGTTTTGAATTGACGGAGAGATTACAATATAGAGGTTACAATTCCTGCAAGTGAATCTAGGTTTTGAGTTGTGATTTTAACCGGTGGATACCTGCTACACTTGACTTTACTCAATGCTGGCTAGACCTGACTCAGTACTTGTGACATGGTGGAACTCGATCGGGATTAGTCTAGGCTAGACTTGGACTCCATTCGTATGCTAGACCTAGTACCAAGTTGGGTCGAGTTCGGTTAGGCATATTTCAAAATTGGATCAAATCATGTCCACCTTAGCCTGGTCCAACTTGACACGATGCCAAGCTCTACCTGCCACCTGGACCGCACAAATTAAGTGAGGTAGGCCCACCATGATGTTTACAAGAAATCAACTCCATCCATCCTTTTCTTCATATGATGCGAGGACTTGATACCAGAAATGAGGCCCATCCAAAACTGAAGTGGGTCACACACATGAAGCAGCAGGTTTTGAACGTCCACTATTCGAACATTACTTTGATTGGCATATGAACATTAAGGGCCTGTTTGGCCGGGCAGATTAGATGGAATTGGATGGTATTAGAGTGAATTGCACGGATTTCAAGGTAATAATAACCGCGTCAGTGGATTGGTGCAAGATCTATGGGATTGCTATATCCGGCCTATTTGGCACGCCCGGCCAATTCCGAGTTTAAACCTTCCAATCTCTTTCAATCCTTATAACCAAACATGTCCTAAGCAATTTTGAAGGGAATAGGGTGGATTGGATGGGATTTAAAGGTAATGATGGTGATGTCAGTGGATTGTCTTAAGATCCTTGGGATTGCTATATCCCGGGATCGAGATCAGGATCCCGTGTCTGTTTGGCACGCCTGGCCTATCCCGAAATCTATCTTCCAATCCCTTCCAATCTCATCCAATCCGCCCGGCCAAACAGGCCTTAAGGTGGGTCCAGGAAGGTCTTGGCATTTCCTTCTTACTTTTTCCTTGTCATGTGAGGCCCACCTGAGCATTAGATCCACTTCGATTTTTGCCTAGTATAGCAAACAGATGAATGGGTTGGATTTCTCACAAACATCATAGAGGGCCCCGCTTAGCTTCCCACAGCTGGGGATCGGAGACAATGCCCATCCTGAATAGGGGTGAAATGAACTCCCCTCATTAATCACTCATTTCTGATCCAGGGCCGTGGTTTGCTGATCCGAGGTGGGACCCACAAAGCAGGTTTAGGGATGAAACAATTCTAGGCTTTTTTACATTTGTGGATTGAGCGGTTGTACCCCTTCAAAAATAGATTTGAGACACACAAATCAAGTGTTGCCTACCATGTGAATGATCCAAATCTACAGATAGGACTTCCAAGGTTTAAATTAAGGGTGGTTGGAGATGGACTGTCTTGTCAAAGCCTTTGTGTGGTCCACCAATATTTGCTTTATCCAAGCCATCAATCCATTTTCACTTATCAGTTATCATTTTAGGGTAGGAATCCATGAAGGAGATAGATGCAGCGGCAAAAGTGGACCACACTACATGAAACCGTAGGACAGGACTGAATGCCTCAAATCAAGCTGATATTTATATTTTCTCTTCATTCATGTCTATTTGACCTTTCGAAGAGGTTTGACGTCAAATAAACATTGCAGTGGACATTAAAACACATATAACAATGGACCCCACAATGCCCTCGGTAGTACTGTTTATCTCTAGCTAGGTCCTTAGTTGGGGTAGTACCCAATCTACACCCTTAAAGTAAGAGTTGGTTTTCTAGCTAATGTTCTTTAAAAAAAAAATAATAATAATAAAATCTTTTTAGACATGCACACACTCACGCTGGTGGAATTTTACCACCTATGTATACTTGAAACCTTGACTGGGTGTTGAAACTCCCAAGAGTCTACCACCCGATCAAGAGTAAGGATCCAACCAGCGTTCATTCATTGTTCATTCATTCGACCCTTCTACAGTATATTTTTAAAATAAGAGAATAATCTAAGGACTAGATTGTTAGCAAATTCAAACATTTGAACATGATTTGGTGAGGTCAGTAAACACCAACTTCAATGAGGCTAGTACATCCAAGCTGTCTATCTATTTTTCCGGCTCTTAATTTATGACCTATTTGGATTATAAATTATCATGATAATGTAAAAAAGAAAAATGTTATCATTACATTTTTACTAACCAAACACGTGAATTGCCAATAAATGTAAAAGTTTTAAAAGCCATGTTAAGAATTTAACAATTATTACATTTCATGCAATCAATATGAAATTCTTTAATCCCAACAACAGCATGTAAATGTGATTATTTGTCATGCCTAAAATGAAGTGGATCCAAGTGTTAGTGATCCACATCACATAAAAAAGTAATGATCTATGCCTGCCATTAACAACTAACACCCCTTTGTAATGTTTAAACCTATTAATATGGTCGTCAATGAAGGGAGAACACAAATATTAGCTTGATTCAAAACTTCCATGGCTCATAAGAAGTTTTTTACGGGGACATTCAATTACCATGGTTTTCAATCATACGTTTGTCTTGTAAACCGTGGCCCACCTGACGAGCGGACCACCCTGATGCTGGGCAAGAGAATCCGCATAGTGGGCCCCACTATAATGAATGGACTGGATCACGTGGCAGTATGCCACACTAGCCTTGGAATGTACTACTTAGATGCCGTGATGTATATCCATGGCGTCCATCCTTTTGCCAGATCATTTTAGTGCATGAGCTAAAAAAACAAAGAAGATCCAAATCTGAAATGGACCACACCATCATAAACAGTGGTGATTTAACGCTCTCCATTAAAATTTTACCAGGGCCTACTTCAACGTTTATTTGTCATCTAACCTCAAACAGACTGGATGAAGGGAAAACGAAAATATAAGCTTCATCCAAAACTTCTGTGGCCCACAATAAGTTTTTAATGGTCAATCACCACTGCTTCCTGTGGCGTGATCCACCACATATTTGGATCTGCTTCATTTTTTCCTTCTGTCCCTAAAATAATCTTTCAAAACGGATGGACGGCGTAGATATAAAACGTATGCATCAGGGTGGGCCCCACAGTACCGAACTCGGGTGTTACCCGACCTTACCGAATCCGATCCCGTTTATACGACCTTTTTCCGGACTCTATTCCATTCCAAGGAGCCGGCTAACAGAAAAGCCGTTGTGCGCTTAGATCCGGCGATCATCTAAAACCTACGCGAGTAATTGCCGTAGTTAGAGCCAGCTAACGGCACTGTTTGGAGGGAAACGTCTCCGTCAAGTGGCCCCCAGTCCACCCTTCGTACTGCCACTGCAGTCTTTAACCATCCGTAAGAAAGAAAGTTACCTCCTCTCCTCGGGAAGGTAATTCACCTCGTCCCATCTCCATCGGTGGATGTGGGTCCTGCGACAGCTAAACCGACGGCTGTTGACGGCGTTAGACGCCGTTAACGTCGCTTTCATGTTCTTTTCTGCCCTCTGTTTTTTCTGGGAACGGATACTCACACCACTGGAAAAGATCCGGTGTGTTTACTAAACGCGTCGGGTGTAAATATCATAGTAGTCGCCTTGTCGAAATTCCCACGGGAGAATGCTAGGTGCACTCGCACGTGGACACGAGGGACACGTGTGTGGGATCAAATTTCGTCAGGAGATGAAAGGCTGATATATGTCATCAGGTGGGCCAGACATGCACGTAACGAATGAACGGTTGAGAGGAATAGGCAGACATTGGACGCGCTTTCCCACCGAAGCCTTTCCTAGAAGTTCCTGCGCAAGGATGCTGGGTGGGCCCCACCTCGATATCTGTGATAAATCTACCCGGTCCATCCGTTTATTGAGTTCATATTAGAACATGCGATGAGAAATTAGGTGAATCCAAAACTCAAGTGGCCCACCTGATGATCAGATCAACCTATTTTTTATACGCGGCCTGAAGACAACTAACTGGACGAGTGGCTGCAGTATCACGTACGTACGCCCTTTCTCCACGTGAGAGGCGGCTGTAGTTACAGGGTGCACACGCGCAAGTTCTTTTTTGGAATCCCCAAACGCCAACTTGGCGCGTGTGTTCAAGACTCGCGCCATCCATAAGGTGGGCCCACCAAGTATGTGCTGGGCCCGGAAAGTTGGCAGATGACACGAGCCATCGCTCAAGGAAGAGGCTAGTACGATCGTGAATCTGCACCACACGTAGGTTGAATGGGAGCGGATTAGGTGCGGCCCCGGCCATGGGGCCCATCTTGATATATGTATTGTATATCCACGCCGTCCATCATTTTTTTCAGCTCATTTTAAGGTATGATCCAAAAAATGAAATAGATCAAAATGTTAGGTGGACCACACCAGATGAAACCCCTCCCATCAAAAGGTTGGATGCAAAATAAACTTTACCGAAATAAGAGGGCCTCGCAAGTTTTTAATAGTCCACGTTCAATCACCACATTTTCCTATGGCGTGGTCCACCTGAGATTTAGATATACTTTATTTTTTTATCATTAACTATAATAATATAGCAAAACATATGGGGTCCCACTTTTGGGGCCGTACCATGTTGGGTGAGTTCGGGGCCGCACGTAAGCCGCTCCCAGGTTGAACGAGGACCGTTTCTTCGTTCATCTCAGCCATTCATTTGCAATACTTGCATAACTCGCTTCATGAAGAAAGACTAACTTAATTAATGGACCGCCGTACATAGAGTCCACTAGATGAACGATCTGGATCACTCAAACAAGTGCGAAATCGGCGCGTGCGGGAAAGTAGTAGATTCGCATCGGATCTGTACAATAAAAAATGATATTAGATTGCCTTTATCCTTTCTACCAAATCGCATTGTTAAATCGCTAGCAATCATATGCTTACCGATTTACGTGCCGATTATATAATGGTTCCTTGAGGAGGAGCACATCCCCTAATCCACCTCGTACCAATAAGAAAATGACACTTGGCACGACGAGCTGAAAACGGCCTTTCTATTTTCACTCATTGCTTCCTCGAGGAATGCTGTTACCCACACCACATCTTCAAGCGCCAAACAGAAAATATCTCACGTGCTAACTTGGAGCACGTGTAAGGAATCCATGACATTCTTGGTTACGAAGAATGTCAGTCGGTTTATATATATATATATAGGAAAAGGTACTATGCGTTCGATCGTAAAGCGGTCTCCATGAGGTCGAGCTGGGGTGGGCCCCACCGTGATGCCGTTCGAACATCTACCCCTCAGTCAGATGCACCATCCCTGGACAGGCCCACACAACACCTCATTGCACTTTGTGGGCCACGCCACGTATAGAAGTGGAGAGGGGTCGTGCACCATTGAAACATTCAAAACCAGTTGTGGGGGCCTTTCGAGAGGTTTATTCATGATCAAAACCGTCCATCATGTGTGTCCCACTTGAATGTAATTTTAAACCACTTTTCAGGTGGACCCCACCAAGTGATTTTACATGTTTTTACGTGTATACTAATGTTTTCGTATGATGACCCACCTCCAGTTCCCACCTTAGTTCCGGTGACTGGATTTCAAACCACCCACTTGGAGCAAAAATGGTGATGAATATTTTAAAGGAATCACTTGCCCCTCTCATTTCTGTAGCTGTGACCTCATGGACGACCACTTTATTGACTTGATTTTTAGTACCTTTTCCCATATATATATATATATATATATATATATATATATATATATATATATATATATATATGAGTGGGGCCCTATGCGCTCGACCTCACGATAAGCTCCCATGAGGTCGAGCTGTGTGAGCCCCACCCTGATGCATGTCGACTATCAACACCGTGCAATTGATGGGTCCTTTTTTAAATTATGGGATATCCCAAAAATCAGCCGTATACGGGACTCAGGTGGGCCATACCATCTAAAATCATGTGAAGGCATGCCAAAAACATATAAAAGCACTTGGTTGGGTCCACCTGAGTTTTGAATGCTGCTGAAACTTGGTCTAAACCCTCATCCAAGTGGGACACACATAATGGATGGGCTGGATTTGCAAACCACATCTCGGTGGGCCCAAAAAATGATTATGAATGTTTTAATGGTGCATGACCCCTCTCAACTTCTGTATGTGGTGTGGCCCACTCAAGTCACAGATTGACTTGATTTTTGAGACCTAGGCCCGCGATGGAATGGTGCATCTGACTGATGGGGTAGATGTTCGAAATACATCACGGTGGGGCCCACACAGCTCGACCTCATGGGAACACATAGTTCCCATGAGGTCGAGCTGTGTGGGCCCCACCGTGATGCGTGTCGACCATCAACACCGTCCATTTGATGGGTCCCTTTTAAATTATGGGATATCCCAAAAATCAGCCCTATACGGAACTCAGGTGGGCCATATCATCTAAAATCATGTGAAGACATGCCAAAAACATATAAAAGCACTTGGTGGGGCCCACCCGAGTTTTTTAATACCACCGAAACTTGGTCCGAACCCTTATCCAAGTGGGACACACATAATGGATGGGTGTTGATTTGTAAACTACATCCTAGTCCCAAAAATGATTATGAATGTTTTAATGGTGCACGACCCCTCTCAACTTCGTATGTGGTGTGGCCCACTCAAGTCACGGATTGACTTGATTTTTGAGACCCTAGGCCCACGATGGAATGGTGCATCTGACTGATGGGGTAGATGTTCGAAATGCATCACAGTGGGGCCCACACAGTTCGACCTCATGGGACGTTCCCATTGGCTCGAGCGCATAGTACCTTTTCCTATATATATATATATATATATATATATATATATATATATATATAGAGAGAGAGAGAGAGAGAGAGAGCGAAACGCTCACCTGCGAACCAGTTCGTACGGACTACATACGAACTTTTTTGAGAACTCATTATATTTGATGAGTCTTGAAAATCTGAACGGTCCACGTGAAGTAGAACCTCATAAAACCCTTGGTACCAATTTTTACTTCGAACCAAAAATTCGATGGGCCATAAAAATGTAAACAGTTTCTTCCCTTGATTTGAATTTCTCTTTGTTATGGCCCACCAGAATCTTAGATTAGTGTGAAAATTTACCTCCTAAGGTTTCATGGGATTCCGCATCTTATGGACCATTCGGATTCGACACCCTTGACACATGTGCAAAGGTGCGCACGAGCGTAGGTGAGCATGCCTCATATATATATATATATATATATATATATATATATATATATATATATATATATATAGACACACACACACACATATAGACACGAATGCTCACTAGCACACCTTCTTACCTGAGCACATGTGCATACCTGAGCACATGTGTTATGGGAAAGAATTTGAACGGCAAACGTGATGCATTGCCCTCAAGCTTGATGGGCTCAAATTTCAGCCTGATTCAAAACCCTATTAGACCATAACAAAGAGATGGAAATTAAGGGAGAAACTATGTCCTTTTGCTATGAGCCATCGAAGCTTTGTATTGAGCTGAAAGTTAAGGTGGAAAGGTTTAAGGGGTGTCGTGTACCGCATTAACCTGACCGGTCAGATTATGTGCGCAAGACAAGCGTGCAAAGGTGAGCATGGTGCTCACGTAAGAAGGTCCCTCCTCTGTGTGTGTCTGCACCCGACATTCACTCTGCACCAGGATTTCGCCGTGAATTCAAATCCCACGCCTTAATATTAAAACTCCACGGTGCAAGAATAAGGACATTGGAAGACACATATTGTTAATGCAAATTACAGAATTTACAATTTCAATAAATAATTAAACCTAAAATATAAAGATAGGCTGAAGCACATGTGATTACGTTGTCCTTAAAGTGTTATTCGTCTCTTCTAAAAAAGATTGAGAATGCTGATAGGTTTTAGGCAAACAACTTTTAGGATACAACGAGCCTGGGCGTGGATTTGCGTTCAACAAATACGAAGAATCACAAATGGAACTCAATACACAATTTTCTGGCAGATAAATAAAAGATAAAAAAATCCCATATTCAAAAAGAGAATTAGAAAAAAGTTAGACCACTACGTTGGTCTGTTTCTTGAGGTCTTTTGGCTAAAGTTTGTATGAACATTGCTAACCGATTAGATTACACCGTTACTTATTTGTTCCGGTTTGTAAGTGGGTATTGTTCGAGTGTTGGTGATGGTCTGTAGAACCATCCAGGCACTATTTATATAGGCTAAAGTGATTGGCAGTTTTTGGTCCAGGGCCATGAACCAATGTGACCGTTTTCTAGCTATCGGTGAGAAACTAGCCGTTATTTGCAGTTTCTGATTGTTGTGCATGTGAGATAAATGTTGATGCATGCTAGCTGTTTAGACTCAACGGCTAGCCATTTTATAGTTGTTGGGCAAGCCACATGCAACAATTTCTGCATGGTCTGAATTTATATTGCATAAGGAGTTACACCTCACTCCAATGGCTAGTTTACAGCCTCTATACAATCCACACATGTCTCGTTTAGACCATTCGTTCATTTCAATCACACGACCCATATTCCATGTCGCACTCGTCTCGCACGATGCGCATGTGTGAAGGAGCTTTACCATGAGCCATCTACAACCACCGAGCCCAGCCTAAGCCGACACCGAGACCTAAGGCCCGTGACCATGACTGTGCCCATGCGGGAGATATACTTGTGTTTAGGGCTATGTGGGCCCGACGAAGATATCTATGACAACAATTATGATACTCTACTTATTGCAAACATAAAATTTCTATTTGTTGCAATTTGATTGGGCTACATTGCACACATTACATTAATTGCAGTAGTGCTAGCAATGTCAGTGATAGCAGGGACTAATTAAGCTGCAAGAAAATAGAAATTTTATATTTGCGACAATCATAAGGATTCCTGTGATAAATCCACTCCCTGTATCTGTTTTTTAAGAGTTTTTTCCTACTGTACACCTCATTTTTAAGCCACGCACCTTATTAAGCCCTTCCAAACTTACCTTCTCAGACTACTCCTCTGCTGTATAGATGCACATTTACTGGACAAAATGCCCCTACTTTATCGTAAATGTTATTTCTGAAAGCTGGGGTTCCCTATGGCTACAAATTATAACCGTAGCCATTGAAATTGATCGCGAAGTGAAGGAAATTGACAACAAAGTGAATGAAATTGACTTCGAAGTGAATGAAATTCACCACGAAGTGAATAGAATTCACCATAAAGTGAAGAAAATTCATCGCAAAGTGAATGAAATTCAACGCGAAGCGAAGGAAATTAACCGCGAAGTGAATGGAATTGACCGTGAAGTAAGGAAAATTCACTGCGAAGTGAAGTAAATTCATTGCGAAGTGAATGAAATTGACTACGAAGTGAAAGAAATTCACCGTGAAGTAGATGAATTGAATGAAATTTACCGTGAAGTGAAGGAAATTCACCACGAATTGAAGGGAATTGATCGCGAAGTGAAGTAAATTCACCGCGAAGTGAAAGAATTTGACCGTGAAGTGAATGTAATTGACCGCGAAGTGAATGTAATTCACCGCGAAGTAGATGAATGTAACGCCCTGGAAATCGGGGGTCGTGTATATACTCAACTCCCAAATTCCCTCGGTCACTTATGATCGGTTTCATTAATATGCGATTAATCCAGTCAATGCGCAGCGTGGAAATTCCTGGAACATGAAGCACAACCACTCAAGTCTACTGAAATGAAAGAGATCAAATATATACATGTATACATGTCCAAAAGAATAAAGAGGTCGCACAAGGTGCCACCCAACAAATCCTAAAAGAATAGTGAGTCCAAAAAAATAGAGCCAAGCCCACTGCTCAGCGGTCCGATCCCGCCTCTCCAGCAGGCGGAAAACAGTCCATCAACTGGAAGTAAGACAACTCGTCCTTCTCCTCATAGAGAGTAGCATCACCATGCTCCACCTGTTCCGCCTCCCCTGCATCTATGAGAGAGTCTGGTTGGTGTTTTAAAACACCATCCTAGAGTGGGAGTGAGTGATCAACTCAGTGTGCACTATTAGTCTTAAGTTATAACAGGCTTCAATTGTAATATAAACTTAATGAAAAACATTTAATCATCAACTCCTAACAACTCTTTTTAAATGCGCATGTGTACGGGATGATATGATGCATGCCCTTGCCACAACGCTCCCTCGAGCGACTCCATCTAACGATCGCATATGGCAACACTCCCTCAGAGCGACCTCGACTTCCGAGTCGCCACCCTAACTAATGCAATGCAATGCGATCGTGCTAACCGAGTTATTAGTTAAGTCCATTCATTCAGCAGGTTTGGAAATCTGATACACCCCACGTATCAATGCCCTAAACTGGTTGTGAGGCCAAAGCCCCATCAACGCGTGAGGCCGAGACCCCGCGGTCCGTGATCCCGTCGGGTTCATCATCCTCAACTTCAAGCACATAAGGAGTGCCGAGAGAAAGGGATCGCTCGCTGTCACTACAGGGAGGCGCGGAACCCCAGCGTAGGCCGATAGCTCGGACATAGTGTCCCATTTCACCATGCCCGGCTCACGAGACTGTGGACCAGTTACAATCTAGTTATCAATGGGCTACAATGGTTGTAAGGTATTTTAGGTTTCATACAAAGGTGAGCAAATAGGGTTAACAAATAAGATTGGTCAGACAGTAGGCTAGACCGCACGAGTCAGGCGAGCGTGAGACGAGTGACCTCGGGCACAAGGGACCCATGTAGTTGAACTATAGCCACCCGTACACTCCCGCCCAATCCTCGGATCTAGCCCTAGAGTAGTCCTACCGATGGGACTACTGTCTCTCATCATATTTCTGACCAACCTAAGAGGGTAAAGGGAATCCATAACATGTCAACTATCAATGCATCATCTAACATAATCAACATCATGTTCTCATGCTTCTCAACATAAAATTCTAAACTTTTACTAACATGTAAAGCTAATAATATCATGAACAAGGTGTGTGTGTGGTGTGGGTTGGAGAGGAAGTTAAGCACTTCCTCCATCACAAGAAATCATGTGCACAAGGGTAGTGAATCATACATATTATGAAGCACAATATATGAGAAAACCAACAAGCATAAGCATGTGATCATCCATATACACAATCATATGAGAGGCAAGAGCACATAATGAGAAAGCTAAGCATGCACGTCCATACCATTCCACAAACATGTAATTTTCTAGGGTTTCTTTAGAATTTCAAGTATAACATCCAAGCAATCAAAATTATTAAGCTTGCACTAAAATTGGTGCTAGGCCACCTAAGATCAATAGTCTGCACCTATGGATCGTTGGAGATAGGGGAAAACGTCCTAGGAAAGAGGGCTTTGAGGTCGATCGGCCGGAATCCCTAAAAGAAGCCCTTGCATGTGAGAAATCTAAGCAAATCCTTCTTAATATATGGATTTTCAAGAAGAATGGGTGAAAGGTCTTACTTAGACGACCCACGGACAATCATTGAGGTTATGATGGAGAGTTTCTCCTTTGAGAAGAGGTAGGGAGTTAGAACAGTTGATTCCTTTGGGCCCCCACCTTAATTTAGGGTCCACCTTTCTCTTCTCCACCCACTTTCTCTTCACTCTTTACTCTCCTTGGTTGTTGGAGAATGGTGGAAGCTACGAAAGGGAGAGCTTGATGGGAGACGGTGGAAGCAATGAGGGAGAGATGATGGGTTGTTGGAGATTTGTGGAGTTATGAGGGAGAGGGGTTTGGTGGTGGGTGATTGAAGGAAGTTATGAGGGAGAGAGGGCTTGTTGTTGGGAGAGTGGAGGGGTTATGAGAGAAGGCTAGGGTTTATTCCCTAGAATTGGACCCCTTAGCCTTAAGTTCCCATAATTTTCCAAAATAACCTACTAAGACTCTATTTAATGTTGAGGCGGCCCTATCACCCCTCCAGCTACCAAATTCGGGGTGTAGGTGTCTCATAGCCCGATGAGGGGCCATGCAAAATCTGAGATCAAACGGATGAACGAATATGGGGTTTAAGCATAGGGTTCCGATCTTTAAATGGCCCTAGGAGGCCCATTCTAATTAATGGGGCATTTCTAGTGGCCTTTTGGCCATGAAATTTATAGGGTAGGTGCTCCATGGCCCGATGAAGGGCCACGCAAAATTTGGGAACGATCAGATATGAACTTTGGTCGTACGGGTCCGATTCGCGATCAACGGTCACCGTTCCATGATCGGGTCTCGAACTTGGTGGACAGGTGTATAAAAATATAATAGACCTTCACCGTAAACGTAGAAGAGATTCGACGACTGAAAAGCCTGGAATCTTAGTTTTATTCAAATGATGCGAGATTCCAATCTGGCATTGGTGGGGGTGCATTTGGCAATTGCCAGTCCCCATTATGGGTGTCCACTGGGTCCGCAGTCCACGATGGACCACAAGCCCAGTGAGACCTATGATTTCTTAAATTTCTAGATTTTTCTGACCCTCTTCAGTCGCTGGGTGGCCCACGCGGGCTGATGTTAAGTGTAAACAGGCCATCTGGCTTAGCGGGCCGCACTTGGCCCAGTCATGACCAACTGGTCTAGTCTAACGGGCTAATTCTAAATTGATTAACTCATGGTGCCCCACCACGAGTGGTTTAAATGAACAGTCCTGCGGTAAATCCTACGTGGACGCCCCAGGACACTGTGCTGGTTGGACGAGACGTTACAATGAATTAAATGCAATTCATCGCGAAATGAGTGAAATTTACCGCGAAGTGAAGGAAATTCGCCACGAAGTGAATGAAGTAATGGAATTGACCGCGAAGTGAATGGAATTGACCGTGAAGTGAATGAAATTCACCGCGAAGTAAATGAATTGAATGGAATTCACCACGAAGTGAAGGAAAATCACCGCGAAGTGAAGAGAATTCACTGCAAAGTGAATATAATTGACCGCAAAGTGAACGGAATTCACCGCTAAGTGAACGAAATTAACCACGAAGTGAGTGAAATTGACCGCGAAATGAATGAAATTGACCGCGAAGTTTATTAGCCATCCAACATGTTGATAGGGTCACACAGACATGGATGAAGGCAAAGCACAACTATCAGCTTGGCCCAAAACTTTTGTGGCCCATAAAAAGTTTTTAATGGCCATTAATCATTGTTTCCTGTGGTGTGGTCGACCTAGAATTTCATTCACTTCGCGATGAATTTCATTCACTTCGCGATGAAGTTCACTCACTTCGTGGTGAATTTCATTCACTTCACGATGAAGTTCACTCACTTCACAGTGAATTTCAGAAGCTTCGTAGGAATGTTGATGGACCTTAATGAGTTACATGATTGACTAGGAGGAATGTTGATATTTCGTAATCAGAATCATTTCCCTTACCTTTGTGTAATCTATCCCACCCTGATAAGGCCGATGAAGGCCAATGATGGAAAGCACCACCCTGTAGCGGAACTCATCGCCAATTTCGACCTCGGGCACACTTCTGAAGATTGGCTTGCTAATGTTCACACACTTGTTCTCTTCCTTGAGAAGCCTACTAGCAGCTAGGTCGATTCACCTAATGGCCTTCCCTTGTCCACTCTTTGTTCCCCATGTCACCGCGAATCGAATGAAATTTATCGCGAAGTGAATGCAGTGAATGAAATTGACCGCGAAGTGAACGAAATTGACCACAAAGTAAGTGAAATTGACCGCGAAGTGAATGATATTGACCGCGAAGTGGATGAAATTGACCGCGACGTGAATGAAATTGACCGCGAAGTGAATGAATTGAATGAAATTCACCACGAAGTGAATGAAATTCACCGCGAACTGATTGAAATTGACTACGAAGTGAATGAAATGGATTTTCGACCATCGACCTGATGGAATCTTGGAAAATAACCAGGTTGGTTGGCTAAAGTAGCTTCTCTTACCCCAAAATCATATATGGTACGTCAAGAAACTCATTATGGTTTAGGAGATATGCTTGTTAAATGAATAAAGAAAGAAATGAATAAAAAGACAGAAAAATATTTTTATATGCTTATATATACATATTTACATAAATATGTATTAGAGAAAAATGTAGGGGGAAAAAAGTTCTCCTTGTTTAAAAAAAAAAAATCGATCAGATGCATCAAGGCAATGGCCAGATGAGTGTCGCCGCAATCTTTGTTTTTTTTTTTTTGGCTGGTGTAATCCCCCACTACTTTTGTGGGTCTTATCATGAGGTATGTGTTATATCCAAACCGTCCATCTATTTGGCGAGCTCATATTAAGGCTTGAGACGAAAAATAAGATAGATTTAACTATCAAGTGGACCACACTCTAAAAAGCAGTGGGGGATTGAACGTCTACCATTGAAACCCTTTTAAGGGTCAAAGAAGTTTTGGATCAATATGAAATTTGTTTTTCCTCTTCATCCAGGTCTTTGTGACCTTATGAATAGATTGGATGGAAAATAAACGTTATGGTGGGCCCTATGAAAATTTTAACGGTGAAAATCAATTTCCCCACTGCTATTTGTGGTGTGGTCCAGTTGATCTTTGGATATGATTTTTTTTTTAATGCTTTGAAATGATCTCGAAATATGGATGAACATTGTGGATATAATAAATACATAACTGTGGGGCCCATGTAACTTTGATCTCTTTTGAACCGTTCATACAACTCGGAGTTTAAGGAGCGTCAGCGCTCGTATTAGCACACCAGCCAATCTGCTTCCAAAAGGGAGGTAGGGGTATTTTGGTCTAGTGAAAAGTTGTCTGTACAACAGGGGAGTAGTCTAGGAATGTAAGTTTGGAATGGCGTGATAAGGTACGTGGCTTAAAAGTGAGGAGTACAATGGGAAAAAACTCGTTTTTTAAAATACCACACTAGGATAGGAAACTAAAAAACAGACATGTTCGAAGCTCTTGTGGGCCACACCACAAGAAATAGTAGGGATAAAACGTGACAAAAGTTTTATATCAAGATGATATTTGCTCCTAAAGTTTATCTTAGTGGTAGTAACCATACGAACGGTTTGGATGATATATAAACATCATGGCCAGCTCTAGGAAGATTCAACAGTGGACGTTCTGTTCCCACTATTTCATTTGTGGTGGCCCACCTTAGTTTTGAATGTGCCTTATATTTAGATTCTTGAACTATTGTGGTCTTTAAAAACATATGGACAGAGTGGATTTATCACAAACATCTCTGTGAACCCCACAAATCTGCGGACGTAGGTATATATGCATGTGCCCAAGGGACATGTAGCCCATTCTCCATTCGTGAGCACCAGACGCACCATTTCGGTGCATTCACTTCCAAATGAGGTGTAAGGGATAAGGCCAAACCCATATGGTGGCCCACTGTATCAACGGTCCTATCACTTGGGTTGCCACGTATGTGGTGGGACCGTTTGCGACATATGTTATTCTTTTACATTTCTGTGGTACCGAATTTCTAGTAAGAGTATGGTTTTCCACCGCTGCGAGTTAGGACACAGCATGCGTCACTACCTGCTTCGGCCCATCTGCTGATTGGTTGTTTAGAACTGTCCATATTGTGGAATCCATGCCATACGATCCACTGAAAGAAAATTGCATTTGATCATCAGATCTTGAAGAAACTAATAAACATAATCACACACTTAACACAATTGAAATTTATGTGGTTTGGCCTGGTAGCTTACCTCCACAGGAAAAGAAGAGGGAAGGATTTCTTATTCATGGTTGCTCATATGAGAGCACCTCAATATATAGAGATACAAGAAGCTTCTAGGCTAAGAAAAGAACCAAAATAACACCACTCATATTAGCACACATTCCATATTAACACAATCCATATTAGCACACATTCCATATTAGCACCACCCATATTAACACCACCCAAAAATATAGAAACTATTTTTAGTTCTTTTCTTAGCCTAGAAGCTTCTTGTATCTCTATATATTGTGGTGCTCTTGTATGAGTGTCCATGAATAAGAAATCTTTCTCTCTTCTTCTCCTGTGGAGGTAAGCTACTAGGCCGAACCACGTAAATTTCAATTGTGTTAAGTGTGTGATTGTGTTTACTAGCTTCTTCATGGCATCAGAGTGGGAGGTCTCATGTTCGAGACTCCTCACCGGAGGTGATTAATGCGTATTTCACACCGAGCTCGAGTGGGGTAGCCTGTGGGATGCGGGGACACACTCGGGGTGGGTGGCCCGTATGAGGCGATACCCATATGATTTAGGGCGCACGAGGGGGGTTCGGCCGAGGTCCTAAACCATGAGATGTGGGGCCTGGGCTATGAGATAAATGGATTAATTCACCATACTCTAACAGTTTGAGCTTTTAGAGCAAGTGATTAATTGCCTTCATCAAATTGGTATCAGTAGGCCCTTGGTAAAGATATCAGCCAGTTGATCATCACTACAAATGTAAGGAGTGCGAATAATATTGGCTTGGACCTTTTTGATGGGTTTTTTTGACCCATCTTCGACCGGTCGAGAGCCCTGCTCGACCGGTCGAAGGCTGGTGGTCGACCAGTCGAAGGTTCGAGTCGAGGACTTCGACTCAAAGTCTAGCGAATATGTTTGCTGTTTTTTTACTGTAGTTAGGACTGGTCGAAGGAATGTTCGACTAGTCGAAGGGGACCTACGACTAGTCGAAGGTTACGCAGTTTGTTCCACGATTTTGCGCAAAACTACGGATTTGAGTCCTTTCGCAATTGGGATGCGGAAAGGAGTTTCCCAAAACTATAAAAGGGGTTGCCTAGGGTTTTCTAGGTACAACAAGAGGGTTTCCTAAAGCTTTACAAGGGATTTGCTAAAGGGTTTAGGGCTATCAAAGGTGAGAGAGAAGGAGAAAGAGAGAGAGAGGAAGCTTATAGAAGGGAAGTTCTGCTCGTGGAGGTTTTCTACTGTGCAATCTATATCTCGCCGCTTCTATGTCCTCGTAATCTTGCTAGATCTCTCTGTTTTCTCTATTTCTCTTATTGTTTATCCACTCGCGTGAGTGAAGAAGATTATAACGTTCTACTTCATAAGTGATTGTTGATCCGGACGAGGTCCCGTGGTTTTTACCTCTTTGAGGGTTTTCCACGTAAAAATCTCGTGTGGTGTGTGATTGATGCTTGATTTATTTCATCGCTTTATTATCCATAATTCTAGTTTGTTTCGAGAGGCTAGATCTTAAGGTTTGTGCAAGGCATCCCAACAAAGTGGTATCGAGCTAAGTTCATTGAACGGGTAGGATCATTGAATTATGGAAGGTGGCTCAAGGATGATCACCAATGGTTCTAACTGGATCATATGGAAGGCTAAGATGGAGGACTTGCTTTATCAGAAGGACCTATATTCTCCAATCTTAGGCATATCAAAGAAAATCCAAGGATATGACCGATGATGATTGGAAAAAGACTGGACCGAAAGGCGGTGAAGGGTTTATTAGACAATGGTTGGATAATTCTCGTGTTCCACCATGTGTCTACTGAAACCTTAATGCAAGTCTATGGCTAAAATTATAAGGGTCAGAGAGAGGAAGACAAATGCAGAATAAGATATTTCTGATAAGACGACTTGTGAATCTCAAGTTCAAGGATGGTGGTTTTGTGACCGAGCACATGAATGAGGTTAGCAATATAGTGAACCAACTCACCTCTATGAAGATGGTCCTGGATGATGAATTGCAGGCTTTACTATTGCTTAGTTCATTGCCTGACAGTTGGGAGACATCAGGTGTCTCTAAGTAACTCCGCACTGTTGACGAAAGATATTCATGGAACAGTAACTAGTCATTTCTTCAATGAAGAGACAAGGAGGAAGTCTCAGGGTCTATTCAAGAAGAGGCCCTCAGACACAGAACTGGGAGATGAAAGAACAGGAAGGGCGGGAAGGCCCAAGATAAATCAAGAGGCAAGTCGAGTAATAGAAAGGATGTTGAATGCTGGAATTGTGGCAAGAAGGGCTACTATAAGCATGAATGTCGTGGTAAGAAAGACGACAAGAAAGGAAAAGGGAATGAGGATGAATCAGATTCCACTGCGGTCGCTTCAGATGGCGACATGGTGTTATTCTTTCTACCGATCACGATGTATGTCTCACGGCTACGAGTCAGGACACCGACTGAGTGATAGACTCGGGAGCTTCTTTCCATGCGACTCCACACATGGACTCCTTCACAAGCTACAAGTCAGGTGACTATGGGACTGTGAAGATGGGAAATTCTGGCGTATCAAAAATCGTAGAGATATTTGTGTGAAGACTGATGTGGGCTGCACATTAGTTCTCAGGGATGTGAGGCATATCCCAGACCTTCGCCTCAACTTGATGTCGACGGGAAGGCTGGATGATGATGGCTATGAAAGCCGGTTTGCTAGTGGGCGATGGAAGCTCATTAAGGGTTCGTTGATCGTGGCCAGAGGAAAGAAGTTTGCACCCTATACAAGGCAAGTGTCAGTATGTGCAAGGGTGGGTTGAACGCAATGAAGATTCGGCTTATTGACATGTGACACACAGCGTCCTAGGCCACATGAGTGAAAAAGGCTTCACCTACTAAGAAGGAACCAACTCCTTCCGTACGTGATGTACACCTCTCAAAACCTCGTCTTAATTGTTTATCGTGAAACAAGATAGAGTTTCATTTGTTAAAACTGTTTCTCATGTTAATAAAGTGCATGCATTATATTTGGTTTATTCTGATGTTTGTGGTCCTATGAGGATAAAAACCTTGGGTGGGGCATTGTATTTTGTCACTTTTATAGATGATGCATCTAGGAGGGTTTGGGTTTATGCTTTGAAATCCAAGGACGAGGTCTTTGGTGTATTTAAATTGTTTCATGCTATGGTCGAGAGAGAGACAGGTAGACCATTGAAGTGCATCCGCACTGACAATGGTGGTGAATACATTGGTGACTTTCATGAGTACTACAAGTCCCTGGGTATACGACATGAACAGACGGTTCCTAAGACCCCTCAGCATAATGGTGTAGCTGAGCGAATGAATCTCATCATTGTTGAGAGAATCAGATGCATGTTATCCCATGAGAAGTTGCCCAAGACGTTCTGGGGAGAAGCAATGCGCACGACAGTGTATTTGATAAACAGGTCTCCATCAACCCTGTTGAATGGAGAAGTACTTGAGAAGGTGTGGATTGGACAGAATCCATCGTACAGTCATCTCAGGGTGTTTGGATGCAGGGTATCCGTTCACGTACCAAAGGACGAGAGGTCCAAGCTCGATATGAAGATCAGGCAGTGTGTGTTCTTAGGGTACGGTGATGAAAAATTCAAGCATGTGTTATGGGATCCGACCAAGAAGAAGCTCGTCAGAGCAGAGATGTGGTTTTCTTTGAAGATCGGTGTATAGAAGACATTGGTAAGCCGAGAAAGAACCACCTCAGTTCTGTGAGCTAGAGGACATGGATCCGATTATTCCTCCCGTGGTGCCTGATGACGGGTGAGTACAAAGAAGATGCAGAGGACGAGGGAGTTCCTTCAGAAGATGGACCGAGGAGCAAACTTCACTTGATCCACCTGTTGAGCCACAGGTGAGGAGGTCATCTAGGGACAGACAGCCGTCCAAGAGGTACTCACCGCACGAGTACATTATGCTAACCGATGAGGGAGAGCCAGAAGATTATTCTGAGGCCCTAGCCGACAAGCATAAGGGAGAGTGGTTGAAAGCTCTGCAAGAGGAGATGAAATCCTTGCATAAGAACCACACCTATGATATGGTGAAATTGCCTAAGGGCAAGAAAGCTTTGAGCAACAAGTGGGTGTTCAGAAAGAAGATTGAGCGGAAGAATTCACAGACGAGGTTCAAGGCCAGACTTGTTGTGAAAAGGTTTGGTCAAAGGAAAGGTATAAACTTCGAAGAGATATTCTCACCAGTGGTGAAGATGACATCCATATGGGTGTTGCTTGGGTTGGCGGCTAGCATGGATCTGGAGATAGAGCAGTTAGATGTTAAAACCATCTTTTTCCATGGTGACCTGAAAGAAGAGATCTACATGCACCAACTAGAGGGGTTCGAAGTCAAGGGCAAGGAGCATATGGTGTGTAGGCTGAGGAAGAGCTTGTATGGGCTGAAACAAGCTCCACGGTAATGGTACAAGAAGTTCGACTTGTTTATGTTGAAACATGGGTATGACAGGACGGAGTCGGACCACTGTGTGTTCACGCGCAAGTTCTCAGATGGTGATTTCTTAGTTCTACTGTGTATATGTTGATGACATGCTCATCATGGGAAAAGACATCAAGAAGATCGACAAGCTGAAACGAGAGTTGAGCAAGTCTTTTCCGATGAAAGACTTGGGCCCGGCTAAACAGATCCTAGGAATGGAGATAACCCGTGACAAGATGCAGACGAAGCTTTGGGCATTGCTGAGAGCTGATATTGAGAAAGTCCTAGAGCGGTTCAATATGAATGCAAAAACCCACAAGACTCCATTTGGATGGTCACTTCAGATTGAGCGACAGGCAGTGTCCCAAGATGAAGGCAGAGGTGGAAGAGATGTATAAAATACCCTACTCGTCAGCTGTAGGAAGTTTGATGTATGCTATGGTGTGTACACGCCCAGACATAGCATATGCGGTTGGTGTTGTCGGCCAAGACTTTTGCCAATCCCGGCAAAGAGCATTGGGCAAGGCTAGGTGAAATGGATACTACAAGATCTAAGGATCTCATCCAGGTTGAGCCTATGCTATGGTGACGGAAAACCCGTGTTAGAGGGCTACACGATGCGTATATGACAGTGACATAGACTCAGTGAAGTCTCCATCGGGGTTCATGTTCAGTTTGCGGGGGGAACGGTTTCTTGCATTTGAGCAAGCTACGTAAGGTCGTAGCATTATCGACGATAAAGGCCGAATACATTGCAGTCACAGAAGCATGTAAAGAATGCTTTGGATGAAAAGGTTCCTACACGAACTTAGCCTAAAGCAGGAGGAGCACGTGGTCTATTGCGATAGTCAGAGTGCTATACACTTGAGCAAGAATCCAAGTCAGCATTCCAAGTCGAAACACATTAAGATACGGTATCATTGGATCAGGGATACTTTGGAATAGAAGGTGTTACAATTTGAGAAAGTCCTCAGAGACGATAATGGGTCAGACATGATGACCAAGGCTTTGCTCAAGAGCAAGTTTGAGGTTTGTAGAAACGTGGCTGGCTTGAAGAAGGTGGATCCCTCCTGGGTCAAAAAGGGGAAGATTTGATGGGTTTTTTTGACCCATCTTCGACCGGTCGAGAGCCCTGCTCGACTGGTCGAAGGCTGGTGGTCAACCAGTCGAAGGTTCGAGTCGAGGACTTCGACTCAAAGTCCAGCGAATATGTTTGCTGTTTATTTACTGTAGTTAGGATTGGTCGAAGGAATGTTCGACTAGTCGAAGGGGACCTACGACTAGTCGAAGGTTACGCAGTTTGTTCCACGATTTTGCGCAAAACTGCAGATTTGAGTCCTTTCGCAACAGGGATGCGGAAAGGAGTTTCCCAAAACTATAAAAGGGGTTGCCTAGGGTTTTCTAGGTACAGCAAGAGGGTTTCCTAAAGCTTTACAAGGGATTTGCTAAAGGGTTTAGGGCTATCAAAGGTGAGAGAGAGGGAGCTTATAGAAGAGAGGTTCTGCTCGTGGAGGTTTTCTACTGTGCAATCTATATATCAGCGCTTCTATGTCCTCGTAATCGGTTAGATCTCTCCGTTTTCTCTATTTCTCTTATTGTTTATCCACTCCTGCGTGAGTGAAAAAGATTATAACGTTCTACTTCATAGTAGATTGTTGATCTGGACGAGGTCCCGTGGTTTTTACCTCTTTGAGGGTTTTCCACGTAAAAATCTCTTGTGTGGTGTGTGATTGATGCTTTGATTTATTTCATTGCTTTATTATCCATAATTTTGGTTTGTTTCGGGAGGCTAGATCCTAAGGTTTGTGCAAGACATCCCAACACTTTTCTCTGACAAAATAACAATCGATTTCAATGTGTTTAGTTCATTCATGAAATACTGGGTTAGAAGCGATGTGTATGGCTGATTGATTGTCACAGAACATATTCATTGGTAAGGGAGTCGGAAGGCCCAAATCCTGCAAAAAGAGAGTAGAGCCAAGTTAACTCGTTTGCAGTGGACGTCATGGCCCTATATTCAACCTTAGCATTGGATCGAGCAACAACATTTTATTTTTTGCTTCTCTATGTGACTAAGTTCCCCCCAACAAATGTGCAATACCCAGTAGTAGATCGTCTATCAACCGGGCTTCCAGCCCAATCTGCGTTAGTGTAGCATGTGATGGAGGTATGACCATTTTTGCGCATCCAAATGCCACGTCCAGGGGAGGCTTTGAGGTATTGTAGGATTTTATGGACTGCATTCATATGACTTTCCCTAGGAGAATGCATGAACTAACTGACCAAGCTGACTACATAAGTGATGTCTGGGCGAGTAATGGTTAGATAAATAAGTTTTCCTACCAGTCTTTGAAATTGACCAACATTCTCTAAAATATCTCCTTCCAAAGTAAGTTTACCAGAGCTATCAGTTGGAGTATCAACAAGTTTGACACTCAATTTGTCAGTCTCTTGTAGTAAATGCAAGACATACATACTTTGATTCAGGAACAAGCTTTTTCCGGAGTGAGCGATTTCCATACCCAAAAAATATTTTAATATACCTAGATCTTTAATAGCAAACTTCTTGTGAAGAAGAGATTTTACCGTTACAACGTCTTGATTGTTATCTCTTGTAATGATGAGGTCATCCACATAAACGAGAACAACTGTAGTTCCACGAATGCCTCTTTTTGTGAATAGGGAGGAGTCAACCGAACTTCTACTAAACCCATAACTCAAAAGAGCAGAACTCAACTTGACATACCAAGCTCTAGGAGATTGCTTAAGTACATACAAAGTCTTATTTAATTATCAAGCCAATTCCGAATTCGACTCTTGAGAGTGTCCTGGTGGAAGGCTCATGTAAACTTCTTCTTCCAAGTCTCCATGGAGGAATGCATTTTTAACATCCATCTGAAACAAAGACCGATCCAGGTTAACAGCAACAGACAAAAGGACCCAAACAATATTCATATTTGCAATAAGAGCATACGTTTCTTTTTAATCAACCCCATAGGTTTGTGTGAACCCTTTGGCCACCAATCGAGCCTTGTGCCTTTCAACTGTCCAATCACTATTATACTTGATTTTGTACACGCACTTACAGCCCACAGTTTTCTTGCCTTTAGGTAATTTGATAAGGTCCCAAGTGCGATTTTTGTAAAGAACTTGAAGTACTTCATCCATGGCCTTTCTCCATACTGGTTGAACATTGGCTTCAGGAAAGCTTTTGGGCTCATTGGAAATAAAACTCAAAAAAGCTAAATGAGATTGGGACACATTATTATATGTCAAACGATTCTGAATGGGAAATGTGTTAGCTTGATAGGTATAGAAATCCTGCAACTTTATAGGGGGCTGAGAGGATCTGGTTGATCGATGCAATGTGTTTTCAGGTGGAGCCTTAATAGTAGCTGCAGTTGGTGAGGCATCTTCTGATGGAGTGATTAGTGGCTTGAATGGAGTTGTAATTGGTTCTCTTTGTTGTTCATGGCTGACGGTTGGGAGAGGGACTGGATCACTAAAACACTCCCCCTGGGAACGAGCATTAAAAGAAGGGTTCAGTCTCAACAAACCGAACATCTCGAGAAACAAGAAGCTTCCTACTCGATGGGTCATAACACTTGTACCCATTCTGAGTAGAAGAGTAGCCCAAAAACACACATTTGACAGCACGGGCATCAAGTTTGTCACGATGAGAAGCATAAACATGAACATGGCATGAACAAACAAACACATGAAGGTGTGAGAGATCAATAAGGCGTTGTTTGCATACTTCGAGAGGAGATTTAAACAAGAACACGGCTAGGAAGTATATTAATTAAGTAGGCAGATGTGAGAACCCCATGAACCAGTATTTTTTCAGAACATTCATTTGAAACATGAGAGATCTGGTAGTTTCCAGTAAATGCCTATTTTTTCATTCGGCCACGCCATTTTGTTGGGGAGTACCCACACAACTGGTTTAGTGAATTATACTGAGCTTACTAACATAATTAGAGAAAAGATTCTTAGTATATTCAGTACCATTGTCTGATCGAAGAATTTTGACACAAGCACCAAACTGATTTATAATCATGGAATGAAAAGTTTGGAAGGCAGAAACAACTTCCCTTTTAAATTTCAATAGATAAATCCAAGCGACACGTGATTTATCATCAATAAAAGTAATAAAATACTTATAATCATAATGTGAATCAAAAGGAGTAGGGCCCCAAACATCAGAATGAATTAATTGAAAAGGTTCAGCAGACACAGAAAATGAGGGACTAAATGGTAAACAAGTCTGTTTAGCAAATTAACACACTTCACAAGTACCAGAATGGCTAGGTTCAATGGGAAAAAGTAAGGATAAAATGCGATCAGAAGGATGTCCCATACGCTTGTGCCAATCAGTGGGAGTTTGAATAGTTAAAGCTTGAGAGTCATATTTCAGCAAGTACAACCCATGTGAATAGATGCCCTCACCAATCCTCTTCCCCGTGACTCGATCCAGAAAAATCACAGAAGTGAGAGAAAAAATAACATCCCAGTTCAAGGCATTAGTCAGTTTTCCAACATAAAGTAATTTTGAAGGAAAATAAGGAATGTAAAGAGCCTTAGAATCAGCGTGGTTAGGAAAAAATTTAATTTGTCCACAACCACGAATAGAAGCCGAAGTCCCATTTGCAACTGAGATAGTTTTATTAGCATGTGAGGTAAAATTGGATAAGCTAACAAATTCATTTGTCATATGATCTGTGGCACCAGAATCAATAATCTAAGTGTGAGAATTAGAGGTGGCGGAAAGAAAGGCTTGGAGATCACCTGAGGCATGGGTAGAAGGTGATGATTCAGGAATGGAGGAGTCAGGCTTACTCAGTTGCCGTAAAAGTTTAGCCAATTGCCCAGTGGAGATGACGGTATCGAAGGTGACACTGTTGGCTGCTCTGTCAGTCTTGTCACCCCTATCAAACTTCGGCTTGAGATTGGGATGAGTGATCCAACATTGATCTTTAGTGTGCCCAATTTTGTTGCAGTGTTCACAATGGTGTCCTTTTCCTTGATTGCGAAAATGATTTTGATCCTGGCTATAATTGTTCCCTCGCTTTTTGTCATCCTTCCTTTTATCCATCAATAAAGCACTTGCTTTAGAAGGGATGGTGGTAGAGTTACGCTCATTGCTCATGGCCCATTTTGTGGTTTCTTCTTGCTGGATGGTAGCACAAATATTGGACAGGGAGGGAACATTCGATCCCATCAAAATTTGGCTTCGAAGATTCTCAAACTCAGGCTTTAAACTAGCTAATAACTGAAACACCTTGTCTTACTCTGCCCATTGTTGTAGTATTTTGAGATCTGTTGTAGGAGGACGATACATATTGAGTTCATCCCACATACTTTTCATCTTGCCCAAGTGCTCAGTAAAAAAAATTGTCTCCCTGTTTGCATTTGTTGATCTCTTGTTTCAACTAGAAGATTCGGGCATCATTATTTTAGTGGCCATATAAATCCCTAACAGATTCCCAAAGATCCTTAGTGGATTGAGAAAAAGTGAATATTTTAGCAATTTTTGGTTCCATGGAGTTAAGGAGCCAAGACATAACCAGATGGTCATAAGATTGTCATTCTTCGAACTTGGGGTCATCCATCTTAGGTGCATTTTTCGTTCCATTAATGTGCCCTAATTTCGACTTTCCACCAAGTGACAAAGAGTCTGCTCAGGACTAGGGAACATAGTTTAAACCATTCAAGAGAACCGATGAAAGCCTCATGCTTGGGTTGTTGTTACTATCAGATTCAGCCATTAAAGAAAAATAGTGGAGAGAACTTATCGGAAGTGTTGTACTGTGCAAGTTTCGTCTGAACAAACTCGAATGTTAGAGGTAGCCCCTTGCCTCCTTGCTGAATCGGAGGAGCGAAAAATTATGTATGTCGGAAGTGTGCTTGATTTTTACGGTCTCACTTCTTCACAAATCGATGGACAAATGAGAGCCGGATCAGAACGATAGCTTTGATACCATGAAGAAGCAAATAAACACAATCACACACTTAACATAATTGAAATTTACGTGGTTCGACTTGGTAGCTTACCTCCACGGGAGAAGAAGAGAAAAGGATTTCTTATTCATGGTTGCTCATATGAGAGCACCTCAGTATATAGAGATAAAAGAAGCCTTCTAGGCTAAGAAAAGAACTAAAAAAAAACACCACTCATATTGGCACACATTCCATATTAACACCACTCATATTAGCACACATTCCATATTAGCACCACTCATATTAACACCACACACAAATATAGAAACATAATCTTTTCTCTTCACAACATATCTCATTCTAGAAATCAAAGGCTACGATCATCTTTGAAGGGTGATTATGGTTTGAATAGCTTATACACGATATACACCCAGATCCATAGCTCAACTGGTAGACTGAGTGGAGATACCTCGTTTCAACACTCGAGGTCTTTGTATCGATCCTAGTGGGGGTGGTTAACATGGAATGTGTGTACTGACACGGGTGTGTACTAACAAGATGACCCAAAAAAAAAAAAACAAAAAAAAGCTTATACACGGTATTAAAGAAAATACGGACGGATCAAATCATAGGACGTGGATTGCCTACCGACATTGGACGGTGCCATGTGGGCCCGAACATGATATATGCATTTTATCCACGTCGTCCATCTATTTTTTGTCACCAGGCAGAAAGCCCAAAAAGATGCAGATCAAAATCTCAGGTGGGCCACCCCACATGAAACAATAGTGATTGGACGTCCACCGTTTAAAACTTCTCGTGGGCCATGGAAGTTTTGGATCAAGCTGATATTTGTGTTTTGCCCTTTCATTCATGTTTATGTGGGGCCCACAGAATTTAGTGACGTCAACACACTACCGAGGTCAGTGGGGCGTGGTGTATGCAACAATCATTAGTCTACCACTGAGCCATGGGTAGGACCCCTGAGGCAATCATCCTAAATCGCATACACACGCATACAATGCTGTCCTACTTTTGCAGCACGTGTCACAGTTACAGCTCATCCGATCCATTCAGGATATGGGCCCCATGATGAAAAATGACTGATACGAGAATCAGATCAATCCACTCACCAGGCTCGATGCACCACTGGAATGAATGGACGGACGGAGATCATACCCAATCTACTGTCTGGCCCATCCCATAAGCGGGTTCGGCCTGATTTTTCACCATGCGATCTTCAATACTCCTACCTTTTGCACGGCTCAGATGTTCTACACGTGAGATTTGGGCTGGAAAACACCATACCATGACGTAATCTCAGTTTGCCGTGTTTGTTCTATCCCTCGTTTTGCAGTTTCGCTTATCTAGACCGTTCATCCGATGAATGTTTCCTTTATACGATGAAATAATGTCCATGAAGCCCGTGCCCCTTTTAGCTGTTGAATCTGGACCGTTGGTCCATTTGCGATCTACCAATGGAGCAATTAATACCATCATAACGAAGTAAAATAGCTGGGTCGCGGTGATGTAGAAGTTTTTTTACTTCCAATCCAGACCATTGATCTGCTGTATTTCTTCTCAACCGTTTATCTGTGGGCCAAAAATCAAAAGTTTCATCGTAGTATTGAGCTCATCTCTGGGGCATAGTCCATCCACAGTGGGACATAACGGATTTACGGTCTAGATTAAGGAGCCATGGGCCCCACTCGTCATTATTCAATAGACTTATATACGGACACCCAGTGGCCACGTCGCTTTGGACGGTCCCCTGTGGGCCCCACAATGATTATGTGTTTTATCCACTCCGTACATCCATCTGGTATCATTATTTTAGTGCACCAACCAAAAATAAAGCAGACCGCAATCAAAAGGGGGACCACACCACAGGAAAACAGTGGTGACTGAACGGCCACCATTAAAAATTCCTAGGGCCCACTGTAATTTTTATTTACCATCTAACCTGTTGATTATATCATAAATACCCGGATGAAGGGAAAACACAAATATCAGCTTGATCCAAAACTACTGTGGCCCATTAATGGTCAATCACCACTGTTTCCAACGGTATGGATCACCTGAGAATTATATCTGCTTCATTTTTCATCTCATCCCCTAAAATGATCTGAAAAAACGGATGGACGGTGTAGATATAGAATATATGTATCAATGTGGGCCCCACGGTAAGGGCTACACCGTCTTGGGTGAGGCCGGAGCCACACCTAACTGCTCCCGGGAGATGATAAGGTAGAAGCGGTGGAACCGTAGTATTGTAGAGCTATCTGTCCACCGTACATGTATCAGGATGACTTGGACATTCAGGACCGTCCATCTATCTGTCCCAACTGTGGATTGCAAGTTGTTCAAAATATAGATAGATCAGATGATCTTAACCATCTAATCGCTGTCATCCAAACCAAGGTCGGAAATTAAATTAGTAAATTGTTGATATTCCATTCGGGGGAGAAAAGAAAATTGATGGGAACAAATGTCTAGTGTTCCAATAGATGGACGGTTGTGATTGATACATGACTCTTATTTTTGCACGGTGGCGTGATGGCGTTTACTACACTCCAGTTATAGCGGCTGTATCCTATCACCTACACATTGTCACGTGGATGGTGATTTGGACCACCCATCTAACTTTCGAACGCGGATTGCGCGGTGAACCCAACACCATGCAGCTCCGTGGTGTGAAGACTCTGTGGGGCCCACTGTAATGTATGTGTTTTATCCACACCGTCTATCCGTTTTTCCCGCTCATGATTTCATGGGAAAATCCCAAAATTGATAGTGTATCCAAAGGCCAAGTGGAACACACCACAGGAAACAGTAGGAATCGAATCCCTACCGTTGAAAACTTCTTGGGGGCCACGGAAATTTTGGGTCAAGCTGATATTGGCACCTTCCCTTCATCCAGCCCCCTTTGACCTCATGAACACGTCGGATGATAAATGAACATCATTGTGGGCCCTAAGAAGGTTTCAACGGTGGATGTCACTATCTCCATTGTTTTCTCTGGTGTGGTCCACTCAAGATTTGGATATGCCTAAAATTTCTAACCATACCCTAAAATGAGCTACCAAAACAAATGAACGGCGTAGATAAAACACATACATCATGGTGGGCCCCACAGATTCTTCAGACAACGGAGCTACATGGTGTTGGGTTCACCGCCGTCCCTAACTTTGGCATTGTGTGTGGGCCATATGGTCAACATCACATCAATCCAACAGAATTGTCTGATCACTGGCCCACCTCAACGAAAAGTCGACCGTCGCCCTGTACTGTTTGTAATATTGCCATGCATGCCACGGATTGGATGGTTGTATTCATCTTAGCAGTGAGATCCTTGGGGTGGCCCACCAGGACAAGATTCTTTGGATAGATGGGCCAGGTCACTATCCATGTGGTCATGAAGCCACGTGGGTACACTTAGCTTCACATGGCAGTGTTTCCACTTAATAAATGAGAAATGATTTGATGCTCTGGCAGAGTATGGTAGATGATACGCAGGCAGTTAGATGCGCTTCATATCATAATCTAAATTAAACGATGTATACTAATTTAGATGTAATATGGTTCAAAAGTTAATTATTGGATTATCTGTCCTCCAGCTTAGTGGGCGTTCATTGGACCGTTAAAAATGAAAAATATCCTGTCTTATTTCCGGAAACAAGCGTCCACCAATGAGAGGTACGTACAAGCAATTTGATTTTTGGACGGTAACTTGAGGCCGTTTGGATACCAACAAAGAAGTTACTTTTTCTACTCAAAGCAGTAGATGAGTAACTTATTTTACATAAGTTTGGTTTATGATTAGATTTTTTTTTATTTTTTATTTCCATAAAAAGGAATTCTTCATGGAAAGAAAAGGAAAACTTTATATCAATGATAGCCCTACACTTCGGGCGGCCCACATCATTAAAAGACAACGGGCCACCTATCATATACCCCAGACAAATAGAAATATTTATCCCTTCTTAATACTTCAAAGGCCTAAGGCCCGCTCTGTTTAAGAAAAGAAGTCCCGGATCGATTGGGGATGATCGGAGGGGGAGTGGTTGTTGGGGGCCTTGCACAAAACCTTAGGATATAGCCCTTCGGAACAGACCAGAATTATGAAATAACAAAGCAATGAAATAAATCAAAGCATCAACCACACACCATACAAGAGATTTTTACGTGGAAAACCCTTAAAGAGGTAAAAACCAAGGGACCTCGTCTAGATCAACAATCCACTATGAAGTAGAACGTTACAACCTTCTTCACTCACGCAGGAGTGGATAAATAATAAGAGAACAAAGAAAACGGAGAGATCTCACCGATTACAAGGAAGTAGAAGCGCTGAGATATCAAGAGCACAAAGATCTCCTATATGAACATAACCTCCATTCCACAAGCTTTCTCTCTCTCTCTCTCTCTCTCTCTCTCTCTCCATTTCTCTCACCTTTAATAGCCCTAAACCCTTTAGCAAACCCTTATAAAGCTTTAAGAAATCCTCTTGCATTACCTAGAAAAACCTTAGGCACCTCCTTTTATAGTTTTGGGAAACTCATTTCCGCATCCCAGTTGCGAAAGAACTTGCGACACGAAATCCGCACAAAATTGCGGAACGAATCCGCATAACCTCGACTGGTCATACCGAGTCCACGACTGGTCGAGCGCCACCCACGACCAGTCGAAATCCTCCTTCGACTAGTCAAGTATCCCAGAGAAAAATAGTCCGCAGTTGCTGGACTTTGAGTCGTGCCACGACTCGACTCCACGAGTGGTCGTGCACCAGCCCTCAACTGGTCGAGCGAGGCTCACGACCGGTCGAGCACGGGACCAAAAATCCCATCAGTGGTAGATCCGATATAGTTGGAATTTGCTTCCCTTGCAAGCGAGGCCATCGATCACGCCATTCAATTTCCTAGGAGAAAATGAAATCCTTAGGTTCTCTCAGCTCCGAAGTGAGGAAACCTGAGCCCAAGCATACTAGAACCCCTACCTCGAAGGCTTATCTTGATTGAACAAACCCACTATGAAGTTTGAATCGCTTTATAAAATTATCCTTGAATAGTCACAGGTAATATAAAGAGAAAATTCTCCCACTGAGCTCGAACTTTGGCCTTGGAGTTAGATTCAATGTTGTACCCCGATGAAAAAGCTACGTATTTCTAATTTTTGGCTTCCAAAATTCCTTTTCCATGAGCTCCAACTTCTCCGAGCTAAGTCTAGCTTCTTTCTCACGGGAGAGGACATAGAATTTAGTTATAAGTAACTTTTTTTAAATACTTAAAATTACTTAATCACTTCGGTTAATTTTTTTAGCTTTTCTTCTTTTCATAAGTTACTAAAGACAGGCATCAGGAGATACGAAACACACTTATCTTCTTAATAAGTAGAAACTGAGATAAACTACTTGACGGGTCCTTACTCTTGCTCTGGTGCTAGACTCTTATGAGTTTCAACACCTGGTTAAGGGTCCGAGTACCCATAGGTGGTGAAATCCCACTATATCGTGAGTGTGCGGGGGTATGTGAGGATAGAGTGGAAGATACGTTCGCGCACTCGCCATTCTTTAGGGCATGGTTCCAAGGTGTATATGATTTGTTTATTTCAGTTAGGTTTCCTTGGTTCTATAATACCTCTTTAAGGTGGCTAGAATAGTGTGTTTGAAAGTTTGGAGTAGCCACTAGCCGACTCTATGAGGTGATGGTCCATGGTCATCTAGAGCCATAAACTTGCCTAGTAGAGTTGAAGAGTTACAAAATACTTCCACCTGTAAGACTCCTGTGATTGGCATGTACCCTTGGAGGGTCGTGTAAGGGTCTTAGTTACAAGAGAAGAAGGGATTAGAAACCCTCTTCTGCTCACACCAAGTGCAGTCTCTACTTTAAGGAATGTTTAATTATTAGATGAATGCTGCACCTGCAAATATGTGAATTATCTGGCCATGCTTCGCATAACCCTATAAGAGGGCTAGGCAAGCAAAGAAGAAGAAAATAAATAGATCATAATCTTGCTTCACAAAGTCAAAAGATTATAAACAAGCAAATAAAACAAAAAATAGAAGTAATAGAGCATTCATGCAACGAAAAGAAAAAGTAATGATTAGTTGTAATGTAATGTGCATGATGGATTGTGTTGTAAGTTTAATTGAGATGTGAGAAAGAAAAAAGGGAAGTCAAATACCATTTATTAGATTAAAAAGGGATGGTCATACATCCATAATCCCGACTCTGCTCTTGAGTTGATTGGCTTGTCCTGAAGAGTTGCTTTCCGTAATTGATTCGAACAAGGCAAAACCTTTGCATAGATAGGATAGTTCTTGGATATCCTAGGTAGTAGAGTTTTCTTCTTGGTATAGGGGCTTGCTAAGTTTCTAGAAGTTTCTCATAACCTCTTGAGTATTATGTTTGCCTTCTCTCTTTATTGCCTCCTCATCGTCTAGACGCTAGAGGTTTGAATTTGTAAGCTTATAAATTGTCAACCATACAGTGGCCAACTGGACACTCGGCATAAATTTGTCATGTAGGATTTATCAAAGAGCATCTAAATCTTCGGGTTAAAAAAAGTGGGGCCAAGTGTCCATCGACTAAACATTGACTGACGGTCTGCTACCCCTTGCTTCGATGCAGTGCTCGGGCTCTTTTCTCATTTCTACTGGCATCTGGAGGTTCTCTTGCCCCGAATGATTAGAGATATAGAGATTTTTCCCATTCATGTTCTTTGGAAGGATTCGCTTAGCCCGAATGCCTTGGTTTGGTCGATTTTTAAAGGTTCTTCTAAAGGATAGGCGCATCTTTATCGAAATGGGTCAGTATAGTAAGTTTTAGGAGTAGCTGCCTAAATGCCCTTATCAAGGAGTTAGGAGTGGGTAATCTTTGGATCTGGTCTGGTAACCTAGTTGGGGCCGATCGTATTAAGGGTCTTATGTCTAAACTTGCTTGGTTATCCAACTATGGTTAAGGAGGCTAGGTATAGTTTTATCGAAGGCTTGTCCAGTTGGTTCAAGAGTAGTGTCTTAGATCTGAGTAGGGTGTAAAAAAAACAAAAGGAGCACATCCTAGGTAACAACACAAGAAACAATGGAAATTGAGCGCCTATCATTGAAAACTTCTTAAGAACTACAGAAGTTTTGAATCAAGCTGAAATTTGTCTTTCCTTCATCTAATCTATGTAACTTGATGAACATGCCAGATGATAAATAAGCATCATCGTGGGTCCTTAACGGTGGACGTCATTATCACCACTATTTTCTCTGGTGTAGTCCACTTGCGCTTTCGATATACTTTAATTTTGGGCAAATGCCCTCAAATGTGATAGCACAATGGATGGACAACATAGATAAAACAAACGCATCATGGTGGGCCTCACAAAGTCCTTGTCACCATGGAGGTCAACTTAATTTACCCTGAGTCAATATGTGCCTTCTTACTGCCCGAGCATCAACTGTCATAGCTAGCCAAAGTATCAAATAACTTGCCCCTCAGGAAACATCCTTTTATTGGGATGAAATGAAAAGAAATAGTTCTAATTTAAGAAAATATTTAATACTTCCACGTAATATCATGAATGACATAGACTTCTAGAAATTACAAACTTCATATACAAACATTTCCAAATGAGCTGTCCAAATCATGGGACCAATTTAGATGTACCATTATTCAATATTTATTTATATTATTTTCATCTTGCCATTGGATTGGTGTGCAATTTTGGACGGTGAAAAATAAAAATATCCAATGAACCTACTTCCATAAACAAATGTCGAACCAACGCTTGGGATTGATCATCCAATCAGATGTTGGGAATATTACTTAGCAAAAGTAAATTCCACAATTTAGTTGATTTAATTTGAGTTAATGCATGCCACTTATAATTTTTAAGTGCCTGTGTATCAAGTATTATATGCAACCTGAGTATCATATAACTCCTCTTTTGCTTTTCTTTTCAGATCTTGCTATATATTCTGGAGTTCCTAGGCCGCTTGATCGAGCACAGCCTCATTCGGGACCCGAATCTGATTAGGTTTGGGTATTGGACCCACCTGAATGGACGGATTAGATCACACACATATGCTACTTTGACACATGCATCCTACAGGTTTTCTCACATGCTGGTGGATTTGGCAAACCTCATTCGATCACTTGAATGATTATATTATGTGGATTTGATTACAAACTTGAATGATTATATCATGTAAAAAAAAAAGACCCAATCAACAATTTAATTCATCTATTATGTGGGCCTATCGTGGATTGCTTATGATTTTAAAAAGTCAATTTTACCCATGGATTAGAAAAATGGATGACTATAGATAAAAGTGGCTAAATAATATTGGATCATCCAACGAGTGGGATTATCCCATGAAATGTGTTATGGACTTAGTAGATTGTTCATATCAATCGATTAAACTGTCTAAGAAACTGATACAACTACCTTGATGTACATGCCATCTCCACACTATCCATTTTTCCATATCAATTTAGGCATGATCACAAAGATGAGGTTGATCCAAAGCTCTAGTGGACTCCACCACAAAAAGAAATGATGTATATGTTATATCCACAATATTCATTTTTCCATATCATTTTAGGCATTAGCCCAAAAATAAGGTAGATCCAAATCTTAAGAGGACCCCACCACATAAAGAAGTGATGTATATATTACATCCACACCATCCATTTTTCCATATCATTTTAGGCATGAGCACAAAAAATAAGGCAGATTCAAAGCTTTAGTAGACCCCACCGTAGAAAGAAGTGGCGAACTTTCTCTCACCGTGATGTTTATTTGTCATCCAACTTCTTCATAAGGTCACACGGACCTAGATAAATGAAAAACACAAATATCAGCCCGATCGGAAACTTTTGTGGTCCCAAGAAGGTTTCAATGGTTGGTATTCTATTCCCACTTTTTTATGTGGAATGTTCCACTTTAGCTTTGGATCTACCTCATTTTTTTGTCTCATGCTTAAAATGGTCTGGAAAAATGGATGGATGGTGTGGATATAATACATACATCACCATGGGCCCACAGAAATTTGCCACGTCAACACACCACCTCGGTGGTGTGTGCTACACTAAAAAGCAATTCGATTCCGAGAATTTCACTGGGTTTAACTGAGTCGGAGATGGTGGACCCCACAGTGATTAGGTCCAAAGGTCCCATAAAGTAGACCCAAACCGTTACGCTGAAATAGCACTCTTCACTAACAGACCAGGACCACTGAGTGCGGTTTGTACCATTTCCTGATGGCGATGGCTTACCAATGGAGACACCTGGCATCAATTTCCATCCATCTAAACCATCCAAATTATTATTCATATAATCACTTCCATCGATGAATACTAACCATCCAGTAGGATGTCATGAAATGGATGGTTGAGAATGAAATGGTCAGTTTTTCCAGATTGAACGGTCAGTAGTAGATGGTTAAGGCCTCGATCGGTATGCCTTCTTAGATATGCTCCAGGAGGAACGGATCTATGATTTGAACGGTCTGGATTAAAGTCCCATGTGCACATTATCGCTGTTAGCGGGAATCTAGCAAGTATTCCAAAATGAGAAAATTTGAAATGCGTATTGCCTCCCACTGAAAGTTCGGACTTATGTTTCAAGTTACGTGGGTGCGACTCGCATACAGGGCTATCAGCAATAATAAATATCGATGTGGGTGCAGTAAGACATAGATGTTCTCTTTCCTGCCAACGTGTAACTATTTTTGTAATATCCAAGCCGTCCAAATTGTAGGACGCATTGTAAAGATCACCCCATCAGAAAATCATCACAGTCCATTCACCATGCAGGATACACCATTGAATTCGGTGGACAGACGATGGTTTGTTTCAATGTGCATTTGTATCCCACCTGGTGCGCAGATTATTAAAAATTTGGTCCATGTGATCCTTCTTGTGTGGACCACCAGTTTCACGGCTCAGATGTTACACTGAAAATGACATATTAACTGAAAATAAAGTTGGGTGTTAGAGTTTCCATAGAACGAATGTATTTTTTTTATTTTTAAGGTGGGCCATTTGATCCCCTAACGGCACAGGATGCTTGATACGACAGCCACTTAGAAATGGTGCGGATTGTGTGGTGGCTCTGCCACCCGGACCTCGGTGGTGATCTAACGGTGTGGGATTTGATTGGAAGTGGATTGCATATTAAGTAAATTCTGTGGGGCCCACCATAATGTGTATGTGTCTTATCCACTCTGTCTATTCGATTCACCATCTCATTTTAGGGCATGAGGCCGGAATTGAAGCATATCCAACGATCAAACGAACCACACGTTAGGAAATAGTGTGTGATGAGCTCCTACTGTTGAAAACTTTTTGGGGCACGGAAGTTTTGGATCAAGTTGATATTTCTGTTTTACCTTCATCCATGTTTTTGGGACTTTACGAATAGGTTGGATTACAAACAAATATTATTGTGTGCCCCAAGAAAGTTTTAACAATTGACGTTATTATTGTAACGCCCTGGAAATTGGGGGTCGCGTATATACTCAACTCTTGAGTTCCCGAGGTCACTTATGACTGGTTTTCATTAATATGCGTTTAATCTGGTTTAATTTCACAAATCTGAAATTTCCTACAACATGAAGAATCACTACCACAAGTCTACTGAAATGAAGAGACCAAAAGCAAATACTTATATATATATATATATATATATATATATATATATATATATATATATATATATACATGTCCAAAAGAATAGAGGGGTCGCATGTGGCGTCACCCAACAAAATCTCAAAAGAATGGTGAGTCTAAAATAAATAGAGCTGAGCCCGCGCTCAGCGATCCGATCCCGCCTCTCCAGCTGGCGGGAAAGTATCCATCATCTGAAAGTAGGATAGCTCATCCTCCTCCTTGAAGCTCGCCTCACCAGGCTCCTCCAGCCCTGAGTCACCTGCATCTATGAACGGGTCTGGTTAGTGTTTTAAAACACTGTCCCAGAGTGGGAGTGAGTGATCAACTCAGTGTGTACTATTAATCTTAACTTACAACACGCATCAATTGTAATATGAATTTAATGAAAGCAGTCAATCATCAACTCTTACTACTCTTATTAAATGTGCATGCAATGCGATGATATGATGCATACTCTTGCTACATCGCTCCCTCGAGCAACTCCATCTAACGATCGCATATGGCAACACTCTCTCAAAGCGACCTCGACTGCCGAGTCGCCACCCTAGCTAATGCGATGTAATGCGATCGTGTTATCTGAGTTATTAGTTAAGTCCATTCATCCAACAGATTGGGGAATCTGATACACCCTATGTATCAATGCCCTAAGCTGGTTGTGAGGCCAAGACCCCATCAACACGTGAGGCCGAGTCCCCCCGGTCCGTGATCCCGTCGGGGTCCTTATCCCCGACTCCAAGCACATGAGGAGTGCCGAAAGAGAGGGATCACTCGCGGTCACTACGGGAAGACGTGGTACCCCAGCGTAGGCCGACAGCTCGGACACAGTGTCCCATTCCACCATGCCCGGCTCACGAGATTGTGGATCCGTTACAATCTAGGTATCAATGGGCCACAATGGTTGTAAGGTGTTCCAGGTTCCATACATAGGTGAGCAAACAGGGTTGACAAACAAGGTTGGTCAGACATTAGGTTAGACCGCACGAGTCAGGCGAGCGTAAGACGAGTGACCTCGGGCACAAGGGACCCATGTAGTCGAACTACAGCCACCCGAACACACTCGCCTAAACCCACAGATATAGCCCCAGCATAGTCCTACCGATGAAACTACCGTCTCTCATCATGTTCCTGACCAACCCAAGGGAGTGAAGGGAATCTACAACATGCCCACTACCCATGTTATCAACTAGCACATCAATATCATATTCTCATGCATCTCGAGCATACAAAACGAATACTTCTATCAAGCAAGCAAATATTATCACGAAAATAAGGTGCATGTGAGTGTGTGGGTTGTGTGAGGAAGTTAAACACTCCCTCCATCTTGAGAAATCATGAGTATAAGTGTAAATAATCATACACACAATGAAGCATCACATATTAGGGAAAAGAATCAACTAAACATGAGCATATTATCATAAATGCATAACATCATGTGAAAGGCAAGATTTACGTCAAATTTGAGAGCTGAGCATGCACATCCAAACAATTCCAACAAACATATAGTCCCTAGGATTTCTCTAGAATTTCAAATATAACATCCAAGCATTCAAAATCATTAAACCTACACTAAAATTGGTGCTAGGCTACCTAAGAACAATAGTCCATACCTATAGATCGTTGGAGATTCGGAAAACGACCTAGGAAAGATGGCTTTGAGGTTGATCGGCCGGAATCCCTAGAGCAAACACTTACATGTTAGAGATCCAAGCTAATCCTTCTTAATACATGGATTTTCAAGAAGAATGGGTGAAAGATCTTACCTAGGCAACACACGGACGATCGTTGAGGTTATGAAGGAGAGTTTCTCCCTTGAGGAGAAGTTGAAATGGTTGATTTCCTTGGGCCCCACCTTGATCTAAGGGTTCACCCTAGCTCCCTTCACTCACACTTTCTTCTCCTTTACTCCCTTGCTCTCCCTTTTCTTTCTTTGGTGGGTGTATTAAAGAGGAAGTTATGAGATAAGGGGGTTAGGGCTTTATTTCCTAGAGTTGGCCCTTTGGCCGTAAGTTCCCATAATTTTCCAAAATAGCCTACTAGGGCTCTATTTGATGTTGAGGCGGCCCTATCACCCCTTCGGCCACCAAATTCGGGGTGTAGGTGTCTCATGGCCCGATGAAGGGCCATGTAAAATTTAAGATCAAACGGATGAACGAATAGGGATTTGAGCATAGGGTTTCGATCTTTAAAAGGCCCTGGGAGGCCTATTCTGATTGATGGGGCATTTCTGGTGGCCCTCTGTAACATCCCAAATTTTTACTGTTTTGGATTTCTAAAAATCCTTTATTTTTAATTAACTTGTACTATCACGTACTGATCATTAACACTCAATGTTAGCTTATACACGAGTTAATTAATCCAAGATTAGCCCAATTTAATAGACCAGACAGGCCGTGATAAGGCCTAGTGCGGGCCGCTAAGCCAGATGGTTATTTACACTCAAAGACGGCCCATGTGGGCCACCCAGCGACCGTGAAGGGTCAGAAAAATCTAAAAATTTAGGAAACTGAAGATCTCACTGGGCTTGTGGTCCATCGTGGACTACGGATCCAGTGGACACCCAGAACTGGGATCTGGCACTAGCCGAATGCACCCCACCAATGCCAGATTGAAATCTGGCACTTACGAATAAAATCGGGATACCTGGCGTTCCAGCCGTCGGATTTCTTCCAAATTTACAGTGAAGGTTTAATATATTTTTCTACGCCCGTTTACCAAATCTGGGGCCCGATCGTGGCACGATGACCGTTGATCGCGAATCGGACCCGTACGACCAAACCCCGCATCCGTTCGTTCCCAAATTTTGTAAGACCCCTCATCGGGCCATGGACCACTTATCCTATAAATTTCATGGCCAGAGGGCCATCAGAAATGCTCCAATCATCAAAATGGCCCCCACAGAACCACTTAAAGGTCGGAAACACTTTCTCAGATCATATATCCATTCATCCGTTCGTCCTCAATTTTTGTATGGGCCCTAATCGGGCCATAAGGCACTTACACGCCAAATTTGGTGGCCAGAGGAGTGATAGGGCCCTAGATCCTAGAAAGACCCTCCTATAAGTCTAGTATAGTAAAAACCTAGCTCTTGGGGCCATTTACACCAAATCTGGAATTATAAAAAGGGCCTCTTTTGGGCACCCCTCTCCCCATACGAATTTTGCCCTAGAAGAGAGAAAAGGGAGAAGAGAAAGAAAGAAAAGGGAGAAGAGAAAGAGGAGAATGGAGAAGAAAGAGAGAGGGATGAAGGCATGGTGGACTCTCAATCAAGGTGGGGCCCAAGAGGATCAAACCCACAACCTCCTACACCTTCTCCAAGGGGGAAACCCATCCGAAAATCATCATCTTCATCTCGTGGGTCGTTTAGGTAAGATCCAACCCTCTTTTCCTTTGAAAACCCTTGTAATGAATGAGATTTGCATGAGAATCTAACATGTGATGGTTGCTCCTAGGATTACGGCCGTTCTACACCAAGATCCACATCTTCTAGGTCATTCCCAAGTCTTCAACAAACCCGAAGGTGCGGACTATTGTTCTTAGGTGGCCTAGCACCAATTTTAATATGTGTTTAATGATTTTGGTTGCTTGAATGTTATGTTTGGAGAATCTAGAGAGACCCTAGGACTTGTATGTTTGTTAGATTTGTATGTTGGGCTTCCACATGATGTTGTTCTTACCTTCCACATGATGTTGTTCTTACCTTCCACATGATGTTGTTCTTGCCTTCCACATGATTTGGTGTATGGACGATTAGATGCTCATACCTTGTTGATCTTCTCATATGATGTGCCTCATAAAACGTACGATTCCTAAATTTTTGTGTATTTTGATCCGAAGGAATGTAGGAAGGTCTTAACTTCCTCACCAACTCACACTACACACACACTTCTTGTTTATAATATTAGTAGCTTTACATGTTGGTGGAAAATTTAGAATTGTTTGTTGAGAAGCATGAGAACATGATGTCGTTTATGTTAGATGATGCATTGATACTTGGTATGTTATGGATCCCCTTCACATCTTTGGGTTGGTCAGGAACATGATGAGAGGCGGTAGTCCCACCGGTAGGACTATGTTAGGGCTATATCCATGGGTTTGGGCGGGTGTGTTCGAGTGGTCGTAGTTCGACTACATGGGTCCCTTGTGCCCGAGGTCACTGTCTCATGCTCGCCCGGCCCGCGTGCGGTCTAACCTCTTCCGACCAACCTTGTTTGTCAACCTGTTTGTTCACTCATGTATGGAACCCGAACCACCCCGCAACCGTTGTAGCCCAACGATAACCCGCTGAAATTGGTCCACGCCTCGTGAGCCGGGCATGGTGGAATGGGACACTATGTCCGAGCCGTCGGCCCTACGCCGGGTACCGCGCCTCCCGTAGTGACCGCGAGCGATCCCTCCCTTTCGGCACTCCTCATGTGCTTGGAGTCGGGATGAGGAACCCGACGGGATCACGGACCGCGGGGCCTCGGCCTCACACATTGATGGGGTCTTGGCCTCGCAACCAGTTTAGGGCATTGATACGTAGGGTGAATCAGAATCCCCAACCTGCTGGATGAATGGACTTAACTAATAACTCGGCTAACACGATCGCATTGCACGCATTAGTTAGGGTGGCGACTCGGAAGTCGAGGTCGCTCTGAGGGAGTGTTGTCATATGCGATCGTTAGATGGAGTCGCTTGAGGGAGTGTTGTGGCGAGGGCATGCATCATATCATCCCGCATGCATGCATTTTAAATAAGAGTTATTAGGTGTTGATGAATGGTTGCTTTTCATTAAGTTCATATTACAATTGATGCTTGTTGTAACTTGAGATCAATAGTTCACACTGAGTTGATCACTCACTCCTACTCTGGGACGGTGTTTTAAAACACCAACCAGACCTATTCATAGATGCAGGTGACTCAGGGCATGAGGAGCCTGGCGAGGCGAGCTTGGACGAGGAGGACGGACTCTCCTACTTGCAGCTGATGGGCGGCTCTCCATCGGCTTGATCGGGCCGAATTTGGATTTGCTGAGCCACGGGCTCAACTTTACTATTTTTAGACATAGCATTCTTTTGTTGTTCTGTTGGGCAACGCCTTAGGCGACCCTTTATTATTATTATTTTTGACCTGTATATATGTGTTATAACCTTCATTTCAGTAGAATGGTGCGATTGTGCTTCATGCTCAGGAAATTCCAAATTGTGCAGTTAAACTTGACTAATCGTAAAAACCATAAATGCATGATAAGTGACACTCGGGAACTCGGGAGTTGTGTCTATGCACGACCCCTGATTTTTCGGGGCGTTACAGATGGTATCAGAGCAATAGTTTGGAATCCCTTGGGCCATGGGTCATGAACTCACTAACGCGTCCACTGACTTGAGAGGATACGTATTGGAAAACGCAACAGAGACGTATAACCCTAGGAACCATCCCAGACCCTGAACCAACAACTTTAGACGGAAGAAAGAATTTGCAAGGGGTTAGGAATGGGTAGCGAGAGAGGGGAATCCGAGGGTCTTGATTTGACGACAAAATTCGATTTGATTGAATATGAGGTCTAGTTAGTTTAGTCCACCAAGTTCCTAGGGCCAGTGGGGCCAACTGAATTAGGTGAAATGGATTTTAGAGTAATGATGAATGTAGGTGTGAAGGAGTGTCCCAGGGATGAGCGCATCCCATGTTCCATGATGCCCTGTCAAAACATATTCAATTAAAGGTAAATTCTAGATTTCCTTCCAAATATACTTGGAAAGTTCATCGTCAAGGGATTTGAAAATCCCGCGACATACCTCTCAATCCAAGGCTCATCCAGCAAAGCCTATGGAGTCAATTTTGAATCTCACCCCACACTCATTCCGGACTTGCCATTCCCAATCGTGAGTTAGGATTAGCATTGTAATCCCATTTCGTGTAGCTTAATGCTACTAGTCAAGCAGGATTAGGTCTAAGTCCCTCTGCCCTTTAGTTTTTTTTTTTTCGAGACATTGGTAGGAACGAGCCGGTTATTGGATGATTGGACGGTAGAAGCCCTTGTCCGAGCCCAATGAGCCAATACCGGACCAAGCATATTAATCCTGACCCATTCAGGAACAATTAAGTGGGGGCGAATGAAATTTTATCGAAAATAGAGAAAATGTAGAACCGAAACTAAGGGATTAGACGGTCGAAACCATAGTCTTAGGCCAAATTTGATAGTTCAGACCCATTCTGGGATAAAGACTTGGGAGTGAACGAAAATTTACCGAAAATAGTGAAAGTGGAGAAAAACTGGGTTTTGGCCCCTAAATAGGAGGAATCTCATGAAACCAGTAGATCCATTGTGTAGATCAGCTCGTTCTACCCCAAATTCATATATGGCACGTCGAACAACTCATTCCGGTTTGCGAGATATGACCATTGCAAGGAGCCCCCGCCAGGAAGCCAGAGGACCCGCGTGGCCACCCCGCCGACCCGCGTGTCCACCCCGCCGGTGGTCCAGAGGCCCGCGTGGCCACCCCGCCGACCCGCGTGGCCACCCCGCCGACAAGTGTCCCCCACCAAAATTTCTGCGATTTTTAGTCAACTTCAAAAATTCATAACTCCTTCGTTACAACTCCGATTTAGGTGATTCAAAAGCCAGATTCAAGCTTGATGAGTCTAGTTTTATAAAAAAATAAGAAAAAATAAAATAAAAATTTTAATATGGTTAAAATTAAGATGTTCTACCAACTGTCCAAAAATTTTAAAATTCAGGCAACTATTTTTCCTAGAATTTTAATAATTTATTTACAACTCCAAATGATATGAAATTTGGTGAGATGACTTAAAACTTGATGATAAATCATTATAAAATTTTAAAAAATAATCCAGTTACTAAAAGTATAAGAAACGTTACAAGAAGATGGGTCCCCTCCTCCCTTTCAATGTTCACACGAGTGGGGCCCATTTCCCTTGCTATGTGGGACTACCTAGAGTCCATAAAACATCTCTACTACGCCCATTACCCTCCACCATCCCTTCTAAACCCTAGGTAGGATCTCTTCTCTCCCATTCTCAAACAAATCCACAAACCCAACTCCAAAACCCCCTCCTCTCTCCCCCACTCTCATTTCTTTTCTTTCTTACCTTCCTCATTCCCTCTCATCACTCACCTCTCCTTCCTAACTCACTCAAAATTCCATACCTCCATCATTCTCATTCCCAAAACCCCATTTCAAACTTCCCTTCACTCCCAACATTCATCCATCACTCTCAAATCCCTCATCCAAATCTCATTTCAACTCTCATTTCCTCATCCACCTATACCCATCTTCAAACTCCATTCCTAAAACCACCTTCATTTCTTTCACCTTTCCCCATCCTCTTCTACCACACATGTTTCTTTCAAGACTCACTCACCAAAATCCCACTCCTTTCACTCTCTTCTTTTCTATCTCCAAATTTTATCTCCCAAAACCCGCTCCATCCTCATTTCAAAACCACCATTTCTTTCAAATCTCATTTTCGCAAACCCACCACTTTCCCATCTAAAGGACCCATCTCAAACTCCTCTCCAACAATCTACCCACTACCACATTCAACCCATTTACCCCAAACCCCATTTCCTCTAATCCATTTTCCTTCTATCACTCCCAACACTCCACATTAACTCTCTTTCTCAAAATCTCCCACAACCACAATCCATTTTCAACATTACCCAAACCCTTTCCAAACCTCACCTTCAAGATCCGTTTCCAAGGATCCAACCACAAATCCTAACCTAGGAACCCATTATACTAGCTCATTCCAAAGTCCCAACCTCCATTTTCAAACCCTTCCCCTTCCAAAAGTAATGGTTTTTCTAGCAACCGTTGCCTCTTTCTTTTTCCATCCCTGATCCTATCACTCGGGGAAAGAAGCGCCTCCCTTTCGCCCGACTCAGAGAAGTAGCCGCATGACCTCTAATGACTGGTAGTTTGCTTAGAGTCGGTTAGGTTTAAACTGCATGTTGAAGGATGCTTAGGACCGTTGCTTAATTAGGTTGTATTTCCTTTCCGTCTAGCATGTTTATGAATGCTTGTAATCCATATTGTAGGATATAACTGGCCATACTAATGGCATTTTGACTTCAATATGAATGTGTGGATTGTTTTGAAATTTTCTGATTGTCTTGTGAATGCTAGTACGAATAATTGCCTTGCTGCGTCCTTGTTAGCGTTATTAGCACTTCAAACCACCAGAATACCCTTGAACTTTCAACTATTCATTCATTCTTGGAATTTACGAAACCAAAGTATAGTCTGCAACTAACCCACTAGTCATAGGATTGAAATGGTAATTCATATAAATAAATAAATAAATAAATAAATAAATTTGAGTCTTTAAAAACTTTTTAGGATGATCGTTGCCCATAGGCATGTTGAGAGAATTATTAAACCCCAAATCAGATATAAATTAAAACGAGGACACCCGTAGGCCAAAACCCAAAGGACAACCTTACAAATAGGAGATTTAAACTTTCCAACTAGGGTCGTTCTCTAAACATTTAGGTTGATGGGACTACGGAATTATGAGACCATACACTTGCGAAGTATTCGCGGCTTGACCCAATTCTCAATCCTGAGCGACTACCAACGGACTCACTGCTTTGGCCGAGAAGCGGAAGACCGTGATCCATCGATTCGGAAGGGATACTACGTGTTGTCCGCCTGGTCGGGCGACAATCGACGTATCGGATTTGAGCCTACCACAACCGTCATCTTTTTTTCCATATTAGCTTGATCATAAAGAGTAGAATACACCACCCTTAGGTAAACTTAGTCAGCAAACACTAAGCATGATAATCATGATTTTGACATTCTTTTCAAACCTTAAGGGTGAAAATTTTTAAGGGGGGTAGAATATAATAAGCAAGGCTAGTATAGTTAGTATACACCCTACCATGCATATAAACCTGAAATCAATAAAACTCAAGCAAACAAAATGATAATATATTTATTTATTACCCTTAGGCAATTTCGGGGACGAAATTATTTTTAAGGGGGGTAGATTGTAACATCCCAAATTTTCACTGTTTTGGATTTCTAAAAATCCTTGATTTTTAATTAACTTGTACTATCACGTACTGACCATTAACACTCAATGCTAGCTTATACACGAGTTAATTAATCCAAGATTAGCCCAATTTAATAGACCAGACAGGCCGTGATAAGGCCTAGTGCGGGCCGCTAAGCCAGATGGTTATTTACACTCAAAGACGGCCCATGTGGGCCACCCAGCGACCGTGAAGGGTCGAAAAATCTAAAAATTTAGGAAATCAAGATCTCATCGGGCTTGTGGTCCATCGTGGACTACGGATCCGTGGACACCCGAATCGGGATCCGGCACTAGCCGAATGCACCCACCAATGCCAGATTGAAATCGCACTTACGAATAAAATCGGGATACCTGGCGTTCCAGCCGTCGGATTTCTTCCAAATTTACAGTGAAGGTTTAATATATTTTTCTACGCCCGTTTACCAAATCTGGGGCCCGATCGTGGCACGATGACCGTTGATCACGAATCGGACCCGTACGACCAAACCCCGCATCCGTTCGTTCCCAAATTTTGTAAGACCCCTCATCGGGCCATGGACCACTTATCCTATAAATTTCATGGCCGAGGGCCATCGAAATGCTCCAATCATCAAAATGGCCCCCACGGAGAACCACTTAAAGGTCTGAAACACTTTCTCGGATCATATATCCATTCATCCGTTCGTCCTCACTTTTGCATGGGCCCTAATCGGGCCATAAGGCACTTACACGCCAAATTTGGTGGCCAGAGGAGTGATAGGGCCCTAGATCTTAGAAAGACCCTCCCATAAGTCTAGTATAGTAAAAACCTAGCCCTTGGGGCCATTTACACCAAATCTGGAATTATAAAAAGGGCCTCTTTTGGGCACCCCTCTCCCCATACGAATTTTGCCCTAGAAGAGAGAAAAGGGAGAAGAGAAAGAAAGAAAAGGGAGAAGAGAAAGAGGAGAATGGAGAAGAAAGAGAGAGGGATGAAGGCATGGTGGACTCTCAATCAAGGTGGGGCCCAAGAGGATCAAACCCACAACCTCCTACACCTTCTCCAAGGGAGAAACCCATCCGAAAATCATCATCTTCATCTCGTGGGTCGTTTAGGTAAGATCCAACCCTCTTTTCCTTTGAAAACCCTTGTAATGAATGAGATTTGCATGAGAATCTAACATGTGATGGTTGCTCCTAGGATTACGGCCGTTTCTACACCAAGATCCACATCTTCTAGGTCATTCCCAAGTCTTCAACAAACCCGAAGGTGCGGACTATTGTTCTTAGGTGGCCTAGCACCAATTTTAATATGTGTTTAATGATTTTGGTTGCTTGAATGTTATGTTTGGAGAATCTAGAGAGACCATAGGACTTGTATGTTTGTTAGATTTGTATGTTGGGCTTCCACATGATGTTGTTCTTACCTTCCACATGATGTTGTTCTTACCTTCCACATGATGTTGTTCTTGCCTTCCACATGATTTGGTGTATGGACGATTAGATGCTCATACCTTGTTGATCTTCTCATATGATGTGCCTCATAAAACGTACGATTCCTAAATTTTTGTGTATTTTGATCCGAAGGGATGTAGGAAGGTCTTAACTTCCTCACCAACTCACACTACACACACACTTCTTGTTTATAATATTAGTAGCTTTACATGTTGGTGGAAAATTTAGAATTGTTTGTTGAGAAGCATGAGAACATGATGTCGTTTATATTAGATGATGCATTGATACTTGGTATGTTATGGATCCCCTTCACATCTTTGGGTTGGTCAGGAACATGATGAGAGGCGGTAGTCCCACCGGTAGGACTATGTTAGGGCTATATCCATGGGTTTGGGCGGGTGTGTTCGAGTGGGCATGTAGTTCGACTACATGGGTCCCTTGTGCCCGAGGTCACTCGTCTCATGCTCGCCTTTGGCCCGTGCGGTGGTCCTAACCTCTTGTCGACCAACCTTGTTTGTCAACCCCGTTTGTTCACTCATGTATGGAACACGAACCACCTATGACAACCGTTGTAGCCCAACGATAACCCGCTTTGAAATTGGTCCACGGCCTCGTGAGCCGGGCATGGTGGAATGGGACACTATGTCCGAGCTGTCGCCGGCCTACGCTGGGATACCACGCCTCCCTGTAGTGACCGCGAGCGATCCCTTCCTTTCGGCACTCCTCATGTGCTTAGTGTCAGGGATGAGGAACCCGACAGGATCACGGACCGCGGGGCCTCAGCCTCACATATTGATGGAGTCTTGGCCTCACAACCAGCTTAGGGCAGTGATACGTAGGGTGAATCAGAATCCCCAACCTGCTGGATGAATGGACTTAACTAATAACTCGGCTAACACGATCGCATTGCACGCATTAGTTAGGGTGGCGACTCGGAAGTCGAGGTCGCTCTAAGGGAGTGTTGTCATATGCGATCGTTAGATGGAGTCGCTTGAGGAGTGTTGTGGCGAGGGCATGCATCATATCATCCCGCATGCATGCATTTTAAATAAGAGTTATTAGGTGTTGATGAATGGTTGCTTTTCATTAAGTTCATATTACAATTGATGCTTGTTGTAACTTGAGATCAATAGTTCACACTTGAGTTGATCACTCACTCCTACTCCTGGGACGGTGTTTTAAAACACCAACCAGGACCTATTCATAGATGCAGGTGACTCAGGGCATGAGGAGCCTGGCGAGCGAGCTTGGACGAGGAGGACGGACTCTCCTACTTGCAGTGATGGGCGGCTCTCCATCGGCTTGATCGGGCGAATTGGATTTGTTGAGCCACGGGCTCAACTTTTATATTTTTAGACATAGCATTCTTTTGTTGTTCTGTTGGGCAACGCCTTAGGCGACCCTTTATTATTATTATTTTTGACCTGTATATATGTGTTATAACCTTCATTTCAGTAGAATGGTGCGATTGTGCTTCATGCTCAGGAAATTCCAAATTGTACAGTTAAACTTGACTAATCGTAAAAACCATAAATGCATGATAAGTGACACTCGGGAACTCGGGAGTTGTGTCTATGCACGACCCCTGATTTTCCGGGGCGTTACACCCTCTGACCATGAAATTTATAGGGGAGGTGCTCAATGGCCTGATGAGGGGCCACGCAAAATTTGGGAACGATCGGATGTGGGGTTTGGTCGTACGAGTCCGATTTATGATCAACGGTCACCGATCCACTATCAGGTCCCAGATTTTGTGGACGGGTGTAGAAAAATATATTAAACCGTCACCGCAATTTCGGAAGAAATTCGACAGCTGGAACGCTTGGTATCCCGGTTTCATTTGTAAGTGCCAGATTCCAATTCTGGCATTGGTGCGGTGCATGCGGCTAGTGCCAGATCCCAGTTCTGGGTGTCCACTGGGTCCGTAGTCCGCGATGGACTACAAGCCCAGTGAGATCTATGATTTCCTAAAGTTTTAGATTTTTTTGACCCTCCTCGGTCACTGGGTGGCCCACACGGGCTGTTGCCAAGTGCAAACAGCCATCAAGCTTAGCGGGCCACGCCAGGTCCTATCATGACCTGTCTGGTCTATTCTAATGGGCTAATCCTAGGTTGATTAACTTGTGGTACCTCACCTTGAGTAGCTTAAACGGATGGTCCTGCTGCAAATCTTACGTGGACACCTCAGGATACTGTGCTGGTTGGACGGGACGTTACAATTATCCCCCTGTTTCTTGTGGTGTGGTCCTCTTGAAAATTGGATATGCTTCAATTTTGGTCTCATGGCCTAAAATGATCTGTCCAAATAGATGAACGGTGTGGATAAAACACATACATCCAAATCACCATCCGCATGACCAATCTTTTATTAAGGTAATCATATATATATATATATATATATATATATTGAGCTGTGTGGGCCCCACCGTGATATGTTTCGACCATCAACACCGTGCATTTGATGGCTCCCCTTTAAATTATGGGATATCCCAAAAATCAGCCGTATATGGAACTCAGGTGGGCCATACCATCTAAAATTGTGGGAAGACACCGTTAAAACATATAAAAGCACTTGGTGGGGCCCACCTGAGTTTTCCATGCACCTGAAACTTAGTCTGAACCCTCATTCAAGTGGGACACATATAATGGATGGGCCGGATTTGCAAACCACATCTCATTGGGGCCCTCAACAATGGTTATGAATGTTTTAATGGTGCACGGCTCCTCTGCACTTTTGTATGTGGTGCGGCCCACACAAGTCACGGATTGAGTTGATTTTTGAGACCTAGGCCCACGATGGAATGGTGCATCTGACTGATGGGGTAGATGTTCGAAACGCATCACAGTGGGGCCCACACAGCTCGACCTTGCTCGAGCTCATTGTACCTTTTCTATATATATATATATAGGGAAAAGGTACTATGCGCTCGAGCGTAAAGCGGTCGTCCATGAGGTCGAACTGGGGTGGGCCCCACCGTGATGCCGTTCGAAGATCCACACCGTCCACCAGATGTACCGCTCCAAGTGGGACCCACACGGCTGAAAATCGACCGTCCAAGGAACTCGGTGGGCCATACCTTCTGAAAACATAAGTATACACGTGAAAACATATAAAATCACTTGGTGGGGCCCACCTGAGATGTGGATACCACCTGAAAATTATTCTAAAATTACATCCAAGTAGGATACTCATGATGGACGGTGTTGATCATCGAAAAACGTCTCAAAAGGGGGCCACAAGTGGTTTTGAATGTTTAAATGGTGCACGGCCCCTCTCCACTTCTGGACGTGGTGTGGCCCACAAAAGTCTCAGATGGACGTGATTTTCAGCCGTGTGGGCCCGTCCAGGGATGGTGCATCTGACTGAGGGGATAGATGTTCGAACGACAACACGGTGGGGCCCACCCCAGCTCGACCTCATGGAGACCGCTTTACGCTCGAGCGCATAGTACCTTTTCCCATATATATATATGTATATATACATCCCGGATTTTTACTATTTTGGATTTCTAAAAATCCTTAAATTTTTTTAATATAATTAACTTATATTATCACTTACTGACCATTGGCACTCAATGTTAGCTTATACACGAGTGGTCCTGTCTGGTCACGATCATACCATGTGCAGGCCGTCAAGCCAGGTAGCTCGATTACACTTAGTGACAGCCTGTGTGGGTCGCCCAGCGACCGAGGAAGATCAGAAAAATCTAAAAATTTAGGAAATCATAGATCTCACTGGGCTTGTGGTCCATCGCGAGTACAGACCCAGTGGATACCCAAAAGTACCATCTGGCGCTTGCCCAATGCGCCCCACCAATGCCAGATTGGAATCTGGCACTTACAAATAAAACCGAGATACTAGGCGTTCCAGCCATCAGATTTCTTCCAAATTTACGGTTAAGGTTTGATGTATTTTTCTATGCCCGTTCACCAAATCTGGGGCCCGATCGTGGCACGGTGACCGTTGATCGTAAATCGGGCCCGTACGGCCAAACCCCATATCCGATCACCTCCAATTTTTGCATGGCCCGTCATCGGGCCGTGAAACATCCGTCCTATAAGTTTCATGGCCAGAGGGCCCCCAGAAATGCCCCATCAATCAGAAATGGTCCCGTGCAAATCATTTAAAGAAAGAAACCCTATGCTCGAAACCCCATCTCCGTTAATCCGTTTGATCTTAAACTTTGTATGGCCCCTCATCGGGCCATGAGGCACCTACACACCAAATTTGGTGGCCGGAGGGGTGATAGGGCCGCCTCAACATCAAATAGAGTCCTATAGGGCTATTTTGGGAAAACTTGGAAACATAAGGCTAAGGGAGCCAACTCTGGGGAATAAACCCTAGCTCTCTTTCATAACTCCATTCTCCAACAACAATCCCTTCCTCCTCTCCCTCATAACTTCCCCTAATCTCCCACCACCAAACCTCTCTCCCTTATAAATCCTCAATTCCCCTACAACCCATCTCTCTTCCTCATAACTTCTCCATCTCCCAACAACAAATCTCTCCCTCATAGCCACCACATTATCCAACGACCAAGGAGAGCTATGGTGGACCCTAGAATCGAGGTGGGGCCCAAGGAAGCCGGTCTTGTATCTCCCTAGCCCTTCTCCAAGAGAAATCCTTTCATTACAACCACAGTAATTGCTCCATCGATCATCTAGGTAAGATCCATCACTCATTTTTCTTAAAACTCCTCATGTAGAGGGTAGATTACATGGAGTGCTAACATGCAAATGAGTATTTTAGGGATTCCGGCCGATCGACCCCGAAATCCACACTCCCAGGTCATTTTTTCGAATCTCCAATGACTCGAAGGTGTGGATTATTATTCTTAGGTGGCATAACACCAATTTTAGCATGAGCTTAATGATTTTGATTGCTTGGATGTTGTGTTTGAACGTCTAGAGAGACCCTAGAAATTGTAGCTATTGGATTGTATGGACATGCTTGCTTGATTCTTTCATAATTTGGATCTTGTTTCTTACATGGTTTGTGTATGGATGATCACATGCTCATGCTTGATTGATTTTCCATGTTTTGTTGCTTCATAGTACGTAGGATGTCATTATTCTTTGCGTATGATTTTGTAATATGAAGGAAGTACTAAACTTCCTCACTAACCCACACACTCACATGCATTTTATTCTTAATAATGCTTGGTTGCTTGTAGGAGTATTCATATGTATGTTTGAAATGCATGAGAACATGTGGTTGTTACGCTAGTTGAGAATCTGTATAGTTGACTTGTTATGAATAACCTTCATCCTATTGGGTTGGTCAGGAATCATGAGGAGAGACGGTTATCCCATTGGTGGGACTACCCTCAGGCTAAAACCGTGGGTTTGGGTGGGTGTGTTCGGGTGGCTGTAGTTCGACTACATGGGTCTTTTGTGCCCAAGGTCACTCGTCTCACGCTCGCTTGACTCGTGTGGTCCAGCCTACTGTCTGACCAACCCTGTATGTTAACCCTGTTTGCTCACATATGTATGGAACCTGAACCACCCTACAACCGTTGTAGCCCATCAAAAATCCACTTGCAACTGGTCCACAGCCTCGTGAGCCGGGCATGGTGGAATGAGACACTATGTCCGAGCTGTCGGCCTACGTTGGGGTACCGCGCCTCCCTGTAGTGACCGCGAGCGATCCCTTCCTTTCGGCACTCCTCATGTGCTTGGTGTCGGGATGAGGAACCCGACGGGATCACGGACCGCGAGGTTTCGGCCTCACGCGTTGATGGGGTCTTGGTCCGCAATCAGTTTAGGGCATTGATATGTAGGGTGAATCAGAATCCCCAACCTGCTGGATGAATAGACTTAACTAATAACTCGGCTAACACGATCGCATTACACGCATTAGTTAGGGTGGTGACTCGGAAGTCGAGGTCGCTTTGAGGGAGTGTTGTCATATGCGATCGTTAGATGGAGTCGCTTGAAGGAGTGTTGTGGCGAGGGCATGCATCATATTATCTAGCATGCATGCATTTTAAATAAGAGTTATTAGGTGTTGATGATTGTCTGCTTTTCATTAAGTTCATATTACAATTGATGCCTGTTGTAACTTGAGACCAATAGTTCACACTGAGTTAATCACTCACTCCCACTCTGGGACGGTGTTTTAAAACACCAACCAGACCCATTCATAGATGCAGGTGACTCAGGGCATGAGGAGCCTGGCGAGGCGAGCTTGGACGAGGAGGACGGACTCTCCTACTTGCAGCTGATGGGCGGCTCTCCATCGGCTTGATCGGGCTGAATTTGGATTTGCTGAGCCGTGGGCTCAGCTTTACTCTTTTTGGACATAGCCTTCTTTTGTTGTTCTGTTGGGCAATGCCTTGGGCGACCCTTTATTATTTTGGACCTGTATATATGTGAGATATCCTTCATTTCAGTAGACTGGTGTGATTGTGCTTCGTGCCTCAGGTAATTCCAAATTGCGCAGTTAAATTTGATTAATAAAAAAAAAAACTATAAATGCATGATAAGTAACACTCGGGAACTCGGGAGTCAAGTCTATGCACGACCCCCATTTTTTCGGTGTTATATATATATATATATATATATATATATATATATATATATATATATATATATATATATATATATATATATATATAATCTTGATACATCTAACACACTCTATTAGAATATGAAAGTTTTTTTATTTTTTAGGAAAAAAACTTATATGATTGCACTTCAACACCCTATAAATGCCTTTAAAAAATTGTTAAACATGATCATTAAGTGTTGACAAGTTGCACCTGGTGGAGTTCACTTACACTTCGTGACGTTGACACACGGCAAATTGTGGTTATATGATTATTTTTTGTTAATTTCACACATGCGTGGAGTTTACTCCTTTGCACACATGTGCCAACATAGAACATGTGTTCGATGTGTGCTAAATATGAGCCTTTTCTTTTGCTAAAAAACAAAAGCTTAGATCTTCCATCTAAAAGAAGCATTTTCACTCCTTGAGTAGCTAGATTATGCATAGTCGCCTAATTCTAGTTTTCTTTTTTAAATTTCTTTATGAATTTTTTTTAAGGGTTGTTTGATTTTTCATTTCCATCCTAAATACTAGGGAAATAGGTTATTATCCAAGTAGCCCACATCACAAGCAATAATGGTTACAGAACTTCAATGTTGAAAGATTATTTCTTCCCGGGCCCATAAGAAAGTTTATTTATCATCTAATCTACTCAAAAGGTCACACAAACATGGATAAGGGGAAAACAAAGATATCATCTTGATCCAAAACTTTTGAACCCTACGGAAGTTTTTACCCGTATACATTCAATTCTTACTATTTCCTGTGGTGTGGTCCACTTGAGCTTTAGATCTACCTCATTTTTCTACCTCATGCCCTAAAATCAGCTAACAAAACGGATGGATGGCATGGATAAGCCATATACATCAAAGTGGACCCCATACGAAATTCACACCCCTAATCCACTTCAGACAACCAGATTATTTTATTGTAAAGAAGAGAGGAGAAAGGAAAAAAGAAAAAGAAAAAACAGAAGCCCTATATCTCAAATTTCACTTTTTATCAGTTTACTTCATTCATTGGGGCCCATTTAAGTAATGAAACGGTTTTAGTGGAAGAACTTGAGTAATACAACTATGCTCAAGTAGAACATTCTTGAAGAGTGATTTTCTTTTAGAGAAGACTACTAAATAGCAAGAGGCATTAATTCTCTTTTAAAGAAAAAGACAGCCATACCACTATGTCAGTTTGGCATTATTTCGAAAATGATGGTCACTTATCCTCCTCACATGTAGCCCAATTACCTACACCATCTAAAATTTCCGACCCATCATGAGTCCAAAATTTCTAATATCACATTAATAAAGTAAACCAAACCATCCGGGCAACGGATATTCAATAATAAATAATAAGTGGTCTAAAATCATAGGAAAAATAAAATAAAATGGTTAATATCACGTTCACGACATAATCATCTTATCATACTCCATTAATAATTGGGCCAATTATTAGGACACATGGGCTGCCGTACAACTATGCCATACACAAGGTTTTAGAGGGAAGCGTTAAGTAGTGTGTTGACGTTGATACGTTCTGTGGGCCCACCATGATATTTGCCTTATATCCACACCGTTCATCTATTTTAGGGCATGAGCCTTAAAAAGAGGCAGATCTAAAGCTCAAGCAAACCACACCATAGAAAGCAGTGGGAATTAAACCTCTGTCATTGAAAACTTTATTGTGGTCATGGAAGTTTTGGATCAATTTTATATTTGTTTTTTCCCTTCATCTAGGTATTTGATATTTGTTTTTCTCTACATCTATGTTTGTTTGGCTTTATAAATAGGTTGGTTGGCAACTAAACATCGTGGTGGGCTGCAGGAAGGCTTCAATGGTGGGATCATTGTCCTAACCACGTTATGTGGCGTGGCCCACTTGAGCTTTGGATCTGCCTCTTTTTTGGGCTCATGCCATAAAATAGTCTCGCCAAATGAACAAATGATTTGGATATAACACATTCATCTTAGTTGGCCCACGAAACTTGGTGACACACCACCAAGGTTGGTGGTGCATAGTCCACTACCTTTTTAGAGGCACCAACAATTTTTAAATGGTCCAAATCTAATAGGTGAGTTTACCTCAAAAATTAAATGCTTGGATCCATCTTTATGTTAAATTGCCATATAACACTACTTTCCTTGTAAAAGTGCTACTTTTTGAAGCCATACAAGTCCAACCCTGGCTGAGTACAAAATTTTAATGTTTGGTAGGAGGCATCGACAAAACAAACACCTTTATTGAATTGATTGGACCTCACACGCCGACACAAATTCTAGAATGCAAAATTGGAGGTTTCACACTCTTCATCACTTTAAAATAAGAAACTATATGAACTTATACTCATATCTAAAAGTCTTTTATGACTCGACCTGAATATAAGCACTTTGATTCTTTTAGAATTCAATAGTGGACTTCAATTTGGCTTCTTATATGTTATTAAGGGGGCGTTTAGATAGTAAGGTATTTAAGATAAGTTACTCATGCCTCATATTCTCAAAGTAATTAAAAAAAATTATGGCTTTGCATTTAAAAAAAAAGTATAGATATTAATGTCAGAATGGTCAATTTTTTCACTATATATATATATATATATATATATATATATATATATATATATATATATATATATATATATATATATATATATGCTCAAATATGAAGTTGGATCTTATGGGTATAGTTCTTACATGGTTTTCTATTTTGGTAGAGAAATATAAATGTCTAGTGTGAGAGAGGATGTTGTGTTATCCAACACCTGTATTGAAATTGCACTGAACACCATCTGAATTGAGTTGAACTTTTCTTACAAACTATTTCAATTGGATCAGCTCAGGCATGACTTGATCTGCTGTTGTGGGACTACTTGCAAGCAAGAAGGGATTTCTTAAGAATTTTCTAATTTTTATGACATAACAACTACTATAATATATGAAATGATTGTTGATGGATTTATGCAGCTAACTCCATGTTTACTCAACATGCAATTCCATCTTTCTTGCTAACGTGCCACCCTTCTAGAACATATGCACCACACAAATGGTGGGCCCGAAGACAAAATTTATTTTGTTAAAGTGGGGAGGGAAATGACCACCACCGTTGAAACCTTCTTGGGTCTACCTTGATGTTCATATGCCTTCCAAATTATTCATAATGTCATTCCCACACAGATTAACTGAAAACACAAAAGTATTAGTCTGATCCAAAATTTCTATGGCCCCACTAACAATCCAATATGGACTTTCAATCCCTACTTGTCATCATATGTCTTATTTGAGTTTTGGCTCTGCTTAATATTTTTATGTCTTAACATGAGCTGGCAAAACAAATGAATAAGATGGATTTTTAAAGTTGACACATGCACCACATAGGGTATATCATTGGACATGAATCACCTACTCAGATGATGCTCTATGGGCCCATCATGATGTATATGTTTTATCTATGTCATCCATCCATTTTTCCATATCACTTTAGGGTACTAGCCTCGAAAAAGACAAATTCAAATCTCAAATGAACCACACATCTAAACATAGCGGTGATTGAATGCCCACCATTAAAAACTTCTTGAGAGCCACCTAAGTTTTGAATGAAGATGGCAAATAAATAATACAGTGGACCCTACAAAGTTTCTTATGGTGGGCATTTAATTACCATTGTTTTCTTGTGATATTGTCCACTAGAGATTTTGATCTCCATTTTAAGTTAATATGCTAAAACCATTGGAAAAATAGATACATAATCAATAAAACACATATGCTTACACAATGTAGCTAATCTGCATCTGGTATAATGGGTTGAAAAGCTGCTGTCAGAGATGGGCCCACCGCATCATGTACGAATAGTTAAGGGCTTGTTTGAATTTCTTTTTATAATTAAAGCATTGTTACCTATGTTTGATTTGACATATACTGTTTTTAGCACTACAATTGAGGACATTATCAAATATACGTGGGGCCCACTATGAAAATTGTGGCTTACCTAACACCTTCCATCCTTCATACTAGTTGAATTTAGGGCTTTGATAAAAAAAAAAAATGAAGTTGATCCAAAGCTCAAGTGGACCACACCATATGATTTAGGTAATCAGACACCTATTATTAAAAACCTCTGGTTGCCACTGTTTCCTTTGGTATTGGCCATGTGGGTGTTGGAGCCGCTTCATTTCTTTTGACTCATGCCTCAAAATGCCGTGCTAAAAAGGATGACGGCACAAGTACATCATGTCCTATAATGGTGTATTTATTATATCTACACAATTTTCATTCACGAGATCATTTTAAAGCATGAGTCAAAAAATAAATCACATCCAAAGCTCAAGTGGACCGCACCACAAATTTGAGCAGGGATAATGATTCTCATCATTAAAAAAGCCGTAGGGCCCACCATATTTTTTATTTTTCATTTAATCGGTTTATAAGAACATGCAGGCTTAGATGAAGAGGAAAGCATTTATTTTTCATGCGAAGAAGAAAAATAAATATTAGATTTATCCAAAACTTTAATTAACTTGGGAAGGTTTCAATAGTAGATGTGCAATCCCCCACTGCTTTCTGCAGTGTGGTCCACTTGATCTCTTAATCTATCTTATTTTTTTGTTATCAAGCCTCATAATAAGGTGGGCAAATGCACAAACGGTTTGCATATAACACCTAACTAAAGATGGGGCCCACAAAATTTGGTGACGTGAACACACCACTCCACTAACCAATCCGATCGAGATCCCACAACTTTCAAACATTTAATTTGAGAGTCGGTTGTTATATCCGGCCACTTGTTCGTATGCCGGAAAAAAAATAAATAAATAAACTTATTTGGCCTCGGGAAATTTTTAATGGTGGCCGTTTAATCAATATGTGTGGTCCACTTGAGATTTAGATCAACCTTATTTTTAGGTACATACCATAAAATAATATGGAATAATGGGTGAACGGCATGGATGAAACACATGCATCATGGTGGGCCCACATAGTACCGACCACTAGCCATTGGCTAGTGGCAATCCGTTTCCATCCGCAGGCGCAGGACCTAATCATGTGCTGTCTAGTACGGTCTTTGTCCTTTTCTAAAAAGTAGAGTCATACGTGTCACTATCCCGAGCGTTACTCAATATCTGATGAAGCAAATGTATTATAGTACGGGCATTGATGTGTTCGTCAGAGACAAATGCCAAAAAAAGGGCTGATCCATTCATCATCATCAATATTCATCATGTGGACCTTGATGGGAGCTTTTTTAACCTTCCATTCTCTTCGTAAGGGAAGTGGATTGGCTGGTGTACGACACACAGCGATATAGCTGGTGTGGGTACGTGTCGTGCGAAGACGAGCGCTGATAATCCTCGAGCCCGGAGTTGTACGAACTGTTCAAAGGAAATTAAAGTTATTTGGCCCTTTGAATGATGATGTATTTATCATATCTACACCGTTCATTCATTTTTAGAGATCATTCTAGAGCATGAGTCAAAAAATGAATAATATAAAAAACTCAATTGGACCACAACACAAATAGCTGCTTGGATAGTTATTTTTACCGTTAAAACATTCGTAGGGCCCACCATAATGTTTATTCACCATCGAATATGTTCATAAGGTCAAAAATACCTGGATGAAGAGGAAAAACAAATATTATATTGATCCAAAATTTCTTTGACCCCCAAAAGGGTTTCAATGGTAGACGTTCAATCCCTCACTTCTTTTTGCAGTGTGGTCCACTTGATATTTATATGTCTTATTTTTAGCCTCAAGCCTTAATACAAGATCGAAAAATGGATGGACGGTTTGGATATAATACATACATCATGATGGGACCCACAGAACTTGCTGACGTCAATACACCAGATATATCGCTGATGTGTGGTACACCAGGCAATCCGCTTCCCTTCGTAAGGTGGTGGCTCTCCTAGTCAATGGACCAGCTTGATTTTCTCACATGGCCATAATCATGATGGGCCACTTCTCCTCTCCCTTTCTCGGCCGTTGAAACTACACTCACCAAGTTGCATCGTGTGCTGCGTGTGTAGATGATGCGTGTGGACCAGCAACACTCGTGAAGATAAGATTTTGGGAGTGATACATCACTCCCTCTTTGGTGGATGATACATCGCTTTTTGTCTCGGTTTGTCCCTTCATCAGATACGATGTCCATCAATCACACGGTTGTCTACCTTAAATGGGTGGATGACAAACGATGAATAGTAATTTCCCACACGTGCTAATTTGAGTGCATAATATCCAGCCGTTCGTTTGGGCTGTCCCAGTTTTTTAATGAAATCCAACTGGGGCACGATTATATCAAGAAATGGACGGTGAAAAAACACTTGATTACTAGACCACTTTCAATGCTTAATTCGTCCGACCAGATGAATTGACCTAGTGGGGTGAACCCAACGAACGGTCAGATCTCGCCCACACATGCCAAAGTGGCCGATGTGGGAGTATAAAATTCGATCATTTAGATGGCTTGGCTCACCTCGCGAGTTGCATAAGTGGGGACCATGGTACAGTGATCTAGACCGTTGGACTGTTGGGTCCTATCTTAGATGGATCTTCCTCAAAATATTTCTGACCAGAAGGTTGTGGCCATCCCAATGGCAAAGCCTTCTTCCGTTGAATACAGACCGTTCTGTATTCTCTTCTTAACCGATCAGGTGCAGGAATCAAATCAAACGGTTAGAAGTTTTCTATTGAGGAAATATTTTGTATACGATCCATCCACGCTGGGAACAAACATACCAATGGTCTAATCAAGGAATTGTGGGGCCCACTTCTACAAACTGAACCCGGAAACGAGCATGCTGTGGATATCCTCTTCGTGGTCGCTACGTTCTGAGGGGCGTGAGTTCCCACACATTCGAGCTTCCGTGGGGTCCACGATGGCATGCATGTAGAATCCAAACCGTGAATCTGGTGTGTGGACAAATTTTCACCGTATATTCCAAAAATTAGTTGTATAAACAATTTATGTGGACCACACCACAGGAAACAATGTAAAATCAGACCTAGAGCCTCTAAATTCACGGGGTGTGGCCCACAGAAGCTATAGAATGGCCTGATTTTAGGGTTGTATATTCATCCTTGTGTCTCGCATCTGATCACTGAATGAAATGGAATATATAAATGTACAGTACTTCGGGCCTAAACACTATCTGTAGATTTCTACGGTAGGCGTTCCACTCCCCGTTGCTTCCTGCTTTTCCCTGTGGTGTGGCCCACCTGAGTTTTATTTTACTATTTTTCAGTTCATCCCAGAGGGAATGAACTTATGAACGGTCTGAATGGAACATTCACATCAAGGTGGACCCCGGAAAGGTTTCAACGGTAGGCATTTTTCTTCCCACTTTTGCCTGTCGTGTGGCCAACTTGAGTTGTGGATCCAACTCATTTAGTGGTATATAACCTAAAATAATCTGCCAACATGGATGGACGGAGTAGATTTCTCACAAACATCACGGTGGGCCCCACTAACTTCCGACCTCAGCGGTCATGGGCAATCCGTGTCCAATTACATCATACCACGCAATCCTTGCGTTGCGTAATGAAACGGGGCAGGTGATACCCAAGAGAATGGGAAATAAGTTAGAGCCATCTATCCATTGCATTAATCTGAACCATCCATGTAGTTAGTGCTGGTGTGGATGGCAAATGGATCGAAATACAACGGATCCTAGCCGATCACCCTCGAATCAACGGTAGAAAACGGTGAAGGGTCACATACTGAAGGAAAATATGGGATTGGCGAGCAGGTATGGTACGGTATAGGGAAAAGAATGGAGCAATCTCTCTAAAGTAACATGGCTCGGGATCTATCAATCTAGACCGTCCATCTGGTTTCCCCTACTGCAGATGGAAATATTTTCAAAATACACGTGGATCGCGTGATCCCATCCCTCTATCAGTAGTCCTAAAATAGACGGTGGAAAATGTAGCAGCTGACAGTTAATTATTTAGTGGAGGAAGCTGAAGTACACCAATAGACTTCTACGACAGGCCAGTAGATGGACGGACCCAATCTAAACATCATTCTGCCACGTGTACTGCAGAGACATGGCTCTGCTGGCCTACCCTATTCCAGTTCTTCCGATGTACCGTATTTCCACGCTACTCATACGATGGGACCATCCACGTGGATTGAATGAAATGCCACGTGGCAGACCGTAGAAGAGGTATAAATGTCGGTGGGCCCAGATCACATGCATCGCGTTCATGGATGAAAAATGCCCTCAGCAGCCATCACGTGACTATTTAATGAGATTATTTAAGCTTTTCTTTTTGCATTAAAAAATCGCAGCTGTCCTTTTTTTAAAATTATTATTAAAAAATAGTAAGAAGATATGTGCGCCCTTTTGTTGTTAGAAACGACCAAAATAAGGGGTGTAAATAACAGCTCCTTCAAAAAACGGTTGATAGGAAACTCAGCCGTTTATAAGGTGGGTCACCCAACATGAAGAGTGAGGATAGAGAAATCCCACCGTTGAAAGCCTTTGCAGGACTACTGTGATGTTTATCTATCATTCAATGTTCGTAAGATGATCCTACATGGATGGAGAGCACAAATATCAGCTTGATTCAGAACTCCCGTGAGCTCATGAAGGCTTCAACAGTAGGCGTTCGTTTATATTTTTGTCCTTGGCTTGGCCTACTTGAATATTGATAGTATTAGCCACTTTTTTTTTTTTTTTTTTTTTTAAAGCTTAGGTTATACCCGGCACGGCTTCGGTGGATCTTTGGATGTACGGAGGTGGGTGAGATTTTTAACTGCTTTGATGGGATGAATTAGTTAACTTTTTAGAGTTGATTAATCAAATTTATAATATTCTTTATTTTTATTACCTACATATTTGAACATTAATGATTAATTAATACCAACTTGAAAATTTTGAAAGATATCTAGAAATCTAAAATAATGAAAATCTAATATATTGCATATGAATGACTAATGCTAAAATATTTTATGAATTGTTGGAGATAATTTAGATCGTTCCTGATGCGTTAAATATAAACAGGAAGGAGAAGCCCATTTCTTTGATAATTCCTTATTGGTCGAGGTTTGAAAATTGCTCGAATGACGGAAACGGATGGGCTACTCCCCCTACACCAGCCCCGGAGCTGGTGGCCGGTGCTCTGTGGGCCCTACCATGATGTATGTATTTCATCTATTCTGTTTATCCATTTTTAAATATAATTTTAAATTTTTATGCCAAAAAACGAGAGATATAAATCTCAGGTAGACCACATCACAGGAAAACAATAGCGATTAGATATCCATCATTTAAATCCTCCTAAGGCCCACTGTACTGTTTATTTGACATCCAATCTATTTATTAGGTCATAAAGACCCAGATGAAGATAAAAAACAAAGATCAACTTGATTGGCCCTCAGAAAGTTTTTAATGGTTAAAGTTCATTCAACACTGTTGCCTATAATGTGGTCCATTGAGACTGGGATATATCTCATTTTTTGTGTACTACCGTAAATTGATCTAGAAAAATAGATAGACGGAATGGATGAAACACATACATCATGATGAGCCCCACAGAGCACAGACCATCAGCCATTGGCCGGTGGCAGGGGGAGTAGCCAATCCGTTTCCTCGAATGACCTGGATTTAAGATTTCCACACGAATGACCTCAAGGGTTGAATGAGGTGGCATGTAATGTAATTTTTAGTTTAAGAGAGGAGCATTGGAGTCCATTCTCAATGGCAAAATCCTATTGATGTCTCTTTGAATTTTTCGTGGGCTTTTGAGTTTGGGCATGGGCCCATCTAAACCTCGGGCTTGATTGGATGGATTGATTTGGATGAACGGGTAGATTTCTCACAAACATTAAGATGGCCCCGCCTATCATGAGGCAATCCCCATCCGATATTTGGACTGACTTAGCCAATAGTAGGCCACTTTTTACTTGGTTTACGTTGAGTTAATGCACGGCACATGTGATTTGTTACTGCATGCGTACCATCCGTCATAACTGTCAGAGTATCAAATAACTCCCCTTTGTTGTGCTCTTGTGATAGCTGGCTGCCACTTTGAAAATGCTAGTGACTCCTCACTCGAATATATGGAATAATTATACGGAAATCCGGACCGTCCAAAATGATGATCTAATTGTGGACGGAGTATTACTAATAATTACACTGAAAAATGGTGGTAATTGAATGATTGTACTCTTGTAATTTGGACCGTACACTACATTAATTTTAACAGTCCATTTTATAGCTACAAATTATACATAGAGTAGGATTTCTCAATCTGCGTGACTTTGTAGTTTTTCTCCGTCCATAATTCTCCGAGCCATTCGGCTGTTCTTGTGTAACATCCCGAATTTTCACTGTTTTGGATTTCCAAAAATCCTTGATTTTTAATTAACTTATACTATCACGTACTGACCATTAGCACTCAACGTTAGCTTATACACGAGTTAATTAATCCAAGATTAGCCCAATTTAATAGATCAGACAGGCCGTAATAAGGCCTAGTGCGGGCCGCCAAGCTAGATGGCCCGTTTACACTTAACAACAGCCCGTGTGGGCCGCCAGTGACCGAGGAAGGTCAGAAAAATCTAAAAATTTAGGAAATCTTAGATCTCACTGGGCTTGTGGTCCATCGCGGACTACGGACCCAATGGACACCCAGAAGTACCATCTGGCGCTTGCCCAATGCGCCCCACCAATGCCAGATTAAAATCTGGCACTGACAAAAGAAACTGAGACTCCGGGCCTTCCAGCCGTCGGATTTCTTCCAAATTTACGGTGGTGATTTAATATATTTTTCTACACCCGTCCACCAAATCTGGGACCCGATCGTGGCACGGTGACCGTTGATCGCAAATCGGACCCGTACGACCAAACCCCGCATCCGTTCGTTCCCAAATTTTGTAAGGCCCCTCATCGGGCCATGGACCACTTATTCTATAAATTTTTTGGCCAGAGGGCTATCAGAAATGCTTCAATCACCAAAATGGCCCCCACAGGACCACTTAAAGGTCAGAAACGCTTTCTCAGATCATATATCTGTTCATCCGTTCGTCCTCAATTTTTGCATGGACCCTAGTCGGGTCATAAGACACCTACACGCCGAATTTGGTGGCCAGAGGGGTGTTAGAGCCACCCCTACACTAATAGGGAGTCCCATAAGTCTATTTTAGGAAATTGTGGAAGCCTAGGGCCATTTCCAGCAAATTTGGCCTTATAAAAGGGCCTCATTTGGGGCACCCCTCTCTCCATACGAATTTTACCCTAGAGAAAGGGAAGAGAGAAGAGAGAAAAGGGAGAAGAGAAAGAAGAGAAAGGAGAAGAAAAAGAGAATGAAGAAGGGTAAGGTGGACCTTAGATCGTGGTGGGGCCCAAGGAAATCAACCATTTCAACTTCTTACTTCTCCTCAAGGGAGAAGCTCTCCTCCACAACCTCCATAATCATCCGTTGGCCGTCTAGGTAAGATCCTTCACTTCTTCTTCTTGGAATCCATCTATTGAGAAGGGATTGGCATGAAATTTCTCACATGCAAGGTTTGGTTTTAGGGATTCCGGCCGATCTACCCCGAAATCCATATCTCCTAGGTCGTTTCCAAGCCTCCATCGAATCCAAGGTGCGGACTATTGCTCTTAGGTGACCTAGCACCAATTTTAGTATGTATTTAATGATTTTGTTTGCATTAGATGCTATGTTAGGAGAATCTAGAGAAACCCTAGGGATTGCATGCTTGTTAGAATTGCATGTTTGATTCTCTCATGATGTTGATCTTGTTTCTTATATGGTTTTGTGTATGGATGATCACATGCTCATGCCTTGTTTGATTTTCCATGTATTGTTGCTTCATAGTATGTATGATGTCATTATTCCTTGCATATGATTTCGTAATATGGAGGAAGTACTTACATCCTCACAAACCCACACACTTACATGCACTTTGTTCTTGATAATGCCTTGTTTGCTTGTAGGAGTATCCATATGTATGTTTCAGATGCATGAGAACATGTGGTCGTTATGCTAGTGGATAATTTATAGAGTTGGCATGCTAGGGATCCCCTCACGCCCTTGGGTTGGTCAGGAACATGAGGAGAGATGGTAGTCCCATCGGTAGGACTATGCTAGGGTTAGACCCGTGGATTTGGGCGGGTGTGTCAGGTGGCTGTAGTTTGACTACATGAGTCTCTTGTACCCGATGTCACTCGTCTCACGCTCGCCTGATTCATGCGGTCTAGCCCACTGTCTGGTCAACCCTGTTTGTTAACCCTGTGTGCCCACATATGAATGGAATCTGAACCACCCTGCAACCATTGTAGCCCATTGAAAATCCACTTGAAACTGGTCCACAGCCTCGTGAGCCGGGCATGGTGGAATGAGACACTATGTCCGAGCTGTCGGCCTACGCTGGGGTACCGCGCCTCCCCGTAGTGACCGCGAGCGATTCCTTCCTTTCGGCACTCCTCATGTGCTTGGTGTCGGAGATGAGGAACCCGATGGGATCACGGACCGCGAGGTCTCGGCCTCACGCATTGATGGGGTCTTGGCCTCGCAACCAGTTTAGGGCATTGATACGTAGGGTGAATCGAATCCCCAACTCCTTGGATGAATGAACTTAATTAATAACTCGGCTAACACGATCGCATGGCACGCATTAGTTAGGGTGGCGACTCGGAAGTCGAGGTCGCTCTGAGGGAGTGTTGTCATATGCGATCGTTAGATGGAGTCGCTTGAGGGAGTGTTGTGGCGAGGGCATGCATCATATCATCCCGCATGCATGCATATTAAATAAGAGTTATTAGGTGCTGATGATTGTCTGCTTTTCATTAAGTTCATATTACAATTGATGCCTGTTGTAACTTGAGACCAATAGTTCACACTGAGTTGATCACTCACTCTCACTCTGGGACGGTGTTTTAAAACACCAACCAGACCCATTCATAGATGCAGGTGACTCGGGCACGAGGAGCCTGGCAAGGCGAGCTTGGACGAGGAGTATGAGCTGTCCTACTTTTAGTTGATGGGCGGCTCTCCATCGGCTTGACAGGCGGGAATTGGACCGCTGAGTTGTGGACTCAGCTTTATTCTTGTGGACATATCATTTTATTCTAGATTTTGATGGGCAACGCCTTATGCGACCATTTTCATATTCTTTGGACTTGTATATGTATTTGAACTTCTTTCATTTCAGTAAATCAGTTATGATTATGTTTCATGCTCCAGGATATTCCAAATTGTGCATTTAAGTTTGATTAACCATAAAACCTTAAAATGTATGATAAGTGACACTCAGGAAGTCGGGAGTCGAGTCTATACATGACCCCTGATTTTCCGGGGCGTTACAGATGGTATCAGAGCAATAGTTTGGAATCCCTTGGACCATGGGTCATGAACTCACTAACGCGTCCGCTGACTTGAGAGGATACGTATTGGAAAACGCAACAGAGACGTATAACCCTAGGAACCATCCCAGACCCTGAACCAACAACTTTAGACGGAAGGAAGAATTTGCAAGGGGTTAGGAATGGGTAGCGAGAGAGGGGAATCCGAGGGTCTTGACTTGACGACAAAATTCGATTTGATTGAATAGGAGGTCTAGTTAGTTTAGTCTGCCAAGTTCCTAGGGCCCGTGGGGCCAACTGAATTAGGTGAAATGGATTTTAGAGTAATGATGAATGTAGGTGTGAAGGAGTGTCCCGGGGATGAGCGCATCCCATGTTCCATGATGCCCTGTCAAAATGTATCCAATTAAAGGTAAATTCTGGATTTCCTTCCAAATATACTTGGAAAGTTCCCGCGACATACCTCTCAATCCAAGGCTCATCCAGCCAAGCCTATGGAGTCAATTTTGAATCTCACCCCACACTCATTCCGGACTTGCCATTCCCAATCGTGAGTTGGGATTAGCATTGTAATCCCATTTCGTGTAGCTTAATGCTACTAGTCAAGCAGGATTAGGTCTAAGTCCCTCTGCCCTTTAGTTTTTTTTTTCGAGACATTGGTAGGGACGAGCCGGATATTGGATGATTGGACGGTAGAAGCCCTTGTCCGAGCCCAATGAGCCAATGCCGGACCAAGCATATTAATCCTGATCCATTCGGGAACAATTAAGTGGGGGCGAATGAAATTTTATCGAAAATAGAGAAAATGTAGAACCGAAACTAAGGGATTAGACGGTCGAAACCATAGTCTTAGGCCAAATTTGATAGTTCAGACCCATTCTGGGATAAAGACTTGGGAGTGAACGAAAATTTACCGAAAATAGTGAAACTGGAGAAAAAATGGGTTTTGGCCCCTAACTGGGAGGAATCTCATGAAATCAGTAGGTCCATTGTGTAGATCAGCTCATTCTACCCCAAATTCATATATGGCACGTCGAACAACTCATTCCGGTTTGCGAGATATGACCATTGCAAGGAGCCCCCGCCAGGAAGCCAGAGGACCCGCGTGGCCACCCCGCTGATCCGCGTGGCCACCCCGCCGACCCGCGTGGCCACCCCGCCGGTGGTCCAGAGGCCCGCGTGGCCACCCCGCCGACCCGCGTGGCCACCCCGCCGACAAGTGTCCCCCGCCAAAATTTCTGCGATTTTTAGTCAACTTCAAAAATTCATAACTCCTTCGTTAAAATTCCGATTTAGGTGATTCAAAAGCTAGATTGAAGCTTGATGAGTGTAGTTTTATAAAAAAATAAGAAAAAAATAAAATAAAAATTTTAATATGGTTAAAATTAAGATGTTCTACCAACTGTCCAAAAATTTTAAAATTCAGGCAACTATTTTTCCTAGAATTTTAATAATTTATTTACAACTCCAAATGATATGAAATTTGGTGAGATGACTTAAAACTTGATGATAAATCATCATAAAAATTTTAAAAAATAATACAGTTACTAAAAGTATAAGAAACGTTACAAGAAGATGGGTCCCCTCCTCCCTTTCAATGTTCACACGAGTGGGGCCCATTTCCCTTGCTATGTGGGACTATCTAGAGTCCATAAAACATCTCTACTATGCCCATTACCCTCCACCATCCCTTCTAAACCTTAGGAAGACCTCCCCTCCCCCATTCTCAAACAAAACCTTAAACCCATATTCTCTTTCTTCCAACCACATATCACACTCCATTCATCCATTCTTCAAATCCTAAGCCCTTTATTCAAATCCCTCCCATCCAACCAACTCCCACCAACATTCACACCCTTTCAACATTCTTCAAACCCTCTCCAAACTTCATTTCCAAGATCCACCAAGCTTAACCCATACTCATTCTAAAACCCGATTCCCCTTCAAATTTCCTACTCAAAATCCCATACTTCTAACCCATCTTCTCCTTCTTCTTCACAACCTCGTATCTCCCTACTTCATTCTTTCCTTTCCTCTCCTTCCACTACTCTCCATTGCCCCAACCCATCTCCAAACCCATTTCTTTTTGGGCTTGTTTCCACCCACTCGCCTCAAGCTCATTCCTCCAAATCCCTCTCATCACCCATATTTTCTTCTAGATCCATTCACCAAAACCCCACTCCTCTCACTCTCTTCTTCTCCATTTCCAAATTCCATTTCCTAAAACCCATCTCAAAACCCTTCTCGAATCCTATATCTTCAACTCATCTTCGAGTTCATTTCTTCAAACCCACACTCAACTCATTTTTCCCAAACCACATCCTTAAGGTCCATCTTCCTTAAGAAACCATCATTCTCTCATTTCACATCCATCTCCCTAACCCATCTACATTCATCTCCCTAACCATCATTCTCTCATTTCACATCCATCTCCCTAACCCATCTCCCTCTCATTTCCAAAAATCCCACATCACAAAACCCAACAACAACCATCTACATTCAAATCCATTCCTCCCCATTCCAAGACCATACTCAACTTCAAATTTCTAAAACCCATTCCATCCTCATTTCCCCAAACCCCCTTCAACAAATCCATTTCAAACCCATTTCCTTATTTGCACATTCTCAACAACTATCCATTTCCTTACCGAGGGGAATGACATTCCTAGCAACCGTTGCTTTCTTCTTTTCCATTCCGGTAATTCTTTCCCTCAAGGGGAAGAAGTACCCCCATCTTTGCCCGGTCCAGAAGAGTAGTAGCGTAACCTTTTCGATAATTAGTAGTTTTCTTTAAGTCGATTAGGTCTACCCGCTTATGTTGAAGGATAGTTAGGACGTTTACTTGACTAAGTTGTTTTTTTCCTTATGTTTGGAATGTTTAGAAGACTACATAATCCATGTTGTATGATGTAACTAGCCATACTAATGGCACTTTGAATTTAATATGAATGTATGGATTATTTTTGAATTTTATTATCGCCTTATAAATGCTTGTATGAATGATTGTCTTACTGCGTCCATCTTAACGTTATTAGCACTCTAAACCACCAGAATACCTTAAAACTTTCGATTCTTCCTTTCCTGTTAAAATTTATGAAACCAAGGAGTGATTTGCCCATAACCCACTAGCCATAGGATTGAAATGGTAATTCATGTAAAAACAAAAAAATCGTGACTTTAAAAAAAAAACTTTTTAGGATGATCGTTTCTCGTAGGCATGTTGAGAGACTTATTAAACCCCAAATTGGATATAAATTAAAACGAGGACTCTCGTAGACAAAGACCCAAGAGACAACCTTATAAATAGGAGATGTAAACTTTCCAATGATGACTAAACAATTAGATTGATCGGACTACGGAATTACGGAACCACACATCTGCGAAGTACTCGCGGCTTAACCCAATTCTCATTCCTGGGTGAATACCAATTGACTCACTGCTTTGACCGAGCAGAAGACCAGGATCTATCAGGACTAAGAAGGGATACAACGATCTTTCTGCCCTGGTCAGACAGAGGATCGACGTATGGGATCAAAGCCTACCACAACTGTCTTTCCGTTTTAGCCCAATCATGAAAGAGTAAAATATACCACCATTAGGTAAACTTTACCAACAACCACTTAATACAATAATAATGATTTTGACATTTGTTTTCAAACCTCAAGTGTGAAAACTTTTAAGGGGGGTAGAATATAATAAGGAAGACTAGTACAGTTAGTATGTACCCTACCATGCATATAAACCTCAAATCAATAAAAAAAATTAGGCAAACGAAATGATAATATCTTTAGTTATTACCCTTAGGCAATTTCGAGGACGAAATTATTTTTAAGGGGGGTAGATTGTAACATCCCGAATTTTCACTGTTTTGGATTTCCAAAAATCCTTGATTTTTAATTAACTTATACTATCACGTACTGACCATTAGCACTCAACGTTAGCTTATACACGAGTTAATTAATCCAAGATTAGCCCAATTTAATAGACCAGACAGGCCGTGATAAGGCCTAGTGCGGGCCGCCAAGCCAGATGGCCCGTTTACACTTAATAACAGCCCGTGTGGGCCGCCCAGCGACCGAGGAAGGTCAGAAAAATCTAAAAATTTAGGAAATCTTAGATCTCACTGGGCTTGTGGTCCATCGCGGACTACGGACCCAATGGACACCCAGAAGTACCATCTGGCGCTTGCCCAATGCGCCCCACCAATGCCAGATTAAAATCTGGCACTGACAAAAGAAACTGAGACTCCGGGCCTTCCAGCCGTCGGATTTCTTCCAAATTTACGGTGGTGATTTAATATATTTTTCTACACCCGTCCACCAAATCTGGGACCCGATCGTGGCACGGTGACCGTTGATCGCAAATCGGACCCGTACGACCAAACCCCGCATCCGTTCGTTCCCAAATTTTGTAAGGCCCCTCATCGGGCCATGGACCACTTATTCTATAAATTTCATGGCCAGAGGGCCATCAGAAATGCTCCAATCACCAAAATGGCCCCCACAGGACCACTTAAAGGTTAGAAACGCTTTCTCAGATCATATATCCGTTCATCCGTTCGTCCTCAATTTTTGCATGGACCCTAGTCGGGTCATAAGGCACCTACACGCCGAATTTGGTGGCCAGAGGGGTGTTAGAGCCACTCCTACACCAATAGGGAGTCTCATAAGTCTATTTTAGGAAATTGTGGAAGCCTAGGTCCATTTCCACCAAATTTGGCCTTATAAAAAGGCCTCATTTGGGGCACCCCTCTCTCCATACGAATTTTACCCTAGAGAAAGGGAAGAGAGAAGAGAGAAAAGGGAGAAGAGAAAGAAGAGAAAGGAGAAGAAAAAGAGAAGGAAGAAGGGTAAGGTGGACCTTAGATCGTGGTGGGGCCCAAGGAAATCAACCATTTCAACTTCTTACTTCTCCTCAAGGGAGAAGCTCTCCTCCACAACCTCCATAATCATCCGTTGGCCGTCTAGGTAAGATCCTTCACTTCTTCTTCTTGGAATCCATCTATTGAGAAGGGATTGGCATGAAATTTCTCACATACAAGGTTTGGTTTTAGGGATTCCGGCCAATCTACCCCGAAATCCATATCTCCTAGGTCGTTTCCAAGCCTCCATCAAATCCAAGGTGCGGACTATTGCTCTTAGGTGACCTAGCACCAATTTTAGTATGTATTTAATGATTTTGTTTGCATTAGATGCTATGTTAGGAGAATCTAGAGAAACCCTAGGGATTGCATGCTTGTTAGAATTGCATGTTTGATTCTCTCATGATGTTGATCTTGTTTCTTATATGGTTTTGTGTATGGATGATCACATGCTCATGCCTTATTTGATTTTCCATGTATTGTTGCTTCATAGTATGTATGATGTCATTATTCCTTGCATATGATTTCGTAATATGGAGGAAGTACTTACATCCTCACAAACCCACACACTTACATGCACTTTGTTCTTGATAATGCCTTGTTTGCTTGTAGGAGTATCCATATGTATGTTTCAGATGCATGAGAACATGTGGTTGTTATGCTAGTGGATAATTTATAGAGTTGGCATGCTAGGGATCCCCTCACGCCCTTGGGTTGGTCAGGAACATGAGGAGAGATGGTAGTCCCATCGGTAGGACTATGCTAGGGTTAGACCCGTGGATTTGGGCGGGTGTGTCGGGTGGCTGTAGTTTGACTACATGGGTCTCTTGTACCCGATGTCACTCGTCTCACGCTCGCCTGATTCATGCGGTCTAGCCCACTGTCTGGTCAACCCTGTTTGTTAACCCTGTGTGCCCACATATGAATGGAATCTGAACCACCCTGCAACCATTGTAGCCCATTGAAAATCCACTTGAAACTGGTCCACAGCCTCGTGAGCCGGGCATGGTGGAATGGGACACTATGTCCGAGCTGGTCGGCCTACGCTGGGGTACCGCGCCCCCGTAGTGACCGCGAGCGATTCCTTCCTTTCGGCACTCCTCATGTGCTTGGTGTCGGGGATGAGGAACCCGACGGGATCACGGACCGCGAGGACTCCGGCCTCACGCATTGATGGGGTCTTGGCCTCATGCAACCGCCAGGGCATTGATACGTAGGGTGAATCAGAATCCCCAACCTGCTGGATGAATGAACTTAATTAATAACTCGGCTAACACGATCGCATGGCACGCATTAGTTAGGGTGGCGACTCGGAAGTCGAGGTCGCTCTGAGGGAGTGTTGTCATATGCGATCGTTAGATGAAGTCGCTTGAGGGAGTGTTGTGGTGAGGGCATGCATCATATCATCCCGCATGCATGCATATTAAATAAGAGTTATTAGGTGCTGATGATTGTCTGCTTTTCATTAAGTTCATATTACAATTGATGCCTGTTGTAACTTGAGACCAATAGTTCACACTGAGTTGATCACTCACTCCCACTCTGGGACGGTATTTTAAAACACCAACCAGACCCATTCATAGATGCAGGTGACTCAGGGCACGAGGAGCCTGGCGAGGCGAGCTTGGACGAGGAGTATGAGCTGTCCTACTTTTAGTTGATGGGCGGCTCTCCATCGGCTTGATAGGCGGGAATTGGACCGCTGAGTTGTGGACTCAGCTTTATTCTTGTGGACATATCATTTTATTCTAGATTTTGATGGGCAACGCCTTATGCGACCCTTTTCATATTCTTTGAACTTGTATATGTATTTGAACTTCTTTCATTTCAGTAAATCAGTTATGATTATGTTTCATGCTCCAGGATATTTCAAATTGTGCATTTAAGTTTGATTAACCATAAAACCTTAAAATGTATGATAAGTGACACTCAGGAAGTCGGGAGTCGAGTCTATACACGACCCGTGATTTTCCGGGGCGTTACATCTTGATTGACATACATGAGCGTGCATGCGAGGAGGATGAATCACCACCATTTTAAAAGGGTGGTAAACAATCATTCGTCATTGGGTATGCGATTGTCTGTGCCCCATGCACAGACAGTTTGTGGTCGGAGTATATGTGGGGTCCACAGAGATTCTCATGACAAATCCACTCCGTCCATTAAGTTTCTCAATATCAAAATTGAATAAAAATCTAAAAATAATGCATATCTAACAATTAGGTGTGCCACACTGCATGAAATAGTGTGAATAGAATCATCTCCCATTGAAACCAGCCTAGAGCCTATCATGATATTTGTATGCCATCAAAACCGTTCATAGAGTTACTAGCAATCAGATAAACGGTAGGCACAAATATCATCCTAATTGAAAATTCATGTGGGCCCCACAGTCTGGAATGATAGGTTTTCAATCCCAGCTGTTTCATGTGGCATGGCCCACCTGAGTTCTGTATCTGCTGCTTCTGTCCTATTTTGATCGAGAAACTAATGGAAGGAGTGGATTTGACAGAAGAATCTCTGTGGGCCCCACATATTCCCACTGCGGGAACTTCCTGTGGCGGGGCAGTCCAAGAGAAGTTGAGTGCATGGATTTCAACTGGAATAAAACGTTGATACTCTGGCAGAGTGTGGTGGATGATACTCCGTCACTTAAAAATTACGTAGAAATCGTACGTGTGGAACACAGTTAATTCAAAATAACTGTCTAAGTTAGGGTCCCATCAGATGTGTCACGAACGAAAATTACGAATACTTGACTTGGTGGACATTATTGGATGGTTAAAAAGAAAAAGATCCAACGGTCCTATTTTAACAAACAAGTGTCGAGGAATCAGAGGCTAGGAAGGTTTTTAAAATATGAAATTTTAGGAATGTAACTCAGTGGCAGTGAGTTACACAACTTAGTCGGTCTCATTTTAGTCAATTATGACACGTGTACAATTTCTGAGAGTGGTTGTGTATCAAGCGTACTACGCTTCCCGAGTATCAAATGACTCGCTTTATAAGTGGTAACTGATGGTTTGTTGGGAATCCCAATGAAATGACTTGCCTTCCTTAAAATGTGGGCTTGAAGAAATCAAGAAATATAGAAAAGGGAAATGGTATTCGCACTCCCGCATGTGCAGGCAGCAAACTGCACCTCCACTGCAAAAGCTCTTCCACCGTACACGTGGCATGAACGGACGTAGTCCAGATTGCAAGATTACTGGGCTGCTATTTGGGTGGAGCATGGAAGATTCACCATGAAAGGCGTCACCATCAAATGGACGGTGGAAAGAAAATGATCGGTCCGGATGTTAATAGCTGGGCTGTCAGCACGTCCAATCACACGGATTCAGGGAAGTCGCAGCCAAACCAACCAACTCGCACCAAAACAGCACACGTGTGTGCAAGATCTCTTGCATGAGGAAGCCCCACCTTTGATGTATCCTACTGAATTTAATTTGGACGGCTAATTCTCACACGTTGCGGTTGCAAAATTTTGGGTCAGTGTAGATGAACAGTGGGACCCACATGATGGACGGTTATTCTACTACAAATCTGCACCGGGACCACATGATGGACGGTCTAGATCTCATGCACGTGTGGGTTATCTGTGCATTTTGCTTGCGAGTCCCATTCTTCTTGGACATACATCCGTACAAGAGCCGTTATAACGGAACAACAATTGTAGCGGAAGCCGTTATTTCCAGTGGACCTGAAGAGTTTCTAAGGAGACACTATCCACATACACGTGGCAGTATGAATTCTGAACTGGGGCCGTCCATCTAGTGGGCCTATCGTGGCTTACGTTTAAGAAATTCAATAGCTAATTAGTAAATCCGATCCATCGCCTTTCTTGTACTAAACGTTGACCGTTGATCATTTGATTTTCAGCCGTTCCTTTGAGGGCCTGTGATCAGATGACTAGGATCTTGCCATTTATGTGTATTTTAGACGGTTTTCCATCCATTACAAGGGTAACAATGCGAACACACCGTGCAAATGATAAGTCACCGCCACGTGTGATGCGGAGAGACTGCTCTGACATTTTCGACGGCGGAGATGCACAAACACAGAACACTATTGTGCCTAGAAGAGTTCGTTTTCGGCTTCGGTGGATCCCCGACGATGGGGCCCACCTTGATATATGTGCATTACATCAACGCCGTCAATACGTTTTGACAGGTCATTTTAGGCTATGATACAAAAAATGAAGTGCACCAAAATCTCAGGTGGACCACGCCACAAGAAACAATATCGATTGAATACTAACCACTAAAATATTCTTAGGGGCCGACGGAACATTTATTTTCCATCCAACCTTTCGATAAGTTCACAAAGACTGGATGAAAGGACCAAACAAATATCAGCTTGATCCAAAATATTTGTGACCCACAAAAGTTTTAAATGGTCAATCATCTCTTTTTCCTATAGTGTGGTCCACCTGAGGTATTTATCTGCTTTATTTTCCGGATCATACTCTAAGATGAGCTATAAAAACTGATGGACGGCATGGATATAGGGCACATACATCACAGTGGGCCCCACTACAGGGATCCACCGAAGCCGCGTCCCCTTCCAGCGTGTGAATCGCCACCCACCGGGGCCCACATGCGGAGTTGGTGAAATGATTTGAACAGTCCTTATTTCATCACTACCACAAATAATGACTTTTCCCATAGCCACGCTTCGCGGATGATGATAACCTTTGATTTTCAAAGTCGAATCCAAGCCATTGAAAATTTTCTTACGGTGGCCCTCATAGAATAATGTGCAAAACACGTGAAGATGCGGTTGCATGGTAGGTCATCATCCAATTCGTTGGATCGGTCAATTTGCCTAGCCGATGATGGCCCAGCTTGAAAGCTTGGCCTTACGAGCTGGTCTTGGGTTGGAAATCAGGCCCGTTGGACTGCTCGTGGCTAAATCAACGGTCTGGGCCTGAGAAGAGTAAAGTAGAATTTTGAATACCCTAGCCCAAACAATTCGAAATCTGGGCAGCCAGTGATATTTTGCATGGATCTAGAAACATCTGGGCCATCCACTTTTGTGCGACATTTTCAGCCGTTCATTAAGCGTACCCCATCATGCATAATACATGACAAGAATGCCCTTGAAATCCTAAACTGGATGGGCCGGGTTGATGGGTATCTTACCAAAATGGGCCACACCTAAAAGTCCGATGGGTAACCGGGCCCACTGGCAACGTTACCTATTTTAGAAGATGAATGTTCCTAATCTATCTCTTGATCAGGTGGGCCACACATGCATGAGGAAATAAGTATTTAGAAAAATGAAAGTCATTGGGCCACACAGCCCGACCGACGATCATCAAGGATATTTGTAGGCTAGAAAACGTAGAGATGACGGCGGCCCGGGATGGGCCGAGTCGGACTAAAACGACCCATATCCAAATTGATCAGACCCGACATGCGAGTCTAGGTCCAAGCCCTTTGCAAACGGGCTGGGCTCACAAGCTAGGCTAATAGCCCGGCCCATTTCCGCTGGTGAGGATCATCAAACGGCTGCTATTTTAGCACGGTGGACCATCCTCTCTAAGGCTACTTGATGGATGGTTGTGAAATTGGATGGTCATGATATGATTTGTGTGCAGGGCCATGACGTGTGAGTAGAATCCAGACCGTTCATTTGGTGGGCGTCATGTTCACCGTACTTGCCAAAAATTATCCTGATCCAGAACTTTGGGACACACAAAAGGGAGCAATGTATAATCACTACTAAAACCTATAAATTCATGTCGTGTGGCCCACCTGAGTTTGGGTATGTATCCTCATCCTGGTGGGACCCACCTGATGAATTGGTTGGATGGTGTGTCGATTGGGAAATTTCTACGGCTGGCATCACCCTCCTCCCCAATGTCCACCATTGCTCCTTTTAGTGTGGCCCACCTGAGTTATGTAGGAGGCTGGATTTTGGGATCTACGCCCAACAGGAGGGGTGACGTATGGCAATTACCATGCATTCGAATGTATGTGATCACTTCCCAACACGTGCTTAACATAAAAAGGCAAATGAGAGAAGATCTGGATTGTTCATCAGGTCGGCCCTATCCTGGAGGTTTTTAGCTCAAGATTCAAACTGATCAGATGATCCTGACCGTCCAATCAGGACTAGAACAGGAAAAGTAGATACGGCTCACATTCAACGGCTTGAAAGTATGACCCACTAAATGAAATCAACCAGCCTGATTTTCGGGCGAGACCTTCTACTCTCTGGGCCCAACCTGATGCACGGCGAAGATTTCCACACACATGCCACAATGGTCGTGTGAAGGACGCGTGTAGAGGTACGCAAGGGCATGACAAAGCTCCAGAAAGAGCCCGCTTTCCCAAAGAGGTGGGATTGGTGTACGTTTATTGGACGGTCAAAAATCAATAGCACCCAATGGTCCTAATCCAGCAAACCAGCAAACAAGTGTCCAGTAACCAGAGGTCAGGACTTTTGAACCGCTGATCTTGGCATTGGACCGAGCGCCAGTGGGACCCACCATTTAGTCCGTTTAATTTGGGCGTGGATTAGGAATGAGTCCCTGAGCGTGGGGCCCACTTCGATGTGTGTGTTATGTATCCACGCCGTCCATCTGTCTTTTCAGCTCATTTTAGGTTATAGTCCCGGAAATTAAGTATATCTAAACCTCATGTGGGCTACATGCTGAGGATCAAACATGGCATATTATCTTTCATTTATATTTTGGTTTTATGAACGTGATAATGCTTAATGTTCTATTTTACTATTGCAAGTGAATTTAAGAGCTTGAATTGAAAATGGTGATAAAAGTATGAATTTGATGCTCGAGAATTACTAAGGCAAGGGATGGATTCTAAGAAATCAAGATTGAATAATTCATATGCTAAGTATTTAAGAAAACTAAGCGAGGAATAAAAGAGAATCAAAGATTTGAAGTGAAGAAAAAAATTCTGAAATTATTCTGAAAAAATATATTTTGAAACTCTGAGTTATTTTGTGAAATTACGCTGAATGAAATCTATTTTGAGAACTCCTATGATGTTATTAAGCATCTTTTATGATTTAAGGGGTGTCAATAGTTTTTTTTTCTTCTTGCTTAATTGTTTTTATACTTTTTTTTAAAGGTTTTAGACTTAATTATGTTTGTGATTGGCTAAACCTCTTAACTAGAACTAAGAGGTGAAGCTCGTAGCATGATGGGATGTTTCTATTGCTTTGATTTATATTTATATTAAACTTCACATATTCTAATTTGATATTTAAGAAATATTTTTAGTTTTTAATAATTTATTATGACTCAGATTATAGTAAATTTACAATCACTTTAAGTATCTTCTTTTCCTAATTTCACATTATGAAATTAATAAATTCTGTTGTTCACCATCGTCACATAGGATTGTGAACACTACATTCAGAAAATAGTGGCGATTGACCATTAAAATTTTTTTGTGGGCCATAAAAGTTTTGGATGATGCTTATATTTATGTTTTCTCTTCACACAGGCTTGTGTAATCTTATCAACCGCTTTGGATGGAAAATAAACATTACAGTGGGTCTTAGAAAGTTTTTAATGGTGGGGATTCAATGACCACTGGTGTGGTCCACCTAAGATTCGTAATTGCTTAATTTTTGAGACCATGCATTAAAATGAGCTAGAAAAATGGATGGACGGCGTGGATATACAACACATACATCGAAGTGGGCTCCACTGTCAGGGACTCACCCACTGAGCTGTTACCACGGACTCACCTAATCCGCCCCGTTTAATTTGAATTAACATGTGCCACGTGTACAATATCTGTGTGCCTGTGTATCCAGCTCTATACGCTACCAGCCGGCCGGCGACTCGGAGGGAACCACGTTCAAAATTTCGAAGAGAAAAGCTTTAATACTCTGCCAGAGCACGATGAACGATACACACGTATTTTTAATTTACTTAGAAATTGCACACGTGGCAAAAAAGTAACTCAAATTAAACCGTCCAAATTTTTTTATACCAGTTTAGATGTCTCATGAACCATAAAAATACGCTTCTTTGATTTCTGACCATCCCATTAGTAAACATTTATTGGACGGTTCAAAATAAAACCGGCCTTATTTAAACAAACGTATCCCAATGAATCAGAGTTTAGGATTATGCAACCGATCCAACATTGGGTTCCACAATTTAGCTTATCTAATTTGATTTTAATGTGCGCCACCTGTGCAATTGCAAAGTACCAGCGTATCAAGACAACCAGAGTATCAGATAAATAACTCCTCAATTTTAAAAAACCAATCATCCTTCAAAAGAATCAAATCATAGCCCTTTAAAAAGATGAGAAAAGCAACAAAGCACAAACTCAATAGTGGCTAGTGGGCCCCACTTTCCCAGCCTAGCCGTTATACCTCCAACGGCAACAAAATCCCACTCCCACTATAAAAATTTTAAAAAGAAAATCCGTTCACACAATCCAAAGATAGAGAGAGAGAGAGAGTCCTACACCAGAATGGCTTCTTCCAAGCTCAGAAGCTCTTCCTCCTTCCCATACCTTCTCCTCTCCTCTCTCAATTTCATTCTCTTCCTCCTCTCCTCAGCCTCTTTTGCTCCCACCATCCTCATAAAAAACCCACCAGCTCCACTTGGGTGGGCCATCATCACAACCTCCTCCCTCTCTCTCCTCTCTTCTCTTGCGGGCTTCTACTCTCTCCTCACCCACATATGCTTCGTTGCTCACATCTCCACCGTCCTCGCCGCACTGGCAGGGCAGGGGCTCGGATTCCTCGTTCTCTTCTCGAGGGAGGAATCGACCCTTCGATTACTAAAGCCCGACAAGAGTCCTAAGGAGGCTAGGATTCTTGCCAAGACGGAGTGTGGAATTCTGCTGTCGATGTTCCTGCTGCAGCTGATGGTGCTGGTGGCGACTTGCGTGGTGCAGAGCTGTTGGGTGAGGGAGTATGAGGGGCTGGAGGCGGAGAGAGAAGAGACGGCGAGGCGGCGTGGGAGGAGGATGGCACGTGTGCAGGAGGAGTCGATGGCGAATGCGGCGAAGATAGCTGAGGTTCGGGAGAAGGAGATGGATGAGAAGATGAAGAGTAGGTATGGGCAGTGGGTGAAGACGGATTTCGAAGGATGAAAATCGGGTGGGGTTGTTTGGACGGTCACGATGGGATGGCCATTAGAGGTTGTGTTTAAGGGCAAGATTGGATTTGTGAGTTTTTATCTAATAGCAGTGTGTATGATAGAATACCATAGCTATGTTACTAGCAAAACTTGCATTTGTGTTGTTTGGTATATGAAGCCTCTCTCTCTCTCTCTATATATATATATATATATATATATATATATATATATATATATATATATATATATATATACCATTAAAACATTCAAAATCATGTTCTGGGCCCACCGAGATGTGGTTTGCAAATCCAGCCCATCCATTATGTGTGTCCCACTTGGATGAGGGTTCAGACCAAGTTTCAGCAGCATTCACCTGAGTTCCGGCTGATTTTTGGGATATCCCATAATTTAAAGGAGACCCATCAAATGCACGGTGTTGATGTTCGACACGCATCACGGTGGGGCCCACACAGCTCGACCTCACGGGAGCTTATCGTGAGGTATATATACATATGTATGGGTGTCGAACGTGCATTTGATGCCGTGTACGGAACTCAGGTGGGCCATACCATCTAAAAGCATGCGAAGACATGCCAAAAACATATAAAAGCACTTGTTGGGGGTCACCTGAGTTTTGAATGCTGCTGAAACTTGGTCTGAACCCTCGTCCAAGTGGGACACACATATTGAATGGGCTGGATTTGCAAACCACATCTTGGTGGGCCCAAAAAACGTCCCATAAATGTTTTAATGGTGCACGGCCGGTCTCCAATTCTGTATGTGGTGTGGCCCACACAAGTCACGGATTGTCTTGATTTTTGAGACCTAGGCCCACGATGGAATGGTGCATCTGACTGATGGGGTAGATTTTGGAAACGCATCACAGTGGGGCCCACATAGCTTGACCTCATGGTACGTTAAAATCAGCTGGAGCGCATAGTTCCTTTTCCATATGGGTTTAGGTACTGTGCGCTCGAGCTGACGATAAGCTCCCGTGAGGTTGAGCTGTGTGGGCCCCACCATGATGCATTCCGACCATCAACACCGTGCATTTGATGAATCCCCTTTAAATTATGGGATATCCAAAAAATCAGCTGTATACGGAACTCAGGTGGGCCATACCATCTAAAATTATGTGAAGACACCGTTAAAACATATAAAAGTACTTAGTAGGGCCCACTTGAGTTTTTCATGCGCATGAAACTTGGTCTGAACCTTCATTCAAGTGGGACACACATAATGGATCGGCTGGATTTTCAAACTACATCTTGGTGGGCCCTCAAAAATGGTTATGAATGTTTTAATGGTCTATGGCCCCTCTCAACTTCTGTATGTGGTGTGGACCACACGAGTCACGGATTGACTTCATTTTTGGGACATAGGCCACGATGGAATGATGCATCTGACTGATGGGGTAGATGTTCGAAATGCATCACGGTGGGGCCCACACAGCTCAACCTCATGGGACGGACAGTGAGCACCTGCGCATAGTACGTTTTCCATATATATATATATATATATATATATATATATATATATATATATATATATATATATATATATATATATGGAAAAGGTACAATGAGCTCCAACGTATTACGGTCGTCCATGAGGTTGAGCTGTGTGGGCTCCACCGTGATTCCTTTCGAACATCAACACCGTCCACCAGATGCACCATTCCATCATGGGCCTAGACGGCCCAAAATCAGCTGTATAAGGAACTTAGGTGCGCCATACCATCTAAAACCATAAGTATACATGCCAAAAATATATAAAAGCACTAGTGGGACCCACCTGCAATTTGGATGCAGGTGAAACTTGTTCTGAACCCTCATCCAAGTGGGACACACATAATGGATGGTTTGGATTTGCAAACCACATCTTGAAAGGCCCCAACAAATGGTTATGAATGTTTTAATGGTGCATGGCCCTCTCAACTTCTGTATGTGGTGTGGCTCACAAAAGTCACTGATTGACTTGATTTTCAGCCGTCCAGGCCCACGATGGAATGGTCAGGTGAGGGTAGATGTTCGAAAGGCATCACGGTGGGGCCCACACAACTCGACCTCATGGGACACTACGCTCGAGCTCATTGTACCTTTTTCCATATATATATATATATATATATATATATATATGAGAAAAGGTACAATGCGCTCGAGCTGATTTTTACGCTGTCAAGTTGTGTGGGCCCCACCGTGATGCGTTTTGAACATCTACCCCATCAGTCAGATGCACCATTCCATCGTGAGTCTAAGTCTCAAAAATCAAGTCAATTCGTGACTTGTGTGGGCCACACCACATACAGAAGTAGGGAGGGGCCGTGCACCATTAAAACATTCATAACCATTTTTGAGGGCCCATCAAGATGTAGTTTGCAAATCCAGCCCATCCATTATGTGTGTCCCACTTGAATTAGGGTTTAGACCAAGTTTCAGGCGCATGCAAAACTCAGGTGGGCCCTACCAAGTGCTTTTATATGTTTTAACAGTGTCTTCAAATAATTTTAGATAGTATGGCCCACCTGAGTTCCCGTATACGGTTGATTTTTGGCATATCCTATAATTTAAAGGGTACCCATCAAATGCAAGGTGTTTATGGTCGAAACACATCACGGTGGGGCCCACACAACTCAACCTCACGGGAGCTTATAGTCAGCTCGAGCGCATTGTACCTTTTCCATATATATATATATATATATATATATATATATATATATATATATATATATATATTGGTCCGTGTAAAGATACAGCTTATTCGAAATTAATTGAATGAACAATCATTTATAAAAAATAATAAATAAATAAAAATGCATGGACTGGGCCACCTGATTTTCAGTATCCCTTCATCCGAGGGGTATAAGACGGGATGAATAGACCAGATTGGTGTATGCTCAACAGGGAGGCCTTAAAAAATTCTACCTGCGTCTTGGATGGCCTCGATTTTTTTGGCTTAAGAAGACGGATGGGGAGACCTCTGCTTGATGGTCTAGATGTCATGCATACATCACGTGGGCCACACCAGCACCGATGCGGCTGGAGCGCACCTTTAAAGAGAACAAGTAACATGATCAAATTCAAAAGATTAAACGTCTGCGAATTTATGGGGCCCACTCTCACGAACTGATAAAACCCAGATAGAGCCATAGAGGGGGGGATTTCAACAGATAAAATTTTGAAATGCCTACCGTGGTGTTATTAAAGAAGGCCCCGTGAATACAATTCCATTGGGTACACAGTCCACAAATGCGTTCAAGGCTGATACAATCCTGACCGTCTAAATGACAATGTTTATTGAGAGAACGTGTTACAGAACAGCTAGCTCATTTTTCTTGAGGAAGATCCATGAAGCTGTAGAAGTAGTGAGTTGCTGACTACAAATACAGAGCTCAAAGCCATCAACCCTCCTGTCCAAAAAACAAACAACAAATACACATGATATAAGGCGGGCCCCATCAATGTATAAAGTCAATCGCTATTTCATTACTCTCCTCACTTGTGTGAGGCCCAGGTCCACCTGTCGGTCTCTCTTTATGTGTTGTGGCCCAGTTATCAGGTCTCTCTAGCCAGTCATAAGGTGGACCACACAAACAGACGGACATGAAAGGTTAGTTATTTGATACTCTGGCTGTGTATGACGTGTGATACACCGGCACTTGACACGCTAAATTGGACTCGGATTGGCACCGACCCCTCCAGTACCCTCGTTGGTGCTGGAAAAGCTGTGGGCCCCGCCATCATGTATTTGTTTTGTCCACTGTCCATCCATTTTGCTAACTCATTTTTTAGGCACGAGCCCAAGAATGAGGCAGATCCAAATCTCAGGTGGGTCACACCACAGGAAACACTGGTGATTGAATGCCCACCATTAAAAACTTTCTAAGGCCCAATGTCATGTTATTTGCCATCCAACCTGTTTATTGGGTAACAGAGATCTGGATAAAGGGAAAACAGCAATAACAGCTTTGAACCAAAACTTTTGTGGCTCCCAAGAAATTTTTAATGGTGGGACTAAGGTGTCCCGTATTGGTATCGGTTGGCGTAACGGTGCCCTCCGAAACCGATACGGATACGGGGGCGTAACGGCGATACGGGGGAGTAACGGCCTGTAACGGCGCAAAAAAAATTTTTTGCCAAAAAAATATGAAAAAATATGGATTAAATCCGGAATATTCTAAGCATTCCAAATATGCATTCATTTATAAATTGGAACATGTTTATGGTGGTGTAACGGTCCACTCTTTGGTGAGAAGTTGTATCGGATTTGTCATGAATTTATGAACGGATAACCTGAATTTGACTACAAAATTCATATATTTCGTTTTCTAACTATCTACTATCAATGATAGATATATTACAATGAATGTAATATGAAAATATCTTACATTTAGGTGTTTGCAATTATTTTTGAAGGCCAAAATTCATGTGTAAATAGAAAAAATATTTTAAAAATATAAAATGGTACCCCAAATATGTAAAATACACATTAACATAAAATTCTACTATGATTAACACATCATATGGCATCATTAAAACAGCAAAAGAATCATTAAAAATGATTTTTCGAATTTTCAAAAAAGGGCCAAAATAAATGCGTAAATCGAAAAAAATAAAAAAATAAAATAAAATTGCACCCCAAATATGTAAAATGCACATTAACATGTTCTACTATGATTAACACATCATATGGCATCATTAAAACAGCAAAAGAATCATTAAAAAATGATTTTTCGAATTTTCAAAAAAAGGCCCAAAATAAATGCGTAAATAGAAAAAAATATAAAATAGCACCCCAAATCTGTAAAATGCACATTAACATGTTCTACTATGATTAACACATCATATGGCATCATTAAAACAGCAAAACAACTATTAAAAATTGATTTTTCGAATTTTAAAAAAAGGGGCCAAAATTCATGCGTAAATAGAAAAAAATATTTAAAAAATATAAAATGGCACCCCAAATATGTAAAATGCACATTAACATGTTCTACTATAATTAACACATCATATGGCATCATTAAAACAGCAAAAGAATTATTAAAAAATGATTTTTCGAATTTTTAAAAAAAGGGCCAAAATAAATGCGTAAATAGAAAAAAATATAAAAAATATATAAAATGGCACCCCAAATCTGTAAAATGCACATTAACATGTTCTACTATGATTAACACATCATATGGCATGATTAGAACAGCAAAACAACTATTAAAAATTGATTTTTCGAATTTTAAAAAAAGGGGCCAAAATTCATGCGTAAATAGAAAAAAATATAAAAAAAATATAAAATGGCACCCCAAATCTGTAAAATGCACATTAACATGTTCTACTATGATTAACACATCATATGGCATCATTAAAACAGCAAAAGAATCATTAAAAAATGATTTTTCGAATTTTCAAAAAAACGGCCAAAATAAATGCGTAAATAGAAAAAAATATAAAAAATATATAAAATGGCACCCCAAATCTGTAAAATGTACATTAACATGTTCTACTATGATTAACACATCATATGGTATGATTAATACAACAAAACAACCATTAAAAAAAAGTTAACGTTTTTCGGCCGATACGGGCCCGTTACGGGGCGTAACGGCCCATAACGGTCGTTACGCCCCGTAACGGTCCCGTATCGGCCGATACGGGTACAAAAAACAGTAACGGCCGATACGACCCCAAATCGCGTATCGGCCGTCGCCATTACCGTTACGTATCGGCCGATACGGCCGATACGTAACCGATTTGGCATTCCTTGGGTGGGAGTTCAATCACCACTGTTTCCTATGGTGTGGTCCACCTGAGATTTGAATCTGCCTCACTCTTGGGACTTGTGTCCTAAAATGAGCAGGTAAAATGGATTAATGGTGTGGATAAAACACATACATCATGGTGTGGGGCACACGGCTTTTCCAGCACTGTCATGGGTGCTGGAGGGGTCACTATGAATCCGAGTCTAGTGGAATCCGCTGTTGCCGAGTTACAGTACAAAAATCAGATTGGTTGAACAATCCTAACCTTTGATTCATGGACACTTGTTTATTTCAAATAAGACCACTGGATATTCTTTCATTTTTAGCCTTCCAATAAGGGGGCATTTGGATTGTAAGTTGCTTAAGATAAGCTACTTATTCCACAAGTAGCTTATCTTAGTTTCTACTTATTAAGAAGATAAGTATGTTTGGCAAACAACATACTTACGAAAATTTGAAAAGCTAAAAAAAATTAACTGAAGTGATTATGTACTTTTAAGTAAAATAGTTACTTATAACTAATCATAAACCAAACTTACTTCTCTGAAATAAGTTACTTATCTACAACTGTGAGTAGAAAAAGTAACTTATTTGGTGGTACCCAAATGGGCCCTAAATGTCCACTAATCTGATAGTCAGATGTTCAAATAACTGTAGTTTTCAGTTCATGATACATCTAAACTGACATACATAATTTGGATGGTGTAATTTGGATTACTTATATGCTCCATATGCAAATTCTAAGTAAATTATATATGCATATGTATCATTCATCACAATGCCAGAATATCAAAGTTTTTCTCGATGAGAAATTGACCGAGGTCCAACATTTGAGGTACATGTGTGGCCCACCTGATCGATGGGGTGAGCCTGCTTTTTGGGTTCACATCACACAGCGGGACCCAGGTCCTTCATATGCTCTGTAGCCCAGTTATCAGGTTGTCTAGTTATAAGGTGAGCCGCACAAATGGATGGATAAGAGATTGACCAAGGTCCCACACTTGAGGTACACTTGGCCCACCACATTGACTGGGGAGCCTTACTTTTGGGTCAGGTCACATTCACGGAGCCCACCTGATGAATGGTGTGGATGCCAAAACAGGACGTGAAATCCGCGTTTTTTAAAAATGATGGAAAATAGTTGGAATCTTTTTACCATTTAAGTAATCTGACTCACCAGAAAGTGAAGGTGTCATGGCGAAATCAAAATGCGGAAGCAATACCCCAGCAGCAATGGGAACAGCCACAACATTGTATGCAACCGCCCATGCCAGATTTTGATGGACTTTGGCCATCGTTGCCTTTGCAAGGTCCAGAGCATCCCCAATCTGTCCGAAGAACATACATTTCAGAACAAAACCATGGGAAAGCAAAACTTCAAATCATGGTTAAAAAAGACTCAGCAACTCGGACCGACTCGTTTGGTCACAAGCCGACTCAGAATGGGGTGCTACTGATTCCAAGTCGACTCGGACAATTCGCACAGGTCTCGTCCAAGTCTTCAAAATCATGCTTTGATTGTCTTTTGCAGCAAGTTTAGCTAGTATTGATAGCCTCTAATTGCTCCACGTCCATGTGCGGCAATGCAGACCATTCGCCTGGTCAGTACTACCGTGGATGGGCCATAGGATACCAATCCAACTGATCAGAGATCCTGATCCTCCAAACGTAGGAACAGCATTCCACATTTCAAGAACCTGTGTGGATAGTGGGATAAATCTTGTGACCCATCCAAGATGAGTCCCACTGGATGGATGGTCTGTAGCGCAAATGCGACAGAGAGCAAACAAATGGCTAGCGAAGCAATTTATTGAAATATGCATTCTTACACACAAAAAACCGCACCTGCGAAAGCCTGTTACCAAGAAGAATTACAGATGCTGCATCAGAGGCAGCATTTTCTTTTGCCTCGATTTGCAAAGCGATCCCAACATCAGCAAGGGCCAAAGAAGGCGCATCGTTTATACCATCACCCACCTACGAGTGGCGGAACAAATGAGTTAGCAAATGATAAAATAGTTGAAAGTTTCTTTGCATGTGCTATATTCATGTTCCGGTGATAGAATTTGAATAAACCAATGAATCTAGTTTAGGCTATCTATCTTGGGCATGCTCCAGTGGCGCCAGTACCATTGCAAGTAACACTGGTGACGGGCAGATGTGGGGTCCATTTGATGAATGCATAAAATCCAACCTGTCCATCATATGCTTTAGCGCATATTACCTCCAGGGCCCCAAAATCAGGCTGATCCGTGAATCAGGTGCGCCACACCACATAGAACAAGCTGGGAAGGGCTTTTTATGAAGGGCCCACCATGTTGAGTATATGAAATCCATACCATTCAGACCCTTCATCTGGCCTGGATGAAGAGTCGAGATGAAAATCAATCTGTTTTGAGATTCAGGTGGGCCCTGTGTAAATCCATGGTGTGCTTCCCCTCTCACATTGTTCCCTGTGTTGTGGCCTACTTGAGTGTTGGATCAGGCTGGTTTTTGGCACCAAAGAATGATATGAGGTTATTCATCTGAAGGATGGTTAGATGGCCTTCATCCATCACGCGGGCCCCCAAGTTTCCAGTACCACCGTCACCGGTACCACTCAAGCATACCCCATCGGCTGGAGGACCCTTTAATGGCCGCTCATAGGCATGGGATTTCAGATCCTTCTTTCCTCCATAGTGTAAAAGCCCAAAAGCCCGACTCAATCCAATATTCAGCCAGGTCGGGTTGACCCGAAGACTCAACTCGATATTTCATAATTAAATTAAGAAATACTGAAGTTGATAATCAATGTTTGCAATAGTATTAGTACAAACAATGGCTAATTTTCAGAAATACAATGCATGATGATGTGGTAATGCCATTGCAAGGTCGTGTTTGAATCTTGCTTTTACTTATTTATTTTTAAAAAATCCCACCACTCAGTGACTTGGTTCAAGTCACACCACGTCATGTCAGGTCGACTGAGTTAACGAGCTGACTCGACGAATCTTGCCGAGTCAGAATCAAGTCTCGCACACCAGCTAGTTTCTTGGTGACTTGGCTCAAAATGCCATTGAGTCGAGTCCACAAGTTTTAGGAATATGCTTTCCTCATGTGCTAATGTGCATGAGTTTTGTGATGCCCATAAGGTGGGTAACATCAAGTATGTGCCATGTCCTGAAAATCAGGCAGCCAGGAAATCAGTTAGTCGACACATGCCATGTACACAGACTCAGAAAACTTTTCCGCCACCCATTTTTCCAGGCGCATACCACCCACCTGATAACGGGACCAACTGGACTTTTGGGCAACAGCACAAATGGTGGGGCCAACCAGATGAATGACCCAGGTCCTACTCAGGTAAGTAGCCATTGCATTTCTCTTGGAGTGTTAGGTGGCAGTTCCAGAAATAAGTTTACCATCGCAACACGGTGCCCCTGAGCTTGCAGACTTGATATAATGCCTGATTTCCGCTGTGGAGTTAAGCTTGCATTGACACTTTCACTTTCTATTCCAACTGCCTTGGCGATGCTTGCCACTGCCTCTTCCCTGTCGCCCGACAAAAGGATTGGTTTGATGCCCTTCCGCTGCAGCCTAAGAATCCAGAACAACCAAGTAAGCACGCAAGTCTTGTACAGCTTATATCCAATGACAAATGTGGATTTTCATCTATTGAGGTCATCTGAGTGTCTACAGTTAGAATGTACTTGCATCCACAGAAACACGAAATTCAATCACACTGAGGATACCAAGATGCTGATGCTGACACATACCTAGATAAGAAAATGGGATACAATTCTCCATTCCACAAATACAGATACCGGTTTTCCCATTTGTAACATGATATTCTGATTTAGTTTTTCATGAGGTACTGTTCTTATAATCTTTCTAATTATGATAGGTCTAGTGAAATTGGTAATGCTTATACACATGCACGTATATGCTCACACACACACACACACACACACACACACACACACACACAGAGTTCTAAGCTCGAACTTGCACACAAGTGTACATATTTAGGGAGCGGATTAGGTGTTACCTGGGTAACACCTTAGATGGTGTTACCCTTACAGTGGGGCCCACCTTGATGATGTGTTGTATATCGATGCTGTCCATTCGTTTCTCCAGCCTATGTTAGGACTGGTTCCCAAAAATTAAGCAGATCCAAAGCTCAGGTGGACCACACCACAGGAAACATTGGTGATTGAGTGCCTCACCATAAAAAATTCCAACGGGCCCATCGTAAGGCTTTTTTAACGTTTATCTGCCATCCAACCTGTTAATAATGTCAAGAATAACTGGATAAAGGGAAAATACAAAGATCAGCTTGATCCAAAACTTTTGTGGCCCACATTTTTTAATGGTCATTCATCACTGTTTCTAGTAGAATGGTCCACCTGAGATTTGGATCTTATTAAGGTTTGGGATCGTGTCCTTAAATGAGAAGGAAAAACAGATGGATGGTGTGGATATACAAAAAAATACATCAAGGTGGGCCCCACATGGTTAGTGTAACATCCACTAAGGTGTTATCCAGGTAACAGCTAATCTGCACCGGCATATTTATAGACATTTCAGACAACCATATCACCTCAAGGGCGAAAAATTTGTTAATTGAATGGGCGGCTAATGTTTCTGTTTTTAGGTCTCTGGTTTCTTTTCTGCTATCTCAGCAGTCCCCCCTGTTTCCCCGTTTTTTGTTTCTTAATATAATCCAGTTGCTTTTAAATTTTTAAATTTTTTTTTTTTTAAAAGATAGATAAGAGGACTAGTCAGCAGCTTTGACTCAGCATCAGCAGACATCCGCATCTATGTGCACGTGGCAGTCCAAATAGTATAATGAAGTGGAAGAGAAAGTACCTATTTACTGTAGATCGTGCATCAGAACGTAAGATATCTGATATGGCAATTGCACCAATGACGCCTTCTCCTTCACGCCCGACATAAACAACTGATTTTGAATGGTTGGATTGAGATATGACATTTGAAGATAGATGCGTGATCCGATTTTTCAGCTCCATTAAATCAAACTGTGTTGATTTTTTCTGAAAATGTTCATGAACCCATTCCATTTTACCTACTGCAACCAAGGACCCATCTAATTCCGCCAAGGATCCAAAGCCGGGTTCTGTTAATTGTCCACTTGTGGTAGGGATTTCCAAGTTCATCGACTCTGCTTTGTTTAAGACAGCCTTTGCAATTGGATGTGATGCTGTTTTCTCCACAGCAGCAGCAAGCCGAAGAATTTCAGACTCATCATAAACCAAAGAAGCCACAGCAGTGACAGCAGGTTTTCCTTCCGTGAGGGTTCCTGTCTGGAGGTTGAGACAAGAGGGGATACAATACAACGAGGATATGATTTTTATTTTTTATAAACATAACAATGAGGATATGTTTCTCAAGTAATAAGAGAAAAATGTTGCAATAGTTTTGGAAATTTGCAAAGTCCATGAGCACATATCTGAGCTGTGCACCAGGTTAGACCTACAGCATAAGGTGGTCCATCCCAGAATTCAGGCTGGTCCACTATACAGGCAGGCCATATGTGAATGATGAATGTAGAACATTGACGGTTTTCGTTAGGCTGTACATGTTTTGGTACATTCGAGGCACGCCGATGTGATGACTGGCCTGATTTTTGGGACAGGTGATCTACACAGTGGGACCCACTTGACACATGTCTCCGATGTAACACACAAGCAAACCTGGCATGTGTGGTTGTGTAGAGGTGTCTGGACTTAGCAAAGCTCATGTTTTCTGATATCTGTTCCTCAGTTTAGGCAGCAACACACGTGGAGAGAATATAATGCATGAACTTGAGAAGTACTTTGTCTAAAGCAACAACATCTATGCCAGCCAAACGTTCCAAGACATCTCCTCCTCTTATAAGAAGTCCTTGTTTTGCACCTGCTCAGATGTCAATGAAACAAAAAACAAGATCAGAACAGCTATAAACACATACAGCTGAATTGTCAATATAAATGAATTGAAATCAATATTGCAGGTCCTGATCAAAAGTACTCAAAAGATGGCCGGATATGAATTAGTATGACATGGAAATGTGAGAGTTCTTACAAAGAGATTTCAGAGAAAAAAAAAAGTGATGAAAGCAATGGAATCCTCTATTACTAAATTAACTGAGAAACTCTAAATCAGTGGTTCGGATGACAGAAGAAAAGTTGAGTCGAATATCTCAAATACAAGAAAATAAATAGATATCATACCGAGGGAGGTCCCTACTAGGATAGCTGTAGGAGTAGCAAGGCCAAGTGCACAAGGGCAAGAAACTACCTGAAAACAGAACAATAATTACACAACTTTCATTTGCAATCATATCACATACTGAAGTTTTTTGTCTTTTAAAAAAGATTGCCTACTTCAGTGGGGCGTGTAATGATATAATCTACCCCATCCTGTCTATGCTCTTCATGGTGAATACAAGGTTGCATTGTCATTGTTCATTGATTTCAGTCTCGCATTTTGTGATATACATAAATACCTATCACCTTACAATATTTCCACATGGATTTAGGCCTTCAGCAATATGGAAATAGGAAAAGCCAGAATAGAGGATATTTGGAGGTGTGGCTGGGATGGGTTAAGCCACATGGCCAATGCACGGTGTTTCAAGTTCTCCACCCACAAATCTGACATATAACATACCAGATGATACCTTAAAAATCATCGCTTTAGCCTTTCACCCAGAAATTTGGGCTTTTGAGGCCAGTTCCCATTACCAAAACAAAATAATCATAATTATTATTATTGAGCATTTTGTAGAGATATGGTTCTATTGAAAAGACTTCATGGCCTATGGTCTAACTGAAGTTATGGTCCCTGATAGAGTGGAAGGGCAGAATAGGATTCATGTAGCTGACACCAATTAATTGGTATAAGGCTTAGATGATGATGATCAGTGATTTCAATATCGATGATATCGGCCAATACATCCCACGATATATCATTTATCCTCACCTGGGCGATACGAAACTCCAAGGTAGTATTTGAAATTCTTTGTATCATGGTAGATATTACAATGTATTGCATAATATCATAGATATCGCAATGTATCGCATAATATCGTAGATATCGCAAAATACTAAGAGATATCATGACCAGTTCCTTTTATAAAATTCCCGATATTACACATAATCACGGGAAGCCCAGGGCTTTCTTAAGAAAATTTGACAAAATAAAAATAAAAAATCCAAATCTCTTTTTCTTGATTCCTCTCCACTTCTAGCTAGATCTAGTGGATTTCAACCCTTCTTCTTGAATCCCTTTGAAGAGAAACACAAATTTCAAGTTGAAATCAAGTTCCAAGCTGATTTGGGGCCGTTTTCAATCTAAGTCCATTTCGGAGTTTTTTTCTTTCTTTCTTTCTTTCTTTCGAAATTTCACTCCTGATATATGGGCAACTCTATGTGGGTCTAAGCCACAACTACACACATCATTCACAGGTTCTATTTCTTTTTTTTGCTTTTGTATGTATTGCTTATGTTTCCATACATGTCTTTTTACATTTTGCAAATTATATGAATTGACTTTGAATATATGTCAAATAGCGCATAGATTAAGACTCTACACAAAGGAAACCTATTATGTGCACTTGTTTTTTGTGATGTTTTGATTTCTAAGTGTGTATTGATGTCATTCTTAACAATCCCTGAAGTTTCATTGAAAAATTCGACCAATTTCCCGATGTTTCCCCATGTTTCCCAACAACAGCAATACATAACGCGATACAACCGATATATCCCATGCGATAACTGATATGTATCCGTATCCCAAGGGTGCGATACATTACGCTATAGTGATACAAAAAACATTGATGATGATCATGATTTTGTAGAGATGTGGTTCTATTGAAATCAGGCATACCCATGGAGAAAAACATGTATTGGCTCATAAGCTAGTGAGCTTTGGGCCAAATTTACAAACTCTTTAAAGTTGAGTTATGTGATGATATTTTATTAAATATGAGCAAAAAAGATGCAAGAAACCATCAAGGTAATCAATAAGAGTTGCCAACACAGAGCAAGGAGTGACCTTGTTTGGCAAGAGAACAGCCACCTATCCTTTAGAAGCATCCAAAGAAACAGCTTTGTTTCATTCATTTCCTCTTTTATTGCATGCTGTGTTTTCCTTGCAAACATGTCAGTCTTAACTTGTAAAATTTCGTAATTTATGTTTTTCTTGCACATCAGAGTATAACTTTTCTCGTGCAACTTTAGGGTTCTAGTGGTGTATAGTCTCACTTCAAATTGTTTTGCACTATGCAGCGTCTACACATGCCTCGGATTCTTGAGATCAACCGTCAAATTATTCCGCAAACATCAAGTTAGACATGCTTGCAAATTACGGCTACATACAGAAGTTTATCAAAATTCTTGGAGAAAAAGGCTTATCTGTTGGGATATCTAATCCCACACAATGTACACTATTTCTAGTTGTGTATTCGGTAGCAAAACCATCAAATACAGTTTACATGCATAAGGCTTTCTGTATTCTATATGTGAAAAAGAAATTGAAAAGTATGACGTTTCCAATTATTAGAATGTAATCATTCAATGTCATGTTCCCAAATACTCACTAATACATCCACAGAGAGTTTCAAGCTTAAAAGCAACGAGTTCCCATCAGGTCCAGCAATATCATTGAGCAGGACATCAGGAAAGACTTGAGTACCAATATAATACCTGAACAAAAATGACAAGCAATAAGTTGCGGCAGAAAGTAACATGAGTACATCAAACACACAACTGCAGAAATCATGATTGAGATTCCTATTAAATAATTCAATTTGAAGGAAAAAAAAAAAAAAGAAAGAAAGAAGGAAGCCATAGCAACCTAAAAGCAGAATGCTTCAGTTAGCTTCCAGTGAAGCCTAGGAATAAGCCAAAATATTCCAATTCAAAGACTTAATTTTGCAATTCCTACCAGTTAAGTGTATATTATTAGTCATAAAAATGCTTCTAGTTTAATGAGCTGCAATATACATTGTGACAGAAGGAAAAAAAAATAAAATCAAGCGAGCTGGAATCAAAATGCACATACCAGAAAGCAAATGTTGCTGCAGACAGCGTCATCACACTGTACACGAAAGGCCCTGCAATTGCATCTGCGAGCCTTTGGATAGGTGCTTCATGTCCTTGAGCATCCTCGACCTATGGAAGGTCAATGTAATTTTTGTAACACGGAAATCTTCATGTCTACCTTTATTATTTTTAGTTTTTTGGAGATTCAGGTGAAACCCATCATAGGTTACATGGATATAGTCTTTGAAATTGTTTCTTTTTGTTCTTCTTTTTTCTTTTAGTGTTGAGTATTAAAAATATCAAACTAATCAACTTGAAGAAAATACCACTAAAAGGTGTTTGGATCCCACAATAAACAGGTGGATAACCATCCAACAAGATCAAACTCATCCAAAAATATAAAGGGGAAAGGTAGTGCCTAGAGCAAATACATTCTAAATGGGTAATATTTACTGAGGCAAAGCAAATGCTGCACTGACCATGCGAATGATCTTGGAAATTGTTGACATAGAGCCAGTCGTCAAGGCTTCAATCCTTAAAGGACCATCCTGAAACGAAGTACGTGATGAGATTCATGATTTCTGAAATCAATTCAGACAATTTATCTAAAGCATCCACATCAAATGCCAAGACAATGATAGTATTCACGGGATTCAGAATTTAAGAGTGTTGCAATGAGGAAATGCTAACATAGAGGAATAGCCCATTCTTGGATATGTTATTATTAAATGCTCAATATGTTGAGATTTATAGAAATAAGAAATATGTTAGGAAAGGTTTTTTACCTGCACTATCTTTTTTCTGGAACAGTGAGTGCAGCTTTACATTTTGTTATTCTATACAAGACCAGCAACTAGCTCTTTTGAGCAAACTATTATGCCCTTAGTGGAAGAAGACGATCAACATGTTGTTGATTAAGGACTACAATCATGCACTGACTCAGCTTAGATACCATCTCAAGATCGTTCCCTCCCTCTAGGCCAGGGGCACGCCTGTGCTCAAGGTTCAGGCCCATTGCTCTCAAAACTCAAGTCAAAATAATACCGAAGCATATTTTCAAAATGTCCTAAGTCATAACCTTGTCCCACCTATTTGAGGGTCAGCATTTTCAAACATACCTAAAAATAAAAAGTAAAAGAAGAAGAGAGAAAGAAAGAATGAATGAATGAATGAAAGAATGAAAGAGATAAAAATAAAAGAAAAATACCATTGGGATGAAAGAGATACAGGGTCCCGATAGTGAATGGTGTGAATCTTCAAAAAAACGAAAAAAGAAAAAGAAAGAAAAAGTTGGAAGGACAATGAAAATGGATCCAAAATGAGCAAAGTCAAGCTAAAGTAGTCAGTGACACATAAATAAAGTCAATGTGATTAAAAAAGAAAAGAAAAGATGAGTAGACCCTGTTTACTGCATAGGCATCTGTGTCCTTGAATTGAAGATTAAAGTTCGTGATTGAATATATCAGAAATATCTTGGGTTGAAGAATTTGAAGCAGAGAGCAGCAATGAATATATCAACGAAAAAGGTAGCTACACCATATGCTTATGTGGCTCTCACCAATAGTTTCTTGATTGTTAAATTTTATCCACATATCAATTATACTTATTTTCCTACAGCCAACTCTGCAGTATTAAAGGAGCTTAGGTCTTTCAGAAAGAATGTAAAAGCCCACACGCCTGAGATCTCCAAACCACGAATACTTCACCCATCTCTGGAAGTCATGTAGATCTATTCATGTTTTACTGCGATTACTAGTATGTTCTTTATTACTTCAACGCTTTCATATACTAGTTAGACATTTCTTTTGATAAGAAAGATAAATTTACAAAACTTCTTAAGAATATCCCGTTATATCTATTTTTAGCATTATTGGGACCATGGTGTTTTTGTGTCGCAGAAGTACAAATTAGAATTTACAGAACCATGCTGGTTCTTAAAGTGATTCCAGACATTAAATATTCATTATACTCCGAAAAGGAACACTTAATAAAAACTAAGCCATTCTAGACAGAACCATACCCAATTTATTGTTCCAGCTGAAACAACAAGATCCCTTTCCTTAAATACAGGAAGAGATTCTCCAGTGAGCATGGATTCATCAACAACACTTCTGCCAGCAAGAACCCTCCCCTGAAGATTGAGAAAGTTAGAATTTACTAAAGATTAAATAAACATGCAGAATAACAGAACAGAACAAAATTTGTTTTAAAGAACTCTAAATTCAGTCTTGTTTTAAAGAACAACTGAAATCCACAATCATTGCCAAGGGCCTTCATTACTAAATAAAAACTAAATGACTTCATACGAATTTGCAAAATGCACATCTATTTTTGTAAACAACCCCAACTTCATACAATTGCATTGCAGTTTATTAAGTTCTTAAACATTGGGAATGCAAAAAATTAGGATTCAAGCTCTGAGGTAATGATTTATTGCCAGCAACAGTAAGAAATGACCTGAGACCCGTACTTCAGCAAATAATATGCTGAACAACTCAATTATTGCGGCTTCCATTGATTGACACAATAATCTTGTCCATTAGTAAGGAAAGAAGCATTTTTTTAAAAAAACAATGTGATGGGTATGTTAGACTTCTAGCGTCCTTGTTGATAGGTGATGGAATAAACATCAAGAGAATAGCCTTCTTCCAAAAGAACCGTAATGCACCAGCTCTAATTTTCCTCTCATCAGCAAAAGGAAGTAACAAATATGTGTTATAACTGACGACCAAACTGGATTTTCCACGACTATGAAGTACATTATATTGAATTGCATAATTTGCTGATTCTACACGGTCTATTCCACCCTTGTGCATAGTGCTATTTTGGTTAGTTAATACTAGTGTAGGTAATATTTTCTTATATGTCCAGGATCATTCACCATCATCGCTATAATAATCACCGTAAGACTTATCCCAGCTATTTGGTATTGGCTTTACAAATCCTTGTCCTCCAATCATTCCGAAGGCCCAAGCCTCAGCCAAGAGGATGATCAATGAAAATCAAGAATTTTAAGACTCGTATTATGTGCAATCACTATCTTCACATGTTACTGGAAGGGGTAACTAGTAGTCTATCAAATCAATCTTCCCAAGCAATGTAGTTTCATTTGCTTCTCATACTAGTTGACCCTTGCATATGCGGGATCATTGTTCTTCGCAAAAAAAAGAGGTGTTAAGTAAAAAACGAATTGGGAGCCCTGGCAGGCACGCAATGCTTGCATATGCAGAAGTCTTCTCAGGATTTGTTGCCCAAGCTAAATTTTGTTTATAATCATGTTGCGCCAAAAGACTACTAACCAAAAAGAACCCACAATACCAGCACATCTTTGAGTAAACTCAACAGGTTTAAACTGAGTACAAACAATACTGATTTTTTATTTTGTTTAATGACAACAGGGTGTCCCCGCCCCCTTTTGAGGTGAGACTATTCCCTGTGGATGCACGCAATCACCCGCCAACCATGTGCATCGGGTAATTCAGTACTATAAACAGTACTGAATTATAAAAACTGGTCTATCAACAAATTGCAGAAATGACAATCTTATACCATATTAGAAAATGTCATAAAGAAAAAAAAAAAAAAAAAAAACAGCTAGTGATCATGGTTGACTGTCAAAAGTCATATTCAGAATAATGAGGAGTCAGTGCTAAAGTAACATACATCTACAGGAATAGTTTCGCCAGGTAAAACCAATACTGAGTCTCCAACTCGAACATCATCAGTGGGGACTTCAACACAAATTGCATCCGCACTAAGCACATTATCAGCTGAGGTATCGCCTTCAGAGGAAGTAATCACTAATCGTGATTGAGATGATACTAGTGACTGCAAGAAAACTCATATCATTAGTCACCCCAGTATAATTTCATATTTTAATAGATGCCCTTATATATAAATACTAACACCATTATGTATTCATCTGAGCAAACTTGTATCAGCACACCGCATGTGCAAATCCAGATTTTAAGAGAAAACTTATGATTAAGGCCACTTTGGCATTTCCTTACATCTGACAGCATAATGTTTTTTTTTTTTTTTCCTTCTTCCCAGAAAAGAATCAACCAGTTCATATTTTATATTGTGAACTAGGGTTCATGTCGAGTAATTTGGAACCCTGTTCTAAGTTCAAGTTTGAGCAAATGCATGAGCCAACCAAAATGATGTCTAGCAAGATCCACGTTCCACACCACCGGATAGTAATGTAGAAAAATCAGAATTCCTTCAGATTACAGACAGATGCCTGAAGGAGATGTGGTGATGTCATGTGTGTGAATGCATTTGGGAATTGTGTATGTGTGCAGTATTTTAGTTGTATGGGTGTGTAATATTTGGAACTCCCTCATTACATCATACCTTGTAATGTTGCTTAGGTTTTTATGATCAAGTATTATTGGGGTGTGAGACAATCATACTCCACAAAACCCTCCTCTCCAAAACTCTCCTCTTCTTGTTCATGTGATCAATTATATGGGATCAGAAAGGGTGGTTAGAGCTACAATCTAAAAGAATAAACAGCACATGAATAACCCAGGAAGATTAGTAGAACTTACTAAGAGTTCATTCATATCACTGGAAGCCTGAAGCCTTGCTTTTTCTTCGAGTGAACGTCCAAGAAGTACGAAACCAAGAAGCATGACCTGCATGCTACAAAACAACATCTTGCATGAGAAATAAATTATTTCCAAAAAGTTATATATGGGCTTTCAAGTTACCAACACTGATATTAATGTAGATAATCACATAAAAATGGATGAACCACCATAAACAGGTACTTATTGCAGATTTAAAAATTTTAAAATAAAAAATAAAAATCATATGCTCTTTTGGAGTTCCTTGTATTCAGAACTCGGGACAACTTCAGCAGATGTAAATGACAAACACTCTAATAAAAAAGTCAAAACTCAAAACAACTGGAACACCCACCCAACCTCCCAGAAAAAAAAAAAAAAAAAAAAAAAAAAAAAAACAGCATCATGCCATGAAAAGTGCATAGTTAAGCCAATGCAGACTCCATTCTAGCAGACTCCATTCTAACATGAAATTGTTGCGTTTTAATTTTTAAGCCCCATGACTCACTTGTTGATTAAAAGAACTCCAGGTGAAATCCATAGTTTGCATATGCTTCTTGCAGCAGAGTCACCACAGATCGACTCACTGTAGAGCCTGACAGCAGTGTGAACTCAAAGTCTAGTGAACAATCATTTTCTCCATGCACACATGTTTTGATGTTCTGATTTTTGCACCAATTCCCTAGGAGCACCATTCTGCATGAACAGAGGGCAATTTGCCCCACTTTTGCAGTCTGATGAAACAGAACATACTGCATTGCTATCACGCCCAAGGTCCACAATATTCAGCGTGCAGCTCAGTGAGGTTCATAATTTCTGACAACTTCAAAGAAGTGTAGGTCTTACCAACAACTGTGTTAACTACCCAGTGGGAGGATTGTTCGATTTCTTCAGGTTGATAGTTCAAGGCCCCTAGAATGGATTACCAACCAAGAGGGGGAAAAAATGTAGGTCTTAGCAGATTTAGTTCCTATTGCAAAGCCAAGCATTATATATCTTTCTACCCAAATCCTGCTTCATCAATGATTGGAGGACAGGAGGTTTGCATAAAATGGGATGGGAAAAAAGGAAAAAACTTCGGCAAAACTATTTTAACAATGGAACCGATATGATTCAATTGATTCATAAACATGGACACTAAGTGAAAAGATAACATTCATATATGAGAATGCAATTCAGAGCTCTAAAAGGAGCTGCAAAGACTGGTGTCAAAAGAATCACCGGTTCATCAAAAAATGATGCATCCCATTCAAGCCCAGGGTTTAGCAATGACACCTACATCAGAGAATAAGAAGTTACAAATCAAATGAATACTTTTACAGTATAATTTAAAAAAAAAAAAAAAATTTAAGGTGAGGAATTTATTGAAGGAAACAGGAAATGCAAAAGGGCCCTAAAATCATAGATGAAGTGTAATATCAGCTTTCAAAAATTAACTCACTGTGCTTATTACGAATGCAGCAACAGATCCAAATCCAACAAGAGAATTCATATTTGGTGATCCCTTTGTGAATGCCCTCACGCCATCGAATAGCAAGTCTGCAATGGAGTGAATGTGTAAACAATGTCAATGCTTCCTAGAAGAATGACAATCCTAAAAGCATATTCTGTGCATTTGATTGTCAGGCAAGAAACATAACAACAATGTGAAATGAAACTATCAGGGCCGTAAAATGTCTTACAAAATACAACTCCACTTGGTAGCTATTGCACTAGAAGCCAGAAGGCCCCCTTTCCAAGTAAAGGAGGATGGTTGATGTCAGATGGGCGGCCAATTGTCTAACTTTTGCCAAACTACCATGGGAATTCTTGTTTTGAATCTTGATGGAATGATTGCCAAAACAGGATTTGTAAAGAAGGCTATGTTGATGATGATGATAATGTTTCAAATTAGCCATTTAAATATATATTTTTTTTTAAAAAAAAAGAAGAGTCAATAATTTATTTTTTTTAAATGACGACTGGTATGCTAAAACCACTTTTGGGTTAACTTCACCCACGACCCATTTTTACAACCATTCTCAAGGAAATAATTGGAAACAAAATTCTGAAGAAAAGAAGTTATAGGAGAAATTATAGGAGATCAATCCTCTTTTTATAGGAGATCAATCCTCTTTTTAAATAGTTCACAAGCTTCCAACTCGTCAACTGACTGACTAGTCCATGACTTCTAGCAGCAGCACTAACAGTAAAAGAGTATAATTGCATCATCTTCCACCTAATGTCCAACTCCCATGTCTAAAAGAAAGTCCAACTCGCAGTTCTGGATTTTCCTTTTGGTCATTAACTCCCACTACTGGATAATTATATCTTAAAAGAAGGGGGGGAAATCCCAGTTCCGAATATCACAACTCCTAAGCACTTTGGGTTCATCAAAACGCCTATTTTCTGGTTGTTGTCACCAATCCTGCTCCTGCTTCTTGTAACAACAATACAGACAATATAGCTGCATAATGCATCTTCGAACTTTCGATGCAGTACCCTTCTTTCCAGGTGAGACACTTGTAGCAGTGGTGTGACCATAAAGCTGGCAATAACACTCATTACAAGTTACAGCCAGCTTGAAAGGCTCATTCTAGCGTCCAGTTATAACATTCTAGGTCACATGAAAATTCAAAATACCAGTGCATCGTATCATATTGACGCAGGGAAGAGCGTGAAACAGTGAAACGGAAGATCACCGTCTTCCCCAAGTAATCAAAACCTTGAATCCACAAGGTAAATTCTTGAGTCCACAAGCAAATAAAAGAGAAAATTCAGGTATCTTTTATAGCATAATAATTCTGAGAGTTTCTAATTACATTACTTAAAAAGAAAACCAAAACCCTAATTCATTTAAAAATTACCCAAAATAGCAAAATCTCTCCCAAAGCCTAATTTGCCAGAATAGAAACGTCTAAATAAACCTTACCGGAGCATTCCTGGCATTATTACACGCAACTTCTGAAAAAGACGGAAATCTTAAAACTGTGAGAATAAGGAGATACGATGAAAATGAAAATGAAAACGTCCAAAAATAGTAATTTTTTTCCAAAATCAGTCTTGAACCGGAGTCGTGCGTTTTCTTGCAAAACGGACGAATTAGGCCGATTTAGCAAGTCGGTTGACCCCGGAAGCATCGTTACATAAAAATCGATAGGTCGTGCGTTTCGTGACGATGCCCGGATTAAAAGTTACGGCTATTTTACAATCAACACTTCGAACGACAATATCTCCCTATTCGGAACGAATTTCTTCGAACCGGACAATGCCTGGGACCCAATTACATCATGCCCTACGTAGGATTGGGCCCGATTTTGATGGACAACTTCTGCTTCCGTTCGGGCTTTATTTGGTCCAACTGTACTAGAATACATCTGCAGTTTGCCCTACATCAATCCCCTCCACTTGAAAAGAACTCCTTCCTGAGTTATTCAGCAGACTCGGCTCATGATACTCATACAGGTCTGCCACATTGAATGTTCGTGAGATATCCAAACCCTTGAGAAGATCAACAATATAGGCGTTGCCATTGATTTTCCTAAGTATCAGAACATGGCCTTCTTGTTCATCTACTTGTTATATGTCCTAGTTGGAAACCTCTCCTTGGGCAGGTGAACTATCACCCACTTCAAACACCTTCTGGCGCCAATGTTTATCAGCCTCTTCCTTGTACTTGGCATTAGACTCTTGTAATTTCTTTTGGACCTCGGCATATACTGTCATGATCCGATCCACCATATGGTTTGCAACAACACTCATACCCGGTAACTTAGGCAATGGGACCAAATCTAGTGTATGCTTAGGAATGCAACTATACACAAGCTTTAATGGGGACTTGACGGTGGACTGATTCTGCATATTGTTGAAGGCAAACTCCACATGAGCAAGAGCAATATCCCACTGCTTGAGCTTATCACCAGAAATACAGCATACGAGGTTCCTGAGCATACGATTCATCACTTCTGCTTGTCCACCCATCTGGGGCTGGTAAGTGCAGCTATACTGCAAGGAGGTGTCAAACCGTCGCCATAAAGTCCTCCAAAAGTGTTTGAGGAACTTGGTATCATGATCCGAGATAACTGTATTGGGGATGTCGTGTAGTCACACAACCTCTCCGAACAAATTAGCAACATGGGTCATGTCTAGAGCCTTCTTGCACTGGATAAAATGGGTCATCTTGGAAAACCTGTCAACCACCACAAATACCGAATCCATACCTCGCTGGGTCCACGAAAGACCTAGCTCGAAGTCCATATACAAGTCCTCCTAATGGGCATTAGGTACAAGTAAAGGAGTGTAAAGGCCCGTGTTCTGTGACTAGCCCTTAGAGGTTTGACATGTATGGCACCTCTACACTACTTTCCCGACATCCCTCTTCACTTTGGGCCAAAAGTACCGCTCCTCCAAAAAAGTTATTGGCTTGTCTCACCCTAAGTGACCGTCGAAACCACTGTCATGTAACTCTTGAATGATGCGCTCTCGCAGCGAACTCTGTGGCGTGCATAACAAATTTCCTTTGAAGAAAAAATTATCTTGGATATGCAAGTCACTTGGCTAACCCATCTACCATCTGACCCACGCGCCCTTGAAGTCATCGTCATCTGCATATAGTTCTTTGAGGCACTCAAACCCCATGACCTCATTACTCATGACAACCAGTGAGGTCGCTCGCCTACTAAGTACATCAACAACCTTATTATGTTATTTTACTTTATGCTTCAACACGAACGTGAACTCCTACAAGAAAGAAATTCATCTGGCATGCACACGATTAGTATTGACTATTAATATATTTGAAAGACTAATGGTTGGTATAGAGGATAAACTTCCTCTAGATCAGAAAATGTATCCAATGGCGCAAAGCCTGTATGACTGCAGATAACTCCAACTCGTATGTGAACCACTTCTTACAAGCCTCACTTAGTTTCTTTTTGTAAAATGCTACAGGTCTGCCTTCTTAAGACAACACGCCTCCAATACCCACATAAGAAGCGTCGTACTCTACCTTGAACAACTTATCAAAACTAGGGAGCACCTTGATCTCTGCAAAGCTTCGGTCTGCCTCCTTAGTCCACTGAAACTTCTCCTTTTTCATGTGATCAGTAACAAGGGCCACAATAGTACTAAAGTTTCACAAGAAAATAAAAGAGAAAATCCAGGTATCTTTTATAACACAATAATTTTGAGAGTAAGGATTACATTACTTGAAAAGAAAACTAAAACCCTAATTCATTTAGAAATTACCCACTAGAACCGGCTAATCCCTAATAGCTTTCACCTTTTCTTCATCCACATGGGTCTCCAGGTACATCACCACAAAGCTCAAAAATAAAACGCTACCTATCAGGAAAACTGCACTTCTTTAGATTGAGATACAGTTTGTTCTCCATAAGCAACCGAAGCACCTACCAACGATTCTCTACATGGTCTGCCTCACCCTGGCTATAAATCAAATATCATTAAAATAGACTACTACGAATCGCCCAATAAACGGTTTCAGAACCTATTTCATCAACCTCATAAACATACTAGGCACATTCAAGAGTCCTAACGACATAACTAGCCACTCCTATAGACCATTCTTGGTCTTGAATGTCGTTTTCCACTCGTCACCCGACCAAATATGAATATGGTGGTAACCGCTCCTCAAATCCATTTTGGAGAAAAAATTTGCCCCTTCCAACATGTCGTTCAGTTGTGGTATAGGAAAACGATACTTCACAATTGTCTTGTTTATAGCCTAACAATCAAAGCACATGTGCCAACTCCCATCCTTCTCGGGCATCATGAGGGCTAGCACAGCACATAGACTCATGCTCTACCTTCGCTAGACCCTTACAAATCAGTTCCTCCACTTGCCCCTACAAGATCTCACACTCCTTCGGACTCATTCGATGATAAGGGTGATTGAGCAAACTTGCTCTTGAGACAAGGTCAATGTGGTGTTGTATATCCCGCATGGGGGGCAACCCATCAGGAAGTTCATCACGCATAATCCCCTTGAACTTCTGCAACATTGGTTTCAACTTCTTTGGAACGTTCATGACTTCCACTTCTTCCCTCTTTTATAACCAACGCATAGATCTCCCGTCTCCTCATATTCTTTAACAAAATCCTATATGGTTAGGAGAGACTGTCCCTCCACTTTAGAAGCCTTAGATTGGTTCTCGGTTCTCATTGGAGAGAGGATAATCTTTTTTTAAACGATGACGATAGAGTGAGGATGATCTTTCTACCATCTTTAACAAAAATAAATATATTATTCCGGCCTCTATGCGTGGCATCAACATCATACTGCTATGGTTGACCAAGTAACATGTGACAAGCTTCTATATCAACCACGTCACGCATTACTTCATCCTTATAATATCTACTAATGGAGAAGAGATATTACATCATTCAGTTACCTTCGTTTCGTTGACCTTCTTGATCCATCCAATTGCGTACGAAGAGGGGTGTTTTTCTGTCTTCAGTTGTAGCTTTTTCATCAAAGTCTTCAAAACAATGTTCTCATTGTTCCCACCATCTATGATCAGATCACGGATATTTTAGCTCACGGTGCATTTCGTTCGAAAGATGTTATGCCGCTATGGATCTAATTCTTTCTTCGACATTTATAACAGCTTCCTCCCGATCAAAGACTTGTGATCTTTGTAAGTTTATCCTCCCTCTTCACCATTATCCTCAGCGTATCCAGCGTCATCGACTTCCAGATCGTCCCCTCCATCTTCTGCTTCCCCGTTGTTAATGGCCAGATTAGTCATCTACCTCTAAGGACACATATTGGATCGGTGACCAAGTTGGCCACATCGATAGCACTTACCAGTAGAGGCAAAGCATAGAGGTTAGGGTTTCTACTTGAACCAGCAGCATTGGTTGCTGCTCTTTAAAGTCTAACTTAGCCACTTTTTGAATCTCAGTTCACGATTGGAGGATGTCAAGGATGCCCTCTGTAGGATCCTTCCCCTGCAACTCTGTCATATCGTGTGAAGGTTCAATAGTAGTCACCCTGTTTAAAGCATAGTTGTGTGCATTGGGACGCTCCAGTTGCATCTCAACTCGGGTAGCCAACTTGACCACCTCATTCATTGTCCAAACGAGCTGCATTTGGACCCAATCTTGGATTGTCGTACGTAAACCACCAATGAATTTGGGAACCTACTGCGACTCAGTCTCGACCAAAGCGTTTCTTACAGACAAGCGAAAACATTCCTCTGCGTAATCTCTCACGGATCAGCCACCTGCCAACAATTCCGGCATTGCTAGAACAATACCTCGTCATAGTCGATCGGCAGGAATCGAGTCACATCAACTGCTTCATTCACTGTCGTGTGCGGATCGGTGCTTTCATCTACCTAGTTCGTGAAAGTTGAAGTTGTTCCTATCAAGCCAAGGCTCCACCTTTCAACTTGTAGGCCACGAGCATGACCTTTTTCTCCTTAGGAATCTCCATATGGTTGAAGAATCGTTCAACTTCAAGAAGCCAATCGAGGAAATCCTGAATGTGATGTTGGTCATTAAAGTTAGGGAGGTCAACCTTCATCTTGTAATCTCTATTTCACTCCTACCTCACACCTCTTCGTTATTCTTGTTGAAGAATCATATCATGAATCTCTTCACTACTAAACTCATCATTATCAGGTGGTGATTTGCGATTCATCGCCGGTGCCACAACACGAACATGGCAACCGCGAGCTCCCTTGCCAATCTCAGGTTACTCATCATTACAAACACGAGTTTGTCCTTGCATGCAATCCTTGCATGACTTGTAGATTCTCTCGTTAAAAAAGCTTTAAATGTCGTCGTTGTCATAGAATTGTCCCCAGGAGCACCATTGCACATGGTCGTTGCCCGAACCATTGTTAGATGCAATTGAATCAAGGAAAAGCCTTGCTCTGGTACCAACTGACGTAGGGAAGAGCGTGAACTAATGAAGAGGAAGATCATTTTCTTGCCCAAGTAATCAAAACCTTGAATCCACAAGGTAAATTCTTGAGTCCACAAGAAAATAAGAGAGAAAATTCAGGTTTTTTTTTATTGCATAATAATTCCGAGAATTCTGATTACATTACTTAAAAAGAAAACAAATACCCTAATTTATTTAGAAATTACCTAAAATAGTAAAATCTCTTCCAAAGCTTAATTTGCAAAAAAATAGAAGCATCCAAATAAGCCTTACCAGAGCATTCCTGGCATTATTACAAGCAACTTCTAAAAAAGACAAAAATCTTAAAAATACAAGAATAATGAAATACGATGAAAACAAAAATTTCTAGAAATAGTAAATTTTTCCTAAAATTACAGTTTTGAACCGGAGGCGTGCGCTTTCCTACAAAATGGATGAATTTGACCGACGTAGCGGGCCCGTTGACCTTGGAAGCATCGTTATATAAAGATCAATAGGTCATGCGTTTCATGACGATGCCCAGATCAAAAGTAATGGATGTTTTATGATCAACACTTCAAACGGCAATTTCTCCATATCTGGAATGAATTTCTTCAAACTACACATGCTTGGAGCCCGGTAACATCATGCCCTACGTAGGATTGGGCCTGGTTTTGACGTACTACTTCCGCCTTAGCTCAAGCTTCTTTTGGTCCAGTTGTGCTAAGAATGGCATCTACAGCCCGCTCGACATCACATATGGTACTAGTGTGTCTGTTCTAAATACGTTAGGCAATAAAATACAAGCTACCGATCGCCATATGGCTACATTTCGAAAGGTATCATTTGCACACAAATACATTTGGATACAAACAGGTAGTATCAAAAAGTATCGGTGATACATTCCTCCTTAGATAATTTAATGAAACTCAATATTCTACCAATATGAATAATATCAGAAAGCATTGTTCCAACAATGTATCAAAATAAATTCATATGACAATGCAATATGTTCAAATGATATTTTGATGGTTCTCATCAATAATTAGAATGCTGAAACTCATAGCTGTCACATCGAGAGTTGGTATTCCTTTTTTCCCAAATACACATTAATATACTCATAACCCATGAATGTATCTTTTTTCTTTTTCTTTTTTTGCAGAATGGAAATCAGAAAAACCAAAGCCAATTTACCTCTGCCTGGTCCAAACAGAGCAACCAAAGCCAACCCGCATTTCACATATGAATTGTGCATTATCTCCATAACCGATCCTACACCCAAAGTAGAAGAAGAAGAAATCACTTTATAGCTTCATGAAATTCAATACAACATAGAAGAATCAATCTAAACGGTGAGTTTGTTACAACTAACGGAGTGCCATCAAGACATCCACGTTACATGTGGCATACATGATACATTGGTCCACCCAGAGCTTCTAAATAGTGGCCAATATTGTGGATGGAGCATCCCAGATATCACACCGACCAGACAATCCTAACCACACAATGAATTTGGACTGGCAAAAGTTCGCTTTTCAACTATCCACTCGATGGAACTAATCAAGTGGTTATAATTCTCCAATTAGCATGAATTTCAGCATTTCCTCAATCCACATTAAGGCCCACAATGTGGATGGTCTGGATTAAGCTAAAGCATGCCATGGCCTACCCAATGATAAAATCCATGGAAATCAAGTAATCAACGAAAAGAACGAAATTGAATTCAGTAATTCTACCATGAGCGACATGAATCCCGACCGAATGCAACAGATGCGTTGCATGGGACCCACAGCACAGTGCGACCAGCGTCCACGCAAATGCCACCCGGCTCTGGCTCCTCCTCAGCAGAACCTCCTTCTTCTCTGCCATCTCCTTCCACTTCCTGACATTCTCCCCAATCCCCATCCCAGCCTCCCGCCTCTTCGATGGGAACCCGCACTCTGTCAGCCGATTGGCCAGATCATCCGCGGCCGCCTCCGGGCCCACCGCCCAGTCCGACCTCAGCCGGATCGCCGCCGTCTCAGTCAAGATGTTGACCACGGCCGAGTCGACTCGCTCGTCTGACGACAAGATCCCCTTGACTCGGGAGACGCAGGCCCCGCACATCATGCCAGAGACATCAAGGAGGAGGGAGTTCGGGTCCTGATTTCCCTTCTGCGGCTGAGGTTTATCCGATTCGGTTTTGATTTCTACTGCCTTTGAAAGGGGTATACATAGGGTTTTCTTGCGGAGACGTTTGGGCCGAGAAGAGAAAGTGCGGACAGTGGGGAATCTAGTGTGGGTGAATGAGAGTTTGGGCGTGGATGACAAAGAAAGGCGGAGCAGGTCTTTCGTTGTAGCTGCTACCGTGGTCGCCATTACACGGAAAGAATGGTGTATAGAGCTGGAGGAAGGGAAGGGATAGATGGTGTATACGAGCTGGAGGAAGGGAAGGGATAGATGGTGTATGCGAGCTGGAGAAGAAGGTAAGAATTAAGAAATGGTGGTGTCTGCGTCGTCTCTTTGACAACTGGACTTAGATTATCGCACGTGTAGCACGTGTTTACGTGAAACACCTGTCCATCTATGAGTGGACGTGGTTTGCGATGTATATACACGTTTTCGGAACGTCGTCGGAAGATAGAATTCGCTCGAGTGCATTAGATTATCACACGTGGACACGAGTCACACGTGTGTAACACCTAGCTGTCTCTGCAGGCGGTCCTGGCTGATCTAAAATAGGTAATGACCATAAGGTGGGCCAATCAGGTTTGCATGATTTTAACCGTTGATCAACTTCTCTTAACCGTCCATTTTCATAATATCGGGTCACAGGATAATTACGTATATCGTTTATTATATAACATATACATTGTAGGACCGCCTGATGAACGGATCTGATATATGGCACGTGTGCCACATATCTACGTGGGAGGCGAGTGACCTTTGAAATTGCACTCGAGCGAATGAAATTAACATATCCTGTAGATAAATAAATGTTTATCGGTAACAATCGACTCGGGTACGGAAGCAGATTGGCTGGAAACGGATTGCCCCCTGCCACTGGCCCGGTGGCCGGTGGTCTGTGCTCTGTGCTCTGGGGGCCCCACCATGATGTATGTGTTTCATCCACGCCGTTCATACATTTTTACAGAGAATTTTATGGTTTTTTGCCAAGAGTTAGAGGGATATAAATCTCAGGCGGACCACACCACAGGAAAACAATATTGATTGGATATCTGCCATTAAAATACTCCTAAGGTACTGTTTATTTGACATCCAATATGTTAATTACGCCATAAAGACATAGACGAAAGGAAAAAAACAAAGATCAAATACCACCTATGGATACTCAAACCCTTAACTGGGAGTTGAAGCTCCAGTTAATCTACGATGGAGCAAGAGTAAGGATCCACGTTACCTTGTTCATAAGATTAGATGAAAAATTAAGATTAAAATAGGCCACAAGAATCATTGTCCTCTTATTATTTATAGCCTGAGCTTTGAATATGACTCACTTTTTGGACTCATGCTTTAAAATAAATTCACCAAATTAATAAATGGTGTGAATATAATGAATACATCATGACATTAAAGTTACAGGGCCCTAATAATGATGTATTTACTGTATCATTCATTCATTTGGCGAGATCATTTTAAAGCATGAGCCTAGAAATGAGTTATATCTAAAAATCAACTGTACCATACTATGAATAGAAATGGGATCATGATTATCACCATTACAACATTCATGGACACCCTAATGTTTATTTTTCATATCATTTATTCACACGGCCAGCAGGCGGGGATGAAGAGAAAAAACAAATATCATATATTGATCCAAAACTCCTATGAGCTCAAAATGATCCATCAAAAGATGCACAACGTAGATAAAAAATATGAATCATGGTGGGCCCCACAAAACTCCTGACTGGTTCGTCTGCCTGTAGCAAGGTCCGGGTGGGTGTAGTACCGTCCATCAGCGCCCACATACCGGCATCCACAACAACACCTGTTTCACGCCGCGCGTAAAACTGTGGGGCCCACCACGTTGTATGAGTAAATATTTGAACCGTACATGCAGAAGATCGTCCTAATAAAAAGCTCATATTGACGACACCAATGGGAAAGCTTGTATAATTGCTACTAAAACCTCTAAGATCACGAGGTGTGGCCCACCTGAATTTTAGATCAGACTGATTTTTTCTATTTTCGTTTCATCCCGGTGAATTACACTTGATTAACGGATTTGATGAATGCATACATACTGATGGCCCCGAACAAAAACCTACAGTTTGGATCACAATGCCCTTCTTTCCTATGGTGAGGCCCACCTGATCTGTGGCTCTAGATCGAGGATAGAACCTGATGGACGTGGTGGAATTTACATGTATAAATGGTGGCCTCATCATACACGTGGCAGGAGACGGTGAATCAGGTTCATCCAGATGGTGGATACGAGAATGGACGGTCGATGTATCAGAAACCACATCAATCGCACGATAGCATCATTAACCTACACCTAATGCCGGGTCCTTGCTCTTGCTCGGGTGGTAGACTCGCAGGAGTTTCAACACCCGGTCAAGGTTTCGAGTGTCCGTACGTGCTGAAATTCAACTAGCGTGAGTGTGTGGGGGTACTCGTGCGATCAGAACCTGTGGAATTTCACCACCTATGAATAGTCGAACCCTTGCCCCGGAGTTGAAACTCCTGAGAGTCTACCAGCCGAGCAAGAGTAAGGATCGTCCATTAACAAGTTTTATTTGTTCGGAGGCGCTATCAATCAGATGACTGCAACGGCCAATCTAGAATGTGTTCACTGCTAGATGGACGGTCCTGATTCACAGTATGTTAGGCACGTGTATATTGAATGCTAGGATGCATAGAAAATCAGTGGACACGTTTCCACTGAATGTTTTCCCAGGGGTGGTGCTATGCGACCATGTTGACTGTCCGTGTCAAATCCACTCCGTCCATCCGTTTTTCAAGACCACAGTAGGACAGGAATCTAAAAACGAGGCAGAGCCAAAACTCTGGTGGTGGGCCAAAACTTCTGTGGCCTCCATCAAGTTTCCAATGGTGGGCGTTCAATCCCACAGTTTCTTGTGGTATGGCCCACATGAGTTTTGGATCTCCAATGATTTCTAGATTCCTGTCCTGTAGTTGTCTTGCAGAACTTATGGACGGAGTGGATTTATCACGTCCATCTCTTTGAACCCCACACAGCTTCCAACAACATGGGCACAGGCAATCAGGTTCCTGATGCGTGGCAAGAGGCTGGTAGCCTGAGGAACCGGTTGGTACTGGAAAGCCCTGTGAGCCCCACCATCTGTTTTATCCTGTCCGTCCATCTGCCGGCTCATTTTAAGGCCAAAAATGAGGTAGATCCTAAGTTCAAGTGGACCACACCACTGGAAGCAGTTGGATAATGACGGCCACCGTTGAAATATCAGCTTGATCCAAGACTTACATGGCTCCCAAAAAGTTTTCAACAGGAGGCATTAAATCCCCACTATTTCCTCATGAGGTATGGTCCACTTTGAACTATGGATCTATTTCATTGTTGGGCTCATGTCAGAGGAACAAAAAAACAAAAATTAAATAATAACAGAGAGCTGATAAAATGGATGGACAGCGGGAGGCATTAAATCACCACTATTTCCTCTTATGGTGTGGTCCACTTGAATTTTGGATCTGCTTCATTTTTGGGTTCATGCCAAAAAATTGAGCTAATAAAATGGATGGACAACCATATCTAAAACACATACACACACTGTATGGTCCACCATGATATTTGTGTTTTATCCCTATGTTTTGCTAGCTTATTTTTGGGCATAAGTCCAAAATTGAAGTTTATCCAAAGCTTAAGTGCCCCATATCAGGAGATAGTGGGGGAGGATAATAATGTCTACCGTTGAAACCTTTGGTATAGAGAGTCCTAGACAGAAAATGAGACTCAACCCATATGGGTGTCTCTCCTGCCAACGGAGAGCTTTAGCATCTGACATGTGGGCCCGCCTCTAACATGCACTCTCCACCAATGAAAAAGAACCATGTTGTACCAGTAGTGAGGTCGCTACAATTCCTTGCATATCTATAATTCTGAATCTCTAATGTTTATTATTAATTAGGCCAATTAATGGTGTAGATTTTCATTTAATAATCTATCTATGCATTTAAGAATTCATATAAAATAATGTATGTTGTCCAATATCTATAATAAGCTTGTGTGACTCAATAAAATACCTTTTATATATACATTTTATTATAGTTATTGAATTGAAAATGATTATTCCACATGAATTTTTAAATTGTAGACAGTTGGATACTATATCATCTACATAAGATATTCTCTAAATAATTTATGTGTTTTTTTTTTTTCTCGTGTTTTCTCTTGCAGTATAAGAAATAATGCATTTTTTACTGGTGGATTGTGCTTGTTGGCCTAATCCCATAAGCATTTAACAGTAATCTCATACACATAAAACTCCAGGAATAGCAAAGGAGCCTAATACAAGATATTAAAGTTAAGAGCATGAGTCTCGTTGGACCGGTCGATTAAGCCCAATCCAACTGCAATTAAATAGGTCAGGTCAGGTCAGGCCAGGTTGAGGCTCTAGCAATTTTAAGTGGGTCAGGTGGGGTCACCAGGTAATGGATGGTGGGTCGAGTTAAGGCTAGTATTCTTGACCTGTTTATTAAATGGATCGAGCTTGGGCCAACCCCGACAAGGACCAAACCCGGCCCATCACGAAGCCTAGTCCCACTTGAAACACATGGTATACTACTGAAGGCTTTGGCCAGGGACCTATAATTCCTTCGGAAAAGATGATTTTACCAAACAATGCCATCACTCTTCTGTAAGATCCCAAATAGTGCTTGTTTTTGTGAGTCAAATAACAAAAATGCTCAAGAGTAATTCTATTCCTGTGGCTACCAGAGTGGAGTCCTTTTTTCTTACACATTCCAGGCATGAGAGTGTAATATCCTTAGATTGTGGTCATAGTTCTCTTCTTCCAGGGCTGGGATGATCCATACGTTGCCCGCACCCATGAAGACTTTGTGAGGTGGAAATTTCCAGCAATGAACTCAGTTGATTTCCTGTTTGAGGTTTTAGTATTGACTTGCATAAGAGTAATTTAAACTGTCTAAATTGCTTATAAAAGCCTATATAGTTCATGGATGGCATAATGCAACTTATGTCTTCTTATCTCATACAGTATCAGAATATCATCCTTCTTCTTCTACTTCTTCTTTTCTTACCTAATGAACTTTATGATTGGGAGTCATCTCGAAGGTGGCACTGCCAGGGTGATCTGGTGGGTCATTGGTGACACACCAGAGTTCTTACAATCCTCTCTTGTATTGATAAGAGGCGAATCGGACTTGGCAGCGTTCGAATGATGGGCCATGTGAACGAGCCTGTATTTGTTCTGCTGTTTGGTATTGTTTGGTATTTCTTTTTGGTTCTGAACATGTATTGATCTGGATTGATGATAGGATCAAATTCCAAAGTTGTCTTCTTGTTGTTGCTGATTATTGTGTATTAACAAAATCGTCATCTTTTCAAAAAAATTCAAATGGGTGAATCAAATAACTTCTCTTAAAAATCTCTCTTAGAACAACCAATTTGGATATTATTTATTTTTGGTTCCTAGATCATTGTATACTTGCTCCTACTTTTATTGCATCTGCTTGAATGTTAATGAGAAGTAGAGGTGCGTTGCAGAGGTTTGCTAGGAATGCTGATGAGGCAGTTTGGTTATACATGGAGTTGCAAAATCCTTGAACATTGTTTCTTACCTTCTTTACTCTTTATTCTTAAAAATGAGTGTATATCAATGCTTGGTAACAGGTTGTAGTCGCACATATCTTTTGCTATACTTTGGAACATGGCCATGAGATAATTGGAGCTGCAGTCATGTTGTGATCTGCACAAATCTTTCATAAAGATGGGCTTTCAAAAAATTGGAGGTGAACATGATTACATAAAAAAAAAAAAAAATTGCGGTAGTTATTCATCAAGGAAAACTGAAATTGAATAAACATTGCATGCCTTGTTTCACTGAGTTCAGTGGTCTCGTATTTTGGATTTGGCATGGCGGATTGCAGATGTTGGCTTGACTTTCAAGATCTATGAAGAATATTTTGGGTCAGCACCAGCTCATCTTTTCTGTTTTCTTTCGAAGCCGGAGGGAGTCGTTGAAGCGGCTCAGTGGGTGTGTGGGATCACAACACGTGCACAAGCTTGTTGTGCTCTTGTTCCCTGCACGATCACTGCTCCTAGAGACTTTTGCTTTCATTGACTTCAACTGATTTCAGCTGGTCAGATAGTTTTCCTGTCCACAATGTTGAGAAAGTCCGTGTTATGCTTTCTTCCTTGATTTGAAGACGCAATTGCAAAATTAAAATTCAAGGATAGAACTGATTGCAAATGTAATAGTTTTCTCACCATGTCGTAGTTTTGCAAGTTTCGGAAGTTATAAAAGCTAAGCTATCAATCCTCATTGCCGGTGGCCAAACCTTTAGCCTTTTCTCAGACACCACCAATCATGCCATTTGTGTGGCTTGCTGACCTGTCATGGATAACTAAGTGACTTTCACAGGTGAATGTTACTCAATTATCACAAAAATTTCTCAAACAATTAGAAATCTATAATTTCATTGGCTATAATATTCTTCTCTTGATCACTGATTGAAACAAGCGGGAAAAAGGAGGTGACTCAAGCAGAGATTGATGAGGCAATTCATGGCAGGCTTGTGGCATTCAGGCTACTCAGCTGGCGGGGTTCATTGAGAATGCCTATCACAAAAACCAATGATCAGGTGGACCAACCGTGTATGCTGAAATGTTGACAGACTATCTTCAGCAAACACGTGCCACCAACCCAAAGAGTGGACCTTAAGCTTCTCACACACCCAATAAATTGTTCACGTTTTGTTTGTGTAAAGACTAAAAGAAACCCAATCTGAAGTATAAACAGAACAGAACAAATACTTAATATGTTTGGTTGCACAATCTAATTAAATTGTAATAATCTGTGCAATGAGTGGAATTAAACCAAATTCTAGTTTCATTAGCTCTTTGTAATTGCAATTGCCTTACATCGTCCTGAAAGAAACATAGCTGCAAGTTGGCAGCTACTTCCTCATCATGAGATACTAAGCAACATTCACAATTCAATTGACGGGGGCATCGAAATGTGAACAAAATCAACTTCATTGAAAGGAGTGGAAAACCAAATATAGCTGAAGTCTAGCATGCCACGTGCATTTTTCAGGTTGTTCCTCACGATGCACGTGCCATTCACGCGTCCGCTACCAGAAATTGACGGCTCAAGATCACGTCTCTTCTTCAACCCATCTTTGATTGGCTGGACAGCCTTGCTTTCAGCTCATCTGCCACTGCATGAATGGACTCTTCAGTATTCAAATACTGATCTCGGGTAATCCTGCATAGAAAGAAAAAGAAAACAAAAAAAGCTTCAATTGGTTCCTTTTGCAGCTTTTGGCTTCCAAAGATGAAAGGATGTTAACATCACAACAGCAACAACAATTGTGCGAACAGCCTCTTGAGATTACTTGGATCCATGGATGGTAAGTGCAAGATCTTCGGGGGCTATGGGCCATTGGAGAATGGTGCGCAAGGGGAAAAGAAAATTCCTAAAATCCCCAAATCGGCAACGTTCGCAACAGAAGGGAAGAAAAAGTTTCCAAAGATCTCCCATAAGCATGGGTGAAAAATCTCTGGATGCACAGATAATATGCCACTGAAAGACATTGATGGATTTTTTTTAAAAAAAAGATTCAATTGTCACGCTAACAAGTTCAACATAAGAGGATTTCTATAGGGATGAGGAAATTTTCTAGTCCCATCCTAAGCTGCCATGTGTCGCATGCCCTGCAAATGTAGGGTCCACAAGATCAGCGTCCAGGTGTTGACATGTATCTTCCAAGCTCTGATCTTTCAATGGGTGTCCCAACCAATACATGTTTAGGAAAGAGAATACAACAACAGAGCACGTTCAACCAAAAATGGCCACGTATTATATCTACGCAGGAAAATATTGGTGCATGGGAAATCCATGGTTACCCCCAACATATCAAACTTTCAGATCACCTCTGCTCACTGGACCCCACTCATAAATACTGAAAACCCAGAACAAACTGTGCAAACACTATACCCAAGAATTTATAATACATCCTGCAAAGCAAACCATTAACCAGAGGTTTATTATCACAAATTTCATGTATTTGGGGGAACATAACTTGCATATATTTCTAAAGTATTTACAATTTATTTTGTCCACTATATTTTAACTGAGTATGACCATTCAATTTTTGCATCCAAATGCAACAGTGTAAAACAATCTGGATCATTTACTGAAAATCATGCAGCATTATTTTCCACATTTCTTTTCCTCTTGATCAATTTCATGTACTACAAAGTCCAACCAAACCAAGGACCTAACTGAAATCCAGACCATACCTCCTATATGCATATGAGTGTTCCTTTGCTTCGAATGGTGGCACTCCATACAGAAACTATAGCACAAGACTCCCAAGCTTCAAATGTCTACTCCAGAAGTCGCATATGACAGAGTTAACGTCTAAATGGATAATGAATCCATCAGCATTAACTTCTTGCAAGGACCTACAGACAGACAGCTTTGAACTAACCCATCTCGGGTGGAAGATAATCCAGAGAACCACAAATTGTCCGCCTACAAGACAAAAACCCATCATCACTCCACAAAATTGCAAAAAAAAAAAAAAAAATCAATATTATGTACAAATCGAATTTCATGGCATCAATATTTTATTCCAGAAATGAAAACCCTAATTGCAGCCCCGTGGGCATATAGATTGACCGCAGGGGGGTGGGTGGGTTGGAAAAACAAAAATAAAAGAAAAGGAAAAAAATTACCTTCCAGAATACAAATCCCTAGCGTGCCAGTTGAGAGAGAGAGAGAGAGAGAGGGAAAAAAATTACCTTCCAGAATACAAATCCCTAGCGTGCCAGTTGAGAGAGAGAGAGAGAGAGAGAGAGAGAGAGAGAGAGTTGTGGTATTATGGCTTGTGAAGAGATACTTTGATACTCTCTTGAAATCTTAGGGAGATTAGAGCCATTGAATTATATGTATTTCAATTTGGTTATCTTCGTGTGAATTCTTGGGTTTCTTGCTGAATGGATTTGCTGGTTAACCACCATTAGGTGTATCATAGAAATGGTTACTAAACCAGGCACAATGCGGTTGATTTTGTTGGCATTATTTTCTTTCTAACCAGCCACTAGCGGACCATTATTGGGTGTTTAGGATCGAGTAGATTTTGAGTTTATTTTCAATTTTTACCCTTGTGGTATCCTTTGATCTTTTACATTGGGAAACTATCATGTCTTTTTTAGTGTGCATGTTGAGATAAATACACCATAACTATTTTTTCTATCCTCCCTCATCCTAAATAACTGGGCTATACTTTCTCCTATCCATACACGTTAATCTGAAGTTAGGCTCAACGACATGGTTTAACACATTATCAATTGAATGGGGTTTTCATATGGACTATCCTAGCATACCTCCCATAGCTCACTTTTGCTAACCAAGAGCCACGTCAGTGGAACTTTCATGAGATCCACCCTATCCATCAGGTAAGCTGCCTCATGTTCACCCATGAACTCAAAAATCATGATGATCCAGAACTCGGGCATGCCACATCATGGATACGTAATTTGTTACAAGTCCCATCAAATTTGATTTACGTTGGTCAACCTAAATTGCAGTTTGATTCGCCATAATTCATTTCCACTTACTAAACTGTATGCATACGGTAAGATCTGCAATTCGTTCAGCATGCTGTTAATGGCAATTTATATTAAGTCATAAACATGTGCATCAAGCATCTCGTGTACATCCTACCACATGTGGCAGCAGGGCACATAGATACAAGATCCAAACCATCCATAATGAGTTCAGGACATTCACTAAGATGAAGTGCTAGCCCAAGAATCAGTTTGATCCACTGATTAGGTGGGCTGCAGTTAATGAAAGTACAGTGAAAAATCTTGTCAAAGTTTTCTAAGCCAGCTACATGGTGGCTCATCTGATTGGTGGACCAACTAATTTTTGGGCAAGAACAATAGGTCAAAAATGATGGACAATTTGGATATTGTACTGGCCTCCCCTATTGGCAAGCGACATGGAGATGGTATGTCAAAATTGTATCTAAATAATTTTAGAACTTCAGACTCTTGAGCTTTGTTGGCTCAGGCGCAGATGCGTACAGGTGAGCTATGGTTTACTGAACATATGCATGGCTGAAGAGAACTTGACTGAAGCTTCCTAGATTGTCAACTTATTTCTAACATCTCATGATAATGACATTCCTAGATGTTTTGTACATGTTTGCTATGCTGCCACATGTGGTGGTGTGGAGATTGCATCCCTTCTACATGCATGGTAATACTTTATGTTGAAATCGTATCTGTTGGATGGGATACCTAAAAAAAATCTAGATTGGGTTATTTCAACCCTTTGATCATTTTGACACATTTTCTTCTAATATGGACCATCTCATTTTTAACTGTAGTTTTCTGTGTATTTGGGTTATTGACATGATCTTCCAATCTTGAAGATCCCTTTGGGTATCACCCATCCACAGACAGGCTCATCAGAAAAAATGATTTGGATCATTGCATCATGATATCAGATCTAATGGCTATATAGTCCCAACATGAAAAATAGCAACACACTGGGAATGTATTGTAATTGCAAAGTGAAAAAATTGATGGCTAAGAATTTACACTAGGCTTAAATTTTTATTTTTATTTTTTATTTTTTGAAAGATAACGATTGTATTAAGAAAAAAGGAAAGATACAAAACAAGGAGAGAGAGGCTGCTGAGAAGGCAATCTCTCTAAACACCAATAAAACTAAGATTGCTAGGCTTCAATGAAACTACATTTGTGGCCCATTCTATCATGAGGCGCTTAGACTTGGATAAAACTACTTCAGCTGAATTAGACTCGTCCGAGAAGCATCTACCATTTCTTTCCGTCCACACGGCCCACCAGATGGCAAGGATTGCCATCCTCCATATCCTGTTCTTCTTCCTGTCTATGTTTACCCCATGCCAAGCAAGGAGGAGTTGATCTACCGTTTGAGGCACACACCAAGAGAAGTTGAACCGACTGCTGAAATCAGACCAAATTCTGCAGATGAAGGGGCAATGCAGGAGGAGGTGATCAACTGTTTCTTCATTTCTCATACAACAGAGGCAGATATTGGTGATCATCATCCCCCTTTTTCTCAGGTTATCAATAGTAAGAATCTTCTTCTTGCTGACTAACCACCCAAAGACAACGATCTTAGGAGGGGCCGGATATCTCCAGATGTGCCAGGGCTGCCGAGAGTCTGAAGCTATGGAGTTACTGTGGATCAACTGATAGAGAGATCCGACAGAAAATCTGCAAGACTTATCCAGTCTCCAGATTAATCTGTCATCATCCAATTGAGAAGGCCCGACAGAGTGATGGCTAAGAATTTTCGACAGGCGTATATTTTGTAACAATGGGCCACACACTATACTATCCACCAAATGGAGTATCCTGATGAAGCACGAACATCAAAAGTGTACTGTGAAGACATGACTCTGGTGGTGCTAGAATATGAAGTGTACTAGTCTATCGAATTAGGCCAACTCGAAATACGAAATAGGTGAACTGAAAAAACAAACTGAATGAACCTACCCAAATGAACCGAGTAATTTTAAGAAGCATCGAACTACTAACTACAGATTTGAACTCGAATTGGTTGAATTGTGATTCAGGTAACTATGGGCCACAGTGTAGGAAACACTTAGGATGGACACACTCACCATCAGTTTTGAGTGGCCCTCCCACGGTGTTTATATGCCATCCAATCCTTTCATCTGATGTACCTCATCAGGATGAAAGAATTAGCAAAAATCACACTTGCAAAACTCAGATGTGCCATACCATGTGGATTTAGAGGCTTTAGGTTAATTTTATACTGTTCCCTATGGGCTGGCCCATGTAAATGTCAAATCAGCCTGATCTTTGGGATCAAGGCCAAACACGGGGTGGTCTACCTGATGGGCAGGGTCATTATCCTTCACATAAAGTTGTTTTCCCTATGTTAGATAAAGTGATCACGAATTACCCTAGTGTTTTTCTATTTTGTATTTCTGGCTTTTTGTCAGGTCCTCATGTGAATTTGATACATCTGGCTTTTACTTCCTGGCTGCCGTGAGCATTTCCTACCTTTATCACCTGGTGAACTTGCCCACAGACATTAATGATGGTTATACGTATTATCTCCTTTAACAGAGAAACTGGCATTAGATAGTTTTGGTTACGCAATATCTCTTTAAGAGATGCTGAAACTGGAGGCATTTGCCTGTATAGGAAGGATAACAGTATCTGTTTCTCATTTTAAATATCAGATGTCTTAGATTCAAATTCTTGCTAACAGTGAATCTTGATTTTGTTTCACCTTTCAATATGCTTGGTTTATTTAAGAATTGCAGAGCAGAAGTGTCCATGCACTTTTCTGGCTGCAACAAATGTTAGGAATAAAAGAGACATCAGCTGAATATTCTCAACCAACATAAATGATAAAAGAGACATCAGCTGAATATTCTCAACCAACATCAGCTGAATGTTCTCAATTGGGTTTCTTGTAGGCTATAGTGAGAGGGTAACTGGAGTTGTGCAGATGCTTTGCGGTGAAAATTGACTCATCAAACCTCTCTTATAATAATTATTCTGTTTTGAAAAAAAAAAAACATGTCAACCAATCTTTCTTCTATTCTTTGCTTGAGCAGCAGGTGCAATTTGCAACAGGACTGGATGCGAGACTAGGATGGAAGTGTCTATGCACTTTTCTGGTTGCGACAAATGTTGGGAATAAAAAAAAGACATCAGCTGAACATTCTTGACCAACATCAACTGAATATTCTCAATTGGGTTTCTTGTAGGTTATAGTTAGAGGAAACTTGTGGAGATGCTTTGAGGTCAGATTTAAGTCATCAAACCTCTCTTATAATGATTTTCTGTTCCACGTGCAATTTACAGCAGGATGGCATATAAGACCAGGACAGCTCGGAAGCATGATAGAAACATTATCAACCTGGTAATTGCTTGAGCAAAAAGTAGACATGTTACCCACTGGTGGATGACGTTGGCATGGGAAGGGGTTGCGAGCGATTTTACTAGGCATGGGAAATCCGGATGTACAAAGCACGGACAATGCAAATTCCCTGGGTGGGCTGCAGTATGATATCCGCACACTATGGGAGGAACATCAACACAGTCACGTTAAAGTGTGGCAGGAGTTACATGCTGGAGGAGCAACAATAACTGCATTTCTTGGAGGAGTCCTACGAGCAAATTTCTTTTCTGTGCTTTTTTATTTTTGTCATCACAGTTGTAGCCCTTGTTGTAAAAAGCAATTGAAAGGTAACTGAAAGAACTGCTCTTTACTTAATTGTCATATGTGTTTCTAGGCTTTCTATAAAGAACTGATCTCTTTTTTTCCTTGGGTTTAAATTTTGGGACATTGTGTTTCCAAAGTTGATAATGATAAAATTTCTTCACTTGGAAGAAATTACATTTCTGAAATTAAATTCCTTTGAATGAGACTAATAATTTTTCTTGTAGAAGAAACTCCACTTCTGAAAAAAAATTTCTTTGAATGAGACTGACAACTTTTCCTATTATAGGGGACTTGATCTGATGGATGCACAAATCTCATGGATATGGATGTTCGAATTTGGACTGTAGCGTAAGCGATAGCTATACAATCATTGAATGTTATTTTGATTCCAAAATGACTTGCTTTGGTAACATTCAAACTTTAATAAAGCAGAAAACATAGTAATGAAAACTTCAATGAGCATAAGTGATATGAATGCTACATCAGGTATTAAAAGTCCACTAAATTAAATCTCAGTTTTACCTGTTATCTGATGTTGAAAGGGTTCTGTTGAAGCATGCAAACATTAGGCGGTTGGTGCCCGGGTTGAGCCAATGGTGCGTTGACGGATCCACTAGGTCCGGGAGTGAAGCCCAGCACCATATGTTGACCATAGCCTGCATGGAATCCACTTGGTAATCCAAAAGGACTCACCACCACAATATATGAACCCTAATAGATGACCCAAAAAAAAAAGTCAAAATCTTTAACATAAACATATGACATGACAAGTTTAGTAAACAAGTTCTCAATGATACCTGATTGAAATTACTCAATTGGGGGAATGAAATTGGATAATGTGAAGGTTGAAATGAAGCAGGCTGCATGATATTTAGTGCTAGGGCCGTTTCATGACTCTCTTGATTTGCTTGTGGTTGAACAGATTCAGTTCGGGATCCTTTCTTCTTTACTTTATCTAACTGAGAACGATGTCTGTCCCCAACTGTAAACTTTTCTTTAATCCCACTCACGGTATCAACAAAAGTAAGTTGTTTTTCAATCAGCTCAGGGCGCGCGCTTTCAGTACCTACACTTTCAGTCCGGTCAGAGCGCACATGATCAGTATCTACACTTTCACTAGGCTCAGAGCATGCATGTTCAGTATCTACACTTTCATTGACAACTTGAGACAACATTACTGGAGGTTCATTGATGCTTTTCATACATTCCATCACTTCATCATGAAATTTATCTGCATATCTATCAGCAAATTTGAAGACCTCTTCATATTCCCCGGCCATTGCCGCAATTTTAAGAAGCTTATGATACAAGTAATTGTACCGCTTACCTGACATAACATTGCGATCACCTTGTATAGTTAACTCATTGTGATTTGTAACAAAACCCACCTTTGCATCTCTTTGCCATCTCTTCAAAATATAACGGGGATGAAGCACTTTTACATTATAACAATCTAAAACTTTCAATGCATGACTACATAAGATCCCCACAAACTCAAACTTCTTGCAGCTACACATCACGGTATCATCTAATGAGTCAAATCTAACAGTATGTCCTTCATCTTTGTCGCTATAAATAATTCGAAACTCTGCAACCGTGCCAAACTCACCACATTTAAAAATTGAATGACTAAGAATTTTCTTATACTCATCTTGAAACATTTCAAACACTTTCGGAGTATAAACCTTTGCTGCTTCCTTTAACATCTTCACATCAAGAAACATTACCGGGGTACTCTGCTTCATTTTGAAATCAGCTATGGATTCCTGATATCGTAGATCAGCCACTACCTGTTCGTAATGAGTGAAAAAGCACAAGATATTATACTTGGAGTTCAAATATTTTTTCAATACACTATTCACGGTCTCACTTTGTTGCGTGCTCTTCATGTCAGCACAAAATGTATTTCTTCCATAAACCAAAGCCCATTTTTCTCTTTCTTTAAACAGATCTTGTAGCCACTTGTTTTGCATCAAATCATACTTCTCAAGCATGTTATTCCACGCAGTTAGAAATTCTTCCTCTACCTCATAATCATACATGCACCTAGTAAAATCATATTCGAAACATTGTGAACCTTTAAATACATGGCTAAGGTGCTTGGTGGCAAGTTGGTAGATATGCCAAACACAGAGACGATGACATGCTGCCGGCATCACTGAAGCTATTGCATTGGCCATTACGGTATCTTGGTCTGTTAAGATTGTCATTGGTTGTTTCCCGGACATTGCACTTAAAAACGTTTGAAACAACCACTTGAAAGATTCGATCGTTTCATCATATAGCAAGGCTGCACCAAATATTATAGTTTGCTTATGATGATTTACCCCAACAAATGGGGCAAATGGTCGTTCATAACTATTTAGTCTATACGTGGTATCAAAACAAACCACATCCCCAAAAACACTGTAGTCCACTATTGACTTCCCATCTGCCCAAAACATGTTTGTAATCTGATCATCTTCATCTACTTGTATTGCATAGAAGAAAGATGGATCATCTACTTTCATTTTTTGAAAGTATTCTAGAACGGCACCTGCATCACCCTTTTCCATTACTTTCATTCGATTTCTTCGCAAATAATTTTTGTAATCAGCTGCTTTGAGTGTTATTCTTGAATCATCCACCATAATTGCTTTAGTTTTTTTAGCATTAGTCAAGCCTCTGTGTGACCTTAACATGTGCACCTTCGTCGCTGTAGCAACCTCGTGGTTATGCTCCGCCACAAACTTAGTCACATGGTATTTTCCATTTTTTCGGAGCCTAATCGTCATGCCTGCTAGACATTCAGTTCTTGTAATTGCACGAATGACCTTCGGCTGACCAATTCGTTTGTTTTCACGTCTTCGACCTTCTTTAGAACAACAAAATAGCCTCTTACATATGACACCATCATCTGTTTTTTTTAGAGATGACTTTCGAACACTGAACCCTATCTTATTAGCATACCTATTGTAAAACTCATATGCACTCTCTTGACAAGCAAACTCCATTCCTAGTTTTGGTTCTTCAACTAACTTCTCATCTGTATTGACCGGTACATCTTGACTTGCTTCTTGATCGTCTAATTGCTTGTTTGCTTCTTGGCCATCTATTTCAATATCGAACTCTAACTTTCGACATGGTTGAGAAAATCCTTGACTCTCCAAGGTATTATCATCCATTTCACCAATTGACCTTCAAAAGTAAAAGGCATTCAAACCATTCAAACCACATAAATCTAAGCCCTAAACCATTCATAATGTATAATATAATATGCATGCAGAAATTTAACTATCTAATGTCTATATGGATTTAATTTCATTTTTTATCCTATTCAGTAACATATCATATATTATACTCACACAATTTAAATGCAAGTAAAAAATTCAGCAGCATCTCCTCATAATTCTCTAAATATATGAATAATTCTCTAATGATTTGTTATCATGAACATAATTTGTTAATCATGGAGGCATTCAATCAGTAAACCATATATTCGGAGAATATAAGGGGTGATGCGTCGAATCTCAAACCGCATGTAAATCATGTAAGCAACATCTTATATACATGATATAATACCAAATTGTCCATTAGTTTGGACAATTTAAGAATCCATATAAAACAAGCATTTTCAAACCAATAACTATAACAAAATGTGCTTATAAATCGCATTTATTTGAGTCGCACAACCTTGTCATAGAGATTGGACAATATAGATTTTCTACATGAATTCTTAAACAGGTGGATAGATAATTAAATGGGAATCTAAACCACTAGTTGGCATAATTCACAGTACAGATTATAGATATGCATAAAACTGCAGCCAATACTATATAAGCATGCCTACTTAATGAAATTCTTACGAAAATTTCCCTCAAGTTTCATAGGCATGCAAAGATCACATGACACTAAACGCAACTCCACTTCACCAACACTAAGTTTATTAAGAAATCATCATTCACATCTCTTCCCTTCTATATCCAATTAAGGTAATTTATAGGTATAGAATAAAAAAGGTAAAAAAGGTAAATATTAGAGACATCTGAAAAAAGAAGAATCAATCTCACACGAGAACTTTTTTTTTTTTGGACCAAATTTAAAAAAGAAAAAAGTTATCTTGCACATTTCTCCCTTGAAGGGTGTGGTTATCATCTGAATTCAACAGCTAGGTAGATAGATTGTCTAGCGATTAAATTTAGATGATCTGATAACCACACCCTTCAAGGGAGAAATGTGCAAGAGGATTAACCCTATTTCCAAGAACATCTCTCTCTCTCTCTCTCTCCATGGAACCGTCAACAACACAATAGGCAACATACCCAAGCCTAATTCCTGCAAGCGGAACCCACAATCCAATTATCATGACCATTGATCTGGTGGGCCTCACTAAAGATAAACTGTGCCCAAAATCTCCAAGATTAGCAGATCTTCCTAGCCAGCAATGTTGAACGAGCACGATTGTTGCATTTCCCTTACAGATTTGCAGGCATTCTATTTAAGGAGAAATTCAGGTCATGATTAAGACCCAGAAAACAAATAGTCTAGACCACTAAACCATAACCACTTAAAAAACTGACAGTAATGCCAATGACTTCAGGTCAGGGACCCTTAAAAAGGAAATGAACACCCGCACCCAGTTGGAAGGAGCATTAACATACAATCCTTCACACCTGTTAACATGCCTAAACCATGCATAAGGTGGGCCAACCATGAAAATCCCCTAGATAAAACATTGGGCCAGGCGAATAATCAGGCAGGCCACCTAACAAAAGCCAACAATTCTTCATTTTAGAAAGAAAACAATTCAACCCAAAGCACAAACCAACCACATACATGAACAATCAAACATCCCTACATATCGAACTCCCTCAAGACCACAAAAACAGAAACAGAGATTAATTTGGACTCTCAAAAAATAAAAACAAAAATCCCCACATCTCAACCATCATTATACATTCACCAAGCTTAAAACCCAAGAACAAAACATACCCACGAGCAAAATGATTTACACTTTCAATCCCTAATTACGTGTTCTCAATTTGTAATCCCTAATTACAGATTTTCAGTTTTGAATCTCTAATCCGCATCTTACCACACTAATTAGGGATTGAAAATTGCAAGTCCCTAGTTAGAGATTCACCATTGCAAAAACCTGATTAGGAATTGAAAATCGAAAATTCCCAATTACATTCAACATTGCAAAACCTTAATTAGGGTAGGATTTCGACAGTCAACGTTAGAGAGAGAGAGAGAGAGAGAGAAACCTGAGGCTTGTCGGGAGTGCTAGCCACTGTCAAGGCTGACTAGCGGCGCTGGTCCAGGCCCCTGCGTGGTGGATTTGGGGAGGAGGAGAGAGGAGAGAGAGAGAGAGAGACCTGTTGTGGGGAGAGAAGCTGAGGAGCTGAGAGAGAGAGGAGAGAGTGAGAGATCTGAGAGGGAGAGAGGCTTTCAAGGGAGTGGCTTAGGTGAGGTCCCAGACTCACCCAACACGGTACGGCCCTGACCGTGGGGCCCACCTTAATGTAATGTATTTTGCAGAGAAATTGACCAGTGTAGATGTCACCTTTTATCCGGTGTCTTTTCTGAACAGTCCCAAACTTACGTTCCCAGTCCAAACGTTTCACCTACGGACAAAGCATTTCACTGTCATTCCTTTCACTCCATTGTAACAAACAAACGCACGCATGCAATTTTTTTAAAACCAATTTTCTTTCTAAAATCCCCATTTAACATCTAAATATTATTAATCTAGGTTTGTCATTTTTCATCTTGGTTTGGATTACGTGAGATCCCTTAAATTGGTTGCATTTATACACTTCTAATATTCTGTATTATCTTCGTTTGGGTACAGTTATCTACAATCTCTGAAAATGTTCAAAATAATCTTCACTCCAAAGCACTCTTCCTCAACATGCATCCGACTGCTACTACGTTTGTGGGAGGTACAAATTTTAAAAAAACGCTGGTAGGTTTAGAGAAATAGTTTATAGTTAATTTCTTTTGTAGCATTCAATGATAATTCAACTACAATTCACTGACTACTTATGCAAATTCAGCTAGTAATTCACCGAGGGTGCTTGGTCAAACTTAACCATTGCATGCTTGAAATTGAAGAATTTATGGAATTGAGACGAGCCCAAGTCGATGACAATTGACCGACTACTCGTTCAATTTCATGTAAAGTTCGGTGAATTTCGTGTTAGGCTCAGTGAATTTCATGTTAAGCTCATATAATTTCATTTATTAGGCTTAGTCTATTTTATGCATTGCTTGTTCAAATTCCATTTGAATCTCGCTCAATTTCATGTTAGGCTTGCTCAATTTAATGTTCGCTTCGATGAATTTCATTTTTGCCTCACTTAATTTTATGTTCTGCATCTCTCGATTTCTTGTTTGCCTTGCTTAATTTTCAGTTTGTCTCGCTCAATTTCTAGCTTGCCTCACTCAAATTTGTGTTTGCCTCGCTCAATTTCGTGTTTGTCTCGCTAAATTTTCGTGCTTCCCTTGCTAAATGTTTAATTTGCCTCGCTCAATTTTCAGCTTGTTTCACTTGATTTCATGTTTGCCTTGCGGAATTTTCAGTTTGTATCGCTCAATTTTACGTTTGCCTCGCTCAATTTCTGGTCCCTTGGCTCAATTTTTAGTTTGTCTTACTTAATTTCTGGCTTGCCTCGCTCAATTTTCTGATTGCCTCACTCAATTTCTTCATTGTCTCACTCAATTTCATGTTTGCTTCACTCAATTTTCAGTTTACCTCGCTCAATTTCTAGCTTGTCTCGCTTAATATTCAGTTTGTCTCGCTCAATTTTTAATTTGTCTCACTCAATTTTTAGTTTACCCCGCTAAATTTCTAGTTTGCCTCACTCATTTTTTAGTTTGCCTCACTTAATTTTCAATTTGCCTCACTCATTTTTTAGTTTGCCTCACTTAATTTTCAAATTGCCTCGCTCGATTTTCAGTTTGACTCGCTCGATTTTCAGTTTGTCTTACTGAATTTCTAGTTTATCTCGCTCAATTTCTAGTTTGCCTCACTCAATTTTTATGCCTCATTTGCTCAATTTCTAACTTGTCTTGCTCAATTCCTAGTTTTGCCTCGCTCAATTTCTAGTTTGCCTCGCTTAATTTTCAGTTTGTCTCGCTCAATTTTTAATTTGTCTTGCTCGATTTCTAGTTTGTCACGCTTAATTTTTAGTTTACCTCACTGAATTTTTAGTTTGTCTTACTGAATTTTTAGTTTACCTCGTTCAATTTCTAGTTTGCCTTGCTAAATTTTCATGCTTCCCTCATTCAATTTCTAGTTCGAGCCCATTTCCAATTTTTACATGCCCACATGTAAACTTAAAATGTTTCACCTAAAGGAAGTTAATTAAATTATTCGAAAACACAAAATTTAGACATTTCACCATTTTATTTTACCGTAGATAACGTTATTGGAAAAAAGAAAAGTCATCTCCGTGTCTTAAGTCTATATTATCATGGACTTGACTTGGAATTATAAGTTGTTTCATGTTCCACTTAGGCTTCAATGCAATACAAGGACTTGTCTAAAGAATGGGACATGCAATAAAAGAGATGGGAATTAGATTTTTCTTCTCCAATGACTATACTTTTCTACTTCTCATGGATGCTAAAGTTCCAGTTTGCCTTACTCAATTAAATTTGTTGTGGGCCATTGAAGTGTTGGATCAAGCTTCCGTATGGGTTTTCGGTTCATCCATGTATACATCATCCTATGAACACGATGGATGACAAATAAAACATCATTGTGGGGCCCAACAAGGTTTCAACGGTAGAATCACTATTTCCTATGGTATGATCCACTTGATATTTGGATATGTTATGATTTGTTCCTCAAACCCCTGAATTAGATGGAAAAAATAGATGAACGTCGTGGATAGTCCACATACATTCAAGGCGGGCCTAATTCAATTAACTCAATATGATTAGAGCGTACTGAGCAATCGATTTCCAATTTGCGAGAGTTCTCGGTCCATTTGACATACTTCTCGGCAATATGCTAGAATTGTCGCCGACATTACCGGTGCATGATTGGTGAAATTCCCCGAGTAATTCATAAAATTGACATAGAAATGATAAAAATATGATCGAGAATTTCCACAAATTCATGTAATGTAACGGTAAATTTTATGTACCACTCCGTCAATTTCATGAACTGCTCGATCAACTTCACCGAAGAACTCGCTGAATTTCATGTGAAGCTAGTTCAATTACGTGTTAGGCTCGTTCAATTTAACTTGAAGTTCATTTAAATTCATGTTAACCACGTTAAATTTCATGTTAGCCTCGCTCAATTTCATTATAGGCTCGTTCAATTTCACGTTAAGCTTGTTCAATTTCATTTGATATTAGTCTCGCTCAATATGGTGTTAGCCTCGCTCAATTTCAAGTTAAGCTCGTTGAATTTCATGCCTGCCTCGTTCAACTTCCTTTGAGGGTTGTTGAATTTCATGTTTGCCTTGTTGAATTTTATATTTGTCTCGCTCAATTTCATGTTTGTCTCGCTGAATTTTCAGTTTGCATTGCTAAATTTCTTTTGAGGCTTGTTGAATTGCATATTTACCTCGCTGAATTGCACGTTTGCCTCGCTCAATTTTTAGTTTTTCTCGTTAAATTTCATGTTTGCCTCGTTCAATTTCCTTTTATGCTCGTTCAATTTCATGTTTGCCTCGCTTAATTTCATGTTTGCTTCGTTGAATTTATAGTTTGCATCGATCAATTTTAAGTTTGTCTTACTCAAATTCTAGTTTGCTTCGCTGAATTTATAGTTTGCATCGCTTAATTTTTAGTTTGCCTCACTGAAATTCTAGTATGCCTCGCTCAATTTTCAGTTTGCCTCGCTCAATTTCATGTTTCCCTCGCTCAATCTTTAATTTATCTCGCTAATTTTTTAGGTTGCCTCACTCAATTTTGAACTTACCTCGCTAAATTTTCAGTTAGCCTCGTTCAATTTCTAGTTTGTCTCGCTCAATTTCATGTTTCCCTCATTTGATTTCTGATTTGCCCCGCTGAATTTTTAGGTTGCCTCGCTCAATTTTCAGTTTGTCTCGCTGAATTTTTAGTTCGCCTCGCTGAATTTTTAGTTTGCCACGCTCAATTTCTAGTTTTTCTTGCTGATTTTTTAGTTTGCCTCGCTCAATTTTCAGTTTGCATCGCTGAATTTCTAGTTTACCTCCCTAAATTTCTAGGTTGTCTCGCTCGATTTTCAGCTTGCCTCGCTCGACCTCACTCAATTTTCAGTTTGTCTCGCTGAATTTTTAGTTTGCTTTGCTAAATTTCTAGTTTGCCTTGCTTAATTTTTCAGTTTGCCTCGCTAAATTTTCATACTTCCCTCACTCAATTTCTAGTTTGCCTCACTCAATTCTTAGTTTGGCCTCGATCAAATTTCAGTTTTCCTCGCTCAAATTCTAACTTCCCTCGTTCGTTTTCATGTTTTCCTTGCTGAATTTCATGCTTCCCTCGCTCAATTTCCATGTTTCCCTCGCTCAATTTCTAGCGTGCCTTGCTCAATTTCTAGTTTTGCACCGCTCAAATTCCAACTTCCCTTGCTTGATTTCATGTTTCCCTCGCTAAATTTTTAGTTTGTCTTGCTGAATTTTCATGCTTCCCTTGCTCAATTTCTAATTTGCCTCGCTCAATTTTCATGCTTCCCTCGCTCAATTTCTAGTTTGCCTCGCTTAATTTCCTCTGATGCTTGTTGAATTGTATGTTTGCCTCGTTAAATGGCATGTTTGCCTCGCTCAATTTAATGTATGTCTCAATCAATTTCATATTTGCCTCGCTTAATTTTAGTTGAGGCTTATTCGATTTCATTTGAAGCTCGCTCAAATTCATAAAGTGTTTGATTGTTTTCAATCATGTCTGATTTTTCACACTATGAATCACTAAATATCTAGTAAACTTTATTTTTGATATATTTTGCAATTCATGTTTGTAGGTGACGATTCTTCCGCTGGATTCCCAAACCCATCCTCTAAGTGTTAATTGAAATGATGGTTTTACACGCTGAATTTTCAGCTTGCCTCGTTGATTTTTCAGTTTGCCTCGCTCAATTGTTGTTTGCCTCGCTGAATTTTCAGCTCGCCTCGCTTAACTTCCTATTTGCTTCACCCAACTTCCAGTTTGCCTCACTCAATTTGCTACTTGCCTCGCTGAATTTCCTCTTTGCTTCGCTCAATTTCTAATTTGCCTCACTCAATTTCATGTTTGTCTAGCTCAATTTCTAGTTTGTCTCACTCAATTTCCAATTTACCTAGCTGAATTTCCAACTCTATCGATTTGGAGTAGTTATCCCATTGGGGCGTGTTTGGTCCATGGATTAAAATGGTATTGAATTGTATTAGATGGGATTAACACCATTACTGCACAATGATTGCATGTTTAGAAATACTATGGTATTGTAGTCATTTAATCCTATGTTTGGGATTAAAATTTTGCTATTGGAAAATATCCGATTAAGTAAAATTATGTTTGGTGGAACATGGAATTGTAATCAATGGACTAAATTCACAACGGATGTCGTTCACTTGTACACATATATAACTAAAATGTCACATGTAAACGGTGCATACGGATGAATGACATAGATAAACGCGTGCATCAATGTGGGGCCCACATGTGTAATGGATTTAAAAATCCACGGAGATCCTGCATGGACCAAATGCAATTCCATGGGACTAAATGTAATATCATCCCAACTAATCCCAACATTTCTCATCCTCTCCAAATGATGGATGGAATTGCACAGGACCAAATACAATTCTATCCCACTTAATCCCATCTAATACCCTGCGCCAAACACCCCCTCGAGGAAGACGGGTTTAGAGAATGAGGAGTTTTGAGGGAATTGAGTTTGAAAGGAAGAATTTTAGTGAATAGATGGCCTAAAGATGAAGATAATTTAGGGAAATGGGGTTTGGTGGGGAGGATTGGATGCAGGGAATGAACTTAGAGGAAGGTTTTGGGGTTTTGACGGAGAGGGATTAGAAATTTTTTGAAATGGGAGTATTTAGGGGTTAAAAATAGACGCTTAAATGGCTAAAAGGAGGCCCCAAATGTGTGTAAAGGGCCTCACAGAATTATGGCCTTGGCGAGGTTGCGCCGAACTAGCGGTGGTCCCGCCTGGCTCTCATTGGATCGGTGGGGTCACATCGAACTAGCGGTGACCTAGCTACACGTATGGCTATGCTACCTAAAGCTACGGTTATAATCCGTAGCTATGAATCCACGGAATGGATAATGTAACCCTGCCAAATACAAGGGTATTTTCGTCCGAAAATAGTAAAGTTTAGGAGAAGGCGTCCGCGCACAATAATTTAGGCTGAAAAAGTAAAGTTTGGGAGCCTATGAAAATAACGGTGGGCAGAAGTCGTCCACAGCAGTCAAATTTTCTATTTTATATCCACGCTGCCCAGCCGTTTTTGTAGCTCATTTTTCCGTATCATACCAAAAATTGAAGAAAATGCAAATGCCAGGTGGACCACACTACAAGAAACAATGGTGCCGTTTTTCTAGCTCATTTTTCCGTATCATACCAAAAATTGAAGAAAATGCAAATGCTAGGTGGACCACACTACACGAAACAATGGTGATTGATCATTAAAAGCTTCTTGTGGTCCACGAAAGTATTGGATCAAGCTTATATTTATTTTCATCCCTTTATCCTGGTCTATCTAAAACTATCAACAGGTTGGATGGAAAATAAACATTACGATGGGCCTTAGAATTTTTTACCGGTGGGTATTTAATCATCACTGTTTACTATAGTGTGGTCCACCTGAGAATTGGATCTGCTTCATTTTTGGATATTTTCAATAAAATAAGTTGGAAAAACGGATGGGCGGCGTGGATATAATATATATGCATCAAGTCGGGCCCCACCGTCATGGCTGCACACTGCTGTGAGGGGCCGGCCGCACCTAATCCACTCCCGGCTTGCAAAAGTCGTTGACCTAACGTCAGCACGTGCGGGGTTTACACGTAGGCTGAGCCGATCGGGGCCCTCCACGTCCGGGAAACGCTGAGCGGATTAGGTGAGACCCTGGGTCCACTGAGGTGGGTGGCCCACGGAAGATTTGGAAGTTCTTTATTTTTGGGGTCATATCTTAAAATGATATTTTAAAATGGTTGGACGGTGTGGATTTAAGGAAAGTACATCATTTTGAGCCACACAATAAGGGGCCCCACCCACTTCGGTGGATCCTGGGTATCACCTAATCCACTCACGAGTTCCTTCGCGGTTACCCTGGGCCCTGGCCTCACCTAATCCGCTTCCCTGGTAGATGCCGGCGGGAGAGTGCTACTATCCAAAGACGGACGGTCATGTCAGTAGCTTTGAAGGGCCCACCGTGATGTATGTGTTTTATCCAAGCCGTTCATCTAATTTGAAAATTCATTTTAGGAGAAAAACACAAAAATAAGGTAGATTGAGTGCTCAAGTGAACCACACCACAGGAAACAATGAGGATTAAATGTCTGCCGTTGAAAACAATGGTGACGATGACAACTACCATGGAAATCTTTCATGTGGTGTGGTCCACTCGAGCCTTTGACTGCCCTCTTCCTGGGTACATGATGTAAAATGATCTTTCTAAAAAAGATGGACGGCTCGGATAATACACATGTATCACGATGACGCCGCAGATCTCCGTACAGGACCATCTGTCTCTAGTTTGGTCTGGTGGGACGCGGATGGCATGGAAGTTCCTGCGCGCTGGGATGCTAAGTGGGATCCACGGTGATTTTTTGAGAAATCCACTCCGTCCATCTGTTTTGAAATATCATTTTAGTATGAAAAACCAACAACCAGGTAAATCCAAAACTCTACGAGGCCATATGAAAGGAACTAGTGGGGATTTATTGATCACCGTTGAAACATTTGTATGGAGACAGAAGTTTCATATCAGGCTAAATTTTGTATGTTCTAACTTCATCCCAGTGGGATTTACTTTATAAACGGTTTGGATGGCATATAATCATCAAGGTGGAGCCTCTGAAGGTTTCAACGGTCGGAAACTCTTTTCCTCGTTTTCCTCTCATATGGCCTCCTTGAATTCTGTATCCTCCTGATTTTTGGTTCCTTGTCCTAAAATCATCCGGAAAAACAGACGAAAAGATCGGATTTCTAACAAACCTCACGGCGGGCCCCAGCTAGCATCCCAACACAGCAGCTTCCTCAAAGGCTTTTACAGGAAATCCGCTTCCGGTCTGTTGAGGGTAGCAACCAATCCGCGACTGGCAAACGCTGGAAATGTACGACACCCGAGATCTATGGGTCCACATGATCTTTTTGTAGAATCCAATCCGTCCATCAGCTTCAAAAAATCGTTCTAGAATTTGATTCCAAAGATACATATGATCGAAAACTCGGTTGGGCTACATCAAATGAAAGAGTGTGGATGGAAACATCCACCATAGAAACCATACCGGCCGGCTATGTTGTTTATATAAAATCTAATCCGTTCATCAAGTTATACTCAGTGGGATGAATTGAATTTACAGAATTAATTTTGATCCAAAACTCATGTGGGCCACACTGAGTGAATTTATAGGTTTTAGGCATGATTTTAGGTTATTCCAGCGGCGTGGATCGTACGAGTTTTTATAAACATGTTTTTTATATGTACGGTTAACATGATATGGTTGAATAGATGGACGGAGTGGATGGCACAAAAAAATCACGGTGGGCCCCACGGAGTAGGGTGTTGAACGAGCTATCCGGAACAGGTGTTTTGTAGAGGATGCAGGTCCCCATCAGATTAGGTGGCGAGAAGAGAAGCGGATTGGGTGAGGCCCTTGTAACAGCTCAGAGTGGGTGTGGCTCTGAGTGTGGGCCCACCTTGATGTATGCGTTGCGTATCCACGTCCTCGAGTTTTAAGGCGTGGTCCCGACTAACAATTAGGTACTAGTACTACTAGTCCACTACTATCCTGCCTTTTCGGAGCTAGCAGGGGACGCGGATTACCTACTGAACCTGACAGTAGCGAGACTCACTACTGAAGTGATGTCAATACATTCTGTGGGCCTCACAATGATGTATGTGTATCCACACCGTCCATCCATTTGGAGAGATCATTTTAGGTCATTAGACAAAGAACAGGGAAGATTCAAAGCTCAAGTGGAACCCACCACAGAAAACAGTGGGGATCGAACGCCTACCCTTAAAAACATCTCGAGGCCGCAGAAGTTTTAGATCAAGCTGATATTTGTTTTTTTTTCAAAAAAAAAAAAAAAAACTTATTCCATATCTATGATAACTTATAAACAGCTTTGATCTCAAATAAACATTATGGTGGCCATTAGGAAGGTTTCAACGGTGGGTGTCACTGTCCCCACCGTTTTCTTTGGTGAGGTCTACTTGAGCTTTGAATCTACATTATTCTTTGGTGAATGCCCTAAAATTATCTCTACAAATGGATGAACGGTGTGGATACAGCACCGTACATCATGTTGAGGCCCACAGAACGTGGTGATGTAGTGGTGAAACTCGCTACCGTCGGATTCAGTAGCTAATAGGCGTCCAGGGACAGGTGGATGCTCCAAGGGCCCACTGTGATGTATGGATTTTATCCACACCCTTTATTCGATTTTTTTATGTATGGATTTTATCCACACCGTCTATCCAATTTTATTATTATTATTATTATTTTTTATTGTTTTTGATTATTGGACCATAAATAAAGCTGATCAAAGGCTCGAGTAGCCTACACCACAGGAAGCAGTGGTGCTATAGACGGCCACCATTGAAACCTTCTTAGGGCCCACCGTGTTATTTATTTGCCATCCTTGATATGATCACATGCACCTCGACCAAGTGGAAAAAAAATATCATCTTGATCCAAAACTCATGTGTACCTGATAAATTTTCAGCCTCTATCATCCACTTCAGCCTTTTATCCTTCTTTTTTTTGGCTCGTAATCTAAAATGATATTGAAAAATGGATGGACAGTGTAGATGAAATCCATTTGTCACTGAGGCCCCTCAGAACCCAGCCTGTCCTGATCTCGAAAGGGGTAGATTCGATCCATGAAGTTGTTAAAGGTGGAGATTCAATCACCATGGTTTCTTATGGTGTGGTCCACTTAAGATTTGAGTCAACTTCATTCTTTTATCATGCCCAAAAATGATCTTTCAAAATGGGTGGATGGAGTGAATTTAGGGCACATACATCACGGTAAGCCCCACGATCAGGGGTCCCACCCTCGTGGATCGAGATCTCACCCAATCTACTCTCTTAAAAAATGAAACAAATCTAAATGTTGAGAAGAGAATAAACAATGGCCATTGAATGACCGTTGAAGTTTTGAATGAAGCTGATATTTGTGTTTTATCTTCGTCCATGCACGTGTAACCTTCTTAGCAAGTGGATGGCAAATAAACATTAATCTAGTGGGCTCGTAACTTTTTAATAGTCGGTGTTTAATGATCGTTTTTTTCCATGTGGTGTGAGATTTGGATCTGCTTCATTTTTGGGATCATGCACTAACAAATAGCTTGGATATACAATGCATATGTCAAGGTGAGCCCTATTGGCTTAACCTCGTTCAAGTTATTACTTGGGTCTCACCTAATCTAGTCAGTGAGGTCTAAATATGTGACTTACTCAACCGAACCACCTTCAAAAATGTTTTACTTGCTTCATATCTAACATGGGCACCTTGCCTGATCAAATGTCAATACATTTGGGCGGAGCCTCATGGAATCCAAATCGAGTTCGGTCCGGCTTAGGTGAGTTTGATTTCCATCAAATGTCCATCTATTTTTCCAGCTCAATTTAGGCAATCATGGGTGGACCACACCACTGGAAATAGTGGCACTTGACCATTAAAAACTTCTTGTGGGGCTACAAAAGTGTTGGATCAGATATTTGTGTTTTTTGTTTCATCCCAATTTGCATGGTGCCTTATCCACATGTTAGATGACATATAACATTAAGGAGAGCCTTAATAAGTTTTTAATGGTGGGCATTCAATCACCAATATTTGTTATTGTGTAGTTCACCTGGATTCGGATTTACTTCATTTTTGGACTCATGTTTTAAAATAAGCCGGCAAAATAGATAAACAAGGTAGATATACAATGCATACATGTGGGCCCCACTACCATGGCCTAATTGAACTCGAGATTACTTTGACCTGGCTGAATCTTACTCGATTTAGGCTGGGGCCTCAGCAAACACAGTAAGGACCTAACATAACTAGATTTGATTGTGTCAACCTTGTGTGACATTCCTCGCGTACACACTCGGGCATAACCACTTTCAACATACTCAAATTGTTGTGTAGCACCATAGGTCCCCATGATGCATAAGGCTGAAAGTTGGGCGGGTTGGGTCAGGTTGGTGCTCGACCCTATCCCAACCCAAGGATCCTATACCTCAACCCTAACCCAACCTCGGGTTGGGAATTCTCAACCCAAGCCCAACCCAAGCGGGCTCGGTCAGGTTCACTGGGGTGGTCGAGTAAATATATGCTTGTATTTTATTATTACATTAGTTTATCATATTTTCAATACATGTCTTATTTTTTGTACCTATAATTTTATTAATTATATATGTAGTTATTTATGGTAAATAAGTTCATTTTTTAAAACAAACAAGCTAAAATATAAGACAACTACTTTAAAAGTTGTATTGTGTATCAATCAATTTATTTGAGAGAGAAATCCGACGTATCCTGTTAGCTTGAGTCATCGGAAATGACATGGACCAATGAAACCCAACAGTGTTGGAATTTCATGTGCCTTTAACATAGACAATTCACACTCAATTATAATTAATTTATAAGGAACTTATATTGATGAGGTTTAGGTTGGGTCGGACAACCTGAGACCTCAACCCAAGCCCAACCCAAGTTTTATCGGGTTGGTGTTTCTATGGCCCAAGCTTGAGACCAATCCTGACACATCCTGCCTAAGCCCAACCCAATGTCGGGAATGTCGGGTCGGTCACAGTCGATTGGGTTGAACCCACCCAACTTTCAGCCCTAATGATGCATGCGTTTTATTCATGCCATCTATCCATTTTAATAAATCATTTTATGGCATGAGCCCAAAAAGTAGGCAGACCAAATTCTCAAGTTGACCACGTCAATGAAATTTCTAGGGGTGAGTAAACACGTGCTATTAAAAAGCTTCCTAGGGTCCATATTTTATTTTATTTTATTGCCATCCAAGTGTGGTCCTCCTTAGATTTGGATCTACCTCAATTTTTTTTACGACGCCCTTAAAATGAGTTTGTAAAATGGACAGATGCTATGGATAAAACAAATACATCATGGCAGCGTTCACAGTGCTTTTCCAGTACTGGCACGTGGTGTTGTGTGCTACACTATACAATCCAAGCCTGCTCCCCATATACATTCGATGTCCCCATCTCTGATAGTGGAACCTGGCCCAATCAAGCCTTGTCACATCAAAGCCTTAAGAAGTCAAATTGCATGTTGTATAACACAACACCTCAATACTACGTACACATGACTTGTATGATTATAACAGTGCTCTATCAACGTAATCCATCTATTTCAGCGGGTCATCTTCCAAGATAGCTAAAAAATGAGGTAAATCCAGGGCAAGTGGACAACACCACATAAAACACGAGGGGTTGAATGCTTGGCAATGAAAACTTCCTACGGCTCTACAAGTTTTGGATCAAGCTGATATTTGTGTTTTCCTTTCGTGATTAGATGTCAAATAAACATCAATGTAGGTCTCATGAAGGTTTCAACATTGGGTGTCATTATCCTTACTAATTCATGCGGTGTGGTTCACTTAAGTTTTTAATTTATCTCATTTTTTTTTTCTTCTTAAAATGATTCAATGGAATGGATGGGTAACAAAAATAAAACATATACATCCTAGTGAGGCCATAGTGAGGCTTACCATCTACTCCCATTTAAAATGAGAGCGGGTTAGGTGGACCAAAACTGACCCACGGCCATGCAGGTGCATCATATGATAAAGCACTGCCATTATCACCTATAAGCTGCATGGCTGTAGGTCAGTTTTGGTCCACCTAAATAAGGCTTGCACAGCTGTGGGTCAGTTTTGGTCCACCTAATCCACTCCCATTTTAAATGTAGGGGGATGGTACTATGAGGTCAATTGCGTGGCCCCGTTGTGATGTCTATCCAATATCAACAACGTGCATTTGATATATCTCTTTATCCCAAAAATCAGTAGTATACTGAACTCAGGTGGGCCATACCATTTAAAAACATGTTAAGACATATCTAAAACATATCAAAGCAATTAGTGGACCCACCTGAGTTTTGGATGCAGCTGAAACTTGGTCTGACCCCTCATCCAAGTGGGACACACACAATGGATGGTCTGAATTTGTGAATCATATTTTGGGTAGGCACAATAAATGATTATGAATGTTTTAATATATATATATATACAGTATTATATTTATATATATATATTTTATATATATATATATATATATATACAGATAATTTCAGAGCTTTATCCACCTGATAATTGGATCTGCTTTAGTTTTGGGATAGTCCTCTAAAATAATCTTAAAAAACGGATAGACGGTGTGGATAGAGAATACATACACCAAGGTGGGCCCTGTGGTAAGGGCGGCACCGTCCCCGGTGAGTCCGGGGTCTCACCTAAACCGCTCGAAAAGTGGTTAGGTCCAGCTCGCTGGACCAATAAAATCTGGCATTATCGGGGCCTCACCGACTCCTCACCGAATCCTCTACCATGAAAATGACATTTTTTATGAATATAATATGACCATGGTGGTTTTCTAATTCCACACGCACGTAGGCCCACGTGGTAACATGGAACACGTGTCAAATATAACATCTTTCCATCTGGTGGGCCACGCTGTTTAGATATTTTGAACTGGAATTCAGGACATTTACATCCCCAATATATAAAAAAAAATGGACCGCTGAAATTTATTTTGAACTAGTCAGGTTTGTATAGATCGTGGCCAACCTGAGAAGTGAAACTACCTGATTTTTGAGACAGAAGATCTTAGAATAATTTCAGTTCAGATGGAAAGCACGGATCTTTCACACGTGCTTCATATTGGCGCATTGGCATGCATGTGAATGGGAGAACTTCACACGTGCGGAGTATTACGAAACTTCAACGCATCAATAGCCAAAGGGAGAGCGGATTAGGTGAGGCTGAGGCCTCACCCACGGGAGCTGCTTAGGCGAGAGACCCCGGATCCATGAGGTGGGTGTGACCCTTGACTGTGGGGCCCACTGTGATGTATGTGACTACATCCACGCCGTCCATCCATATTGAAAGCTCTTTTCAGGGCGTGATCCAAAAAATGAAGCAGTTCCAAAATCCTGGATTGGACCATAGTACATGAAACAGTAGTGATTGACTGTTAAAACATTCTAGTGGGCCACAAAAGCTTTGTATCAAGATGACATTTGTGTGGTATGTTCGTTAGGTGTTTGTGACCTTATCAACATGTTGGATGGAAAATAAACATCCAATTGGAATCCATGAAGTTTTTAACGATGGGGATTTTAATCACAATTGTGCTCTTGTGGTGTGGTTCGAGAGTGGGTTATTATCTGTGTCCTTGTGTGGGATCGACCGAGCTTCAAAAATAGTGCTTCAGTTGGTCGGGAGTAGCGCGCTCGTCCCACATCGAAAAGGGAGAGCTCGATCGACCTGGCTATATGTGAGGTTTTCATCTTAAGGATACAACGTGTTTTGGGGGCAACTCCGAGAGCAAGGCCGTGAGCCCTGTGGGCAAAGCGAACAATATTGTGTCCTTAAGTGCGGTGTTACAAATGGTATCAGAGCGGGAGCGCGCTGTCTCCCGAAGGGGGGGCCGCCTCGCCCGGCCGTGGTCCGAGCGTGGGTTGTCATCCCGGTCTTGTGTGGGATCGGTCGAGCTTCGAAAATAGCTCTCCAATTGGTCGGAGGCAGCGCTCATCCCACATCGAAAAGGGAGTGCTCGATCGACCTGACTATATATGAGGTTCTCACCTTAAGGATACAACGCGTTTTGGGGGCAACTGCGATAACAAAGCCGTGAGCCCTGTGGGCAAAGCGGACAATATTGTGTCCTTGGGTGAGGCATTACAGTAGGCCCCATAGAGTTTACTCAACATGCTTATTTAGCACGCTTAGTCCACGTCATGAAAATGAGGAGGATCTAAATCTAAGGGTTTCGTTGCCTAACTTCGTGGTAGACATGCTGCATTTCAACACTGAAGTTATAGGTTGAGTATGCATATGTAGGATGTGGTTGGACGTGTATATATATAGAGAGAGATTCCGGTCCTTGTGTGTGTGTGTGTGTGTGTGTGTGTGGGGGGGGGGGGGGGGGGTGTGTTGCTTGCTCGGCCGTGGTCCGAGCGTGAGTTGTCATCCCGATCCTTGGTGTGTTGCTTAGCGGGGCTGTGGTCCGAGCATGGGTTGTCATCCCGGTCCTTGTATGGGATTGGCCGAGCTTCTAAAATAGCTCTCTAATTGATTGGAGGCAGCGCTCATCCCACATCGAAAGGGGAGTGCTCGATCGACCTGACTATATGTGAGGTTCTCACCTTAAGGATACAACGCGTTTTGGGGGTAGCCGCGAGAAGAAAGCCGTAAGGCCTGTGGGCAAAGCGGACAATATTGTGTCCTTGGGTGACGCGTTATAGTAGGCCCCATAGAGTTTACTCAACATGCTTACTTAGCACGCTTAGTCCATGTCATGAAAATGAGGAGGATCCAAATCTAAGGGTTTCGTTGCCTAACTTCGTGATAGACACACTGCGTTTCAACACTGAAGTCATAGGTTGAGTATGCATATGTTGGATGTGGTTGGGCGTGTAAATATATATATATATATATATATATATATATATATATAGAGAGAGAGAGAGAGAGAGAGAGAGAGAGAGAGAGAGAGAGAGAGAGAGAGAGCCAAATCTTAGGTGGACTACATAGGAGATTAGATTCCCATCAATAAGGCTGAAAGTCAGCAGATCCAACCCAACCGATCTGTGACTGACTTGACATTGGGTTGGTCTCGGGTAGGATGTATCGGGTTCGGTCTTGGGCTTGGGCTATACAATCACCAACCAGATGAAACTTGGGTCGAGCTCGAGTTGAAGTCATGGGTTGCTTGATCCAACCCGAGCCCGATCAATATATAAGTTACTTATAAATTATAATTGAGTGCGGATTGTTAATGTTGGAGGCACAGGAAATTCCAATATCGTTGGTTTTCATTGGTCCACATCATTTTTTATGACTCAAGCTAACGAGATACGTCGGATTTCTCTCTCCCAAATAGATTGTATGCTACACGACTTTTAAAGGAGTAGTTATTCTATATTTTAACTTATTTGTTTAGAAAATTTGAAGTTTTTTTTACGATAAATAACTACATATATAACTACTAAAATCATAGGTATTAAAAATAAGACATGTATTAAAAATATTGTAATAACAAATTTATTAGCATGTATCAACTCAATTGAGCCCACTTGGGTTAGGCTTGGCTTAAGAATTCTCAACCAGTTGAGTTGGGTTGGGTTAGAATTGAAGTACAGGAACTTCGAATTAGGCTAGGGTTGAGCACCAACTTGACCCGACCCAACCCAACCCAACCCAACCCAACCCACTCGAGTTTCAGCCCTACCCACCATTAAAACCTCCTCGGGAGTTCAAAAGTTTTGGATATCGCTATATTTACTTCAGTTATACAAATAAATGTGATGGGCTTTGGAAATCTTTTAACAGTGAGTGTCAAACATAATTATTTTCTTATGATGTGGTCCACTTAAGTTGTGAAACTTGCTCATTTGTCCGACTCCTTAAATGAGCTTAAAAAACAGATGAACATGATGGATATATAAATACATATATGCAGGCCGGTATTACAGTCAGGCCCACACCCACTCAGCTTTTACTCTGCCTCACCTACTCCACCACCCCAGGCTCTACTTTAAATCGGCTCAAATTAGAAAGAGAAAGTTGCCACTGTAGACTTACCTTTTATCCTGCGTCTTTTATGGAGGGTTCAAAGCTTACCTTCCCAACATAGACTTTTACGGACAGACCATTTGAGGACGAAAATACCCCTGCTTTTCAAAGAGATTCTCTTTTCTGTAGACCTATAACTACGGATTATAACCGTAGCCAAAGACAGGTAAGTAAGAATATTTTCGTCCTCAATGGCTCTTCCGTGCGTACAAGGTCTAAGTTGGAAAGGTAAGTTTTAGACTCTTTATAAAAGACGCTATATAAAAAGTAGGGTCTACAGCGGTAATTTTTCAATTAGAAATCAGATTGCTTACTAAGTTACTTACTCCGCTTTTATCTTACCAAGTAAACTCTGCTGGGCCCACTATGAATGTATATGGTATATCCACACCGTCCATCCGTTTTTCCATCTAATTTTAGTGGTTGAGCTAAAAATTGAATCATACCCAAAGCTCAAGCGGACCATATAGCATGGGAAAACGTGTGAATAATGATTTCCACCGTTGAAACCTTCTTAGGACCCAAAGTAATGTTTATTTGTTATCCAACCTTTTCATAAAATCACAAAGACATGGATGAATGGAAAACACAAATATCAGCTTGATCCAAAACTTCCGTCGGCCCAAAGAAATTTTCAACGGTAGACGTCCAATTCAGATTATTTCCTGTGGTGTTTTACACATGAGCTTTTGATACGCTTTATTTTTCATCTCAAGGCCAAAACATATCTAGTAAAATTAATGGACGGATTGGATAAAATACATAAATCATGGTGGGCCCCACACGCAATCGGCTTTCCTCAAATTGGGCAGTGTAGCATACACCACCAATGTTGGTACTGTAAAAAGCTATGTGGGGTCCACCATGACGGTGTCCCACCATTAAAAACTCTAAGGCCTCACCTACTGCGAATCTTTGATTGGTTGACCAATCAAATCTCACCGGATCAGATGAGGATTAGGTGAAGCAGGGATGACAGCTTAATCAATGAGGTCTTGACTGTGGGGCCCACCTTGATGTATGTATTGTATATCGTTTTCTCACAGCTCATTGTAGGGTATGGCCTCAAGAGAGGAAATTACTTAATGAGAACCTCACTGCACTTTTGGGAACTGAGTAAATTCTGTGGGGCCCACCATTATGTATTTATCTTATCCACACCGTCCAATCACTTTTCCAGATCATTTTACAGTATGAGGTTAGAATTGAAGAATATCCAAAGTTCAAGTGGACCATATTGAAGAAGGGAAATACAAATATCAGCTTTATCTAAAACTTATGTGGATCTCAGGGAGCTTTCAATGGCAGACGTTAAATTCCTAATATTTTTGTGGTGTGGTCCACTTGAGCTTTGGATATGCTTCAATTCTGGGTTTTTATTGTAAAATAATCTGAAAAAGTGGATGGACGGTGTGGATAAGATAAATACATCACGTGTGGGCCCCACAGAGTTTACTCCATATGCAATCTGCTCTTGTATTTTTTGGGGAGATCCGAATCCAGGGAGACCTTATAAAAAAATCATCACAATAGTCACTTTGAAGTTTTTTACGGTGGGTGTTCAATTACAGCTGTCTTCCTATGGTGTGGTCCACCTGAGTTTTGGAAGTTACTCATTTATGGGAATATGCCTCACCTAATCCACGCCACCCATGTTTCACCTAATCTGCTCCAGCCGTTACACAAAATGCCTGGAATAGCATAATGCATACACCACTAATTAAGGGGTGTCAAGGGAATGCGCTGGGCTCGGGCTGAAAATTCAAAATTTCGAATAGGGTGGCCCGACTGTCCAGCCCGAGACAGTTCAAAACCTATCTAAGGCCGGCCCGTTGACAGCCCTACTACCAATGACGGTACCGTGTGCTGCTACAAAATCTCCATGGTTTCCACGTGATCTATGTGTTTTATCTAGGGCTGCACATTGAACCCATAGAACTGTGGAACTGGACCGGAACCGACTAAATGGTCCGGTTTGGTCCGCTTCTAGATTACACTAGCTCCGGTTCAGTTCAAAAAATCAAAGAACCATTTAGTTCGGTTGGGTTCGGTTCTCAATTTGGGGTACGTAGAACTGAACTGAACTATGAACCGATCCGTAGAACCGAACTATGGAACTAAATCAGGAACCGAACCTATATTTAAAAAAAAAAAAAAAAAAACCTAAACCCTAAGTCCTTAACTCCTATTCACACTGACCCGACTCTATTGCGGCTATCCTCTCTCTCTCTCTCTTTCTGAGTTGTGGACCCGATCTGGAACTGAACCGGTTTTAATAGTCCAATTACGACTCAATTCTAGAGTACAAACGGTCCAGTTTCGGTTCTGAAAATCCTAGAACCGTTAGGAACGGTTCGGATCCAATTTTACCCCAGAACCAAACCGAACCAACCCATGTGCACCCCTACTTTCATCCATGCTGTCCGTCCATTGTGGAGTTCATTTTAGGACATGAACTCAAGAACCAATTAGATTTAAATCTCAGGTGGGCCACACTACATAGAATAATGGTGATTTAACGTCTACCATTAACTTAACAAGGCTTGCCGTAGTAGATGAAGGGAAAACACAATTATCAGCTTGATTAATGGTAGGCATTCAATCACCGCTGTTTCTCGTGGCGTGGTCCACCTGAGATTTGAATCTGCCTTATTTTTGGACCCATGCTGTAAAATGATCTGGAAAAATGGATGGATGGCATGGATAAAACAGATACATGATACCGGGCCCACAAAGCATTTCCAGTAGCTAAACAGGCTTGGTCTGTCCATGGAATGACCAGTGTAGCTGCATTGACCGTGATCAGATAATCCGAATCGACCATCTGGTGGACCCAACCTTGGATGTGCCCCACCACAAAATTCACACAGCTCCCGGGTCTCTTAGCCGTATGTGAAATGGGGTGAACATCACAGGCCGTTGAAGTCATGGTAATTACCATAAGTTCCAGCCGTGTGGGGCCCAAACCGTCCATTAAATGATCGACCCAACGAAAGGCCTATATATTAAAATCAATACTGATAATATAACTCAGGTGGGCCACACAAAACGGAGCAATGGGGACATTGGCGAGGGGAAGGCCCACCATAGAAACTTCCAGATGAAATGTGGGGCCCACAGTGATACTTCTATGTCATCCAACCCATTCATCAGGTGTGTTTCATCAGGATTAAGGCGTATGCTGAAAATTTAGTCATTCTAATTTTTAAGTGGGCCACAAAAAGTGAATATATATATTTTAGCCATGACTATAGATTTGCTCATGTGGTGTTTTAGGTAAGTTTCCATGAGAATAACCGTTGGAGTTTATGGTTATAATGAGGAGGCGAACTAGATTAACGGTTTGGATTTCCTAAAAACATCGTGATAGATTGGGTCCACATAGCTGAAATATGGAAAGTATCATACGGTTGAACGCACGGGATCATTCACCTGGCGTCTGGGGTATCAGTGGGTGAGTCCCTGATCGTGGGGCTCACCTCGATGTATTTTTTTTATATCTACGCCGTCCATCCGTTTTTCCAAATCATTTTAGCGCGTTGATCCAAAAATAAAATATATATAAATCTCAGGTGGACCACATCAAAGGAAAACAATGCAAAATGGCTATTAAAAGCATTTCGGGCTACAAAAGTTTTGGATGGATCTTATTTGTGTTTTGCCTTCATCCAGGTATGTGTGACCTAATCAACAGGTTGGATGGAGAAAAAAACATTACAGTGGGCCTGAGAAACTTTTAATGGTGGGCATTAAATCACCACTGTTCCTATGGTGTGGTCCACATGAGATGTTTATCTAATTCATTTTTGGTACCATGAGCTAAAATGATATTCAAAAACGGATGGACAGCATGGATGTACAACACATACATCGATGTGGGTCCCACGGTCACAGACTCACCCACTGAGCTATTACCAGGGACTCACCTAATCTGCGCCCTTTGTGAGAAAATGACTACTGTAGACAAACCCTTTTACCCAGCGGTTTCTATGAAAGAATACAAACCTTAGTTACCAATCTAGATTAGCACGTGCGGACAGCGACGTTGAGGACGAAACTACCCCTCCTTTTCGCTGCGAAGACGTGCGCTGACGCTCCTCGAACTGAGAATTGTACGAACGGCTTAAAAGGATTGGGGTCGGTGGTCATCCCCACCATGATGTATGCTATTCATCCATGCCGTCCATATATTTTCCATATCATTTTATGGTATACGACCAAAAACGAGGTATATGCAAATCTCAAGTGTACCACATTACAGCAACGATTGTTGAATGAGCGTCGACCATTAAAAACTTTTGATCCACACTGTGATGTTCGTGAGAAATCCTCCCAGTCTAAGTTCATTCATAGGTCACAAAGACCATGGATGAAGAAGAAAAACAAATTTCATAATGATCTAAAACTTCTATAACCCCTAAAATTGTTTCAATGGTAGACGTTCAATTCCCTTCGACAGTGTGGTCTACTTGATAGTTAGATCTATCTTATTTTTAGTCTCAAGCATCTCGCCAAATAGATGGACGGTTTGGATATAACACATACCTCATAATAGGACCCACAAAAAGTGGTGAAATTACAACAGCAAAAAAAAAAAAAAAAAAAAAAAAAAACGTCCATAATTTTCGATAGTCCAGAACTGTCCAGTGAGTTTTCCTAAAAAAATCTCACAATTTTCGATACATCGAAAGTCTGTTGATATATTGAAAAAGGTGTTTTACCTTTAGCTACGGATTATAACCGTAGCCAAATCTGTAGTTTTTCATGTCGCCCCTTCTCTGAAATTTTTTATTTATTTATTTTTTTTTTTATTTTTTTACACAAATTTATTCCCGCCCTTTCAATTTTCTTTAATACATATTTATATAAATAGCCATATATATGTATATAAAATTTTTTCCTCTTTTTTTTTTCATTTATTTTTTAATCATTTAACAAGAATATCTTCTAAACCAAAATTAGCTCATTGCTATCCATATGATTTTGTAAGAGAAGCTCTTTAGCCGACCATGGATACGCCAAGATTCCATCCTGTCGATGGTTGAGCTCCCCAACGTAGAAATTGAGCGAGGCAACGTAGGAATTGAAGGACCTTGATCCGAGGGCTTCTACGCTGATCGAGGAAAAGGTAGAAATGAGCGAACAAGCCCTAATCCTCTAGTGAGGAAACGCATGAAATTGACCGGACTGGAACCACTTCACATTCCCTGTGCGTTGTCCGCTCCTGTGGAGTCCTGTCGGCTCTGCGAGCAGGGCAGGTAGAAATGCAGCTGCAATGTCATTGAGCCGAGAGAACGGGTTCGATTCGAACCTGAAATTCGTGAGAGTTCGCTTGTTTCAATGTATGCCCAGAACGGCGAAACTTCGAATTCGAGTCGGTGTTTGAAATGAGCGAGTATGGTGGAAAGGAACGTGGTTTCTTGGACGGCTAGAAATTGAGCTGGTTACGTGCAAAACGGGTTTTTTAAAGCAGGCGCTGGGTGTTTTAGAAATGGTGATTGCAGGCATGAGCCGAATGCTGTTACGCTTGTGAGTGTCCTTCCTGCCTGAAGCTAATTGAGATTTTGCAACGTAGGAATCGGTTGGGAAGCTTCAGCGAGGGGCTAAATTGGCGCATTGATTCAGATACCGTTAGTGAAATTCTCTGTTGCTTTGTATGGTAAGGAAGGTAGTGGGAATGAGCGAGAGAAATGCTCGAAATCTCTGTTTGATAGGAAAGAAATTGCACCCAAGAACTTGGTTTCATGGAATGCCATGATAGAAATGAGCGAGGCGCTCGAAATCGAGTGGGAAGCTCGAGCTGCTGAAGCTAAAAAGCTTTTGAGGAGAATGCAATCCGAGGCAACCTGGAAATCGAGTGAAATAGAAGACATTACGATGGTTAGTGTGAATCGGCTTGAAATTGAGTCTGGGAGCTCTCAGCATGGGGAGATGGGCGAGGAGGTAGAAAGCAGCGAGCTCGAACCAAATTGATTTCGATCATGAAATCGCGAGGCTTCTAAATTGAGCGAGGTAGCCAAATGTGAGGGAGCATAGAAATCGAGCGAGGAAGGTCTTGAGCGAGGAAGCTTCCTGGAGAAGTGTGGTGTCATGGAATGCGATGATCAATCGCCTATGGGCCCAAATGGCGAGGGGGAGAAATTGATGCGGTAGAAATTGGCTTTTCTCGAAATTGAGCGATGCTAGAGGAGGGGATCAAAAAACAGGAAGGTAGAAATTTCACTTCTGTCCTGAAATTGTGAGCGGCATTCAGGCAACCTTGAGAATTGAGCGAGGGGTAGATGAAGCATTTCAAAGGTAGCATGGGAAGAGAATCGATTGTGCCTGGTGTAGAATCACTGCGCATGCATAGTCGAAATTGAGCGGGGCGCGCAGGCCGGTGGTGAATCCAGAAATTGAGCTTGATGAAGGTAGAAATCGAGCGAGGCTAGCTCGAAATTGAGGAGGATGCCAGTCGAACCCGACGAAATGGCCGAGTGTGGGGAGCATTGCTCAGTGCTTGTAAAATCCATGGGAACCTTGAAATCGAGCTGGCCGAAATTGAGCGTTTCGGGCAGGCATTTGTTTCGGTTAGAATCCAGAGACCGTAGAAATTGAGGGGATGTTCTTATGTCGAACATATATGCAGAAGCTGGTCGATGGGAGGAAGATGTAGAAATTGAGCGAGGTTGGAAATTGAGGAAGCTGATGGAGGAACGGAGTTGAAGAAGATACCAGGCCGAAATCGAGCTTGGCAACGTGGAGATAAATCGCTTTGACGAAATTCCAGAAGCTGTTCCTGTCAGGCCTCAGATTGCAGCGAGGAAGCTAGAAAAATGACGAGGAAGCTCGAACATATCCAGGTAGAAATTGCTTACAATCAGAAATCGATAGCTGGTAGCAAATTGAAGCGAACTATATAACCATTGGTTCTCATTCAATCAGGGTGATGGCCCAGGAAGCAGAAATGAGCTGTAAGCAGAAATGCGAGCCATTGAATCAGCTGAGGCCAGAAATTTTTAATCAATGGTCTATATGAAATCAGACATTGATTTTAAATTGCGGCGAACAGAAATTTTCTGACAGAAGTGAGATGCAGTAGAAATAGGCAGGTAAATTGAAATTGGTGGAGGGTTAGCGACAGTTATAACTGTCAATCGATGGCGAGGCCACGTAATGAGCTGAGACCAGAAGGAATATGAAACGATTCTTTCCGTTAACATAATACACGTTGATCAAATCTCTATTTCAAGCATTTGCTCTTTTCGTCATTTTGCCGTGTTAGACTGTAGTCGACGTGTCAATGCCACGTGGTATAAGATACAAGAACCCGACATTACTAACATCTGAAGAAATCATGGACCCACCAATTTTGAAACGATGAGCTTCCCACCAACGAGAATTCTTGGACTCATTTCCTTTGACCGTAACATGCACCTCTGGGGAGCACTCAAAATTATGCTCCACTTGGATTCTTAGGAATCTACGTGTTATTCCTGAACTAACAAGAGGAAGGGCCCAACATGGAAATGATTTAAATCAACAAATGTTTTCAATCATAGCTCAACTCAAAACATGCTTTTCCGACTAAGAATATCCAATGGCTCACATTAATTCAACGCGAAATTATCAGGATCGGATATAAAGATTATTATCTCCTAAATCCTAGATTTTTATGTTGGGGTCCAGATCTCGATAATTTTCAATTTCTAAGCTTTGATAAGTTGGTACAACTCGCTTGAGTACACTTTCGGTGCTCCCGATGTGTAGTCTTTTCTTTTCGCAAATTCTTTGGCTTTGTTCAGCGCATGTTACGTTATTTTTCGTGAAAGGGTGGAGAGGTTTCCGAGCCCATGTTTTCAACCGCTGGCATCCACTTTGGGGTAGGGAGTGCCATGCTTCTTTGACGTGGCACCTATTTCCACGTGTAGTCCTCAATGGTTCGCGAAAGTGGGCCACCACAAATCTCAACCTTGCCTTCTCGCTTTCGGCCACAGAATTCCTTTTATCATTTGATGCCATCCTCTTAGGGCAATTATAGAATAAGCATATTCACATTGTATGTTTTGGGGTCCACCTTGATGTGTGGCCCACACTTACTCATAAAATAAGCATATTCTAGCTTCCTGCTCAATTTCTACCTTCCTCGCTCAATTTCTATGTTGCCTAGACAATTTCTGTGTTCCCTCGCTCATTTCTACCTTCCTCGCTATTAGGCCACGTTGCCTGCTCATTTACCTTCCCTCGCTTCACTGTTTCTCTCATGATGCGTGTTGCCTTCGTCCATTCTACCTTCCTGAATTTCTTCACCTTCCTCGCTCAATTTCTACCTTCCTCGCCTAGATTCCTACGTTGCAAAGCTCGATTTCTACCTTCCTAACTCAGCTTCCTCGCACAAAATGAAATTCTTTGCACAATTTCTGGGTCCCTCAACATTCTACCTTCCTCGCTCATTTGAAGGTTACCTAGACCATTTCACCTTCCAGCTCAATCCACTCATTTCAGATTCCTCGACCCACCTTCCTCGCTCAAATTCTACCTCCTCGCTCAATTCCAACGTTCCCGCTCATTTCTAGCTTCCTCAACTTGAATTCTGAAATTGCCTATTTCTACCTTCCTCGCTCAACTCTACGGTTGTTGCTAATTTCTAGCTCTTATCACTCTAAACCTTCCTCGCTCAATTTCTTACTTCTGCTTTCCAACGTTCCTCGCTAAATTTCTAGCTCCCTCGCTCAATTTCTACGTTGCCTCGCCAATTTCTACCTTCCTCGCTCAATTTCTAGGGGTGCCTCGCTCTTTTCTACCTTCCTCGCTCAAATTGAGCTTCCTCGCTCAATTTCTAAATCGCTCAATTTCTAGGTTGCCTCGGCTCAATTTCGAAATCGCTCAAGCTTGCTTATAAATCAATTTCTATTCCTCGCTCATTCCTTTACGGGCCTCAATCAATTCCTACGTTGCCTGACTCAATTTCTACCTTCCTCGCTCGATTTCTAGGCTTCGCTCAATTTCTACCTTCCTCGCTCAATTTCTGGCTTCCTCGCACCTGGGTTGCCTCAAGCTCAATTTCAGGCTCCCCTCGCTCAGGCCTTCCTCGCTTTCACTCCTAAGCCCCTCAGCTCAATTTCGAGCTTCCTCAAAAAGCTACCTTCCTCTCAATTTCTAGATTGCCTCGCTCAATTTTTAGCTTCCTCAATTCTACCTTCCTCGATCAATTTCTAGGTTCCTCGCTCATTTCTACCTTCCTCGCTCAATTCCTACGTTGCCTCGCTCTATTTCTACCTTCCTCGGAGGTTTCTGGTGTTGCCTCGCTTGATTTCTACCTTCCTCGCTCAATTTCGAGCATTTTTGCTTATTTCTAAAGAAGCTCAATTTCTGGGTTGCCTCGCTCAAAACCTTCCTCGCTCTTCGAAGCTTCCTCGCTCAATTTCGAGCTTCCTCGCTCAATTTCTGCCTTCCTCGCTCAACTCCTAGGAAGGCTCATTTCTGGCTTCACGCTCAATTCCAACGTTCCTCGCTCAATTTCAAGCTTCCTCGCTCAATTCTACGTTGCTCAATTCCTACCTTCCTCGCTCAATTTCTAGGTTGCCTGATTGCTCAATTTCTACCTTCCTCGCTCAATTTCTGGCCTCCTCGCTCAATTTCTACGTTCCTCGCTCAATTTCTACCTTCCTCGCTCAATTTTTACCTTCCTCGCTCAACTCCTGGTTGCCTCGCTCAATTTCTGCTTCCTCGCTCAATTCCAACGTTCCTCGCTCAATTTCTGGCTTCCTCGCTCAATTCCTACGTTGCCTCGCTCAATTTCTACCTTCCCTCACTCAATTTCTGGATGCCTCGCTCACTTTCTACCTTCCTCGCTCAATTTCATTCTGAGCTTCCTCATCAATTTCTAGGTTGCCTCGCTCATTTCGAGCTTCCCTCGCTCAATTTCTGCAGTTGCCAATCAATTTCTACCTTCCTCGCTTCAATTCTCGGTTCCCTCGCTCAATTTCTACTTCCTCGCTCGACTCATAGGTTGCCTCGCTCAATTTATAGCTTCCTCGCTCAATTTCTACCTTCCTCGCTCAATTCCTACGTTGCAAATTTCTACCTTCCTCCCTTTTCGAGCTCGCTCAATTTCGAGCTTCCTCGCTCAATTTCTAGCTTCCTCGCTCAATTTCTACCTTCCTCGCTCAACTCCTAGGTTCCTCGCTCAATTTCTACCTTCCTCGCTCAATTTCTAGCTTCCTCGCTCATTCCAACGTTCCTCGCTCAATTTCTAGCTTCCTCGCTCAATTCTACGTTGCCTCGCTCAATTTATAGCTTCCTCGCTCAATTTCTACCTTCCTCGCTCAACTCCTAGGCTTCCTGCGAATTTCGAGCTTCCTTGCAATCTACCTTCCTCGCTCAATTTCTGGTTGCCTCGCTCAATTTCTGGTTCCTCGCTCAATTTCTACCTTCCTGCTCATAAGTGGTTGCCTCGCTCAATTTTACCTTCCTCGCTCAATTTACAGGGTTGCCTTTCAATTTCTACCTTCCTCGCTCAATTTAGAGCTTCCTCGCTCAATTTCTAGCTTCCTCGCTCAATTTCTGTTGCCTCGCTCAATTTCTACCTTCCTCGCTAAATTTCTAGCCTCCATCGCTCAATTCCTGGCTTCCTCGCTCAATTTCTACCTTCCTCTACCTTCCTCGCTCAATTTCTACCTTCCTCGCTCAACTCCTAGGTTGCCTGAACCAAACAATTTCTAGCTTCCTAAACATTTTTTACGTTCCTCGCTCAATTTCTAGCTTCCTTTAGCTCAATTCTACGTTGCCTTCCTCATTTCAAAATCCTCAGCTCAATTCCTCGTTGCCTCGCTCAATTTCTAGCTTCCTCGCTCAATTTCTAGCTTCCTCGTCTATTCCTCGTTGCCTCGGATCAATTCCTAGCTTCCTCGCTCAATTCCTAAACCTCGCTCAATTCCTAGGTTGCCTACCAAATCGTAGGTTCCTCGCTCATTTTCTACGTTGCCTCGCTCAATTTCTAGCTTACTTCGCTCAATTTCTAGATTCCCTCGCTGAACTCCTACCTTGCCTCTCTCAATTTTTAGGTTCCCTCGCTCAATTCCTACCTTGCCTCACTCAATTTTCAATTTGCCTACTCAATTTCATATTTGTCCCGCTCAATTTCTAGTTTGACCGTGAAGTGACTGAAATTGACAGCGAAGTGAATGAAATGTATTTTTAACCATCGACCTAATGGAATCTTGGAAAATAATTAGGTTGGTTGGCTAAAGTAGCTTCTCTTACCCCAAAATCATATGTGGTTCGTCAAGTAACTAATTTTGGTTTAGAAGATATTCTTGTTAAATGATTAAAGAAATAAATGAAAAAAAAAAGAGGGAAAAATTTTTTATATGCTTATATATATCTATTTATATAAATATGTATTAAAGAAAATTGTAGGTAGAATAAATTTCACCATGTGAAAAATAAAAAAAAATAAAAAAAAAATAAAAAATTTCATAGACGGATACAGACTACCGTTATGGCTACGGTTATAATTCATAGCTAAAGGTGAAACACCTTTTTCGATATATCGATAGATAGTCGATATATCGAAAATTACAAGATTTTTGAGGAAAACTCACTGGACAGTTCTGAACCATTTTCGATGTATCGACAGACAGTCGATATATCGACAGTTTTTTTTTTTTTTTTTTTTTTTTAATTTTTTGCTGTTGTAATCTCACCACTTTTTGTGGGTCCTATTATGAGGTATGTGTTATATCCAAACCGTTCATATTTTTGGCAAACTCGTATTAAGGCTTGTGACGAAAAATAAGGCAGATCTAGCTATCAAGTGGACCACACTGTTAAAGGCTGTGGATGATTGAACGTCTACCATTGAAACCCTTTGAGGGGTCATAGAAGTTTTGGATCATTATGAAACTTGTTTTTCCTCTTCATCCTGGCCTTTGTGACCTTATGGATAGATTGGATGGAAAATAAATGTTATGGTGGACCCTACAAAATTTTTAACGGTGAAAATCAATTTCCCCGCTGCTCTTTGTGGTGTGGTCCAGTTGATCTTTGGATATGATATTTTTTTTTGGATAATGCTCCGAAATGATCTTGAGATATGGATGAACGTTGTGGATATAATAAATATATAGCTGTGCGGCCATGTAACTTTGATCTCTTTTAAGCCGTTCGTACAACTCTCAGTTCGAGGAGCGTCAGCGCACGTCTTCACTGCGAAAAGGAGGGGTAGTTTCGTCCTCAACGTCGCTGTCCGCACGTGATAATCTAGATTGGTAACTAAGGTTTGTATTCTTTCGTAGAAACCGCTGGGTAAAAGGGTTTGTCTACAGTGGTCATTTTCTCGCCCTTTGTCCACGAACAAATGAATTCATTGTTATTTGTTAGGTAATCCAGACCGTAGATCTTATTGTCCTACCATGGATTGAAGACTCCCAAAACTTCCTAGATCTATGGTTCCTAAACCGTTGATCAGTGGCCTAAAAGCATTCACTGAAGAGAAGATAAGGGGTTAAACATCAGCGGTCATCCCCCATCTAAGGTGGGTCCCATATGATCAACGGTCTGACCACTGAAGAGTGAATAGTGTCCTTATGCACGATTTTTACAAAAGGGGTGCAAGATCTGGTGATCCACACCGTTGATCAGATGTTCCCAGTTCCTAAACCATCCATCCATCGGTGGACCAAAAACCCGAAACGGTCTACAAAAGGGGCCTAAGATTGTTTGGCGGCGACCCTTCGATCTGTGAAACTTTTAAGCCATCCACCACAACCCACAGCATCCCCACGAGATCAACGGTCTGGATCGACGAACAGGGTGGCCGGTCCAGCTGTACTGGATCCGTGCATCAGGTCAGAAATCTACGATCCTCGTGCATCAGGACTCTATAATTCCTCCTCGTAAGACGAAAACAGCTTCTTTTCCTCAATTTCTCCCCAAAATCTCACGTGTTTTTCATGTCGCCCCTTCTCTCGCTTTTCAGAAGACTCGAAAAACCCCTTTTCCCGCCATTTCTCCACAACTACCGTTCCCGCCCTTTCAACTATCTTTTGAATTCCTGCTCTTCCTTGCCAGACCTCAAGAAAATCCACGCTCAAATCCTCATCCATGGCCTCTCCCAAGACCTCCTTCTCTCTACCAAGCTCATCGCTATCGCCCGTTCGTCGTCGCCGACCATGGACTACGCCCGCCTCCTGTTCGACAAAACTCCCCAACCAGACGTCTTCGCATGGAATACCTTGATCCGCGGCTACGCTGATCTGGGTCCCTGCGAACAAGCCCTAATCCTCTACAAACGCATGCATTTCACCGGACTGTCACCTGACCACTTCACATTCCCGTGCGTTGTCCGCTCCTGCGGAGTCCTGTCGGCTCTGCGAGAAGGGCAGGAGGTGCACTGCAATGTCATAAAGAACGGGTTCGATTCGGACGTGTTCGTGCAGAGTTCGCTCGTTTCAATGTATGCCCAGAACGGGGAAACTTCGAATTCGGAGTCGGTGTTTGACCGTATGGTGGAAAGGAACGTGGTTTCTTGGACGGCTATGATAGCTGGTTACGTGCAAAACGGGTTTTTAAAGCAGGCGCTGGGTGTTTTTAGAAGGATGGTGATTGCAGGCATGCAGCCGAATGCTGTTACGCTTGTGAGTGTCCTTCCTGCCTGCGCCGGATTGGAGATTTTGAATCTAGGCCGGTTGATTCACGGGTACGGGGTTAAATTGGGCATTGATTCAGATACTCCGTTAGTGAATTCTCTGATTGCTTTGTATGGTAAGTGTGGGAATGTTGAGAGTGCTCGATCTCTGTTTGATAGAAAGGCACCCAAGAACTTGGTTTCATGGAATGCCATGATTGCCGCTTACGAACAGAACGGTGCGGCTGCTGATGCTATAAAGCTTTTCCGGAGAATGCAATTCGAACGGGTGAAATTCGATTACATTACGATGGTTAGTGTGATATCGGCTTGTGCTAGTCTGGGAGCTCTCAGCACGGGGAGATGGGCGTATGAGCTCGTCAAAAGCAGCGAGCTCGAAACCAACATTTCGATCATGAACGCACTTCTAGACATGTATGCCAAATGTGGGAGCATAGAATCGGCGAGGGACGTCTTCGAGAAGCTGCCCTGGAGAAGTGTGGTGTCATGGAGTGCGATGATCAGCGCCTATGCGGCCCATGGCCACGGGGAGGATGCGCTACGGCTTTTCTCGAGGATGCTAGAGGAGGGGATCAAACCAAACAGTTTCACTTTCACTTCTGTCCTGACTGCTTGTCGGCATTCAGGCCTTGTAGATGAGGGGATGAAGCATTTCAACAGCATGAGAAGAGACCACTCGATTGTGCCCGGTGTAGAGCACTGCGCATGCATAGTCGATCTCCTGGGCCGCGCAGGCCGGTTAATGGATGCATATAAATTCGTCTGGAGGATGCCAGTCGAACCCGACGCGGGTGTGTGGGGAGCATTGCTTAGTGCTTGTAAAATCCATGGGAATCTTGAGCTGGCCGAGCTCGTGGCAGAGCATTTGTTTCGGTTAGATCCGGAGACTGTTGCATATTATGTTCTTATGTCGAACATATATGCAGAAGCTGGTCGATGGGATGATGTGGCGAGGTTGAGGAAGCTGATGGAGGAACGGGAGTTGAAGAAGATACCAGGCCGTAGCTTGGTGGAGATAAATCGACGGTTCCATATGTTCCTGTCAGGCCTCAGATTGCACCCTTCATGACAGAAAACATATCCATTTCTTGCTTACGATCAGAACTCGATATGCTGTGCAATACTATAACCATTGGTTCTCATTCATCAGGGTGATGGCCCCGCCAGAAGTCTTATGTTCTGTAGCAGATGTGCTCCTTGCCATTGAATCAGCTGAGGCCAGTAAAGGATTTTAATCAATGGTCTATATGAAATCCAGACATTGATTTTGGCAGCGTCGAACTAATTTTCTGACAGAATGAGATGCAGTAAGATAGGCAAGGGAGTGTTTGGTGGAGGGTTAACAGTTATAACTGTCAGATCGATGGCCCCACTACATGAGCTGGACCAGATCGACGGTCCAAAACATCTCTTTGATCATCCCCATTGTTGTCATTTTGGCCACTGTTAAGACTGTTTTGTAGAAGGCTGTGAAATTTACAGTATCACATGTCTAACATCTGAAGAGATTCAAGAGCTACGAGATGAGCTTATTTAGAGGATGAATGCCGACAGTCATATCCGTCGCTGAAAGCTCTGGGGACGGCCCACCAAATTCCAAACGTCATTGCATTTGTATCCATCACATGGTTAGGACTGAAAAACAAACAAGATTTTTTAATTTGTTTTGGGCTCTCAATTACAGCTTTTAGACTAATGCAGCCACTGCAAGTTCAATTGCGAATTTTCGGTCAGGATCGGACAATTCCTGCAGGCTAGCCCTTGATAGGGACCAATCAGCCAGTGGTCCCCACCACAGACTATGGATTGGCCGAGATTCACTTCAATTGAAATGTCCTACCTTTTGATCCGATGATTTCTGCTCAACTGAATGTGTGACGCCTGCTCAATCGCAGGATCAAGGGCGGTCCCACTTCCGATCACCGTTCATTTTGGATCAATTTCAAAATGGCGCTACAATGCTCATTGAAGAGAAATCAGTAGTTAACCACAACAAATATCAGAATATGAGATCACAGTGTCTGATCTCGCCGGGCGATGGTCACTGTACAACATGGCCTCATGGTTTAGACGGTGTAGACAGAAATGCTTACACAATTCTGTGAGCATGTACAGAATCCACAAAATGCCAGAGCACGAGATAGTTGCTCAAAAGGACAGCAGGCTCTGCTATTAGGCCAGGAATGACTATGTACCTTTACCATACATTCGAGCTGTGTGGCCCATCATGATGTGTGAATGTTGTTCAACCTGTCCATTAGATGTGAACCCCATGTTACGCCTAGATACCAAACAAAGCTCGATCCATAACTCAGGTGGGCCACACCAAATGAAATAATTTGAGGGAGAATCCCACCATAAAAACTTCCATATGAAGGCAGAATAGACCATATCATCCAGTCCACTCATCAGATGAGACCCACCGCTATGAAGCCGCAAATACCTCCGAACGGTTAGCCCCATGCCTATGGCGCTTTCAAATTGAAATTGAAATTGAAATTGTATTTTATCCAACGGTTGTTGTAATCTCTTATACTCTAAATTGAAGCTTTCTTACTCTTGCTTGGGTGGTTAGACAGTTAGACTCTCAGGAGTTTCAACACACAGTCAAGGGTTTGAGTATCCATAGGTGGTGAAATCCCACTACAGCGTGCGTGAGTGTGTTGGGGGGTGTGTGCGGGTAAAATAAAAAAATAAAAATAAAATTGAAGCTTGCTTATAAATGTCGGTGGACAAAATCCTCACCTTTAGGGCTGTCAATGGGCCGAGCTGGCCCGACGAGCTTTGGACCTGGCTCACCTCGGGATGAGCTTGGGCTGGAGTATCAGGCCCAAGTTCAGGCTTTAAACACCAGCCCGTTTCGCAAGCAGGCCAGGCTTGGACTTAGGCGTCCAAAAGCCCGTCAGCCTGGTCCCAAAAAGCTCTTTATCTTCTAGAAAAAAGAAAAAAACTATTGGTGAGGTGGCTCTCATCATCTTCTCCAATAGGGGAAAGCTCTATAACTTCTGGAGGTGGTGTTGATGTTGATTCCTTCCTCGAAAGGCAGGGGCATTTTTGTTATATATCATAAAGAAGAATGAAATGGAAAAACAGAAAAGAAAGAAAAAAAAAAAAAAAAAAAAAAGAGCGAAAATGTTTAATCTGCCTTCATATGCTATTGAGGAAGGCCATTCATGTACTGCACGTCAATGAGTTTCAAAAACTAGAAACAAAGGTTGAATCTAAGCAGCCGAAATCTCACCCTCTGATTGATGAATTCATCCCTACCATTAAAGGAGAAGATGATATTTGCTAAACCCATACTGAAAAACTTCCAGGTCAGAATCTCTCTCTCTGAGAATGGCTGGAATGACTGGGTTCGGGCTCGGGCTGGACTATTTTGGATCTTCACGGGCCAGGCCGAGTTTGGACAGAGCTCAGCCCGGCCCTAACCCGCCCGTTGATACCCCTACTTACCTTGGACAACTGCATTCTGAACAGATGCATCATGTGTAAGTGGGACACCCATGTAACCTATGTGCATGTTCCAATGGCATTAATTTTCCTTCTTCATTATGCATCTTTCTTCTCTATAAAGATACTCTTTTAAAAATATAGCACCGCACCCTTTTGGTCCAAAGACAAATAACACCCTCCCTTGTGCATTCTTCCTGAATAACCCCTTCAAGTTTCCATTTTCAATCAAGAACCACCCTCCAGTTAACATCCGTCGAGCAAAAACGTGAACTAACCATGCCAATCAACCATAACAGCTATCTACCCCTGCTTAGGGTTTTGGAAGAGGGTAGGGGCTTAGGGTTTGGGAGAATGGGAGAGGAGAGGTCAGGGTTCGAGTTGGGATTTTGGGAGAGGTGTAATATTGTCATTTAAAAATAAAAAAAGAAGATTTTGCTGTCATAAGAATGGTTGGTATTTCCATCCAAAAAATTAACAGCAGGTTGACTTTGACCATATTTGGAAAACATTAGGTGTTATTTTGAGCAAACACAAAAGGGAAACTGTTATCTGTCTTTGGGCCGAATGGTTGGGTGCTATATGTCAAAACCTCAAAAAACACGCGCACACACACGCACAAATTCCAATCCCATATATCAAGATCTGCTTATAAATCTATCAAACAACAATATGTTTGCAATAGCCATGTTAGTTCAAAAATAAAAAAGGAATGAACCAAACACAAAAATCATGTTGTGCAATCAGATCAATTCCATCCACCTTTAGAAACTGGGGAAGGTCAGATCGAGCAGCTTCCTTTCCTGTACAAAAACTAGTGGCATTTCTGTTATCTCTATTTCGACTTAAAAGATACACACCTTAGGTAGGATCCCATCTGGGATGAAGCTTAGATGTTACTGTTGACGAAAAAACAGAAGTGTGGATCACACACCAGCAGCCACGCAAGCTTCAACGCATAGAAAACAAAGCTTACTATGAAATCGACTAATATCGCAATGCAGCTTCTAAAGAATCTCGTACAACCAGCTGCGTTAGTATTGGCGCCGCCTTCAGTCCAACAATCTGAACAAGAGGATTTGAGTGGCCATCCAAGAACTTCTTCGTTATCTGTAGGGCACAAGTCACACGATTTTTAGGCTCCGTTTTGACCTACTATTCTCAGAAAATCTACAGAAAACATTGCCTGCCCCAATTGTAGGAGAATAGCAGATAAACCATTCTCTTGTTGAATACAAGAGAAATGCTAAGGGCCTGTTTGGGAGCTTGAATTTCAAATACCTATGATTCCGAATCAAGGCGATTCTGAATCCTCATTTGTGTTTGGCAGCTTGTAATCGAAATGCATTGGATTCCAAAAATAGAAATGCATTGAAATTTTGTAGAATATTTCAAGGAGTTTGAATTTGATTATTAAATCAACTTTAATATCCCTAACTAGTGTATATATGCAATGTTTGACAGAATGATTGTAATAAGCCCATTGGTTTGCAGGAGTGGGCCAAAATATCCCTAACTAGTATATTTCGAGGAGTTTGAATTTGATTATTAAATCATAAGTCAACTTTGCCCGAAAATGATGAATTTCCAAGCCTCGAGTGGGCCACAAGCATAAGATAACAAATGAGCGACTAACCAACGTTTTTTAGCCATTGGTTACATGGCCAATCTTTGGATGTTCAGATCATTCTTTTGATATAATTTTAGTGATGCAGCGGATAATATGATTGTTTTGGGTATTATCAATGTGCCACGTGTAAAATGGATTAGTAGCGTTGTGACACCTTTGTTATAAGTGCGACTCTTATGCCTTTAAAAAACCTCTAGTACCAAATACCTCCCAATCCATGCTACCAAAGAACTTTTGGATTCCAAATACACTACCATACACATTGCCAAATGACCCCTAAGTGCATTTGTGTAGAGAGGATGAGAATCCTCTTTGTGATGCATGTGTGGGATCTGGGTCGTTCATTTGGTGGGCCTGCTGCGAGCAATCCTTGGCCTAAAAATCTGGCCAGTCAGCTCATTAGGTGAGCAATGCATTTATGGTGAATGTGGACCATTGGCCAATTTATTTTAACCATCTATTTTTATCGTGCATGTTTCGCCCACATCTCACACATGTGCCATGAATAGCTGTTAATGCATGTACTTAAACCTCCATTGGCATATTTGAATATAAACATGCATGTGCACCCACACGTTTAGGCAAGGAACAAAGATGACGGGAGGGATTTTCAATGAAATATGCATTTCTCTAATGTTGTGGTTTTCTGGTTGAGCATTAGAGTAATGATGGTTGAAAAACTCCACTACTCTGCCAGAGTGGTGGATGATACACAGGCACTTGGAGCCTTGGACATAGGGCTGTCAATGGGCTGGACCTGGAGTTGGCTTTGGCCCGGATTTTGAATTGTTTGGGCCGAGCCTATTCAAAATTTTGATTCTGTCCGGCCTGAGCCTGGCCCATTGACAGCCCCAAGGACATTACGTAGTAATTGCATACGAGGCATACAAGTAAGTCAAATGGACTGTCCAAATTATGGGTCTCGGTTAAGATGTATCGTGAACCAAAAACTGTGCTTATTTTAATTAGCTGAGTATCTAATTGGCGGAGTCAATAAAAAAATAAAATCCAATGGTCGTATTTCGACGAACAAGTGCCCACAAATCAGAGTCTGTAATGCAGGGGCATTTTCACACCGGGCTTAAGTGGGGTGGCCTGTGGGATGCAGGGGTAGACTCGGGGTGGGCGGCCCGTGTGAGGCGGGCCCCATGTGAGGCGGAACCCATGTGAAGTGGAGCCCACGAGGGGGTCCGGCCGAGGTCCTAACCCATGAGATGCAGAGCCTGAGCTATGAGATAAATGAATTGATTCGTCGTGCTCTATCAGTTCGAGCTTTTAAAGTAGGTGGTTAATTGTCCTGCATCAAGGTGGTATCAAAGCGGGGAGGTCTCGTGTTCGAGACTCCTCACCGGGGGTGATTAATGCAAGAGCGTATGCCATGTGTACAAATTCTGAGTGTCCAAGTATCAAGTGTCATACTCTGCCAGAGTATCAAATATCTCCACATGATTTTCTTTTTCTTTTTCTATTGGTGGGCTAGCTAGTCACAATTTACAGGCAGGTCTGATATAGGCGTGTACATACCTGAGTGCATCCGAACAGCTTGAGCAACCTCAGTGCCGAGCATTTATCCACGATCAATCCAAGCGCCTCATCTGTCAATTTGCGGCACCAAGACAGATCCAAACTGCAAAGTGTTTTGGAACAACGGGCGGAAAGTGCGATGGCAGTATTGTGAGCAACCTGCAGCAACAAAGTCAGCAATGAGAAAATGCATACTTGTGCACTGAAGGGTATGATCAAAATAATCTTTCTAAGACTGCATTGATGAATCTGGGCGACACACAACAGAAGGGGGTCCTATACGAGCTCTACAAGTTGGCCAATCTAAAACCAGGCCATCATATTGTAGATGTGACCCCATCCAAGGGCCCTGATTAAAGATCCAGCACCGAAGATGAACATCTGGTTGAAGATCCATCCTCTCCATGCTGAATATCTAGACCATCCGAACATGCAGATTGAAGATCTGGACCACATCAAGGGTCCAGACTGACTTTTTTCTTTCGAGGGATACAAGGACTACTTTAATTTAAAAAGGGGAAGCGAGCTACTAAAGTACAAGGCTGGTCTCAAAGAACCAGAAACTGCAAGAGACACTATGGGATCATTAGAGTTGCAAATCCTATTGGCAAACGAAGCCCTTCAGAAACCACTCTAATTTCCTCAAAAACATTAAGCCTTATCCCAATTAATTCGGGTCGGCTACATGAATCTTGTTCTACCATTCCACTCTATCAAAGGCCAAACCTTCAATTAGACCATAGGTCATGCAATTCTTTTTCTTACCACCATCCACATCCTTTTGAGCCTTCCCCTTGTCCTTGTAGAGCCTTCAACTTGAACCAACTCACTACTAACCGGCATTCCTGTCTCGAATGACACATTGATTGGATGTTACACTACATCTAGTGACTACTTGCACCATTTACGACCAAACCATCCAAGTCTACTTTCTCATTATTTTGGTTGATTTGTTAACTCTAAGCCTGGCAAGCATATCATTTTACATTTCAAATGACCATCCAAGTCTACTTTCCCTCATCTTGTTAACTACTGGTGCTACCCTTAAGTTCCCTCAAATGCATCAATTTCTAGTTCGATTCTACCGCCTTGCCAGTCATCTGTCTCAATGTCCTCATTTCAAGCTACACTCATCTATGAACATATTGTTCCTTAACTGTCTAACATTCTGTACAATACCTGGATGAAACTTATCCCGATTGCCTAACGCAAGACAGCCAGGGACGAGCCACAGAAATCCACCTTGATGTAGGGGAAAAAATGAAGAAACAATTCTGAAATCCTCCCCCAAAGTTGTTGGTGATCCATGAGTAGCACAAACTGCATTGGCCAACCCAGAAAAAACCACTTCAACTCCACCTGAGGGGTTGGAGAGGATACCACCAAAGCCCGCTTTACTATTCTCCAGGTCCCAGATCCATGGAAAATCAAGGACCAGTGTCTCAAGACACAAAGGAGTAGCAACAACTCTAGAAGAGTTTGAACGCTTCTCCCAAAGAAAAAGAAAAAGAAAAAAAGATCTTCCACAATAAAGGTTCTGGTTGACTTATGATTTGGATCAGATTAAAGCCTAGATGACTCATCTGTACCAAATCCAGCAGTCCGGTTGGACCGTGGGGGTGTACAGATCCAATCGGACGCCCCACAGCACCCATTGGTTGGATTGTGATGCCCACAAGCGCAACTACGCACCTTTTTTTCTTCTTCTTTTTTGGTGGTAACCTTGGATACTTCCAAGGTGGTAAGGTTTACAAAGGTGTACAACCAGGGACATAAGGATGAAGTGCTTTGTACAGCCATACAACTTAAAAACCCTCATAAGGTCGGTATGCGTACAGTTTCCAAAATTTTGGATTTTCTTTCATTCATTTTTTTCTTTCTTTTGGACTATAAATGTTTACTAATCAACCAAAAGCGCCAACCGGCAGGAAAGCTGAAGATCAAAGAGAAAGCTCACAGCCCAGGCTAAGCCAACTAGGGCCGAGCAACAAAAGGAAAGAAAGCCCAAAGCACAGGCCAATCAAATTAACCTAATAGCCCTCAGCCTGGCCAAGCAAATTAGAAGAGAAACCAGGGCACCATCTGCAAGAAAAACAACCAACCCCTCCCAACTACAAGTTGAAGTCTGGTAATCAAGCAGGAAACTTGGTGGTACAATGATGGTGTAGAAAAAGCTATTCACGAGAAACATTCATGTTTCAAAGACTAGCAAGGGACTCGAAATGATGAAAATTTTGAACATATAAAAATGCCAAAAAGACTGCTAAGAATTAGTGAGGCTTAACGTAAGGTTTATGATGATCTTTACAATAGATTGGGGACAAGAATAGGTGAGAAAGATGTCTTCAAACTTTTAAAAATGAGAGAGAAAGGGTAGGGACCTAGATCATATTAGACGCGTTAAGAGTGATAACCAAAGGGTACTACTAAAAGACAATGAGGACAATGAAAGGTGGAAAAGCTATTTTCAAAACTTGTTAAATGACAACCACTTTGAGAGCATAAGGATAGAACGAACTATAAACTCAAATTACATTGGATACCATAGATACTTTGGTAGGATTAGGATATATGAAGTGAAAAAATCTTTGAGAAAGATTAAAACAAGAAAGGCCCTTCCACCAAATGGTATACGAATAGAGGTCTAGAAGTGCATGGGAGATACAAAGTAAATTTTGGTTGACAAAGTTGTTCAACAAGATTGTATGATCGAAGAAAATGGCAGACGAATGGAGGAAAAGTATCATGGTACCTATTTATAAGAACAAAGGAGACATACAGAGCTACACTAATTATCGTGGGATTAAATTTATGAGCCACACTATGAAACTTTGCGAGATGGTGATTAAGCAAAGACTTGGCATGAGATGAATATATTAGAAAATTAGTTTTGTTTCATGCCCAGGAGGTCTGCCATTGAAGTTATTTTCCTACTTAGACAATTAATAGAGAAAAATAGGGAGAAGAGGAAGATCTCCACATGGTCAAGTGAGTTCTCAATTATTGTAAGCTTACATCAAGGGTCAACATTGAGCTCGTACCTTTCATTGGTTATGGACAAGCTAATGTGACATTTGCTTTCGATTTATGGAGGGATGCTTTAGAATCTAAAATATTTAAAATTGGTCAGACTAAAACAGATAATATGGAAAGCAAATTTAGTAATAGTATGATTGAAAATGAGGAATTAGTTAAGGCTGTCGACTAAGAAGTTTCCCAAAATGTTATCTTTGATACCTTGAGTCAATAATTCATGAGAGGGGAGAAAGAGAAAAGGATGTTGCCCATAGAATTCAAGCCCATGTGCAAGAAATGGAGGTGCATCTGGACTACTATGTAATCCTCATGTACCACTCAAACTAAAAGGGAAATTTTATAGGATAGCTATAAGACCAGCCATGCTTTATGGGACATAATGTTGGGTAGTTAAAAAAACATGTTCATAGGATGAGCGTAGCTGAAGTGAAGATGTTGAGATGGATGAGTGGCAAGATGCGGAAGGATAGAAGTAGAAATGAATGCATTCGAGGGAACTTCAGAGTAAAGCCAATAGGTGATGAGATGAGGGAAAGTAGATTTAGATGGTTTGGTCATGTGCAACTGAAAAGAATAATCGCGCCGGTTAGGAGTGAGTTGGTACAAGTTGAAGGCTCTCAAAGGGCAAGGGGAAGGCCCAAAAAGACGAGAATGGAAACGGTAAGAAAAGACTTGATGATCTGTGGTCTAACTCAAGGTCTATCCCTTGATAGAGTGGAACAATGGAACAAGATTCATGTAGCCAACCCCAATTAATTGGGATAAGGCTTAGATAATGACGACGATGATGATGATATAACATTGTGGCAATTTTTCAAGTGAACTTACCATTAGGTTCATGCATAGATGTGCTTCCTTGCATAACTCTCATCAATCACTTTGGTCAGGTGATTCTTGCAATCCAATCGATGGCCAAGAAAATGGACGCTCTATATTCATTATACTTAAAAAGATTTGTAATTGTAATGCCTCCACGTGCAACGCGTGTGCATTTTACCAGTGAGCTAACGAGTCTAAATTTCGTGCCCAGTCATTCACGCATTGAAGCATGCTTGATACACACCTCGTGGTCCCACTCCTATGCCAAATTGGCAAATGTGACAGCATGCATACGTGTGTGTGGGCTAAGCGAAACACTAATCTACAAGTACAGTTTTCGGGGAAAAAAGGTGACCTAATGAAGAGATCACATGCCATAGGGTAACGCGTGGAACCACAATAATTGCAAGGGGTAATGTTGTTCACCAAAGTGATTCTCACAACATCAGGAAATGAACATGTGGAAGGATAAGAACAACCCTCACTCTTCTCCATGTCACTTTACAAACTTGCATTGGATCCTAAACTCAAGACACACGACTATCATTGAAGTATTGTTACGGTTGCATCTTCTTGTTTACAAGCAAGAACAGAGATTACTTAAGAATAGAAAAAGATTAATGCTTGCAAAAGAGATATATAAATATGGTACAGCAATATCTACAGCTCGAAGACAATCACATCCACTTAGGGTGTGCTTGAATGCGAGGAATCCCAGGGGAAATTTTTTTTTTTTTTATAAAAAAAACAACGATTGCCTAATAATTATTTCCATAAACATTGTTGAAAATGGTATTCCATATTTAGGGTCTTGTTTGGATAGCAAGTGGAGTCCTCACATTCATTGGACAACACTCACCTACTTGCTTGAGCTAGAGAATCCTACCCGTGGATGAATGATTACTTTGTGGAATCCACGCATCCAAACAGCCTGTCTTTTCAGTGGGAAGACAATTTCCATGTACGTATGGATTCCACATATCCAAACACGCACTTTGCTAAAACCAAGCCAAGAGATCCTTCAAGAATTAAGAAAAAGCACAATATTGGTAGGTAATGGCAATACCTCTTTGAGATTATTGAGTGAAAGTTCTCTCAATGACTCTCCAGATGCTTCCAGAAACGCAGATATGCCTTCATCACTGTCAATAAAAGTTAGCAACAGTCATTCGATATGCAGACTAGAGGGAGGCAATAATGTGGATTTGCATGAGCCGGAAACTTCAATTATTTTCTTTTTGTTTATTGTTTCCTTTGTTTCGCTTTGTGATGGCTAGTGGTAGAGTGACAAGAGGGTCACTTCTTCTGGCCTTTGCCGCCATTGGCCCATTGTTTTCCTTTTAATAAAATTTGCGTCTTTTAAAAAAAAAGTTTCCGGATAAGAAATTGAAGAAAAGGAAGCTATGACATTTATGGGATTAAGACCCTATACAAAAAGAAGCCAGCACACAACAAACCACCATGCCAAATGAAATTAAAGTTATCGAGCCTGAATTACTACAAAAGGGAAGATGAAAGAAACCAAGTAGCATTGTATCAGAAAGATATCATTGCATCAAGTAGCAGAAACCAAGGAAAAGAATGGAAAGAGTCATGCACTAGCACATCTAAGGTTGTTCACTCAGTTAACCTGGATCTTTAGCTGTGGAAAGTGGAACATGAAAAGAAACAGAAGTGCAGGGAACAACAAGACTCAAAGTAATAAGGTTCGAGCTTCGTGATAGAAAAGCAAATGCTTACAAATTTGTAGAAAACAAGAATAGAAACAGAGGAAGGTTGAAAACTCAGTGACAAGGGAAAAACCACCATTTTAAAAATAAATAAATTTAGAAAATAAAATTTGTCAGAACTAAATTTCTCTATCCATCAACATCACACTCCCATTGAAAAATATTTAACATCCTTCACATGTATAACACTGGAACACATGCCTATCTTATTTCCAGGTTTGGATAACCCACTTAATATGAATATACAGACATTACGAAACTGTGAGTCTGTCAACATTTCCCTCCAACTCACCATGGAGCACGTATGAATGACATTTGCAAACGCCGGGTCCTCTCACCTACTGTGTCGAAAATGAGGGTTGATCACTTCAAGGACCATCTTTTACACAAGTCCCCATCAAGAAAAAGAAGAAGAAGAAGAAGAATGTGTAAATGTTGGAGATGTGAATTGACCATAAATATGTAAAATCAAGAATACTCGATGAGTCAAGAGCCATTTTTTATTCTTTTTCCTCACTTTTGCATAATCTTTTATGATGTCAGTCAACAAGCATTGAAGAAAAGACAAATAAAAACATGTAATATCTCGGCAGATCAACATACCTCTTTTTGAAAGGTAATGTTATTTTATTAAGAAATAAAAAAACGCCAAAATTAGAAATTAAAACAAATTACAAGGAAGCAGACCGACAAGAATCCGAAAAATCAAGAGTACATCCAACAAATGGTTTGAGGGTCGATGCCCAAGAAACCGCATCTAATTTGGCCTTCCTAAACGCTTTCATCAGGACTACAATAACTTAAGATTCATTATCCTCAGCAAACCAATATACTGATGTGGTGTAGCCAATGAATAAGATTTGTCAACCGCACACAATTATATCAAACCCTAGCACCAAATCACTGCAAAACACACCAAATCCAAGAATAGAGATTCGTCAACCGCACACAATTATATCAAACCCCTAGCACCAAATCACTCCCAAACACACCAAATCCATAGAGATTCGTCAACCGCACACAATTATATCAAACCCCTAACACCAAATCACTCCCAAACACACCAAATCCAAGAATAGAGATTTGTCAACTACACAGAATTATATTAAACCCTAGCACTAAATCACTCCCAAACACACCAAATCCAAGCATAGAGATTTGTCAACTGTACACAATTATGTCAAACCCTAGCACCAAATCACTCCCAAACACACCAAATCCAAGAATAGAGATTTGTCAACCGCATACAATTATATCAAACCCTAGCGCCGAATCACTCCCAAACACACCAAATCCAAGAATAGAGATTCTTTCACTCGAAAAAGAAAGGAAAATCAATGCAATAACCAACGAATAATTAAAGCTTTCACCAGTTTGATGGCTTAGATCACACACCCCACTTGTGAAAAAACATGCACTTGCACAAGCCCTATAGAAGGGTTGACGCCCACGGCTCATAGAGAATAAAAATGTCCCAAAGCTCATGGACATTTTCTATTTATTGAGTTTGTATATGGAGGAAAACAATAGAGAAGCCCTAGTGCTAGTCTGGGCTTTATGTAAAGCATAAACTATAGGCTAGATGTTATAAGTTCAGCTCTACAATCTTAATTTAAAGGAAAATGACTAAAATCCCCCATATACTTAAGTGAGACATAGGCAAGCAAAAATAAACCAAAACTCATCAAAAAATATAATAAAATTCATAACTTATGGTAAATAACACCAAAAAACCCTTTTGTGGACCCAAAAGTATACCACGGTTCCACAATGCATGACTTATTAATGGATATGTGGATTTAGCCTCTTATGGAAGATACTTGGGCCCCCCATTCAACAGTTTAATCCATCCCAAAACTTCTCAGCAGGTATATCAGCCCCAATCCATTAGCATTTGTTTGTCCAGTCCTCATCATCCTCCCAGAGTTGGGAAGGACTCAACCTCAAGTCTGATATGTTGTTTGTTACCTTGTATAGTGTGAGATCAGCAACATTGAATGCATTAAAAGTGTTTACTTTGGGTGGTAACTCAATGTGGTAGGTGTTGTTGTTGATCTGCTTCAAGATCATGCATGGGCCAATCCTTTTCTGATTCAACTTGTTGTACGTCCCCGCCATAAATCTTTCTATTTGCATGTAGACAGACACTAGATCTCCCTCTTCGAAAACCACCTTCCAACGTCGTTTATCTGCAGCTTGCTTTTATAAGCTTACTAACTTGCTCATGCACCAATTGAATTTGCGCCATCAATTCATCAATATCATCAGGCACCTTGGTCATGGCGGGTACCGTTATAAGATCGACCACGTTCATAGAGTTAGCACCATGGGCCATTTCAAACAGACTCTTGCAAGTAGTCTTGTTCTTTGCTCGGTTATATGCAAACTATGAGTGTGGTAAGGTAAGTCCCACTACTTCGGCTTGTTCCGTACTAATGTGCACAAGTTACCCAATCTCTGGTTTAGTACTTCAATCTGCCCATCAATTTGTGGATGATAGGCACTAATAAAGCATAAACTACCCAACTACTTCTGCTTCTATAATGTCCGCCAAAAATGACTGACGAACTTGTTATCACAATCCGAAGTGATATTCTTCAGCACCGCGTGCAGCTTCACTGCATTCCAAAAATATAACCTTGCAATGTAGGACGCATTACTGATTTTCCTGCATGGATCAAAGTGAGCCATTCTAAAAAATCAACCTACAATAACAAAATAGAATCATTACCGCATTGTGTACACAAGAACCCCAATATGAAATCCACGTTCACGTCCATCCATAGTGCTTGAGGAATTAAAATGGCATATATAATCTTGCATTTTGTGCATGCCCCTTAGCTGTCTGACATATCTGACATCTTTCCACATACCTAGCCACATGTCTCCTCAATTATGGCCAATGGTACTTTTCCTCAATCAATGTGACAATTTGATCTCGACCCTCATGCCCTCATAATGACCATGCATGAATCTCTATGAACAACTTGTTTAGAAAAGAACAAATCGGGGCACACAACCTCGTATGACAAAAGAGAAGTACACATTGAGGAAAAGAAGAATAAATTAGATGTAATGCATCAACTATGTATGATGAGTGTCTGTCACAAGATAGTTTCATTACTGAAACCAAACGAAGCATCTACTGTGTGGAATTCAGTGGAAAAAAATGAAAGCAAATCTTGGTCTTTGGAGACCCCACAGTTCATTAGGTTTCTAACCACTATGAGAAGATTCTAGAATATATGCAACAGGTATCAGCTAGCCTAAGATTCTAGAAAATAACAACAGGTATCAACTATTATGATATTCAAGGATACCATAAAGGCAAGTGTTCTTACAGTTACCAAAAAAAGAAAAGTGCTTCGCATGTGCAGTAGGCAACTATGAACTAAAATCTAGAGACATGTTCATGATGTCTAGCATAAACACACCAAGAAAATTAATTACAACTGGACCTAAGTTAAGGAAAAACCTGAAAGCATTGCGCCGAAGCTTAAGTGCTTGAAGTGACCTACAACCATTGGCAAGGTGTCGCATCGCCAAATCAGTCAGTTTTTGCAAGCCACCAAGGTCAAGAGCATGCAATCCAGAACAGTTTTCCGCAATGACTTTCAAGGAACTGTCAGTCAATTCCCTGCACCCAATGAAAAGCGTTATCATAAAGAGAACAGAAGTGACAGCTACAGCATTTTCTATAGGATAAAATGAACTAATTTAAATTCAGAATCTTCAGGAACACAAACGCAACCAGGTATCTTCCCCATTCATTTGTAAGAAGGTAAACAAAAATCCCAGCCAAAATAAGATGAAATAAGCATATTAACAGCAAGGAATGAGTTAAATCAAGCTCTTCATAATTTAACCACATAAAGAAGAGATGTTATACAATGCTCAGGCAGAGAGGATGTACATTACAGCATTAACATTTTAATATCCAGTTAGTCCAAGTAGGTCCCATTGTTCAGTGATCTGGGGATCAGAACCGTTGATATTGTGAGCACCACCTTTTGTGGCCCATCTGCTAAAAATCTCCCAGATGGAAAAATTCTAAACCTTTCAATAGGTGGCCAATAAAGAAACAGTTAAGAAAATACGGCAATGGTTTCCATTCAACCAATAAAAGGCCAATTATTCTATAGCTAGGATCGTCAAATCTGGAGGACCGGTGCATAGGCATTCACAGTAAGGCCCATCATAACATTGTTATCTATCAGCAAACCATATGCCCACTCATACAAACTGAAAGCCCAAACACATTGTGCGAACCTTCAGCCTGAGCACTGTATAATTGTACATCAATAAAGAAATTTCACTAAATGTAAGGAGAAAGAATAAGCCCAAGGCCTTTACCCACAATCCGCCAGAGCAAGTTCCTTCATATTTGGACCACATACAGAAAGAAGTTCACGGACAAATTTGTCACAAACATTTGGAACCCCAGCTACCGACAACACTTCCAGATGCTCGAGCTTCTTCAAAGCAGAGAGAATCAACATTGCATCTACACTCTGGCATTCATCTATATACAATTCCCTCAGTAATGGTCCCAACTTCTCAGCTAGAGTTATGATTCCAGCTGAGGTAAGAAGGGAACACTGGCCCAAATTTACAGATTTTAGTAAAGGTGCCGAAGAGACAAGTGCTGTTAGCCCATCATCTGAAAGCCGATATGCACCCCTCAAGGATATGGTGATTAATGAAGGCAAATTGTTTGGTGACCGAGCCAAGGTTTCACGCAATGTATAATCAGGTAAACAGCGTCCACATAGATCAAATTGTAGCACCTGATGTCATAAAAAGAAAAACATTAACCTCAACCAGATCATAAAATTAAACTAAAGGATAAGAAGCTACTACTTCAACCAGATAAGATTTATTGATGAGGGGAAAAAATCCGCATAGTTTCTTAATTAAAGTATGGTAAAAGATTGTTGGGTGGTGACCATACAGTAGAGAATGGTTTGATGATTATAATGTGAAGAAAAGAGGAGAAGATTGAGAGAGAAGAAGAAGGAGGAGAGTTTGGGAAAGATGTTGTGTTAGGCTTGCTTGCTCTAGCACACAATATTTTATTATAATAGAGCATATAGTACACTGCAGGAGAAGAGGAAAGTGTGCAAATGCACTAACACTAAAACTTACACTAAAAGGGCCAAGGGCCACTAACCACATACACTATACACTAGCATCTCTATACATACATCCTCAAAAACAAAGAAATAATACCTCTAAAAAAAAAAAAAAAAAGTAACAGGAAAGGAGTTTCGAAAATCATAATTCGAAATGCTTTTTTTTTTTTTGTTGAAGGATCAGAATTTGGTAATGCTTACTAGTTTGCCACCGAAACGGTGGGATAGAGGGGCACATGACTCTCTCCGTGGAGCAAGAATCCACCAAGTCATGCCCTAAAAAAAGCCAAAAGGGGAAAAAAGGATTTCATTTGGAGAGAACATAATACTTTCCGAACTTGCACCTAGGTTTCTTGTAGCAGCTGGTACGCTGAAGATTCTCCCATTTAAGTCTGTTAGAGAGAAGCATGGAAATGGGCAGTTGTGTGCACATTATCCTAAAACATTTAAACTCCCTTCTTTAAGTGAAAGAATGTGTACGAGAGGATGGGGTGGTAATCCGAATCACTACATAAAAGTCAGAAACTGATGCAGGTTGCCTGCATGCATATGAAACTAACACGTAAAAGTCTAAATACTTCAGACGCCATTTATCACAATATTCACATGTTTATAAAGGTCACTGTATCATTCCTCCAGTAACCAAAATGACCCTGTAACATTTTGGGTCGTGATTTGTGAAGAAAAGACGGCCATTTAGAAGAGTGAAGCTCCATCATCATCACCCATCCGCAGCATGGTTTTTAGACTCAGAGACTCGGATGAACTCGTTTGGTCCTGACTCCTCAGTAGAATCGGGAGTCGGGAGCTGATTCGGCCCCACTTGCCTGAGTCAGGGCTCACTTGGGGAGAGTGACTCATGGTATTGAACCAGATAGGGTACCACCAAATCCAAGTTGATTCGTCCCTGAACCTCTGACACCTGTCATTTAATGATTTGATGTGCAGTTCCTTGCAATATCACGCACAGCTTATCTCAAATCCATGAGGATTCATTTCAAACATGGAGTTGATACTGCACTTAAACTTTATCCTGAGGTCCACAGCTGACATTTTACCCTCCTGAACTGAGTGTTTTACCTTTTGGGGCGCAACCCATATCCCATCGCCTCAGAACATGCACACACACCACCCTCGCATGCATGCATTCATATGTGCACAAGGAATTAAAAAGATGAAATCCATTGTTCAGAAACCAAGTTAATTACTATATGAGACAAAAACTGCCAGGAAAAAGGAAATAGTGAGAATACTGTACCCTCAAGTGATCAGTATTGCACCCTCCTAGGATTTCTTTGAGCTGATCTTCTGTTACCCATGAACAATCTCTTAAGCAAATTTCAGAAGGAGATCCACTGACAATGAGACCCAGAACATGACAAGTCATCTTTCGCGAATCACAAAGCCACCGACTGAGTTTGCACTTCAGTGAATCTGGGATTCCTTGGAGTGAAGTAATTGCATCTGCATTCTTACAGAGAAGGTTAAAGCATAAATCTTGCAATAAAGGAGCAACCCGCATCAAACGCATATGATCACGATCTTGTGAAGGCTTCCATTCAATCACGGGTGAAGATTTGCTTCTATCAGAAATGGAACTGCCTTGCCGAGCTCTCAGCCTCACCTCTCGGTCCTTAATAATCCTCATGGCTGTAGAAAACGGGCCAGGCCAATCTTCGATTTCTTGCTCATTTTCTTCAACTCGCCTTTCAGTTTCGGGCATGTGTGATGAGCTATCATCCCCTTGCTCTTCAGGTATGAAATGAGCGAATTTGGAAGCTAATGCTTTCGCTGTATCTAAGAACCTCACCTTGTTCCTTTGAACAATGTCAGTTCTTTCCACAGCTTTTCTTTTCCTTTTTCCCTTGGCAATCACCACTTCAGTTTCTTTACTGTTATCCTGTCCCACTCTTCCAGCCATTCTGGGCTTCATCGTTTTCGTTGTATTCTCCAATTTGGAGAGTTCTTTCAACCCCATCAGATCTAAAGTCACTTTTTCAAATACGTGTTCATCACTAAATCCTACATCAACCGTATCTGCGCCTAATTCCGCAGCATCGTAATCAGTCAACAAGTAGTTATCTTCAACCAACTTGCCCTTCCCTTTTTCTTCTCTGTTGTATCTTCTTTCCCCTTCAATAGTGCTACTGCCATTGATAGTCGGGTCCATCTCAGAGTTCAGCTTCACCACATCACAACCAACCGACAGTGAATTAGCCACAACCAACTTCCCCTTCTCTTCTTTGCTGTATCTTCTCACAACTGGGTCCATCTCTTTTTCATTGGCCAGTCTTCCATCGCCTTCTCTGTCTCCTCCGCTATCAGAATCAATATCAATCACTTCAATTCTTCTCTTAACAATTCTAGTCCCTGAACACAAATTCAACAGTCCATTGTCATTTCCATTTGCAGAAAAGGAATTCAAAGACAGTGATACATGTGTGTCAGCTTCCCTCGTTCCTTTTTCGTGCCTTCCACTGCTCCGCCTCGAACATCTCAAACCCAAACCCAAATCCAAACCCAAGTCATTCTCGCTGATTAGCCTATTCTCCTCAGTCCATTCCCCCACTACTCGATCTCCATCAGAACACTCAGTTTCTTTCAAACCCGGTTCTTTTTCATCCATTACAAGAGAATTCAAATCCAAATTAAGATCAAAACCCAATTCTCTTTTTTCATTTCCCATAAGCCTTGAACTCCGTCTTAAGTATCTCAAACCAGCACCTGTACGCAATTCATCCTCACTCATTATCTGATCTCCATTGCAACCTAACTCAGCTTCTTTTGAATCTGTCACTTCATTTCCATCTCCTGCAATAGAATTCAAATCCAACATATGATCAGAGGCTAATTCTCCTTTACCTTTTTCTATAAGCCTTTTGCTCTTCCGTCTGAAATACCACAAACTGGAGCAAGAACTCGATTCGCTCATCTGCTTCTTGATTCCCTCGTTTTCTCCATCCTTCACCATTCGGTGCCCATCTGAAACCAACTCAATTTCTTTCAATCCCTCCTTGTCTGGAAAACCAGGAGCCCTACCATTCTCTTTGCTGAAACTCGATCCATCAGAATCCAATCTCTTCTGAACCCCTTCCTTTCTGTCATCTTCAACCAAATCCCTAGATTTCTTACCAGCAGCATCCAAAAACCCAGAAACATGCTTCCTCTTACTCTTTTCCCCAGCGCTTCCAGAATCCAAATCCAAAACCCTAGCAACACGTTCCGTGTTACTCTCTCCACTTGCATTTCCTAAACCCAAATCCGAACTCACCCCTTCTCTTTCAGCATTCAGATTCACGCCATTTCCTTCTCCAGCACTGGGATTCCTGCAACGGCCACTCCGCCTCAGCCGACCCACTCCTCCAGCACCGATAACCGCCGCATCTGAACCCCTCGATTTCAAATCCGAACCCTTCCCCGATCTATCAGCATCCGGACTCACGCAATTCCTTTCTCCTGCATCGGGATTCCCACCACGGCCCCTCGCTTTACGCCGACTACCGTTTCCGGAATCAACCGTCGCTTTATCCGGACCGTTTGATTCCGAATCTGAAGTCTCTCCTTCTATCTCAGCATTCATATTCGCGCCTCCTCCTTCCCCTGCATTGGGATTCCGCTGGCATCGGTTTCCGGCACTAACGACTGTCGCCGCATCTTGACTGTTCGATTTCGAAGCGAGACGGAGGCTGCGCCTTGGGGCTGAAGATTCCAAACCAGGGCAAAACCCTAACCCTAGCAGCGGGGTTTTGGGGTCTGAAGGAGAGGAGAGGTTGGAAGGCACTGAAGGAGAGTAGAGAGAATTCGAATGCTCGTGGGGTTTTAAAGGAGTCGAGGGTTGGATGGTGGGAGTTGAAGAACCTGATGAGGGGCATTTTGGGGATTTTGGAAATTTCGCGCCAGAGCGTAAGACCGTCATCGTGAGAGAGAGAGAGAGAGAGAGAGACAGAGCGGGAAATGGAGGGAGGGGTAGAGAGTGTGTGGGAGGAAGGGACAGGGTTTCTGGCGAAAGCCTTTGGCAGGAAGTTCCTGCGCTGGGATGCTAGGTGGGGCCCACCGTGATGTTTGGGAGAAATCCACACCGTCCATCCGTTTTGCGAGATAATTTTAGATAATAGACAAAAAATAAGGCGGATCTAAAACTCAGATGAGCCATACGAGAGGGAAAATTGGAGAAAATTTCCTACCATTGAAACCTTTTTGGGCTCTAACTTGATGTTTATATGCCATCCAAACCGTTGATAAGGTCATTCCCACTGATATGATGCGAAATCACAAAAAACATAGCCTTCGACGAAGCTTTTGTAGCCGCATGAATGTTTCAACTGTGGTCACTAAATCCCTACCGTTTCCTCTCGTGTGGCACACTCAACTTTTGTATCCATACCATTTTTACTTGCATATCCTGTAATGATCTCAAAAACATGATAGACGGGGTGGATTTTTCACAAACATCAAGATGGGTCCCACCTAGCATCCCAGCCTAGCAACTTGCTGTGAAAGGCTTTAGCAGGAAACCCACGTCCGGAGGAACGGATTGGCTACTCCCCCGCCACCACCCCCGTGGCTGATGGTCGGTGCTCTGTGAGCCCCACCATGATGTATGTACTTCATCCATTCCGTTAATCCATTTTTAAAGATCATTTTAGGGCTTGATACCAAATATTATAGGAATGTAAATCTCAGGTGGACCACACCACAGGAAAAAATAGTGATTGGATATCCACCATTAAAATCCTCCTAAGGCCCACTGTACTGTTTATTTGACATCCAATCTGTTGATTAGGTCATACAGACCCAGATGAAGGTTAAAAAAAAATATCAGCTTGATCAAAAACTTTTATGTCCCCAAAAAAATTTTAATGGTCAAAGTTCATTCAACACTGTTTTCTGTAACGTGGTCCACTTAAGATTGGAATATACCTCTTTTTGGTCTCATACCATTAAATGATCTATAAAAATATATGGACGGCATGGATGAAACACATACATCATGGTGAGGCCCACAGAGCACTGACCACCAGCCATTGGCTGGTGGCAGGGAGAGTAGCCAATCCGTTTCCCGCGTCCGGGGGAAGCGACTTAGGAGTTACCCGGGTAATAGCGAAGGGGTAACAGTGAATGTTACCCTTTAACGCAGGGCCCACTCCGATGATATTTAGCTCTGTTCATCCGTTTTTTCTCACATTTTTAAACATCAACATAAGTATTAAGAATATAAAATTCTCAGGTAGACCATACCATTGATTGAACCTTCACCGTTAAAAACTTACCAGGACCTGCTCTAAGAGGACATGTAATGTTTATTTTCCATACAACCCGTTGATAAGGTCCAAAATAACTGGATGAAAGTAAATACAAATATTAGATGGATACAAAACTTTTTGGATTGCAAAAAGATTTTAATGATTATAATTCCAATGGTGTGGTCCACTAGAGATTTTATATGCTTAATTTTTGTAATGATATACTTAAATGATACGAAAAAAACGGATGAACGGTGTGGATGTAAGAAATATTAATCAAGTCGGCCCCACACGGTAAGTATAACACCCCCTTAGCTATTGCCGGGGTAATAGATAATTCGCTCCCGGGCCCGCGAGGGAGAGGCACTTTTTCATACCGAAGCGGATTGCGTGGTGCCACACACCACCAAGTTATGTGGATATATTATCTATATTTTATACCCACTCCGATCAAAAGCTCAATTAGACCACACTACAGAAAACACTTTTAAAAAGAACATAAATCATTGACACCTACTTCTGGGAATCGGATCGGCTACCCTGCCAACAGCCAATGGCTGGTGGTCGATTCTCTGTGGGCTCCACTATGATGTATGTGTCTCATCCATTCTACCCATCTATTTTTATAGATCATTTTATTATATGAGACCAAAAATGAGGTATATCCCAATCTCAAGTGGACCACATTACATTATAGGAAAAAGTGTTGAATGAACATTGACCATTAAAAACTTTTTGGAATCATAAAAGTTTTAGATCAAGCTGATCTTTGTTTTTTCCCCTCATCTGTGTTTGTATGACCTAATCAACAGATTGGATGTTGAATAAACAGTATAGTGGGCCTTAGGAGGATTTTAATGGAGCATATCTAATTATATTGTTTTAGTGTGGTGTGGTCCACCTGAGATTTTTATCCCTTTAATATATTGTATCAAGTCTTAAAATGATCCGTAAAGATGGATGAACGGCATAGATGAAATAAATACATCATAGTAGGGCCCACAGATCACCGAACACCGGCAATGGGGTGGGTGGCAGGGGGAGTAACCAATCTGTTTCCCTTCTTACTGCACACCATGATATATGCTTGCAAGGCAACATGCACCTGGAGGGAGGGAAAACACAAATATCAACTTTAGAAGTCATCAATGTTATATATTCAATCTCCACCACTGCCATCGCCATGTGATCTACTTTGCATTTGAATCTATTCTATTCATCGGGAACATGCCGTAGGATAATTTAGCAAAATGGTGTCATACAACATACATTATCACAGTAGAGTTGAAGGAATTTGGTGACGTCAACACACCACCCAAGTTGGTGGTGAGTGGCACACCACGCAATCCGCTTCCTTTTCATGCTCTGGTGAGTGTGATGGATGATAAGCAGTCGATCAGAAATTGCTTACGTGGTATAAAAATAATTTAAATCTGAATATCTGTTTAGGGGATATTTATTAGATGGTTGAAATTGAAAACATCCAACGACATATTTCAACAAACAAGTGTCCACGAATCAGAGGTTGTACTTAGAGACCGACGATCTGTTTAATCAAATCCTTCCAGTAGATACCCAGATCCATAGCACAACTGGCATACTGAGTGGAGATACCTCGTTTCAACCCTTGAGGTCTTGGTATCGATCCCTAGCGGGGGTGGCTACCAACATGGGCGTGTACTAACAAGATAACCCAAAAATAATACTAATAATAATAAAATAAATAAATCCTTCCCATAGAATGGCTAGGTTTTTGGCAAAAGAATTATGACTGTAGACGCAATCTTTTAGGGTAATTATTTTTCTCGTTGGCAAAAGAATTATAAAATGGATGAACGGAATAGATGAAACACGTACATCGTGGTGGGGTCCACAGAGCACCGACCATCAACCACGAGTTGGTGTCAGGGGGAGTAGCCAATCCTTCTGCCAGTACCCTATTCGCACACGACACGTGCCTACAGTAGCTATATAACTGGTGTGTGGTACACCAGCTAAGTATTGAGTAAACTTTGTGGGGGCCACCATGATGATGCATGTGGTTCAGCCACTCCGGATCAGGTCGAATCGGATTATGGAATGGATCAGATCGGGTAGGTATGGATCCAAACTTGACCCGAAACAATTTTGGATATGGACTACCCTACCTGATCGGCACTGATCAAAGCCGTCGGATTGGATCGGGTAGGTATGGATCCGAACTCGACCCGAAACAGTTTCGAATCTGGACTACCCTACCCGATCCGCACCGATCCAGGCCGTCGGATCGGATCGAAACGGGTCGGATCTAGTCGGATCGGGTCAGGATTGCCCAGCTTTAGCTATCAAGCTTCGAGTTTGACGAATCACAACTCTTTTACCGCGAAACCCGAGCGCACCTACGCGCCAAATAGCGCGTGTGTGAGTGATCCAAGACGTTCTTAGGGGGAACGGATTGGCTACTCCCCCTGCCACTAGCCAATGGCTCATGGTCGGTGCTACGTGGGCCTCACCATGATGTATGTGTTTCATCCATGCCGTCAATCTATTTTTCTGATCATTTTATGGTATGGGACAAAAAATTAGGTATATCACAATCTCAAGTGTACCACGTTACAGGAAACAATGTGGAATGAGCGTGGACCATTAAAAACCTTTTGGGGGCCTTAAAAGTTTTGGATCAAGCTGATCTTTGTTTTCCCTTCATCTGGGCCTGTATGACCTAATAAACAGATTGGATGTCAAATAAACTGTAACATCCCGGATTTTTTGCCAACCTGGAATTAGACGTCCTTAGGCAATTGGTCGATCCTAACACCTTATTAACTTGTCAGAACTTAATCCTAATGTCTATAATCACTTTTTAATCATTTTCCTTCACATTAGACATTGGACCACCTCGTTCTTTAAATCTTTCGAAGTACTTTCACATTAGACACATATCTTAAAGTTTAGGTGATGAAGAACAATACTTAAACTCAAAATTACTGTAAACATAAATAAAATGGGCTTTTGACCATTAACCTTATGGAATCATCGACGAATAGATTATTTAGAAACATCAGCCTCTCCTACCCTAGGACCTTCTTCTGTTGTAATTAAGGCGTGATTTAGTTAAGTGTTAATTCTTTGAACCATCTTCTATACAAACTTCCAAAGGCCCGAGTATCACCTCATACAGAAATCTTGTAGGACTAAATCATTTAGAAATTAGACAAAGTTAACGATGTGCTAAACTAGATCACATACGAAATCCGCACTAATCACTTTAAATCCGATCTGCAAGACCCAAAACTTGTAGAATCAGTGACGCTAGGTTACCCTAAAATCTAGGATCAATCTCATTACCCCGCTGCTCTAGAGAGCATCACAAAACTCCGTATCGGATCTGGACCACACATCGAAAGTCCGAATAATACGAGGTTATAGAATTAGGACCACCTTACTGGGCTTAACAACCATCTCATAAATCAAATCCAGATAGTGTCCCAGTGTTATTCGCTTGAGCCCGGAGTGAAGAGTGTGAGAAACATGAAATTAATTAGAAATAAAGTTCAATTTAAAATAATCTGAGACCTGTCACTTGCGGGCCTGATATGAGCAATCAGACCGTCAGAATCTGACCTAAATACACCCTCGGATTATGAGAAATTCCATACACATGTCCGTGTACTTGTAACCCCGATCGAGTTCCGGTGACCGTTGAACTGAAACTGGTCTGCCACGGGCGATCTGTAAATCCGATCGGACCGAAAACGTAACTCGAACTAGATCCAATGTCTGTGAGCTTAAGTCCGACCTTTAGTTCAAGGGGGCCTTCCAGAAGTGCTCCATTGAGACAGAACTGTCCGTATTTGTACATAACCTAAGTATACCTTGGCCCTGGGTATAATTTGGTGAGTTTTAGGCCTATATAAGGACCTTAAGCCTTCACTCTCTCATCCCATACGAATTTGAGAAAAACCTAGGAGAGAGAAGAGAGAAAAGAGAGAAAAAGTGTGAGAGAAGTGGGAGCATCATCCTGATACTCCATCTCCCCTGTTATACGTGTTTAACCATCGCTATATAATCACTTTTCCGGCGATTTCGGCTTCGTTCGTAGGTAAGAAAACCTAATCCTAAGCTATTTTAGGATTTCCAAGAGTGTAGGTGATGGAATAGCTGACCTGTTTCATGATTCAGGTTGTCGTTGTGCCGTAGACAGAGGCATTGGGTTCAACCTGGTTTCGGTTAAAGTTTACCGACAAAATGTGCGGACTTTAGACGTATAGGTTATGGTTTTCAATGCTTTCAATGTTAGATAATGATAGATTCATAATCTGGATGCTATTGCACATGTACAAAGTGTTGTCCATTTCGTTTTTCGGTTATACGTTAACTATGTTGAATATACTATATTCCTACAGATTTGTGCTTGCCATGATTAATTGTTGTCTAGGTATGCTAGATACATGTGTATCAACTTCTGGGTGAACGGATTAGCCTAACACCTGTTATATTAACATACGTCGTGTACGTACTAGTTGTAGCCTAAGTGTTTGCAGAAATGTTCGAATGAATATGGAACTATGATTTATGCTTGCCATGACTATTGGTCGTGAATGCATGATCGTGGTTCATGTGGTAATCTTTTGTGAAAGGATTCGCTACGACTTGTGTTTTAACTAGTATATTATAGGTATGTTGGAATGTGTAGTCTAAGTGTTTGTGAAAATGCTTGTATAGATATGTACTTAATCTAGTAGTGCCTTGAGTAGGTGTTGAGATAGGATTCTCAACTACCTTAGTGATGTGTATGATTTCCTTCATGTAAGTTGTTTAGTTTAATCACTTACTGGTTTATGAAACATAGGTTTTGGATTTCCTGTTTGCATTGTGTTTTATAACATGCTTGTTAATATGTTTGAATTACTTATTTATTTAATTCTGCTCTGACTACTTCACATGTTTAAGTTGTATTCCATAAAATCCGTGATGGGTGATGGGGGAGTGGTGTAACGATTCCGTGCAACAGCCCTGGCAGCCCTAAGCGGACAATATTGGATATTTGATTGTATGATTTGAAATCTTGATCCATTACTGCTTTAACTGTTCTGTAATTGAATGTGATTGGGGCTATTGTATAGTCCAGGCAATCGGTAACGGGATTGAATTCGTGGCTGAGATTCATTCGCCACGTGAGATGTGTTCGACGAACCCGAGTCGTACTTCGGTTGGCGATAGTGGTTGGCCACGCGAAGTGCTTATGCACTTCATGTCATTCAACTTATCGTGCGCTCGAGCTAGCCGAGCTCGTCAAGTAACCCGATCTGTCTAATGTATGTTCACCATGTTTGGACGCTACTGCTTAAACCTAGGGTACCGAACTTACCAGTGCAACCCCGTTAACCTTGGTATCTCGATCCGCTAAGACTCATGAGCTGAGCATGATGGTATGTGACACCGTGGTTGAGTTGTCGGCATACGCTGGGGCGATGTGCCTCCCCGTAGTGACCAGTGAGCAACCCAGACTCGTGAGCCAAATACGGTGGTATGGGACACTGTATTTGAGTTGTCGGCCTACACTATTTTGATGGGTGATGGGGGAGTGGTGTAACGATTCCGTGTAACAGCCCTGACAGCCCTGACCGTACCCGGTCTAGTGACCTCGAGCATACTCTGAATCTACAGCGAGGTGACAACTCTTCCAGTAGTAAAGAAAGTATAAACTAGGCCTGTATTGATAAGGTGATGGGGGAGCGGTGCAACGAGTGCGTGTAATAGCCCTGGCAGCCCTTTATAGCGACCTAGAACCGCATCATCGTATGAGAGTATCTAGGACTGACGACCCTGGAATGGATCATTGTTTGGGAATGATATAAGAGAGGTACCTTAGTTTTCCAATACTGCTGCATGAAAATGACTATTAACAACTCGGTAATCATGTTCATATCGCACTGCATGTGCTTGGAAGATGTAGAGCACTTAGGGATGAAAGCATGCCACGGACTTAAGATGGCGTCACATGAGGGAGTATGTTGGCGAGGGCATGCATCATGACAATATTTCATACTTGCATTAACAAGAGTACTTAGGATTATTGATTATACTGCTTTATCATTACTGCTTGACTGTTTTGATAACATGTTAACCTATGCTTTACTGTTCCACTGAGTTGATCACTCACTCCCACGTTACGGGATGGTGTTCCGGACACCCACCAGACTTTGTCTGATTGCAGATGGCGACGCTACTCCTGAGGCGGAGCCAGACTTTTGTGACGATGAGAATGCTTCCTCATATATGTTGTTTTCTGGCGGCTTCATGTGAGCCGTGCCTTGATCGACGGGGTTACAGGGATGTTGACTAGATAACACTACACCTTTGGTATGTTTTGAAATTGTACTTGTAATTCATTAACCTGGCAACATTATCACACTTTGGAGACTTACCATAGTATATATCTTCTATACATTTATCACAGTCTTCCGCATGCAATTTAACTGTCTCTGGAGTATGATATGTTGTTTTGGTATAATCCCATTCATGTTTCAATACTCTCATCATAATCATCATTATCTATGTTGCATAAGTGATGCGTTGGAACTCGGGAGTTGAGCTTTGCTCGACCCTCGATTTTCAGGGCATTACAAAATGGTATCAGAGCATGATTTGGATTAAATCGGGCCTGAGTTATGGTAACACGACGCACTCTGACGCACTCTGAATTAGGAAAGGGGCGATAAAACTTAGAAACCACATTAGAATCTCAAGATTCGCCGACAAGCGAGACTGAATATTGTAATTTAGTCCACAATTGTGAGTTCTTCTAAATTTTTTTTATGATTCCTATACCTAGCTGCACCTAAATCTCACCACCACCACGGAGCGGATCCCTATTGCTACTAGGTAATTCAGTAGGCCACACAAAGGATCGCAACAATAATAAAATCTAGGACCATAAAGGAAAGAAAACGTTTAAGTTCATATGTTCCACCATTCCACTCTATCCAGGACCATCCTCAGTTAAACCATAGATCATCAAATCATTTCTTTTTACCTCCAAGCGCATCCTTTTGGGCCTTCTCTTTACCCTTTTAGAACCTTCAACTTAAAACCAACTCACCCCCAACCGGTGTTGTTCTTGGTCTCCATCTCACATGGCCAAAGCATCAATGCCTACTCCCTCTTATTACATGAATGATACCTCAAAGTTCAATGCATTCATTTCATATCATTCCTCATCTTGACACATCCATCTCAACATCCCCATTTCAACTACATATCCTATGAACATGTTGTCGGTTGACAGCCTAAGATTCTGGTCCATAAAGCATCAATGGTCTTATAGCTATCCTAGAAGATCCCCCCATTAGTTGATTTGGTATGCGGCTATCACATAAAACTCCAAAGGCACATCTCCACTTCATCCATCTAGCTCTTACTTTACAAGCAACATCCCTCATCAATCTTACCACTCTCATGAATTTTCAACCAAGATATTGAAAACAACTGCTCAGAACTCAATCCTAAAGTCTAACCCATTTCCTTCAAAATCTCTCCTTGCACCACTTCATTCTTCAACTTTTTCTAAGTCCTTTCATACTATACATAAATCCTAACGTATAAATGATGAAGAATAATACTTAAACAAAAATTTACTATAAATAGTAAATATATATATAAATTGGACTTTTGACCATTCAAGTTATGGAATCTCGTAAAATAAATAGGTTAGTTGGATAGAATAGCATCTCCTACCCCAAAATCATATATTACACATCTAATAAAATCATCTCAGTTTGCAAATTGGACCCGAAAATGCCTCAAATGGAGTCGGGGGCCAAACGGAGCACTTATAAGGGGACCCAGGGTGGGCCCCATACCTTTTTGGGGCCTAGGGGTCACGAGGATCTCGCCCATATGGCGAGGCATCGCCAATTAGTCCAGGGAGTGGCAAGGGCCTCACCAGGTCGGCGAGGCCTCGCCGGTTATCAAGTCCGGTCGGGCGGACCGTGCAGGTCGACGCACTTTGGGACCTAGGGTGGCCCATTGGTATATGGGCGTGGTTTAAAACCACCCCAAAAACATCCCTCCTTCACAAAATCTCCCTCCAAGCTCTCCCTTTCTCATAAAAATCCGATTTTCTCTCTCAAACCTTCCCTCCAATCACCCATTTCACTGTTTTCTCAAAACCCATACCCCTCCATCATTCACAAAACATACCCTACCCTCTACCCTTTCTTTTTCCTCATTTGAGCTCCCACACCCCCTCATTTGAAGCTCAAAACCGTGTAAGCTCTCAACCCATCCTATTTCTTCACTTTCCTTCTTCAAACTCTGTCATTTGCGCCTTTACAATCCCTGTTGAGGCTCAAATCCGTGGAGACCTAAAGACCCCAACCCTTTCCTCCATTTTCTTTACTTTTCCATGGCTCTAGTTGAGCTTAGTACGGTCATTTTTCTAGATTTTCGCCTAGTTATCCATGCCGTTGTCTTGTGGTTTGTTTGTTGCTGCGTTAAGATCTTTGTGTTTTCATGTTGATAGGCCTCGTGGTGTAGTTGTTGGTAGTATGTACTAGTGTTTGACGCCTTAATTGTATTAGCTCACATGCATCTTCTGTCATGGTCCACGTAAGGATACATCTTATGTAGGCTCAAGATTTCGAAACCCAACAAATCCCTCTTCTATCTTCTTCAATTCCTTTCATTTGAGCACAAGACCCACAATTTTTGTTTGGAACATTTAGGTCCCGTTCGGCCAACTGCATTAGGTGAGTAAGGTGGATAGAATTGTAAACGTAACAATAAATGCGTGTGTAAGGTATGGTCCCTAGATTGGGTGTATCCCATATTTTTCAATACCATGTTTGGAGTGTATGCAATTAAAAGTAAATCCCAGAATTTTCCTTTCCAAGTACACTTAGAGATTCATTATCATGGGATTTGGAAATCCCATCTCACACTTTCCAACACAAGACTCATTTTCCAAAGCCTATGACATTAATTTTAATCCCCTCCCACCCTCCTACCAAACATGCCACTCCCAAATCCCGAAGTGGGATTAGCAATGCAAGCCCATTTAATACAACTTAAGACCACTGGCCAAATAGGCCCTTGGAGTTTTGGACCTAGAGTGGTGCTCCTAGATTTCGAAAGACATAACAGTATGGGAGATCCAATAAATTGATAACGTGAACCCTAGGACCTCCTTAGTTGGTGTGGTCATATGTGAAGTGCTCGAGCGTAGTTACATTCTAGTTCGGGCAACTCAATTCAGATCAGACAACCTTGACCCTAAGCAATAAGACAATTTCTTATATTAGAAAGGGTATAAAATCATCTAGTGTATAAGCATAGACTTTGGATTACAACCAGTGGATTACCGCTACTCCTAAATTAAGACTAGACTACTGGTTAGGCTAAGGAAGGTAAAGGACTAATTAGTTATGCTAAGCCAATTGAATAATAGACTTAGTTATTCGGCTTAACCGACTCAGACCCACTACACAACTTTCCTTCCGTGTTGGCCCGACCACTTACAACTAAAAGTTTATAACTTCGTCTTTGAGAAGTATTAGGAGTATATAGCCGATAGAGACTTTGTCTTTTAGGCCTAAGGAATTGCCCAAATGGGCAACAGACAGTTAGGAATTAGGTCCCAAATTACATGCCATGTCGGCATACATATTGTGCATATGAACGTAGAAAGATAGCATACTTGTTAAACTAGACATGATTAAATAGGATAAGTCTGGACCATGACAAAACTCCTTGGTAGAATTAGGCATCTTGCCTCAAACTCACACCTGCCCCTGAAATCAACCACAATACCCATCATCTTTAGCTCCTTTCTATAATCATAGGTACCAATGTCATACTACGCATCATCGATGAAAAGAAGACCAATGTATTGCTAAATCTCTTCCCATGTCATACCAAAGATAGGTCTCAAATTTCAACTCGTTCTGACATACAGATCAATGTACAAATTCTTGAACCCCGAGAATAGAAACAATTTTAAGAGGGGTAGACAAGTTATGAACCCAGTTGAGTTAAGTAGGTATACACGTCTACTCGCTTATAGGCGCAACGGTAGCATGGTTGGCCCTTGCCCCACTGGCCCAGGATCGAAAGAAATCACTCCCAGTTATATACAAGGTTAGGTCATTAAATAGGATCTCAATCTTTCTTATAATGAAGTCATCGAAGGAAATCAATTTGGGTTCAAGTATTAAACAAATTCATAGTACAGAATAGGCCGGGTGCGAACTAAATTACAATAGCCAAGGTCAACGCATCTACACCTGTGCTCGTTGAATACGAACATGATAGAAGCCCTAGCAAGTTCTACTATGAGAAACCGTTTTAGGATGATCTAGCAAGATTGGACTCACCGTTTCCTTAGATATAGATAATATCGAGGACTCTCCTAGACCAAGACCCAACGGGCAACTTTATAGATAGGAAATTTGGGCCTTTCAATGATGGACATTCCCTACGTTTTTAGAATGATCGGACTATGGAGTTACTGACATGTACAACTGCGAAGTATTCACGGCTTGACCCAATTCTCAATCATGGGCGATTACCAATGGACTCACTACTTGGACGAGCAGAAGACCAGGATCTACCAGGACTATGAAGGGATACGATGAGCTTTCTACCCTGGCTAGGTAGATGATCAATGTATCGGGATCAAGCCCACTATAACCGTCTCTCAAACATTGGTCAAATATTGAAAACAACTATCTTATTACTCTAAATAGTGGGAATCAAGACTCAAATAGATGAAAATAAATTGTATCAACCATCGGGGATAAAGTGATAAAAAAATAAATTTTTAAGGGGGTAGTGCTAAAATGTACTAGAACTAGCATGTACACCCTACACACGTGCATATAAACTTGAAATCAATAAGTCTTAGACAAATGAAATAATAGAATTCTTACTTATTACCTTTAGCCAATTTCGGGGACGAAATTATTTTTAAGGGGGGTAGATTGTAACATCCCGGATTTTTTACCAACCTGGAATTAGACATCCTTAGGCAATGGGTCGATCCTAATACCTTATTAACTTGTCAGAACTCAATCCCAAAGTCTAAAATCGCTTTTTAACCTTTTTCCTTCACAAATCTCACATCGCACTCACCTCGTTCTTTAAATTCTTTCAAGTACTTTCACATTAGACACATATCTTAAAGTTTAGGTGATGAAGAACAATACTTAAACTCAAAATACGTAAATAGTAAATACATAAATAAAATGGGCTTTTGACCATTAACCTTATGGAATCATCGACGAATAGGTTATTTAGAAACATCACCTCTCCCCGCCTGGACCTTCTTCTGTTGTAATTAGGCGTGATTTAGTTAACTGTTAATTCTTTGAACTACCTTCTATACAAACTACCAAAGGCCCGAGTATCACCTCAGACAGAAATCTTGTAGGACTAAATCCTTTAGAAATTAGACAAAGTTAACGAAGTGCTAAACTAGACGAAATCCGTACTAATCACTTTAAATCCGATCTGCAAGACCCAAAACTTGTAGAATCAGTGACGCTAGGTTACCCTAAAATCTAGGATCAATCTCATTACCTGGCTGCTCTCGGGAGCATCACGAAACTCCGGATCAGATCTGGACCGCACATCGAAAGTCTGAATAAAACGAAGTTATAGAATTAGGACCACCTTACTGGGCTTGACAACCATCTCGGAAATCAAATCCAGATAGTGTCCTGGTGTTATTCGCTTGAGCCCGGAGTGAAGAGTGTGAGAAACGTGAAATTAATTAGAAATAAAGTTCAATTTTAAATAATCTGAGACCTGTCACTTGCGGGCCTGATATGAGCAATCAGACCGTCAGAATCTGACCTAAATACACCCTCGGATCAGGAGAAATTTCATACACATGTCCGTGTACTTGTAACCCCGATCAAGTTCTAGTGATCGTTGAACTGAAACTGGTCCGCCACGGGCGATCTGTAAATCTGATCGGACCGAAAACGTAACTCGAACTAGATCCAATGTCTGTGAGCTTAAGTTCGACCTTTAGCTCAAGGGGGGCTTCTAGAAGTGCTCCGTTGAGACGAAACTGTCCGTATTTGGACATAACCTAAGTATACCTTGGCCCTGGGTCTAATTTGGTGAGTTTTGGGCCTATATAAGGACCTTAAGCCCTCACTCTCTCATCCCATACGAATTTGAGAAAAACCTAGGAGAGAGAAGAGAGAAAAGAGAGAGAAAGTGTGAGAGAAGTGGGAGCATCTTCCTGATACTCCATCTCCCCGCTATACGTGTTTAACCATCGCTATCTAATCACTTTTCTGGGGATTCCGGCTTCGTTCGTAGGTAAGAAAACTTAACCCTAAGCTGTTTTAGGATTTCCAAGAGTGTAGGTGATGGAATAGCTAACCTATTTCATGATTCAGGTTGTCGTTGTGCCGTAGCTAAGGCGTTGGGTTCAAACTGGTTTCGGTTCAAGTTTACCGACAAAAGGTGCGGACTTTAGACGTATAGGTTATGGTTTTCAATGCTTTCAATGTTAGATAATGTTAGATTTATGATCTGGATGCTATTGCACATGTACAAAGTGCTGTCCGTTTCGTATTTCGGTTATACGTTAACTATGTTGAATATACTGTATTCCTCGTGTTTGTAGAAAATACCGTATACATATGAAATACGGATTTGTGCTTGCCATGATTACTTGTTGTCTAGGTATGCTAGATACATGTGTATCAACTTCTGGGTGAACGGATTAGCCTAACACCTGTTATATTAACATACGTCGTGTACGTACTAGTTGTAGCCTAAGTGTTTACAAAAATGTTCGAATGAATATGGAACTATGATTTATGCTTGTCATGACTATTGGTCATAAATGCGTGATCGTGGTTCATGCGGTAATCCTTTGTGAAACGATTCGCTACGACTTGTGTTTTAACTAGTATATTATAGGTATGTTGGAATGAGTAGTCTAAGTGTTTGTGAAAATGCTTGTATAGATATGTACTTAATCTAGTAGTGCCTTGAGTAGGTGTTGAGATAGGATTCTCAACTACCTTAGTGATGTGTATGATTTCCTTCATGTAAGTTGTTTAGTTTAATCACTTACTAGTTTATGAAACGTATGTGTTTGGATTTCCTATTTGCATTGTGTTTTATAACATGCTTGTTAATATGTTTGAATTACTTGTTTATTTAATTCTGCTCTGACTACTTCACATGTTTAAGTTGTATTCCATAAAATCCATGATGGGTGATGGAGGAGTGGTGTAACGATTCCGTGCAACAGCCCTGGCAGCCCTAAGCGGACAATATTGGATATTTGATTGTATGATTTGAAATCTTGATCCATTATTGCTTTAATTGTTTCGTAATTGAATGTGATTGGGGCTATTGTCTAGTCCAGGCAATCGGTAACGGGATTGAATTCGTGGCTGAGATTCATTCGCCACGTGAGATGTGTTCGACGAACTCGAGTTGTACTTCAGTTGGCATGATAGTTGGTTGGCCACACGCGAAGTGTATGCACTTCATGTCATTCAACTTGTCGTGCGCTCGAGCTAGCCGAGCTCATCAAGTAACCCGATCTGTCTAATGTATGTTCACCATGTTTGGACGCTACTGATTGAACCTAGGGTACCGAACTTACCAGTGCAACCCCGTTAACCTTGGTACCTCGATCTGCTAAGACTCATGAGCCGAGCATGGTGGTATGGGACACCGTGGTCGAGCGGTCGGCCTACGCTGGGGCGATGTGCCTCCTCGTAGTGACCATTGAGCAACCCAGACTCGTGAGCCGAATACGGTGGTATAAGACACTGTATTCGAGATGTCGGCCTACACTGTTTTGATGGGTGATGAGGGAGTGGTGTAACGATTCCGTGTAACAACCCTGACCGTACCCGGTGTAGTGACCTCGAGCATACTCTGAATCTACAGCGAGGCGACGAGTCTTCCCATAGTAAAGAGAGTATAAACTAGGCCTGTATTGATAAGGTGATGGGGGAGCGGTGCAATGAGTGCGTGTAACAGCCCTGGCAGCCCTTTACAGTGACCTAAAACTACATAATCATATGAGAGTATCTAGGACTGACGACCCTAGAATGGATCATTGTTTGGGAATGATATAAGGGAGGTACCTTAGTTTCCTAATACTGCTGCATGAAAAGGACTAATAACAACTCGGTAATCACGTTCATATCGCACTGCATATGCCTGGAAGATGTGGAGCACTGAGGGATGAAAGCATGCTGCGGACGTAAGATGGTGTCACATGAGGGAGTATGTTGGCGAGGGCATGCATCATGACATCATTTCATACTTGCATTAACAAGAGTACTTAGGATTGTTGATTGTACTGCTTTATCATTACTGCTTGACTGTTTTGATAACATGTTAACCTATGCTTTACTGTTCCATTGAGTTGATCACTCACTCCTACATTACGGGACAGTGTTCCGGACACCCACCAGACTTTGTCTGATTGCAGATGGCGACGCTACTCCTGAGGCGGAGTCGGACTTTTGTGACGACGAGAACGCTTCCTCGTATATGTTGTTTTCTGGCGGCTTCGTGTGAGCCGTGCCTTGATCGACAGGGTTACGGGATGTTGACTAGATAACACTACACCTTTGGTATATTTTGAAATTGTACTTGTAATTCATTAACCTGACAACATTATCACACTCTGGAGACTTACCATAGTATATATCTTCTATACATCTATCACAGTCTTCCGCATGCAATTTAATTGTCTCTGGAGTATGATATGCTGTTTTGGTATAATCCCATTCATGTTTCAATGCTCTCATCATAATCATCATTATCTATGTTGTATAAGTGATGCGTTGGAACTCAGGAGCTGAGCTTTGCTCGACCCCCGATTTTCAGGGCGTTACATAAATAGTACAGTAGGCCTTTGGAAGATTTTAATGGTGGATATCCAATCATTATTGTTTTCCTATGGTGTGGTCCACCCGAGATTTATATCCCTCTAATTTTTGGGATAAGGCACTAAAATGATCTGTTAAAATTGATGAACGGAATGGATGAAACACACACATCATGGAAGGGCCTATAGAGCACCGACCACCAGCCACCGAGCCGGTGGCAGGGGGAGTAGCCCACATAAACTGTTTGCATTTTTCATGACCCACCAAAGTTTTGGATCAAAGTAAAATTTCGTACCAAGGGGTTTCATGAGGTTTTGCTTCATGTGGACCGTTTAGATTTTCGAGACTCATCAGATAGGATGAGTTCTCAAAAAAGTTCGTATGTAGTACATACGAACTGGTTCGCAGGTGAGCGTTTCCGTGTGTGTGTGTGTACTGGGTAATGTGCAATCGATGATGACCCTCCTATCCAACGGTCTACAATGATCACAAGTGGGCATACCAGGGTCCAAGGAGGAATTTACTTACAAAAACAAGATTTCGTTGTGGGTCATTGCCTCTAAACTTTTAAATCAGTACACATGATGCTTGGCTGAAAAAAAAAAACTTTTTATTGGACCAACATCTTCAAACGTGTGATTCACTTTTGGGTGATCTTGACCATTTATCTGATGGGTCCCCTTATAGATGGGCCATGCCACAAAAATATTCTTCATCAATGATCAATAAATGCCCAACCCATTAAGAAGATTTTCAAGTCATGACCTTTTTCTAACTCCATACCCATGTGGACAACCTATACACAATGTTTTAAGACTCGATGACTCGGACCAGCTCGTTTAGCCCTAAGTCGACTTGGGCCAAGTCACTGTCATGCCAGTCCTAAGTTGACTCAGGCTGATTCACTGTTGTGCCTTGAAAATTGGCACCTGAGTATAGAGACTCCGATCCCGAGTTTCCGGAATAAGGACATGCATTTTTGTTAAGTTCCCAGTCAGAAATTCGGGATTAGAGTCTTTGTACTCGGGTGTTGATTTTCAGTGCATGCCATTCACCTTATATTTTCAATTCTAGCTTGCTTTACTCAACCGTATCGAATTGGATCAAATCCAAGTCGACTCGGACGAGTCATCAATCCATGCCTAGACCACAGAAAATGAGGCCCACCTCTACTGTGGCTGGTGAAACTAGAACCACTGTATTAATCATCATACATGTATGTTTTTCTCATAAAAATCAAACTTCCAATTTCAAGTTCCAATCATCCCAACAACTCAACAGAAACAAGCGAAAAGCCCCAAGAGGGGACTTGGAACTGTCGATTTGTCGACAACATTCAATCCGAATCAACAATGCTCAATCTGAATAGTTCAAATAAGGTAACTCGAAGTGACAATCGAATAAAAGAATAAGATTTCTCGTGCTACGTCGTTAAGATCACGCACGATCGATTTCCAGCCATTCATCAATTTTGTTCTGGTTTTGTGGACGTTCGATTTGAAGCATTTCCTCAAGAGGGGCATATGATCGACTCTATGAGATCATGAAGTGGCGCAAGCTCCCCTTTCTCGATCAAACGGAATTCCTGCATCAATAAATTCATTCCACAACAATCACAGATTTGTCACCAAAGCAACAAGTTGTGCGCCGTTCATTCGGGATGTGGGCCCCAGTGGGTTTCAAGAATGATTAATGAACACGGGCCCCACCTAGTTTTGACAATGACATGCATAAATGATAAAAACTGTTAAAGTCGCGTCAACAAGAATATATGATTACAAAATTGTTCATAAATGAAGTTAAGCTGTCCAAATTGAAGCCAGTTTTAGATGGGAGATGACCAAAAAATTACACTGATTTGAAGTCCTCACTCTGACTTATCAGTGGACATCTGATAGATGGTCAGAATGGAAGACAGTTAATAGACTGAATCTCACAAAGACGGTCCGTTAATCAGAGGTTAGGATCGGCCAACCAATCTGATATTATTATGGTCATGGCCCATTTCAGTTCTTGGATTTCATTGAAGGACAGTCTGTCTTTGGAGCAATTCTAAGGCTACTCCTAACAGTAGGATTTCAAATCCTACTCCCCATTTGTTTGCAAATGGTCTAAACTGTTCGCCAGGAGGGCCCCACCATACACTTGCTTAAGTCCTGAAAATCAATCTAGTCCTGTCATTATGCTGTCCACACACGACAGCGTGTATGTCGGACATGGATCACCAGTCCCTTTAACTAGCCCATCCTCATTGCACAACACAAATGGTGGGGCCCACCTAATGAACAACCTATATTTATGATTTTAAGACTCATTGATTCAGACCAACTCATTAGGTACTGAATCGAGTCACAACTCAGTCGAGTCGGGCTCTATTTTCAATTCTAACTCTTGGCACCGAACTGAACTCGACTGATTCTGAGTCGACTGGGACGAGCCATCAATCCATGTTTCTTAGCTCTTACATATAACATTACAAAACTTCAAAAGGATGTATAAAACTCACCCATGTGAATAGAATGAAGTGCTTGAAACAGGTGTTGAGGTGAGCTTCTTCCTTGAGATTGACTATCTTCTGAAAATGAGAGTGATAGATGTGTGCGTAGACCCGAAACAATCGCTTGAATATTGTTTTCACAACGTCTCGGAAATTGGGAGGAAATGACGCCCCTGCAGTAGACATCGAACATGTTAAAAAACTGAAATCCTTCTTTGCGGGATAGAAACGTTGCAGCTTAAATAGCAGTAGTTTGTATACCAAGCTTTTGAGGGAAGATCAACTCGTCGTCGAGAAGAGATTCGATCCAGTCCATCAAATACTCCACATATTTTGGTGCAGACACTTCTATGGGCTTCTTTATTTGTACCCCATCAGCCCATCTGTACTCATACCTGTGGAGTTTCATCTTGCATTAGAGCACTTCAATTGGATTGAAGATCAAGACAATGCACTTCACACACGTGTGTGTGCACATGCATGTACACATGCATGGGAAATGGTACTATGAGGTCGACCTCACGGGAGCTTCCCATGAGGTTGAGCTCTGTGGGCCCCACCTTGGTGTGTGATGGACATCCATGTCGTGCGTTTGGTGGGTCCCCTCTAGGTTATGGGATGTCTCAAAAATCATATGTATCCAGAACTCAAAGTGGGTCGGTCCACTTAAGTCATTAATTGGCCTGATTTTTAGGCCTGTGGGCCATTATAGAATGGTGCATCTGACTGATGGGGTGGATGTCTGACATATATCATGGTGGGGCCTATGGAAGTCGACCTCATAACACCTTCTCTGAAAGGTAGGTACTATGAGATCAACCTCATGGGAACTTCCCATGAGGTTGAGCTTTGTGGGCCCTACCTTGATGTGTGATGGACATTCATGCTATGCACTTGGTCGGTCCCACCTAGTGGTTTTAGATGTTTTAGGTACACATTCACATGGTTTCAGATGGTATGGCCCACTTGAGTTCAATGGGTGTGTGTGAAGTGATTGTTTGAGCCATCCAAACACCCCCAAATGAAATGAGAAAAGTGTAATCTGGCACCATTTTAATTCATAATCACAAGCCAACTCCATGCATTTCAAGTCGGAATTGAAATGATAGTATCTTCAATCATCTATCTCTATCAAATTGAGTTTTATGCAATTCAATTCAATTGAACATCCAAACTCGGCTTTGATGAAGAACACGATCTCACTTCAAATGATAAATAAATAAATAAACAAAACCCAAATTTGATTTTTATATAATTGCAATCCAAAAGAGAACCTAGGCCAGTGGCTTATTGAAAGTTACTTTGATCCCGCAGTCATTGTTGGGCAGTTGATCGGCGTGCAGAATTCCGTGAGAGTTCCATACAGAAGATTCACTTGATTGAAGAAATCTACAGCTGAAAATTGAAAACAAATAAACCCCCATTAAACACAAAAACACGATTTCATAGAAACACCAAAATATCAAATTAGAGTATAAGCATCAATCTCATCGAAAGTCGATAATGCTAGGCAACTAACAGTAACCAAGGAACCAAAACATGGTCCCATATTGAAAACACGTCTTGCTCAAACTCTGTCCAAATTGTTCCGACTCCCTTCTGTAACATGCATGATTGATTGCATTTGATGCTGCTCAACTCGTTTCATTCTCCACCAAGTCGAGTTGACTTGGTATCAAACGTTTTCAAAATTTATTTTTTAAACTATACATTACAACCTTGTAACTTGGACATTGACACACTGCTACAACATTGAACATGAAAAGTCAAAGTCGACCGATCTGTGATGAGTGATGCGAGGACATACAATGAGGTTGGGAATTGCTAATTGGTCGGATGTTCCATGAACAGAGTTCAAAAAGCTTGTGATTATATTGTTTTCCCCCCATTTTCAATAGATTGCCATACAATCTTCATACATGATTTTTATAGTCACGCTACTAATGATTTTCTCAACCGATCGGGAGAAAGTGGTCTTAAAATCTTGGTATTTGCCTCTCAACAGGCTAGTGATAAGTGGAATCAGTTATGGAAGAAAGAAGAGGCATATTGGCCATCTCACACGCGTGCTACCACACCCATATTGTGCCGTAATGGTTGTTATGTGACGTTAATGGTGAAAACCGTTACCGTGTTATGAGGTTGTAATGGCCATTATGGAAAAAATGACCCATAACGGGCCTATATTGTCTATTACGAGGCCGATACAAGTTTTCTTCAAAAAATTAAAAAACCCATAGTGGCCATTATAGGCTTATGGCCTATATTGTAACAGTAACGATGGTGGCTGTTACGACCACCGTTACCCGGGTTATGAGGTTGTAATGACCATTATGGAAAAAAAGACCCGTAATGGGCCTATACTGTCTATTACGAGTCCGATACAGGTTTTTTTTTTTTCAAAAAATAAAAAAGGCCATAATGGCCATTATAGGCTCATGGCCTATATTGTAACAATAACGGCAATAGCTATTACAACCACTGTTACCATTACGGAATACATTGATCACACCAGGCAATAGCATATGCAAGGTAATGAGTTGAAGAGTCATACTATTGACGGCCAACCACTCGTTCGGGTCTTCTCCGGGAGGTAACCACACTGCTTCCCTCAAGTTTCCACTACCCAAGGTGGCAATGATGTGCCTTTGAAGCTGTACGCCCTGCATATGTTCATAGAAAAACATGAATGTTGTCTTACTCATGTTGGGGAAGCTTTTCTACATTGGTAAAATAGTGAAGGTCAATTACACAATAAGCACATGTGATCCTCTATCAGATCTCGCGCTCGTCGTTTGTACAAGTGGGCCCATGAATTGATGATGCATATTTCTATCTTATGGGTCCCACCATAGATAGACAAGGCCTCGTGATCTCCAATAACGGGAAGATTTTAGCCATCCATTCTTTGGCCCTTTTATGTTGAATAGACAACTTTTGTAACCATCTATGTGTGGGCCACCAACCAAAGGTTTGGTAGTGTTCCATGATTGAAACACGGACCAACCCATGCGTCCTTTTCTACCGACAAAGTAGACATAAGAAAAAGGTGGGAAATCTTTCAAAGAAGAAGAAAAAAGGCCTGACCTTACTTCCCGATGGAGCGTTCTTTTTGGGGCGGAAAGTCCTCTGGTTCCTATTCAAATGCGGAAGCTTGTGAGATAATGCTCTATAACAAAACTAAGCAGAGAGAAATCAAAATCCTCGCATTGAAAACAAGGCAAGAAAAAAGAAAGAAAGAAAAGAAAAGACAAAAAAAAAAACATGTATTCAATACAATATCATTCGTTTGTGATTGGGAGTATGCAACAAACTCAATTGATTTTTAGGCCAAGTAGCAAACACTACAAAAATGTCATGAATTGTAATTGTAGAACAATATGCTTGTTACTATATATATAGATAGATGGATGGATAAATAGAGGGAGAGAGGTGAGGTTGGACTTCCTCCCTTCTCTATTTATATTAATAGTGTTGAAAAGACATAAAAACCGTTAGTGACAAAAGCAAAAATTTCACTTATATCCTAAACAGGAATTCCAATCAAACACAAATGATAAATCAAATCTAAAATCCTAATCTAACTTTAATAAAGAGATAAAAGAATATCTAGGCCCATACCCACCATCCATCCAGGTGGGCCACATATCTGCGCGAACCACATACACACATCCTTAGATGGGTCGGTTGTACAACGCATATTTCGTATTTTAACAATAATACTGGCACAAGCTTAATAAGACAAATATTTTATAACGGTGGCAATTGGTTTTCGTTGGCCCTAGCGTTGGTTCTGTAAGGAAAAAGCTTACAGGATCAAAAGTTTGAAATAGTTCAATCTAAGAATTTTATTTATATTGTCTCCCAATTACAACAAATCTCATCGTATAAATGATTTGGATCATTAAAATATAGCCCTTGATCTAGTTGCTAAACTAGATGAAGCAAATTGTCACAAGCATCTTTAACCCACCCATTTTTATTTTTTATTTTAATAACGGGCCCACTTGATGATTGGACTGGGCCATTAATCATTGGCCCGGGCCTAGCCAGAACACCTGGCCTCGATTTCAAGATCGGCCTGCCCTGGCCAGGCCTGGCTTTTGGGCCCAGGCCGCATGGCCCATTCATGCAGCTTATATTGCAGCAAGAAACAATATAAAACAGCCCGGAAGCCACCAAATTCAAGTGGTGGGGCCCACGGATTATGCCTATGGAATCTACCCCAATGATTGGACGGTGGGGCCCACAATGGCCCAGTACCGTATGCCTACGTACTAATTCCTGCACTGCATATTATAGAGTTACCAATGTTACAGGTGACCCTGGTGTGGCAATCCAAACCGTTGGTTTGATGTGTCCTCTCCTCCAGTGGCTGGGAAATGGCTCAAAATCTCCCAGATTGGAGGATGGCAACTTCTAATATCTGGACTGTTTCATATTGACCGTTGATCATGCATTATGGCTGTTGAACAAACAGTTAAGATCTTCTACTCTCCAACATTTTCAGGATATCCCCTATTCGTAGTGGGGTCCATCAAATCAACGGTTTCAGTCACCCAACCATATAATTCCAATCCAGTAGTATGCTGATTTCCATAACACAACTACCTAAAAAGCTTCAGCAAGTGGAAGCATCCCATACAGCAGGGCCCCAACTTTCAGCGATCCAGGCCGTTCATCGCACAGTCCCAACCTTGGGTGACCCATAACTCAAAAAAGCACCAGCATCAACGGTCCAAACCATCTGATCATTGGCCTCAAATCAACGATTAAGGAGAGACACATCCACGGTGGGTCCCACCGGATCAACGATCAGGATCGCTGAAAGGTAACCCCCTGGGTACAGAAACGAGGCCAGCCCTTCATACCCAACACTGTGGGGCCCACTGTGATGTATGTGTTTAATCCATTCCATCCATCCCTTTTGCCAGATCATTTTAGTGCATGGTCCAAAAAATGAGCCAGATCCGATGCTCAAGTGGACCACAATGGATATAATGACGTCCACCGTTGAAACCTTCCTACTGCCCACCATAATCTTTATTTTCCATCCAACCTGTTCACAAGGTCAAGCAGAACTGGATGCAGGGAAAATACAAGTATGAGCTTGATCCAAAACTTCAGTGGCCCCCACAAACATTTCAACGGTAGGTGTTCAATCCCCACTTTTTCCTATGGTGTGGCCCACATGAGCTTTGTATCTTCTAGGTTTTAAGCTTATATACTAAAATGAGCTGGCAAAACGGATGGATGGCGTGGATAAAACACATATATCACAGTGGGCCCCACAGAGATATCCCTGGTACCGGCAATCCTCATTCTCTGTAGCCAGTAGGACCGGGCCCTACATGCAAACAATCCAGACTGTTAGGTGGCCCACCTTAGTTTGACAGCTGTGAGAGTTACTTACACTCTGGCTGCGTATGAAGCTTGATACGCAGGCAGTTAGAGATGGTGCACGTGGCATATATTAACTCAAATCCAACCGTCTAAATTGTTGAATTCAATGTCCCTAAGTTACGATCCAAAAATCAGATGGTTAAAACATCCTAACTTCTGATTCGTCACACTTGTTTGCTGAAATAAGTCCATTTGTTATTTTTCATTGTCAACCGTCCAATAAATATCCATCAATCCATTAATCAGAAAATCAAATAAGCGCAATTTTTCGTTAGTGAAACATCAAAACTACCACACATAACTTGAACCGTTTAGTTTTAGTATATTCATGCCACGTAAGTAATTTCTAAGTAAGTTTTAAGCGCCTGTGTATCATCATCGGACTCCGCCAGAGTAGGCCTCTACAGGTTCAGATCATTAAAACCCAACATCTAAAAATGGATTAAAAATTACTTTCTCTATGAAATCCGTTACCAAATTTAGAAAAGTAAAAAATTACAAAATATGAAAGAAAGAGAAAATGAAGGATGCGTTTGGTTGCACCAAATTTCACGATATTTCATGATTAACCAGTTCGTTTTTCATGATATTTTATGAAATTTGGTGCAACCAAACATACCCAAAATTAAAATGGAAAAAACAAAACTGTTTTTAATGGAATTTTTCAGAGAGAGAGAGAGAGAGAGAGAGAGAGAACCTGTTTCCGAGGCCGAAGAGGCTCATGGTTTATGGCTTTTGGAGTTTTCTTCTTTGATTTTCTTTGTATGTCGTGTTTTTCTCGAGCATTTGAGAATTGGGGTTGTTTGTATTTATGTGTATATATATAAGAAAGAGAGAGAAAGATAGAGAAAGGGTTTGGAGAGGGAAAGACGAAAGACAGTCTGGCATTAGGAGAGAACACCCGCCTGGTTTGCGAATGCCAGGCGGGCTTTCTTTGAAAACAGGACTTTATTATGATACACTGCTGGTGTATTAAAATAAAAACACTCGCACTAAAATAAATCACAATTAAAATATTTTAAATACAATCTAAACCTTTAAATACGTTTTAAAATGACCATATACTCAAAATTTTGTAAAATTATTTTTAAATATAATATATCAAGATTTTTAATTTTGACCGTTCATTATCTGCCCTTTGGTGATACTTTCAGCATGTTTTATCTAGTGAAATTTCTTTTTGGTCACATATTACCATGCCAAGTACCATTTTCGACCGTTTATTTTGATAGAAATGATGCCACGTTTACGATAGACGTTTGCAATTGTATAGATCATTCCACTCTGTCAGGGTACCAGATTTTTTTTTCTCTTTCAAAATGGGCATGCGTTCAAACATCTGGCAATTACCGTACGGCCGAGATGTGGGGTCCATTGTGATGTTTGAGAGAAATCCAAACCGTCAATGAGATGCATATAAAAAATTTAATCGTAGATGAGAAAAATATTCTTGATATGACATGTAGACGGACCACATCGGATGGAACGATTGGGACATTCGGAGGGTAGTCCCACCTTAGAAACTTCCGGATGTAATGTCGGATTTATAATGTTCTGTCTATGTCATTTAACCCATTCATCACGTGATACCAACAGGGATGAAGGCATGCGAATAAATCAAGCCGTTCATAAATTTATACGGCCCACAACAAGAGAATATATATCTAGATTTTAGGTGTGATTGACAGTGCTCTATGTTCCGCGCCGCACCTGAGAATTTGATGATAGTAATTCTTAGAATGGATGGTGATAATAAGGAGTATTACAAGATCGACGGTTCAGATTTCTCATAAAAAGTACTGGTGGACCCCCACTAATCTCGAATATATGGTGATTACCATGCGTTTGAATGCATGTCAATTTTTTATTTTCCACCTCGGAAATAAGAGTAACTGGTAACAGAGGTGAAATGGGCCCGTATCGGGCCTACAAATCAGAATTTGAATACGTCCGAGCCTTAGGCTCGACTTATACAGTTCAAATCCGGGCCAAGACCTACCCCAGGCCCGGCCTGTTGACATTTCTAAATAGACTAAGAAAGGCCTTCAAGTTTAGTATTTCGAGAGCACTCAGATTGGTACTCCTCTGAACTATAGGTTCACGTGGATGCACTTATTGAATGATCCAAACCATTAATCTGATTTTTTCCATCACTTATGACCTTTATAGGTTAATCTTATCCGTTAAAATTAACTTTCTATTTAATAACACCTTATGTAGAATATGGACGGTTGATGTATTATTTTTTACCATTCATTTGTGGATTCTGATTATCCTGACTGTCTAATCTGTTGGATTTTTCCAAATGGGCCATCCACAGTGTATCACATAAGATGAACGGTTCTGATCATGGAGGATGGGACCCATGCTTGGTAGAGGATCGACGGACTACCAAACTTTTGTGCTTTTACTTTCACCCGGTAGGATGGACGGAGCACGGTGGAGGAACCCTGACACTGCACACATTCCACGTGGTACGGTCGATAACGTGTCCATCAAGTAGGCCATCTGGGTAGCTCAAAACTTAAAAACTAAACTGATCGTATGATCCCGTCCTTCCAATTGGAGCTGATCGTATGATCTCGTCCTTCAAATTGGAGATCTTCCACGATAACTGATGGCTGGAATGGTATGATTATCGATTCCATCGCGGCCTACCGTCTGAATGTTGGAGTCCCAGAGGATGGCTTGGGTGACGTCCGCCGTCCGCGATGGCCTGGTTTACCGTAGGGCTCGTGGGACCAAATGGACGGTTGAGCCATCTCTTCACAGGACACATGGCAAGTGACTTATCTTTTTAGAACCGTCCATCTAGTAGCTTCCACTGTGGATGATAAATGGTTGAAAATGTGAATAGATTGTATGATCATAGCCAATTGATCTGTGTCTTTAAAGCGACCGTTGGTTGAAAGATTCATGATGGAAAGTGAAATAGAATCTTCTTATATGTGCATTTTCTAAACACAGATCATTCATGGTAGGCCCCAACTAAATGGATGGTCCAGATCCAATAATTAGTCTACCACGTATTCAATGTGGAGATGGACGTACCATGTTCGGCGTCTGTGACTCCAACGTATCATAACTTACCCAAGTTTACCGCCGCAGTCCAGCGTGGGAGCGGATCGCATCCAGCAGAGCGCCACCTAGGCATACAACGCACAACGGTGAGGCCGTGACCGTGGGGCCCACATTTATTGCATGTGTGATATATCCACGCCGTCCATACGTTTTTACACCTCATTTTAGGACATTATAAAAAAAACGAAGCAGATCTAAATCTTATATGGAACATAACATAGGAAACAATGATGATTGAATGCCCACCATTAAAAACTTCCTAGGCCCCACCGTAATGTTTATTTGAAATCCAACTTGGTGATAAGGTGAAATTTATTTCAGACCTGGATGAAGGGAAATCACAAATATCATCTTAATCCAAAACCTAAGTGGCCCACAAGCATTCAATCACCGCTCTTTTTTTCGGTGTGGTCCACCTGAGATTTCAATCTATTTCATTTGTGGTATAAATTTCTAAAATGATCTGAAAAAACGGATGGACGGCGTAGATATATAACGAGTACATCAATGTGGGCCCCATGGTCCTGGCCTCACAATCCGCGTTCTATCGTACGTCGACCGGCGGTGGAATGTAAAAATTCCCAATGTAAAAGGACTATTTTATCCTATTTACCGTAGATCCCACGCACGTTGCGCTGTATGAAGTGCGTCCGGCGCACTGCTGGACACGACCCGTTTGGTGGCTGCGAATATCCCCACGGAAGATGAGGTGTCTTCCACCGTACAGGTAAGCTAAAGCCCATCCGGGTTGAGGTGGGCCCGACTGGGTGTGAGCTGTAGCAACTAGCAGGTCAGGTGGGTCACGTTGGACAGCTGTGATTAACAGCTTGACATGGGTCTGGAATGTAACTGGACCCAATCATGGGGATATGGTCGGTTCCAATCCTATCTATGACAGCCAGGGCCGTTGGTTTGGTCTCTTTGGGTCTAAATGAAAATAAGGACCGTTCATCTAGTGTGCCCTGGATTTAAAGTATGAATCTGTTAATGGGCCCGAATGTGTTCAGCCCATGCCGGGTCCGGAAGTGGGCGTTCGAGCAAGGTCGGCCCACCGACAACAGGGAGAGCTGACAGTCATATACCGTACATTGATTGCGTCGTATGGAAGAAAGCGAATCCAACTCATGCACTGAAACATGTCCCTAAGATGCGAGAGATTGGAAAGGCAAGCGTGTGAAAGATCCAGGCGATCCATTAGATGGGTCAAACACGAATATCTAAGTGTCCCAAAATCAGCTTGGTCCACAAGTCAGTGGGCTACCCATGTACTGCAATAATGGACGGATGAAAAAAGAATCTCCTGAAAATTTGACTAATATAACTAGTTGAATATAGTATTCATGTCTAAAATCACCTGATGAATGGTCTGGATCATGAAAATTCTGTAGTTGTATCGCGAATATCACTTCTAAGTTATACTTGTGCGAATCTCCTTAATATTACGAAGAGCCTGCTTTATTCTCACATTGGTAAATCGTGGAAAGGAAGTTAATGAGTCCAACTCAACCCAATACGAAAATTAGTTAACTCGTGACGTGGCGAAATCTGCATTCGTAACCCAAATGGCCCAAAATATTATCAAGATTAACCGTTAGATAGTAGGTCCACACCGTTGATTGCACATGGTCCAAAATTTACCAAGATTAAATCATCAAAACCATTCAATTAAGGTCTTACAAATTGAACGGTACAAATAATTTCATCCTCACCATCCATTTTTCATTCTTAATTTTGTAATTGTGCTAATGAAATCATGGTTTGTTTTTATTATTATTCATATGCAACCTGTCGTGGTTTCATTCAATCCAATGGTTTTTACTGATTATAGTGGGAAACATGTGGGTCCCACGTATGTGGTGCACTGTAGTACTGTATGGAATATTGTACTGGATCACAGCTCGCCAACTCATATCCAACTGTATGGCGATTTGTATGGAACACATGAGATTTTGGTCGACAGGGACTCTTCCCGTAGAGAAGAACTTTGATACTCTGATAGAGTATCATCATCCATACTCCATTATGTATCTCCTCGTCACGTAAAACAACATTAGAAAGATCCAAACCGTTAAAATATCTGGACCCAACTCAAATAAATTACAATACAAAAATTCATTAAATTATAATTAAGAATTTCCAACGAATTTCCTAAGTCATAAGCATATTGGAAGCCAATTAGCCCCTCTAACGCTTTAAGCCCCCGGAGTGGATGGATTGCGTACAACCCACCTAGGTAGAGACGGACGGTCCTGTCAGGGACTTTGTGGAGCCCATAGTGATGTATATGTTTTATCCTGGCCGTCCATCTATATTGGTAGGTGATTGTAGGGCATAAGCCAAAAAAGGAATCAGATATAAGGCTAAAGTGGACCACCCAACATAAAGTAGTGGGGATTGAAATCCTACCGTTGCAAACTTCTTGGGGCCATAGAAGTTTAGATCAAGCTGATATTCATTTTCTTCCCTTCATTCAGGTTGGATGGCAAATAAAAATCACGGTGGACGCTGGAAAGTTTTTAGCATTACGAATTCAATCTCCGCTGCTTCTTGTGGTGTAATCCACTTGATTCTTTGACCAGCCTTTATTTTGGGCTCATGACGTGATATTATCTTTCAAAAAAGATGGACGGTGTGGGATTAAACATATGCATCATCGTGTACGCACAAAGCCCTAAAAGGACCGTTCGTCTCTTAGCTACGTTCCGGCGAGTAGAGGTGCACATGAGCTGAGCCGAGCCGAGCCGAGCCGAGCTTTGCCTAGCTCATGCTCGACTTGGACTGCTCGAGTCCCAGCTTGTGCTCAACTTGGCTCGGCCCGACGTTCGAGCTCGGAACAACAGCTTGTGCTCGGTTCGGACAAATTTGAGCAAAGTTCGAGTCGAGTTTTCGAGTCGAGAGAGGGAGGAAGACGGCCGTGTGTCGGTGCGGCCATGTGGGTAAGGGAGGATGAGGAAGAGTCAGAGAGTAGAGAGAGAGGGGGGGAGGAGCTTCACCGGTCGGCAGAGAGGAAGGAAGAGAGGGAGGAAGACGGTCGTGCGTCGGTATGGCCGTGCGGGTAAGGGAGGATGGGGAGATTCAGAGAGTAGAGATAGGGAGGGAGGAGCTTCGTCGGCTAAACTGACAGAGAGGGAGGAAGAGAGGGAGGAAGAAGTGGGGTAGGGTTAGGGTTGTGCGGGCGAGATGTATTTTGAAAAGGGGGTATGGTTTTTTTTTTTTGAAAGGTATATATACCCTGTACCGAGTCGAGCTGAGTCAAACCAAGTTAAACCGAGTTCGAGCAATATTCGAATTGAGTCAATTCAAGCTGGGGCAAGATCGAACTCGGCTCGAACTCGTTTCGAGCTCCAAAAATTAGCTCAACTTGGTTTGAACTCAACTTCGATCCGAGTCGAGTCGAGTCGAGCGAGCTACCGAGCTAACTCTACTCGTGTACAACTCTACCGGCGAGGGTAGCACATAATTCGTGTCCATCCGCTCCCGGGGGCTTAAAGCATTAGATGGCCTGATTGGCATATAATATACTTATGACTTAGAAATTTCATTGGCAAATTTTAATGATAATTTGATGAATTTTTGTATTTTAATTTATTTGAATTGGGTTAAGACATTTTAACGGTTTGGATCTTTCTAATGTTGTTTCACGTGACCAGGGGATAAGTGGTGGAGTATGGATGATGCCACTCTCCTCATTTTTTGGCTTATGCCCTGCAATAATCTGCGTAAATAGATGGACAACACGTATAAACTCTATACATCACTACGGCCCTAATAAGACCGTCCGTCTCTAGCTAGATCCTGATGTGGGTAGGACCCAATCCGTGCCGGATCACACTAGGTGCAACTCTTACCATGGGTCCTACCTTGATGGATTTATTTGATATCTATGTTGTCCATCTATTTATCCAGGTCATTTTAGAGCATGAGCCCGAAAATGAAGAAGATTCAAATCTTAGGCGGACCATACTTATAAGAAATAGTGGTGATTGAATGCCTACCATTAAAAGCTTCCTGAGGCTCATCTTAACGTTTCTTGAATGTTTTTTTTTACCATCCAACCTGAATATGGATGAAGGGAAAAGACAAATATCGCTTGATGCGAAACTTGTGGCTTGTTAATGGTCAATCACCACTACTTCCTATGGTATGGTTCACCTAAGAATTGGATTTGCTTCATTTATTGGGTTATACTCTAAAATAATCTTAAAAAATGATGGTCGGCGTGGATATAGAAAAAATATGTTAAGGTGGGCCCCACAGTAAGGGTCGCACACTCGCACCGTCTTGGGTGAGGCAGGGCCGCACCTAATCCACTCCCTAAGCACCCGTGCTCCATCTTTATATATGCATTCCAACAAACCTCTCGTTAGAAAATTCCATCCTCCATCTTTATATATGCATTCCAACAAACCTCTCCTTAGAAAATTCCATCCTAGCCGCCCTGCAATTAAACTAAAAAACACTCAGTTACTCCCTAATTTGTTATTATTCTGCATAAACCCTTCCATTCTCTTGTTGTCTTTTCATCTCATGGACCAGCTTGAGTGCTCCAACTCGTGCACCCATACCTCCACCTGCCCCAGCTTGGCCGATAATCCGTCCAGGCAAGGGCTGTTTGGAGCTAACCACGATCCATGGGTTTTATTCATGGTGCTCATCCATTTTTCTAGACCATTTTAGGATACGAGCCCAAAAATGAGGTAGATCCAAAGCTCAAGTGGATCACACCATGTGAAGTAGCAGTAGAGTTGGGCATGCATGAGACGACTTGACTCATCTGACTCGTTTAGATCCGACTCAATCAGAACCGAGTGGGTGAGTCGATTTGAATTGAATTGTCTTTGTCCAATCCAAACTCAAATTGAGTCGAATTCGAGTCACCTAGTAACTCGATTCGACTTGACCTGAAATCCAACTCGGTACTGACTCAACTACATTCGAAACTCGACTCATACACATATGTTAAAAAACATCATAAATGACATTTTAGATATGGGATGCCATGTAGCTGATGGAGAGGCTACAATTCTGGTAAGTGAATATAGGTTTTGAGTTGTGATTTTAGCATGTTGATACATGTTGCACCCGATCCCACTCGGTGTTGACTCAACTCGACTCGGTACTTGTGACTAGGTCAGACTCGATCCGAATCAGTCCAAGCCAGGCCTGGACTCATATCGGGTCAGGCATATTGGACTCAGTACCGAGTCGGGTTAAGTTTGGGTCAGGCCTATTTCAAAACTAGATTGAGTTAGATCCCCAAAGGAACACCATGATGTTTGACATCCAACTTGTTCATAAATCATAATGTCATATACCCATGAATGAAGGAAAAACACCAATATCAGCTTGATCCAAAACTTTTGTAGCACCTAAGAAGTTTTTAACTATGGGTGCTCAATCCCCACCATGTGGTTCACTTGAATGTTTGATCTACCTCATTTTTTTGCTTCGTGCCCTAAAATGATCACGTAGAATTGATGGATGGTGTAGATAAAGCATATATCACAAAAGGTCTCATATAGAGCCCTGCTTGGATGAATTATCGTCCAGTGGGGCAGGATGCAATTGGCTTCCCACCTCCACATATGCAAGACCCAACGTACTTGTGTACTTTTGGAGATGAGTAACCAGCTTAATTTTTACTCTCGTTCATGGTCGTGATCAACCTCATTGAATGACCGGCTTGCATGTTGTATTGTTTGACACATGGATTATTAAGTGCAATCATGATGTAATTTACGAGTACACTTGCACTTAAATAAAAAAGAAAAAAAAAGAAAGAAGAGAAACTCTCAAGTCCAATCGTTTGGACTATATAGTTATTTTGATTATTGTTAATTAATTAATGTTATTATCAATAATAAATCAAATGAAGAAAAAAACATATTATAAAGGTAACAATAATTGCAAGTATGCATTATGTTATTTTTCAAGTTATGAAATAATTCATTTATATCTAATATTTTTTAATATTAATTCAAATTAACAACATTTAAAGCGCGTATGTACAATCCAACTGTAGAACGTGAGCGTGCCTCTAAAAAATGATAGACTCTATTTGTAGCTACGGACAGGCTGAGTAGCGTGACTTGACCTGTGTGTTGTATCCACACCCTTCATCCATTTGGAAATATCAATTTAGGGCATGATGCAAAGAACGAGGTGGAGCCAAAGCTGGAGTGGACCCCACCACATAAAAAAGTGGGGAGAGTGATGCCAACGTTGAAACCTTCCTAAAGTCCACCATGATGTTTATTTGAGATCCAAACTCTTTATATGTTAACCTAGACATGAAAGAAAGGAAAACACAAATATTAGCTTGATCGAAAACTTTTGTGGCCCTTGGAAGTTTTTAACAGTGGGCGTCACTTGAGCTTTGGATCTGACTAATTCTTTGGTTCATGCCCTAAAATGATCTTTTCAAATGGATGGACAGTGTGGATACAAAACATATATTATAGTAGGCCCACAGACCAGTGATGTCACTTTAGTAGCAAGCCTCACTACTTAACCTGTCAATAGCTAATCTGCATCCAATTCAAACCATCTAAGGGAGGAATTATGTAAGATAGCATTAACTATCTAATTTTAAATTCTAAATATTTATTTTAATCATTCATTGACCAGATGGTTAGGATTTATTGATCAATATAGTTTTAGAGATATGTCTATTAATAATTGAACCTACAAATTTGATGGTTTGGACAACTGTACATACATCAATGCCAAATTCAAGGATACATCATCATCATTTTTCAAAAGTGCAGAGCCAACATATGAGTCTTGGTTCATAAGATGAGCACATTCCTCTGCAACACCTATTTTACATTGGTAAAAACACCCAAGTTCTTTGGGTTACAACTTCATCTGTGTTACATCCACTCCATCCATTAGGTACCTTCCTCAATCCAGAGCCCTTAAATAAAATATTAGTTAGATAGACCATTTAGATGAGCCACACCACATGGAACTAGGGATTGATCAGGTGGGCCTTGTTACAAAATAATAATAATTATAAACAAATGACAAGGATTTTTTGACAGAACATTATCACCATTAATCATCAGTGTTGTCATCACCTAACACTTATTCCAATTAATTGGGGTTGGCTACATGTAACATCCTGGATTTTTACTATTTTGAATTTTCAAAAATTCTTAATTTTTTTTAATGTAATTAACTTATATTATCACTTACCAACCATTGACACTCAATGTTAGTCATTACACAGGTGATACCAGTAAAGAACCGCACAAGTCTGATTAATCAACCGTAGGAAGCCAACGAATTCGCCCGATCACATGAACATCAAGTTTAGCCCTATGATTTACTCACGTAGGGCCCAAATCTAACCGACCCATTGCTAACTAATCAAGACAATCATAACTAAATTAAAAATCTAACTGAACCGAGTTAGATAAGGCCCGAATCTTAACTAATAGACCAAATCAACCCCGCTACTCTTTTAGCCTAAAACCGACGGTTTAGAGTAAACATGACCAAATCTCCATTTTCACTACTTATAAATAGGCCACACTATGAACATAGTTAATCCAAACCCTAATCATTATCCACGAGAAATTTCAATACCTAATTCATTCTAGAACTATCCCGATTTTCTGAACAAGCTCTAACCGTTCGTTGATTGGCCACTAGTTCCAAAACTATATAATAATGTCCGTCTTACTTGGCTTGACGTCCATCGTGGGAGTCGGACCTGGGTACTGTCCAGAACCACTCAAGTTGAGCCAAATAACGAGTGCAAAAGAAGTGCAAATACCCTAAAAGAAGATGTTGAAACTTAAGTGAATTGGGTCGTCCACTCTTATACAAAGTTGAGAATTTCGGACCATCGGTTTACGACCAAATTTCACACGTGGAGTAAGGATATTTCCCTACTCATATCCGTATAGCCGCGACCCCCATCGACCATCGGTGGCTGTTGAACAGACTTTTAACCATATCTGTCGATCAATGCATTCAAATGGCAGACCGAACATGTCCATACGTAGATCATTATTAGGGCTAACTATCCTACGTTGTATGTTAATATGTACACCTTCTAATGGGCCCTATAGGTTAGAAAAACCCTCTAATAGGGCTAGTATAGTAAAAACTCAACCCTTAGGATCATTTACACCAAATCCGGCATTATATAAAGGCCTTATTTGGGCACCCCCTCTTCCCATACGAATTTCATGCCTTAGAGCAAGAGGAAAAAAAAGGGAGAAAGGGATAAGAAAAAGAGGAGAAATGAGAAGAGAGAGACCTTGGGGTGTAGGTGTTGGTGCACCTCCTCCCTCTCATCGCCTCTTTAGCCGCCTCCCCGTAGCCGGAGTTGTCATTGGAGCTTTCCCGACAATGGTTGGAGGTAAGTGTTGAATCTCAAATATAAATTAGGGTTTCAATAGTTGTTTATCACAAATCTCATAGGCTTGTATGTTTGTTTAAGTTGTTCAACAATTTTCTCTAAAAACTTAACCTTGGGAGCTCAAAATCGGAGATTCCTTCTTAAATGTGCGGACTATTACTCTTAGGTGGCCTAGCACCAATTTTAGTATGAATCTAATTATTATGAATGTGTGGGTGATGTATTTGGATAATTTAGATAAAACCTAGGAAAGACCTCACCTTTGATCCTCTTAATCAACATGGAATGGTTACGGAATGTTTGTTGTCTCTCACATGATTAGGTATGAATTTGATGATTGCATGTTCATGTCTTGTTTGATTCTTGTACAATGTTTCCTTATAGCATGTATGATGCATTAACCCTTGTGCATTCTTGTACTATGAGATATATAAAATTCTTGGCTTCCTCACTAACCCACACAACACACATGCATATTTATTTCATAACATTGTTAGTAGTTTACATTTATAGCGAATTCTGAATTTATATGTTTAATGCATGATTACACGACATCACTTGTATAAGATGATATTTCCTAACTTGTTGAGGTGATATTGAATATCATCAAATCCCTAGGTTAGTCAGGAAACTGAGGTGAGAGAAGGTGGTCCCGTTGGTAGGATTATCCTGAGGCTGGACTAACAGATTTGGTTGGATGCAAACGGGCGACAGTAGTTTGACTACATGGGTTGCTTGTACCCGATGTCGTCCGTCACGTACTCGCCTAAACTCGCATGGTCTGGTCCACTTACTAACCAACCATGTTTGTTAACCCTGTCTGCTCACGCCTGTATGGAACCTGAAACACCCTTCAACCATTGAAGCCCATTGATAATTATTTGAAACCGATCCACTTACTCGAGAGCCGGGCATGGTGGAATGGGACATTGTGTCCGAGCTGTCGGCCTATGCTGGGGTGATGAGCCTCCTCGTAGTGACCGCGAGCGATCCCTCTGCTTAGCACTCCCCATGTACTTGAAGATGGGGATGGGGAACCCAATGAGATTAAGGATCGCGGGGTTTTGGCCTTGCACGTTGAAGGGCCTTAGCCTCGCACGTTGAGGGCAATGATACATGGGGTGTACTAGTTTCTCCAATCTGCTGGATGAACGAAATTAACTAAATACTCAGCTAACATTATCCATGCATCGCATTAGCTAGGATTTGGCGACTCGACAGTTGAGATCACAATGAGGGTGGTTGGTCATGCGCGATCGTTAGACGAAGTCGCTCAAAGGAGTATTGTTGTGAGAGCATACATCATATCATAATACATGCATATGTATTAACAAGATTAGTTAGGGATCTGTGAATGTATGTCTTTCATTAAATTCATTATATAATTGATACTTGTTGTAACTTAAGACTAATAGTAACCACTGAGTTAGCTACTCACTCTCACTCTGGGACGGTGTTTTAAAACACCAACCAGACCCTTTACTAAATACAGGTAAAGCGGAGCTCGACGAGCCGAGCGAGGTGAGCATGGATAGGGAAGAGGAGCTTCCCTGCTTTCAGATTTTCGGCGGATCTTTTTAGTTTAAGTTCGGGCTACCGCGGGGTAGGAGACAGGGCTCTAGTCGCTTTGGGTCATGTATGGGCGGGGCTAGTTCCCTATTTAGATGATTTTGGATTTGTGGTTTGGATATTTTTATATTTAGTGGCACTCGATACTACTTTATGGCTTACTTATGCTTCATGCCTTGCTAAACTCTCTATTATCTATGAGATCATCCAAATGTAATTAAAATTTAAAGCCCATTAGGGCACCCATAGCACCTGGGAATTCGAGAGCCGAGTTCCTACACGGTCCCTGAAAACCTGAGGTGTTACAGATGGTATCAGAGCAATGGTTTGGATTAAATTGGGCTGTGGATTATGAACTCGCCATAATGCATTCGTTGACGTAGGAGGGATTGATCGAACTTAGAGACATCTATAAGATCCCGGGATTATGCCATTTGGCAAGTCTGAAGACTAAAACGTTAGGGTTAATGAATAGAAAGACTTAGACTGCGCAAAGTGATTCAAATCACTTCTAATTGAAAGGTTGGACGACTTGAGTCGACCCGACCTAAATGCGATAAGTTCAAGCTGTTGAAGTAGCTTGTGCGATCCCAACATATAGTGTATCCTGGCCTAACAAATAGGTGGGGCCCTCCCACACGTGGGGACCCCCTCCTTGCCTCTCCGAACCGAGCCGAGTTCGAGCTGAGGTCAGCTAGTGGCCGAGCCAAGTCGAGTTGTGCCTAACTGGACTCGTGTACACCTCTACCACTACTCCATGAGACTTCTGCGCACTCTATTGTGAAGGAAGACTATGTACCTCTTAATTCTTACATGCCAGTCATTAATTTCCTTGCACTTCCCCTAATGCTCAACCTTAGGTGGATCACATTCCACCCCAAAGTCTAGACCATCATATTTTAACCATTGAATCTCCATCAAGCTTGATTAATTTAAAATAAATTAATAATTAAAACTCATATATTAACAGTTAAAAATAAATAGAGAATAAGACACAATATATATGGTTTACCACATTGTGACTGCATACATGAGAAAGTACTAGTAAGTTATTTCATTAACAAACAAGGATAATCTAATGTATAAAGGAAACTGCTCAAATACTACAAACATGCATGAATATCTTTCACATCTTCTCATCTCTTCTTATCAAGCGACCAAGAAGAACATTTGGAAAAACCATCTTACTTCTTTTATCTACTTTGCCAATACATAAAAAGAAGCCATTAGAAGAAAAAAAAATCCCTTAAAGAGAAATCATTTCTCTCTTCTTCTCCATATGGGAAAACCCTTTAAGCTTAAAAGAAAAATGATCATTTCTCTATCTTTTATGACATGCACTCAGCTAAAGATAAATAAAAAGATATATTTTACATTGAAAAAATGATCCTCACCTAAAACCAAGATAATAAGCAACTAACTCAAAATACTTTGAGATGCTTGCTAAATTATTGGCCATTGCATTTAAATGAAATGAGTTGGGTGACAACGGATTAAAGCTTCCCACCATCTGATAATGATAATATAAGTTATGACGATCTAAACTGTCTATCAAGTCCAAGACATATATCATGAACTGTCATGAAAGAGCTCACTGATTGGACGATCTGATCTGTCCTTGATTTGCTTTGCTATATATATATATATATAATATATATATATATATATATATATATATATATATATATATATATAATAACATTCCTTTTTCAAGCTTGGATGGGATGGCTAAGATCGCCTAACAAGAGTTATTTTTTAAAATCATAAGTAATCCATGATCGGACCTAACAAATAGATGGATTAAATCTCACATTGGACATATTTTGTAAACAATCTTGACCATCCATAATAAATGCCATTGATCAAATGGTTAATATTTATCATATTAGTGTGATACTCACTAGAGCCCATGAAATGTAGGGTGGACAAAGTGAACGGTCTAGATTGGACCATGTGTGTCCCAACACAACTTGGTGCACTAGTACATGCTCTAAGTGAAACAACTGGAGCATTTCTCTAGTATAAACAATCAACTCACGACAGTTTGTTAGCACATGCTCATAACCACTCACTCATAACAAGCAAAAAGAGTAATTGCAGCGGTGGGCCCCACAGTTTCCCATCTGTAGTTGCGCGAAATCTGGGGGTGGGCCTAACATACGAGGATCGTCTGATCATTCTAATCATATTACATTTAAGGGTTCTTACACTTCATCATTCCTTCAAATATTTAATGAGTTTTTCTTTTACATGTATTGTGGGGGAGTAGATTATGTGCCGCCTTTATTGTGAGGCCCACCTTGATGTATGTTTTCCATATCTACACCGTCCATATGTTTTTCCATATCATTTTAAGTCATCAGCCCAAAAATGAAGCAAATCCAAATCTTAGGTGGACCATACCATAGGAGACGGTGGTGATTGAACACCCCATCATTAAAAACTTTTTATAGCCCACCATAATGTATTTATTTTTCATCCAACCTGTTGATAAGGTCATGTAAACTTTGATGAAGGGAAAAAAACAAATATCAGCTTGATCGAAAACTTTTATGTCCCATCATAAATTTTTAATAGTACTTCACCACTGTTTCTCATGATATGGGCACTAGACATTGATATGCTACTTTTCCATCTTATGCCATAAATTGATATGGTAAAATGGATATAGAACATGGATATATGTAACAGCCCGAAGTTCAAGGGTCGACCAAATGCTTAACTCACGAGTTTCCGAGCATCACTTATGCTTTGTAGAAGTCGATTTATCAATTACTTCTACATTAGGTAATTAAACATGTATAAGATTATTCTAAACAATATAACATACTCTAGAATAAACACGATTAAAGAAGATAAGTAAATTGAAACGCATATAGTATGATTATCCAGAGTATGGGTCCAGTTGGGTCCAATGTACAATTCCAAAATCAATAAAAAATGTGGCATCTAGTTAAACCGGATCACTCGACTCTCCTTGTCGACAAGTGCGCAGCCTACATCGGCCCATCAAAAAGATAAAAGTAAGAGAACTCCTCCTCGTCCATGCAGACCCAATCCAATGCATCGGCCTCCATAGTTCCTACATCTACATCAGGGTTTGGTTGGTGTTTTAAAACACCGTCCCAAAGTGGGAGTGAGTGATCAACTCAGTGGTTCCATAAAGCATGAGTTATACATATTATCAAGTCTAACAGTATAGGAAAAATAAAACAATACAAACGGTCACTTTCTAATTACTCTTATTAATGCGCATAATAGGGTTTATGAAATGATGCATGCACTTACATTCCAACACTCCCTCAACATGCGACTCTGATTACTTGATTCACAAATGACAACACTCCCTTAACCCGCGACTTCAACTCTTAATTCACCACATCCTATTCTAGTGCAATGTTGTGAATGGTTATGCTTGCTGAGTGATTAATTAAGCTTATTCATCCAGCAATTTTGGGAAGCTAAGGCACCTCCCTTTTTGTCATCGATCGTAATTGAATCACTAGGCGCGAGATGACCACAACTGTCCTACGCCTGTAATTTTGATTCGTCTGGGTTCGTCACTCCCAGCTAAATATATACAAAAGGTAAGTTGTAAGAGTAATGCTCGCGGTCACTACGGGTAGGGGTGCACATTTAACCGGTAGAACCGTGGAACCGGATCGGAACCGTTGGATCGGTCCGGTTTGGTCCGCTTCTAGACAGCACCGGTTCCGGTTCCGATTTCAAAATTGCAAGAACCGTTGGATACGGTTCGGTTCCGGTTTAGGGGCATGTAGAACCAAACCGAACTGTTAACCGAACCGTTGACCGAACCGTGGCCCAGAACTGTTGAACCGTGGCCCAGAACCGTGGATCTGAACCTTGGATCCGAACCGTTGATCTTAGCTTAGAGATTAAAACAAAAAACCCTATCTCTTTCTCATTCTCTCACCATCTCCCTCTCTCTCTTCGTCTCTCACCCTACAACTCGCGTGCAACTATCTCTAGTCGTCCCTCTCTCTCACTCGCCGTCTCTTCACTCGCCCTTACCCAATCTCTCTCTCTCTCTCTCTCTCTCTCTCTCTCTCTCTCTCCCTGTTGAATCACCGTGATTTTAAGAGAAGAAGCTCGAGATTTACTTAAATGAGGCGTCGAAATCGGAGGAAAAGCTCGGATTATGGTCTTTATGGAAGAGGATAGAGATGGAGATTCTAGCGAATCGGAGCTCAAAACCTTAAAAAGAGATGGAGAAGAAGGGCTCTTGAAGCTTCTTGTGCAAAAACTAGGTTTTGTAAGCTGCTGCATCATTGCAGACAAAAATAAAGAGGAAAAGGATGTTACTTTTGCTTAGTTTTCTACACCGATTTATCAAAGAAGAAGACAACTACTTCTACTTAGACAGATTACGTGCGGGACCGGCCTTACACAACACGGTATGGCCCTGACCGTGGAGCTCACCTTGATGTATTTATTGTATATCCACACCGTCCATCTGTTTTTCCATACTATTTTATGAAATTAACCCAAAAATAAAGGAGATCAAACTCTCAGGTAGACCATATTACAGGAAACAGTGGGGATTGAATGCCCACAATTAAAACATCTCAAGGGCCCAATGTAACCGTGGAACCGATCCGAAACTAAACCGGTTTTCATGGTCCGGTTCTAGTGTGCTAACGGTCCGGTTCCGGTTCCGAAAATCCCAGAACCGTTAGGAACGATTCGGTTCCGATTTTACCCAAAATCGGACCGAACTGACCCGTGTGCACCCCTAACTACGAGGAGGTTTATCGCCCTAGCGTAGGCCGACAGCGTGGACACGGTGTCCCATACCACCATGCTCGGCTCACGAGTCTTAAGGATCATGATGCGAATGGTTAATAGTAGACCTTCACAAATGGTAAAGGGGGTGTCCCAAATTCGAGCAATTGTGATCATACATGTCATACATGGTGAATATATATAAGGTTAGTCGGTTCTTTGGGCAATTTCGGTTGATGCGAGCAAGCACCGGTGCAACTGGCATGGAGTGCCCACTGTCGGTAGTCCGTGTTCAACTCGGATCAATCGAACGTGTCCGGGGTGGCCAACCTAATCTGGTCAACTTATATCCGAGAATTTGCTGATTAACCAGACTACTCTAATAGTCCTACTTCTTAATATAATCAAGTCGACAAGCATTAAAGGTGCTTGGATTCACATTCAATCATCAAAATCATTAATCTACTCATTCAGGCATTTCATCGAATACGTAGGTGCCACTATCATAAGATTTATAATTCATGGACTGAAATTGAAATACACATAGGTTATCATGCAAATTCCAAGTTGGCAATCATAAATCATTAATTGAAACATGAGAACTAATAAACGGCAACCTAAACATTTATGGTCCACGCCTCTCGTTAGCTTGTCTAACTCGAACTCGATTATAGGATTTGGTTTCTAGGGAGGAATTGTCGATCACCTACACAAGTGCACAATTTTGTTAGGTTTGTGTGAAAATTAACTAGAAGAATTATGCAAAAGGGCGAAAATCGGCGTTTTCACCTCGAGTCGCTGATGGAGAATTTCCAACTGCGGGAACGACTACAATTAGGCCGTTGTTTGTGGGGGAGGAAGAGCAACCTCTTCTAGCAGTCACTCGTTCAATCCTTCTCCACTTCTCTTCTCCCTTCCCCTTCTCCCAATCTTAGGTTTAAAATTTTTGGGTGAGGAGAAAGGGGTGCAATTTGGGAGCTATTTATATCTCCAGTTGTTGTGCCAATGGTCTTAGGGCCACTTTGTTTTTCATACATGCCCTAAGGTAGGTCATTTCTATCTAATGGGACCTCCTGGAGGGCCTGCGGTCTCATCTACACCATATAGTATGTCCCCTACCAATGGATCTATGCCAGGACAGCCTTGGTATGATTGGACGCGCATATCGGCCATGGGGAGCCCGCATCAGATCAACGGTCAGTGACGTTCAATCGGGGTTGCGGTTATAAGGATACGGGCGGGGAAATATCCTTGACTTGTACCCTAAGTATGGTTGCAATCTAACATTCGAAAATTCACAACTTTGTTAAATAGTGATAGATATATTTCACTTAAGTTTGCAGATTTCAACTCAGGGAATTTGCACATTAGAAGCACTTGGCCTCCGACCCAAGTTGAGCAGTTCTGGGCGCTTTCTTAACTTACCACCAACAATGAGTGTTAAGCCTAGTGAGTTGGACATTATTCTATAGTTTCAGAACTAGTGGCCGACTAACGAGCGGTCTAGAGCTCGTTTGGATAATATATGCATTTTCGAAATGAATTAGGTATCAAGATTTCTTGTGCATAATGATTGTGGTTTAGATTAACTAAGTTCATAGTGTAGCTTATTCGCAATTAGCGGAAATGACGATTCATTCATAATCACCATAAACCATTGGTTCTTATGCTAGTCGAGTAACTGAATCAATTTAGTTTATTAATTAAAATTTAATTCTTAATCATCTCGGCTTTAAATAGATATTTATTTAATTGTGTTTGTCTTGATTAGTCAGTGATAGGTTAGCTAGATTTAAGTCTTATATAAACAAATCACGAGACTAGACTTGAGGTTTAAGTGATCAGTCGGATTCATTAGCTTTATATGGTTGATTAATCAAAATTGAGTAGTTCTTTATCGGTACTGCTTATGTATAAGCTCACCACGAATATTAAGTGTCAGTTAGTAACAATGCATGTGTTTATTATTATTATTTTTATTATAAGTTGGTAACAATATGAGCTAATTATAGTGAAATTCTTTTAGGAGTTTTTGAAAATCTAAAATCGTGAAAATTCTAGATGTTACAAATATAATACATACATAAATGTAGGCCCCACAGTAAGGGTCTCATCATCTTAGGTAGAGCTGGGCATCGGACCGAGTCGGATCAAATTAGGCCCAACTCGATTCGGTTCGAAATTTGCAGGGTCAAACCCGAACTCGATCCGATTCGGTACCGAGTCCGGGCCATCTTACTCGATCTGATTCGGTACCGAGTCCGGGCCATCTTACTCGATTCGATCCGATCTTCTGCTGCCCTAAACCGATCTGAGTCTGACTCGGTCAGGAAAATCGAGTCGGATCGGATTGGACAAGGTTCGAATCGTTCATTTTTTCCAACAGTGTGGAAATTATTATTCTCATTATTTCTTATGGTGTGATCTACTTAATTATTGAATATACTTAAAATTTAGTATCAACCCCTAAATTGATATGGAAAAACTGATGGATGGTGTGGATAAACCAAAAAATTCAAGACGGGCCCCACATAGTTTACTTAGTAGGATAAAACCGCAAAACTCACGCCAGCTACATAGCTTCTTGAAGAAGCTTATATTTGCTACATGACTTCCTGAAGAAGCTTCAAGTCACGTGCTCGAAGACGAGCACTCTCTGGAAATAGGATTGCGTATCGTACTGAGTAAACTCATTTGGGCCCACCTTGAATGTATGCAGTTTATCCAATCCGTCCATACGTTGTTTCAGCTAATTTTATATGTTGAACCTAAAATTGAAGCATCTACAAAGCTCAAGTGAACCAAACCATTGGAAACAGTGGGAATAATGATTTCGACCGTTGAAATCTTTCTAATGCCCACAGTGATATTTATTTGTCATCCAACATGTTCATAAGATCAAAAATACTTGGACGAAGGGAAAGATAAAATATCAGCTTGATCCAAAACTTCAGTGGCCTGTAGAAAATCTCAATGGTAGACACTCATTTCACACTATTTCCTGTGGTGTGGTCTATTTGATCTTTGGATATACTTTATTTTTGGCATATAGAAATGAAATTAACTTTTAAAATGGATGGACAGTGTGGATCAAATAGATAAATCACGGTGGATCCCACATAGTTTACTCAGTACGCTTCTACTTCCCACTCTCTGACCTCTGTAGCTACTAGCCAGCTAACACCAGCTATACAGGCAGCTGCTCTAGGTACGTGTTGCTCGAAGATGAGCACTGATGCTCCTCAAGCTCTGAGTTGTACGAACGGTTCAAACGAGATCAAAGTTACATTAGCCTTCCAGTGATGTATTTATTATATCTACACCGTTCATCTATTTTCAGAGATCATTTTAGAGCATTATCAAAAAAATGAATCATATCCAAAGATCACCTGGACCACACCATAAATAGAAGCGGAGATAATGATTTTCACCGTTAAAAAATTTGTAGGATGCACCTACTAATATGAGATATAGGGAGGGGGTAAACTTGTAATTTACTAGTTACTAAACCCGGTGCAGTCCGGATCGAATCGGATCGGATCCAAAAGGATCGGATTTCGGTTCGGTTCGGTCGGATTTACTACGTACCTGAATCCGATCCGATTGTCATTTGGATTTGACCGCACCTACTCGAATCTAACTGATCCAGGCCATCGGTTCTGTTCAAATCGGGGCGGATTGGGTCGGATCGGGTCGTATCTGCCAGCTCGGGTCTATTTTGCCCACCTCACTCTTAGGTGAGGCTGGGCCGCACCAAATCCACTCCTGAGGTGTATAATTTTCATGGTGCGGAGTATAACTTGTTCCACCAGTATACTATGATGTAGTGCTATTTTATTGGCTAATACTGGTTAGAGAGGGCCCTCTAAGTAAGTTAGATCCAATGGACAGATGGTGTGGCATACGAATGGATAGACGGTGTGGATTACGTTAAAGACAACAAACTGGGGCCATTCATCATTGGCGTGGGCCGGGGCGGGGTAACTAGGTAGTTGGTTCTTTTGGTACCTACCCGGGCTACTTTCACTAACGTAGGAAAAATGATTTACAATGCACGAAATCCACGCCGTCCATCACAGACACCACCCTTGTCAGGCCTTGATCGAAAAAAATCCAGGATGATTCCACATTCAGGTGGGCCACCCCAATAGTTTATACATAAAACTTCTAAATTCCCCCCATCATGATGATCCACGTCAGATGAATGGATTGGATGGCATAAGAACACCACGGTGGGCCCTAAAAAAACAATGGTGGAGATTCCATCCTAACTGTTTCTTGTGGTAGGCCTATTAGACAGTTTTGGATGATCTGATTTTTCGGTTCAATGGTTTAAATGAAGCAGCCTACCAGATGGACGGGCAGGATCTCATGAAAGTTCCATCCACGTGGCTAAGTACCAAGGGCAAGTTACCGTACGGTGGTCTGACCGCATTGTGCGGTCAGGCATAAATGTTACCTTCCCTGCAGAATCTAGTGCCCTGATTCTAAAGGACAACCACTGTTGCGGTGGGCCACACCGTAGAAAATAATGGACAACTACCCACAAACGTCCAATTTTTACTTGGTGGTCCATTAAATTTCTGATCACCTCGATTTTTGGGACGTCTTATTTTCATGATGGGTGACCTTGATGGGCCCCACCTAATAGTAAAAGTACCCTAATATGGTAGATCCATCTGTCACAGGACATGTGGCAGTGTGATGTACTGATCTTGTTCACCCATGTGCTGCTGGTAGTAGGACGGATGGATGACTTCACATTTCAAAAAATGTGAAGCTGTGAGATTGTCATATCTATATATTTTCTTGAAGCTGACTGTGTACTGAGTATACTCTGTGGGGCCCACCGTTATGTATGTCTCTTATCCTTGCCGTCCATCTACTTTAGAAAATCATTTTAAAGTGTCAGACCAAAATTGAAGCATTTCCAAAGCTCAAGTGGACCACACTACAGGAAACAGTAGGCTTGATGACATCCATTGTTGAAACCTACCTAGGGCCTACATTAATGTTTATTTATCATCCAACCTTTTCATAAGGTCACATGGACTTGGATGAAGGGAAAACACAAATATCAGCTTGATCCAAAACTTCCGTGGCCTTTAAGAAGTTTTCAACGGTAGGCATTCAATTCACACCGTTTCCTGTGGTGTAGTCGATTTGAGCTTTGGATATGCTTTGTTTTTGGGCCCATGCCCAAAAATGATCTGGTAAAACGGATGGACGGCGTTGATAAGACAAATACATTTTCTGCTGTTTATCGCGAAGTTTAAAACGTCCAAAGCTGGCCTCGACTCGGTAGCCAGTCCCACCGGGTTGACTCAATGACTCAGTTTGACTCAACTGGATATTTAATAATTAAAATGAGAAATTTAGTTACACTTAATAGAGGTTTTGTTGGTGTGATTTTAGGTAAGGCGAGATAACTATGTGTATGCGAAATCCACTCCGACCGTTAGATGTGTAATCCTAAGTTAGGTTAAAGTCCAACAAATCAAGCTGATGTGAGAATTAGATGGGCCCAAATAAAAGAAAGAGTTAAGATAGAATTCCATCGTTGATTTTTATAGGAACCACTGTAATGACTATAAGAAAGATTCCAAGAAAAAAAAAAAAAAAAAAAAAAAAAGGGAGCTTAGGACAAGAAAATAAGAAAAATCTTTGATTTAGTGGGTCACACCAAGGGAAGTGTTTTGAAAGGTGGGCATTGCCTTGTATAATCTTTTTCTATTTTATGGCCCACCTTAATAGATGAGGTTAGATTTTGATGCTTATGCTTAAAATTAGGTCACTCAACTTATAATCAGACTGGAATTTTTTTAAACACAATAAGTTAGAACTCAAAAACTTTTAGTTTTTCATAAATAGGAAATTCCTTTTTCACTAGTGGAAACACCGGGTATGTTTAACTCTTTGTGAATGGTAGTTTGGATGTTTTTATCCTCTATCTCTACCATGAGAATAACCTTTTCGATAAATATGGCTAATGAAAAATTTTCATGTAAAAATCTCTATTTTAAATTCTATGAGAAGATATGCACTTCCGTGACAAAAACAGTTCCTTAAAAAAAAAATAAAAAATCATTGATATTGTATGGGACCGTAAGGTCCACGAGATCTTAGAAATTGCACACGTGGCATTTTAAACCGTCTAAATTACGTTACCCAATGTTGATGTATCTATTGATGTTTAGTTCAAATGTGTGCCCACACATGTTATAAATGGTTTGAATTTGGTTAAACTTATTTAATTAGGAATAGTGTTGGGTATACCAAAGTAGTATTCACCTTGAATTGATTAAATGCTTGTGACATAAGGTGCCCAACTAATTATATTAGGATATGATATATGAATGTTGATATGATTGTTCAACCACTAATGTTATAACAATCAAACAATTTAGAAGGAGAAGGTTAGTCTTTCAAAATGTTATCTTTTTATCCTATGCCAAAGAACTTTCTTCCAATGGTGATAAAGTTTTTAGATTAATAAATGATCAAGATTAACAAATAAGGTTGAATCATTGATTTCATTAATTAAAGAAGATAAACATTATAATAAGTAAAGAAAATTTAATTCCCAAGGCATAATGCAATGATAGCACTAGTCAATAGCGAATCTAAGCTAAATTATAGATTCCAAACTTGGTGCAGTATGATTACACAAAAGTAAAATATCGAGTTCTGTGCATTAATCATGCTCTTAAAAAAATTGACTTCCTTATTGTATGGTACCATCGTAATTCAATATGTTACTAATTACGGATGAACTTTTCTTTAATTGCTCCAATCTTGTGTGGCTTCCGAGAAAATATGGAGGATTTTTTTTAATCCGTTTTTTTTTTTTTTAAAAATAAAAAATAAAATAAAAATAAAAATTGAGATGGTCGAACTAAATTATGAGGAATCCTCTATCTGCAAATCTTTAAAACTTCTTGTGTACACTTCGATCCACACATGTCGTGGGCAAGAAAATTTACTGGAGTCTCGTGTGACTCTTGCATTGAAACATTACTGGACTGCTGACTGCAAGATACTTGTTTTTATTTACAAAAAAGATACTTTTAATGAAACTTTCTCACATATGCACCCTAACCACCGATTTCGTGAAGTAATCTTTAACCTAGTCCACCCATGCCGTGTAAAAACCTCAATATCAGGCCATAAACTTCTACCCGCACGGAAGTAGGGCTGTTAATGGGCCGGGCTAGCCCATCAGTCTTTCTGGCTTGGGTTGGGCTGGAGTATCCAGTATGAGGGCTGGCTAGGGCTTAAATTTTAGGCCCGTTTTTCAATTGGGTGACTATGGACCGTGTATTATATCCCATCAGCTAATCCTGATTCCGGCTGGCCCACCTCAGGACCAACTTGGGCTGGAGTATCGGATCGAGGGCGGGCTCGGGCTTAAATTTTAGACCCGTTTCTCAACGGGCCGGGTTAGGATCCTGTAGCTCATTAGTGAAGCTTAAATCCAGCCTGAACTGGCCCATTAGGGTTCGGGTCTAGAATAAACATTTCAGGCCGGGTTTGACTGGACTACTTTGGCTCATCGTAGGCCGGGGCCAAGCTCGGGTCTATATTGAACAATGCGGGCCGGGCTTGGACAGAGCTAGGTCATGCTCTAACGCAAGTTGGACGAGTCATCCTCCAACTTGGGCGAGTTCCTCCTGAATTCACTGGCCAATGAATCTGTCCGGTGTGCTGGGTCCGCAATCGACAGTTGAGATTCTAATTGCAATTAGTTCTGAAAATGGGCCCGGCCGGGCCAGGAAAAGGTCCATAACACCTTAGATGAACTTCAAGCCCATCAAACTGGGCCACATTTTAATTTCTTCCAGTAAGAAAAATTCCGGCTAAAAACCACTATTCTAGTGGGGCCCATTTATCTCATCATGTGCCGGGCTGCAATTTTAATAATGGGCCCCACAATCTGGGCTTGGGCTTTCCTGGGCCTACATTCTAAAAGCCAGTTTCCAGCATGGGTATTTTGTAATTCAACAATCCATACATTCAAATCACAATCTTCAACCATTCGAAAGCAACAAAACCATGGTTTTGGAGACTTAGAAAAGTCATGGGCCCAAACACAGAAAATTCAAGCCCGAAAAAACACAATCGAAACAAATCTCATTTTAACTTAGCCAGTGCCACCAAGCACAGCTTTCAGCTTCTTCACCTGAGCATCATCAAGGAAGGTGGTCTTCTCGACGAGGATGGACGGCAGATCATTCGCAAACAGCGCAAACGCGGTGATCTGCAGGCCTGGGCTTGGGCTACTGAAGCTAACGAAAGCGATGGCTGGGATCCCTCCACCGTTCAATTGAAAATGCAACAGCCCTTGTGGGAATACCATGATATCCCCCTTCTTTAGTGACCTCAAGTAGACCATGTTCGCCGACGATGAGATGAACCCAGCGCATATCGTCCCCTGGACGACCACCAGGATTTCGGACCCACCTGGGTGGGTGTGGAGTGGGACCACACCGTCCGGCGCAAGGTCCAATCGGGCCATCGAGATCCCAAGACCATTTACTCCCGGGAACTGGGCCGCGAATGCCGGCGTCACGGCCGCCTTGATTATGTTGGACGTGTTTCCGGCCTTGCCGAGGCCGGAGAACACGAAATCATCGACAGTGACATTCATGGGATTCTTGCATGAATAGCCTGCTGGGCTTTCTGGGCCCATTAGGTCTCCCACACAGAAATCAGCTGCACGTGTGGAGGATGAGAAGAGGAGGAGTTGGAAGAGGATGAAAATGTAGAGCATTTTTTCTTTCTTGTGTGTGGTTCTCAGACTCCTATCTTATCTGTCTATATGGGTGTGTTTGGATGGGGGTTTATATAGGGTGGGGAGTGCATACACGGTTGTTTTTGGTGTATATTAGGGGGGAGTGAGATGCCATGCAGGTTTTCACGTGCATGGTAAGGGTTGAAAGGTATACGTGAGAAAAAGGACAGATTTTAAGCTGTGATGCATGTGACCTCAAGAAACAGACAATGTAGCACTTTCGTCAGGAGAAAATGACCACTGTAGACAAAACCTTTTATCCAGCGGTTTTTATGAAGGAATACAAACTTTAGTTACCAACTTAGACTAGCACGTGCGGACAGCGACTTTGAGGACGAAACTACCCCTCCTTTTCACTGCGAAGACGAGCGCTGACGCTCCTCCAACTGAGAGTTGTACGAACGGCTTAAAAGAGATCAAAGTTACATGGCCCCACATCTATATATTTATTATATCCACAACGTTCATCCATATTTCGAGATCATTTCGGAGCATTATCAAAAAAAAAAATCATATCCAAAGATCAACCGGACCACACCACAGAGCAGCGGGGAAATTGATTTTCACCGTTAAAAATTTTGTAGGGCCCACCATAACATTTATTTTCCATCCAATCTATTCATAAGGTCACAAAGGCCTGGATGAAGAGGAAAAAAAATTTTCATAATGATCCAAAAATTCTGTAACCCCTAAAAGGGTTTCAATGGTAGACGTTCAATTCCCCACTGCCTTTTACAGTGTGGTCCACTTGATAGTTAGATCTGTCTTATTTTTCGTCTCAAGCCTTAATATGAGCTCGCCAAATAGATGGACGGTTTGGATATAACACAGACCTCATGGTGGGGCCCATAGAAGAACTAAAAATTTTAAAGAAGAAAAGAAAAATAAAATAAGAAAAAAAATCTGCTATGAATCGTGGATCCCGCGATTCCACCGCAGCTCCCTGCAGGATGGACTGTGGAATCCGCGATTAATCCCTGATTCAAACAAAAGGCTATGGCTACGGATTATAACCATAGCTATAGCCAAATCCTATGTACTTCTCTTTTTAATTTTTTTTTTTAAAATTTTTTATTATTATTAATTTTTTTTTTTTACATTTAGAATTTTATTCTACCTACATTTTTCTCTAACACATATTTATATAAATATGTATATATAAGCATATAAAAAAAATTTCTAATTTTTTCATTTCTTTCTTTATTCATATAACAAGAATATCTTCTAAACCAAAATTAGTTACTTGATGTACTATATATGATTTTAGGGCTGAAAGTTGGGCGGGTTCAACCCGACCAACCTGTGACCCACTCGACATTGGGTTGGGCTTGGACAGGATGTATCGGGTTTGGTCTTGAGGTGGGCTATACAAACATCAACCCGATAAAACTTGGAAACGGAATCGCCAGGATTGATTGTCAAATGCATAGAGAAGTGAAGGGAATTGACTGTGAAGTGCATCGAAATGACCGTGAATCTAAACGGAATCGTTGGAATTGACCGTGAAATGCATGGAAATGACCATGAAGTTAAGCAAATTGATTGTGAAATGCGTGGAAATGACCATGAAGTGAAGGGAATTAACCGTGAAGTGCATTGAAATGACCGTGAATCTAAACGGAATCGCTGGAAATGACCGTGAAATGAAGCGAATTGATCATGAAATGCATGGATATGACCATGAAGTGAAGGGAATTGACCGTGAAGTGCATGGAAATGACCGTGAATCTAAACGGAATTGTCGGAATTGACCGTGAAATGCATGAAAATAACTGTGAAGTGAAGCGAATTGAACGTGAAATGCATGAAAATGACCGTGAAGTGAAGAGAATTGACCGTGAAGTGCATCGAAATGACCATGAATCTAAACGGAATCACTAAAAATGTTCCTTGGTTAGATCCCACTTCTCCGAGCTTCCTCTTCTCTTCTCCTTATTTCCCCTTTTGAAATGCCCTAGGAAAAAATAGAAAATTCGTGCAAGTTAGAGATGTGTGAGAAAATGGGGTTATATATAAATCCAGTTTTGATGTAAATGGCCCTAGTGACACTTGTACTCCCATACTAACCCTATAAGGGTCATTTTTTGTCAGTAAGGTCGCGAGAAATGCATGGAATCACCGGGATTGACCGTGAAGTGAAGGGAAATGACCGAGAAATGCATAGATAACGTACTTAAATAAGACTATGAAGGTTGAGGCCATGGGAGTGAAAAACCAGAGGCTCCAGGCTGTGGTAGCTGAATACCCAGGAGTCATTGAGGCGCTTGTCTCAGCGAAATTGGAGGTGAAGTTGCTTCAGGGAAGGACGAAGAAACTTTCGAAGAGAAATAGGGAAGGGGTGCATGTTCTGCATCGGTACACTTCGATTTTTTTTTTTTTTTTTTTTTTTTTAAATTTTAAACGAATGCTCGGATCTATGGTTCTAGCATGGTTCGGTTCAACGGTTCGGTTCAGTTCTACATGGCCGTAAACCGGAACCGATCCATAATCAACGGTTTTAGAAACTTGGGAACCCGAACCGGACCGTTAGCATCCTAGAACCAGACCAAACTGGATCAATCTAACGGTTTCAGTTCGGTTATACGGACCAACAGTTCGATGTGCACCCCTAGTCATTTCTATGTATTTCACATTCAATTCGCTTCACTTCACGGTCATTTTCATGTATTTCATGGTCAATTCCGGCAATTTCGCTTAGATTCACAGTCATTTCCATGCACTTCACGGTCAATTCCCTTCACTTTACGGTCATTTCAATGCATTTCATGGTCAATTTGCTTCATTTCACGGTCATTTGCAGCGATTCTGTTTAGATTCACGGTTATTTTCACGCATTTCACGGTCAATTTGCTTAACTTCATGGTCATTTTCATGCATTTCACGGTCAATTCCCTTCACTTCACGATCATTTCCATGCATTTGACGGTCAATCCCGGTGATTCTGTTTCCAAGTTTCATCGGGCTGATGTTTGTATGGCCCAACCTCAAGACCAAACCCGATACATCCTGCCCAAGCCCAACCCAATGTTGGGTGGGTCACAAGTTGGTCAGGTTCAACCCGCCCAACTTTCATCCCTAAAATCATATATGGTACGTCAAGTAACTAATTTTGATTTAGAAGATATTCTTGTTATATGAATAAAGAAAGAAATGAAAAAGGAGAAATTTTTTTTTTATATGCTTATATATACATATTTATATAAATATGTGTTAGAGAAAAATGTAGGTAGAATAAAATTCTAAATGTAAAAAATAATAATAATAATAATAATAAAATAAAAGGAAAAATATACCGAATACGGCTATAGCTACAGTTGTAATCCGTAGCCATAGCCTTTCGTTTGAATGATGACCCATCGCGGATTCCGCCCATCCTCAAATCCCAGAGCAACCTGCGGTGGAATCGCACATTTTGTTTTTGTTTTTCTATGAAATTTTCATTGCTTCTGTGGGCCCCACCATGAGGTCTGTGTTATATCCAAACCGTCCATCTATTTGGCGATCTCATATTAAGGCTTGAGACGAAAAATAAGACAGATCTAACTATCAAGTGGACCACACTGTAAAAGGCAGTGGTTATTTGAACGTCTACCACTGAAACCCTTTTAGGGGTTACAGAAGTTTTGGATCATTAAGAAATTTGTTTTTCCTCTTCATCCAGGCCTTTGTGACCTTATGAATAGATTGGATGGAAAATAAAATTTATGGTGGGCCCTACAAAATTTTTAATGGTGAAAATCAATTTCACCGCTGCTCTTTGTGGTGTGGTCCAGTTGATCTTTGGATATTAAATCTTTTTTTAGGATAATGCTCCGAAATGATCTCGAAATATGGATGAACATTGTCGATATAATAAATATAGAGCTGTGGGGCCATGTAACTTTGATCTCTTTTAAGCCGTTCGTACAACTCTCCGTTGGAGAGCGTCCGCGCTCGTCTTCGCAGTGGAAAGGAGGGGTAGTTTCGTCCTCAAAGTCGCTGTCCGCACGTGCTAGTCTAAGTTGGTAACCTAAGTTTGTATTCCTACATAAAAACCGCTGGATCAAAGGTTTTATCTACAGTGGTCATTTTCTCCTTTCGTCAGGGAGAGAGACTGTGTCAGATTACACGCTTCCATAAATTGTGGTCATTGATGACGTGGCAAGACTGTCAGTCAATCTGGACCGTTGGATGTGGGGCCAATGGATTTAAGAAAAGAACAGTCAAAAGAACTTTCTTGGATTAGCGAATGGTGATTCATGACATGGCATGAAGGTGGGTTGTATCTGGACAGGCCCCATCTATTAAAAAGGCGTATCCCAACAATCGCACCAATTCGATCATTTAATCACTTGATATTGGCCATTGAATTTGGACCGTTGGTTATTCTCTTTCTAACCATCCATCAGATGGCCACCAGTTTGGTGGTTAGGATTATTTGATTAGGGTGATTTTTACAATGAGCTGTACGTGAGGCCGCTCACAATTTTCTCAGGTTGGTTTTACGACGTACATGCATTCCACGTGTACAGTGGATGAATCACCATCAATAAATAAAGAAATTTTTCCGACGGTAAATCCACATTTTACCCACCGTCTGTTTTTTAAACGCCATCAAATATTACTTTTCAAAACAAAACCATTAAGCAATGACACACAAGTTGCAGACGAAAATACCCTTGCATTCATGGGGCACCGTGATATCTACGGTACCACCATGGAACTCTGTCTTATCCATGATGGCACCATGGATATCACGGTGCCGTCCAATCTCAAAAAAAGGGACCAAGCATAGCTAGAGACCTACTATGGCTACGAATTTAAATTGTAGCTATTATTGCTTCTATAGCGAAAAGTACATACAACTGTGGATAATTAAGTAAGCCTAACATAAATTTGAATAAGCCTAACATGAAATTCAACCAGCCTAACATGCTTAACATGAAATTCAACAAGCCTCAAAGGATATTAAGACGAGGTAACCATGAAATTTAACGAGACTCGAAGGAAATTGAGCAAAACAAACATAAAATTGAGCGAGGCAAACATGAAATTGAACGAGGTTCAAAGAAAATTGAGCGAGACAAATATGAAATTCAACGAGGCTCAAAGGAAATCGAGCGAGGCTCAAAGGAAATCAAGCGAGGCAAACAGGAAATTGAGCGAGGCTCAAAGAAAATCAAGCGAGGCAAACAGAAAATTGAGCGAGACAAATAGAAAATTGAGCGAGACAAACATGAAATTCAATGAAGCAAACAGGAAATTGAGCGAGGTAAATAGAAAATTGAGCGAGGCAAACATGAAATTCATCCCACCTTTTATGTTTGCTTCGCTGAATTTCCTTTGAGCCTCGTTGAATTTCATGTTTATCCCGTTCAATTTCATATTTCATGTTTGCCTCTCTCAATTTCATGTTTGCCTCGCAGAATTTCATGTTTGCCTTGCTCAATTTCATGTATGCCTCGCTCGATTTCATGTTTGCCTCGCTCAATTTCCTTCGAGCCTTGTTGAATTTCATATTTGCCTCGCTCAATTTCTTTAAGCTTCGCTGAATTTCATGTTTGCCTCGCTCAATTTCCTTTGAGCCTCGTTGAATTTCATGTTTGCCTCGCTCAATTTCCTTTAAGCTTCGCTAAATTTCATGTTTGCCTCGCTCAATTTCATATTTGCCTCGCTCGATTTCCTTTGAGCCTCGTTGAATTTCATGTTTGCCTTGCTGAGTTTTATGTTTGCCTCGCTCAATTTCCTTTGAGCCTCATTGAATTTCATGTTTATCTCGCTCAATTTCCTTTGAGGCTCGTTGAGTTTCATGTTTGTCTCGCTCAATTTCCTTTGAGGCTCGTTGAGTTTCATGTTTGCCTCGCTCAATTTCCTTTGAGGCTAGTTGAATTCATTTTTTTTTTTTGTTAGCTTGTTAGTACACCCTATTGTCAGTTCACACTTCACAGTTAGCCACCCCCACTAGGGAATCGATACCAAGACCTCAGTGTTGAGGCTTGTTGAATTTTATATTAGGCTTATTGAATTTCATGTTAGGCATGTTAGGCTCGTTGAATTTCATGCTAAGCTTATTCAATTTCATGTTAGGCTTACTCAATTATCCATTGTTGTATGTATATTTCGCTACAAAACAATTGGCTACAGTTTAGATCCATAGCTATAGGCCTTAGCTACAGCCTTTAGCCTTTTTTTTCTTAGTAGCACCGTAATGTCCACGATGCCACCGTGGAGAAGACAGAGTTCCACCACCATGAATGCAAGGATATTTTCATATGCAAATAGTATGTATCTACATAATAGCTTAGTTTTAGAAAGTAAAGTTTGGGAGTGGTTAGAAAAGACGGTCGGTAAAAGGTAAGATTTACAGTTGGAAAAAGCTCATAAACAAATGGTGTATCCGTCGGGTGGTGTTGGGTGCTGTGGAGCCCACCGTGATGCATGTGTTTTAACCATGCCATCCATCCTTTTTTTCAGCTCATTTTAGGACGTGAACCCCAAAATGAAGCAAATAAAGAACCCAAGTGGACCACACCACAGGAAACATTTGTCATTGACTACCTAGATTAAAAACTTCTTAAGGGCACAAAAGTTTTGGATCATGATGATATTTGTTTTTTCCTTTCATCTAGGTCGGTGTGACCTTATCATCAGTTTGGATGTCAAATAAACATTACGGTGGGCCCTAGGAAGATTTCGACGGTGGATATCATTATCTCTACTGTTTCCTGTGGTGTGATCCACTTAAGCTTCGGATCTGCTTCATTTTTGGGCTTAGCCCCTAAAATGAGCTGGCTGAACGGATGGACGGCATGGATATAACCTCCAAAAAGAAGACCATTAAAAATCTGAGGTGGGACATTCGAACAGACTTTAGAGGTTTCATTACGATTTTTTACATGGTGTGGCCCACATGAGTTTTGGATCGAACACATTTTTGAGTCTCATATGGTGGAACGAGTGGACGTCATGCGCACGTCACGGTGGGCCCTACATAGTTGTAGAATAAGCATATTCTACAGCAGAACCGCCTCTTCAAATTGCACTATTAAGACGACTTCAAAGGCTGCTTTTGTCATTTTGCATTGAATAAGATAGGGAATTTGGTTAGAGAAAAACCTTAGATACTCTGGCAGAGTACGGTGAATAATGAAAAAGTTCCAATGGCTGGATGGCAATAAAAATAAGTGGGCCCTAACGGCTATCGGTGAGGTTTTAATGGTCAATCCACATCCGAGCTGTTCCCTGTTGGATGACCCATATCGGCCCATGTAGTGAAATTGAAGAGATGCACCTGAATGAACGGAGTGGATGCGTCATGCTCCGAAAATCAGCAGCCGAGTGTGGAAATTTTGATTCCATGTTTTCGGGTGTGAAGATAATAAAAAAGCACGTGGACGAGTTTTCACATGCCCGCATATTCTAATTAACTTTCACTCATGATCAATAATCAGAGTAACTTTAAATTAATAACATTAAAAGTTAAATAAAGATAATTAAACATAGAAATATGCGAGTAATATTTAAGATTATTCAAAAGTAATTTTCACTCAAATGAGAATTACACAAGCCACAATAAATATTTAACAACACAACTAATGGAGTCCTCAACTGGAGACTCTAAAATACCAATTCTCAAAATGTATGGAAATGAGAGAAGTAAGGCACTCTGCTTAAGTATGTCCATCCAACAACTGGAAGTATAGATCACCATCAATAAGGTCTACTATGTCTCATTTAATGTGTCAGTCTCGGTGGTACCCGCATAGTAATAACGTCTACTTAGTGTTTTAAAACACCATTGCAAGTGAGAGCGAGTGATCAATTCATTGGTTTCATTAGTTCTAAGTTACACATGTTATCAACCCAATCAATACAAATAATGATAATTAAGAAATCAAATAATTTTTTAATACTTTTGTTAAATGCACATTTTAAGGTATGACATGATGCATGCTCTTTTCAAACAGCACTCCCTCACAACCTATTTCACATATGACAACACTTACTTAAAAGCGACCCAACGTCAAATCGCAAATTTTATTTAATGCAATGTGGTGAATGCGTATGTTAGTTGAGTAATTATTAAGTTACATTCATCTAGGATATTGGGGAAGCTAGGGTACCTTCATTTTATTGTGGTATCAATCATATCACAAAGCTCCTTATCTGTGTTCTTTGATCCATTTCTGGCCTTATCGCCCAAGCGACAATACCCCAGCTAATGAAGGACTAATACTGGCCCAACCAATTGGCTCAACTGATCACAAAGGACTTAAATGACACAACTCGGACGCACAGGGTTAGACACCCCATTGACATAAGGAGGACTCCCACAATTGTGCAAGAATCGTCACCTAAATACAATTGTGCGATGGTCGCAACATCATTCCGGTTTGATGTAATAATCTCATAGCCTTCTTAATTCCACATTTGTCACTACAGGGAGGCTTGTACCCCAATGTAGGCTGACAACTCAGACACTATGTCTCATATCACCATGCACAGCTCATGAGTCTTGTAGATCATACCATTAACAGTTAAAAGTAGACCCATTCAATTGGAACATGGTATCCTAGATTCTATTCATTGTTGTTATACATCACAAACATAAGCGATCGGTCAACTCTTAGGTTACTTCGATCGACTTGCGGAACTCCGGCCCAACTGACATTAGGTGTGAGCATCCCATATAGCCCATCTACTGTTGATCATCTGTGTTCGATTCGGGTCAACCGAACAAGTGTAGAGTGGCCAACTTAACTTGAATCATCCCTTAGTTCAAATGATTTACTGACTAACCAAATATTATAAGTAATTCTAAACATCACTAAGGACTAAGAATTTATCCGACAATCATAACAAAATTTCATATGAAACCTAAATTTAACAACACAACCATTAACTATCCCCAATCAGATACCTTCGATGAATAATTTAGATCTCATACATGTGCACCGCATGTACCGAGACTTTGTACCAATAGATATTAGGATTTACATCGGAGAAATGATCCAATGCTCTCGCATTACTGTCAAACTCCTACTTGCATTGGACCAGTTGGGGAACATAGGAAGTTTCCGTACTAGGAAGCTGTGTGGGGCCCACAGAGATGTCTGTGACAAATCTACTCCGTCCATCAGGTTTTTTAGATAACAATAGGACATCATGGTAAAAATCAGTCAGATCCAAAACTCATGTTGGCCACACAATACGAAAAGGCATGGATTGAACGGCCACCACTGGAAACTTTGTGGGGGCCACGGAAGTTTTGTATCCAGAGGATATTTGTGGCTACACTTTATGTCAGTGGTAATAGTCCCATTAACGGTTTTGGATAGCATATAAACACCACGGTCGGCTCCAATAAGTTTTCAATGGTAGACCTTTCCGTTCCCAATCCCAATGCTTAATGTGGTGTGGCCTACGTTAGTAATTTGAGGGTAATTTTTTACTATAGGCCTGACCTACTATCCAACTTATTTTATTGAACCCAAACAAAACTTATCTTATCAAGTTAGACCTCTACTTATACCTACAAATTTATAAAGACAAAAATACCCCTACTTTTTTCCTTTACCCCGAAACTAAGAGTATTTTCACCCAAAACCCTATTTTCGTAACCTAAAAATCTCTTTTAAAAAAAGGCGTGCAACGAGACGAGTCTACGGTGCTAATTTTTTCTTTTGGATATGCCTGATTTTCATTTGGATATGCCTGCAGAGTACCGCACACAGCTTCCGACTAAAGAAACTTCACGCGCCGGGAGGAAAGGCAACCAGCGTCCCACTTAGACGCTCCAGTCGACCACTCCTGACCGTCCACAGTACATTTTCTTGGGCTACCATGATAAAATTCCAGCGATCCAATGATCTGCTCCATCCATAAGTTGGCCTGCCGTCTGATTAGCCTTCTACTTTCAAAGCATGGATGGGATTGTTAGGATCGCCCTAGAAAATAATCATCGCATTTTTATAGACCGTAGATCAAATGGATAGAACGGTCAGATCGGTGTGATTTTTACATGACAGCTGATGAAAATTGCTTATAGAGTTAACGAAAACATGTAGGAGCACTATATGTTATGGTGGTCCCAAAGCACTGAAAGAAAAATCGCTTTCGGTGCATTGCTGGAGCACATGGAAATAGGCATAAGAAGACAACAGACAGCTAGAAGGGTTACAATTTCAAGTGTCTGCACCAAAAGCACAACCATTTGATGGAAATGTGGATTGGAGGGATTCCCTTCGTTATCAGGGGCCATGATCCATTGCATCGAGAGGCATGGCAGGTACCATGCCCTTCCATGTCATTACTACACTTATGACAGGTGTAGCCTAGATCAAAACCGTTCATTTGGTAGGGCGAACAGGGAATTAGCGAAATTTTAAAATTCAGCGCCGTCTAGACAATCCTAGCCCTTAAGTAATGAACAATGATTAACAATGGCTCGCATTTGGTGAGAAAACACATCCATTTTTAAGACGGTTAGGATCGCCGGACCAAAGCCATTTCTTATTAGAGACCAATCAATGGTGTGGTCAGCAGGAGCGGAATAGGTGCAGCCCCGGCCTCACCCAACACGGTGCAGCCATTACCGTGTGTCCGATTAATGGTCGTTCACCACTTATTCCTGTGGTTTGGTCCACCTGAGATTTAGATCTTCCTCATTTACAGGTTCATACTCCAAAATGATCTAGTAAAACGGATGGACGGCGTGGATATAGAATAGATGCATCGAAGTGGGCCCCACGGTAATGGCAGCACCGTCTTGGGTGAGGTCCCGGCGGCACCTAATTCGGTCCCGTGGCCTGCAGGATGCCTCAAGAGCCACCAGCCTTGTGCGAACTAGCTGGTGATGGTTCACCGCTATTTTCTAAGTTGGGGTGTCCAGTTCATAATACGTGGGAAAAAGCTGTGCATGAATCTAGGCCGTCTAAGTGGTTGATCCCATTGTGGAGTATAGCACGATCAAACAATCTCAACCATCTGTTCTAAACTTCATTTGATTTTTAACTACTCAGCTGATAGTCATTGATTTTAAAGTTAGGATTGTTTAATTGCGTCAATGTCTGGCTGTGCCCCACATGAGATGGGCCATATCGATTGCACGGTTTGGATTGACGTTTGTGCATGCTACATCAACGGCGGATGAGAAATCATAACGTTGCTCATCTTATTTCCATATCAATGAATTATTTGGCCAGGTGGAGAAGCGTAGGAGATCTGAAAGGGTACTCATGTGGGACCCACCTTGGATGGGCAATTTCACAAAATTCACACCGAAATCTCTCAACTTGGAAGATCCTAACCCTTGAATCAATAACATACGTATAGACAGCTGAGAAACAAAAGGGAAAAGGATCTAATGAACAAGCTCTGGAATATACTAATCTCAGATATTTTCGGTTCATTAGCATTCGCTGTAGTCGCAACCAATCAGCAATCCTGATCACTAAACCACTGGCTCCACATGTTCAATCCCAACTTACCAGGTAGTCTTTAATCAAGATTGATCGAACCAGATCAGACGCCGGCAGCCAATAGGCAACTATTCAACGGTTAAGATCATCCGATTAGGTAGTAGCCATCCCAACTACTCAACATGTACAAGATTTATATAGCATACATATCAAGTTTCAGTGTATAGCTTAGATTTATTGTTATCATCCTCTCTTTTTCTTTTCTTTTTTAATTCGACGAAAAAAAACGGAACCTTGGATGCTCTTTTGTCTTTATATAGGTAAAGAGGAGGAGACCATGTGCCGTGGAGAGCAAGGATAAGGTGGCCTGTGAATAGTGACCATTGCTTTACGTGGAAAAGCAAGCGTACCATATCTTAATATCATCAACATCCCCGCCGTCACTCTCACTACTTTGCACGCGTCTTGCTTCCACCACTTCCAGCTTATCTTAGGTGTCTTCTTATTTTTTCTTGTTTTCTTTCTCTGATGTGGGCGGCCGAGTACGAATGAGGATTGCGTACGAAGTAAAAACTTTAGGGCCCACCCTGATGTATGTGCCTTATCCACGCCGTTCAACCGTTTTTAAAGCTCATTGTACATCTTGAGCCCAAAGTTGAAGCAAATCCAAAGCTCAATTGAACTACCAAAACTGAAAAAATGGGTATTGAATACCCACCGTTGAAGACTTCTCGGGGCCACAGAAGTTTTCGATCAAGCTGATATTTGCGCTTTCCCTTTATCTATGCCCATGTAACCATATGAAAATGTTGGATGACACATAAACATAACCGCGGGCGATAGGAAGGTTTAAACGGTGGAAATCATTATTCCCACCGTTTCCTGTTGTGTGGTCCACTTGAACTTTGAATATGCTACAATTTTAAACGAACTGGAAAAACGGAAGAACGACGTAGATTCACGGTGGCCCCTCCGAGTTACTCGGCACGTTACTGAGTAACACAGCACGCAGCCCGATTTCTAAAAAGAGCTGGAAAAGAGGATGATTGCATGGATAAGATGCATATATCACGCGTGGGCCCCGAACAATTTACTCAGTATGCAATCCGTGTTCGAGTGATGGGATTTTTAAGGGGGTGAGAAATGCTCCAGTAGTCTCAGTTTTAGCGTTGCAAGGGGGGGCACTTAGACACCATCCATCCATCTGAACCGTCCAAAACACATTTCTTCGGCAACCATGCAAAAATCACAACAATCGGACAATCCAATTTGATTTTAAATGGCGCCCATTTTTTTCTTTAGTCGTAGAACGGATGCCTATGATGGCCTAATAAAGGGGACTCACATTGGGTAATGACCCCTCCAAAAATCTGTGAGCCCCACCATCACGTATGTGTTTTATCCACACCAGCCAACCGTTTCGCCCGGAAAATATAGAGAGACGACATTGGATGTTGAATGTTCCTCGGAATGAATTGGTGCTGGTCACCAATTCAAGGGTTCAGATTCTTCCAATGTAGGGGCATTTTCAGCCAACGGTAACATTAAAAGTGGGGACCACATTTCAATAGGTCGGGTAAAAAAAGTCTATTGAAAAAAATGCAAACACAACTTTTGGCTGAGGGAGATTTGAAACGTCCAATCAATCAATCAATCATTTTTAACACTCGACGGGACATAGGGTCAAAAAAAAAGTTGCATAGGGAATCAAGCGGCTCTTGTTGATGGCCCATCTTAATCTCAAACTAAGTCATCCTGTCTCGGACTTGAGGTGTCCCTAACCCTTTGATCAGTGGCCAAAAATTGACGAATAAGAAAGCATAAAGTCCATAAAAATGTCAATGATTCGATGGCTAGGATCTTGTAATATTCATACTGATGCATCCCATATCTTGTGGCCAGGAACGCCTGCAAAGCTGCCTATTTTTTGTGTTGCGGCTGGGCCCTGAGTCAGGTGGGCCACAATTGTTGTGTGCCGTGGCCTACAAACCAGGATTGCCCAGTCATCCAATCGGCCACTTTGTACACTGAATCTGAACCTGTCAATCTCAGAACTTCCCATTTTCCCATACACATGCGGCCCACCTGATGACGGGCCTGCCCTGATCTCTGGGCCAAGGCACATGCACGGATTGAACACCTGGGATTCAATCCACACATTTAACATTGGCACGTGGGGGGAATTGGTTTACATTCCAAAACAAAACCTAATGCAATAGCACTAAAAAGAAACCAAGAATATTCTAAATTCCAGCTTTGCCAAGGGTAGATTAGATGGGTTGGAAAACTTCATCCAAGTTTTTCAGAGCTGTACATTGGTTTTGCAAACTGTGGCCCACCTGACCAGTATATCAACCTGATTCTTGGGCTAGGGCATAAATGTAGTGGTGCCATTCTGATGGATGGATTGCGTCTCGAACCTGTGTGCCATGCTAGCACATGTGTAAGATGTACATGAGCTTTATTGCCCGTGTGGCTTAAGAGTGCTCTTCTAATTCTGGAAAAATAAATAAAAACAGGTAAAGAAAAAGGGGGGAAATGACAAGGAAAAGAAATTCTAACAGTTGGAGATGTGCTTGGCCCGCCATGAATTGAAATGCCGGTGTTTTACAAAAACCCACCTGTGGTTCTCTTTTTGCCCTACAAAAAGAAAAGTGGGCCCCGCGAAGAGAACAGATACCTGCAATCCTACAAAAGCTGCATAATAATAAATATATAAATAAAATTAGTATAATATAATCATCGTTTACAAACAGCTGAAGCAGATGTACTGCAACTCTCAAGAGTGCCCACAACATAACGAAGGAAAAACCGCTATTTACAACACAGGCATTACCGAACAAAGTCAATAACCTGATTCCAGCATGCGGCAATAAGGTAAAAACCCATAACGGAAACAACACAAAATAACCTGACCTGCAAGGGCAGCCCGCTAATCGAGCAGCCATATTCCACCTACAATTAATTAAGCTGACAGGCTGCTGAAGATGCGCTTCAAACTGGGGCATACCGTCCGCAGCCTCACCACGCCCGCACCATAAACCTGCTCGAAAGAGAAGAAAATTCAACAGAACGGATTTTAAATGTCTTGTACAACGCAGCAACTGTAGACCTCACATGGGTGAAGGGGGTTAGCTATCTTACCTTTGGGCATAATCGGATATCGAGGGTTTCCAGCATGCTGCAGTGTGATATAGCAGCTTCAACTTCTTCTTCTGCAATATTGCAAGACTGCAGAGGCAAGTTGTAGGAGCAAAATCAGAGAGAGGAAAAGAATGGACATAGCTTTCAATGAATCCTTGTTAATTAAGCATGTTCACTACTCAAATGCCTGGTCTACTACATGTCACTATTCAAATGCCCGGCTTCATTTCTGGATAGAATTTTCTGTCGTGGTGCGCAGGGGGGGGGGGGATGGGATCATGTGTAGAAATGGGATGAGATTTGTAGACCTTACGAGGAAGGTGGAGCACTGATTAGGAAGCTGGAGGTGACAAACTCTGCCCTGTTGGGGAAATAGTTGTGAAGATTTGAATACAAGGAAGGGAGGCTTTAGAGAGAGGTTATAGCTAAGTAAATACAGCACTTTGGAGGGTGGTCGGTGTGTGAAAAGCTCCTTCTACAAGGCTCCTGGTTTGTGGAAGGGATTCCTCAGATTGGCAAACAAATTCAAGGAAGGTGTCCGATTCTCGTGCAATGAAGGTAAAAGGATTAAATTTTGTGAGGATGTGTGGATAGGGGAAAGCAGGTTGTCTGAAGTCATTCCAAGATTAGCTAGTATTTCCACGGATCGGGACATGACTATTGATCAGTGCTTCTTGATTGTTGGAGGGGATATAAGTGCTGTTTCCTCCATGCCCGAGGAGCTTATTGGACGATGAGGCAGAGGAGTTGGATCATCTTCAGGAGCGACTTCCCTGCTTCAAGCCATCTATGGGCAAAAAGGATTCCTTTATTTGGTCTCGTGATAAGTCTGGGCAGTTTTTGGCTCACTTGTTCCACAAGCTGTTAAGCCATGCCCCTTTGGATGAAAGTAAAGGTATCATCTCCTTTGTTTGGTCCTTCCGTGCTCCTCCCAAGGTGGAGGCATTGGCAAGGTTGGTGGGGAGAAACCAGATTCTCAATATAGATAATTTGAATAAAAGATTGCATGTAATCCCAAATGGCTGTCTTATGTGCTTCAAGAGACCGGAATCGGTGGACCATCTTTTCATCCACTGCTCTTTCACTTGTAACGTGTGGGAGAAATTTCTGGGGGTTTTTTATGCCGTAGGTCATGCCAAGGATGATTGAGGTTTTGTGTGTGTGTGTGTGTGTGAAAGAACTTGTAGGCATTTTCATAACAAAAGCAGGTCAGAAGAGTCCGTATATAAGAGGATTAGAATGGATGTAATTGGATGGGTGTCATGTTCTAATGATATAGACCAAAGTGACTGGTCAATCTTGGCCAGTTGTAATTTAGTTTTGTGAGCCTTTGTGCTCTTTAATATAGTCGCTGCCTCTCTTTTTTAAAGTTCACTTGAAGGAGAGATTGCAGAGATGATTCACAGCAAATATATAATTAGGGCTGTCGACGGATCATGTTCAGGATGGGTCCTATAGTACTCATACCTGGCCTAACCAGATTCGGGTTTCATTCCTGAAGACCTGGATCTGATTGGGTTCAGGTACCTGTCAGGTAACCATTGGGTTTTGGATCTAGGTTTCAAGTGGGGTTTGGGACAAATAAAAGCATTTACATATTTGGGCCCACCTGTTGGGTATATTAGAGACACACAAGTGCCACTCTGACACATGCGTTCTGTGTAAACAGATATAGATGGGCTCTCTTACATGCATGTGGCTTAGGAAACCTCCTTTTTTGCTAGTATAATCAACACATATTTAATGGTACTATCAAAACTAACTAGACCTGATTTGACCCACCCCTACCCGATTTAGCCAGGTCCAACTTTAGGGACTTGACCCAAGACTATATTTGATTTTTAACCAGGTCGAGAAAGGTGAGACCTGACCCAGTCCCGATTTTTAACAGGTCCAAAGAAAGGGATGCAATCTGTTTAAAATGGGACGCGTTGCAGCGAGTACCTACAAGTCCAGGTGCCTACTGACAGCTCTACATGGTTGTGTATGAAACAAGGCATTCATCAGACGGACACAGCCATGAACATTCCCTAGCCCAAAAATCAGGCAGGTCCACTCATCAGGTGAGCCACTTACACATGACAAAAGCAAATCGTTAGAAAGACCACCAGTGTGTGCATGACATACACGTGTGGCAAACCCAAGAGGAACAGCCTGATTTTCGGACAAGGGCATGTTCATGGTTGGATAACACCACCTGATGACTGGCCACCTGTACAGTGAAATTGCCTCTTAAATATCTTCTATAGCATGAATTGCCTCATTATTTCATCTTATGAAATGTAGTTTTTATAACTGAGACCCCAAACCATGCTTTTCTGGTCGGCAATTTCTGACTGATAGAGATCTGTAGTCAGAATTTTGGAAAGACATCAAAAGATTTGTGCAATGGTACATGACTAAAACAGAGCTTTGCTAAGCACACATGCCTGTGCAGCAAAGCTCATGTAGATCCCCACATATGTGCCAGCATGGCAAGTATGTGAGATCCAATCCATCCATTAGGTTTTTCATGCTTTGTACATATTTTCCCAAAAAAGAAAATCCAATCACAACGTGGGCCCCAATATTGGAAACAGGTGGATGGGCTAGAAAACTTCAATACGTTTGTTTTGCAAACTGTAGTCCACCGAATCAATGGATCAACCCGATTATTGGATTATAAAGTGGTGACCTTCTGATGGATATATTGGATCTTGGACCTATCATGTCATGCTAGCACATGTGGTGTATCGCGAGCTTTATTGTAAACATATTGCAAAATTAAACATACTGCAGAATAACATGAGAAGAGGAATATTTGGAGATCTTGCAAGAGATTCAGAGGCTTGATGAAAAGAAGAGGAAGAGGCGACTGAAGAAGGGGCATGGAGGGAAATTCACAGGGCAAAGTTTAACGGAAGGCTACGGGAGGGTGAAATAAAATGGTGGCAACGGTCAGAGGGCGCTTTGGCTTAAGGTTGGTGACAAGAATACCAAATTCTTCCATGCTATGACTTGTGCACAACTTGAATTAACAAAATAAAAAGAGTGATGGTAGATGGAAGTAGGCTGGAAGGGAAAGCTAAAGTCTGTGCATCGATTGTGAATTTTTATAAGAAACTTCTAAACAGGGAAGAGTGGGATAGACCATTGCTTAACAACCTGCCTTTCAACTCCATATTGACTATCGAGGGAGGCAGCCGAGTCACTTGAGGTACCTTTCTCTATTAAAGAGACAGGCTGCCAGCTCGGTTTTTTTTTTCCGCGGGGGGAGGGGGGGGAGAGGTTTGCGCAAAGCTCCCGTCCCGGATGGTTTTCTGATTGCCGTTTATCAAAAAAATTCGAGCGAATTTTTTGAAAAAGGATACATAGCGCGAGAACTTGGGGCGACATTTGTGGTACTAATTCCAAAAAAAAAAAAGTGGAGAGTTTGAAGGACTATAGACCAATTAGCCTTTGGGGAGGTCCTTGCAAGATTTTGGCTTCAAGGTTTCGCTTAGTGCTAGGTGAAGTGATTTCCAAATCTCAAGAGGCTTTTGTAGAGGGTTGTTGGATTGTGGATAATGCATTGATAGCCAATGAGGTCACTGATGCATACAACATGAAAGGAAGGAAAGAGGTGGTATGCAAGTTGGACATTGAAAAAGTGTATGATCAGGATCAAGGTGTGCCGTATCGGTATCGGTTGGCGTAACGGTGACCTCCAAAACCGATACGGATACGGGGACGTAACGGCGATACGGGGGCGTAACGGCCCGTAACGGCGCAAATTTTTTTTTTTTTTTGCCAAAAAAATATGAAAAAATATGGATTAAATCCGGAATATTCTAAGCATTCCAAATATGCATTCATTTATAAATTGGAACATGTTTATGGTGGTGTAACAGTCCACTCTTTGGTGAGAAGTTGTATCAGACTGTCTAATGAATTTATGAACTAGATAACCTGAATTTGACTACAAAATTCATATATTTAATTTTCTAACTATCTACTATTAATGATAGATATATTAGAATGAATGTAATATGAAAATATCTTACATTTGGTGTTTGCAATTATTTTTGAGGAATTTCTAACATGCGTAAATAGAAAAAAAATATAAAATGGCACCCCAAATCTATAAAATGCACATTAACATGTTCTACTATGATTAACACATCACATGGCATGATTAAAACAGCAAAACAATCATTAAAAAATGATTATTTGAATTTTTTAAAAAAAGGCCATAATTAATGCGTAAATATAAAAAAATATAAAAAAAATTATAAAATGGCTCCCCAAATCTGTAAAATGCATATTAACATGTTCTACTATGATTAACACATCACATGGCATGATTAAAACATCAAAACAATCATTAAAAAATGATTTTTTGAATTTAAAAAAAAGGGCCATAATTAATGCGTAAATAGAAAAAAATATTAAAAAAATATAAAATGGCACCCCAAATCTGTAAAATGCACATTAACATGTTCTACTATGATTAACACATCACATGGCATGATTAAAACATCAAAACAATCATTAAAAAATGATTTTTTGAATTTTAAAAAAAAGGGCCATAATTAATGCGTAAATAGAAAAAAATATAAAAAAATATAAAATGGCACCCGAAATCTGTAAAATGCACATTAACATGTTCTACTATGATTAACACATCACATGGTATGATTAAAACATCAAAACAATCATTAAAAAATGATTTTTTGAATTTAAAAAAAAAAGGGCCATAATTAATGCGTAAATAGAAAAAAATATTTAAAAAAATATAAAATGGCACCCCAAATCTGTAAAATGCACATTAACATGTTCTACTATGATTAACACATCACATGGCATGATTAAAACATCAAAACAATCATTAAAAAATGATTTTTTGAATTTAAAAAAAAAGGGCTATAATTAATGCGTAAATAGAAAAAAATAAAAAACATATATAAAATGGCACCCCAAATCTGTAAAATGCACATTAACATGTTCTACTATGATTAACACATCATATGGTATGATTAAAACATTAAAACAATCATTAAAAAATGATTTTTTGAATTAAAAAAAAAAAGCCATAATTAATGCGTAAATAGAAAAAAATATAAAAAAAATATAAAATGGCACCCCAAATCTGTAAAATGCACATTAACATGTTTTACTATGATTAACACATCACATGGCATGATTAAAATAGCAAAACAATCATTAAAAAATGATTTTTTGAATTTTAAAAAAAATAGCCATATTTAATGCGTAAATAGAAAAAAATATAAAAAATATATAAAATGGCATTTGTTGTATATCCATGTGGTCCATCCTTTTTGCCCACTTATTTCAGGGCATGGACCAAAAAATGAGGCTGATCCAAAGCTTGGGTGGATCACAAAATGAGCCTTAAGAAGATTTTAACAATGGCATTCAATCTCACCTGCATGGTCCAATTGAGATTTTGATCCCTTCATTTCAAGGATCATGCTTTAAAATGAACTTGAAAATTATGAATGGCATGTATTTACCATACATAAATCAAGGTGGGCCCCACCGCATGCAATAAAATAGCGAGTGTGCACCATGCAATGCGTGCACCGCAGATTATACAAAAAAAAAAAAAAAACCGATGACCACGCCATTCTGTTCGATTTTGGTTTGGAAAAAGAAAAGAAAAGAGAGGGAAAAGAAAAGACAGAAACAGAGAGGGACCGAACCGAGAGAGAGAGAGAGAGAGAGAGAGAGAGAGAGAGAGAGAGAAGGCTCCACAAGTTGGGCTAGTAAACATTAACAAAGAATCGCAGCTAGAAATGAAGCAAGCTAAGAGCCGAAGAAGAAGAAGAAGAAGAAGAAGAAGAAGAAGAAAGGGAAGAAGAAGAAGAAGAAGAAGAAGTTTTTTTCTTTTTTTTTTTTTTTTTTTTTTTTTTTTTTTTTTTTCAGCTCAGTAATGTACTTACGGATCCGTAGAACGGCCGTTATGGCCCGTAACGGCCGTTACGGTCACAGAATTCCATAACGGCCGTTTCAACCCCAGATCAGCGTAATCTGTGTCACCGTTACCGTTACGTATCGGCCGATACGGCCGTATCGCAAAGGATACGGCACACCTTGATCAGGATTGGGCGTACCTAGATTATGTGTTGGGTCATTTGGGATGTGGATCAAAATGGCAATCGTGGATTCATATTTGTGTTAAAACAGCAAAATTCTCTGTTTTAGTGAATGGGTCCCCAAATGGCTTCTTTCATGCTTCAAGAGGCTTGCAGCAAGGCAATCCATTGTCCCCTTATTTGTGGTGGTGGTGGAGGCTTTCAGTGGGTTGTTTGATATAGGCATGGAGGTCGATTTAATTAAAGGCTTTAAAGTTGGTAACTCTCACTTCCAAGTATCACACCTACAATATGCGGATGATATGTTGCTCATGTGTGATGCGGATGTATCTGAGGTGGATAACCTCCATATGATTATTGTATGTTTTGAAGTTGTATCAGGTTTGAAGGTGAACTTCGGTAAAAGTGAAATCATGGGAGTAGATTTGTCGAGGGAAGAGGTGGGTTTGTTTGCCAAGATATTCGGTTGTAAAGAAGGTTCATTTCAGACAACATATCTTGGGCTTCCTTTGTGCATAGGAAAGCCACCTAGGTACATGTGGGATAAAGTAATTCAAAGATTTGTTCGTATGTTATCTAGTAGGAAGAATAGACACTTGTCATTGGGCGGGAGGCTAGTATTAATTAAAGCGGCCATGTCCAACTTACCGGTCTACTATTATATGTCCTTGTTCTAATGCTTGAAGGCAATGGCAGATAAGCTCGAAAGAATTAGGAGAGATTTCTTATGGAGGAGGGCAGAAGATAAACATAAGTTTCATCTCATGAATTGGGAGAATGTGGGTAAGCCATGGGGTCAAGGGGGTGGATCTTCGGGTTTTAGAAGTTATGAATTTAGCTCTACTGGGGAAATGGGTGTGGAGATTTGGGGTTGAAGAGGGTAGCTTATGGTGAGAAGTCGTAAGTAGAAAGTATGGTATACAAGAAGATTCAAGGTGGATTAAGGCATCATCTCTTTAGAGAGTGGTGGCCTCTTTAAAAGATAAATTTTGGATAAGGAGTGGGTTTTTCATTGGATAATGGGAAGGAAATTAGATTTTGGGAAAATATTTGGTTAGGGGATCAAAATTTGAGGGAGAGGTTCCCCTGGTTAGCAGGTACTGCTCAAGAGATGAATATAGTGGTGGCAAGATGTTTTTCAATCCACGGCGACTCAGTTGTATGAGCTCCTCCTTATAGGAGGAATTTATATGAGGATGAGGTGGAGAAGCTTCTGAGATTATTGGAGTTGTCAAGTAAGGTTCACCTGGTGATCTCGCAAAGCGATTCGATGAGGTGGAGTTGGGACATTTTTCAGTTAAATATGCCTACCAAAGATTCAAAGGTGGGCCAAATGTCTTGAGGTTAGCCATACAACATTTGTTTGGAGATATGGAGCTCCACTGCATGGCTAGTGGGAAGGAACAAGGTGCTTATGGTCGACAACTTATGCAAGAGGGATGATTCTTCCAAATGTATGTCTTCATTGTTACAAAGTTGAAGAATCGGTGAATCACCTTCTCATTCATTGCAAGTTTGCAACGAAGATCTAGGTGGAGTTCATTGGTAAGCTTGGGTTCCATCAGGTAATGCCAAGCTCCATTGAAGTATTTTTCGCATCTTGGCATGGCGGGGGGGAGGGGAGAAAGGTAAGAAAGTATGGCGTCTCTGTCTCCCTGCTGGAATATGGGTTCTGTGGCTGGAAAGTAATAGTCACTGCTTTCGAGTTTCGAAATTGGAAAATCTTCCTTGGAAGTCTGCAAAATGGCCAAGGAGCTGGTTACGGAATGGGCAATCGAAGCAAGGAATATTGTGGCTGATTGGTTTTCTATTATCTGGATAGAATTGTAATTGTTGTGTTTGTCTTTTCTGTTCTTGGTTGGCTGTATACTTTGGGCTTTGGCCTTTAATCAATAAAATTGTCAATGTTAAAAATTATTATTATTATTATTATTATTTAAAATAAATAAAATAAAAAAAAAAAAAAAAAAAAAACATAGAGCAATTCAAAGTTATAGTTCAACATGTGAACAAATAGCAGCCATTCCTTGCGGAGAAAAAAAATCCAAGCACTCCAATCCAACTACAATATCATCCTCCAATCTGCAAAACAATATCCAGAAACTTGACGGCAGATTTCTTACCTGAAGGGAGAGGCTGGTCAATCTCGGACAATCGAGCTTTAAGATCTCCAAGGAGCAACAATTGCTAAGGAAAAGGTGGGGGAGAGTCAGCAGACATCAGAAAACATGAAACAATGGGGAAAAAACCACAAGCAAAACAGGAGACTAAAGTGTATAACTCAAAGGAGAACACAAACCTCAAATTGAGAAAGCTGAGATTAAAGCAGGCAAGATCCACTTCCTTCAAATTGGCAGACAAAGAGAGGTTTAACGAAGACAGATGGAAACAGCGAGCCATTGGAGGAATCACTACTTTTTTAATGTTCTGGCACCCGACACAGTTGAGGTTCTGAAGCAAACGGTCAGGATGCTCAATCAAGTCATGGTCATTTGGTAAACGCATGCACCCAGGTGAAATGTTGTCGCTTGATGACTCAGAATAAGTGGCACGACTTGAACACCAATCAAGGTCGTGCATGTTAATGCAGCCATTCAAGCTCACATGAGTGAGATGTGTGCAGCAAGTAAGAAGCTCCTCTATGGCAGACTGGCAGATGGTCCCATATGATAAATCCAACTCACGGAGTGCCGGGAGTGCACCTTCTTTATAAAGGGAATCCAAAGAAGAGTTAGAGAGGTATTTGCACGCCTGCAATTTCAAAACCTGTCAAAAGACATGGTCAGAATTCAAATAGTACACATCCAGAGGTACATGCGAACATAGCAATGTAACGGTTCAGTGAAGCGCATGTGAAGACTTCTTCTAGGGGCTGTTTAGGGTGAGGGATTTGGAGCAGGGATTTGTGACATCAGCAGATTTCAAAGATCCCCCTTTTTTCTGTTGGGATGCCTAATCCAAATATAAACCTCCATAAATCCATGGTTTGGGGCAAATCCAAATCCCCACAATAACTAAACACTTGGCAAATCCTCAAAATGAGAGACCTTTTATAAGCCAAAAAGGTAATTTCTTTGTAACCAATGCTCTCCAAATTCATGGATTTGTCATTTAGTTCCCAAACAGTGGACTTCTGAATTTGCCAAACCCAAATCCATGAATGACAAAGTTCATGGATTTATCAAACTCATGTTCTCATTTCCTTGACCCCCAACAGGGCTTTAATGGACTCACTGGACTTCCCAAATTCTCAAGATATGGGCATCGAGCAAGGAAAGGATCAGGTTTGGTGGACCCCAAATTCTTAGGATAAAGACTGCGGCAAGGATTGGTTACAACTCGTATAAGTATAATCAGGTTTTAAAAAATCTGAGAAAAAAATATTCATGAGTACTGTTCAAAGTCACAAATTAAATAATAATTGCTGGAAAAATATATGAAGCATGGATTTTAGGATAATGGTGGGGCAAAGATTCAGGACAACTCGTAAGTTGAAATATTCCTTTCGCAAGTTGGACTTGATGCCTTTCACGAAAGCTAAATTATACATATTTAAAAAAATGCATATATGTGGGAAAAATAGAGATTTTCCAATGGTGGCAGTGGCGGTGGTGTCTGCGTGTGTGTGTTTGGTGCACAAGTAACAGTGTCCGGAGACTTACCTTTAACTGCAAACAAGATTCAAAAACAGGCTGCAAGTTCATCAAGTCAGTGTATGATAAATCAAGGTAGGTCAAATTTGGAAGCCGACGCAAAGAGGAGAGCCCGTCAGCGCCAATAGACGGGCACAACATCAAAATTAGTGACTCGATATATGGGCATGAAGCAGTTGTGGCAGCCAAGCAATCATCCGTAAGCTGGCTGTATAAGCAAACATAATTGTCAGTCTAGGTACATGAAAGGAAGAACATGATGTGAAATATAGGAGTTGAAAATATCACCTGCAAAAGGAAGCATCCAGAGATGTCAGGCAAGGACAAATGATGGATGCTTGCGACAAAACACCACAACCCTTCAGCTCCAGACATGACATTTTTGGCGCTACAATCTGCAGGCTACTCAACTTAGGGCATATCCCCAGATTCAGTGACCGAAGACCGACCTACACGAAAAGCTTCTTCAGTTTAGAATGAGCCACGCAAGATCCCCAATGCATTAACATTGTCTAAAGCAGCATTCAAAAGTATTGGACTTAGTGGCATTCTAAACTTGCAATTGTTGGTATTTTGAAATACACGTGCAGATAGTGCAATTTTTCCAACAATTTCCAAGATATGAAACTAACAGCATATTCAATACACTAAATTATATTATTAAAAAAATAAAATAAAATAAAGAGAGAGCATATTCAATACACTGGCAATGATGGAGGGGTCTTGGTGGGAAGATCCTTCATTACTATACAAAAGGGAAAATTCTTATGCATGTCCCACGGGTCACATGGTGTGATGGTCTTATTTTGCTGTCCCAGGTCAGAACAGACTTGTTGTTAAGTAGACTTGAAATTGCATACCACTGGTTGGATTGATCTGGATGTTTCAGGGCCAAGCAGAATATGTCCCCAAATTGGACTGACATGCTTTCTTGAGTAGAACTGTCCTACTTTGATCTGGAGCTCTTGGAAAACGGAAACCAGACTAAGCAGAAATCCATTTCCACACTTTTCATGCCCCAAATATCAACTGGATAAAAACAGAGGTAAGATCCCAATCTTATCTGCATCCCAACCAACACTAGTGGCTCTAGTACCGAACATGTGTCATACATGTATGTCAAGCCAGGCCATCCATGTCAACGGCCCAGTGTGGACGGAGCACAGGCTGAAAATCACACTTACCATTCAATTGGGGACCATCACATTGGAAGGTAAAGAGGAAAAAATCTTACAATAGTCCAAACCCAATGTCTGGTATCAAATGGTTATGATTGTTTGATCAGTGTGATTTTGGGCTATGCTTCATCAAGATGGGGCTTACAATTTGGACAATTTGAATTCATGTACATGTATGGTTGATGGCTCACCACCAGTGTTGTCATTATCAAACGATTCGTATCATATCATATGGTCGAATCGTAATTTGAAGTGAATCGTATGATTCAGATATGGATCGTACAATTAAAACATGAATCGTGCGATTCAATAATGCACTTGCAAAACCGGAAATGCCCGGTCAAATTTTCAATTTTTTTCTTCTTTTTTTCTTTTTTGCATTAGCAATTTCTGTTTTAAAGTGTATTTAGGCCCCACCCGCATTAGAAAAGCATATCCTTTGCAATAGGTAAGAATACATGTAAAATATTGAGTTATTCCTTTCTATTTCATTTCTTTCATATATTGGTAAAAATATGGATTTTTCGAAAAAGAAAAATAGAATATTTCGATTTTTTTCCAGCTTCTCCAAGACCGCAAAGGGGAAGCATGTTCAAGACATAGTTTAGGTCGATGTAGATTTTTGGCCATTTATCAACTTTTGCTTGAAGATCACTCTCCCATTTGTCAAGGTGCTACGACTAGTTGATTTAGATGAGAGGCCAGCCATGGGATATATTTATGAAGCGATGGATCGAGTGAAAGATGCTATAGCAAAAAACTTGGGAGAGAATGGAGATGAGTGTCCATTCGGCTATATGAAAAAATGTGGGTGAAGAAGCGATGTTCGGCTTTATGAAAATTTATATAGCAACAGCGGAATCTTTAGTTGAATAGGCCCTTACATGCGGCGGCTTGTTTCTTAAATCCTAGATTTTAGTATGATGACAATTTTCATCCGGAGTTAGAGATCAAAACAGGGCTATATGATTGTATTGAAAGAATGGTCCTTGATCCAAGGCAGAGGGACATCATTGATGAGCAGATGGATAAGTTCAAAAAAGGCCTATGATTTATTTGGAAGAGAGACAGAAAAATTAACCAGAACAATGAAGCAACCAGGTAATTTTACTTACAATTATTTTTCTTCTTTGAGTTTGATTGTGTGCCTCTTGTTTATATAAATTATATATGATTGTGTTTTAGGTCCATGGTGGGAGAGTTATGGAGATTAGTGTCCGGAATTGCAGAAGTTGACTATTCGTATTTTAAGTTTGACATGTAGTGTTACTCGAGAACTTTTGAGCAAGTGAGACATTATTGAATTCATTAATCAACTTATGAATTCACCATGTAGATTGTAGTGACCAATAGCCTAATATTATTACATTCATGGGCTTGTAGATACATTTAAAGAAGAGGAATAGACTTAAGCAACAGAAATTGAATGCACCCGTCTTCGTAAAATACAATCTCCAACTCGAAGTTTGTCATGCAAAGAGAGAAATGACCAAGGGCTTGATCTTATATGCTTATCATATATGAAATCTGATGATGAATGGATCATGGAGAAAAAACAATCATGCACTTCCTACAGATAACAACACCTAGATGGCATGGGTGAATGCTTTGTTGGAGGCATGGAGAATGTGCGAGGTGTAGGCAGATCCACATCAAGACCGGATGGGCAACTTGGTATGACTCATATTCTTATTGTTTAGTCTTGTAGGCTTATAATTTTTAATTAATAGTCTTATATTATAATGAATTTTGCAACAAATATTTTGTAGTTCCTAGAAAACTTGCTATTCGAAGCAAGGCGAAGGAAAAAAACAAAAAGGATAGAAGTAGGTGAGGAAGATGAGTTTATTTCAACATCAAATTCTGAAGATGAAGATGATGTTGATAATGTTGACCTCATTGGTGATGAGGATGATGATGATGGCGCAGCCAATGAAGAATAGATTTGTTTGGACTTTTTTCCCCTTTTGAATTATAGAAACAAGTGAATAGAAAATACATATACATTATGCATGTAAATTAGGATGGGGAAAATGTTATTTTTTGAATCAAATAGAAAACTTACATATATGTTGGATGGGAAAAGGGATTTTTTTTAAACTTGATTATGACATGATGATACATACATCATACATCTTTTTTGTTTTTTGCATATTCATGATAAAATAGATGATTAATGTGTTTTTTTAATTTTTTATTTATATACAATTTTTATATTTTCTTATGACATGTTTTTTTTTTAATTCGAAAAAATCTTATGATTTACGATACGATTCAGACCCCTTTACGATTTACGATACGATAACGATTATGACAACATTGCTCAACACCATTAAAAATTGGTTGAAAACACAGTAGTCTAGAGCTTGATGATCATGATAATCATCGTCATTGTTATGTTGTCGACGTTGCGATCCTTAGTCTAGAGCTTGAGGTAATATTTCTAACAGATCATCAGTTGATGAAACGACTATAACACATACCCGATACCAATTGCCCACCAGGATGCCCTTCTATGTTCATAATTAATGAGCCATCATAACATATCTCATCCCTCAATGAATAATGTCATGCCACAAGAGTTGAAATACAGGGCTGAGTGATAGCTTCTGCCACATGACTATAGAAGAACCAGCTGAACACCTTCAATTGCTATGACTATGCCCGTGCAATAGTAACTTAGTTTTCAAAAGGTTTAATACTTAATTGTTTTAAAAGTTCATTTTTCAGTTGAGAGAATACAATATGCACGACCATAGCAAATGAGCTAAAATTTCCATTTAGTAAACCCAGAGAAAATACATAAGGTAAAGATCAAGGCCAATATGGCTGCCAGTGAAATCATTGCCATTTGGATGCCAACAATACAAGACACTCTCAGTCTAGATCTGAACCTCCACACAACTCTATGGCATCCATGATCCAACCAGCAACTACAATATACAACTGAACATCAAAAGCAGCCCCATTTTTTAGAAGCTCTAAACAAGGACTCTCACAGAGCAACTATTATCCTCCTCAAAGTTAGAGGTGGCAATGGACCAGGCTGAGCTCGGGCTTGAAATCTAGGCCCGATGTCCGGGCCAGGGCAAGCCAGGTCTAATAACTAATGGCCCTGGCAAGGCGGTTGGCCCGGTCCAATAATCAAGTGGCTTTATGTTATGCAAAAGGATGGATGATCGGAAGATGCATGTTGGATTCCCATTTTATTTTCATGTTTAGTTCTTAGGCACTTTTTGGATCCTAGATCATGTTTCTATGATCAAAACCATTTATAACGGGACTCGTCATGGGTGCAGTGGATACCGAAAAAAATTCTCAGATTGAAATTATTTCAAAACCCTTGATCATGTCACTCTTTTCCTTACAAGGCCGGTCCTGTAGGAGCAAAGCTAGAGCCAAGGCCTTATAGACCGATTAGGGCCAGGGCTGGCCTAAAGCTGGTTGGGACAGAACCTAGCCCGATCCATTGCCACCCCACTCAAAGTGCTCTCATAAAGCACCTAAACCATGATAATGTCAGCAAAATTCTCCACTTCACATATGATTCCATAAGGGGAAAAATGAAGCATAACTTCCGTACATAGGAGCGGTGTTCAAATTATCTCCGATATTATTGAAATATCTCTGATATTATCTTTATCTCCAGCTCAGCGATACCGATAACACTGGTAGCGATACCGATAATGTTGGTAGTATCGGAAATTCCAGGCATTAGCAATATAGCTAAGTATCGCCAACGTATCAATATCGCTAATGTAATCGTCAATATATATATATATATATATATATATATATATATATATAGAGAGAGAGAGAGAGAGAGAGATAACAGAGACTTTCATTAAAACGAAAAGGAAAACAAGGAGGAAACCAACCCGCTGAGATAGCGAGTTAGTTGTCTCCATACAAAAGCAAGTTACAATCTTTTAAAGGCATTACATTGGAAGCCCACTCGAAAATATAAAACTAAAATCTTTTCACAATGGAACCCATCAAATTAGAGTCCCCTTTAAAACATCTCCCACTCCTCTCTTCCCACACCGCCCACCAAACAGCCATAAGGGAAATTCTCCAAACCATAGATCTTTGCTTTCCAAGGGAGACGTTGTGCCAAGCTTTTAGCAACCGCCCCGTCGAATTTGGGAATACCCAGGAAACATGAAACCAGGAGAGGATAGAAGACCAAATCTGGGATATGAAAGGACAGTATTGCTTGTATTGCCAATGCATCAATATCACCAATGTATTACCAATATTTTTGAGTATGTAAATTCTAGGCAATGCTTGTATCATAACTCATAAGTGTATCAACGATATTTCAATAATATCGCTAAGGTATTGATATAATCAAAATTTTGTTTATTAGAAAAAAATTTTATTTTTTTATGGGCACATGGTTGTACGTAGTGTTCAATTTGTTATTAATAATATTGATAATATCTCGATATTATTGATATCCCAACAAACGAGATATTGAGATCACAATCTTTTGTTTCATTTCCAATTGTTGATGATTTCTTGGTGAAATATCATGTGGTGTTGATATTTTGCAATATCGATGGATGTTTGGATGGAAGGTTGGATAGTTCAATAGGCTTGAGGGGATGATTGGACTGATTTCTTACAACAACACATGCTTTTAAGGTCCCATTAAATGGAAACTTGTTATGTATATAGTCTTTTTGCAAAAAAAAATTTCTAAATATGCAAATATGTATATTTTAACATCTCCTGAATTTTCGCTGAAAATTCCACCATTTTCCCCATGTTTCCCCGCATTTCCGGTTATCAACGATATAGATATTATTTCCGTATCCCTGGCCAGCGAAACTTGTAGCGATACTGATACTTCGAACACCGCATAGGAGCACCTTAAAGTACTAGTGATATAAAAATATAATGTTCATACAAATTTCAAAGAAGACCTGCTCACTTTTCTTTTTTATAATTCGGAATCCTATTAAGATAAGAAAAGAAGAAGAAAATAAAGCAATGGAGAAAATAGATTGCAGCAATATACCCTCACGGCTAACAAAAACAGAGGACTTCCCCTGGTTATACTTGCTCATCATAAACCACAATAAGCATTGGAGGGTAGATGATGAAAGAATTTTATAGTAATGGGTTGGGAATCAAACTTGCACCGGTACAGTGGTACCAAATTTGAAGCAAGTAGAAAGTAAAGGGAGGGAAATGAAGAAACCGTGTTGATGCTAAATAAAACCAAGTAAAAGGATGAACATAAGCAAAGAAGATAACTACTGGGGACTCAGCCAAAGAGTGGGGGCTGGGACTCACTCCCCCAAAGAGAGGACTAACTCCAACTCTTCATTGTCTTCACAGAAGCTACATGGCTTATAAAAGTTAGGTAGAAATGCTTGATTACCTTTGCTAGGCCTACACTAGGGTACATATAGAAGATGGGTCAAAATAAGGATAACTGTGGTCATCAACAACCACATTGGAAATTAAGGTCCATGTCCAAGCCTGTGCATCCAGCCCATTATTTCTGTCCTAGTGAATTTATTCATGGACTCATAATGCATGGCTTCAGGAATGCATGGAAAAAGAACCAAAAGTTTGACATGCATGCATGTCTTTTGAATGGCATAGAAAGTTGTATTTTGTTTTCGAAATTTATAGTCTGCATTGGGAGCTCAATGTTGTTAACTAGTTATCAAATGTGTTTACAAGGGGTTGGTGTAATTGGTCTAAGGGCCCATTTGCAATGAGATAAATTCCCATTTGAGTTAAAATTAATTTTTTTTAGAACTATAAATGGAATTTATTAATATTGTAGATGGGTCCTTGGATAGACTAATTACACCAGCACTCACAAAGAGTTTGCTGTAAACAACACAATCTTGGTTAAATTAATGATATATCTTACAGTAGATAGAAAAGCATGAAGTTAATCCACTTACAGGGCAAAAGGAGGCTCTTTCAAGATGACCACAACCATCCAAATGAACTTGCTCAAGATTAGGACATGCAAGTTCAAGAGAGGTCATTTTGCGACAACCAACGAGTGAGAGACTGACCAAAGAAGTGCTATGGAATCCCACCATCATCAAACTCTGAACAAAAATGGCCACTCTCAGTTAGGAAAAGCAACTCCAGTTTGTACATATTAAAAAACAATAATTCATTGAATTAACAAGAAAAATGCATATTAACAAATGATAGGATTTAACAGGTAACAAAATCAGATGGCAGAACAATCTAAACACTGTCAGAAAGCAACACTTCCTCCCATTTGAATCAGAGACACTAAACAATATTTCCCTAATAATATAATCATGTTAAAATATTTCTCTAGCAACATAGCAAGCTGTGTCTGTATCCCAAATGGTACACTTCAATCTCAATGCCTAGTCATTTTGAAGCTCAATGTCCCAGTGCATGTAGAGTTTATGCCTCCAGGGGAGATTCCTAATCCTTCACCCATATTGAAGCATCCAAGTATCCAACTCAGGTATTCTAGTATTTTGAAGGATCCAAGTATTATAGGCAACAACATTTACCACGAGTCTTCTCTTTCTACAAGACAACATACAATTTCCACTTCTTCTTGGACCAATTCCACAAAGAGTGAATGCCATGTGGTTGCATAAACACATTGTATCTCCATAAAGCCTCCATTTTGGCAAAAAAAAAAAAGGAGACTTGAAAGAATTCCGAAATATTCACTTTCAAAAAAAAACCATCACAGATAAGAGCATTTAGGAACCCTGGATACCGGATATGAACAGAAACTAATTCACAGATTTAAAACTATGCAGATCGATTGCAAAGGATTGCAAGAATGTTCAAAAAAAATCGCAACGGATTGCAAGAATAGTGGGCCATCGAACCTAATTAGCAACTCAAGCACGACTTGCACAAACACTCATACATGCAAGCAGCTGACTTTGTTTTGGAAGGCTACAAAAATCTGACTAAAACCTAAAAGAGAGATGAACTAAGAGGATATAATAAGGAGACTATAGTGAGTGACTGTTTCCCAACTTCCAACCTAGCAAAAGGAGAAATGGGCTTCTACGAAGTATAGAATCTATATGCTCTCACAAAGACAGGGCAAAAGCTTCCAAGGCACCGAATTTACACCAAAAAACCATTGAAAATATGATCGAAATGTCCCTCAATAACTAGTTGCTCAGACAAAGAGGCCAAAAGTAGACAATTAGCTAATCACCTAGGCCAAAATTTTATAAAATCTAAGATTTGTATTAATACTTGGGGACAGACCAAAAAGAGTTGACCGAGGAAGTTCTAAGTGGGATAGTGAGTAAATGTCACTCAAAACCCACTTCTGAAACTCCAGGCAACAACCCTCTTACACATCTAACCCCATAAAGGTGCCTTTTGAACAGTCGTTGACACAAGCATCAGCACACTTTTCAAAGTTTAGCCATTCACCCCAAGGGGCTTCGCCACATCTACCCTATGCATCAACTTCACATATAAACCTGGATGCTTCAAAAGCACTGACATCTATGGGAAAATAAACATAAATGAACTTAGTGGAAGATATACATGATGAAAAGTGCACATATAGTCCAATACAACCAGTACTTAAGTTTCTCCAAATGAGGGAGGGGAGAGGGGGAGTGGAGTATATTCTGCAAAGTATATTTGAATTTCAATGGTAACCAGAAAATAGCACACGATAAAAATAAAAAATAAAATAAAATAAAATAAAAAACACAACACCGTAAAAGAAAAAGATTCATACATCGCAGTTGTCAAGAACCAATGACCTAAGCATCGGACAACCTCCGCCATCACTAAAAACTTCACAAATGGAATTCGTCAAAGATTCACACTCAGTAAGGTCCACTTCTTCCAAGCTAATGCATTGCAATAACACAGTTACCAAACTTTCCTGCTTTTGCAGCACCAATTTCTGCATGACAAACAAAAAATTATCCTTTAGTTTTTCCATTATTTATAGAATATAGAAGTGAAATAACAAGGAAGACTGGCTCATTTGAATAAAGGCGGACCCGAAGCGAGTTTGATGTGATGTTGATGCGGTGGAGTGCAGGGCAATTAGAAATGGTTATAGATGAAAGCATAGGACTCCGCAAATTTAAATCAACGAATCTGCAGAAAGAAGAAGCATGCGCTCATAATTCAGCAATTGTTCCACATAAGATGTAACTGGATGATGAAAGACAGGTACAATGAGCGATACTTGCGGCAATGTACAAGACTGATGTTTTGCAAGCGTGGGAGATCCAAGGAGACCGAAGTCAATAAGCCACAGCAATCAAGCACTAACTCCTGCAATCAGTCTCATGATTCTCAACAAAATGAAAACTTGCTGAAAGCTGAAAGAAGAAAGCATAGAAAAAGGAAATTTTTGAGGTGCAAAAAGCAAGTTCAGACCTCCAGCATAGAACTATGGGATATAGCAGCCATTGAAGCCGAAGTTATACCCTCACACGTATTAAGCTTTAGATCTGTCAACATTGGCAGTCTTACAGACTTCCAGCAGAGTAACGTAACCATGTAAGCTGAAGACCAAGCAAATGAATCAGTACAACAATGAAAGATCAAAAATAGATAAGACTGACCTCAAGCGAGATGTTTGGACAGAATGATGCATCAAGAACACGAAGATAAAGACAAGAAAGGGCTATTTCGCGTAGTGTTTCATCACTAACACATGAACAATTGGACACATTCAACGATGCCAGTAGAGGGCAGGATGTTGCTGCTGAGCGAATTCCATTGTCTGAGAGCTTGTGGCAGGCAGCTATGTCCAACTCATGTAATAGGGGACAATTAAGGATTGCATGTGTCATGTTACTGCGCTTTAGGGACAATGTTTCAAGTTCTGGGCACCTGCAAATTACCGTAGTTCAGCACAGAACTTGGCAGTATGCATAAAAGTGGCAACAATAGCAGGCATAATTCAGGCATCCGAACATAACAAGATTTTTACCTGACCGAGATACGAAGCACGCGGCACCTTATAATATGAAGATGACGCAACCTGTCATGGTTCATAGGTATCTCTTGAACACCACTACCAAGAGATGCATCACTAATACTCAAAAAGTTCAATGCTTGACAATCGGCTAAGGAATGGAAAAAAGCATCGCCCAACTGCCCTTTACCCAAGCTTAAGGTCTCAATATTCCTGGAGATAAAGCAGCTATATAAGCAACATTTAAAGGAAAATTACTTGGACGGAGATGAGATTTTTTAAAAAAATGCAGTTACCTTAGAGATGACAATGCTTCCGTAGCAAGTACGTCAACAGCAGGAGCACCCAAAATATTTACCTCAGTGGCATTCGGGTACCGGTGGCACATCTCTGCAACTGCAGAAGCATCAAACTAGTAAAGATTTTCGATCCAGCATAAGGATCTCCAAATATTTAGGTTTCAAAAAATGCTTTGCATTCCCTTCAAGGCATATGCAGATGTTTGTAAGTGATTAGGAGGGGATTATTGAGGAGGCATGTGAGGGGAGTGTCAGGCAATGACGACTTGCATGGACTCAACGGATTTTCCAATGATGTCTTGCAGGGACTCACTAGCTCAGATATCAGAGAATTAGAGGGGGGTTCACTCAAGGAGAGGGAAAGGGTTCTTTATGAAGAGGAACAAATGTTTTGCTCTTACCAGACCTGTTGGCAGCAAATGAACAACAGAAGCCAAGTTCATAGCATTGTGGAAAATGGTTGGCCAAATTCCAAGGCATGCTAAGGATTAGAGGATATTCCGAAAGTTATTGAGTGGTTAGAAGGAGCTATCTCCCTCTGTGGTGGGTTGTGCCATATCACATTCATGACCTATCTCCCTCTGTGGTGGGTTGTGCCATATCACATTCATGACCTATCTCCCTCTGTGGTGGGTTGTGCCATATCACATTCATGACCACCTTCGATCTTGGGAAGTTGGAGGTGGGGGAAATCGGGGAAAGAAGAGATGGAAACTTGCTTTCCTGGCTGGGTGTTGGTCCCTTTGGCTTTAAAGGATTCTTTGCGGATAATTCCTCTTCCATGGGTAGGACCCTTTGTACGGCGACTAATTGTATTAAGGAATGGGCTCTTTAAGGTCCTTTGGTTGGCGTTTCAGAGTTCAGGTATTCTCTTGTAGGAGTGTTGTCGGGCTATCTTTTCTCTTTCCTGTTTTGTTCCTTGGTTTCTGTGTCCTGTTTGTTTCTTTTTCTGTTAATATAATTTCACCTTTCTGTAGCCATTAGTAATTTTTCCCCTGTGTTTTAGGAATCTCTCAAACTCAGCCAAGGTCGTAGCTTCCAAAGCAAAATGGCTGGTGATCGAATGGGCCGCTAATGTTGCTGTTTTAAAAGATGAAGATTTTCTTTTCCTAGGAGCATAGCGTTTTATTCGCTATCTCAGCGATTCGTTCCCTCCTTTTTTTCCCGTTTTGCTTTGTTCTGTTTTGTTTGTAAGTTCTCCTTTTTCTTAATATATTTCAGTTATCTTTCAAAAAAAAAAAAAAAAATTCTCCCTGTGGTAGCCATTAGTAATTTATTCCTAGATGGAATGCAGCATATCTTTCTTTTTGGCACGGAGGAAGGCCTCCTGGATGAAAAACTCATAAGCTTCCAGGTACAATGTGGTTGTTTAGCACTGTACTATCCAGTGCCACACCCCACATATGCAGTTAGTTTTAGAGTGACAATGTGGTTGTTTAGCACTGTACTATCCAGTGCCACACCCCACATATGCAGTTAGTTTTAGAGTGACATTGTTAGAACTGACCCTGTAACTTCTTTTCTTTTAATATATTTAGTTTTCAATTAATAAAGAAGTTTTTTGAAGTGAATTATCTTAAACAAGAGGGAGGTAGAAGTAGAAGACATACACTGAAATGAGGAGATATTCCGATTTTCAAAATTCAAACACCTCCAAAAATCTTCATGTGCACTAGCTGCTCGCCATTGTCTACAGACCCTCGCAGCTCGACAAAGATCTATTTGGACCAAGAACGAGAAAACCTGCAATTAAATTGATATAAATCAACAAGCCAAATACAACATAAAGAGCCAAATAACAATAACATCCTTTATGAGATGAGCATGTTCTTACCATGTGCAACAAATCATCTGTCAGATCCATCCTGACCTCTAGATCTTCAATTTTCGAAATATTCGAGCCATCTCCATCATCGTCCTCTCCACCATTGGCATCAGTAGGGTTTCTGCCACCAACATCATTTGATACTGAGCTAAGGTTGAGGACCATCTCGTTTTCAGATGGAACAGACGAACCCTGAGAAATACTATTGTGTCCATCGACAGCAGAAGTGGAAGCATCAGCACCTGAAGCCATAACAGCATAATGGCATGCCCTGCAAAAAAGCAACAGCAATTGATAGTGCCCTAGAAAGAAACAAAAAAATAAATATATATCGTGTGAAAGCATTAAGATAAATGTTCAACAAAGTTCTTAATCTAAGCGCCAACTTTACATGTTCTCTCAACCTCTAGTACATACAGTACATATGTGTGTGCTCCTCTAATTGATTCATTTGTTACTTGTTCATACAACTTAATAACAAATGAATCCTTTAGATCATACCTATCAAGTTTGGTGTTTGTGTTGTGAGCACATGCACACCAAGCTTACTAAGTTTGTGTGTGAGCATGCACTCCAATGGATTCATTACTCAATGAGTTTGAGCGTGCATGCGCGTTGCCATGGGTTCATTAATAAGTATGTAAAACATACTTCTAGTTATCCTTTTGAAAAAAAAAGGTTCATTACTTGTGTGTGTGCATGTGAGTGGGGCATTGCAATCACACGCACATGTGAGTGCATATGGGTGGGTGATCCGCAAGCTCATGTATGGGTGTGTGCATGTATGTATATATGCATGTAAGTATATAAATCAAGCACTAAATTGCTAAATGCAACATGCGTGTACATGCACGTATGTGCGTGTGGGTATGTGAATAATACTTGTTGTTTGAAATAGCGGGTATCGCACCCTTGGGATATGGAAATATCGTGGAAACATTAGAAAAATATTGCATGTATCACGTAATGTATCTTGATCTAAGGGTAATATTGGGAAGCTTTAGGAAATTGTGGATTTTTTTTAGTGGAACTTCAGGAGATGTTAAAAGACACATGATTACACACTTGGAACTCAAAACATAACCAAAAAAAAATGTGCGTGTCGGGCAGGTTGCCAGTCATTGAGCTTTGCCAAGCAATCATGATAAGAATAGCCGATCCCTAAATAGTTGGGACAAGGCATGGCAATGATGAATGATGATGAGTTTTCCATTGTGTAGGGAACAAAAGCTATGCTATCATATCCAAAAAAGAGTTTATATCATTCAAACGTCATACAATTAGTAAATCAATACAACCAAACACTAAAAAGAACCAAAAATATACTTCAGCCTTAAATCTAAATACAGTTGCAAGGCGGATTGAAGTTGCCATCCCTATCGATACCAAAGCTGTTGCCCCTATCTGCACCAAGGCAATTATAATACTGATGCTCCAGAACTACTGTGATGTGCCAACTCATGATATAATGATTCCATGTCATGAATCTCTAACATATTGATGGTAATCATCCTCAGCAATGTGCACCGGTATACCCATCAGTGGATACCGAGTCATTACCATAACTATCACTTTCGCTCCCAGTGGCGGTAGTTGTAGTTGCAGCTGTGGTTTGGCTAGGCACCTTTACATCCATAGATGTATCCTTAATACATCTTACCAGAGCCATACCTATGCTTGTATCTATCGGCATACTCATGACCGTAACCATAACCGGATGACAGCGAATGGCTGTCGCTGTTGTTGAAATCCTCAACTCGTAACCATACGAAGTGGACCCATATCCATAACGCCGTATGGAAGTGGAGACTCTTGCAACATCACAACTAGTGACTTGGTTGTTGGATTTTTGTGAAATGCAGCAGAATTTTAAGGTTATTTCAAAAATCCAGATTTAGTGATTACCCCTAAAGATCCTTGTCTTTGATACCTTAAAAAATAAAAAAAATCCCCGCCCTTGATCTCATGTGCCGAACAAGTGGTGGACCATCATTTCATCATCAAGTGCGACCAAAGCACTTTTAACAGTCAAAACAAAAGTAATGGTTAAAAACACTTGTGAAGCCCTTTAAAACCTTTTAGGTGTTGGGCCTAGCAGAAAAACCGCTTAATGAACCTCTAATCTTTCAGATCTACACCATAAACAAGTCCCTAGGAAAACCAGTGGATCCATTGTTGGCCCATGCAAGATCAACAAACCTTGACAAATGCATTGAACCACACCCATGCATTGACCTCGTAAAGCGAGCCAATGCACATATAATCAAAACCTTGGCTCCCATCCTCAGCTTTTAAGGATTAATCGGATTCCAATACACCCTCAAGTCTATCATGGTCCAACAAGCCAATGAGCCCCCAGACTAGTGACTTCACCTCGATCCACCAATGCAAGTGCCCAAAGGCTCAAACCAGGATCACATATCCGTGGCACCCTCATAGCTCCCATATGGGTAAGGCCAAGGCATACCAACTCAAAGTCATGCCCGATGACGAAGACTTTCTATCCTGACTCACGTTAGTCCCCTCACAGAAGATGACCATATCCATCATCATGCGATGATAATAAACCACACGACTATCCTTAAAACCTGTTAGATGGTCATGGTATACAGGGTACAGACATCCATGGACCTCGCCGTAATGCGCAATCTCAAGTTCCCACAAACAACCAGAGGAACCCCTCTTCTACTTCACCTATATATATTCATGTAGTTTAAGGTACTTCCACATATTATTTATTTTTATTTTTTTGAAAGATAACTTGTATTAAAATGGATAAAAACAAGAGGAAAGGATCTGTTGAGATAGCAGAACCAATTAAGCCTCAAGAAAGGCTAGATCAACATTAAACCCATCCATATGGGAAACTCATTCAGCAATCAAACACTTAACAAAAGAGGACACTAAGTAGGAGAGCTTCTCGTTCCGAAAACACTGGTTGTTCCTTTCGATCCAAACAGCCCACCAAGTCGCCAAAATTGCCATATGCCAAAACCAAGATATTGGTTTGCCTAGTCTAACACCATGTCAGGCCTTGAGGAGCATATCCACGTCTCTGGGGAAGCACCAATTGACCTTGAAACAAGAGAGAATGATTGTCCAAATGGAGTAGGCAAAGGAGCAGTGGATCAGCAAATGGTCCACAGTTTTCTCAGCAGAGAGGCAGCATATGCAAACATTAGGAAGGATCATTCCTTTTTTCCTAAGGTTATCCAAAGTAAGGATTCGATTGTTCCCAGCCAGCCACCCGAACACATGTAGCTTAGGGGGAACAGCATACTTCCAAATGAAGTGAGGGTGCTGAGTAGAGATGTCACTGTTAGAGGTTGATGGATGCTTGAAGAAAGGATCTGACCGTGAAAACAGACGATTTGTTTGCTTTCCAAATAATATTGTCCTTACGGGCTTGATTAGGGAGAACGTATTGAATGCAATCCATGAGTTCCACAAATTCCCTAATTTCCCAATCCTCCAGGTTTCTTCTGCATTGAATGTTCCACACCACTTTGTCTGCTTCTATCGAATAGTTTTCAGCTATGGAGCTATTTTTCTTAGCTGCCAACCGAAAAATGATGGGGAATTTGTCTTTCAATGGAATTTCTCCTAACCAGGTGTCCGTCCAAAATCGGATGCAGTCTCCCTTGCCAACTTCGAAACCAATCCTATGACTCATCTAAACTTTCATGCGACATATGCCTTTCCAGATTGCAGAAGCCCTATACAAGGACTCTCTAGTCCACCACCCCCCTTCCGAACTCCCATATTTACCTTTGATGAGTTTGTTCCACAGGCAGTCCTTTTCAGTGCCGAGTCTCCAAATCCATTTCCCTAAAAGGGCCGATTCATCAATTTTAAGTCTTTTATACCAGCTCCTCCATCTTTAATCTGCTTACAGACCTGTCTCCACTCCAATCTTTAATCTGCTTACAGACCTGTCTCCACTCCATGAGATTGTATTTCTTCTTGTCGTCCTTCCCCCGCCAGAGAAAGTTGCGTCTGAGGGAGTCTATGACCTTGAGGACCTTAGCAGGGCACTGAAACAGAGACATGTAATAAGTAGGGAGATTGGATAACACTGCTTTAATCAGCGTGAGACGGCCACCAATGGATAGATAACGGCATTTCCACCCAGACAGGTGGTGATGGAATCTCTGAATAACCTTATCCCACTGGTAGGATTTGGGCAAACCAACGCATAAAGGGAGGCCAACGAAATAAGTTGGAAAGGATCCCGAGGAGCACCCCATTATCTCTGCGAAATCTCTGACCTCCTGAGAATCCAAGTTGATTCCATATATTTTGGATTTGACCATATTCACCTTCAGTCCTGCAACTACTTCAAAACACCTGATAGTTGTTTGCAGATTGGCAACTGTTTCTGTACTTGCTTCAGAAAAAATAAGGATATCGTCCGCAAATTGCACATGAGAGATCGGGTCTTACATTCCTTTCATTGGGATTCCCCTAAGAATACCTTCCATCTGACCTTTATGGAGCGTCGCAAATAATGCCTCGCCGATAATGAGAAAAAGAAGGGGAGATAGAGGATCTCCTTGCCTTAGGCCACGCGAACTTTTGAAGAATCCTTTCAGCAATCCATTCAAAAGAATTGAGAAATGAGCCGAACTGATACATTCCTCTATCCATCTCCTCCATGTCTCACTGAAACCCATACGCTTCATCAGATAGAGAAGTCCCATTCTACATGATCATAAGCCTTCTCCATGTCCAAATTGCAAAAATGAATTTCTTCTTAGAGCGATGGCTAGAGTCGACGCATTCATTTCCAATAAGAGCTCCGTCAATGATCTGTCTACCCGGAATGAAAGCTCATTGATTAGGGGCGATGATCGACCCGATCACTCTCTGCAACCTGTTTGCAAGAACCTTGGCCAAGATCTTATATAGACTGGCAATGAGACTAATAGGTCTGAACTCCCTAAACTCTAAAGCTCCCGGAAACTTGGGGATCAACGTGATAAAAGCAGCCCCAATGTTTTTTAATAGTCTTCCTCTATCATAGAATTCATTAATATAAGCCATGACCTCATCCTGAAGAAGATCCCAAAGGACTGAAAGAATAGGATTGGATAACCATCTGGGTCGGGGGCCTTGTCTCCACCTAAGTCCATCACGGCCTTTTTAACTTCTTCCAACGAGAAATGCATTTCCAGAGAAGTAGGATCTTCTTCGCTGAGGCGTTGGAACAATAGATTATCCAGCCGAGGCCTGGACCATCCCTCGTTCTGAAGGGCCTTTGAAAATAGGACATGGCTTCGCTAATAATCGACTATTTGTCTTCGATGCGATTGCCGTTTATAATTATGCTACTGATATGATTAACCGTTGCATGCATGCTGGCTACGCTATGAAAGTGCCTCGTATTCCTTTCTCCTTCCTAGATCCATTTCGCCCGGGCTTTTTTCTTCCACGAGATTTCGCCTTGAAGGACTTTTGTTGACAGGGATTGAATGAGCTGGATTCTATTTGCCAGAATTTCTTTCGACATTGGGCTGCATTCAGCAAGGGCATCAATCTTCTGGATTTCTAATAAGATGGAATCCATCTCCTCTTCCGATCTTCGACGTTCCTCATTTGACCACTGCTTAAGTTTTTCTTTCAACATCTTTAACTTGGAACAGAGACTATGACCAGCAAAGCCATGAGACTGGAATTCCTTCCACCATTCAACCACCATAGATTTGAAATCTGCACCATGGAGCCAAGAAATATCAAAACGAAATGGCTTGGGACCCCAGTCTACCTCCTCAGCAAACAGGATAAGGGGCCAGTGATCTGAAGTAGTCCTGGGGAGGACGGACTGAGAGGAGGAAGGCAGGAAGGCCAGCCATTCGGGGGAGATAATAAAACGATCCAACTTGGACGTAATCGAATCAAGTCTCACGTTCGTCTAGGTAAAACGGGAGCCTAGTAAAGGAAGGTCGATCAGACAGTTACTGTCGATCCAATTGGAGAATGCAACCATATGAGGCTTCAATTTGCTCCTTGAAGATTTCTCTCCCGAGAACCTGATGGTGTTGAAGTCTCCTGCAAAGCACATTGGCCTGCTGAAACTCTGACACGCCAAGGATAGCTCTTTCCAGAATTCATCTCTCAAATCGTTGCTAATAGGCCTGTAAACTGAGCAAATGAGAAAATCCGCAACCAAAACATTGTTTCTCAGAGTCGCCGTGATGGAGAAATTGCCCACTCAGCTGTTCAGAAGAGTCCAATACGCTGATCTCCAAGCAATCAGAATTCCCCCAGAGCTGCCCGATGCGTCTTTTACCACCCATTGAGCATTTGAGGCCTTCCAGAGCGATCTCATCAGGCGGTCATCGAACAAATTCACTTTGGTTTCCTGGAAACAGATAATGTGGGGGTTACATCTACTACAGCAGTTCTTAATGAGTCTTCTTTTTTGCTTAGACCCCACCCCACGAACATTCCATGAGATAATCTTCATGATAGAACACCACTTCCCCGTATACCCTTTGCACCTTCTTCGTTCATAAGTTGAGCTTTGGTTGGTGAGGTGATGACTTTCCGCTTCAGGTTCCTATTTCTTCATGCCCTTGGGGTTCGTTTCTGGGGAGTTCTGTTTGGGTCCAGCGGTCTGCCGCTATTCTCAACACATTGGAAAAGGGCTAGAAAATCCTCCAAACAGTCGTCGAACGATAGACCAAACAGTCTCCCTATATGTCCCATTGCGCTGCGAATCCACTTCTTCCTCTGGATTTTCTTGCTCAGAGAAGCCCTCTGCTCTTCCTCTATCAGCCTGACTTCAGAACTTCCATTTCTAATCCGGAGGGGCTCCGCAATGATAACCTCTGTTCATGAGGAATCTTGGAAGAGGGAAAGGAGATTAAGCTCCGAGTCCTCGTAAGATTGAGAAAGGCGATATGATTTGGGAGACGCTGAGGATGATGGGGGATGCGAGCAAGAGGACGTTTCATATTCGAGCCTCAGATCTTCAGAGGGGTTATCAAAGGGAATCAGCTGCAAGTGGGGACTCATATCTTCTTGCCAGGCAAACCCATTGGTGTTGTTGATACTTCGAAGGATCGCATCCGACTCGTAAACTAAGGTTGTTGCATGCGAAGAAGAGCTGGGGACACGGGAGGTAAGGTGGTTAGGAAAGCGGACGGGTGTTCGGTTGAGATTGAAATGGGTAGGATCGGGGTCAGCTGCAGGGTCGGTTCATTTCCCAAAGCGGTTGCCTCGTAAGCCTACCGAGGTTCCGCCCCTGACTCAGTCACCGAACCAGGGTCGAGATCAGTTTTAAAAGGTGTTTCGGAACCAAAGCAGAGAGCTGGTAATAAAGCATCCACAGGGATCCCACCACGTGTGTACGCCAACTCTTCGGAGCCTTCATTTCGCTCGATGCGAGCTGCATGTGTCGACATCTCCTTATTCGAGATATCATCGCGAGGTCGGAGAGCGCCATCCGTCGCGCCACATGTTACTCTCGATCCGGGCGGACTGACAGGCTGAGCGGCTCGAGATCGGGACGCGATCGGATTTTCGCCACGTGGCGAGCGATCTGCGTGCCTGGAAACAAAGCATTTATGGCCTCTAGCTACCACTCTGAAATTGTTCAGTACACCGCGGGTGGATCAAAAGTTAATATCGTCTTCTTCCCTACCTTGAACGCTGCTTGATCCTCGAATGGGGAAGGTTCGTACCTTCATCAGGGAGATTGGTCCTCCTTCCTGAACACAGTTCGGGTAGGGATGGTGGTTGCCCGGGTTGCCGTTTGACATCAGATGATCTTACCAACGCATCCCGGTAAGATGTGGATGGAGAGAGAGCAGTGGTGGAGTGGATTGATTCGTTCTTAAGATGTGATCGGGGTTCAAATATCGACCTCTTTAGATTTCTCTCCGGCCCAAACCTTGCACGTTGGCCAAGGAGTCCCCCCCCCCCCCCGGAAGCTTTGCCCATGTAACATAACAACAACTCTTAAAAGCTCTTCTTAGAGCTCATCCTGATAAGTGCGAAACCCCTATATTGATCATTGCTTTCGAATCTGGGTATAATTACATCCATAACTGCCCCAGCCCTCCCAAAAACCCTTTCGAGGTTCAGGGGTAACCATCCTGCCGAGTATCCCTTCACGAAAAGAGTTGGCAGAGAATCGTATTTGGGGTTTTTCTATTTTCAATCCTGCAATTTCCTTCCCACTTGGATCCAATCGTTTGATTTCTTCCCTTTTAGAGTCGCCCCATCTTCCCTCTCGTCATTGATGCACAGATCACCTTTAGGTCGAATGTCGTCACCTTCGCCGCCGTCGTCGTCGTCGCCGTCATTCTCGCAGTTCGTCGTCGCAGTCATTCTCTTCTCGCCAAGATCAAAGGAAAAATGTCCTAAAAAACCTGCCCTTGCCAACTGCCTACATGCTTTTCAACACAACCCAAGCCTTAGTCATCATAATCTACAACTGAATCATAATCTACAACTGAAATCATAACTATCACGTCCACATGGCCAATGGATGAGGATCGCATTGGTCCTCGATTTTCTAGGGCACAACTCCAACATTTGGCTCTCCAGCTCATGGGCGTGCAATTGTGGGGCAAGCACCATGGTATGGGTCCTCAATGGTGTCGCCAAATTGCCTCTCCATAGTGAATGAATTAAGAGGCTTCTAACTCGAACTCTACCTATGAACATCATCATTAATACCATCATCTCCATTGCCATATGGGGATGAAGTCTAATCAGCATTCTTTAAATCGCTCAAGTGCATGCAAATGATGCGCCATGCAACATTTATGCCTCACCCCCCACATTTTGGGCCCATGGGGTTCCTACTCCTCATCAATGCGTCAAACCAGTTATCCTGAGGCACCACTGCTTCAACCCCAACTTTATCTATATCAATACCCATCTATATTGTAGTTGGCTAGTTGCTACCATCCTGGGATCAAGGTGTCGATCTACCTCGTCCAAGTGAGCCACTTAACCCACCAGAAAAGTTGGTACTTGACCTCCTCATCAATAGCATCCTTATAATGGCCATCAATTCCAAAGGGGGTCACGCCTTGCTCATTACCTTTGCTACCCACCGCTACCTCAATGGCAACTTCATGATGCAATCGCATAAGATGAGCTTTTGGAGCTTTGTGTATCCTAGCATGTTTCTTTTCTTCATATTGATGAGAACCAACGTGTTTTAGTTTCGCTCATGTGGCTATGACTTCAAGCTAGTACATGGACCATCAACAGTTGGAGGGTTGGACAGTTAATTTCATACTTAGGCTACCACTCACCTATCAATTTTTCCTGTATGGTTGTGGTCACTAATACAAGTGCTTAGTAACAAATTAGTAAATTAACTTTTAGGCATATCCAATATACTCGCCACAGGGCATCATCATCATCCTTGATGCCATTGCAGCACGCCACTCTTCTCTACATGCAACATCAAAACTTAGCACATCCCTGATAGGCGCTTTCACCTCATTTAGAATATTAGGGCAATCCTTTACGTTACAATACCCCCAGCCAATGCTCCACCAACTGGGATACTCCACCACTCTAAATATTACACTAGTTAAATATGGATCCATATTTATTTCCATCAAAAAAGGATTTACATCCGATGTCAAGCTGCCTTCCTACTAACATTTAGAGCAAGAGAAGACAATAAGAGTACTAGAAATAATAATCAATATCATGTTTAAAATTGTCTTTTCATAATTATTTTCATCAGCATCAAAGCCTCATCCAACTAACGGGAGTTCAGCATTTTTATAATTATTTAATTAAATTAAACAAGTCGGTGCAATCTAGTTAGTCAATGAGATCTCAAAATCCGAATCACAAAAAATTGGACAAGAGTACACCCACAAGAATATTTGAGTAGAGAATGAGAAACAACTTTATTGAAATCAACCTTCTCTTAAAACACTTGAAAAAACTCACGAACCAGAAAATTAGGAATAACTACCTCCTAACCCCAGCAGACCCTAAAGACAATCCCTACGAATCTTTATTGTAAAAACCCCAACTATTTAACTGAATTCAAATCAATCTAATCTACCTAATATAGCAACAAGACTAATAATAATAAAAGCAAATCTAGGAAATAATCATCAAAATCTTCAATCACATCTTTAAATTAGCATCCATATCTTCCACAGATAATAAATTGCAGTTCTTGATATGTAGGCCATGAATCTAGCAACATACAATCCAAAATCAACACAATGTTCGCCCCTATGGTGGGCCATGGACCTGCATCATACATTCAAATGAGTAGAATGGGGGAATACAATTCATGTATCTGATCCAAATTAATTGGGATAAGGCTGATGATGATGAATTGAAATTTTCAAGTGAACAATATTTTTAGCAATACAAATATGTAATCTCTCAAAAAATAATAATAATAATAATAATAATAATAATAATAAAATACAAATATTTAAGGGTAACCACATTACATATCTACAATATAGCAACCAATAAGAATTTCTCTCTTTCTTTAACTTTTTAATAGAATTTATTTTTAATTAAACTTTGTTTTTAAATGAACTAATTCCTTTTGAAAATAATAGTGCTCAGATATTGAATAGAAATATGTTAGAGGTTACTCATTGCATCTATCTTTTTTTTTGAAGTGTTGTTTTTTATTATTTTACAAATAATTCTTTTCCAAAAAAAAAAAAAAAAGTGTGGCCAATCTGTAGGTCAGCACGCACACATCATTATCATCGAAGACTTTTCCCAACTAATTAGGGTCAACTGGCCGGCTATGCACATATCATGTTGATGCATGTTCAACCTACAAACATCAACATATTTTTTTTCCACAAACATTCTGATTTTAAAGAGCGAAAAGAGAGTTTCTTCCACTGCATAGAGTAGCTAAATAAACATATATAGCATCTTGTTATTAATAGGATCGAAAGCAAGACGCAGGGAAGAGTAGATACCAACTATAGGGAGCCACATCGCTCTCATAAAATGACCCTCTAATATACCACTTCGTGCCCTTATTTCGGCGGGTGGTGAACTAGATATAATGGTTGGAAAGACTACAAAGAGATTTCCTCTGGCAAGGTTTAGAAAATAAGCACAAATTTCAGCTAGTGGAATGGGCGAAGGTCTGTAAGTCTCAAAAACAGAGAAGTGGAGGGTTAAAGATTTGAAGTTTGTGAATTTAGCTCTTAGAAGTAAATGTTTGTGTATAAACATGGAAGAATATGATAGTCTACGAAATAAAGTGCGAATAAAGTTGAGAACAAGCACATCAAAGCTGCGAAAAGCAGTTTTTTTACAGTTGAGAATCATTTCTCCAAACGGACGGTTTATAGTTTTTGGAAGGGCGAATGTATAAAGTTTTGGAAGAATATGCCGTGTAGAGAAAAGCCGTTATATCAAGAATTCACTGGATTGTAAAGGATGACTCCTGTAAAATAAATTAAGCTCAGTCAATGTTACAAAACCTCAGGCAGCAAAGTAGGCATGGACTTGAGGGACAAGGAGACAGCTAAACTCATGGAAATCTTGGTAGAGTTGGAAAGGGAAACACCAAACCTGATCATGCGAGACGAAAAGAGGTGAAGTTTCTGTATTAGCAGACAGTTTTTCAGCAAAATCACTCTGTAACTCATTTTGGCAGAAAGAAGCAAGAGTTGTTGTAGCGTTGACAACAAATCTTTGGTCATATAGGAACCTCCAAGAGTTCTTGCATTTGAATGCTTGTTGGCAAAGATAAGGTGCTACTGTTAAATCATCTGAGGGGCAGAGAAATGATCCTAGCGAATGATTTTATTGCATGCTTAAGAAATTAGGAAACAATGGTCCAACTATTTAACCATTGTGCATATATGATGGAAATGCAGTGGGGTTTCTCAAGTTATATGTGGGATGGATACGGTGATGACTGAGTCAGAGCATTGATTGAAGAGTGGAGCAGGGTCGTAAAGATAAAGGAAGTTGATTGTTATGGAGGTTGTCCATGATGCAAGAGTGCGGCAATTGAGAAAGAACAAAATAATAGAATGTTTAACAAGTCAGAGTCAGCAGGTAAAGTGCTTCTCAGGGCAAAAATGACAGTTAGTTCATGGGCCACTCTTTCAAAAAAATCTAGCCGGTGCAATAGGAATTTATTTATTTTTTAAAGCTATATGTGAGACCAGGTGATAACTGAGTCAATCGGGCATTCATAAAAGACTGGAGCAGATCCTCAAGATAGACAGGGTTCATCGTTATGGAGGTGATATTGGCAATAGTGGCAATCTAGAATGAATGAAATAATAGAATGTTTAACAAGTTGGAACGAGCATGTAAAATGTTTTGCAGGGCCAAGAGGAGGGTCATTTCTTGGGCCCATTGTTCAAGCGTTTTTACCTAGTGATGATTCCTCATCATCATGATTTTGTAGTTTTGTATCTTTCCTGCTTTTAACTTTAATAAAATATTGTTGCACGTTATTTAAGAGAGAGAGAGCCAGGGAGAGAAGAAAATCACTCAACGAGAGAGGGTAAAGTGATGCAGCCTGGGAGATAAGTGCATCCCATGCAATGGGCCAAGGGCAGGCCTTACCCAATCACATGAATGATGGGTAACCCATTACCCATTTTTGCAAAAAAATAGATACATGCTACAGTGCGGTTATGGTGCCCACTACAATATCACTGCAGTATGCAGACTATGGTATAGCTACAATGATGTGCTACGGTAATGCTATTTCTTGAAACTCGGTTGAGGTAGTTTTTTAAGAAGCTGTTTAGATCAGAACGAAAAAGAGAGTTATACAGTTGTATTTAGAGGTAAGCCAGGGCTGAGAGATTCACTAGGGGTCAAGTGTTAGGGTAAAGTCTGGGATTCTATAGCATGAACCATCTACCTAAATGCTGGTCCAACTTCAAACCATGCTTCACACTCTTGCTCCTGCTTCGTAGCTGTTTATACTTGCTAACCTTTTCAAGCAAACGCTTCCCCACACCCACACACAAAGTCTGCCACCGCTTGTATGAAAAGGCTCTCTTTTAGAAGCCAGTGGATTTTTTTTTCTTTTTTCTTTTTTGCAGATAAAGAGTTTTTTAATTATAAGTGTAATTTTTTTCCAAAGGTAAAATCTTCATATAGTAATTCATTTCCTTCCCTGTTATTCTCATTAGTCTGAATCTCAGCATCTCTACGTGGGTCTAAACACGACTTAAATGACTGATCAGCACCCATAGTTTGTACCTTGGAAGTTTCCAAGCTGATGAAGATTCTCCAATCCATAGATCTTCCAAAAAGAGGATTCCATCACTGAAACCAATTCTTAACCACACCCTTAATGGGAACTCCAAATTCCAAATGAAAGGATCCATTGCAACTCACCACACCACCCAGATTCCAATCTCTATTTTTTAACCATATTTGCAGGCTATAACCCCATTTTTAACTAGATATAACCTCAATCTTTAACCAGTAGCCTCTATCTTTGACCACTCGGGCATGGCTAGGCTTACGAGCAGATTCCATATACCCAACAACCATAAGAGAACAGAAAACCAGCATTTTTCAAAAACCAACATCACTTAAAAGTTTTAGGGCTTGATTGCAATCCATAGTGTAAACTAAGAATCGACGCTAACATGTTTTCCACCATCCAAAGATGATTGGCAGTTATCCGATTTGCATTTCAAGATGGTATATGAAAAAACAAATCTCGAAAAAATGTTCCAACACAACAATCATAGCCGGACAGTGTGTGCCATATGTTCACACAATCGCTTCCGATGTTCTATACCACGGAAGCAAGCATCGGATGGCTACTCAAAACATAATTTCCAACAAAAATCTAGACAACAATGCCCAAGGCGTGAACAATGTGAAACCCAACTCGAGCAATCCTATGATAAACCACCCAATGTGTATTTTGAAACAAAAACAAATGGGGAAAGATACAATTTTGACTGAATTACGAACTAAGAGAAGGGAGGGAAAGCTAATTCTTTCAAGAGGGTAAAAGAAAAGAACTCACTCAGAATGGAAAAGAACTTTCGCCCTCTTGTGCGTGAAATCCCAATCGCAATCGACTCTCTTAGACCCCAGACAAGCCATCTCTTCTCCGTCCGAACCGCATCCGATCTCTGCCAGAACCTCCGGCAGCCCTTCCCTATGGCCCGCCACCGACCCATACCGCTCAAAGTAGCTGGAGCGCCCGATCGTCTTCTCCCACCCCGACCGCTCCCCCTCATCATGTTCCCTCGCCGCAATATCTGTCTCCAAACCGCCCGATCGTCCGCCGGGGCCGTCCCTCCACCGAGAAAACCCTAACTGGAGCCCATCCGACTCGGCATTCCCCATCCTTCTCTCGCTTCCGTCGGCCATACCAGATCGTACGGCCGAGATCTCATGCGATGGAGCGGGATCGGAACCCTAACCCTAGCAGAAGAGCGAAAGGCGCGAGCTTTCCGAAGGCTGGATCGAGAGCTCCTCCTTCCCTTTAAATGCCGGAAACCCTAAAACGTTAGGAAGAAAGGAATTGTGCAACGCGACGGACTGAAATCTCTCCCGCTCTCTCTCTCTCTCTCTCTCTCTGGTATCTCTGGTTAGATCACGCGTCGAATGCAGGGATGGAAGAACGTACTTATACGACTGTGTTGCTGGTGGGACTGGAATTGTGTACACCGCCTGTTCTAAGTAATGTGTAAACATGCACAGGTCTGTGGGACCCACCATGTTTTATATGTAAAATCCATCCCGTCTATCATCTTCTATACTGTATATTATTTTTTGTAATTAATTAAATACTTTACTCACTCAAATGGACCACATCACATGGAAAAATGGAGATGGGATGCCAACCGTAGCTTTGTGTGTTAGGCTGCCATGGGGTGTAACTTTCATCAAATCCGTTGATCATTTCTAATTAACTACTATAAAGGCAAAATTATAACAATAATCTTGAAAATTAACTCAGGTCGGCTATAACCTTTGAAATTATATATTTTTCTAGCAATTTTACACTTTTCTATTGGTGTGGACTATAGGAGTTCTTAATCTGGAATATATTATGTATGTACCGTTAAAATAATGGTTATCACATGATGGACGGAGTGGATTTTCAGATAAAATGTATTGGGCCCTCCAGAGATAGGGTGTTTTACGCGTTACGTTAGTCCGGTGTGGTTTACGGTTCCGGTCTTTGGTGGTGGCAGCTCAGGCGGAGGTCGATGAGAGAGACTGAAGGGAGTGAGGTGATTCGCGCGAGGGGATATTCTGGGAGTTGTCGCTGCTGTGCCTACTTGCACGCGTGTCTGCAATATTTAAGTAGAGATGGGCCGGTGGTGGTGAATATTTTCTGGCCGTAGATTCTAAGAGGTCCACGGACCACCCTCATCGGTTGCGATGTGCATTTTTGTATATTAGCTGTTGTCATATTATCAACTTTCACGTGCTTCAACCTGGTGATTGTGCTAGTGTGAGATTGAAATTGAGGATCTTTTACGGTGTTCCTTGATGTTGAACGGACCAGATTCTGTACACATATAATACTCAGGTGACTGTGCCGCGATTCACCCGTTCAATCCCTCATGCGAGAATAGCCTTGATGCTTGTACCGGAAATAATGTCGTAAGAGAGAGAGCAAGGTACTTTTGAGGGCGATTCGCGCGAGCAGAGAAGCAGGGGGCGATTCGCAGCATTCTTTCCGACCGAACCGATTTTCCAACGCGTCCTCCAATAAAAAGAAGGAATTGGTCGGGTTTAGGTCGGGTCGGGTCGGGTTGGACTAAACCCGACCCATGACCTTTCGATATGTGCTAACCCAATTAAAAGTTCATAGAGTCTGACCAGACCAGACCAGGGTCGTTTGGCATATGTGTGGTGGGTATGAATTTATATAAACTACAAAAGGATCATTTGTCTGCTTCTGTGAATTGGCATGAATTCGAATCCAACTTTCATTGAATCTATAATTTTAAAATTTCTCACAAAAAATGTGATTTTAATCTTATTTAGCATCGATTTCTCTAATGGTCATTGGAGACGAGAGTTTTAAAACAATTACACATGCCGGTGACGCATAAGTAAAACTTGGGCTTGAGTGCGCCCCCACTGTGATATTTACATGAAATCCACCCAACTATTAAGTGAGTCACCCCATGATGGACCCATGGTACAAAAATTGACATATATTTGTGATTTGGGTGGAGTCGGTGGACCATTCAAATCGAAGTAATATGGAGGAGACATCCGCCCTTTAGGAGGCGTTTGGCGCATGGTATTAGATGGGATTACATGAGATGGAATTCCATTCGGTCCGTGCAACTCCATTCCATGTTTCGAAAGACCGTGGAATTAGATTAGATGGAATTGCATTTGGTACCATGCCAATTCCACATAATGTTTACTAGTTGTGTAAGTCTCACTATGATGTGTGGGCTATATCCACACCGTCCACCCATTTTTCGAGATCATTTTAGAGCATGGGCCGAAAATCAAGAATATCTAAAGCTCAAGTGGACCCCACCATAGAAAAGCAATGGGGATTGAACACCTACCATTGAAAACTTCTTTGGGGCCACATAAGTTTTTGATATGCCTCATTTTTAGGCCCATGCCATAAAACAATGTTACAAAACAAATTAACGATTTGGATATAAAGCATATGTGTTACTCTTAATAGTTTCAAATGATGGTGAGTATATCTATTCAATGTACAACAAACCAAATGGTGAATCTCACCGTATTATAAACATAGCATGGAATTAGGCTTAGCCCATGTTAACATAGGACAATCCCTGTCACATGCAATAAGTACATTTTTTGAATCTCATCACATGTAATAAGTACATTTTTTTAATCTCATCCCACCTAGTCCTTCCTAATACCATGCGAAAGCTATGACGTTTTCATGAAAACCATGCCAACATTAAATGCGTCAGCCCAATTTAAGTCTAGAGCAGAAAAAAATAAGGATAACCTTGCTTCATTTGAGCCACGCTAAATGAAATGGTAGGGACAAAGACATCCACCTTTGAAATTTTCATGGCTCGCCATTATAATTTTATGAAATTCATTCCAACCATTATATGTTACTCTAAAATTTATGCCTAAATACCAACTATATATGTATGTGTATGTGTGTGTAATATGGCCTATTATGATTCAAGTAGCCCGACTAAAGGAAAATAATTTGAGGGGAAGCATTGTCTTGTAAACTATTTCAAATCACGTGGTCCACCTAAATCATGGATGGTTGTTAGGCCTAACATGGGGTGACACGCAAGGTGGTCCACTCTTATGGTCATCCAAAGCTCACCAACAGGTTTTGCAGACCATCAATGGGTGGTCTAAAGTTAGTTTGGTTAATATGGGCATTTTTAGATTAGGTTAAGTAATAAGATTTTATGTATACGGCGATTAGGGTTTGAATTATCTAAATACATAGTGCAATCTATTCATAATTACCGAAAAACAGTGATTTAGTCCTAATCACCCTAATCAAGATTCCTATTGTGAATAAACTATAATTTTTTAGAAATAGTATGATATACTAAATTTTAAAAAATCTTAATTTAATCACATGGTATGATTCCTAACATAATCATGAACAATTCCTAAGAAGACGTCGAATATTAAAACTCTAAGATGAAAAACATACATCCGGTCCATTAACAATTTGCAGTTGCAAAAATTTATAGTTTCAACAAGTTAGTTGCCTATAACACTTTTTTCGCTTTTATTTTGTAGATTATTTTTGTAATTTTTATAACAACTTATCATCAAATCTATTTTAGCCTCACCAAATTTCATTTTATTTTTGAGTTCCAAAAAAAATCTTTAAATTTCAAAAGTACTATTTGAAACCAAAATTTTTTTATATAATTTACAAAACGTCATAAAATCAACCTCCTTTGAGTCTGGGTTTTATTTTATATTTGTTTTTTTAATATTAAAGTATATTTAACGATCTTAAATATGGCTTTTGAATCACCTCAAATGAAGTTGTATAAAAAAATATATATGAATTTTTAATATTAGCACGTTGAAATTATCAATTTACAAACATTGTTTTTCACTGCTGAATAGGGGGTGATGGTGTCACCATTGATACAATAGTGGCACCATCGAACGCAGTCCATTTTTTTATGATGACACTATGGAATGCACGGTGGCATCGTGGAATGTTGTCCACTCTTTCCAGAATTCAAACTCTCACTCGGTTGGGCAGTTTTGATGGACCCAAAATCACTTATTTTGGTCTCAAACATACGTGAATACATTCACTCGATTTGAGAAATCAAATATAATTCCCAAGTTGGCAAAATTTTAGGGCATTACACCTAATGATTTTGTCTGTAGCTAGTAGGTATTAGACGACGCTATGTAGGCCCCACCTGATGTATGTGTTGTATCCGCCATGTCCATTCAATTTTTCTGAATCATTATAAGGCATGAGCAAAAAAAATTAAGGCAGATACAAGCGTAACATCCTAAAAATCAGCACCTGAGTTCATAAACTTCAATCTCGAGTTCTCTGATATTAACTTCATAAAATTCACATGTGTCCTTATCCAAATTCACATTTATTTAACACATGAATAATCAGAGTATCATAATTCAACTTAACAGAACCAAAATGAAGTAGATATAACAAAAATCCATAAATATATGACTAAGAGTAAAAAATATAATTCCGATGATAGTGATTGCCTAAAATGGAGATTATACAAGCCACGATGAACATGCAACAAAATTTACACGTAAAGCATACCCGATCGAGGGTTTTAACATATACATGTACAAAACTAAAATAAAAGCAAAGTCTTCCAACTTCGCTCGACACTCTCAAGATAACATGGCGAAAGTGCAAGCTGACCCAAGCCTACCCGCCGGAGGCCTCAATAGTACCTGCAACAGTAATAACACATGGTTGGTTTTTTAAAACACCGTCCCAGGTAGGAGTAAGTAGCTAACTCAATAGTTCCATTAATTATAAGTTACACACGTTATAAACTCAATTAGCATAGTTAATGATAAACAATAAATTAAACATTTTCTAAATACTCTTATTAAATGCATGAATGAAATTATGGAACGATACATGCACCTTACAATCAAACACTCTATCACAAGCCGCTTCAACGCCTATTTCGCAAATGAGAACACTCCCTCATGAGTGACTCCAACACTAAATTGCAACTTATCCTAGCATATGTATGATTAGTCATGTGATTATTAATTCCAATTTATACAACAGATTAACAAAGTTGAGATACCGATGTTATATCATGAGTCCTTACTAGATCATGTTGCGGCTCCTCACCAACGTCTTTTTATCCAAATTTAGATATCTCCAGTTTATCTTATAAATTAACTATTCCAACGGTACGGTATGATACCCAAATGTATGAAGATCAACTCGGAATGGGTCGTCACCAAAACACTGAATATGATCACTTAGTTTCGAGATGCGAGCTTGTTACATAAAACCAAATCACCACAGGGAAATGGCTCGTCACCAAATTTCACTCATGTCCAGGTCGTTCGAACAGTACTCTGTCACGAAACCATCGGCCGAGTAATTTGACGGGGGTCATTCGAACAACAATATTTTACATCCATCAATGCTCATGGATCACTACGGGGAGGCTCGTCACCCCATCGTAGGCCGACAGCTCGGACACGGTGTCCTATATCACCATGCCCAACTCATGAGTCTTAGTAGGATTGTATCGCACTAATGGTTATGAATTGACTCATCAACTGGAAACACAGTATCTTATATTTGATTTGGTCATGTTATAAACTGTGAACATATATTATTAGTCGGCTAGTGGACTAATTTGATTGACCTGGGAGAACTCTGATGCAACCAGTATTGGGTACAAACATCCCGTGTAATTCAGCTATTGACGGTCGTCCATGTTCGACCTCGAGTTGATCGAACAAGCCTGTGGTGGCTGACCTAACTCGACCCACCCCTTGGTTTGGGTGATTTAACGACTGACCTAATATCATAAACAATTTTAAATATCATTAAGGGTCAACAATTCGCTAAGCAATCATGATAAGATTTCATATAAAGCCTAAATTTAACAACAAAATCACTCAAGCATTTTCATCGAACATGTGAGCATCAACGACACAACACAATTGCATAGGCATTTAATTGAACACGTGAGCATCAATAACACAATATAATTATATAGGCATTTAATCAAACATGTAAGCATCAATAGAACAACACATTTAATCACTTAGGCATTTTATTCAATATGTGAACATATATAAGCAAGCAATAACATTTGTTGCAATCAAATTAAAACGTGAACATTTTACCATACACCAACCTATCTACAAACAACAAAATCATTAACTGAGACCCTCGATGGTCGACAAATGTCTATCTATGAATAATGGTTCGTACATTTACGAAGGAATCTTCGATTTTGAGCTCCTAGGGTTGGGGCTTCGCGAGACGGTTTACTAATGCCCTACACTAGTACGGTTAGCTTGTAAGGATTCATGCATCAAACTTTCAAGACACAAATCTCTAAAATAAACTTGTTAATTACCTCTAATCGTCGTCAAAGCAACTCCGGCGATATGGTGCAGTTGCGATCACATTGTCGGTTAGCAGGGACGGGGCGTGACTCTTCCAACCAATCCCTCTCACGTGCACTTCCTCCCATTTTATTCTCTCCCGTTGTAATGAAAAATTCGTATGAGAGTGAGATGGTGAAAATTGAGGGCTACTTATAGTGCTAAAATATGCACAAATAGCCTCGGTAACTCTTTTCTTAATAAAGCTACCATGGGGGAGGTTGTTCTCAACTCACGGGGCCTTTCGAGGCCCAATGGCTTATTTACACCATGGGCCAGGTGTCTTGTTACAGGATATATGTTTGGACACAACCAGGTAGCGATCGAACACTCCGATCAGTTATAGGGGGCTCATCCACGATCGATGGTCATTGATGATCAATCGGGGCCACGACCATACGAATATGTGCAGGAAAATATCATTAACACGCACCTCGAGTTTGGTTGAAACTCAGCGATCATAAATTCACAACTTCGCGGAAAAGTAGAGAGCCCGATTAACTCAAAATTTACAATTTATGTCTACGACATTTGCACATCTCATGCACCCGGCCTTCGGCCTAAATTGAGTGATTATAGACACTACCCCGACTTGTCGCCCGCGATGGACATTGAGTCCTGCAAGACATACATTATTCCATAGTTTTAAGACTAGTGACTCATTAATGAGCGTTTTAGAGCTTGTTCGGATAATCAGGATGTTTTTATAATGAATTCTGTAGGGAGATTTTCTTGGTTGCAAGTATTAGGATTTGGATTAACTATATTCATAACGTGACATATTCAAAATAGCGAAAATACATGACATTACAACAAATCACATTTGCATTACACCATAATAAAATAATAGTGATTGAACGCCCACCATTAAAAACTTTTTAGGGGCCACAAAAGTTTTGGATGAAGATAATATTTATGTTTCCCTCCATCTAGGTCCTTGTGACCTAATTAACATGTTTGATGGCAAGTAAACATTACAGTAAGCCATATGAAGTTTTAATGGTGGGTGTTCATTCAATCACTATTGTTTCTCTTATGGTGCGACTCAGTTGAGATTTGGATCTGCTTCATTTATTGGGCTCATTACATAAAATAACTTGAAAAAATAAATGGACAGTGCGGATAAAGCACATACATTATAGCGGGGCCCACATAACATTGTTTAGTAGGTAATCCACATCCATGTTGAGAGGGGGGAAGTGTCAAGTCTAACCGTTGGACCACAAGGGACGATCCACTTGATAGATAACTATTAAATTATTTAATGCATGTGAAATCCAACCATTTTAGTGTGTTGGCTTTACTATTAGATCACTCATTGCAAAATTTATAATTAAATACTCATCAAATGGGCCACGCCATAGAAACAGTGTGTAACTAATGATAATAGAAAAAATGTGCGATCTACTCCATGAGTGGATATGGCAAAAATTTACACAAGGTTATCCCTGTTTGTGGGATCCACCTATTGAACGAGTTGGATAGCACACATGTGAGATGTCAAAAGACATCCACTAGGTGGATCAGAACTTATGGTACAAACGGTTGGGCTTGATACTTCTTTAAAAAAAACAAGGCCTAAAAATCAATAATATGAATTGCACCTATATAAAACAAATGAATGACCGAGAGAAATGGGTCATGCCTCAAAGTATTTGTACTTGTATATAGACATCCAAGTTGTATTATTTGTTTGGTTTCAGATGTATGGAGTTTACACGGTGAGGATTGTATCCGATATAATTGATTTCCATGCTTGGAGCCGGGTGTCGGTGGAATATAATTGGCACTTAGTTTAACTATCTATTATGGATGTTGATCGCGTGCGAAAGCCTTTGGTAGGAGTGGCCTATGACGGTAAGTTGGGTGGGGCCCCATTGTGATGTTTGTGAGGAATTCACCCACTCCATCTGCTTTTCTGGATTATGTTAGGGCATAGCATAAAATTAAGGCAAATCCAAAACTCAAGTGGGTCACGCAACAGGAAAAAGTTGGTAGAAAAATGCCTATTGTTGAAACTTCCATAGGGTCCACCATGATGTTTATATTCCATCTATACTGTTCAAGAAGCTATTTTTACTAATATGAATTTGAAACATAAAAAATATTAGTGTCATTCAATACATCCATGGCCCCACGAATGTTTCAATGGTGGACGTTCGGTCCTCATTTTTTATAGTCGTGCAACCCACTTCGAGTTTTGGATTTGTCTCATTTGTTAACCCATATCCATGATATGAAAAAAAAAAAAAGAAAAAGAAAAGAAAAGAAAAGAAAAGATAGATATACTCCTCACAAACATCATAATGAGCCCCACCTAGCTTTTTGGTCTTAAGAAGTTTTACAAAAGGCTTTCTTAGGTAATTTGCCTCGTTTGTTATTGTTTGAAATGCAAGTTATCCATGTCACTTTTGAAAAACTGTGTGATAATTATTGCATGTAATTTTGAAAATCATTTTAAAATATCATAAGAATGCAGTGCACCACACACTCTCAACATCACTTCAAAAATTTCAAAATATCAATATAAATATAAATATTATATATTATTTTCATCACAACATCATCATGAAAAATACTAAATGCAAATGTTTTATATAAATATATATTTAGGATTTAAATATATTTAATTTTTATAATAAATATTTTATTGGTGATAATTTATTTGAAAGCATTCAAAATTTGAAAGTGTCCAATAAACTTTTGAGCCTTGCTGTTGGCAATAATGACAATAGTTGTCAACAAACTAGGCCAGGGTGGGTTTCATATTGCTCAATCCAACCTATAATCCTCTAAGGAGCCCTTGTCAAAAAGAAAATTTAAAGCCTTGCCACTATCCAACCTACATGATAGTTTTATTTGTTATTGATTGAGTTAGCTTAGCTCATGATCATCTACGTTTGCTTAACTTGAATGTAAAATGAAAATATTAAGACTCAAATTAAAATCATAAGTTATTTTAATCAAAGGTAAATGAGAATATTATAATTATTGTTTATACTCATTTTTTGGCCATCCGATCTGATTAATGAGATGTTGTCGCGTGTTAGCACTATATTCTAAATGATGGACGGAATCTTACTAGTGATATCCTTTAACCCATATTCTTCAGTGCCACATCACTTGTCAAAAGTAAATCAAATGATCCATATGACACCATGTAACACCCCGGTTCTCGGAACCCGAGTACATTACTCGTTTTCCAAAAACCCGACCGTTAACCTCTGAAAATACCCAAATTCCAAGTACATTTTTTTTTCTTTTATCAGAGTTTATAATATAGTGGGATGGAAATAAATCAGATATTAGAGTAAGTCAAAATATACATAACCAATGTTTCAAGTGGTTACCCAAAAACTTATACAAACTAATGTCTTAACCTTTACAAACATAACAGTATAAATTAAATACAAATAAAATCAGGAATAGAGAGTCGCAAGATCATCTGGCTCCTTCCATTCCTCCTGGACACCAGCGTACACATCATCTGCGTCTCCTGCACACTGAGTACGGTTCGATAACGTCAATGGCTATCCAGTGAGGTATAACCCCCAAGATTTATCATTTCATCAAGATAATTAAGCATAGTTATCAGAGACATAATATAACAAATATTACACAATGATTATCATGAAAATCAGATAAGGTTCATCAAATGCTCATTCATTAGATAAATCACACAAGATAATCTTGTTTAAATGCATGGATGCATGCACATGCTCACAAACCTGGGGATGCACATCCAGCTGGTAAACAGTCACCCAAGAAAAACTAGCCACCTGGAAAAATACCCAAAGGTACGCCTGGGGAGAACTAGCCACTCGAAAAAGACTGATATATAGATCGCCCAAGGAGGACTAGCTACTGGAAAAAGTACACAAAGGTACGTCCAAGGAGAACTAACCACCCGGAAAAGACCATAATAATACATAAATCGCCCAATGAGGATTAGTCACCCGGAAAAATACGTAAAGGTACGCCTAAGGAAAACTAACCACCTGGAAAAGACCATAATAATACATAAATCGCCTAAGGAGGATTAGTCACCCGAAAAAATACGCAAAGGTACACTCAAGGAGAGTTAACCACCCGGAAAAGACCTTAATATGTGCCATAAAAATGCATGATTAGCTCAACCATTATTATTCCAAATTCAAACAATCAATTTTAGAAAAGCTTAAAGGTCACTATGAGGGGTTGGTCACCCAACATAGGCTAACGGCTCAGGCATAGTGTCCCATTCCACCATCTTTGTCTCATGAGACTAATAAATTGATGTTTTGAGGGTAACCCCTCCAACTAGTGGCCAATTGTAGTCTAACAAGTGGGACTTATCGCAAGGTTGTACAAAATAATCCATTAACGCCACAAAAGGGCAAGTATTCCATAAAAACCGCAAGGGCCAAATATTCCACCTAATGGTGTGATTAAAAAGGGATTATTCCCCAAAAGCCATGTAGGCACAAATGATACATAATGTGGTAAGTCCACGATAAGGAAATTTCATTTAATTTATTTGACAGAAAGGCCACTAGTTCAAGGACTTCCACGAACATCATGAAATAACCGCAAGTGGCATAACAAGTCAAGCACATTGTCAAAAGTAATTACACATGTAAAGAGGAATATTTGAGACTTATCGCATGTTCATAATTGAATATAAATCTAACCATCAGTCATTATAAAGAATTACTAAATTAGAATTAACATTTATCAACATTTTCACTAAATATTATTTTAGGCAAGAGATTAAGCAAGCAAGCTATACCGACTATCAAGATGTAGAAAAGCTTGAAAGGTGATCCTCACCTTTCAATATAGGTTCACTTGAATCGAATAAACTCTAAACGTGGGAATATATGACGAACTGAAGTCCTCAAGATGCAACCAACTTGATTGATAGGCACCTGACATTAATTTGGGCGAATAATATGAATTTGCATAAATCCTAATTAGGAAAATATATCCCCACAACACTAATCGAATGTGCATTTAATGGCCCTTTATTAGTCGTGAACTTTACTCTAATTAATAGCCTAATTTGAGATTTAGATTTTAACTTACCTCGAATCTGAGTCGACTCGTTTTCAACACAACCTCAACTCAATCAACAAGCTTAAACATCCAGCCCACTTCTCTTGGGCCCAAGCTTAAACTTCACAGATGAATCCCTTGCCTGATCTGGACCCAACCTAACCCAACCTGATCGAACTCAGCAGTCACTGAGTCGACTCAGCTAAACTCGAATCTAACTCGATAGTACATTGCTTTCTTCTTCTTCTTACACACCTTGTTTCTTCTCTTTCTTCTTCCCTTCTCAGCTAAAATGTCCAGTCACACGTTTGAACCCAAGCAGGTCTCGAAACATGCTCAACTCATTGAGTTAAAGCAGTCTAGCGACTCGGCTCGACCGTGACTCAAACCAAACCAAGGCAGCCCACTCGGCTCGATTCCCTTTCTCTCCCTCGTTTCTCTTTCTTCTCCATCCTTCCTCCTTTCCTTCATCTTCCTTTCTTCTACTCTCACCTTGCTGGAACTCTAGCCATGTACAAAACCAAGCTTGACTCGAATCAGCCGAACTCAGTTTCGGCAGAGTTGACCCGACTCGAATCGAGCTAGTGTAACAAACCAGCGCACTCCCACATACTCTCTCTCTCTTCCTCTTCCACCTGCTTCTTCCTTTCTTCATTTCATTTGCTGCAAGGGCCATCAACGCCACCCCACAACCCGACCGAGTCGAGCTGGTGTGACGCATAGACATGCTCTCTCTCTCTCTCTCCAATCTCTTTCTCCTTTTATCTTCTTTCTCTTGCTCCCTCTTTCTTTCTTTCTTCTGTTTTTCTCCCTCATTCTCTTCCTATGCTTTTCCTCAGAGATGAGTCTGAACCTCACCTTCACCTGACCCGACTCGAGCTCGATCGAGCCAGGCAGCGACTCATACCCGACCCAGCTGGTGCGGCAACGCCTGCACACTAACTCTCCCTCTCTGTCTTCTTTCTCCTCTCCCAATCAACTGCTGCCAACAGGAGTTTTAACCCGACCGATCTCACCCCAGCTTGCTGTGACTCGTCGCGGCTCGAACGGAGAAGAAAGAGGCAGCTCCAATGGCGGGTTTCATTCTGAAGCCTCTTCCTTCAATCTGACGGTGCCAAATGATTTGGACTATCGTAAAGGAGCTTGTGGAATGACGAGTTTGAAGCTCCATGGAGGTTTGCTCGGTGGGTTTCAGAGAAAGAGAAAAACGGTTGGTTCTCTCTCCTCCTATTTTCTTTTAAATAGAAGACCTAGTTTGCAGGGCTAGGATTGCCCTAAGATGAACGACTGGGATTATAAATGGAGGGAGCATGCGGATTGCCCTCGTGGCAGCAACAGATTTCCATTTTTGGAAATGGGTGTGTTTGTGGCTTGATTTGAGGCTGACATCGTGTGCACGTGCGTGCAATCCAACGGTGGATCGACCATGGTTTTGATCAGCTTCAGGTCCCCTACAATATGGACGGTTTAGATCATGGAAATGGATCATGGAAAGTGGTCCACTGATCAAAACAGTCGACGGCTGTCCGTCGCTGGTGCAAGGTCACAAAAGAGAGAAATCTCTCTTTTTAGCAAAAACACGGGTCAATACCCGTTAGACCGTGTTGACGGTCCAGTACATCGCAGGTGCACTGCCCCTGATGCACACGCACACTAACGTGGGGGTCCGCCATGATGTATGCTCCAATCCACTCCGACCATTTGATGTTACATGTCTAATAAGGACCTCTAACTCAAGATCAGGTAGATCTAAAGTTTGGGTGGGCCATATTAATCAAAACTTGTGGCCTTGAAGTGTCAATCATGTCGATCCGATGATCAAATTATTTGTCAATGGTAGAGAGGTTCTAGGGCCCACTTGATGGAAGTCTCGGTTGGATTAATGATAAGATGGTCTAATATGCACTTATAATTTTAAATATTTTTGTTACAATATTCTTAATAACGTTGTTATTATTATTTTTAAATATATTATTATTATATTTTTAATCATTGAATATTTACATTCAAATAGGATGGTTCTGTCTGTAGGAGTCCTATTATAGGCTTTTTCAACCTTATTTATTTATTACACTTACTTTATTTTATTTTATTTTATTTCGGATTGATAGTTGGATGCGACAACACAAATAACCTATGTTATCAACCTTCATTAAATAAGTCCTAACCTACCACTTAATTTCTATTTGATCATTTAGATTTTTTTTCTTATTTAAGGATAACAATCTGGTGGCCTTAAATTTTACTATTTGAGTGGCTCACAAGACTTTGTAACTACTGAGATGAAGATATACATCGGATCTCCCAAATTAACGATCAGATGGCATAATCTTTGGATGAACATTACTCTTAATGGTCAATTTAGGCTATAATGAAGGTAAATGTTCAAATAGGCTAGGTTTGCATTTATGTTAGGCTACAAGGTAACACCCGAGTATTAGAAAGTACGAGGTGTTACACACCACGTGGTAGTCGTGCCATGTGTGGTATATATGACTTTAAAGATGATTTAGAGACATGAGATAAAGCTTTAAATGCTAGAGTTGTATAAAAAAAATATTATTTATAAAAGGAAAAAGTCTTATTAAAGTAAGTATTGGCTCAACATTAAATGTCAAAATCCTATGAAAGCAAATATCTATCTCGCATTAAATGTCGGATTCATGTAAAAAGCAACTCTCTCGCATACCAAAGACAAGTGATGCGAGGATTCCACTGACTTTCCTATGCAGCAAGAGTCCAATAGTATAAATACTTTAATTGGCGCGCAATTCGAATAAATGAGAGTATGTCTCTTATAGACATAGCCATACGCGATGGGCTACACTTATGTGGATAATCAAGAAGATTTGCACGACTGATCATCTAAATCCTTCACGATGTGGAAGACTACGCGATGCCATCATCTCCCATAAGGCTATATAAACAACACGTGATGAAGAACTCCAGATGTCACACCTATATCGAACTTTACATTGCCCATTTACCATAAACATTTATATTTTTTATTTCATTTTAATTTAACCCTATCGCCATGCATAGTATGGAGCTATAGTTTTTAATTTTTAGTCTATGTATCTGCTTATTCATCCATGACATCTTGCTGGATCATAAGGAAGATTACTCAGTTTCAAACGAAAGGCTTTGGATATTTTGCTATTACGTGTTAGGTGATTTCGTTGGCCATCTTTCCATGAAGTTTGGTCCACACGAGACGATGAGCAGATAGTCAAATCTCGATCGTTTTGTCGCGTGCTTGATTTTCACCGATACCAGGAACAAGTTGTCGCCTCACTAACTATTTCATCACATAGCCCTGTCCCAATTGAGTAATGAACGAATTGTCAAAGACTCTCCCTCTATCAACTGTCTCGCCATGAGGCTCGGTTTTCGATTGAACAATAAGTGGACAACCATCTCACACATCATGGTTGTCCCGATACAAAGCTTAATCCATAATTGGGCAACAAACGAATTGTCGTCCCTCAAGTCAATCGTGAGTGCGTTATTATAAAAATCATTAATTAAACAATACTTTCAACTTCTATCTTCTTTTTCTATTATTTTATTGCTGAAATACGATTGTTATCACATTGAAAAGACAAATCCTTATTACATAAGGTAAAAATAATCCATCAAGAATGACTAACTCGTACCATTTTGTAAATTGCGCGTTTAGTCAAACATTGAGTCAAGTGTGACTTTTATGCGCTCATACTTTACTAGTCACACAAGTAAACCAAACACAAGCCATATTAGCATGTGTGACATCGTGTTTGATTGAATTGCACAAATAATTTAAATTAAAGTTGATATTGCATATTATATCAAGCTAAAATCTCATTCCAATCAACAAGTGCTTCCAATGAGTTGTGCCTCTATCTTACATGATCACTTGGTTAAACGATTTACGGGAGCTTAAATCCTATGGGTCTCACATATATAAGCATGTATGTATACACACACACACATTTGCACGTGCGCACACACGTAAATATATGTATAAATGTATACGCTTGTGTAGGGAGAGAGAGAGAGAGAGAGAGGAATGCTCACTTGTGCACCTTCTTACATGAGTACCTGTGAGCACCTTTTCACATGTATCATGGGCACAAAATCTAAAGTCTATGGGCCCAATTTCCAACCTGATCCAAAACTCCAGTGGGCCATAGCAAAGAGAAATGCAAATCAAAGGAGGAAATTGTTTCCTTTTACCATGGCCCACTAGAGTTTTTAATCGGGTTGAAAGTTGGGCTTAGATGTTCATGTGGACCATTCAAATTTCATGCCCATGAAACACGTGCAAAGGTGCTCACATAAGAAGGTGCGTAGGTGAGCATTCACACACACTGTGTGTGTGCGCGCGCGCGCGTGTGTATATATATACATGTGTGTGTGTGTGTATATATATATATATATATATATGAATGCTCACCTGCGCACTAGTTCTCACAAGTGCGCACGAGAACTCGTGAGAACTTCTTCACAATTCATCACACGTGATGTGGGCCCAAAATCTGAACCGTTTGTGTGAAGCAGCACCCCATGAAACCCCTCGGGCCTGACTTTCACTCCTATCCAAAACTTTGGTGGGCTGTGGAAAAAGGAAATTGTTTCCTCCCTTGATTTTTCTTACTCTTTTGCCATGGCCCACCAAAGTTTTGAATATGATAAAAGTCGAGTCCCGAGGGTTTCATGGTATGTTGCATCACATGGACAGTTCAAATTTTGGGCCCCCATCACGTGTGATGAGTCATGAAAAAGTTTTCATAAGTTCTCATGAGAATTGGTGCACACGTGAGCATTTCTCTTCTCTCTCTCTCTATATTATATATATATATATGGAAATGGTACTATAAGGTTGACCTTGCCATGAGGTCTAGCTGTATGGCCCCAATGTGTAAGACCCGTATCGTAGTTTGTACCATTCCGTAGACTAACGCGATCCTCCTCGTCAAATTTTGGCAACCCTCAACCTGTAATCAGCATTTGCGCGTGACCCTAAGTCGCATCTTGTAGATCTGAGTCGCTTCGACTCGAAACTTGTACTTAGCGATTGCACCGTTGCTGCGGTTCCAACGCCGCATCTTGCGCACCGATGCGATACCCAAGCCAGGAGTTATAGGCCCGCGTTCATTTCGAGAAAAATACCGCTCATTGCGAATTCCGAGAGAATCTATACCCAATTCATTACATCAATCAATCAAATACACAACCCATCACACCTATACCTCACATGTCACCTCTCTTACACGAGCTACCCCCAAAGTCAACCCTTACATCACTCCACCCATCACCTCTCTCTTACAACCACCCTTTCTCTCTCTATCTCTCTCTTTTCTCTACCCATTTTCCAAGCATCTAAGAGGTTGGCCATCCAAGCATTCTAAGAGAGAATAGTGTTTTGTGTGTGACCCACTTCCCACCCCAAGATCCTTTATCCTAGCCCTTCAATCCCCATCATCTTCCATCAAAGAGAGAGCCAAGGAGTTTGGCATTCCATCAGACTAAGAAGATCGAATGATGGGTGCTCTTATATGTATAGATTTTTTTATTTTTATGATGGGCTAATTGGGGCCTACCGATTAATGGTACGAATCTCACTTTGGACCCTAGGTATGGCCGATGACCCACCATGATTCATATGTTCATCCCATGATGGGGTCATTCTCTATGGACCCCATCATGATGTTTACTTTCCTAGTTTGAAAGGGTCATCTAGACCTTGCATTTTGGTGGAGAAGGGATCTCCACGGTTGATTTTGATTGGTGGGCCCACATGTAATGGGACCCACTTGATGTATGTTTTGTAACGCATGGAAGGGAGGGCCCATAGTGGCGGGGTCCCTCCATCTCACTGTTCTTTCTCTCTTTCTCTCTCTCCCTTTTCTTTTGATGATGATGATGATATATATGTGTGTGGCCCACCCGATGTGATCAAATTTGGACTGTTCAAATTTTTTTTGGACGTCCAGCAATGGAGCCCACTTATTGCCCATTTTCAGGGTGTTGGATGAGGTAAAAACACAAATATCAATTTGATCCTAAACTATGGTGGGCCGCTCATGTGGAACTCACCTTGTAATGTTTCATCCAGGCCCTCCGTCCAATGTTATTGGGCGTTGGATGCTATTGTTTTTAATATATTTATATATATATATATTATAATATTATATATTACATATGTAACATCTCAGATTTTTTCCAACCGGGATTAGACATCCTTAGGCAATGGGTCACTCCTAACGTCTTAACTCAATCCCACAGTCTAAAACTGCTTTTAAACCCATTTCCTTCACAAATCCCACCCTTCACCACCTTGATCTTTCAATTTTTCTAAGTACTTCCACCCTAGACTGTAACGACCCGTAAATTTCCATACTTTGGCTCGAGTACCACCTCGACCAGAAATCAATTAGGATTAAATCCTTTAGAAATTTAACAAAGTTAACTAAGTGTTAAACTCGATTAGCCATGAAATCCGTTGGAATCGCTTTAAATACGATCTGCAAGACCCAAAACTTGTAGAATCATTGACGCTAGGTTACCCTAAAGATTAGGATCAAACTCATTACCCGGCTATTCTCGGGAATGACTTGAAACTTAGACCGCACATCGAAAATCCGATTAACGCAAAGCTAAGGACTTAGGACCGCCTCGCTGGGCTCGATAACCATCTCGGAAATCAGGTCCACGATGTCCCACGCTATTCGCTTAAATCTGGAGTGAGGGAGTGTGAAAATCACTCTTTCCTTTACAAAATAAATATCTGGAATAGTGATCTGGCACCATTCGGTTGCGGATCAGTATTAAGTAACTAGATCGTCAGAATCAGACCAAATTACACCCTCGAATCAGGAAAAATTTCAGGAACATTTACATGTACTTGGAATTTCGGATCGTGGCCCACTGACCATTGAACTGAAGCTAGTCCGCCACGTGTGATCTGGGAATCCGATCAAGTTGAAAACATAATCCCATGTGGATCCATGAGTGATGAGCTTAAGTCTGACGTTTAGCTCAAGGGAGGCCACCAGAAACACTCTTTTGAGCTGGAACATCGCCGAAATGCTTATAATAGTGATCAGGGTCGAATATTGCATATCAGACCCCAGCAATTACCTAATTTTACATACATGATAGTGTTTAATGCCAGGTTTTTCTCGTGTTTTTATTACAGGATGAAATCAGGAGTGTGAATTGGAAATTGATGTTAAAGACATGGTTTTGGCGCTCCAAAATTACCAGAGCACGGGATGGACTCCAGAAAATCAATAATGAAGATTTTACATGCCTGGGATCTGAGGAAAGCAGGACAAAGGGGCCCGAAAAGGGTCCAGAACGTAAGATCATATGTTTTCCGCCATCCGATCAACTCGAAACTTCATACATGTGATGAGGGCCGTAAATTAACCGTACATATTAAATTTTAGCCCTTGCAGATCTCGGAAAGTGGTCCAACGGACAGATCATCCTGTTAATCTACAATTTGGGACCCGCCTGATATTTGGAACTGCCTAAAAATTAGTCCTGACGGTGGAAATAAGATGAGCAAGTGGAAGGACGGAGCAGATTTCTCAAAACCTCACGGTGGGACCCATTTACGGGGCATGCATGTGCACAGCACACGTGCACTGGGTGTGCACCGAACCCAAAGTCGGGTCAGCGCGAGCGCTGACCCGCGTATTCCTTGTCATCTTTAAATATTCGAAAAAAAAAACGCAACAGCGTCTTCCGCTGCGTCCGCCGGTCGTCGGTTGTGGGGTCCACCTTGTGTCCAAATGGACAATCCAAGCCGTCCATCCGCTTCCTGGGGCGGCAATCACCTTCGCCTAGGTGGCGAAATTGCGAGAGGAAGCGACGATCAGAATCCATTCATTCAAACGCAGTTGGACGGTGAGTTCAAAACTCTGTGGCGCCACAAATATCACTCGGAAATCTGCATTCCCGACCGGTTTTCCGTTCCCATCTTAGTGGACGGAGTGGATTTGTAGTTTAAGCAATGGAATGGGACCCACCATCATCGCCGCGCCGTTTCCGCCGTCCGCGTAACGCACGGACGCTGCCAACTTTTCCGGAATTTAGTGGGCCCCGTACGTTATTCGTCTGACCGATCCGATCCATCCATCACGTAGAGGGCCACGAGAACTACAAAACCATGCTGAGATTCTACTCCCATGCGTACACACGTGTGCGGTACAGAGGCCACAAACAAAATTTCGCTTCGGCGACGTTCAAAACCGATCTTTTCGAGATTTCTTCGTGGGCCACGCCAATGGACCTTCAAAACCACCCATTCTTGATCGAAATTTCGTCCGAATCCAATGGACGGGGTGGATTTTCCGAGAAAATACCTCTGTGGGGCCCACCGATCACGGCTGCAAAAATTACACTTCGAGTCCTTCTACGACTCCACCGATTCCACCATCCAGCCTATAAAAGGGAAGTTTTGGACGTGGGAGAGGCATTCAGATCCAAGGAATTCAGATCCAGAGAATTAGAGATCCAGAGCCAGGGAGAGAAGGAAGAGAAGGAGAAAGAGAGAGAGATTGTTCGGTTTGGAATTTTAGTTTATGAATTTTATTTAATATTTTTTATGGATTTTATGGGTAACTAATCTCTCAGAAGGGTGAGATGAAGCCCTTAATTTGATCACTCTTGTATTGGTTGATTTACTTTGAATTTTATTTAATTTGTTTCTTTCTCTCGAGTGGGCTTTATGGGTTTAAATTCCATACTTCTCCATCTATGAACTTGACCAAAGTATAGATGGATGTTGTTTGGATGCTTATTACAGGTGCTTGGGTCTGATCAAGAACAGGTTTCCTATAGAGGAAGGAACAGGGTGCTTTAATGAATTTTGCATACCATGTGCCCGACCAAGGACATGGGATGTATTGTTCATGGCATTGCTTAAAGGAATTAGGCATACCAGTATGCCCGATTTAGGACACAGATTGTGCTTTCTCTATTTAAGTGGTATCAATCAAGGTCAAGGTGAATCAACAGACAAAACAAGGGTTGGGATAATTAGGGGTGGATTCGAAAGTCCTAGTGTTTTCTCTCTGATTGAATTTTCTTCCCTATTCTTAATTGTTTTTATTTTTTTTCCTATAATTGTGCTTAGTAGTTCATACCATTATTTGTTGGATTAGTTAAGGAGAGTCTCAGATTTAAATTGTGACGATCAGTCCTCGTGGGATTCGACCTCGATCTTACCGAGTTTATTACTACATCACAACCCTATACTTGGGGAGTGAACAAGTTTTTGGCGCCGTTGCCGGGGACTGTTTCGTTCCAAATTGAATTTAGGATTCTCTCTTATCATAATTCATAGTCTTAGGATTTTACTAACTTTAGGTTAAAGTTTTTATTTTATTTTTAGAAACTAACATATTTCTTGTTTTGTAGGATTCTGAGATAGAAACTTCTAATTTGGTGATATCTTCCTAATTTCTTTAATTTTTTTATTTTTTTATTTTTATTTATTTTATTTTTATTTTTAGAATTAGGATTTTATTTTTAGAAATTTTTTTAACCTTAGATGTACTATTTTTAAAAACTAACTTGTTTTGTTTTGTTTTGCAGGTTTTTAACATAGGAACTTCTACTCTGGTAACATCCTTCTAACTTCTTCCTTACCTTCTGTATTGCTGTAGGATTTTGCTTTCTTTTAGGATTAGTCTCAGAGTTAAGGTTATACCATGGAATCGTGGGTAGATGCATATGCTGAGTTGGATAGGTTTTATTGGGAAATGCCTGAAGGTTGTGGAATTCAACGTATACCTCAAAATTTCTCTCCATCGAAAACAGACATTGAGAACCGACTAGAGCGTTATGTTCCATCGGTTAATAGGGCCGTATACGATCATAATTATGGGAATGAGGACTATTATCAACCATCATATTCTCCCATGTATGATCAGTATGACTATAACCAGTGGAACCATCAAAACTGGGAAGATGAACCAACAACATATTGTAATAATTATTCTCTTGGATCCCATACCTTTGAGATCCAACCAGAAACGATCCAAGAGGATTCATGTGTTGATCCAGAACAATTCAACCAGCATGTCGCGAAATTGATGAAATCATTAGAAGCACTCAATTCGCGCATTGAAAGGATAGAGGAAACTCGCTCATCCCAACTACAATCCAATCCAGAAATACAATGCGAGGAAAGTGATCCTCACTCGCTTTTAACGAAATCTGGAATTTGGAATGAGGAGTTGGATTCCATTAATGAGCAGACGGTTCAATTCCCCGATGAGTCGATCTCAATGACTGTTCAAAAGAATGGGGAAGATACTTGGGTGTCTTTCAAATACAGTGATGATGACACACTTTCCTTACATGACACACAGGATCTCAATGATGAGGTTGAGGTTAGTTTATTCGAACCTCAACCGAATTTAGAATGTGAGGAAAGCGATCCCATCCCAAGTGTGCACTGCACAGAATTAGACAATGATGCATATTGGGATGATGATCATGGATGTTCAACCCCAATTCCCTTGGAATCAATCTCAAGTTTGGTCCAAGTCAATGATCAAGACGTACATGAAGTGGTTGGTCATAATGAGCCACTCCCCTTACCTAACATGTCTGATTTAAAGGTAGAGGACGGGCCCCTTACAACCGACCCTTCTAACTCTTGTGAAACGTATTTGGACCACTCCTCTGAATTACATGATGATATGATTCGGGAGATGGACGAGCTACTCGATATGACTCTTGAATTTGAAACCACCCAGTTGAGGCCACCATCTGAACTGTTGAATAATGATGATTCATTGCCTCTTCTGAGTAGTATCGATGAAAAGAGTCCATACATCAATGCTTCGTATACTGATCTTCAATCTGTCTGTGCAGGGCTGGAGCAAGAGAGCACACCTCCGTTCACCTTAAAAAATGATGGATTCTTTGGGCAGTTCATCACGAGCTCTAATGTAGAAAATGAGTCACCCTCAGCTGAATGTCCCACCTCTTTGGATGATTGCTTGGCACACTTTGCAGATTCAAACGATCCCATGATAAGAGATATAGTGAATGCCTTGCAAAACAATATCTCGGTAGTCATCACTGACCGAGAGGACCCTTACTCTGAAGCCCCTCCTTCCACAAATCCTGAATATTTACCATTAAGGGAGGAGGAGCTAACGATTGAACCGAAGTCTGCTACTTCGGAATGTGTTGAGACTACGTCACTTTCTGAGAATTTTTCTGACTTTCATCTATGTGTAGTCTCTGATTCACCACTGGATACTAACTTCGAAACTTCTTCTGTCGCAGGTGAATCGTATATACTCTGGATACCTCAGGCGAATCAACGAAAAATTTCTTATGAGGTACATAAGTTTCTTTGGAAGGTCAAGCTCCAAGGCGTCCAAGCCTATTGCAACAAGGGCTTCTGGATGATCCTGTTAAGAAACCTATTGAGAAATTTATCACGATACTGGCCGGAAGAGGAACCTTGCAGCATGACTGAGTAGTTTTTCCCTGCTTTCTTAGGACTAGGGTAGTTTCCTTTATGTTGTTTTAAGATAGACGTTAAAATTAGCACTCCTGGGAGGCAACCCAGTCTTTTGTTTTATGCTTTTTCTAATTAGTTAGTTCAATGTTTGTGGGTAACATTACTGCAAACCCTCACGAGACTACAACTCGTCCACTAGGGGTAACCTAGGGGTTTAAAGGCTTGTTGCATACGCTAAATGCAATCGAGAGCACCTGCGAAAGTGGTATAGGTAGGATTTTCTGTTATTTTTTATTTTATTTTATTTTTATATTTGCTTATGTTGATTTCTCTCTTGAACTAACCTGTTTTACGATGATATTTTTTTTTGAGAAAGCTTCTTGATTCTCCATCCAGGTATTGTCTTTCCATTACTCATCTTTTATTCTCGTTGTCCCATGTGCATTGCATGCTTATTTCTTTTACATTGAGGACAATGTAGATTTTAGGTTGGGGGTGGGAGATTAGGTTACCTAATCAGTATTTTCTTGGTCTTGAGCAAAATTTGTGAAAATTTTAAATTTTTTTTTAAAATTCCTATTGAATTCAAGGTAATTTTGAAGGATAGTTGTGGTTTCTTTAACATTATAAGATATGTGATGTTAGTAACTTATAACTCTTGGATCTGGCCATCTGCTTGATTTCACAGTCAATTTTGAATTGTTAATTCATGATTAGAAGTTGTAAACATTTATTGAGCCATGATTCCACATATCACATCTCACTTACACATTAAGTGTTGGTTTGATAACTGAATGATTAACTTGGTAAAAAGAAGAATTAAAAGGCTAAGTCACATAATCCTCACCATAGGTTTGCTCCCTATAGGTGTGGATTTGATTCTCCATAGTTGACATATGAAAAAAAATTTATATGACAAGTTTTCGCCATAGGTTTGCTCCCTATAAGTGAGAATTTGATTCCCCTCATTTGCGTTACAGCTCATAAAGAAAATCTAAAGCTGGTAAAATGAAAAGTTAATCTGTGAGATAAGTGTTGGTTTCAAGCTTGGTTGTCACGAATTACTAATGATGTCATGAAATTGACAATTGGATCTTTTACTGATTGTAAGTCGAGATTACACTTTACATTCATGGAACTCAATGTTTAGGAATGTTCTAATTGATGGAATAATATTTTGTAATTGATTATGGAGTTTACTGTAAGCTTGATTCCAAGAGAAAAATTTCACACACCAATCATGAATCTTAGAATTTTCACATCTCAGCTATCTGTCTACAAGTCACTTGAGTTTACAGGAATTGTCTTTATATCTGAAATTATTTTTCGCATGTTTTGCTCGGGACTAGCAAAATGCTGGTTGGGGGTTGTGATCAGGGTCAAATATTGCATATCAGACCCCAGCAATTACCTAATTTTACATACATGATAGTGTTTAATGCCAGGTTTTTCTCGTGTTTTTATTACAGGATGAAATCAGGAGTGTGAATTGGAAATTGATGTTAAAGACATGGTTTTGGCGCTCCAAAATTACCAGAGCACGGGATGGACTCCAGAAAATCAATAATGAAGATTTTACATGCCTGAGATCTGAGGAAAGCAGGACAAAGGGGCCCGAAAAGGGTCCAGAATGCAAGATCATATGTTTTCCGCCATCCGATCAACTTGAAACTTCATACATGTGATGAGGGCCGTAAATTAACCGTACATATTAAATTTTAGCCCTTGCAGACCTCGGGAAGTGGTCCAACGGACAGATCAACCCATTAATCTTCAATTTGGGACCCGCTTTGATATTTGGAACTCGCTTTAAAAATTAGTCCCGACGGTGGAAATAAGATGAGCAAGTGGAAGGACGGAGCAGATTTCTCAAAACCTCACGGTGGGACCCATTTACGGGGCGTGCATGTGCACAGCACACGTGCACTGGGTGTGCACCGAACCCAAAGTCGGGTCAGCGCGGGCGCTGACCCGCGTATTCCTCGTCATCTTTAAATATTCGGAAAAAAAACGCAACAGCGTCTTCCGCTGCGTCCGCCGGTCGTCGGTTGTGGGGTCCACCTTGTGTCCAAATGGACAATCCAAGCCGTCCATCCGCTTCCTCGGGCGGCAATCACCTTCGCCTAGGTGGCGAAATTGCGAGAGGAAGCGACGATCGAATCCATTCATTCAAACGCAGGTTGGACGGTGAGTTCAAAACTCTGTTGGCCGCCACAAATATCACTCGGAAATCTGCATTCCCGACCGGTTTTCCGTTCCCATCTTAGTGGACGGAGTGGATTTGTAGTTTAAGCAATGGAATGGGACCCACCATCATCGCCGCGCCGTTTCCGCCGTCCGCGTAACGCACGGACGCTGCCAACTTTTTCGGAATTTAGTGGGCCCCGTACGTTATTTGTCTGACCGATCCGATCCGTCCATCGCGTAGAGGGCCACGAGAACTACAAAACCATGCTGAGATTCCACTCCCATGCGTACACACGTGTGCGATACGGAGGCCACAAACAGGCTGCTCGGCGACGTTCAAAACTGATCTTTTCGAGATTTCTTCTGTGGGCCACGCCAATGGACCTTCAAAACCACCCATTCTTGATGAAATTTCGTCACGAATCCAATGGACGGGGTGGATTTTCCAGAAAAATACCTCTGTGGGGCCCACCGATCACGGCAACGAAAAATTACACTTGAGTCCTTCTACGACTGCACTTGCCGATTCCACCATCCAAATAGCTATAAAAGGGAAGTTTTGGACGTGGGAGAGGCATTCAGATCCAAGGAATTCAGATCCAGAGAATTAGAGATCCAGAGCCAGGGAGAGAAGGAAGAGAAGGAGAAAGAGAGAGAGATTGTTCGGTTTGGAATTTTAGTTTATGAATTTTATTTAATATTTTTTATGGATTTTATGGGTAACTAATCTCTCACTAGGGCTGAGATGAAGCCCTTAATTTGATCAGCTCTTGTATTGGTTGATTTACTTTGAATTTTATTTAATTTGTTTCTTTCTCTGAGTGGGCTTTATGGGTTTAAATTCCATACTTCTCCATCTATGAACTTGACCAAAGTATAGATGGATGTTGTTTGGATGCTTATTACAGTGCTTGGGTCGATCAAGAACAAGTTTCCTATAGAGGAAGGAACAGGGTGCTTTAATGAATTTTGCATACCATGTGCCCGACCAAGGACATGGGATGTATTGTTCATGGCATTGCTTAAAGGAATTAGACAGTCTGTATGCCCGATTTAGGACACAGATTGTGCTTTCTCTATTTAAGTGGTATCAATCAAGGTCAAGGTGAATCAACAGACAAAACAAGGGTTGGGATAATTAGGGGTGGATTCGAAAGTCCTAGTGTTTTCTCTCTGATTGAATTTTCTTCCCTATTCTTAATTGTTTTTATTTTTTTTCCTATAATTGTGCTTAGTAGTTCATACCATTATTTGTTGGATTAGTTAAGGAGAGTCTCAGATTTAAATCGTGACGATCAGTCCTCGTGGAATTCGACCTCGATCTTACCGAGTTTATTACTACATCACAACCCTATACTTGGGGAGTGAACAAATAGCAGTAACCCTTGAACCTGAGTCTATTTTGGGGAGGTTTTAGGCTATAAAAGGGCCTTAGAATAGCCCCTCTCACAGCCATACGAATTTGGGATAAAACCCTAATGAGAGAGAGAGAAAAGAGAGAGAAGACTTGGGATTTGTGGGAGCATTCCTCCTACTGCTTTCAATCATCGCACGGCCTGCACCGCCTCTTTCCAGGCGCTTTCCCGGCGATATCAACTCCGTTTTAAGGTGAGAAACCCTAACCCTAGGTCTGATTTGAAATGTATAGGCTTTAGGTTGTGAAATAGCTAACCGATTTCACTCTTCAGGCAAGAAAACTCCCGAATACGGAAGCTCATCCAACCTTGCTGATTCGTTGAGATTCCAAGGTGAAAGGTGAGGACTTTAGGTGTATAAGTTGCGGTTTTCAACGCTTTCAATGTCAGTTAATGGTAGATTCATGATCTGCATGCAATTGCACATGTACAAAGTGCTTTTCGTTTTCTGTTTCGATTAGAATTGTAGAATTTGGAATTTCACATACTCTAGGTATTCGTATGAAATACCGTATACGTATTTTTTATGGAAATGTGTTTGACATGTTTATTTATCGTATGGGTATATGATGTATGGATAAAATACTCATTTGGCGAAAGGGTTCGCCTAAATACATGTTTATTAATATACATCATGTATGTAGAAATACGGTATTGTAAGAAGACCGTATACGTGTATATTTTAGCGATATGTTTGTCATGATTAATTGTTGTATAAATATATTATGTTCGTATAAATTAATTGCTTGGCGAAAGGAATCGCCGTATTACAAGTTTCCTTGTAAATACTACGTATGTTGAAATTGTGTATACTAGAACTACCGTATATGTGTGAATTTTGGAAATGCAATTGTCATGAGTATTTGCTGTATGATTATGATATACATGGATAAAATACCCGCTTGGTGAAAGGATAGCCCTAATACGTATTTTACTAACATACGTCATATATGTTGGAATAGTGTACTCAAAGTGTTTGTGTAAATGCTTGTGAGAGTAAATGCTTTGATGTTAGCACCGTAGGTTGGTGCTGAGATGGAATTCGCGACTACCTTAGAGACATGTAGGATTCCCTCCATGTGGTTGTTTACTTCGACCACTCACATACGATGTATATGTGTTTGTATCCCTATCTGTATAGTGCTTTATTACATGCTTTACAACATGTTTTATAACATGCTTTGTGACATGCCTCCTAACATGTTTGTATTACTTTGTTTATCATGCTTAACTCAACATGCTATTGATGAGAACTGTTTGAGTTTGGGACTATGTCTATAGTCCAAACATTCGGTACCAGACTTGAGATTGTGACTGAGATTCATTGTCGCCACAAGGAATGTGTCTGATGAACCCGAGTCGTACTTCGGTTGGCGATAGTGGTTGGCCACACAGAGTGCTTTTGCGCTTCATATCGCCCAACTCGTTGTGCGCTCGAACTGGTCAGGCTCGTCAATTAACCCGATATGTCGAATGTGTGTTCACCATGTTTGGTCATTACTGTTTGAACCTAGGGTACCAAACTTACCAGTGGCAATCCCGTTAATCATGGTACCTCGATCCGCTAAGACTCATGAGCCGGACATGGTGGTATGGGACACCGTGGCCCATGTGTCGGCCTATCTTTGGGGCCATGTGCCTCCCCGTAGTGACCATTGAGCAACCCAAACTCGTGAGCCAAATACGGTGGTATGGGACACTGTATTCGAGCTGTCGATACTTACGGCGAGAGCCAAGTACGGTGAGACCTGTACTCATGCTGACGGGCGACGAGTCCTCTGTAGTATCTTCGAGTATACTCCAAGGTCTGTGATTGACGACGAGTCTTTCACAAAGAACTAGAAGTATGAGTTGAGTAGTACGGTGAGACCTGTATTCGAGTTGACGGCTAGTGATTGAGTCGAGTACAGTGAGACCTGTACTCGAGCTGACGGTCAGCAATTGAGCCGCATACAGTGAGATCTGTATCCGTACTGACGGGTGACGAGCCCTTTATGATGTCTTCGCTACGCCTCTCAAACCATAATATCATATGAGATTAACTAGGACTGACGACCCTAGAATGGATCATGTTTGGGAATGATACAAGGGAGGTACCTTAGTTTTCCAATACTGCTGTTTGAAATGGATTAATAATAACTCGGTAATCATGCTCATCATCGCACCGCATGTGCCTAGTAGATGTGAAGCACTGAGGGAGTTATGCATTCGCGAACGTAAGATGTTGTCGCATGAGGGTGGTTTGGCAAGGGCATACATCATCATGTCATTTCATACTTGCATTTAACAAGAGTAGTTAAACTTGTTGGATTGTACCGCTTTATCATTACTGCTTAATTAAGTTGATAACATGTTAACCTATGCCTTATTGTTCCACTGAGTTAGCTACTCACTCCCACGTTACGGGACGGTGTTTGCAACACCAACCAGACTCTGTTATAGGTATAGGCGGCCGCAGACGGTTCAGGAGCCGGAGCCCGATTTCGACGAGGACCAGGATGAGTTCTCATTTATGCAGTACTCTAACGGCTATGCTTAGGCCGACTGCATCGCGAGGACTTCAGGACTCATCTTTTAGATTGTATTTTGATTTTTGACTCAGAAATAGTACATGTATTTGGATCGAGTTAGTGTTCATACTCTGGTATTCACAAAAAGTTTTGTTTCTTTACATACCTTAAATATACAATTTCAGTCTTTCGCTTGCCTTTATACAACTGAACTGGAGTATGAATTACTGTTTTTGGTATAATCTCATTCATGTTTATTGCTCTAACTCAGACAACATTTAATCATCATTGTGTATGTTGCATAAGTGATGCGTTGGAACTCGGGAGTTGAGTTCATACTCGACCCCCGAATTTCAGGGCGTTACATAGACACTATCTTAAACTAGCTAAGTAGTATAACTTGGATCACTTTATATACAAACTGCAAAGGACTAAGTACCACCTCAGACGGAAATCTTACAGGACTAAATCCTTTAGAAATTTGATAAAGTTAACTAAGTGCTAAACTAGATTAGCCATGAAATCTGCTACAATTGTTTTAAATACGATCTGCAAGATCCAAAACTTGTAGAATCATTGACGCTAGGTTACTCTCAAATCTAGAATCAAACTCATTACCCGACTGCTCTCGGGAGCACGTTGAAACTCCGTATCAGATCTAGACCGCATGTCGGAAGTCCGAATAATACCAAGTTAAAGAATTAGGACCACTACGCTGGGCTTGACAACCATCTCGGAAATCAAATCCAGACAGTGTCCCACGGTTGTTCGCTTGAGTCCGGAGCGTGAGAGGGTGAGAACACTTGTTTTCTTTACAAAATAAATATCTCAAATAGTAATCTGAGACTTGTTACTTGTGGGTCAATATTAAGCAACCTGACGGTCAGAATCTGACCCAAATACACCTTCGGATCAGGAAAATTTTCATAAACACATCCATGTACTTAGAATCTCCGATCGAGATTCACTGACCGTTGAACTGAAACTGGTCCGCTACGCGTGATCTGAGAAGCCGACTGGAACGAAAACTTAACGAAACCTAGATCCTGTGTTAGTGAGCTTAAGTCCGACCTTTGGCTCAAGGGGGGCCGCCAGAAGTCCTCCGTTGAGCTGAAACGGACTTGCTTTGGTTATAACCTAAGTATACCTTGACCTGAAGTCTATTTCAGTGACTTTTTAGGCTATATAAGGACCTTAGAACTCTCTCTCTCATAGTCATACGAATTTGAGAGAAACCCTAGAGAGAGAAGAGAAAAGAGAGAGAAAGTGAGAGAGATGTGAGAGATTCTTCCTGCCTTGCTTCCTTGCTGCTATTAGTGCTTAACCACTCCATTCTAATCGCTTTCCCGGCGATTCCAGCTCCGTTTCTAGGTAAGAAACCCTAACTCTAATCTGATTTGGGGTGTTGATAGTTGTAAGTTATGAAATAGCTAACCTATTTCATTCTATAAGTTATTAAATTGTCGAATACGGAAGCTTGGCAAACCTATCCACTCTGTTACGATTCTACGACAAAAGGTGCAGACTTTAGATGTATAGGTTATAGTTTTCAACATTTTCAATGTTAGATAATGATAAATTCATGATCTACATGCAATTGCATATGTACAAAGTGCTTTCTGTTTTCTGTTTCGATTAAAGACGTAGAATATGAAATTTTACATATTCTAGGTATTCGTAAAAAATACTGTATACGTAAAAATTTTGGAAATGTGTTTGTCATGATTATTTGTTGTATGAATATAATATATATGGATAAAATACTTAGTTGGTGAAAAGACTCGCCATAATACATGATTTGCTAATATACATTATGTATGTAGAAATAGTGTATTCTAGAAAGTACCGTATACGTATAAATTTTGGAGATGTGTTTACCATGATCAGTTGTTGTGTGAATATATTATATATGCGTAAAATACTTGCTTGGCGAAAGGACTCGCCCTAATACATGTTTTGCTAATATACACTATATATGTTATAATAGTGTATTTTAAGTTTTGTGAAAATGCTTTGTGAGAGTAAGTGTTTGGATGATAGTGTCTTAGGTAGGTGTTGAGATGGGATTCTCAGCTACCTTAGAGACGTGTATGATTTCCTCCATGTTAGTTGTTTACTTTAACCGCTTACTTATGAAATATGTGTGTTTGTATTCTTGTTTATATAGTGCTTTATAACATGCTTCATAACATGCTTTATGACATGCTCGTTAACTTGATTGAATTACTTTGTTTAATATGTTTTACTCTACATACTCTAAATAAGGATTGATTGAGTTTGGGACTATGCTTATAGTCCAGACAATCGGTACCAGACTTGAGATCGTGGTTGAGATTCATTTCGCTACATACGATGTGTTTGACGAACCCGAGTCGTACTTTAGTTGGCGACAGTGGTTAGGGCACGCGAAGTGCTTATGCACTTCATGTCGTTCAGTTGATTGTGCGCTCGAGCTAGTCAGGCCCGTTAAGTAACCCGATATGTCTAATGTATGTTCACCATGTTTGGTCGCTACTGTTTGAACTTAGGGTACCAAACTTACCAGTGAAAATCCCATTAACCATGGTACCTCAATCCGCTAAAACTCATGAGCCGGGCATGGTGGTATGAGACACCGTGGTCGAGTTATCGGCCTACGCTGGGGCCACGTGCCTCCCCGTAGTGACCAGTGAGCAAGCAGACTCGTGAGTCGAATATGGTGGTATGAGACATTGTATTTGAGCTGTCGACACCTACGACGAGAGCCGAATATGGTGAGACCTGTATTCGTGTTGACGGGTGATGAGTCCTTCATAGTGTCTTCGAGTATACTCTACAGTTTGTGATTGGCGATGAGTCGTTCGCAGCAACTAGAGCATGAGTTGAGCCGAGTACGGTGAGACCTGTATTCGAGCTGACGGCCAGCGATTGAGCCGAGTGCGGTGAGACCTGTAATCGAGCTGACGGCTAGCAATTGAGCCGTATACGGTGAGATCTGTATCCGTGCTGACGGGTGACGAGCCCTTTGTGATGCCTTCGCGAGGTCTCTCGAACCATAATATCGTATGAGATTATCTAGGTTTAATAACCCTATAATGGATCATGTTTGGGAATGATACAAGAGAGGTACCTTAGTTTTCCAATACTGCTGTTTGAAATTGACTAATAACAACTCGGTAATCATGCTCATCATACATTGCATGTGCCTGAAAGATGTGGAACACTGAGGAATGCAAGCATGCTGCGAACGTAAGATGGTGTCGCACGAGGGAGTGTGTGGTGAGGGCATACATCATGACTGCATTCATACTTGCATTAATAAGAGTATTTATAATTGTTGATTGTACTGCTTTATCATTACTGCTTGACTGTTTTGATAACACATTAACCTATACTTTATTGTTCCACTGAGTTAATCACTCACTCCCACGTTACGGGACGGTGTTGTACACACCGACCAGACTTGTTTGAGTTTCAGATGATGGCGATGTTGCGAAGCGGAGTCGAACTTTATAAGGATGAGGAGGATTCCTCCTTTATGCTGTTTCAGGCGGGTTCCTGTGAGCCGTGTCTTGATCGACGGGGTATAGGGATGTTATCTAGATGACTTTACACTTTTCGTATAAATTGGACTTGTACTTGTAATTATTTAACCTGGTAACCTTATCACACTCTAGAGACTCACCATAGTGTATATATTTTATCTATCTATCACAGTCTTTTACTTGTAAATTTAACTGTCTCTGGAGAATGATATGTTGTTTTGGCTTAATCTCACTCATGTTCACTACTCTAATACAGACGACATTCAATCATCATTCATTTTGTTGCATAAGTGATGCGTTGGAACTCGGGAGTTGAGTTTATGCTCGACCCCCGATTTACTGGGCGTTACAATATATGATGGTGGGCCCTACGTGGGACCCACCCATGTGGAGCGGATTGGCTGGTGCGTTTTATACCAACTATATAGCTGTTATAGTGACGTCACCAAGTTCTGTGGGACTCACCTGACGTGTGTGGATTTCATCCACATCGTTCGTCCATCTGAATGGGACCCACCTGATGCGTGGGTAGAATCCACGCAATTCGTTCATCTGGGCCAGCAGCCTGCTGGACCCACATCAACAGTCGTGTGGGCCCACCCACACTTGCTACACGTGTGGAATGAGACCCACGGTGATGTATTTATTATATATCCACTCCGTCCACCTGTACAGGACGGTGGACCCACTGTATTGTATGTGTGTTATACACATGGTCCATCCACACTGTCCAGATGGCTGGACAGTGGGACAAACCTTGATGTATGTAGTTTACATCCATGCCATCCACCTGTTTTGCATCCACACCGTCCATTCAATTGGCGAGCTTGTCTTGAGGCCTGAGACTAAAAATGAGGCAGATCTACCAGGTGGACCACACTACAAAAAATAGTGGAGAGTTGAACGCCTACCATTGAAATCCTTTAGGGATCACAGAAGTTCTGGATCAATATGATATTTGTTTTTCCTCTTGATTCAGGTCTTTGTGACCGTATGAACAGATTGGATGGAAAATAAAAGTTATGGTGGGCCCTAAGAATTTTAAACGGCAGAAATCATTATCTCCACTATCATTTGTGGTATGTTTCAGATGATCTTCCGTTATGATTCATTTGGGTAATGCTAAAAAATAACCTCTTAAAATAGATGAATGGTGTAGATGGTGTGGCCCGTAGATGCGGCCCACTTGATGTATATGAGGCCCATTGGTGCGACCCATGTGATGCCGACCACTTGATGTATATGAGGCCCATTGGTGCGGCCCGTGGATGCTGACCACTTGATGTATATGAGGCCCATTGGTGCGGCCCGTGGATGCCGACCACTTGATGTATATGAGGCCCATTGGTACAATCCATTGATGCGGCTCACTTGATGTATATGAGGCTTATTGGTGTGGCCCATTGATGCAAGCCACTTGATGTATTTGAGGCCCAAGGGTTGAGGTCCAATGTGATGTATATAAATACCATGAGCGAGGCCCAATGAGACGTATGTGAGGCCTTTGCGTGGGGCCGAATGTGATGTATATGAGGTCCATTGCGATGTGTGATCCCACCATGATGTATGTAATGATGTTTATGGCGGACCATGCCTTGGGAGTAATAATGTTTATGGCGGACCATGCCTTGAGAGCAATGATGGGTTGACGTCCACATTGTAAGAGCAATGATGGTTAAATGTTCGCATTGTAACTCTCCCTAGGGCCCATTATTAGGCCCATACTTGTTGTGTGTAGGCCGTCTAGGCACATCTTCGTTATGAAGATAGTTCATCACCATATAACATACTTAGTATAACTCCATGATTCATATCCATAAGCATCATATGTATGCTTAATATAAGAAGTGACTAATCATAGTATATGCCATTGGGCAGATTGTTTATGAGACTCACTGATAGGAGTCGCCTACATGAGCGCACGGTACGCGCAGGATTGCTGCATGACTGGACAGTGATTCATGCATCTCGCATTTGTGTGACATGATTACTGTACGCCCTAGCGACATCAGAGCCGTGGCCTCCACAAGTACATTGTGGATGACCAGATTGGATACCGGAATACTTGGTTCTAGCACTGTGGGCACATAGGATGTCCTTAGGTAAAAGTTCCATAACCTTTTTGGTACCAGGAGATGCTCTAACGTCTACATCGAGTAGATACACGAGTGCACGAGTGCTGAATACCAGTAGGCCTCGTCTCCCACTGTGTCGTGGTCAGTTGGAAGGGGGTGTGGCCTTATCCGCCCGAGTGAGGGGGTTGTAAGCTAGGCTGAGTTTGACCAGCTCACAAATGGGTCCGCTATCGACGAGCCGGGTAAGTATTGACGAACTACTGGTCAGGAGGATAGTGTGGTCTCTTCCACTCGCTGGGCTGTGTAGCTAGGGAGGCGACAGTCAGTGTGGAGTGTACTAGACCTCAATAATATCTTAGAAGGGAGTCGTACTGATATGGAAACTGTACTGATATATATACTTGATGAAGACTGACATGCTTGTGTTGCATCTCGCATATGACATTTAGCTACGTAGGCCTCACATCGCATGGCCTTGGTATGACAGATAGCATTCATGCTTTGCATCGCATAGCCTTGGTGCAACTGATAGTATTCATGGACTGACCAACATATTTCCGCATTACTCTGATATTGCATACTTGACACTTGCCTTGCGCACACACTTACACCACCCTCTCATCTTTTCGTAAGCTTATGTACGATCGTTGCGTGTAGGTGACGTTGCATCGCAGCAGCACGGAGGCAGGGGTGTGTAGTTGAGCTTTTGGAGTTCCGATATATATATAAATTTGTATTTCCCTTTCCGCGTTGTACTCAAAGTTTTTGATATAGTGGATGTGTGGTGATATTGTTTTGTGACTTGGTTATGCTTGTGATTATGTTCCATTACAAAAAAAAAAATTCATATTGAAAATCCTCCTTGTAGGATCTCAGGATCGGAATTTAGTATATGGGTGCCAGAAGCCGAGAATGGGGCATTACAGAGGATGTCAGCGTCGAATTCGGCAATCGGAAATTCTGTGAGCCCGGTTTTCAAGTTTGGGGCGTGACACAACATGTTGTGTGTCGAGCATCAACTCCATCAGTCATATGCACCATTCTACGGCGGGTAATGGGCTTAAAAATAAAGTCAATCCATGACTTGGGTGTGCCACGCCACATAATAGAGGGGTTACCCTCCCCTTAAAACATCTATAAACATTTATTAGGCCCATCGAAATGTTGTTCACAAATTCAGCCCATCCATTGCATGTGTCTCACCTGGATGAGGGTTCAAGTAGGCTCTACCTAGTGCTTTTATATGTTTTAAGCATGTCTTCAAATAGTTTTAGATGGTATGGCTCACCTGAGTTTCGTATGTGACTGATTTTTGGGATATCCCATGCCGTAAAGGGGACTCATCAAATTCACAGTGTTGATGTTCGACACGCATCATGGTGGGGCCCAAACAGCTCAACCTTATGGGAAGTTCCCTTGAGGTCGACCTTATAATACCATTTGTGTGTGCGCGTGGGTAGGTGTGTGTACACGCGCATGCACACATGTGGATTTATGTAGGCACCGTGCGCGACTAGTAATCCCAACATTAAGCAGTTAGCTAATGTCGAAGCTCGGTAGCCCTATCATGATTCAAGTGTTTTATCCGTGTTGTGCATTCATTTTGCTGGCTCATTTTACTCAAATCTTAAACCAACCACACCACGAGAAATAATGTGGATTGAATGCTTACCATTGACTTGTTTTTTGAGGGCTACATAAGTTTTGGGCAAACATTAACAAATTGATATTTATATTTTCCCTTCATTTGAGTTTGTGTGACCCTATGAATAAGTTAGTCAAATAAACATGATGGTGGGCCCTAAGAAGTTTTTTTTATGGTGGATGTTTAATTGTAACATCCCGGATTTTCACTGTTTTGGATTTCCAAAAAATCCTTGAAATTTATTTATTTATTTTTTATTATTAACTTATAATATCACTTAACGACCATTAACACTCAATGTTAGTTTATTCTGGGGTGGACTAGTCTAGTTATGATGGGACCAAGTACGGGCCCCCAAGCCAGATGGCCTGTTTGCACTTAACAACAGCCCGTGTGGGCCGCCCAGCGACCGAGGAAGGTCAGAAAAATCTAAAAATTTAGGAAATCATAGATCTCACTGGGCTTGTGGTCCATCGCGGACTGCGGACCCAGTGGACACCCAAAAGTACCATCTGGCGCTTGCCCAATGCGCCCCACCAATGCCAGATTGGAATCTGGCACTTACAAATAAAACTGAGATACCAGGCGTTCCAGCCGTCGGATTTCTTTCAAATTTGCGGTGACGGTCTAATATATTTTTCTACGCACGTCCACTAAATCTGGGACCCGATCGTGGCACGGTGACCGTTGATCGCAAATCGGACCCGTACGACCAAACCCCGCATCCGTTCGTTCCCAAATTTTGTAAGGCCCCTCATCGGGCCATGGACCACTTATTCTATAAATTTCATGGCCAGAGGGCCATTAGAAATGCTCCAATCACCAAAATGGCCCCCACAGGACCACTTAAAGGTCAGAAACGCTTTCTCAGATCATATTTCCGTTCATCCGTTCGTCCCCAATTTTTGCATGGGCCCTAGTCGGGCTATAAGGCACATTCACGCCGAATTTGGTGGCTAGAGGGGTGATAGGGCCCTAGATCCTAGAAAGACCCTCCCATAAGTCTAGTATAGTAAAAACCTAGCCCTTGGGGCCATTTACACCAAACCTGGCATTATAAAAAGGCCCCATTTGGGCACCCCCTCTCCCCATACGATTTTGCCCTAGAGAAGGAAAGAGAGAAGAGAGAAAAAGGGAGAGCAAGAGGAGAAAGGAGAAGAAAGTGTGGGTGAAGAAGAGCTATGTGGACCTTAGATCAAGGTGGGGCCCAAGGAAATCAACCATTTCAACTTTCTACTTCTCCTCAAGGAGAAGCTCTCCTCCACAACCTCCATAATCATCCGTTGGCCGTCTAGATAAGATCCTTCACTTCTTCTTCTTGGAATCCATGTATTGAGAAGGGATTGGCATGAAATTTCTCACATGCAGGTTTGGTTTTAGGGATTAGGCCGATCTACCCCGAAATCCATATCTCTAGGTCGTTTCCAAGCCTCCATCAAATCTAAGGTGCGGACTATTATTCTTAGGTGGCCTTGCACCAATTTTAGTGTGGGTTTAATGATTTTGATTGCTTGGATGCTATGATTGAATAATCTAGAGAAAACCTAGGAGTTGTATATTGTTGGAATTGTATGGATTGCATGCTTAGCTTTCATAATGATGTTGATCTTGCTTCTCACATGATATTATGTATGGGTGATAGCTTGTTCATGATTGCTCTATCATTTTTCCTCATATGCGGTGTTTCAATGCATGTATGATTTATTATCCATGTGCACATGATTTCTGAAATTGGAGGAAGTGCTTAACTTCCTCACACACACACACATAACTCTCATGTACTTATTTCATGTTATGGTTAGTCTTGCTTGTTATGAGAATCTGAATGGCATGTGAGATGTATGAGAACATGTGGTCGCTATGGTAGTTGATAATCTATAGAATTGGCATGTTACGGATCCCCTCATACCCTTGGGTTGGTCAGGAACATGATGAGCGAAGGTGGCTCCAAGGGTAGGGCCACCTCGAGGCTAAACCCGTGAGTTTGGGCGGGTGTGTTCGGGTGGCTGTAGTTTGACTACATGGGTCTCTCGTGCCCGAGGTCGCTCGTCTCACGCTCGCCTGGCTCGTGCGATCTAGCCTACAATCTGATCAACCCTGTTTGTTAACCCTGTGTGCCCACATATGAATGGAATCTGAACCACCCTGCAACCATTGTAGCCCATTGAAAATTCACTTGAAACTGGTCCACAGCCTCGTGAGCCGGGCATAGTGGAATGGGACACTATGTCCGAGTCGGCCTATGTTGGGGTACCGCGCCTCCCGTAGTGACCGCGAGCGATCCCTTCCTTTCGGCACTCCTCATGTGCTTGGTGTCGGGATGAGGAACCCGACGGGATCACGGACCGCGAGGTCTCGGCCTCACACATTGATGGGGTCTTGGCCTCAACCAGTTTAGGGCATTGATACGTAGGGTGAATCGAATCCCCAACCCTTTGGATGAATGAACTTAATTAATAACTCGGCTAACACGATCGCATTGCACGCATTAGTTAGGGTGGCGACTCGGAAGTCGAGGTCGCTCTGAGGGAGTGTTGTCATATGCGATCGTTAGATGGAGTTGCTTGAGGGAGTGTTGTGGCGAGGGCATGCATCATATCATCCCGCATGCATGCATTTTAAATAAGAGTTATTAGGTGTTGATGATTGTCTGCTTTTCATTAAGTTCATATTACAATTGATGCTTGTTGTAACTTGAGACCAATAGTTCACACTGAGTTGATCACTCACTCCCACTCTGGGACGGTGTTTTAAAACACCAACCAGACCCATTCATAGATGCAGGTGACCCAGTGCATGAGGAGCCTGGCGAGGCGAGTTTGGATAAGGAGGACGGACTCTCCTACTTGCAGCTGATGGGCGGCTCTCCATCGGCTTGATCGGGCTGAATTTGGATTTGCTGAGCCGTGGGCTCAGCTTTACTCTTTTTGGACATAGCCTTCTTTTATTATCCTGTTGGGCAACGCCTTGGGCGACCCTTTATTAGTTTTGGACCTGTACATTTGTGAGATTTCCTTCATTTTAGTAGACTGGTGCGATTGTGCTTCATGCTTCAGGTAATTCCAAATTGCGCAGTTAAATTTGCTTAATCATAAAAACCATAAATGCATGACAAGTGACACTCGGGAACTCGGGAGTCGAGTCTATACACGACCCCCGATTTTCCGGGGCGTTACATTAATCAATATTGTTTTCTATAGTATGGTCCACCTGTTAGTTGAATCTGCCTCAATTTGGGCTCATGCCCTAAAATAGAGAAAATTACCACTGTAGACCCCACCTTTTATCCAGCGTCTTTTACGAAGGATCCAAAATTACCTTCCCAACTTAAACCTTTTATGTACTGATAGAGCATTTGAGGATGAAAAAACCCCTGCTTATGCTACTTACGGCTACGGTTATAATCCGTAGCCATAGGTCTGAAAAATCACATTGAAAAGCAGGGGTATATTCGTCCTCAAATGCTCTGTCCATACGTGAAAGGTCTAAGTTGAAAAGGCAAGTTTTTGATACGGCGGATAAAAGGTGGGGTGGGTTTACAGTGGTAATTTTCTCCATAAAATAGGATGTCAAAATGGCTGAACAATGTAAATAAAACGCATACATGATGGTGGGTCCAGGGAGCTTTGACTGGTGTTGAGTCCATGATGTTCACGGTTTAAATAATTTCCGCACGGTACTGTGCAGACACTGGGCCACAACACTGTATGGAGAAAAAAAAACTCTGATACTCTGACAGAGCATGGTCCATGATACACAACCACTTAGAATTTTCTTTAAATGGAAAATGGAAAAAAATCCAATGGTCCTATTTCAACAAACAAAGGTCCAATAATCAGAGGTTATAGCTGTTCAAAGTGTCAACGGATTTCACAATTTAGTGTCTTGGTGCCTGCGTATCAAGCGTCACAAGCGGGCAGAGCATCAAAGAAGTCCCCTTTTATGATGTGGACCCGAATTTAAACTGGGCCAATTTGTCAGACCGTTTAAAAGATCAGGTCAGAATCGGGTTTCCCAATTTGGGCATGGTTAAAATGGTCGGTCCAGCGGATCCTTAGGCCCGGTTAAAACTTCAAACTGATCATCTGAGTATATGACTATGAGTGATCTTATGAGTTTTGATCCAACTGGTTGGACCACAAGATACCGTCCACCCAGTTTATTACTTCTAACCAGTCATGTAAGTGCAACATCCAAGCCAGGAAATTGGTTGGTCCCACCATGAGGATCACCTTATGACATTGAAAACAGTTTTTAGCCATTGATGAATGATAAAATATAAGTGTGGTCCACCTGACAAATGGATGTAGCTGAGTTTTGCATAAGGTAAATCCTTCTGATGGGACAAACCTACTGGACGGCTTAGATGCTGCAGGAAGATAACAGGTTAACAGTTATCTTCTGGGTTGTCCGCAACTTACGGTCCAACCGGTTGGACTTGAGATCTTCTCACAGTCACAGCTCCAGTAACAGTGCTCCTGGTGCATCGGGACACTGGACAGACCAATCGATCCATCCCTCCCATTTATTAGGTTCAACAAACATTTCCTGGGCTACAACGTTCGGACGATCGGATCCATCCATAAGTTGGTATTCTCATTACACCCGTCCATTTTCCAAGCCACGGATGGGATGGATGGTTATTGTTCCCTGATAAATGTGAATTTTTATAACCACAAGCTATCCATGATGGTCCCCAACGGATGGATGACTCAACTTCTTAGTAGGTGGGGTTTTCGATAAATGATCTGGACCGTCCACTTTTATGCTTTTGATTGGATGGTGTGAATTGCCTGATGTGTGTACTTCAGGTGGACCACTAAATCCGTGATGATGTAATGGTCAGAGTACGTTGTTTGGCTGGGTTGTTCAACTCTCCCGATGCAGCTAGGAGCACAGAAATTATAGTGCTCTAAAAGCACATGCCATCAGATCATAACCGTGAAATCAGTGGGCCTATATTGGACGAGCCATATGCAAAAAAATCAACGTTGATTGGAAGTTCATTGCCATCACAACCGCCACCTGTTGTTTCAACGGCCAGGGAAGTGGAAAAGGCTCCATGTATTTTCCAATCCGTCGGTCTGGGGATCCCAGCCATCCATCCAAAGAAACCAATCATGGATGCGTGATGCCTGATTCTTTTTGCAGATCAGACGAGCTCAACCATTGGATCAGTGGACTATAAATGGACGGTGAGTGATCGTATGGATAGATTCGTTCAATCTGGAATGTTTTTGGGGCATACCATATCCGCAGTAGGGCGATCACATCGACGGTCCTCGTTACCAGTCCATGGGCCTCACTCAGTGCAAAATGGACGCATCCAGACCATCCAAACCACTAGTTTCAGAAAGAAATCAATCACTTTGATTGAATGATAATAACCGTTTGATCTTGGTCTCCAATGTTTAGATTGGCTATCCCTCTTCTCTTCAACTGTCTGATGACCACCGCTGGACGGCCTGGATTGATTTGTATGTAGGATGTCAATGGTGGGTGATTGCTGTCTATAGCCTAGGTGGTTCTGATGGATTCGTGTGTGGGCCATCTGCATGATGGCGCGTGACTGAGTTTGATCCACCATCTTCCTCATACACGTGGCATCTGTATATAAGAATCAAGCAAAAAAGGAGAAACGCCCAACCCATGACGGGTCCATCACATCAACTGCTTTGGCTGCTGAAAGTGGATCCCACCCTTTTCATTGCTGGGTCAAACAAGAAGACGCGGACGAGGTACCACCTCCACCGGGACCTTGTGTGTTTTATCCACGCCGTTCATCTATTTTTAAATATCATTTTAGGAGTACATTAAAGGTCCAAGCAGACTACACCGTAAGAAAAAGTGGAGATTGTCCTCCCACCGCTTAAATCTTTACGAGGCCACGGAAGTTTTGGATCAAGCTAATATTTACGTTTTACCTCCATCTATGTCTACATGACGTTGTTTATGTTTAACCTTCATCTATATCTACGTGACGTTGTAAACGGGCTGGATGAAAAATAAACGGGTTAAATGGAAAATAAATATCATAGTGTGTTCTGCTTGATCGTCCATGCATCTTCCCTTGGTGTGATCTGCTTGAGCCTTATGTCAGCCGTATATTTATTAGTCCTCACTAGAATTATCCGTAAAAATGGATGGACAGCATCGATAAAACACATACATCACTGTGGGTCCCACGAAGGCCTTGCGAGGACTGTTCGTCTCCAGCTAGATACTAGTGGGGTAATACCCAATCTGCGTCCGAAACAAGAAGGGGTCACTTCTAAAGTTGTACACGAGCAGAGTTAGCTCGGTGACTCGCTTGACTTGACTTGGATTGAAACTCTTTTAGACTCGAATCGAGATTTTTTTTTGAGAGCTTGGAATATTTCAAGTAGAGTCTGAGCTCGACCTAGTTCGACTCGGCTCGACATGGTATTAAGCTTGACTTAGCTCAGATCGAGTTTTAAGTGAATATGTAAGGGTTAAAAAAAAAAAATCACATTCGCCCGACTCTATTCGTCCAACCCAGCAACCCTAACCTATTTCTTCCTCCCTTTCACCCAAATCAGTCGTCCATTTACTCAATACACTCGCTGTTCTCCACCACCCAATGACATTCTTTCTTCTAGTATTTGTCCGAACGATTTCCTATTCCAAAGTGAGTCGTCTCTTCTACTCTCTTCATTTTTTCTAGCGAGTAACGTCCGTCCAAATAGCGGAATACATCTGAAAACTTAGTTTGAACTCGGCTCGAACTGGACCAATCTATTAGTCAATCCAAGTGCAAGCTGCTATTCCAAGCTTGAAGGCTGAGCCAAGCGAAGCACAAGCCGAGATTCAATGTATATAAGTGGAGCATGAGCTGGGCAAAGCTCAGCTCGAGCCGACTTGTGTACACCTAACTCACTTCCGTCAACCTAACTACGAATCAGCGTCAATCGAATGCGTCATCTGAGGACACGCTCTAATACTCGGGTTTTTGTTTGCTAAACGCGGGGCCCATATTAACATATCCAGGTCGTTGGTCTGGTGGAAACCATTTTGGATGGCCCAAAAATCGTCAGACGACCTTTGTGGATTCTTGTTCGATTTTCTTGCTTAACTGTCTCCTACAGATTGTACGGTTAAAATGGTTCTATCATGGATATTCTAAGGACATGGCCCATCAATGGAGAGACTAAGGAGACCGATGGCCTGGATCGAGCATAAGCGGAAAATAGGTTTGGAATCATCTTTACCGTCCCATTGCTGGAAATCAAATCCACATCTAAAATGAGAGGTCTTCGTCCAAAAGTCAATAAGCAATCGCGATCGTCCAATCAATGCGACCATTAACAAAACGGCCAGCTATTTGGACGGTTATGATTGGTCCAGATGCATGCCACGTGTGGGTAAACCTCCGTTCTTAGAAGGAAATGCCAAGAATATTCGCAATAGGAGATATTCAAGAGGCATTCCCCACCCCAACTTTAAAGAGTCGATATCTGCTCCATTGATCAGGTCAGGCCCACCGAAACTAAAAATGGGAACGTCCATCTTCTGGCGGGAAACAAATTTACATTGAATATAGGCCGTTGGTTACTGTCTGACTGTCTAGTCTCCTCCCATATGGACCCACTTAACGAGCAGACCAGCCTATTTCTGGGAACGCGATGCTCCCTAAGTCCGGACGCGGTTTGGCTAGCGACCCACCACCCTCCAGCTAGCTCGCGTCAAAGCTTTGTGGGCCCCACCATGATGAATATGTTTTATCCACGCCGTCTATCTATTTTTCCAGCTCATTTTATGGAATGAGTCAAAAAATGAGGCAGGTCCAAAGATCAAGTGGATCACATCACTGGAAAGAATGTGGATTGAACGATTATCATTGAAAACTTCTCGGGGCCTACGAAAGTTTTGGATCAAGCGGATATTTGTATTTTCCCTTCATCCAAGGTTATGTGACATAATCAACAGGTCGGATGGAAAAAACACATTACAGTGAGCCCCAGGAATTTTTTAACGGCGTGAGTTAAATTACCAATGATTCATGTTGTGTGGTTCATATTAGAATTATATCTGCCTTATTTTTTATCACCATGCCCTAAAAGGAGCTGGAGGAATGGATAGACGGCGTGGATAGAACTCATACATCATGGTAGGGCTTACAGAGCTTTGACACCAGCTAGCTTACTGGTGCTGGGTCAAACAGCGTCCGAGTCACTGAGCCCACCTAATAAATGACCCGGATCCAGCAACGTGAGACACGTGAGCTGCGAATGGATTCACTCTTAAAAAAGAGAAATTTAGATACTCTGATAGGGTGGTGGGATGGATGATACGCTGGCACTTAGAAATGACTTGAGAGTTGCATTGTGGACTACAAATTACAATCCAAGTTATGGTCCCAGTATAGATGCATCAGGAACCACAAATTACTTTCATTTGATCATTTAACTGTCATATTGGTGTAGATTTATTGGACTGTTAAAGGTGGAGATTTATTGGACGGTTAAAAATGAAACTATCCTATTTCACCAAACAAAATTTCATGAATCAGAGGCTATGATTTTCCAAACAATATGATTTTGGAAATGTAGATTAATAAAAGTAGGTTCTACAATTTAGATGGTTTAAATCATACCATTTGTGCAATTTATAAGTGCCCGAGTAGCAAGAGGCATATGCTGCCAGTGTATCATATATCATATATTTCTGGGGTTGTAAGCGGAGTTTTTCCTACTTCACTCCTTAAGTTTGAGCCACGCACCTTATTAAGCCCCTCAAAACTTACCTTCCAAAACTACTCCTCTGCTGCACGGATGCACTCTCACCAGACCAAAGTGCCCCTGCCTCTTCAGAGACACAGCTTCGAAAGCCACAACTCCTTCAAAAACTTCATTTTTTCTCTGATTCTCCTTTCCTCTTCTCGATCCTTCACCCTAGCAGAAAAAATTCCATTTTTTGATTACTTCTCCCCCCTTTATGACTGTCCACCCTAGCAGTAAAATCTCTATTTTTTTGCTTTCTTCCCCATTTGTAATTGTCCACCATAGCAGTAAAACTCTCATTTTTGTTATACCTTTATTTGGTTGAGAATACACTCGCTACACACGTCTTTTTTACTTTTGTGGTAAGACGAAAATAGTCTCTCCATCAAAGAAGCTTCGAATAGCAGGTATATTTTAAATTCTTACTTTCGTTATGTAGACCCCACCGTATTTTATATAATATATCCACACGGTTCACAATCCAGCTTTAAAAGAAAAAAAAATACATCTTATGACATGGCATGTCCCGATGAATGAGAAAATTCAATGCTCAAATGGCTTACATTGATGCTTTTTTAAACAAAGAACGAAAACTGATGTGAAACCACAAACTGAGTTAAAATGATCGCGAACTGAGTTAAAATGATAGCAAACTGAGTTAAAATGACCACGAACAGAGAAAAATTGACCGTGAACTAAGTGAAATTGACCGCGAACTGAGTTAAATTAACCGAGGACTAAGTGAAATTGACTCAGAACTGCAAGAAACTAACATCTTGATCGAGAACTGTGTGAAATTGACCGATAACCGCTTTAAATTGACCAATAACTATGTGAAATTGACCAATAACTGCTTGTCACTCTTATCGGTCAATTTAACTTAATTCGTGGTCAATTTCTCTAACTTAAGCTAGTCTGCAGTTAATTTTGCTAAGTTTGCGGTTAATTTTGCTAAGTTCGCGGTTAATTTCACTCAATTATCGGTCAATTTCACGATGTTCGCGGTTAATTTCACTCAATTATATGATGTTCGCGGTCAATTTAACTCAATTCAAAATGTCAATTTGAAGTAGTCATCGGTTAATTTCACTGTCCTCAATCAATTTCACTTAGTTTGCGGTCAAACACAATCAGTTCGCGGTCAATTTAACTCAGTGGGCGGTGAATTTCAGTCAGTTAGCGGTCAATTTAACTCAGTGAGCGGTAAATTTCAGTCAGTTCACGGTCAATTTCAATCAGTTTGCTATCAATTTAACTTAGTTCGTTGTCAATTTTAGTTAGTTCGCAGTCAATTGAAGTGATTTCGTGGTGAATTTCAGTCAGTTCGCGGTCAAATTCACTCACTTCGTGGTCAATTTTACGATGTTCTCGGGCCAAAATATAACATATAACTCAAAAAATTGACCAATAACTGAGTGAAATTGGCCAACTTCACTCACTTCACCGCAAACTTGTTGAAATTCACTTATAAGTTGGGCACTTTCACTTGGAATTTGCTAAAAATTATGTGTTATCAACAAACTGACACTATACTTTATGATTTTTCACCACAACAAGTTTACTTTCACAATATAGTTCATTAAATATTGACTGTTATTGTTGATATAATTTTCAATTCATCTTTGTAGATGACAGACCCTTGCGTAAGAGATTTGTGCTACATATCTGTAACATCCCGAAAATCGAGGGTCGAGTAGTAACTCAACTCTCGAGTTCCAGAACATTACTTATGCAACAAAATGAATGATGATTGAATGTTGACTGTATTAGAGTAGTGAACATGAGTCTTCAGAGATAGTTAAATTTGCAAACGGAAGACTGTGATAGAATACAAACTATGATGAGTCTTCAGAGTGTGATAACATTACCAGGTTAAATAATTACAAGTACAGTTATAAAATATACCAAATGTGTAAGTGTAATGTCTTCTATCCCAAGTATCATAGCCCCGTTAATACAGTACCAGGTCTTCAGAGACTCGTCAAAGAGTTACATGTAGGAGAACTCCTCCTCGACATCATAGTAATAGTCCGGCTCTGCTTCAGGAGTAGCGTCGCCATCTGAAACTCAACAATCTGGTTAGTGTGTACAACACCGTCCCGTAACGTAGGAGTGAGTAGCTAACTCAGTGAAACAATAAAGCATAGGTTAACATGTTATCAATACAGTCAAGCAGTAATGATAAAGCAGTAAAATCAAACACTCCTAGCTACTCTTATTAATACAACTATGAATACAGGTATGATGGATGCCCTCACTAACATACTCCCTCATGCGACACCATCTCACGCTCGCGGCATGCTTTCATCCCACAGTGCTCCACATCTTCCAGGCACATGCAATGCATGATGAGCATGATTACCAAGTCTTTAATTAGTCCATTTCAAACAACATGATTGAGAAACTAAGGTACCTCCCTTGTATCATTCCCAAACATAATCCATTTTAGGGTCGTCAGTCCTAGTTAATATCAGACGATGGTGTGTTTTCTAGGTCACTGCAGAGGCTGTCAGGGCTGTTACGCATAAAGGTTACACCACTCCCCCATCACCCCTTAAACGATTCATACTCTATATATCGCGGCGAACCCTAAGGCGCACTGCGATTTCAGAATATGCTCGAGGTCACTACAAAGGGCTGCCAGGGCTGTTACGCACAAAGGTTGCACCGCTCCCCCATCACCTTATCAATGTAGGCTGACATCACGAATATAGTGGCTGATACCACCATAATCGGCTCACGAGTTTGGTTGCTCACTGGTCACTACGGGGAGGCACGTGGCCCCAGCGTAGGCCGACAGCTCGACCACGGTGTCCCATACCACCATGCCCAGCTCATGAGTCTTAGCGGATCGAGGTACCATGGTTAAGAGGGTTTTCACTGGTAAGTTTAGTACCCCAGGTTTAAGCAGTGGTGACCAAACATGGTGAACATACATTAGACAGATCGGGTTACTTGACGAGCTCAGCTAGCTCGAGCGCACAACAAGTTGAACGACATGAAGTGCATAAGCACTTCACGTGGCCAACCACTATCGCTAATTGAAGTACGACTCGAGTTCGTCGAACACATCTCACGTGGCAAATGAATCACAGCCACGAATTCAATTCTGGTACCGATTGTCTGGACTATAATCATAGCCCCAAACACAATCAATTGTCATCCATAGCATGTGGAGTAAAGCATGATAAACAAAGTAATTCAAACATGCTGGTAGGCATGTTATAAAGCATGATATAAGGCATGTTGTAAAACACTACGTCAATAGGAATACAAAGACATATATTGCAAGTAAGCGGTTTAAGTAAACAACCTCATGGAGGTAATCATACACGTCACTAGGGTAGTTGAGAATCCCATCTCAACACTCTCCTAAGGCATCAACATTCAAACACTTGCTCACACAAGCATTTTTACAAACACTTAACATACACTATTTCAACATACATAAAGTATGTTAACAAACATGTATTAGGGCGAATCCTTTCGCCAAGAAAGTATTTTATGTACACATAATATATTTATATAACAATTAATCATAACAAACACATCTCTAAAATATACATGTATACGGTACTTTTACAATACAGTATTTCTACATATATAGTGTATAATAGTAAAACATGTATTTAGGAGAATCCTTTCACCAAATAAGTATTTTATCTATATATCGTATATCCATACAACAAATAATCATGTCAAACGCATTTCAAAAAAATATACATATATGGTATTTTCTACGAATACCTAGAATATGTAAAATTCCATATTCTACAACTTTAACCGAAACAGAAAATGGAAAGCACTTTGTACATATGCAATGCATGCATATCATGAATCTATCATTATCTGACATTGAAAGCATTGAAAACCATAACCTATACACCTAAAGTCCGCACTTTTTATCGTAAAATCGTAACGGAGTCGATAGGTTCGCTAAGCTTCCGTATACGGGAGTTTGGCAACATAGAGAACGAAATAGGTTAGCTATTTCATAACCTACAACCTATACAACCCTAAAACAGATTAGGGTTAGGGTTTCTTACCTAGAAACGGAGCTGAAATTGCCACGAAAGCGATTAGAACGGAGCGGTGGAGCCCGTGGAGCGGCAGGGAAGTACGGCAGGGAGATCCTCCCACAACTCCCACACTTTCTCTCTTTTCTCTCTCTCAAATTAAAATTCGTATGGCTGCAATGAGAGAGGGTTTAAGGTCCTTATATAGCCTAAAATGTGCCCAAAATAGGCTTAAGGTCAAGGTATACTTGGATTATAACCAAAGCGGGGCAGTTTCAGCTCAACGGGGGACTTCTGGCGGGCCTCCTTGAGCCAAAGGTCAGACTTAAGCTCACCGACACCGGATCTTCATTTTATTAAGTTTTCGTTTCAGTCGGATTTCTAAATCATGCGTGGCGGACCAGTTTCAGTTCAACGGTCAGTGGATCTCGATCGGAGATTCCGAGTACATGTAAATGTTTTGAAATTTTTCCTGATCCGAGGGTGTAATTTGGTCAGATTCTGACGTTCTGGTTGCTTAAAACTGATCCGCGAACGAGAGATGCCAGATTACTATTCAAGATATTTATTTTGTAAAGAAGCAAGTGTTTTCACACTCTCTCGCTCCGGACTCAAGCGAACAGCCGTGGAACACTATCTGGATTTGATTTCCGAGATAATTGTCAAGCCCAGCGAGGCGGTCCTAAGTCCTTAACTTGGTATTATTCGGACTTCCGACGTGCGGTCTATATCTGATACAGAGTTTCAAGATGCTCCCGAGAGCAGCCAGGTGATGAGTTTGATCCTAGATTTTAGGGTAACCTAGCGTCAATGATTCTACAAGTTTGGGTCTTGCAGATCGTATTTAAAGCGATTCAAACGGATTTCGTAGCTAATCAAGTTTAGCACTTAGTTACTTTGTCTCATTTCTAAAGGATTTAATCCTAAGTGATTTTCGTCTGAGGTGGTACTTAGTCCTTTGTAGTTTGTATATAAAGTGATCCAAGTTATACTACTTAGCTAGTTTAAGATAGTGTCTAGGGTGAAAGTTCTTAGAAAAATTGGAAGATCAAGGTGGTGAAGGGTGAGATTTGTGAAGGAAATGGGTTCAAAGGCAGCTTTAGACATTGGGATTCAGTTCTGACAAGTTAATGAGGTGTTAGGATCGACTAATTGCCTAAGGACGTCTAATCCCAGGTTGGCAAAAAATCTAGGATGTTACAATTTCTGAACCTGTTATGCAGATGTTCATTGACATGGTGATTTGATATCGTGAAAAGTGGTTTGGAGAATAATGATAATAGATTAAATATATTTAAGCAGTCCCCATTCTATTTTTTACCACATATTGCATCATTTAGGTTTATAGGAGCTTTGTTTCACTTAATTATTGAGAGATACAGAGATAATCTTCTATTTGAGATACAGGGGAGCCGTTTAAAATTTTTTAAGATGGACTTCACCCTAATAATAGGGCTGAAGACTGATGACCTCTCCATACCTAATATTCATTGTTCTAAGAAGTCAATAAGAGAAAAATAATTCAAGGAATATCATATCCTAAAGAAACACGTATATGAGGTGTTCAATAAGATAATTGATAGCAATAAGCACGATGTAACGCTCTGAATTTCCAAGGTCGAGCAAAGCTCGACTCCCAAGATTTCGGACATCGCTTATGTTTTGCGGAAGCCGATTTCCCAATTATTTTTACATTGAGCATTTGAGCATGCATATAATTATACTAAACAGTGTATCATACTCCAGATTTAATGTAATAAAAGCAAATGTGTAAGTCCAAAACATATATTATGAGATTTCTTCCAAAGTATGGGTTGACAGTTGGGTTCATATATATATGCAATTCTCAAAATAAACAAAATGTGGCAATATAACATCCACCTATTCCTCTGTGTTCGGCACTACCTGTCTAGAAGTACGTGACCTACATCGGCCCATTAGAAAGCTGAAAGTAAGAGAACTCCTCATTCATGCCCGCCTGGTCAAATGCATTGGCCTCGGTGGTCATTGTATCTATATCAACGTCTGCTTAGTGTTTTAAAACACCATCCCAGAGTGAGAGTGAGTGATCAAGTCAATAGTTCCATAAAGCATGGGTTACACATATTATCACGTCTATTAGTACAAGAATGATAAAGCAACGTAAAACAATCATTTCCTAATTACTTTTCTTAATGTGAATAATTGAGTTTATAAAATGATGCATGCCCTCACCATACAACACTCCCTCAACACGTGGCTCCGACCACCTATTTGCAAATGACAACACTTCCTTAACACGCAACTCCAACGCTTGTTTCACCATGTTCTAAGCTAATGCAATGTGGTGAAAGATTATGTTAGCCGAGTAATTATTCATGCCCATTCATATAGCAGTTTAGGGAAGCTAGGACACCTCCCTTTTAGTCATTGGTCTCAACTGAATCATTAGATGCGGGACGACCATAACGGTTTTATGCCTGTAATCCCTGATCCGTCTGGGTTCGTCACTCCCAGCTAAATACATACGAAATGCAAGTTGTAAAAGTAATGTTTGCGGTCACTATGGGGAGGCTCGTCACCCCATCATAGGTGTAACGCCCTGAATTTCGAGGGACGAGCAAAGCTCGAATCCTAAGATTCCGAACATCACTTATATCTCGTGGAAGATAATGTTTTGATTTCTTTCACATTGATCAATTAAGCATGCATAGAATTATATTAAACATCGTATCATATTTCAGATTGAATGTAATTAAGTAAATATATAAACTCAAAATATATCTATATAAATATGTACATGTTTCACAAAGTTTCTTCAGAGTATGGGTCCGCGACTGGGTTCAATATATACATGTACAATTCAAAATAAACAAAATGTGGTAATGTAAATGTAGTATCCAAGTAAGTCCAGACGCCATGCGTTCCCTATCGAATGGTACTTGGCCTACATCAGCCCTTCCGAGAGTTGGAAATAGAAGAATTCCTCATCTTCGTCCAAGAAGTCTTACTCCAATGGATCAACATCAACCGTACCTACATTTACACTAGCGTCCGGTTGGTGTTTTAAAACATCGGCCCAAAGTAGGAGTAAGTGATCAACTCAGTGGTTCTATAAGGCAAAAGTTACACATGTTATCAAGCCAATGAATGCAGTAATAATAAGGTAATAATAAGCAATCACTTCCTAACTACCCTTTTTAATGTGAGAATGAAGTTTATGTAATGATGCTTGCCCTCACCCGTCAACACTCCCTCAACACGTGACTCCGATCACCTATTTCGCATATGACAACATTTCCTCAAACCTGCGACTCCAATGCCTTTTCACCACATTCTAACTAATGCAATGTAATGCATGATCATATTAGTCAAGTGATTAATTATGCTCATTCATCCAGTAATTATGGAAAGCTATAGTACCTCCCTTTTTAATATTGATCCAATTTGAATCACTAGGCATCGGACAACCGCAGCGGTCCTACTCCTGTGTTCTTGATCTATCTAGGTTCGTCACTCCTACATAAACACATGATAGGCAAGTTGCAAGAAGTGGTGCTCGCGGTCACTACAGGGAGGCTCGTCACCCCAACGTAGGCCGACAGCAAAACACGGTGTCCCATACCACTATGCCCGGTTCACGAGTCTTGAGGATCGTGGTACCATGGTTAAAGGAAATCTTTGTATCGTGAGGGGTACCTTATATTCAAACATTTGCATTCATACATGGTAAACACGCAATAGGTCAACCGGTTCTTTAGGCAAGTTTGATTGGTACGGGTGCATACTGATGTAATCAACATGGAGTGCATAAGCGCCCCTCGTGACCTAGCCACAGCCGACGTATAACCCGTAGCTTTCTGGTTTACCCAAGGTAGCCAACACAAATTCGACCACCCAAACATGGGCATTTACCGATTGCCCAGACTACGATTGTAGCCCCGTTCCTATCCAAATCCTGCTAACACCCACGCATAATATATAACTTAGCATTCGACAAGCAATCCTGGTGAATTTTTCATTTACGCATTTCATCAAACACGTAGGCTGCGTTAACTACAAATTGCAATTTATCAAATTTTTACATAGAGAAATGCACATGCATATGACAATAAAGAATCCTACCTTAACAATCATAACAAACACAAATCCTTATGTATTTCTCATTTAGACATTTTGCCAAACACATAGGCTACGTTATTTACCATTTGTAATTCGTCGATTTATTCCATAGAGAAATAGCCATGTTTAAGACAACTCGAGATCCCACAGTAGCAATCATAGCAAACATAAATCATTAGCTATAATGAAAGCATTGATAAACTGCATCCTAAGCATTTATAGTCTGCACCTTTTGGTATCACGCTCGACTTGGACTCGGTCCTGAGATTATGTTTCCAAGGAAGGAATGCCGGTCACCTAAATGAGTAAACGGGTTAGCTAGGTTGGAGAAAAACTATTCGGGGACCTACATCACTATGGGGGTTAGTATTCCTTACTCTAAGTCGCAGCCAGAAGAGTTTTGATAGCGAAACGTGGCGGTGGTTAGGCCTGTAGATCCATGAGAGACGATTTCCCACAGTTATAAGTGATTTCTCAAACTCTCTTTTTCTCTATTTTTCTCTTTTCTCTTATTTCTCTCCTTACGGTTTGCAAAATTCGTATTTGGGAGAGAGGAGGTGAGTTGGAAGTTATTTATAGCCCCAGACGATGTGCAAATGGCCTTAGGGCCACTTTGTACTATATTTATACTTTATGGGCGGCTATTTCTGACGAACAGGGCTCATAAGGAGGCCCACGACTCATTTATGTCATGGGGTAGGCTTCCTGTCAATGGATCAATGCTAGGACACGATTTCGGTGCGATTGGATAAGCCGATCGACCGCGGAGAGCCTGTGTCAAATCAACGTTCGTACGTGTTCAATCGAGGCCACGGTTATATGGACATATACAGGAAAATTTCTTTTCTCCATGTGTAAAGTTTGGTCATAAAATAACGGTCCGAAATCCTCAATTTTACATAAGAGTGGACGACCCAATTCACTTAAGTTTTAGCACATTTTTTTTAGGGTATTTGCATTTCTCACGCACTTAACTCACGACCCAAGTTGGGCATTTTTGGACACTATCTGGGCTTGGTTCCCGCGATGGTTGTCAAGCCCAGCAGGACGGACATCGTCCTATAATTTCAAGGTCAACGGACCCCCTACATACGGTCTAGGTCCCTTACGGAGTTTTAGCGTACTCTTGAGAGGAACAGGCACACAAGATTTCTCCTGAGACTTTGAATGGTGCTGGGCCAGTGGTACCCATGATTCTAGCCCTTCCCATTTATGAAAAAGGCGACCCGAGCTTAACCCACTCAATACTTAGTATCTAAATGAATCTCGTGAAAATTAAATAGCCAGGCGTTGTCCTCGAGTGATTCTGCCCAAGGTTATACTCCAGTCTTTGTACGAATTTTTCCGCGACATTATAGTAGGCCGACAACAAGGATAAGGTGTCTCAAACCATCATGCTCGGCTCACGAGTTTTGAGGATCGCGATTATAATGGTTAATAGTAAACCTTTGCAATTGGTAAGGGGGTGTCCCATATTCAAACAGTTGCAATCATACATGGTGAACATATATAAAGTTAGTCGGTTCTTCGAACAATTTCGATCGATATGGGCGAACACCGATGTAACCGGCATAAAGTGTGTAAGTGCCCAGCATGGCCCAGCCACTGTCGGTCGTCCGTGTTCGACCTGAATCAGTTGAACACGTCCGAGGTGGCCAACCTAATTTGGTCAACCCATATCCAAAATTTTGCCGACTAATCAGACTACTCTTGTAGTCTGACTTCTTAATTTAATCAAAGCAATGAATATTAAAGATGATTGGACTTACATTCAATCATTAAAATTAATAATCTACTTATTCAGTTATTTCATCGAACACATAGGTGTCGCTATACTACAAATTACAATTCATTGAACATAAATTGAAATATATGTACCTTATCATGCGCATGCTATATTAGCAATCATAAATCATTAGCTGGAGTAGTAGCATTGATAAATTGCAACATAAGCACTTATGGTCCACACCTTTTGATAGCACGCCCGATTCGGACTCGCTCCTAAGAATATGTTCTAAGGAAAAATCGTCGATCGCCTAAACGAGCACACGGGTTATTTAGGGTTAGAGAAAACCCATTTGACGACCTACATCTATAAGGGAGTTTATATTTTTTACCCTAGGTCGTAGTCGATGAAGTTCCGATAGTGGGAGTGGTGGTAGTTAGGCTTGTGAGTCAATGGAAGAGAATCACCATTTGTAGTAAGCACCCCTTCAATCTCCCTTTTCCTTATCTTTCTCTTTTCTCTTCTCTTTCTCACCTTAAGGTTTCCAAATTTGTATTTGGAGGAAATAGGGTGAATTGGGAGCTATTTACAGCTCCAGATGGTGTACAAATGGCCCTAAGGTCACTCTATTTGGTACTCATACCCTATGGGCAATCCTTTCTAACTAATAGGGTAGGTTCCCTATTAAGGGTCGCTAGGACACACTTTCGGTGTGATTGGATAGACAGATCAGTTATGGGAAGCCTATGTCAAATCAATGGTTAGTAATGTTCAATCGGGACCACGGTTATATGGATGTGTGTGGGGAATTTTCCTTACCTTACGTGTGAAGTTTGGTCATAAACGAAGGTCTGAAATTCTTAACTTTGTGTAAGAGTGGACAACCCAATTCACTTAAGTTTTAGCTTATTCTTTTAAGACATTCGCGCTTCTCATGCACATGTCCTTTGACTCAAGTTGAGTGGTCCTAGACACTATCCAGGCTTGACTCTCACGATGGTTGTCGAGCCTAGTAAGACGGACATTATTATATAGTTTTGGAACTAGTAGCCCACTAACGGGCGGTCTAGATTTCGTTTGGATAATCGAGGCATTTATGGAATAAATTAGGTAGCAAAATTTCTTATGTGCGATGATTAAGTTTAAGTTAACTATGTTCATAGTGTGGTCTATTTATAATTAGTGAAAATGACGATTCAGTCATAATCACTCTCAACCATTGGTTTGTAGGCTAAATGGATAATTAGGTTACTTTGATTTGCTAATTACGGTCTGACCCCTAATTGTCTCGGCTTTGGGTAGATCTTTAATTTAGTTATGGTCATCTTGATTAGTCAGTAATAAATTGACTAGATTTGGGCCCTATGCGAATAAATCACGAGGTTATACTCGATGCTTAAGTGATCGGGTGGATTCGTTGGCTTTTTACAGTTGATTAATCAAATTTGTGCGGTTCTTTATTAGTACCATCCGCGTATAGGCTTACTTCAAGTGTCAAGGGTCAATAAGCGACAACGTAAGCTAATAATATCGAAGGTTTTCAAAGATTTTTTTGGAAATCCAAAACAGTGAAAATCTGGGACGTTACACATAAAGATGTTGTGGAGGTAGCCCTAATATTATGCGTAGAGTGGTTTATTAGGAGGAACCAACATGAATATTATGTACTATATGGATTATATCGACCTTGTGGACTCGTTGGAAGACTTTAATATATACTCTTAAGGTAGTTTGACCTTCCAGACGATGGCCGAATGGATCAAAAGTTTTTTTATGATATCACATGTGTTTCACTACAATGTCAACGACTGCATATTTCCTCTATGAGTAAGGATTCTTTCCTTGTTTATTTGAATTTATAGTTTATACGAAACTATATTTATTTAAAACTATCTTGTTATTCCATTGTAATATATATGGGCTATTGAGAGAGTACCGACCCTTTGAAAATGTATCATTTCGTACGTTCCCGGGTTCGCTCTCCTCAACTCATGCAAGTACATCGGGAGTTCTTTGTAAGAGTCTTCATAACACCCCATTACATAATTGATTGTAATCTCTTTAGCGCGCCATGCCTTCTTATAACTAATAAGAATATTATATTTTTCTTGCATTGCGAATATAATGTTCATCGGCCTTAATATCAGGCGTTGCTCAATGCGATTGATAACCAGTTCACTGGCTAGCTTACTGCTTGCCTGCTGGTGATCACTCTTGAATATCCCCCGCATCATTCACCCTTAGGGCTGTACACGAACCGGGTTAGCCCGGTTAAGTCTCTCGACTCAACCCGAAAAAGCTCGACTCGACCTGGCTTGACTCAGCCCGACCCGGCCGTATATTCCTAAATCCTTATCTTAACTATTTTAGACAGAGAAGTGAGAACGCCGCCCGACCCATGAACTTATTGTAAGGTCCAAAATTGGCCCGAACTTGTCCCGAACTTGATTGGTTCTGGTTCGGGCCTAGTTAATTTGGACATGTTGGCCCTTGACAGACCTGAAATTGGGTTAATTCGGTTTTAGGTGGTGATCGGGCACGAGCCGGGTTGAGCGATTCAACTTGGTTTGGCTCGATGTATACCCCTATTTACCCTAGATGCGTGTACCCTCCATTCACACTTATCTTCCATACACATCACGATGAATTTCTTGGATGTGGAATACAGGACCCTGCATTGAAAGTTGTCGCGAATTGCAAATTGAGTCAAAACATACTTACACCGGCTCTTGTCCTTAAATGTTTGGTTAACGATTATATTAATCAGGTCATCAAGCGGATATGAATGCAGTGACGGGTCTGCATTGGTAAATGTAGCATCCTCGAAAGACACAATGGCATGGTCAGTGATGAAGTTTGATGTTCGAGCCTGCTCGGGTGATGAAATGTCACTTCCATGTACATATCTGGCGTTGAATGATGATGACAAATCTATTATTGTACATGAAGGTGATATCGGTGATGCCGTATATTCACTTTTGAGCTTGAAGTCAGCCGACGTGTTTACTTGACTTATTATGAAGTTTGATGTTTGAACCGGCTCGAGTACTAGAGTGTTGCTTAGAGGAACTTGTGAAGGTGATGTCATATATTCATATTTCACGCCATGTTCCTCACCCAAACTTCCAATTGCTGGGGCATCATGTTCGAAACCACTGCAAGCCACCGGGTCTTCGAGTATTGCCTCATTAACGCGCTGCATTGTCTCGATGAATAAATGGATGTAGTGGTCCGGATGCTCCGACTGTGCTGCCAATAACATCCTCACATCTCCGTCGTTTTCAATTACAGTTGAAGGGATTGATTGATTTGAGCAAGGGTACAATGCTCTTAACCTAATATCATAATTCTCAGGCGTACTCTTTGCGATCCTGTACATTTTAAATAGAAGCTCATCATATGCAGTCTCAACGCCCACAACAGTAGTTTTCGAGTTTCCACTCTTGTACGTGTATCGATTGTTTTCGCTTACTAACTCCCCACCATATAAACATGAGATGATTATCGAAGACATTTTCTGAAAACAAACATAGTGATATAACTAGTTTAGTATTCACATGTATAAGGTGGATTTGACCGAGTAGTAGGAAATCCACCATTGTACTAAGTTAAATATGACCAACTTATTAGTCAAATTTTTGAAATTCTTAATCAATCAATTGCAGGGATGTATTCCACTCAGTTCGCGGTGATTTTCACTCACTTCACGTTCATTTTCTCTCACTTCAAGGTCAGGTTCACTCTGCGATGAATTTTACTCACTTATCAGTCCTGAAGTGATGAAATTGACCGTGAAGTGAGTGAACTTGAGCGCAAACTAATTGAAATTGACCGCGAAGTGAGTGAACTTGACCGCGAAGTAAGTGAAATTTTACCACGAAGTGAGTGAAGTGACCGATGAGTAGATCATATTTGAGTGAAAAATGACGGATAAATATGTGAAATTGACCGAGAAATTCATTAAATTTACCACGAAACATCGTCAAATCGACTGTGAACTTCTTGAAGTTGACGGTAAAATGCGTGAAATTGACTGATTAGTGTATGAAATTGACTGATAAATTCAATAAATTAACGGGGAACTTTGTGAAATTTATCGCGAAACTTCGTCAAATTGACCACGAACTTCTAGGTAAATTCTTCAGATTTTAAACATTCTTACCTCCCACAGCTGTCGTATCAATGAAACCCGTTTTCAAGAAGAAGTAGAAGAAGAGCACGTTGATATGAAACACGATCTTCATAGAAAAGCCTTCAAGATTTCATGTTTATCAATGCATCCACATCCTCTCAGAAAAAGAATGAAGGTAGCCTTGAGAGGGATGGAAGATGGAAAATGTAATGTTATATAGGACGGAGATTCTATGGAAATTTAATGAAGAAAATGAGTGAAAAGAAGGAATATGGATGATGGAGATGAGTTCGGATCGTGTGTTTAGGTATAAGGGAGAGAATGGAGTGAAATTGATAAAGCGGGGGCATTTAGGTCCTGTGAAAACGTACCCATACAGTTGATGAGTATTCTTGGAAGTTAAGAATGGAAGGTCTTCGTAACGTGCGTTCCTGAACGTGAGTAAAGTAGGAAAAACTCTCCTAATCGCTCCATGAGGAAAGGTTAAAAAACATGGGTGAAAAGGGAAATGATCCGAGATATTACCTCAGTACCATACACTTATGGTAACTCAATTTATTTTTCTACGAATGTATTATCCATATTAATATCGTATCCGTTCAAATGGTTTATATCATCATCTTGTATATGCTAATGTAAATAAGAGTAAAAAAAAAATAAGATGGGCCACAACAATCAAATCAATTATTGGACAGCTATATGACAAAACCACAGGTATGGTCCACCACATTAGTAGACCAGACCTAATTTCTCATCAGATTATCTGCATAACTATGAAAAACCATGTACATCGATCTGAGGTACTGCACATGTGTTAAATTGGCGAGAAAAAATGTGCAGCACGGCAATCTCACGGTACAGGGCCAAGTACCTAATAATTCCTCGGTAAAAAAATAAAAAGGAACTCCTCGGATTCTTCTTAAAAGCCATTATCTCCGTTTGTTTCAGGAATCGAGACTCGCGCGCGGTGGAACTCCAGGAGCCGAATCGTGGCTCACGCGACAAAGTTTCACACGTGTGGTCCCGGAATCCTATCTGATCCACCCATCATATGGCCCACACGCGCAGGTTTAACAAAGACCGTTGATTTTTTTTTCTTTTTATTATAACAGTCCATGTTAATAATGAAACTTCCTCGGCCCATCTTCCTCGCTTACGTGTCAGTTGTACAGGACATCTCATCCCTTTAACGGTGGACTCACCATGAAGACTGCTTGGTAAGAAAAGTAAGCCGGTCCACTCAAATCAATTTACGGCGGACGTAGGTGCGGCCCACCTAATTTTAGGTGGGCCCATCTTTTGTACCAGATCTTGTTAGAAAACATCAAAATCAGCATCAACACCATCTAAGCCTTGTAAACAAATGAGGATGATCCAAAACTCAAGTGGGCCACGGCACAAGGAAAGGTGGGGATGGGATCACCTAAGTTTTGGATAGATTGAACGCTCACCGTTAAAAACTTTCCGTGGGCCACGAAAGTTTAGATCAAGCTGATGTTTGTTTTTAACCTTCATCCAGGTCTGTATGACTTAATCAACAGGTTGGATGTCAAATAAACATTACAGTGGGCCCTATGAGATTTTTAATGGTGGACATTCAATCACTACTGTTTTCCGTTGGTGTGGTCCACATGAGTTTTAGATCTGCCTCCTTTTTGGTATCAAGCTCTAAAATGATCTTTAAAAATGAATGGACGGCGTGGATAAAACACATACATCATGGTGGGCCCGAGTACAGCGTCACTAGCCAAACGGATAGGTTCGATCGCATGACGGTGGATCCGAGGAAGGTTTCAATGGTGGGCATCCCCATCTCGACTGTTCCCTGTGGTGTGGTCCACTTGAGTTTTGAATCGGCCTGATTTTCAGGCTCAGACCCCACCACGGTCTGGCACAAATGATTGACGGAAGGGATTTTACGCAAACATCACAGTGGGCCCCACGGAGCTTTTGTTGCACAGGCTCTAGAAATTCGGGTCCACCGTCCAGGGCGTGCTCATGGCTTGCCCTTCGTAATGATTACGGCCAGCGATTAACCCTTTTAACCGCATCCAGCGCGGATCACTGTAACATTTCCTCATCTCCTCTAAGAACCATCATCTCCCTTGGACGGCCAGCTTCGGACACGTGTCAGCTATCAGCCAACAGTTTGGTGGGCCACCCGCGGACTTTCCATAGTCCATCAACCATCTCAATCAACTGGTTGGGCAGACTACGTCCCGAGAGTCAGAGACACGACTTTTGCTCATATCCATACTCAAACATGGACGCGGCATGGCTAGTGACGCTTACACTAGCAAGGTGGTTAGTGGTCGGTGCTACGTGGGACCTACCATGATGTATGTGTTTATCCACGCCGTCCATCCAATTTTTCGGACTTGATGCAAAAAATGAGTTAGATCTAAATATCAAGTGGACCACATCACAGGAAAACAGTAGTAATTGGATGTCCATCATTAAAAACCTCCTAAGGCCCACTGTAATGTTTATTTGACATCCAACCTGTTGATTAGGTTATAAGGACCTGGATGAAGGAAAAAACAAATATCAGCTTGATCCAACAAACAAAAACTTTTTAACCATGGCCATTCAATCAATACTGTTTCCTATGATGTGGTCGACTTGAGATTTAGATCTACCTCATTTTTAGTATTCTATATTAAAATCATATTTAAAAATGGATGAACGGCATAGATGAAACAAGTACATCATGGTAGGGCCCACAGAGCACCGATTGGCTAGTTGTAGGGTCACTAGCCAATCCGCGTCCCTCAAACATGTGGCCCACCCGACGATTAGACGAGCCTTGGTTTATGATCAGGGCATGTTCCACACAGATCCCTACATTCCACGGTCCCGATCCACACAGAACGCTCACGCGCATGCCACATAAGCACGAAAGCTGCTCCTCACCCATCGAGTCTCTCCTCGCTCGTATCACTGTAGCATTACTCCAAAGTCCAAAAACAGCAGTTAATGAGCTATACGATACTCGGCCGGTCCATGACACTTGATACGCAGTCACTCAAAACTTGCACACATGGAAGACATTAACTCGAAATAAACCGACAAAATGATGGAACAATCTGTCGTCATGTCACAATCCCAAGATAAGTTTGGTTGGAAAATCCTAACATCTGATTCACGGACACTTGTTTGTTGAAATAGGACCCTTGGCTATTTTTCATTTTCAACCGTCCATAACTGTCCGCCAATCGGCTGGTTAGATAATAAATCCATGAACCAACATTACGACAAACTAATTTAACTTATGGGTATGACACCCACGCAATTTCCAAGCGCCTGCACATCGTCACGTACCTCCAGTTAGAGTATCAAAGGAAAGTTTTCTCCATTACATCCCGACGTATCACAATGTGGTGCGTTGAAGCTTTCTCCATTGAATCTGGATCATATTACAGTGATCCAAACATTTAAAAGATGAATTTTTTATTCTTTTTGGATATTAAAAAAAAAATCTCTTATATTGGATTAATTAAGCCATTTTTGAATGTTGGTAATTTTTAATTAAAAATGGACTGTATATTACGTTTATAATAAAAGTTTTAGAATAATCCCATAATAAAAGTAACTTCTACCGAAAAGACGGTTTGGATCATTGAAATAAACTCAATTCCAATCTCTATGGTCCCGACGTTTCGTAATTCAATTCATCGGGATGTACTGAAGCAAACCTGAAAAAAATGGGAGCGAATCAGGCGTTACCCGGGTAACCCCTGAGTGACTGTTACCCTTACCGTGGGGCCCACCTTGATTATTTTTTGTATATCCAATCCGTCCATATAATTCTTCGGAACATTTTATTATCATATACAAAATATTAAGAAAAAAATTATCTCAGGTAGACCACAACACAGGAAACAGTGGTGATTGAGTGATTCACCATTAAAAATTCCAAATGGCCTATCTTAAGGTTTTCGTAATGCCCATTTTCTTTACAACCAGTTGATAATGTCAAGAAGACATGGATGAAAGGAAAATACAAATATCAGCTTGATCGAATACTTTCGTGGCCCATAAAAAGTTTTTAATAGTCCTTCGTCACTTTTTCCAGTGGTATGGTCCATCTGAGATTTTGATCTTCTTAGATTTTGGGATCGCGTTCTAAAATGATATGTTAAAACATATTGGCGGCGTGGATATACAAAAAATACATCAAGGTGGGCCCCATACGGTTAGGGTAAGGTAACAGCTAATCCGCTCCCAAAAAAATACTCTCTCGCTCTCTCATGTGGTTTTGTGTGGCAAAAACGCAAAGAAACGATCGCATGAGTTTGAACATTCGACGCCTACGAAGCCCTTCCTCCATTGTTCTGTTCTTTATTTAAATAAATATTAAAATCCTCTATATATTTGCGCTTTCATTTCTGCTTCTCTCTCTCTCTCTCTCTCTTTCTCTCTCTCAAAGCTGCAGAGAACCTTCCATGGCTGCCAGTTTTCTCTCCAAGGTAATATGACTTTGATTTTCTTTATACGAAGTTTCTTCCTCTCTGCAAGCGATTTCACTGCCAGTAATTTATTTAGTAAATTTCTCGATTTTTTCTCATTTTCTCGATGTATTTTTTGAATCCGATGCTAATTTTTTCATTTTTTTTGTGATTAAAAAAAAAAATCTCTGATCATTCGTTTCATCTGAATTTCTTGCTATTTTCATCGATTGAAGTCCTCGTTTGGCGTTCTTTGATGAAAATTCTGCTCGTTAATATCTTTTCCGAGGTTTTGTTTCTCAAAGCGTGTCAGCATACATCTTAAGATATGATTTTGTTGTAGGATCTTGGCCTGAAATCGATGATATAGAATTCAAGGCGACGTAGGAAACGCTGAAAGAGGAGTTATTCGATACTCTGGCTGTGTAGGATGCTTGATACCCAGCACTTAGAAATGGTACATGTGGCGTATATTACCCCATATGAACCTACTAAATTGTGGAATCCACTGTCCTTAAGTTACAATATAAAAATCAGGTCAAATATATGATTCTATTATAGGATATTGACCTGAAATCAATGATATAGAATTCAAGGTGATGTAGGAAACACTGAAAGAGGAGTTATTTGATGCTCTGGCTGTGTAGGACGCTTGATACGCAGGCACTTAGAAATTTTACACTTGGCATATATTACCCCTAATGAACCTGGAATCCACTGTCCTTAAATTACAGTATAAAAATCAGGTTGGTTGAACAATCCTAACCTCTGATTTGTGTACACTTGTTTTTTGAAATAAGACCATTGGATATGTTTAATTTCTAACTGTCCAATAATGTCCAGCAATCTAATAGTAAGTAGTAACCAAATTAGTGTAATTTTTTTGCTCATGATACATCTAAACTGGTGCAGAATTTGGATGGTTTAGTTTGAATGATTTGTATGCCACACGAGAAATTTCTAACTGCCTGACAGCCTGAGTATCATCCATTGCACTCTGCCAGAGTATCAAAGTATTTCTCATACTAAAATTTGTTGAAATTAGGCCTCTTTGGATTGAAATTAAGTTATTTAGTTTTGAAATTGGTAGATTTGGGTAGATGAATAATTACTGATCAGATGCTGTTTTATTACTTTTAATTACTCTTTTTAATATCAACTAAAAAAATCTTGTTTGATTGAGGGGAATGATTCTTCATATAAAGTTCATTATGAAACATTTGAATTTCCTACAATATTATCTGTGAGAATAATGTTCTGTGTACATCTGCTGGAATATTACAATTAGGTCTCACTTTCATAATATAACACTCCAGGAATAATACTGGAATGATGCCCACAAAGTGCACATGGGAAACATCTATAACGTTAATGTGGCACTTGTTTGTAGCGATCAGGATGGTTCACTTGGTGGGCCGCAGCCCAAAAGTTTGGGTAGTCAGACCACTGTAGCTATCATGTTCGATGGCTGACAAAATTGACAGTTAACGCAAGAAAATTACGACTCTACATTCAGTAGGCAACGTTTGCAAGAATTGGATGGTCAGAGCCGCCCGATCATGGCACCCTTTCGGCTTATGGTATGTTGACGCAGTGGCACGCCAGAATCAATTGTCCTGATCGGTGTACATATTTGGCTGGTGTATGACGAGGATGCCATTCCATATAATGCCCATGTAGTGCACATTCTGAATCAAATTAGCATCTCTAATAATGATTTTATGCATTTCAAAGTTTTTCTTTTTAACTAAGATGTGGACAATGAATGATGTGGCAGGGATAGATATTTAATTGGCTGCTAGTGCAAGATGGCTAAGAATGAAGACTCTGGTAGCCCTGGATGGACTGCTTCGTATATCATGCAGACAACAGAGGACGTTGTTGCAAGAGCGGTTGCTGCTGCAGCTGCAGCTGCCACCGTTCATACCTCACGCCCATCTGTGATCTTTTCGTCCAAAGATGATCATGGCAACAGCCAACTTCAGAAACTACAAAGACAGGTTACAAGAGTCTTGAAGGGGTTTTCTTCTCCACCTGAAGTTAAAAGAGGAGCTTACAATCCAGAAGTTCTTACCAGCCAAAAGCGCCAGTGGGCAAGCTTACAGTTGCAGTCCTTGGTACGTTGTTCTTGCTCACCTTGTCATTTGCTTCTGATACTTCAAAAGTTATTGTGCGCAAAGGGTATTTAGAGCCTTCTTTGTTTTTCATAGGGCAGTGTATGCAATTACGAACATATGTGGTTGGTTAGTGTTAAATTGTAATGCGATGCTAGCTTTTGATGGATAATGTTTCATTTTGGCCAACTGATGTTTTGCACCTCTATAACTTATCTCACTGATGCTGAATGTATGTAGATCACTAGATTAACAGTCTATTATAAGCAAGATGGAGGCTGGAGACATTTTCAAAAAAAGAAAAGAAAAAGATGGAGGTTGGAGTTCCTGGATACTCAGAAAGACATAGTACTGTGATGGGATTCTGGGAAAAGCCCTCTCATTAACCTTCTTGTGGACTTGTTTAGCTATTGGGATACTGCTCCATTAGGAGCAAAGCTCCAAATGGCAATTGGTGCTTCTTCTTCTTCTTCTGCCCTTCATCTTGGCCATTATTAGTGGTGCAAGAATGTTATGCCTCCTAATCTCGTGACTCGAAGCCACGATTGTCATATGCCACTCATTGTTCAATCATCAATCGTGTCTGGTACATCATTTTAGCTTTGTACATGATTCAATGCTGATAGTAATTTAAGCAGATGATTTAACAAATGGGTGAAACTTATCCCAATTGAAAAGGATATAAATAGTTACCATTTAGAAGATCAAATAAGATCAAAATCCACTTTCGGATGCCACAAGATTGATGGAAGGGACTGATAATGGGCTTGGAATTGAATTTCCAGCAGCCTACTAGTTTCCACAACTAGAGAAGGAAAGAATCTCTCTAATCAAGAAGGAGAGAGATTGTGAATGGATGCGACAGCCTTCTAGTAGTGAAAATCCACCAGTACTATAGAGGAATCACTTCTCTAGAAAAAAAAAAAAAAAAAAAAAACCCTACTTCTATTCAATAAAGAATATCAGCATCATCATGCTTCATATGTATGGACCTAGCCCTATTTACAGGATCAATGACAGTGAAATTCCTGAAAGTTAAATACCTATCTAAATTGCTATTGGTCCACATAGAATTTCCTTAATTCATCTCAAAGTATCATTTGCTAAAGTTGTAATAAAAGAAGGAAATAAACCTACACAGAGAAACCATATTAAAGAGTTTAACTTCCACAGATAACTTGTTAATATACAACTGCATGGGCGTATAGGTCCGTAAGGTTTTACAAAACCCTAAATGCACTTTATGGTTTGTATATTAACCATACAAAACCAATTGGTTGGACAAAACAATCCAATCTGTTCTTGTTTTGGGCCATCCGATTGGATTTGTGGGCTCCACAGCACACTCAGATGCTTAGCCTTAATGATCAATCAGTGGCACATGGGGTCCATTTGTGGGCCTCCTCTTGTTCATGCGCTTGATGGGTTGTCTGCATGCATCAGTAGTTTGATGGAAATGGATATTTGTATTCATTACTAACCATTTAGTTATTGCTGGATCTTATCATTTTCAATATGATAAATTGTTGGTTAACTGTGTACAGCGTGTGTGGGTGTGTGTGTATCGGGTGCGTAAAAAAAAAAAAAACTGTGTACAGTGTAATGCAATAGTCCTATCAAGTTTCTCTAATTTTTCTTTCTTTCTTTTTTTTTTTTTTTTAAAAAATAATTTTCGGTCTTCTTTTAAAAAGAAGTGATAGTGAACTGTTATTACCGTCGAGTTTCTTATTTTTGGGAATTTTCTTTTTGGTTGGGTACAGTATTTTGAGATTCCAAGAGTCGGGATTTTTATATTACCATTCTGCTGAAAAGTTTCTTTTTGATTTTGGCTGTGAAAAAACTGGCATCCTTGTAAAAGTATAGTTAGATATTTGAAAATCTTCTTGTCATTGCAAATCACGTTTATGTAGGATGTATTTCTTAATTGCCTGTGGAAGCATTTCTCAGTCTCTTGTACCAGATGGTGATATTTTATCTTTTGTATTTCTGTTCGTCTTTATCTTGTTCTTTGATGTCAACACGTTCATATTTTGAATTGCATGCACTCCTTCAACTGGTTGCCCTGTCTTGATTTGTGTTTTATTAACCAGACATCTCTGATACTTTTAACCATGCAGGATCAAAGGCCTGTCAAAGAGCCTTCCAGGCTTTTTGAGAGCATGGTTGTTGTTGGACTTCATCCTAACTGTGACACTGAGGCACTTCAAAAAAGGGTTTATGAGGAAAACTCTGATGGTCCAAAGAAATTACGAAGTTCACTAAGTTTCCAGCATCAAATTCACGGAGAACCTAAGCTTGAACCACAGGTGCTGATGATTGAATGTAGTGTTGAAGTGAAGCAACTCACATTTCTCATTGCTTATATAAGTTTGACAAAAGAAATAACTCTTTTTTAGTAGTTTGACAAAACGACTCACATGTCTTGGTGTTTATTTCTGGCTTAGCATTTCCCTTAGCATGCTTCCTATGCTATGCAAGTATAGGTAGTAGGTCTTTGTCAGATGTTTTCTTTGTTTTGGTTCTTCCAAGATGCTTGATTAAAATCAGTGCTGCAGATGACTTCTGTCGAATTCTTCTCAGACTGCTGATGAGACTTGTTTTTATGGTTGTTGTGCCGTCTTACAATGCAGTTGGAAAAAAATATAAAGAATTATGCTTGTCACTCGCATGCAAATTTTGTACCTGAGGATTAGGACATTGAAAATGTAACTTATTACTTTTCCATTTTCAGGTTTTGTTTGTTTATCCTCCGGAAAAGCAACTGCCTCTCAAATATAAGGATCTTCTCTCATTCTGTTTTCCTGGAGGTGTGGAGGTTTGTATTAAATTTAATGGTGTATTGCTTTACTTATTTTTAGCTTTCATTTGTATGATCTGCATTATGAAAATATCTTTGGTATTTTAAAAATATAGTGATATGCTTCTGGTACTTTAAGAAAACAGCAATTTTCCGTTAGCATCCTGATGCAGGACAGATAAAGGGGTTACTCGATATTTCAGATTTTGGGTTAGATGAGGTCTAGGACTGGTCGAACAAGAGTGAAGAGATATTTAGGTGGTGGTCGGTATTTCAGAAAGTTAAAGAAAGACAAGAATAATCTGAAGGATAATCAGCTGAGTCGTATAGCCTGAACTAGGGCTGTTAGAGTCTCATCTTATACCTTAATTGAAGATTGGAGTCACACCAATCGATTAGAGATGTCACACCTCTAAAAGGGGTTGATGGATTCACTCCAACAAAGAAGCAAATAAGTTCAAGAAAATTTTGTTTTCATTCATTCAAACTCAAAAGAGAACTAGCGAATGGCTTTCTATAGAATAGAAAACATTCTGAGGAGCTACATATGATTAATTGTCAATCTAGGAATATACTACTTTATATATCTTATGTTATCAATTCATCTTCCTATGCAATCTTAATTTCCAAGGCTACTTTTTTGTTGGAAACCACCTTTACCATGCATTTCACCTTTCTCAAACCAACACCGTCTATAATGACTTTAACTATCTTCTAGTCCCTAGGCACTTGGGTTTGCATGCAAGTTATGGGCCTGTTTTGGGTATGGGCTCGGATCGCAAGCTTGAGTATAGGGCTCTCAATGGATCGGGTTAGATCCAAGATCTGATTCACTACGAACCCGTACAATGCTGAGTTGGATCTTAAAATAGGTCCGATTAATTAAATGGACCAGATTCGGGTTCATAAAAATAAATCCGAATTATATTCGAGTCGGATCTAGATCTAGTAGTGAGATCTGATCGGATCCCCACTATTGCACGCTTCAAGCAGTCAACTGTTTTGACTTCCACAATAGTGAATTTTGTGTGGCTGTTCGACTTCTGCTCTTCAGACTTCAATACTCTTGCATGATTCAAATTGAAAATATTCAAACAACACCATTTTGTTGCTAAATTAAATATTTTATCTTATATATTTATTAGATTTGTGAGTGGTGGATTCGGACCAGATCTGACCCGAATTAGATGGCTATATGGATTTTTGGGTCGGAAATGGATTTGGCTATTTATAAGTGGATCGGATATGGATATCACTTTTTGGATCCGAGTCAGATCTGAATCCGATCCGATTCAGATCCGAATCCGATCTGAATCCGGCTACAAATTTCCAGACTTGGAGCCGGATCCAATTGGATCCGATCCAGATCCGACCCATTGAGAGCCCTACTCGAGTATATGCCTAAGCTGTTTTTTGGGCTTGGGCCTGTTGCGATCACATCTTGATATTTTCATTTGGAGTCAGCATTAAGCCCACATTACTTGTTTTTTATATGGATGAATTAACCAATAGCATTTGCCATTTGTTAAGAGGTTCATTTGTGTATGTTTTTTGCAGATGTTGTGGGTATTGCTAGCAAGTTTAGAGAGGTGTCAGTGCTCAATTGGAGGTTTTGAAGAAGGCTTTAAACTGTGGAGGTTTTAGAATTAGAAGAACCAAGACAATACTTGGAACATAACTTTAGCAAGAATAGTTCTAGAGGCATGGCTTTAGTTGAGATCAGTGGGCAAGAGATTCCTCAAAGCAACACTTTTTGTTTCCTTGCTCTATAATTGAAAAGGATTTAGAGATCTATGAGGATGTCTTGATTAGAATAACAGCTTGGTCTATGAAGTGGAAATGTGCCTTGGGACTTGTGTGTGATAGCCACATGCCAATGAATAAACTCATGGAGAAGTTTTCTACTATTTAATTGGCTATGCTATATTATGTGTGGACAAGTGTTGGGCCATGAGGAGGCAACATGGGGACGAGTGTTGCAGACATAAGGAGGTCTAGATCGACAGAATGGGAATGGTAGGAAGGATAGAATAAAGAATGAGGTCATCCGCAGTGGCCCAAGAGTAGCCCCAATAAGAGAAATGATAGAGTGAGATGGTTTCACAATGTGCTATAAAACTTGGAGATAGCTTTGGTAAGGATGGGAACTTTGGTTAGGATTGAAGGCATGTTCACTAACTGCGAATGATCCCTTTGATGTGAATGATTTGTGAAATAGGAGATGTAAAGCCAATTCCGAACGGCTTTCTAAAGGTGCATTGTCTTGAATGCATGTTGAGATATGCATTCTTGAACTATGGTGATATTGAATAGGCATCCTACACCAATAAATTGAATAATCATAAAATACCACTAGACAAGCACTGATGATTTTGTATCTAGTAAAAAATGTATTGTTGTGTGTGGAAGCACTTCTTTGGATCGTATGAGCCAATAAATGTGTTACCATCAAGAATATCTAAAAGGAATTTTGCTCTTCCTTGCATCTTGTGCTGGGAAAAAGGAGGCGATGACATATCATCTTTCATGCATTGCAATATGTCATGGGAGATTTGGTGTTTTCTGTTTTCGCGTTTTGAAGTTTTTTCAGTGCTCCCGGATTCTCTCGAGGACTTATTCCTTAGTTGGTCCCCAACCCTTTGAATCCTGGGGTAGAACACTTCTCTGGATGCTTCCTCATGCTATCATGTGGATCAAATGGTAAGAACACAACAAAGTTTTTGAGGATGTCTGTCTCTTGCCTCTGATAGCAGAATCCTCCTTGTGAGTTGCGGTCTTGTCGCCGAGGAGTTCAAAGTGGTCGCTATCTCAGACCTTTCAACAAGTTGGGAGTCTTGTTCTTTGGGATAAATGTAGGAAACCGAAAATGATAGATATATGGATTTCTCAAATCCTTGAATGGACTTAAATGTGGATGGTTGTTCCATAACTAACCTGGCGAACTCCGCAATTGGCAGTGCTGTATACTACGAGAAATATTATGTCAAGGTGGCCTTCTTGGGTCTAGTTCCTGCAGGTAACTCCAAGTGGGTTGAGTTAGACACCTCTAGAACAGGCCTCAAGCTCTGTTGAAATCAAACTTCCAAGCATTTAGTGGTGGAAAGCAACTTGTTAAATGAGGTTGTGTGGGTTTCTGGCTAACTTGTAGTTCCTGGAAAGTGTAGTTCTACTATTAATGAGATCCAGTCCCAAGTGCCATTTATCCATGTTTTCTAGGCATGTTGCTGGAGAAGATTCCTTAGAGGATGTTTTAGGGGCTTCCAAGCCTTCGCTTGTGATTGAAAGTGTTTTGCTTTACCTGAGTGGACTGTTTTTTTTTTTTTTTTTTCCTTTCTAATAATATTTGTTCCTGCTGATTAAAAAAAAGAAGAAAAAAATGAAAAAGAAAAGCTGATGCCAAGTATCTAGGACAATTCTACAATGATGATGATGATCCCGGATATTTTCACATATCTTCAGAACCCGGAATATAATGATAATATCCTGATATGGGATTCTTTTTGTTTATTTTTAACATTCTTTTACTTAAAATTTCTTGTTATCTCAGAACCTCATCTCTACCTGATCCTCCCTCTCTTCTCTCACTCATCTGCTCCCTCTATTTCTTGTAACCATCTATCTACTTTTCTTTATCTTTCCTTTTATTGTTTTTAATTTTATTTTAATTTTTAATTTTTAATTTTAATTTTAATTTTTTTAGTGTATTCATTGTTTTCAGTTATAATTTTTCCTTTACAGAATGGGTCCCAAGAAAACCTTCACGATATTTTTTTGGGCTGAGAAATTGCTGAGTATGAGATTTGTCACTTCAGTCTCGGGTTTCCCACTAGGTGACTAGAGTGTCATTGAATGTTGGATCATCTATGCCTCCTTCCAAATCTTTTCTTGTTTGATCTTCATGATGATGGATTGTTTCTTATCCCTTATCTTTTTGCCTTTCAATAAGCTTAATTGAGTTAGTGCACTAGTTTGTACTTTCTGGGAAAAAAATTCTATATGCATTTTCTTATATATTTGTTCGATTGAGTCATTTGTCAGTGGATTACTGCATATATATATTTTAGTGGATTACTGCATATGTTGTATTATTGTCTTTGATAAGCTTGCCATAATTTTAGCTTTGACAGGTAACCTGTTTCTGCATTATCTTCTGAAAACTCTATTAATATTAGTTCATGTGCAGGTTCATGCCGTGGAAAAAACTCCTTCGATGAGTGAGTTGAATGAAATTCTTCTTGGGCAGGTATAAATGCTATTAGAACTCTGTACATTCTATCTCATGATATTTACTTCATTAATATACAAAACACTTGTTGGGCTTACTACATGTTTCTTCTGACCAAAGTGACAAATTTAATTACTTACACTTTTAACCATTTACCTCAACCATATTTCAAATATGAGTTACGTTGATCATTACACGTCCTAAGTAGAGCTGTTCCCAACTTGTAGACACTAATAGCAATTAACATATGGCTTCATTCTGCAGGAGCACCTTAAACAAAGTGATCTATCCTTTGTGTTTCGGTTACAGGTAAATTTCAGGGTTTTTTTTTTTTCCATTTTCTTCTGTTGGTCACTTTTTTCTGTTGTTTGTCTTAATAAGGTAAAACAACAATTTTGATCACACAATTATATGTGGATTATTCTTTTTTTTTTTTTTGTATCCACTATATTGGTATTCTGATAAAGAATGGTGGGAATTCACCTTTTGTTTTTTGTTTTCTATAAAGTGGCAGGTTAACCACATGATGTCATTTCAATCGCATAATGCATGGAGGTTTTTTGTCTGTACTTTGTGTGTGTGTGTGTGTGTGTGTGTGTGTGTGTGTGTGTGTCTAATGTCCTCTGTTTGCTAGATACACTTGTCAAATGACAGTTGATAAAAGGAAATAAATAAGAACAAAGGAAAATTCCAATCAAATGAGGAACTTATTTGAAGAAATTTTTTTCCCAGATTGATGTTAAGTATTTTAAACACAACTAAATTAGTCAATAAACTTGAATACTTGATCCACAGTGTTGAGGGTTAGAAATGTATTTTTTTCCCCAAGAAACCTCAGGTAAAGCAGTGCTCAACATCATTATTTCAAATACGCGGATGACACGCTTCTCTTGTGAAGCTAAGGAGGACTCGGTGGATAACCTTTGGAAAATTCTAAAGCTGTCTTGGGTTTGAAGATTAATGCGGCCAAATCTGAAATGCTTGGAGTGCACGTAGGTGGGGATGAGCTTCACCGCTTCACTAGCATCTTTGGTTGTAAGTCTGATGCCTTCCCTTTCTTGTATCCGGGGCTACCTTTATGCATTGGGAAGCCAACTAAGCATCCTTGGGGCAGGGTGATTGAAAGAATCGAGAGGAAGTTGGCCTCGTGGAAGTGTCGCTATTTATCTATGTGTGGCTAGTTGACTCTCTTAAAGACGACATTCTCCAAAATGCCCATTTACTTCTTGTCACTGTTCAAATGCCCCAAGTCGGTGTTGGAGAAGTTGGATAAATTGAGAAGGAATTTTCCTATGGGAGGGTGCTAATGATAAAAGGAAGTTTCATCTTCTTAGGTGGGATGAGGTTTGCAAACCATTTTATTTTTTTATTTTTTATTTTTTTTTGTGGGGGGGGGGAGGAAGGCTTTGGAGACAAGTGATAGTGAGCAAGTGTGGCACGCAAGAGGGTGGATTCCTGATACGTCTGTTACTGTGGCGGACTGTTTTTCCATCACTGAGGGATCGATTGTTTTGTCCCTGCCCTGTTGAAGGAACTTGCTGGAAGGTGAGATTGCTGAGCTTCTGAACTTCCTAAACAATGTTCGGCTTCTGGTTCTTGAAGAGGACTCAATATATTGGTTGAGGCATCGTTTGGGGAAGTTCTCAGTGAAGTCATTCTTTGAGTTGATAGCGAAGGCTCCTCCCCAGTCTGGTCCACCCCACCTGTTCCACTTTTGGTTCTACAGAGCTCCTCTTCGGGTGGCGGTTTTTGTTTGGCTTCTTGGAAGGAAGAGAATTCTCACAGTAGATAATCTGCAGTGGAGATCCCTTGTCCTCCTGAATATTTGCTTAATGTGTATGGCTAACGTGGAGTTCATCGATCATCTTTTCATCCATTGTTCCTTTGCCCATAGTGTTTGGAACCACTTCTTCAATGTCATGAACATTAATTGGGCCATGCCAAAGTCTGTAAGTGAGCTGATTTGGGCATGGCACAACAAAGGAGTCAGTTAATCTGGGAAGGCTATTTGGAAATTACTTTTAATGGTGGTCTTTTGGGCTTTGCAGGGAGCCTAGAATGGGTGATGTTTTAGAAATGAGGGCGTGGGTATAGAAGATGTCATTTGTAAAGTTAAAGAGTTTTGTAACTATCAGGGTGGCTCATGTTAAGGCCACTGTGGGCAGCTCTCTTTTCTGAAGTTTTGTTGTTGGGGGTTGTATTCTTTGTCCACTTTTGCGGTTTTTTAATAAATTGTTGTCATCTCTCAAAAAAAATAAAAATAAAATTCAAATGAACTACATAAACTTGGGTGACTTTTGAAGTATGAATAGACTCTTGAGGTGCCTCATATCTTTAAGGATGCAAAATCATCTCTACAAGAACTTGACATTTAAACTGATCTACATCGTCTCTTTAGGAGTTTATCTATACATTTTTCCAGTCCTTTTACACAATGAGGAAATAAGATCAATGTTCAGAAAAGGATGTTTCAAATGCATTCGAGAATTTCTGTTGCCAATTAGAAGGCCTCATTCATTTGTGCCTCTGCAGGTTTGTGTTTATGTTCCTTAAGTATGGGAGGAAATGGTTTATTGGTTCCAAGACTTGGGATTGGTACCTACTTTTATAGTGGCAGACACAACAAAAATGTCACTCTTGGAGATGTACACAGAGATTTACGAGTGGCAATAAACAATGCAAGATGCATTTTGTTACTTTTAGAAATAAAATTTATCCCTTTTTTATAGTTTAGATGATTCTGATGGAGCAATAGAATCAGATTTCTTATTTTTCTGGTTTTAGTAGCCTATGCCGAGCATATATTTGTGGTTTTGTGATAATGGGTCTCATAAAAAGTTCATGCAACTACTTGTGTGTAGGGCCCACTTTGTTATGTGCATGGCATCCACCCTCTCCGGCAGGGTTACCCCACCATGAAAATGGGATGCCCCATTAAATCAGGCTGATCCAACCATTAGGTGGGCTACATTGTTTTCTATGTCATAGCCCACCTGATAATGGGATTGACCTGGTTATTGGGGTGCCCCATTTTCATGGTGGGACGACCCTGCTGGTTGGGTCGGATACCATACACACACCATGGAGGGCCCAACACGCGACTAGTTGTGTGAGCTTTCCATTTTCTTGTATGCGATTCTCATGTGGAGTTCATAAATGGAGCAACAGAACAACCAAGTAGAGGAGGTTCCAGATGTAGCGAGGGAAGATTATAGCATTGGCCAGTAGTTAGTGCTTCTGAGTGTTATAACTTAGAAGTAGCACTTTGTGGGAAGCTTGGGAGCTGAATCTATATTCTTCAGGGTCGATGACCTTTTGTCATCTATTTCCTTAATCCATTTAGTTGACGCGTGATGTCCATCTTTGTATTCTGAGTATGTTCTCGTGTTGGGTTCTTCTGTTTAATAAAATCTTGTTTTGATTGAAAAAAAAGTAAAATCTCATTTAGAGTTCTATTGTTTTTCCTCAGGTGGCTGATGATTCAACTTTATATGGATGCTGTGTGTTAGTTGAGGAAATTGTACAAAAACCTTCAGGATTGATTTCAATGATTTCGGAGGAACAACCTTTTTGCTCATCCTTGAGCCGTCTTGTCATAACCACACCCCGGTGTTATTGCATACTCTCAAGGCTTCCATTTTTTGATTTGCATTTCGGTATACTTAAAAGGTGAATTTATTTATATTCTTTTGATATTTAGTTGCCTATGCAAATATGCATGTTCTTTTGAGCTAGCCGTTTTCTTTATCTTCTGTTTCTTTGTATATATTAGTGTACATAGTCCTGTGTGTACATGCAGTCCACCATAATGCTAGTGTACACATTCTTGTGTGTACATGCACTCCACCATAATGTTATTGCATACAGTCCTGTGTTTATGCCAAAAGAATATCTTGTTTATTTGATTTGATTGCATTGTGATTGTATTGTATATAATTACAGATGATCTCTTTGTATCCTGGATGGCCATAAATAAATGTCATGAGAGGAGAGGATACATGCTCTCTAGTCTCTTTTCTATTCTTCCCAATGATTCCTCTCTTATTCTATAAGGTACCGGAGAATTTCTGATCCATAAACTTTTCTGGGCCTGGCATGCTGTTATGGCAGTGGGCAGCATTAGGAAGAAGTGGAGTCTCGTTTAAGTTTTGCTAACTGCCTTGTGGATCATTTGGGGGGAGCTGAATAACCGCTGTTTCAGGAGTATCTGTGCTCCCTCATCATCAGCAGTCTCTAAGGTGTTCTCCCTTGTTAGGGACTGGGATCCTCATTGATTTGGTCCATCCTTTAGGATCTTCATTAGGATGTATTTCCCTTTTTTTTTTTCTCTTTTCTTTTCTTGTCTTCTTTTCTATTGTTTTCTTTGCCTTCGAGCTTCTTCTTAATATTATTCTTTGCCTTTCAAAAATAAAAAAATAAATCCATTTTTCAATCCTCCATTCTCTCTCCTTGCAATCTTCTTCCCTCCCTTCCTTCATCCTTTTTCTTCTGTTTTGAGGGTCCACTGTCTCCTCTTTTCTCCCTAAGATGATGGAAATTTGTTGAAATTCTCCATCATCATCATTGTATAGATGTACTTTAAAAAGGGGATTGCATGAAGGCTTTGTAGACTGCAAGAGAATCTTTCCACCAGCAGGCTTCGGCTTCAGGAAAAAGCAGCTACAGCAGGGTTCAGCAGACCCCCTTCTCGGCACTTGCAACAACCTAAAATCCCAGGCTGACACCACTGCTTGCACTGGAACTAGAACTTGACACCAACAAGTGCTCTAGACCCAAGATTTGGCACCCCCAGCCCCAGGCGAGATCTAGGTACCTTCCAGACTGACGATTTGATGCCTCAAACGAGATCTAGCACAATTGAAAGCTCTCGATCGATCTCAGATCCTGCACACCCATCTGCTTCAGAATCCTGTTCTGGTGCCTTCCTACTGCAACCTTTTTCCAAAGCCATTGTCATCGCTGACATCCATCTTCGGTAAATCCAGCATCATCCACCAGACCTTTCAGCCCCGTCAGTGTGACAGGAAGCCTATTCCGAGAACCCCAATTGCTTGATGAGTCCTGTCGTCGCTGTATGCTTCACTGAAAGCCATTTCCAGGCCCATTGTTGTGTTCTGGGACCAATTCTGAGGACAACTACCTGCAAACTTGCTGGATCTTTGGTCCAGTGTCTTCCGGTTAGTGTTTTAAATAGCGCTCATAGTGTAGCATACCCATAGCGCTATGTAGCATACTAAATAGTGTAAATCCCTTGTAGCATACATACGCTATAGCTACGTAGCATGTAGCGTATGTAGTGCACGCTACAATATATATATATATATATATATATATATATATATATATATATATATATATATATATATATATATATATATATATATAAACACAATTTCATTGTATTTAATGTTGAGGAATGTGCACTTGTACTGTACTTAATACTTTTAACCTGTGGGATTTTTATTTCTTTTCATACTTGTGACTTGTGGTTTCAATTAGACATTATTAATTAAAGTGGTAGGGGGTGAGTGGATGGTGATGTAAGGGTGCGGGTAGCAAGAGGGTTAGTGGAGGGTATGCATGGGTGGATGTGGGAGGTGGGAAGAGGAGAGAGATGCAGTGGGCGATGTAGGATAGTGGGGTGTGACCTAAGAAAGAGACTTAGTGGGATTTGTTGAAATGGATGAAGGGCTTTAGCTTTATGGGCTTGACTTGGTCAAAGCCCACCACATAAAGTGGTGGTGAGGTCCACACATTTTGATCTTAGTCAACATCTCTTTAAATGTCTTTGTGTGTGCATGTGCATGGGGTGTTATGCATGCATACTAGCATGTGCTTGCACATATGCAAGCGTATGTGGGTGCGGGAGTGTGGTCACACATGTACGGGTTGTCGTGGCACACACATGAAGTCTCAATTAGGTTCAGGAAAATTCCAGTTTATTACAGGAACACTTTAGAGATTGTTAGTTTAGTTACAGACAAAAGATTAAAAGGAAGTTTTGGGTCATATAAGATAGAAGATGAGGACAAGGTCATATTCGCGAAAGTAACAGACGTATTTGACAAGACATGATCAAAAGAAAAATAGAAACTGCGATTACCAGAGATATGATTGGAGGCACCAGAGTCAATGATCCAGGGAGAAGGATGTGATGACAAGAGACACGTTTACTTGACTGAGCTAACGTGGCTGTAGAAGTGGAAGGAGCAATGTTGGACATAGAGCCATTGAAAGAGAGAAACCATGCATATTCTTCTTGGGATAGTGTGACACTGATCTGATTGGCGCTAACATTTGATGCAGTAAAAGTAGTGGGCCCACTATCAGCAAAAACATTGTCCACCACAAGAGCTTGATTAGCTTTTGGAGTCTTTCCATGGAGATCCCAACAAACGTCCACGGTTGGATTTGTTAGACCACAGTGAGTGCATCTGTGATCTCCTCTACCACCACAACCACCTCTAGTGCTAATAGCCTTTCGGACCTCATCATTCCACCACGGAGTTTCCTTATATGAGTGACTTATCCTTCTAAATAATACTAAAACTTCTTTCATCACTTTCCTAATGCGCTCAACCATCTCATTCACCATAACATTTAACTCTTTCCTCAAAATTCCAAATTCCTTCTTTCATGGACTATATTCAAGTTATTCTCAAAGTCCCGTGCGAGCAAATTTGATCTCTACCTTATTTGAGAAGTCTTTGCCAAAGGCCCCCATTGGGTCTCACCTTTGCTTTGCCATCAACATTCAATTTGAGCTGACCACAATGGGGTGCAACTGTGTAGATAAGTTTGGGTAGAAGTCCGTCCAATTTGTCAATACCAAAGTCACCCACTTAAGCATGATACTTGAAGGATAATTCCTCTTATTTGGTTATTTTGGTTGTTAGAAACTCCAGTGAAAACTTTACCTTCTTACAATACACACCCCAAAGAATTGAGAAGGCTCGCCAGAGAATTAACACCCTCTTTTTCAACACTTGTTCAATAATTCTCCACATGCTTGATAATTTGGATGAAGAAGTGGGGTGTTTATTAGCCTTCTTGAGAGGTTGAAAAGTGTCTCGATAGTTGACTCGTTAGAGGATTCAGTGGTTTGGAAAGGCCACAACTTGGGAAGATTCTCGGTTCGGTCTTTCCTAAGGTTTCTCACTGTTTCCCCCTCGCCCTCCTTTTATAACTTTCACTTTTGGAAACATGAAGCTCCTCTGAAGGTGCTAACTTTTGTTTGGTTGGTAGGCCGTAATGGAGTGCTAACTGTGGATAATTTATGCAAGGGAGGTTTGGTGCTCCCGAATATTTGCACAATGTGTAGGAGTGATGCCGAGTTGTTGGACCACCTTTTCCTCCATTCCCTCTATACGAGGAAATTGTGGGATTTCTTTCACATGACTTTGAATTATAGTTGGGTAATGCTAGAGTCCATATCTTCCTTTTTGGCCTTGTGGCACGAAGGTGGAGCTAGGAAGTAAGGGAAGGTGGTGTGGAGGTTGGCAGCGATGGCTTGTTTTTGGGCTTTATGGGGTGAAAGGAATGGGCGTTGGAGCTGGAAGACTGGATAATCCGCAAGGCGGTGTCTTGGGTGCTCAAGTGGGCTTCCAAGTTTAAGGACTTGAACGCCCGAGTCCTTACTGCCCTTTTGGGGTTGTAATTTTTCTTTTGCCTTTTTGTATTCTTTCCCGCCCCATTAATAAAGTTGTCATCTTTCAAAAAAAAAGAAAGAAAAAAATTTCACCTGCCCAATCTTCTCTTTTCTTCTTCTTCTTCTTCTTCTTCTTCTTCTTATTTTTTTATTTATTATTATTTATTTATTTATTTATTTATTTTTTGCTTTGAATTGATGTTTACATGCATTTAATCTTCAGTTTTAGACATTTTTTCAGCATTCATGTTGAGTGTATCTGTACATGAAATCGACACCTCTCGTTTCTTATTATAATGTTTGTCATGCTCCACCACCACCACCCACGAACACAAATAGTAATCCCTCAACTTTCTTAATTTATTTATCCAAATCCTCTTTAGTTGAAGGAAAAAAAAAAGAAAAAGAAAAGAAAAAACTATTTAGTTGATCTTCTCTGAAACCATGCAAATTATTTTGTTAACATAGGTTTCTTTTCAGTTTTTGGAGATAGTTACTCAAGTTTGATTATGTTCTTTTGAATTTCTGTTTCGGATAGTTGGGCAGTTAATTGCATATTGATTGACTGACTAATGACATAGTTATGTTATTTCATCTTAGCAGCATTACACATCCTGACAAAATTTCCATTTTCCTGCAGCATCTTCACTGAAGAAAGGCTGGAACGGCTGACACAAGGAGTTGGTATGTTAGGTCTGGTGCCGCCTGAGGATTGTGATAAGGAAGAAGAAACACATGGTAAATCTGCCAAGAGTTCACCAAAGCATAACTGTACGGAGGACATACAAATACGAGTGATTGACATTTCTGAAGTGAGTGCAGAAGTTTCTGCATCTAGAAGTGTGGACAATGGGAGTGACCTTAAGCACTTTGACTCGGATTCGTCGAGGGAAGCCATTGACACTAAGATGAATTTTCAAGTCAATTCAGAGACAGGAGGGCTTATGAATAAAAGCGAATCTGGAGTTACATTGCAGGCTTCTAATGGCCATGATGTCTCAGTTGATGATGCGGCAAGAAACAAACAAACAATTGAAAAGCGCTTACCAGAGACAGTGTTGCCTCTTTTGCGGTATCACCAGTCTGAAAGTTCTGAATCATCTACCAGGTAGATCACTGTAATTCTCCTTTGGCCTGTTGACTTTGATGAGTCCTCCTTAGCAGCATATATATTCTAAAAATATGATGGTGAAACAATTCATTCTATTCCTGAATTAGCACAATCCTGTTCAAATCGAAATAGATCATTTAGTTCAGCAGATGTTGACTGATTGAAAGATTTTGGAACTGAAGTTGTTGTGTTTTTTTTTTTTTTTTTTTTTTGACTCAGAGGCTTGCTTTATATATATATATATATATATATATATATAACTAATTTATTGATAAGGAGAAAAAAAAAATGGCTGCTGATGACACCGCTGAACTTTAGAGGGGATACAATTCGATCATGTAAGTGACAAAATGAATCTAGGACGACAAATTATGATGATCACCTAAAGACTGTGCCCATGCTTGTCTATTTCTAAGATCATATAAGCTACTTCTAAGATTTCGAAAAGAATTATTTGCTTATTTTTCTCAATCCAAAGGTTAAAGCTAAGATCAGTTGGTAATTTTTGTTGAAAAACTATATCAGTTTTTATTGGTTGAAATTAGACTTTTTGAATGGAGAAATGAAAACTATGATTGGATTATTTTGGAGTACCTTTTCAACTTCTCTATAACTTTTGATATGTTTTTATTTTCCTAAAATTCAACATGTAACATTTTGTATTAAGTACATTCATGATTTATTTTCCCAAATGATAACAAATATTTTTATCGAAGAAGGCAAAATATACAAAAACCCATGAAGATAATGAATACATAGAACCAATAGACAGGGACAATTATTTAAGTACATCAATGATTGTTTAACTCAACCCAATTACTAAGTCATGAAGTGGTGTTCTATGGAGATTACTACTTGGCCTGATGCTTGGGGTATAGTAAAGTTGCTAATCTTTCTGTATGTTGTCTGCACAATCCAAAACATATTAGTAATTGTGTCATAGAATGTGTTAAAATTGCATACCATGTTTTACCTTGTAACTGGTTAATTAAGTGATAAAGTATTCACTCTTTACCATATTATAGTGGATTGATTTGAAATTTTGATGGAGATGCCTAATCTTTTGATAGAATTTGTAACTATTGCTATAGCATTTTTGTTTTGTGCAGTTTCCAGGGTTCCCCTTGTGATGACAGGCACTGTAGAAGTGAGATAGATGAAGCAGAGATGGAAGAGGCCTCTTCATCTGGCCAGGAAGATTTCAACGATCACATTGACATTCTTGAATGGGCAAAGGTTTGAATGCTTATCTGATTTAGACATTTGTTTCCTTTGTCCTCCTTGAATCTCGAGTCTCATAAACCTACTTGTGTGGTATTTTAATTGATATTGCAGGCAAACAATCATGGATCATTACAAATAATTTGTGAATATTACCGGCTACGCTGCCCTGCCAGAGGTTCGACACTTATTTTCAACCCTCTGGAACACCTGCATCCCTTGGAATTTCATCGACCAGGCGAGACAATACTTCATATTGCTGGTTCAACCATTGATCTAAGATCTTGCAGTACGAGTTTGGAAGTCGCCGAGGTACACGATTGTCTTCGATATGACCATCATTTTTACCTCTTCTGTTGACAAAAATGGAACTTAAAAAAAAATCTGTTACTCAATTTCATTATTGTTTACCATTTTGGTCAAAACCAAAATTTGGCTAATACTGCTGTTGGCTTTTATCAGGCACACGGTGCACTCTCGGCAGAGGAGGAGGCAATTGCTCTCTCCGTATGGACCATTGCATGCATATGTGGTAACTTGCGGCTTGAACATGTGAGTCTGTGCACTATGTTTGGAAATAATACTTTTAACTTAAGTAAAAAAGATTTGGTTATCTGCTACAAATAACTAAGAGATTTCTGATCTGCTATGTTGACCGACATTGATTTATATGATCAATTTTCCAATAATCATCTGGGGCTGTCTCCCGTTCATTAGATGAGCTGGTGTAGATAGTGTAGTGTGTGTGAGTGATCCAGGGTTCAATCCCTGGTAGTGTTAGCTTTCAAAAAAAAGAAAAAGAAAAAAAAGAAATAAAGAAAGAAAAAAGAAAGCAACATCTGGGGCTCTCCTTTACTCCCCAAACAAGAAATTTCGTGTCGCATTCTTGTCCACATAAAGAAATAACTTTAAGGATCCATTTGGGTAGGAGATCCTGCATAATTGGGTCTTGAGTCTAATCCCAATTTTGGTGGTCACCATGCCCTCCATGTAGGCTCCACATTGGATTTGGCACACTTGAGCAATAATTTTCTCCGCAAAAATGTAATTTACGACTTTTTTTTTTTTTTTTGGGTTTTTTCAGAAACTCCTTAATTGCGTTTATATGGAGGAAAGCATCGATCTATTGTGTTGAATCCATGCCAGCCAAAATCAGGATTAGAGTTAATCCCGATTATGGGGGATCCCCAACCCAAATGGACCTTAAACTTGTCCCATTGTGGTATTTTGTATTTGAAGGTTGGAAATATTCTTTATGAAGTGGTGTTGATGTTGCCAGCAGTTCATTTCAGATTCTAGAATGTAAAGGAAGAAGCAGCTTTAGAATGTTGAGATTTATATCCATTGTTTGAATTGGGTAATTTGAACATTTTTATTGATCTTACCTGTTGTGTACAACTGTGTTTTCATGAGTGAAGCAGAAAAAAATGTTAGAAACTTTTATTGTATCTTTATTTTCTTTTTTGCAATTGCGAATTGAATTGGGACAGGGGATCTTTACTTTCACACACTTATGTAGTGCGGAATTATAATCATGGACGGTCTTTTTCTAGGAAGGATTACTTGAAGATATTATTACTTGAGAATATAGGATTTAAGGGCATTTCCTGACATCCTGTGATGGTTTATTTGAGACCAGAAATTCGACAGCTATTAGAATCTTAAAAAAATAAAAATAAATAAATAAATAAATGTGCCAAGGGTTAAAAGAGAACAATGCTATTATTTCTTCAATTCAATTCTGTGTAATATCTCATGTTCAGCATGTGGTGCATGATTATCTCCATGAGTTCCTTTGTTGAGACCTGAGACTAAAATATTTAGTTTTGTGTTGAACTCCATTTTAATTTTCCCTGCGATTATGCTTCTGATAAGTGGTTTTTCATTTTCATTTTCCTTTTCTTCTTAACATAGCTCCTGTTAGAAGGCTGAAAGATTTTCTTGAAGGGATTTGCATTCTTTCATGCAGTGATGATTTATGCAATTTCAGGTGTTAACAATGTTTGCGGGGGCACTTTTGGAGAAGCAAATTTTGGTTGTATGCTCCAATTTGGTATGCAAAATTACTTGTAATTAATTTTCTTTTGTCATAAGAAAATGATGATTCTGTGAGGATCAAATGCTTGCTCCATTATATTTTTTGATGTCTCATTGATGCAAGCAATCACTTTCTATACTTGTCTTTTTCTTTGACTCAGCTTTTATAGTTTGTAATTAGTATATCATATCATTAGAATTATGGCTTCATACATATTGGGGACCGAATGCATGCCCATACTATCTTCTTAGGGCCTGTTTGGGAGTGTGGATTTGGAACCCCCTGGATTCGGAACCCCCAGGATTGGAAACCCCCTAGATTTGAAATCCTCCCAGTTTGTTTGGCACCCCGGAGTGTGAATCAACTTTAATCCAAAAGTAGCTATGCATGGTATATTTACAGGGGTTTGAATTTAATTACTAAATCAACTTTAATATCTCTAATTAGTGAGATATGTAATTTTTGACACAATGGTTGTGATAAGCCCGCTGAAATATATGCTTTGCCCGAAAATGATGAAATTCCAAGTCTCGATGGGCCACAAGCACAAGATCATGTCTGAGTGACTAACCAACGATTTTTAATCGTTGATTTACATGGACAATGTTTGGATGGTGCTGATTTACATGGACAATGTTTGGACGGTGCTGATCATCATTAGTGGGCCATGTGCCCAATAGAATGATAGTGTATAGTGACACACATGTTACACCTGCAACTATTGAAATGATTTTAGGTGTAATCCAAGCTCTCACCGTGGATTGCAAACCCCCTCAAAGAGGGGATTTGAAACCCCTAGTTACTTTATGCTGCCAAACAACCAGGGGATTTGAAACCCCCAGTTAGTTTATGCTGCCAAACCATCAGGGGATTTGAAACCCCCTCAAATCCCCTCCAATCCCCTCCAATCCACGGTGCCAAACGATCCCTTACTCTCATTGCAAAATGGTCACATTCTTTCAAATAGAGAACCCTGAAATTTATACAGTTCCTTTGGCATTCAGTTGTCATCTTTTTGATCCGGTCTTGGTTGCACACTTTAAGGGGATATGCCTATTATACAATAGAATGTAGTACTAAAAAGCCCGCTGTGTCATGAATTAGAGAGCATTTGATAGCAAAAAATTGTTGATTATTGAAGATGCAATTGTCTTTGCATCCTGATCTCCATAATCACGAGGGAAAATCTGGAACATAATACCTTTGATATCCAAAACATCATAATTGTAATGCTAGAGCAGTGTTCCTCATCATCATGTCACATTTGGTTAGCATGATCCTCTCTTATCATCATCTTTTCTCCTAGGCATTTGATGAATTTTGATTACCGTATGAGAGAAACCACTTGAAGGTACTAGATAACTTCATCTCTTTGTGGTTGGCGTAATTGCCCTAAGTTGTAAGATGTTGGTGGAGAGACCTATCAATATGTGATCTTTGTCGTGCATCTTTCCTTACTGGGGGTGGTCGGGCCATTTCGTGTTGGACATGTTTCCTTTATATGCTGTACAAATTCTCTTAAATCAATGAAGCTATGGCTATAATAACAGGAAAAGAAAGAAAGAAAGAAAGCAAGCAAGAAAGAAAAAAATATTTATTGCTCCTGAGAAATGTAGGCATTGAGCAGCTTATTCCATTAAAATTTAGCTACAATGTGGTACAAGTTTTAGATTTTTCAATAGCACACACTTCAGAACAAAACCATGTTAAGTGCCATGTCGCATGGACACTTCAATATGTATCATGTGTGTCTGACATGCATCCAGTGTTGGTACTTCTAGAACAGTGTGTCTGCAATAGACCATCCATCCAAGGAAGGGAGAGGGGTTACTGAAGCACCCCTCTCGATTTGTTGATATTACAAATTACTCCTGAGTGTCTTGCACATATTCCTTTTCAGTAGTATCCATAGTGTCGAAGCCATGCATCCTATTTATTTGGGGTTTGGAAAATCCAATTTTCACACCAGTGTCAGATTCTGATAGTTGTATGATTGTATTTTGCCTGTGCAAACATACATACCTGACGTCCATTCTCATGCCTTGAGAACACGGGGTGTGTTATTCAAACTGCAGATATGCTTATCTCTGTACTTATTGCAGATTCTTTTTTTAGTAGTATCCATAGTGTCAAAGCCATATATCCTATTTTCTGGGGGTTTAGAAAATATAGGATGCATATGGGTGTCAGATTTTGATAGTTATATGATTGAATTTGTGCCCATGCAAACATACAGATGACTTCCATTCTCATACCTCGAGAACACACGTTGTTTTATTCAATCTGCTGATATGCTATCTTTGTACTTCATTTCAGCATAGTATTATTTTAATTATACAATCTGCTGATTTTCTTATCTTTGTACTTCATTGCAGCATAGTATTATATTAATTATACTTTTATTTACAGGGGATCTTGTCTGCTGTAATTTTATCAATTATCCCGCTGATCCGGCCCTACCAGTGGCAGAGCCTATTAATGCCGGTATGGATCCTCCATCACTGTGTTGTTGACAGGCTTTTCTTGACAATTCTGCTTCTGGGAGGTGGATGATATTTCCTTTTTGGCTTTCATTCTCCCTGTGTTTTATTTAGGCTTTCGGAAGTTCTCTTGCTTTAATTAATTAATTATTATTTGTATATCCAGGTTTTGCCAAATGACATGCTGGACTTTTTGGATGCACCTGTTCCATATGTGGTGAGTTTTTCAAGCTGGTTCATTTTTGTATATTTCCTTATCTTTACTATCTATTTGACGGCACCTAAATACAGTGTAATTTTGGCAGAGAATGTTTGCAAGTGATTATCAACTCCCATGCATGCATGTGGAACTTGATTGGATAACTGATGTCATTTGTCCATTCTGATAAACACATCTCTCACATGTGGAATTTCTTAAGGAAGTTGTATGAAAATTTTCAACTTTAACCTTAAGGGCCTTTTTTGGGTAGGGGGAAAAGAAAAGAAATCAAAATTGTAATGATTACCCAATGATAATTTCCCAAGATTTCCATGAGACATGGATTCCATTTTCTGGGTCTCTTCTGGATAGCAAGTAGAAATCTGATAAAGCTCTCATATTGGTTGCCTCGTATCTTGTGTGTGAGAATCTGACTATGGTGTTTGGGTAATGATTGCTCTTTGAAATCTAATGTTTCTTTGCTATCCAAACACCGAAAAGTTCCATTATGGAAATAGTCATCCATTTTCTTTTCTTTTATTTTCGCACTATCTGAGCCCCAATCTTTTATCCCATTAAAATAAAGCCTTTGGGATTCTGACCACATGCTTATAAAATTATAAATGAAAACAAATTTTTTTTTTTTTTTCTTTTTCTTTTAATGAAAGTTAAGTTTATCTTGGCACATAAGATACTCTCTTTGAAGCAAGGTGTTCCAAAACGGTAACGGTGGCCGTAATGGCCACCATTGTTACCGTTATGATACGGGCCATAACGGCCATTTTTTATTTTTTTGAAAAAGCTGTTACTGGACCATTATGGGACCGTTACGGTCCATAATGCGGCCGTTACGGCCCGTTTTTCTGTAATGGCCGTTACTGCAGTTTCGACCCCGTAACGCGTAACGGTTATGACCGTTACCGTCATGTAACCGATTTTGAGTACCTTGCTTTGAAATCTCATTTAGATGTATTCACTCTTTTCTCTTGATCCGCTGTACTTCGTTTGTTGTGGCATTTATTGGAAGGAAAGTGATGCCATCTTTACTGACAGAAATACATATCCATTGTCAGTGGGAGTTCCTGTATAAAAAGGCATTACATATATTATTTTCATTATTTCTCTACATCTTTGTAGGTTTCATATGGATGGCCAGTGCAAAATGGTTTGAAGTGGTCTTTGAGTATCTTTTCTTATTCGAGGTTATAGTTTGTGGTATTAAGCAATTTTCTCTCCATGTTTAGGTTGGTGTAAAGAACAAATCTTCTGAAGTACAATCGAAGTTAGCAAATGTCATTGTGATTGATGCCGACAAAAATCAGGTGTGCATGCTCTTCATCAACCAGATGTATATCTTCTTGCCAAAACATGATGAAGTAGCTCATGAAGTTCAGTACCATCTTGGTCTAATACTTTCTTGCAACTCATGGCTATTTAATAAAGGAGTAATTTTACTAAAGAAGATTAATTTCTGTAATATGGGGTTTTTTTGGTCTTAGTGTTTTCAAACACAAGTGCCAATAATTATAGGTAGTTGATGCCATTGTACATGAAAGGAGTCAGCTCTTTGGTATGTAAGCTGGGCTCATACCCAAGACCTCAAATGTGGAAGCCAATGCCACCTACCACTTAAGGGATCATGTTTGATCTAGTAATTATCTTAAGAAAACTAGGAACATCTTATACCTTTGGAACATTTCACTCAAAACAAAGTGAAAAAAATGTTAAAAAAACAAAAGGGATTATAAGTTGACTTTTGTTTATTAGTTATTTTTGCTTGTTGCATAATGTTGCGGTGCTTTTAATTATCTAATGTTCCTCATTCCATGGAACAAGTAGGTGAGGTCCCCGGGACTACCGCATTTACCGCAGCACAAAGAGTTACTCTCCTCTCTTAGTCCATATCATGCAAAGCTGGTGGGAGAAAGCTACTTAGCAAGAAAAAGGCCAGTCTATGAATGCACTGATGTGCAGGTATATCCTTTTTGTGTGTTTGTGTGTGGGTGGGGGGACAATTATGCCATTAAATCACCCTGTTTATGGAATAAAGTTGGATTTTTCTTTTGTGGTGCCTTTTGTTCTTATTTATTTCTTAAATTCCAGGTCAATGCTTAATCTATTAGTTTAATCATTGTAGTCAGTGTCAGTAAATTAGCACTTCAGGGTACGCCCTTCAGTTGCACATGAGCTGCCTCATTTTTGGAGGTGCACCCGTACTGCAAGTCATGCACCGATTTTTGGGCAAGAATCCCAAACCATATGTTAATAATCTTATGGATGTACTTCAACATCGATGGATTAGTTTGTTAGTTTTATTATGTCAAAACTCATGAAGTATGCCTCATTGTGACAAATCACAAGGTCTATTCATACTACATAAAATTAATATTCACAAATCACAACCACAAATTACAATTCATACTACACAAAATTAATATTCACCCTGTTTTTGTGGGTCTCCCCTTAACTGTCGGGCTGCCCAAAAAGCAGCATTGGGAAAAAGTCTTACAAAGATTCCGTAACCATTTAGCTGGGTGGAAACGTTGTTTTCTATCAATTGGCGGAAGACTCACGCTAATTAAAGCTGCTTTATCCAATCTTCCCACCTATTTTATGTCTCTCTTTCGTTGCCCAGTTGCGGTTCTAAAATCCATTGACAGGCTCAGATGCAACTTCCTCTGGAGTGGCACTGAAGATAGGAAGAAATTCAGTCTGTTGAAATGGAATCAAGTTTGTAAACACTATAAAGATGGTGGAGCTGGTATCAAAGATCTCAGTTTAATGAACAGGGCCCTGTTAGGTAAATGGATATGGAGGCTTGGCTTTGAAAAGGACAGCCTGTGGAATATTATTATTAAAGGAAAATATGGGAGTTCGATTGGAGGTGGGTGGACGATTGATTCTTCCCAATATAGGGCGTCTGCTATATGGAGAGGAATCAGTCGGATGAAAGAAGAGGTCACCCGATGGATTGGTTTTGAAGTGGGCAAGGGAGATTGTATTCAGTTCTGCAAGACAAGTGGATAGGAGACATACCGTTGAAGGACAAATTTCCCTCCATATTTCGGGTGGCGAGTAAGAAGAACAACTTTATAGCAGACAATTACTCTCTAGTTGCAGACAAGGCGGTTTGGAATATCCCCTGTAGGAGGAACCTTGAGGACTGGGAAGTTGATCATTTCGTTGAATTGTTGCAGTATATCCAAGAAGTGCCCTTGAATCTCGGCCGTAAAGACACTATCATTTGGAAGCCTGATAATTCGTCTGTTTTCACGGTGCGGTCTTTTTTCACGATTCTATCGGCCAACGATGAATCTGCCCCCTCTCAACACCCCCACTTCATTTGGAAATACGCTGTTCCTCCAAAGCTTCAGATTTTCGGTTGGCTAGCCGGGAACAACAGAATTCTGACCATGGACAATCTTAGGAAAAAAGGAATGATTCTTCCCAATGTCTGTTTATGCCGCTTGTCCTTTGAAGAATCGGTTAGTCACCTATTGATCCACTGTCCTTTCGCCTACTCAGTCTGGTGTGCCATTCTTTCTTGTTTCAAGATTAGCTAGTGTTTCCCTAAGGATGTGGACACACTTCTTAAAGCTTGGCATGGGGTTAGATTAGGCAAACTCAAAACGAGGATCTGGCGGTCTGGAATCTTAGCGGTTTGGTGGGCTCTTTGGATTGAAAGAAACAAGAGATGTTTTCAGAACGAAGCGAAGCCCTCCCACTTAGCTTCCTCCTATGTTAAATGTTTCATTGCCGAATGGGCGTCCCTTAGGGAAGGGACCAATGTAGATCTTTCTTTCTTGTTGTCCTAAGGGTCTGCCTCCTCGGCAGTTCCCTTCTTTTGTGTTTTTTTTTTTTCCTTTCTTTTAATACAAGTTATCTATCAAAAATAAATAAATACAATTCATGAGGACCTCGCAAGTCTCGCAAGCCATAGATGATTAATTACAGTTTGCTTATCCCACATGCATATGTAGCCCAACATCTATTCACACCTTTGCATGTGCCGCAAAGCCATACATGTTCGAGATCCTGGCCATTCGTTGGTTTTTAGGATAGTCCAAAATTGAGCTTCTGGTTTAGATGAGACTTAGGACTGGTCAAACAGAAGTGCAGAGAGATTTATATGGTGGTAGATTCATCAGAAAGTTAAGAAAAGACGAGGATAAGAAAAAATGATGGACTGATTAAAGATTGGAGTTACACTAATCGATGAGTGATGTCTCTCCTACAAAAGGGGTTGGAATCATAACAGCAAGGAAGCTAGTGCTGGATTATTTATTTATTTTTTTAATATTCATTCATGTTCAAAAGAGAATTAGTGTAAGGTTTTCTATAGAAGAGGAAACTTGTTAAGGAAACTATATACAATTAATAATCAATCTGGGAAATCTACTACACATTTCCTATTTAATACCTTCATCTTCCGAATGCAACTAACTGGTTTCCAATGCCACTCATTTGTTGGAAACCACCTGCATGAGTTCTCATGCATTTCACTGTTCTCAAGCCACCTTCTCCAGTGACTTCCTTTCTTTAATATCTTATACTTCCTACGAACTTGGTCCCATTGGCTGGCTCTTGAGCTTGGGCATATGCTTGGCTTGGCCCTTGGGATTGGGCCCAAACCCACCTCAACTTCAACAACTTGGCTCCATCATGTTGGAAGCTTGATATCCCTCATAGAGATATGGGTTAAGTTTTTGGTATTCAGTTGCGAAGAATTTCTGATATCCACCCTGTTGTGTAGAAACTAAGGGCCTGTTTGGCCGGACCGATCCCACGGTATTAGGAGGGATGGGATCGCGATATCCCGGGATATGCATGACGAGCCAAACAGACCCGGTGAACTTGTCCCGGGATATAAGCAATCCCATGGATCTTAAAACAATCCACTGACATCACCATCATTACCTTAAAATTGATCCCATCCCTTGGTTGGACGGATTTAAAGGTAAAATCCCGGGATATGCCGGGCGTGCCAAACAGACCCAGTGAACTTGTCCCGAGATATAGCAATCCCATGGATCTTAAACCAATCCACTGACACCACCATTATTACCTTAATATCCATCCCATCCCTCCTAATCCCATGGGATTCGCCCGGCCAAACAGGCCCTAACTGGTCATCAAGCACATCCTCAATGTTGTTCACATTTTGTTTAGGCATTTGAGTTAATTGAATAGCATTAAAGATTAAAAAAAAGCCTTTCAGAGAGAAAATCTCTAACTAGAGCTGGAAGTCCAGCCCCCTTATTTATATTAAGTGATGTCCTAGATTACAGAAAATACCCTTGGAATCAAGGACAAAAAGACGAAAAATAAAAGAGAAAAAAAAGGATAAATAAGAGGAAAATTAGAGACGATCCATGGTTAGAGAGAGAAGGCCCACGGACTAGAGATATGTGTCTACACTCCCCCTCAAGCTGAGGCATAGATATTAATCGTGCCCAACTTGCCAATAATATATTGCCCAACTTTAACGGTAAGAGCCTTTGTCAAGATTTCCTCAAGTTGAATGGTTGATGGAACATGGTTATAAATAATGCCAACAGTAACCTTCTCATAAACAAAGTGGCAATCAGCTTCAATGTATTTTGTCCACTCATAAAAACAAGATTAGAAGCTATATGAAGTGCAGCTTGATTGTCACGGTGGTTTTTTTAATCGGAAATCCCAATTCAACAACAAAAGTTTTTAACCACAAAATTTCACTTGCAGTATTCGCATAACATAGTACTTAGCCTCAACACTCGGGTAACAACTTTTTTCTTTTTAATCTTCTAGGTTACGAGATTACATTTGAAAAAAATACAGTATCCTGTCGTAGATTATTGTGACAACTAAATAAGATGCTATGTGGTGGAGAAGACTTAATGTAGCATAAGATGCGACGAACTGCTTCAAGGTGACTGGATCAAGGAGCATGCATGAATTGGCTAACCAAACTCACTACATGAGATAGATCCGGCCTCAACCGACCGACCAAACGTTGGTACATGCGAGGATCATCAAGAAGTTACCGATCATCAGTTCTAAGCTTCTTATTAGCCTCTAACAGATAATCAATATATTTAATCCAAGATTACCGGTTGAAGTTAATAAATGATGCCCTTCTTAGAATAAGAGGCTTAAATTCCTAGAAAGTATTTTAGCGGTCTAAAAATTTTTATGTAAAAAACCTTGCTTATATAGAGTTTCAATAAATAAAGTGTACTAGCATCATCACATGTAAGTTTGTAAAATTGATATCATCCACATACACACAATGTACAAGCCATACCGAATTCATTTTAGCAACATGAGCAAAAGTCTCAAAATAATCCTCACTATATATTTATATAAACCCTTTAGGTACAAGACGAGCTTTATATTGAGCAATTCTATCATCAGGGTTTTTCTTAAGAGCATACACCTAATGACAACCCACCAAATTATTCCCAATTGGTGAATCAACCATCACCCATTTATGGTTCCTCGCATGAGCAACCATCTCCTCCACAATTGTCACCATAGTGGATAATTCAGAGCATTTTAAAGATTTTTAAGAATAGTGAAGAAGAACATTCAAGGGTAGAACAAAGGATTTGTGAACTGGAGACGAAGAATGATAAGAAACAAACTATTCAATACATGAGAGGAGTACACTGTCTTTTGGCTTTAAAAAAGATTTATAGTAACAAGCAAATCCAAATATGAGTTTAAATATAAATCAATATAAATGGACAAGCTTGTAGGAACACTATCAGTACCTCTTGCCAAAGGAACATACTTTTTTAGTGACCCGTGGAAGAATTGGAGTACCGACATTCCTTATTTCATACATCTTCAAGTATGGTTTAGTCGATTGAGAATCAAAAACAATATTACCTTTATTACTATCAGGTTTACAAGGAACATAAACAATTAGACCAGACTCAAGAATAGGAATAGGAAGACCATAGAATCATGAAGACCATAGAATCGTGCTTCCCTTGACTGATAAAAAGAATATGAAGCATCTTAAAGAAGTTAACATCCATAGAGATAATGCTTTTTAGTAATTGAATCAAAACACTTGTACCCCTTTTGTAAAGACGAATATCCCAAGTAAATGTATTCGACAGCCCAATTTGACAAATATTTCAATGAAGATCAATATTATAGACATAACAAATACATCCAAAGACCTGCAATGGGATTCCAGGCCCCAGGGATAGGATATAACGCTGAAAAATATTGAATAGAAGACTGAGTAGAAATAACCTTAATAAATAAATGATTAATCAAACAACATATATTAAAGCTGCTTCTCAAAAAAATAAAAAATTTAGTAAAGACAACATATGACCAAAAAGATTTAGGAACAGACGTACTAATGAGAAGAGCATGAGTAGCTTCTAGGAGATATCTATTCTTTCTTTCAACAATTCTATTCTGCTGCTGGGTATACACACAAGTGGTTTGAGAATTAACATGCTTTTGAAAATAAGACATCATGGAATATGAAAGATATTGCTTTACTTTATTTGTATGAAGAGTACCAATATTAGTATTAAGTTGATTTTGACCCAACAATGAAACACTCTGAAAATATGGTCAACCTCTTCTCAATTTTTCATCAAATAAATTCACGTCATATGAGAAGCATCATCAATAAAAGAGAAAATACTTAAATCTATTAGAAGCAATTGGAATTGGACCTTATACATCAAAATGAACTAAATGATTTTTTTTTTATTAAACTCTCTCCACAGAAGGATAAATAGACTTATGATGTTTGGCTAAAACACAAGTCTCATATTGTAAATTCTTGATAGCACTAGACTCAATTGACTAAGGCAAAAGAAGAAGAAGAAGAAGAAGACGAAGAAAAAGTAAAATTAAACTAGAAGGATGATCAAACCGACAATGCCAAATATAAAGTTTTTCATCTTTTTATACTAAGACACTTAGTAAACTGACTTGAAGAATTTGAATTCGAATGCATGATCTATCCTTCTCAGATCTACCACCAAGCAGTTGTTTTATCTTCAAATCTTGAAAGACAATGATCAGGAAAAAAAATCACACTAATAGCATTCTCTTTTGTCCCTCCATCTATATGATGTATGAGGCAGTTAGATCTTCAATGTTGATGATGGTACTGAATTGTACCTCTAGAGGAATGGTAACAAAATGTATTATTATCGATCGGTGGTAAATGGACAAAATCTTTGTTTGTCTGCTCCAATTACTCATCTTCGTCCAAGATGCTTTATACAAAGTTAATGGATTTGAAGCTCCTGCCCACAATAACTTATTGCTCTACATGCTCGGCTGTCATTTTTTCAGTTTGGTGCATATTGAAATTATTACAAACAACTTACTCTTCATAGTGCTCTCACTCTTAGTTGCTTTTGACATTCATTCCATTTTGCTTTTCCTCTAGCAAATAAGCATTTTCCCTAACTTGTTAGGATGAGGTAATGCCCAGCCTTTTTCAAATGGAAATCTCCCAAGCTTTGATCAAACTATTATCATGTCACCTTCCTTGAACTAAGAAAATCTACAATGATTGTCAGCTTTTCTTTGTAGTTTTCTGTATCGATAAAAGTATTCTGTTGAACCTCATCATGAATCTCATTAATATGCTTAGCAAATCCATCAACTTCTTCACTTGTTCGAGTAGATGGGTGTTCTTTCATAGGTTGTACCTGTTCCTCCATTTCACAGTCAATAAAGCATAGATGATTCCCTTCTGTGGACTTTCTTATCGATACTCACACATAGTGAGCATGTTAAGGGGCTGTTTTGGTTCCAGTTGCTTTGAGGGTGGAATTTCCTTCATAGGAATTGAAGCCTTCTTCGGACCACTGTAGAGGCATTGTTATACTCATTGTATCAAAGAACCATGGCCTACCAAGCCAAATATGGCTAACTTTCCTGCGGATAATGTTGCATCAAATTGAATATTCACAACCTTTACTAAATGAAAAAGTAACTGAGCGATGATTATTTACCAGAAGGGAAAAGTCATTTACCCATGTGACTTAGAAGGGGTATTGTCGCTTCTCTACATCAAGCTTAAGCCTGTCCAGAAGCTCCTCCTGCCATGTCATGCTCATACTGCTGCCCCTGTCAATAATAACAATACGCAAGTGGCGAAGGGTTACACAAGCATTGAAGATATTGATCTTTCTTGTCTTCTTCTTTTGGGGCTGCTAGTAGTGGCCTAACCACAAGAGCCCATCCTTCATTCAGGCCTTCAAGACAATCATCATCACTCTTCATCAACATCGACAGCTTCCTCTTCTCCTTAGTCATGTTTGGTTCTTCTTCACAATATTTCAGATTTTTTGTGGTGCAGACAGTGAAGTCCACTGCATTGATAGCATTCAGTTGTACTACTGTTCATCTTAGTGTTGTGGACTGCTGGTGTCTTTCCCTTTCAAGGATTCCTATATGGAAAACTGGAACCTCTTTTTTTGCTGCCCCTGTTAACCCAACTTGTTAACATGGTATTTGGAGTGCCACATGTCACATTAGAAGCTGGCCAAACACCAGAAAGATCCCTGGCTTGAAATCCTGAATGTCTAAAAGATTATAATTTCAAGTGTCAGCTGATACACTTCATCAAAGCTCCATGTGCAGCTGCCTGTGATTTCGTTCTGAATTTCCACACGAAATGTAGCTTTGTATCTTGCCGCCTTTCGTGCTTCACTTTCTCAAAGCTGGTTCTGAATGGTTAATACTTGCAGCTTGTCACCATCAAGCTGTTCTTCATCATTTTTAATTCCATCATCTCGTACCATTGGATTTTCTGGAGCGTGAGAAATCTCCAGCTGTGCAGAGATCCTCTCAGCTTCTCATGGCAATTCAGCCATCTGTCACATCCAAGGTTTTCGGCCATCCATTTCAATATGGGTCGTATTGGTTACGATTCTTCTTCTTCTTCTATTTATTTATATATATATTTTTTCTTTTGAGAAAACCTGTGTCGGCCCCGTAACAGCCCGTAACGGGTACTTTTTTCCATAACGTGTAATGGTTGACACCATTATTTTTTTTGAAAAAAAAAAGCAAAAAAAGCTTGTTTTAATACTAAAAATTGATGTAGGACAGATTAAGGGGATAATCCAAATTTTGGGATATATGTTTTATGAAATTTGGACTGATCAGACAACAATGAAGAGAGATTTATGTGGTGGTTGATGGTTAGGTTTTGTGTGTTGGGTTTCTTTTGTTATGTGTTTTTCTTTTGCCCTTGTTTCGAGTTGTATAGCTAGTTTTTGTTTTCTCTTTGTTTTTGGCTTTGCCTTTCTTTTGTTTTTGCTGGGTTGCCTTTGGCTCCCTTTTAATAAAGTTCAATCTTTTAAAAAAAAAGGAAAAAGAAAAGAAAAGAAGCAAACAAGACAAAAAACAAAAAACATAAAAATTTATGTTGTGGTTGTGGTCAATGTCTCACCTCTATGGAGTTGCACCATCAAGGGTGCAAATAAGTGCTGAAATTTTTTGTTCATGGATGTATTTGTTATTATATTTTATACTTTATAGAAGGGGAATTTTGCTAAGAAGCTACACACCGTTAATAGTTATACTACTTATATATTTCCTATCCAATCCCTTCTCCTCCTTGGTAACTTAGTCTCCAAGCAGTCCACTCATCAGCTGGGATTGCAAAAAATAATAGTATATGGACTATTAAAGAAACTTTGCCGAGGATCGACCTTCAATGTGCATATGTACCCACCCGATGAGCAGACTGACCAGTTCTTTAGCCAAGGCAAATCTACAAGTCTGGACCTGCCTAATGGATGAGTTGAATCTCCCAAATGCATGACTTGTTGGCACATGTGGAGGCACTTATGGGGCCCAGGGCTGCATACATGATCCATGTTCACATATGCAGCTCTGTATAAAAAATGATATCATGAAGGAATAGTTCCTGCCTTCCTGGTTTTTAAATCACCTTGTGCAATAAAGCTTGTGTATACGCCACACGTGTTAGCATGGACATGTAATCCATTCATCCGGTTGGTCCGACCTTGTACATGTTTCCCAAAAATAAAATGTGGATCAACATAGGCCCCCAATATCAGGAACAGGTGGATGGTTTAGAAAACTTCAGCCAAGTTTTTCAGAGCCGTGCATTTGTTTAGCAAACTGTGGTCCACTTGACCAGTGGATCAACTTGATTCTTGAGCTAGGGCGTCAATAAAGTGGTGCCATTCTGATGGATGGATGGATCGGATCTTGGACCTATCGTGCCATGGTGGCACATGTGTGGCATGTACATGAGATTTATTGCACATGCGTGTGGGCTTAGAAAAAGTCTTAGAAACTGATAATGATATCAGCTTAATATTTTTAAGTGGTTATTACATAGTTGTTGCCTCGCGCTTTTGCTCTTCTCATGTGTAGGTTGAAGCTGTGAAAGGGTTCTTAGGAGTCCTCAGATCTTACCTGGATTCTCTCTGCTCAAACCTGCGTTCTCACACGATTACAAATGTGCAATCCAATGATGACAAGGTTCTCTCTGTTTCCTGCCCCAAATTGAACATTAGTTTTGAGAAAAAAAAACTGATACTCTGGAAGTTAGTGCAACTTCCTTAAAAAGATTGTGGGCCAGTTTGGACAGCGAAATGTTTGATGGCTGTCTTTGCAAGGTTTGCAAATCTTGTGGTATCCACAGGTGATGTCAGCCATGCCCTATTGTTTTGCGGGTTTATACCCTCTAAACACTAGGAATGAAATTCTACTCTGAATGGAAACTTATCCTTACCTTGTCTGATACAAATGGTGTACCTATTTCACGGATGATCCTAAATTCATTCTCCTTACCTTTTCCTCATTTGTAGAACAGATTTTGTGATCTTAAGCAAAGAACAAGCTCATACATGTTATGTTACTTGCATCACTGACACCAATGGATTTATCCCTAACATATTTTTAGTACGTGCTAAGCATTCTCTTTCTGTTCATATGCTTCCACCATCAGGTCTCTTTACTTCTAAAAGAGAGTTTCATCGATTCATTCCCAAGCCGCGACAGGCCCTTTATGAAGGTATGCTTGTTATTCATCCAAAATCCATTGATTTTCATGAAGTTCCTGCTCATGCCACATCACATTCCAGATTATCCAGATGCTTACGCTGGATGGAATGCCCTTAGCAATTCGGTCCTTCGGTCGATTTTCTTACTCGTAGAATAACGTATGAGAAAACATGAGCTCTGTAGCTGTTCAAGTAGCTCACATAGTTAAAGATGTCAGATCACTACAAAGCTTTGTAGGTTAAGCTTATCCTAGAACTCGTTGTGTGGGGCCCATCAGGATGTTTACATGATATCTAATCTTGCTATCATATGTGCCCCATCATGTTGTCCTTGGCACCCAAACTCGGTTGGGTCACACCATGTAAAATCATGCATAAAATCTCTAAAATCATGAGTTTTAGCCCACTTGAGTTCTGCACTACCTGATTTTTGGAGTGTCATTTCTTGGTGGGGCACATCTTCTGAATGGATTGGGTGCCATATACCAAACATAGTGGGCCCTACACACAATCTAGAAGGTTTTTTGTGGTGGGTGTACTGTCCTCATCCCAACTATTCCTGTTGTTTGGTCCACGTAAGTTTTCTATCGTTGTGGTTTTTGGTCACCAAGGAGAGCATAAGTGAGTGCACATGATGGATGGATTAGATTTCTTTCATACACCATGGTTGACCCCACACACCACTTTGTAGGCATTGTTTTAAGGCTAAGATGACTTTGATGCGACTCGTCCGAGTCTAGTCACCCATGACTTTGGCGAGGCCGATTCAGGCCAGAGTTGACTCAAGATTGAACGATTCAGTCCTTGTCGCCGAGTCTCTTAACCATGGTTGTAGGTTAAAGGCATGTGGGTCCACCCATATATTGCATATAAGCCATATTAAATCTATACTACTATATAAAAGCAAATATAAGTTAAAGTGTTTTAGAACTTTTTCTTGCACAAAATACCCTTTTCAAAGAATCTGATTCCACTGATTCCGTAGATCTAGATCCATCTACTGTGTGTGTGTTTCAAGTAAATATAACTAATTTTATTGAGAAACCACCTTTCATGTCCTTTAATCCGGACACCCATTCCATAGCATACAAACTTTCTTGTCCTTTAATCCGGACACCCATTCCATAACATACAAACTTTCATGTCCTTTAATCTGGACACCCATTCTATAACATACAAACTTTCATGTCCTTTAATCTGGACACCCATTCCATCATTTCCCTTTTAGCTTTCCAGTCTTCCTAAGTTCTTGTCTGTTGAGAAAACAAACCACACCACCCCCCCCCCCCCCCCATATTGCCATCAAAACCAAGCGCCAAATCACTCTCTTCCTTTCCTAATCCTCTTCCTCCGTCATGCCAGGCCCTGAGGTCTTCAGCAGTCTTTGGCATTACCCAATCCATTCTGAAAATTGCTAGAAATTTCTCCCACATAATCTGCCCAAACGAACAATGAATATATAGATGGTCTATCGTTTTTGTGTCATTCATGCACTTGATGCATATGTTTGGGGACGTTCGTGGATCTCTTTTGAAGATTATTTATGGTTAGGATATTCTTCCTCCCTACCAGCCACATGATGCACTTTAGGATAGAAGCAATGGGCATACTCCAATCTCCTCACATCTAGCGCTTTTTGTATCATATAGTAGAAAGAATGAACAGAGAAGTTTCCTGATGGATGAACTTTCCAAACTGTTGTGTCCTTAAGAGAGTGGGGACGAATTCAATTTCCGGAGACGCTCCAAAAGCTTAGCAAACTCTCTCACTTCAAGTTTCAACAACACGGAGGATTCCACACACCATTCACACCATCCATCAGGTTCTCCACTCAATGTTAGGTTCCAAGGTAAAAAATCAGCTAGATCCACAACTCAGGTGGGCCACCCCACGTGAACTAAGAAGTTTTTAAGCAATTTTACATTGTTCCCGTTGGTGTGGCCCATGTGAGTTTTTAACCGGGGTTATTTGTATGATTCAAGTAGTGGTTCTCACCTGATGGATGGAGGGAGTTTTACATCTACGACATGGTGGGGCCCACAGATCATTGCACTCTCCTCTTTGTGCGAGCTACACGCAAAGAAGAGAAGAGGAGAAGTCTTGTAGGCTACATGCTAAGAGCGAAGGAAGTGGGTCCAATCTAAGCCCTCCCTTGCATGGCATAAAATCTCAACCTTTCAAAAGGTTTGCATGCAACCACGTGTGTTTTCACTTCCATGTTGGTGAGTCGATACGCACCTGATTAATGGGTTTGATGAAAGATATACACTGTGTTGGCCACCCATAGAAACTTGTGGTTGACATTCTCATTCTGTCGAACCTCATCATGAATCTCATTAAAATATATTATATATATTGAATTTGTTTTAAAAAAAAAATAGAAAAATATAAGAAATTAAGGGTAACTTCCCTTAGTTAATAGATAACTAATTTTACATATTTAAAATATATTTGAGATAAATAAAATCAATTAAACATCAAGTGCTTGAATCTTAATCTTCCAACTTTGAAGAGAGAGAGAGAGAGAGAGAGAGAGATTAAGACCACATGGAATTAAGAATGTAAGAGAAGAAGAGAGTTCTGAAGCCTTCTTATAGACAAAAAGTTGTTTAAAAACAAATAATAATAATGTGCCAACCGTTGGCCAATATACGATCGCATATGCTAGCGATCGAATACATTGCATAGGCGATCGCATATTTTCGCATATGCCACATATGGATCGCATATGCAGTCGCACATGACAACAATTGTCGCATGTATTGTCAATATTGGAGAATTTTATGAAGGGTTTTTGGCAAAATATTGCAACATATCAATGGATCATGATAGTTTGTGAGATACATGGGAATTTAATTACTCACCATGTATATCGTATCGGCCACATGTGAAATTGATATTTTCTCCTAAAATCTTCTTTTCTACTTTCGATATTAAAATCACGGTTACATTGAACGAAAGAACTCTCACCTGATGGACAGAGGACGTTACATATAGAACATGGTAGGCCTCACAAAACTTCAGTACTTTACGTGGTGGGCAAAACGAGTAGTACATACTATTAATGCTTAATTGCTTCTTTTGCTAGTCATACATTTGTTTTGTACAGTTAGGCCCACCTGAGGGTTTAAACTGCTCTGAGTTTTGAGTGATTAGGTCTAGAACAAGTGGGCACATGATGGAAGCTCGGATTTTTCATACGTGTTCTATATTTGCACTTGTGCTTGCGTGTAGATGAGATTGTGGGACTCAGCCAACAATAAAAGGAGAAGGAATTGATATTTACACCCAGTTAATAAATGCTCTTTTGTTTCTACTCCTGTAACACAAGTGTACAACTTTCTACTATTGCACTACTAACAGTAGGGAAAAAGGGTGTATCTAACAAGAGTAAAATCTTAAAATAAGATGAATATTTTTAAAATCCTAAAGTAAAATCATTTTAATTTAGAATAAATATTTTAGTATTTCATTTCTAGCGAGATTTTCCCGGTCATATCGTGAGAAAAACATAAAATTTTGAAAACCTCCCTAGAAATTCCTGGGGCAAGAAATTGCCAAGAATAAGATTTGTCATCATGTGTTGAGTGTATTGCATCCAAAGTGAGCCCCATCATGAAGATCAGATGCTCTAAAATCTGGCGTATCTAATTTTTATGTAGGACACTGAAAAATAATTGACAAAGAAGCTAGTGTAGATTGAAGATCGGAAGACGCCGATAAAAAATATTAGGTTATGATTCGTTTTCTTGAAAAGATTATTTTATTATTTCTATCTACATTTAACATTTATTGCCTTCTTTCCAATATCATCTCAATTATTTGAATTACTTGTCAAATTTTTAATTAATTGTTCAAAAAGTGCAATCAGTTAATTATTCAAATTTAAGCAGTTAATTGGATACGTTCAATTAGTTTAAATGATCTCAAGTTTTAAGCGATTGCTGCCCCTTATGAAGTCATGAATGTATGTTGCGAGATGTGGATCCACTGTTGTATATATTCCATCCAACCCACTCATCAGGTGCGTTCCACCAAGATGAAGGGACAAACCAAAACTCTTTAACCATTTCAAAACTCAAGTCAACCGAACCTCGTGAATGGAAATGTCTTAGGCATGATTGTACATTATGTCCTCTAGTCTCTCACTTGCAAGGTATCCCAAATCGGTTACGTATCGGCCGTAACGGCCGATACGTAACGGTAACGGTGGGACCCGTTACGCGATACGGGGTCGAAACGGCCGTTACGGAATTCTGTGACCGTAACGGCCGTTACGGGGCCGTTACGGGCCATAACGGGCCATAACGGGCGTTACGGACCCGTAACGGCCTTAAAATTTAAAAAAAAAAAAAAAAAAAATATCATACCTTTTTTCCTTTCTTTTCTTCTTCTTCTTCTTCCCTTTCTTCTTCTTTTCTTCCTCTTCTTCTTCTTCTTCTTCTTCTTCTTCTTCTCGGCAAATTCCATGTACACCTCCTCCCTCCTCCTCCTCCTCCTTCTTCTTCTCTCTCTCTCTCTCTCTCTCTCTCTCTCTCTCTCTCTCTCTCTCTCTCTCTCTCTCTCTTCTTTCCCTTTCCCTCTTTTTTTCTTTTCTCTTCTTTCCCTCTGTTTCCCTTTTCGGTTTCCCTCGCCGGTTTCCCTCTACCCTTTTTTTTTTTTAACACCAGCTAGTAGCTGCTGTAGGGACGTGTCACGCTAAGACGAGCGCTGACACTCCTCGAGCTCCGAGTTGTACGAACGGTTCAAATGAGATCAAAGTTACGTGGGCTCCGCAGTGATGTATTTATTATATCTACACCGTCCAACTATTTTTAAATATCATCACAGGGCATTAGCCAAAAAGTGAATCGTATCCAAAGATCGTCTGGACCCCACCAAAATAGCAGCGGAGATGATTATTTTCACCGTTAAACAATTCGTAGGCCCACCGTAACGTTTATTTTCCATCCGATTTGTCCAAAAGGTCAAAAAGACCTTAATAAAGAGGAAAAACAAATTTAATATTGATCCAAAAGTTATGTGATCCCAAAAGGGGTTTCAATGGTATACGTTCAATCCCCCACTGCTTTTTGCAGTGTGGTCCACTTGATAATTAGATCTGTATTATTTTTCGTGTCAAGCCTTAAGACGAGCTCGTCAAATGAATGGACGGTTTAGATATAACACATACCTCATGATTAGACCCAAAGGCCTTGCTTATGTAAAATGAATGGCCTGCCTATGGGTTCAGCACGTGACATATTAACTGTACGTGTGCCACATGGGCCCCACCATGATGTATGTATTTGATCCATGCCGTCCATCCATTTTGCCACATCATTTTAGGTTATGATTCAAAAATTTAGTGAGATCCAAATCTCAGGTAGACCACAACATAGGAAACAGTGGTTATAAAATGCTCACCTTAAGATTTTCTTAGGGGCAACTGTAATGTTTATTTTCCATCTAACATGTTAATAGAGTCACAATGACGTGGAGAAAACACACATATCAGCTTGATCTAAAACTTTTGTAGCCCCAATAAATTTTTAATGGTAGTTGTTTAATTATTGTTGTTTCTTATGGTGCGGTCCACCTGAGCTTTGGATCTACCTCATTTTTGGGCTCATGCCCTAAAATTATTTGGCAAAATGGATGGACGGTGTGGATATAACACATTCATCATGAGTGGGGTCCAAAAAACTTTGACATTCGTGTACTACACTTCACAGTTCGAGTCCCACCTAATTCGGGCTCTTAAAAAATTGTACACGAGACATGTATTAACTTAAAATTTACCAATTAAATTGTAGACTGTAATTGCTAACTCAAAATGCCAAAATCAAATTGTTTGAATAATTTTAATTGTTAATTTGTGGACACTTATTTTTTAAAATATGGCCTTTTGATTTTTTTTTCATGATTCACTATCCAATAAATGTCCACCAATTCACAAGTGGAATAATGCCAATAAATTGCATGAATTTGAGGGTGATTTGGGGCATGGATTGGTCCTCCAAGTCAACCACAAATTGGCAACGCAATCTACCTGAATTTAATTTCATTTTTTAAAAGAACTACTGGGAGAAATGATATCAAATTGTTAAGTATATAAATTAGATATTTAGGCAATTAAATATCTGAATTTTGTAGTCAAATTCAGGTTATCTAGTTCATAAATTCATCAGGCAGTCCGATACAACTTCTTACCAAAGAGTGGACCGTTACACCACCATAAACATGTTCCAATTTATAAATGAATGCATATTTGGAATGCTTAGAATATTCCGGATTTAATCCATATTTTTTCATATTTTTTTGGCAAAAAAAAAAAATTTGCGCCGTTACAGGCCGTTACACCCCCGTATCGCCGTTACGCCCCCGTATGCGTATCGGTTTTGGAGGGCACCGTTACGCCAACCGATACCGATACGGGACACCTTGCTCACTTGAGTTTTGGGTCGATATGTTTCACAAGGTGCATCTAGAGTTAAGAGCAAGGCACACATAAGTTTTCAATTCCATGTACACATCATAGGTAGGCCGCATACTACTTGGACCCATGTGTCGGTTACAAAAGAGACATGCCACCACGTGCATTTTATTACTTTTTTAAAAGTTGTTTTCTTATTCTGAAATACCATTGTCATTGGATGGATTTTCAATGTCATGTTGGTTTATGTTGTGTGTATGTACCAATGTGTGGAGGCCAGATCCAAGTGTGGAGGCCAGATCCAATGTCCATCAAGAACCATTTAATAAACAGTACCATCAACCCTATTAACCCGTAATATTGGTGAATGGTCGATCAATATTAGCTAATATGATAGGTCTACTCTTTGTTGTGCCAATGGTGAAAACCGCCATGGTAGGCTCTATAACATGGTGTGCCATAACGGTCATTACAATGTCTTAAAGGCCATTACATAAAGGTAATGGCAGCAACTGTTACATGTTACAGGGTCGTAACAGCCATTATTAAAAAAAATGATCCATAACGGCCTGTTACACCCCCCATAAAAAGCCATAATGGCCCCGTAACAGCTGGTTGTTACAGCCCATATCGCAAAGGTAATGGTGATGGCCGTTATGGCCCATATCGCAAAGGTAATGGTGATGGCTGTTGCGGCTATTGTTACCATTGTGGAATTCCTTGCTCTGTAACCATTCAATCTTTTGGTGTTTCTGAACTGTTGTACTTAACCTTTACTGTCCACGCAAGGTCCACTCAAGGATTGTTGAGGGATCAAATGGGTATGAGCTTCCAATCAATGTGATTTTGGGCCATGGTTAAAGCAAGAAGTGGTCTCCTAATCACATTGTGCAGATCCGTCCGGTGAAGTGGCAACAAATATGTAAAAGATCCAAACTGATTGCTACAGTTAGAGGTGTACATGACTCGATCCAGCTCAGCCACTAGCTGACCCCAGCTCGAACTTGGCTCGGTCCTCGAGCCTGACTGGCCAGCTCGGCTCAGTTCAGTCAGCAGCTCGGGCCAATTCGAGCCAAGATCAAGCTGAGTTCGCCTGTGCAGCATTTCCACAAACACATGGACTGCACCTTCAAAATCTCACTGTATGTAAAATGGCAGCAGCAGTTTTACATGTATTTCATCAAACACCTTGTAGGCCCTTGTAGGCAACATCAAAATCAAGAAAAAAAACGTATTTGTTTCATATACATGCCTAACAGGTTCGTAACGGCCAATACAGGGGCTTAACAACCATTACAACTAGTGTTACTGTTCCAAAAAAATTGCCTGAAATTTTTTGAAAAAAAAATCTAGAAAACCTAAAATAATATTAATATTCCAAATTTGTATTCTTTTTTTTTTATTATTTTTATTTGAACATATTTATGGTAACATAACGGTCCACTCTTTGGTGAGAGTGTTGTATTGGGTTGTCTGGTGAATTTGTGAACATGCTTATATGTCTCTAATATTTACACATCACAATCAAGCATTAGAAATAGCAATCGGAAAAAAGAAAAAGAAAAAGAAAAAAAGCATGTATTCCATTATTTTTTTTTCTATTTTTTGAATTAATGGCCCACGGAGCTTCTAATCACCCAAATCGCTTCAATCTACTATTTTAATTCAAAAAACTATAGTATGAGTTGCCGAAATCTGTCGTAGAATTATGTAGAAAAGTTTTTGGAATGAGAAAAGTGGGAAATGAGGAAAAATGGATTTATATAGAAAAAGAAATGGCCAGTTTTCAATTGTTACGGGGGTAACGGTCGTGATGCCCCGTAACAACTGTTACAGCTTGGCCTATACGGTCCAAAAGAACCAACTACCAAGTTTTACCCCCATATTGTGTAACAGTCATAGCCGTTACCTATACATGTCGGCCTTTATGGCCATATTATAATGAATACGGAACACCTTGGCTATACCCCATCACATCAATTGGGCGATTCTAACTCTTTGATGACTGAAGGAATTTGTTTGACTTCTTCCCAACCATCTATGAGGCAGATTGTCTTATCATACATGTCGGTGCTGTAATTCTTCAATATTGAAATAGGCACTAATACCCTCTGTTTCTTTATGTTTGGTGAGCACAGCTTTTCGTGGACACACAGCTCTTCTCTGTACATACAGACCTTGTTCTCTCATTCTACCAAAAGGAGTAGTTTGGCTGCTGCTGCATCAATCGTTGGCGATGATCTGGATAGAATGTCGTGAGCCCAAACTCCGTAATTCATATTTATTCTTCTTATTGTATGTTGTTTTCACCTATACAGTTCGTTTTCACAATCGGCGCAATAGAAGTTTCTGCAACCCCTCTTCTTTTTTCCTTCTACCTCCACAATGAAATGTAACAACTAAAGGTTAGGTGGTTTACATCTTTACTTCTTCACTATATATAACGAGAGGATATTTGGAGAATTTTATCCCAGCTCAAGGAGGAAAATTTTAGGAACGGAAATGCGATTGACAATCTCCGATGATGATCTCGACCCAGATCATAAGACTCTGATACCACCATGTTAAACCAAATAGACTATATTGTGAAAATTTGCAATTTGTATTCTCTCTCATGACAACTGAATATATAGAGGAGGTGAGAGATTTAGTAAGAGATCGAAAGAGATCCTCACAGATTCCAATCTAACCAAGTATAGAAATATCCCTAATCTAATTAGATACCCTAATTTAAAGGACATAGGAAATGATTCTCCCACAAGAAAGGGTATTTAAGTCATACCCTTAAGTGTATGAGGCCAACTGCTCGAAGCTTTCGCTCTTTTAAAACCAGAGAAATTTTGATGCTCTGGTAGAGTGAGATGGTTGATACTCTGGCTCTAAGAAACTGTACAAGTTTGTGGGCTTTGATTTGGATGGATATCAAATATAGGTATGCAGTGTAAATAACACTTGCTAGGGTGGACCCTCTCTCCACGTGCATTGCACGTGACATACTCTACTAGTATCAGGCCTAGCAATGGGCCTGGATTAAGAACTGGTGGACCGAGATTACTGCAATGGACCTATTCATAATGTTGATTTTTCCCTGCCCAGGCCCGGCCATTCCCAGCCCTAACTAGTATTTTGATTCTAGGTGATGAATAATGCAGCGTGGGCCCATTGTCCTTCCAGCGATGGCCTGCTAATAGGTCTGGCTCGGTGGCCTAGGCCCAGCAAATAGATGGACCGAGCCCCTTTGTGGGAGGTTGACAAGTTCGTTTGTTGTTGTGGCCCATGCACCTAATGGATGGTCCAGATCGGTTGATATGATTGCCCAAATGTCCTGACGCAACTGAAATACGGCAACGTATAATGTCTGTATTGTCATTTTTGCATCAAAGAGGGTATTTGTTGGAAGAGTTATTTGATTCTCTGGCTGCATAGTACACTTCATACTCATGCGCTTGGAAATAGCTGAACAATCCTAATCTCAAAATCGTGGACTCATTTACGACGGTCCACTATTTTGACGATCTATATTGACTTCTGTATATCAACTACGCAACATTTGTGAGGGTCCACTATTTTGACGGTCTACATTGACTTGCGTATATCACTCCGCAACATTTGTGACGGTCCACTATTTTGACGGTCTACATTGACTTTAAATCACTCCGCCCAACTTGTGCAGAAACAGCTCCTGGTTATAAGAACTCGTAGAAAAAATTAGCACTGTAGACGCTTACTTTTAAGGTTTTTTGTTTTTTCGACGGCCGCAAACTTTGAATACCAAACTAGTTTTTTAGGGTACGGAAACAGGAATTTGGACAAAAATACCCCTACTGTTAAGGTATAAGCGGTGAAAAAGTTAGGGTTATTTTCGTCCGAAATGGTTTTTTCCGTACATAAGGGGTCTACTTTGGTATGTTAAGGTTTGGGTCGGTCTAAAAAGGTAAGATGGGTGAAATGTCGTGTCTATAATAAAAAATTACCCGAACTTATAACCCGCTACCGCTAGCAGAGGTACCACAACTTGTCGTGCCGTACCATCTTTTCAGTAGACATGCCACTTGTGTAGGAAATCAGTACCATTAAAAAGATAAGCCCCATCATAAAGGTCACCCTTCTTGAATCGAAAATCAGATTGATACTATGAGTGGGCCACAACTATTGTTGGGTCAGACCGTCGGTGTCCGTTGATTCCTAAAGTGTGGTCCACCTGATGAGTGGAATGGCCTGATTTTTGTTCCACGTGATCTTCATGATGGGACCCACCTTTTTCATGGTACCGATTCCCTACACAAGTGGTACATTAAGGGAAATATGGTCTCGTACCACAATTGAATGTCCGACCGATACAGTGCATAATATTGTGGAGTCTTTACGCGTCGCAGTGGTACCTGATCCAATCCATTCATCAAAAGATGCTATGCTCGTCAAGACTGAGATCGGTCCATTCAATTAGGTGGGCCACAATTTAGAAAATGTAGCTGAAAAATAAATGGATGAGGTTTTCTTAGCCGTTGAACTATTTCTAAACTTGTGGTCCACTTGCTGAGTGAACCAGATTTGTTTTAGGGCGAGAACATCTACAAGGTCAGACCTACATGATGGACGGCTTGGATTTGTACCACCGATAATCCTGACACCTACATGACCTGCATGTACATGCGTGGGCTTAGCTAAGCTCAATCGATGGGCTTTGTATTGCAGCAAAATCTGATGTTTTAGATCCACACCAGATCGACGGTCCTGGATGTTGGTATGGTCCACATTCGTTGATCGGACGACAAAAAATCAAGTCGCATCGTGATACTTTGATATCCGTTTCATCTACACCGTTCCCTTTTTTCCTTAATAATCAAAAGCAGGAGTTGCCCACGCACTTTGATTGGTTTGCAAAAGGCGTGTGGGGCCCGCATCTGAGTAGGGTGCGCCCTTTTCCTCCGGGCTGACCTTGCATGTGACCTGTCGAATCTCGCGCATGCACGTTTTCCTCACACGCGCATGTAAGACTCTGACGGAGTTACTTATGCTGGGGACCCGGTCACCAGGGATATCCCTGGTGATGTATGTGTTTATCCGGGGCGGCTTTGTCGACGAAGGTCGGTGGATCCCGGACTGTGGGGCCTACTTTGATGTATTTTCCTTACATCCAAGCCGTCCATCCGTTTTGAAAGCTCATTTTAGGGTTCTACTCTAAAAATGAAGCAGATCCAAGGCTTAGATGGACCACACCATAGGAAAATATAGTGATTGACCATTAAAAAAAATTGTAGGCCACAATTTTTGGATCAATCTGATGTTTGTGTGGTCACTTCATCCAGGTATTTTTGGCCTTATCAACATGTTGAATGGCAAAAAAACACTCTGATGGGCCCCATGAAGTTTTTAATGGTGGATATTCAATCACCATTGTTTCCTGTGGTGCGGTCCACCTAAGATTTGGATCTGATTTATTTTTAGGATCATGCACTAAAATGAGATTTCAAAACAGATGAACAGCATGGATGTAAGACAATACATCACGGTAGGCCCCACAATCAGAGATCCGCCCACTCATTTTAAAACATGGGACTAAAATGAGTCAGATCTAAAGTTCAAGTGAACCCACACTGCCATCTGTTTTGCCAGCTCATTTTAGGGCATATGCCAAAAAAATGAGTAGATATATATAAAGCTCAAGTGGACCACATCATGCAAAAAAGTGAAGATTGAATACATACCATTATAAACTTGGGCCACTGAAGTTTTGAATCACAGCGATATTTGTTCTTTTCCTTTCATTTAGGCTCGTGTGGCTTTATGAAACAGGTTGGATAGCAAATAAACATTATGGTCATCTTTAAAGAAGAGTTCAACAATAGGTGTCATTATCTTTGTGGTCCACTTTAGCACTGGATCTGCCTTATTTCTGGTCTTGTAACCTGAAATGATCTCGTAAAAATATAGATGGCATGGATAAAATAAATGCATTTTGGTGGGCCCCAAAGAGTATTATCTTTGGTGATGGTAGCCGGCATAAGCGATTCAGTGGACTTGGGAACCATGAGTACTATGGTTCTTGAATTAGTAGGATTTGTCTGGTCATGAAACCCTCCCAAAGATAGCACTAGCAAAGCATGTTATGATTTGAAAAGCATGTTGAAAAGTTGTTTGATAAAGGACAAGGATTGAGTACTACATCCACCCAGGTATACCTAGATAAAGATAGACCTAGTACAGGCTCTATGGGGTCCTTGGTGTATGTGTTTTATTCATGTTGTCCATCTATTTTAATCGATTACTTTAATCGATTACTTTAGTTGATGAGCCTAGAAAGAAAAGAATCAAAAGCTCACGTGAACCACGTAGAGGAAACAATAGGGATTGAATGCCTACCTTTGAAAACCCCTTGGGGTCACGTATGTTTTGCATCAGGCTGATATTTTATGTTTTCTTCTGTCGGAAGCGGATTGCGTGGTGAGTAACTCACTAGGCTCAGCGTATTTAGTAAAATCTATGAGGTCTACCATGATTTATGTATTTTATCCGCTCCGTCCATCCATTTTATTAGATAATTTTAGTGCTTGAACCCAAAAATGAAGCATATCTAATCTTCAAATGGACCACACCACATGAAACAGTTGAATTGTACATCTACCGTTGAAAAGTTCTTGGGGGCCACGGAAGTTTTGAATCAGTCTTATATTTTTGTTTTCCATTCATCCATGTCTGTATGATCTTATGAATAAGTTGGATGACAAATAAACATCACTGTGTGGCTTAGAAAAGTTTCAACGGTGGAAATCATTATCCCTACTATTTACAGTGGTATGATCCACTTGACCTTTGGATATGCTTCCATTTTCGGCTCAACCCCTTAAATTAGATGAAAAAATGGATAGACTTAGAGGATAGACCACATACAGTCAAGGTGGGCCCAACTGAGTTTACAGTAAGATAGGAACAAACTGAGTAAGAACTGAGTAACTCAGTACGCAATCAAATTACCACTCTCAGGAGTTTCAACACCCAGTCAATGGTTTGAGTATCCATAGGTGGTGAAATTCCACTAGCTTGAGTGTGTGTGCGTGTGTAAAAAAAAAAAAATAATAATAATAATATCAAATTTCCCCTCTATCCAAGTCTACGTGATCTCATGAACAGGTTGAAAGCCAAATAAACATTAGGGTAGGCCCGATGAAGGTTTCAATCATGGGAGTCATTCACTCATTTGTCACCACTGCTTCCGTTGGTTTGGTCCGCTTAGGCCATTTATTGCCTCTTTTTTGGATCCATGCCCTAAACTGATATATCAAAATAAACGAAAGACATAAATAAAATTAAAACACAAATATCATAGTAGGCTTGACATAGCCTCTACCAACCGTCCCTCTCTAGCTAGGTCGGTGGTACTCAATTCATGTCTTTTAGTCAAGTACGTCTATCTCTTACAGCAACACATGGTCCAATCAAATCTCATCAAGCGATATTATTCTTAGATTAACTAATCCCAATTGGACTAAATTGCTGAGCTTGGTGTATTTAGGTCTGTGTCCCAGGATTAGTTAAGCTTAAAAAATCCTAGCATTTAATCACGGGACGCTTGTTTGTTGAAATAGGACCACACGATCTTTTTCATTTTTAACCGTCCAATGAATGTCTGCCAATACAATGTGCTGATAATCAAATAAACCTAACCGCCGTCTAATTTGACTGACTGACATACCACTCTGCAATTTCGAAGTAGTTCCTGAGTGCCTGCGTATCATCCATCACACTGCCAGAGTATCATTTTAACTACGATAACGGCCGCATGGCTCCATTAACAATTGATCGGACGGGCCGGATGTTACGTAGACATCGGACGGCTATGAAAATTTACATAATTTGAAGGTAATCAAATGACAAGTCGACGCGTTGATTTGTGCTCTGTTGGATGACCGGCCGCAGGTCTTTAATCCAAACTAGTGTTAAAATGGGCCCCACCATGGACGGCCCTGATGCACCTGACTTCCCCAGGTCAGAAAGATTCTAACAGTCCAATATTTACCCATTCTTCTATTGAATGTGAGCCGTCGATTTGTTTTTTCTTAACCGTCTATTAGCTGGGACACCTATTGAGGGGCTGGTATTTCTCCACTTGGGAAGATTTTGGTGTTGGGCCATTCACCGTGGGGCCCACAATACCAACGGTTTGGATAATTGAAACATGGGCCCCACTTGGATATTGTATAACTTCCTGCGACGCACTGCATTGTATAATACATCTTTAGGAATATATTATTTGTAGCATATGGACAACAGCTGCAAACTATTTATTTAATGAGACATAAGATATATACACCGTCCACTGTAGATTCTGTTGGCTGTAGCTGGGGCCCACTTCATGTGCATCCAACCCGTTCAAAACTCGGGCCCACCAATCACCAGGTCGGCCAGACTATCTCCAAAATCTTGATTTTCATGTGTGGCCCACTTGATGATTGGATCGGCATGCGTTTCAGGGCACCCCATTTTCATGGACACGCAACTTTTGGAAACGAATTGTATGCTGCCACGTACACGGCGTGGGCCCCACATCACAGTGGACTGCATATGATCATTTACTTATTTAATTCAAGCTCTAATCTCTATGATTCTTTTTTATTTTTATAATTACCTGAGAGATGCTTGGATTTTTATTTTTTATTTTTTTATTTTTTTTTTAATTTCCAAGGGGGGGACAGACTGCAAGATCTCGCCGTTCAAAAAAAACAGAAAAAAGAAGAAGACGGAACGAAATCTCACACAAGACAAGACATCAGCACCAACATCTCACATCCATCTAGAGATTTCTCACGTCCAGAGTCAAAATAAACACACTCCTTTGAGGGAGCGGTCTGTTTGGACGTACCCCAAATCGCAATTTGAACAGATAGTTATTTGTTCTGTAACAGGTTCGGATATTGATTTGGGTCGAAAAGCAATCCACCAGCCTTGTTTTTCAGTACAGCCAAACACGCCCTTAATCAAGTTTCCTACCTTAGTCCTCTCCATCAAGAACACATTTCAACCTACAATAGGAACCATAATGAAGGGGAGTGATCACATGTGCCCGGGTTCGAGCTGTGTGAGGCCTACCTGTGATGCTTACATGGAATCCAAACCGTGAATGCGGCGAGCCTCTGGCCTCCGCACGTCCACCATACATACAAATATTCATCACTATTTCACTATCCACTACTGGTGTGGCCGGCCTGAGTTTTAGTATGTCCATTCATCGTGGTGGGTCCCACCCGATGAACGGGTTGGATGGCATATACCCATCACAGCATCCCCCTCCCAAATGCCCCCCATTGTTCTGTCTGGTGTGACCCACCTAAGTTATGGATATTGCTGAATTCCAAGATCTAGACTACATGATACACGACCCAAAGCTTTGCACAGTATATATGCAGGTTTTCTATTCTAAAACTTAGGACCCATGGTTTCAGTTGCATGCGAACGCTGCTGTAGTTCTTTTCTCAACAATCTATCCATATGCAACAATCAAAAGGGTATGATCTTCATCGACGATAGGACACAACATACCATATGGGTCTAAAGATTATTGAACCATAGACACCATCTACATATACAACACACAACCTCGGGTCCCATACCCTGCCTGAAAAGGGAGCTATTTATCATCAAGAACAGCCTCATGGCCTTAAAGATGTATGAAGTAATAATAAGGTTTGATGCTGCTGCTGATTAAAAACTCAATAAACACCCAAGAATGATGCATGAACATGAAAAGCAACATAAAAAAAAAAATTGTCCAATCCTCTTCTTTTTCTTCGAAGATAACATTTAATTAAAGAAAATAAAATGAAAATCGAAATAGTACATCAATCTAAGGAGAAACGAGTTCCCAGTCCAGAGTTTTTCCCCCTCTCAAAACACCTTCCTAATCCAACGCATCCGCAATGTCATTTGCATCTCTACTCAAATGGAAAATTAAGAATTTGAAACTAGAAGTAGGATCTTGATAGAGAAGGTAACTAAATTTTGACAGCTTGGATCATGGATTAGACTCCCAACCAATAACGTTCTTCGAATCACCTTTTCCACCATCACTCTTCGAATGAGAGGATGGAAAGAAAAAAACAAAAGAAATCCATCGGCCTTTTCAAGGATTTCCAGTTCTGCTACATTTGAGCCAACTGCGGACCATAAAAGGTCACTGGAACCATTCGGTTCTCAGCCCAGACGACACCTGAGTTACCAATCAAGGAACCATTTCCAATCAGCCGTCATTTTTGTCTCTCTTCTGACATGTCCACTCTTCTGATCCCTCAACATTTCTGCGACTGCAAGTTCTTTGAATGCATTTCTTGAGAGAACCCATCTGATGATTTACAATTTAAAAACCAACCACCATTTCTTTCTTGTCAAATACCTGAAGCATTACAGATCTCCACAGACTTCTTCCTCCTGCTTTGATTGGCAAACGACCCTGACTGGCAAATAACTCAGATACGGATTTCCGGAAAGCTTGTAGTATCCTGAAGAACTTCAAGAAAGAAATCCACAACTTCTGTTCATTTTCAGATTCCCTGTAGTTTGTTTCTTGTTATTATAAATTTCCATATCTTAAACAATAGATAAATAGATTGAATCAACGGGCAAACACAATACCGGACACGTGGATCACCAACATATACATTATGAACTATGCAGCGATGGAGCGCACACAGATCAGTGAAAATGTTTTTCAGTCTGGGGTTATTGTGATGAAAAATCATTAACAGGTTGGTTTTTTCAACAATCAGGACAGGACTGCAAATTGCAATCAGAGATCTGGGCGTTCATCAGGTAGCGTAACACACGCACACAAGATCTGGACCACCTTTGTAATAGATGTTGTCTTTTCCGAGCACTTGATTCATGTGTTCAGAAGCTGAGAAATCAGTAGACCATGTATTCTTTCATAGCAATCTAAAAGGGAAGTGCGGACACGTTCTTTATGCTGCTTAAGGTCAGATGAATACTTTGGGATTTAAAGCTGATTTAGTGTTGGGTCTTTCAAATATAGGAAGCAACTATCATAAAGCATGCTTCCTTCTTCCATAACATGTGAAATAAGGAAGATCTTTAAAAAAAAGGATTAGAACCTCCATCATGAAGTGGATCTATCAATGAATGAAAGAGCAATCCAATTTCTATTGACTAGAGGGGCCTTGCGAGGGTAGACAACTCCGGTCCAGAGGCTCTTGCTCTTTGTGAAGGGTTCAGAATTTTTGCAAAAGGTTTTTCCGGATCCTTGATTGTGAAGGGGTATTTCTTAATGGATTTGTTGGCCTTTTTGGTGTATTCCAAAATAATCCCATGTTTTGTACCATTTGCAAAACCTTCTGAAAAACCATCTTGGTGTTTTTCCTCGTGGGAAAGAATAGTCCGACATGGCAAGTTGGCAAGGTGTGGAGAGTGCTTACAAAGCATTCCACCACCCATTGCTTTTGAAAAAAATTATATAATATGCTCTAGCCCGTACACACGCACAAGCCCCACCAGGGGTGAACCAACCAAAAACTAGTTAACCAACTGCATGTGCATGATACTTGCAGCAAGTTCTTGATGGATGGAAAGACTTGTGAAGTGGGCTACGTCCAACGAGGACCTACCGACCCGATTGGCAAAGATTTCCACCCCCTATCTTAACAGATAATATCTTTGACCGACTTAGAAGATCACTATTATTTCTAATTATAAATATTTCTTTTGTCTACATATGTAGATAGGCAAACCAGGTGGCCAAGCATCTCGTTGACAGTGTTAGTTGGGTGTCCCTTTCTATGAGGACTTTCCCTCTTCTTTGATGTTGTCTTTTCTTTTCGTAATTCTATTAATTTTCCAAAAGAAGAAGAAAAAAATAAGGGGCTTGGGCTTGCAAGTAAGGATTTAATGGGTATAATTATATATTGGCAGCTGATTTTGAAAAGGCTTGGAGATCAGTCTCCAGCTCCCTAGCCAAGTTCGCTCGAATTCTGCTGATGCATGCCTTCGATGTTCAAAGGGCACCATAAAAGTATTAAAAAAAGAAGGATTGGATGATCATTGATCAAAAGCATTCCCACCTGCCCCAGATTTATAGGGGCAACAAAACACGCCACAAATCAGTTGGAATTCACACCGGTATGCACAATACGTCAGGGGAGATCCGTTCCTAGAACTTTTTCCACAATAATGAGAACATTTTGAATATGATTGGGGAAACAAGATCTGCAGTGTCAACCCAAAGACAAGGATACGACAACGATAATGATGATGCATGCCTAGACCTGCTGATAGGCATCATGTCCCAAGCCATCCAAAACATGCACCAACGCCAAGATTTGAGCCCATTACAAAACAAAACAAAGCTTGTTCTTAACATAAAGATCAAAATACGAAATTCAATTTTAGGAGCATATCAAATGCAATTTTATTCGAACAGGAAAAAGTATATAAAAATAATCAATTAAAGAATCGATCGATCTAAAACTCACGATCAATTCAATAATTTGATAACAGTTCCATTCAACATGTAAGAATCAAATCAAATAACACATAATAATAATAAAAAAGGTGAAATAAATGAATGTTCAACCCGCTAACAATTACCAGTCATATTACCAAAGGGTAAAGAAATAATTAAGAGCGGAGAAGAGAAGATGTCAGTCGAAAATTACCCATTTACAATGAGCAAAGAACGGCGATGACCCAACTCACGAATCCGCCGGTAGTCATGAAAGAATCACCACCACCACCAACACAAAAGAAGAAATCCCGTGCTCTGATCTGGACCGTCCAAAAGAATTGTTAGGGAAGGATCCGAAACCCCAAGAGAGAAATTCAAATCGAAAGCGCCTCAAATCTGTCCTTGATCTTCGAAACCTGCCACCTCTTGAAACTCAGAAAGCCCAAAACAGCAACCTGCAGCGCCGCGGCGATCCCCAGGAATAGCAGGCCGATCTTCTTCCCCAGATTGATCTTGGGAGGCGGCGGTGGGGCCCGGCGGACCGGATGGTGGCGCTGAGATTTGGCCTTGTGGAGATGGGAAGTGGGCGGGGGAGGATGGTGGCGGTGGCGGTGGTTCTGAGGCTGCTGCTTCTCGTGGTGGTCATCCGAGGGCGCGACGACTTTCGACAGCTGGGATTTCCCGCTGTCGGTCTCCGACGGTTGAGATGGCCCGACAGGGGCTATCGTCGACGGTGGAGATGAGGAATGGGTATGGAGGGGAGAAATGGCGAGGATGAGGATGGAGATCAGGGTTACCAAGGGTGGGCCCATGATGAAGGGCTGGGATTTAGGTTTAAAGCTAAGGGCTTTAAGGTAATTCTACATAAAGGGGCATTTTTGTCTTTTTCTTCTCCTCCTCTCTTCTTTTCTTCTTCTCCTCTCTTCTTTTCAGAGCTTGGAAACTCTGCAGAGAGAGAGAGAGAGAGAGAGAGAGAGAGAGAGAGAGTTCAGATGCGAATATGAGGAGGAATGGCGGGTTTAACGGTTGGCCAGAGACGGGATCTGTACTCGCGAGAGTAGGATTTAGAGTCGCTCTCTCCTCTCCCTCTGAGTAAACACGTGCGAAGGTGGCACGTGTTTCTGCGAGCCGGGTTTAACGGTTAGCCAGAGAACGGATGTCTAATCGCGAGAGTAGGATTTCGAATCTCTCCCTGAGTATACATGTGGGAAGTGGCACGTGTTTGTGCAAGATCGGGACCGTTCATTAAGGATGCAGATTGGTTAATCGGGAAGCGGATTGCGTGGTGTGTTGACGTCACCAAGTTCTGTGGGCCCAACATGATGTATGCGTTATATCCACACCGTCCATCCATTTCGCAAGCCAAAAATGAGCAGATCCAAAGCTCAAGTGGACCACACCACTGCCTTCAATGACTCCCGGACGCGGATTGCGTCCTACCCCCGTCCATCTCCAGCTGGGAACGGGCAGGAGCTTTGAGTGGCCACTGTGATGTATGGATCTTATCCACACCGTCCATCCATTTTTTTCCTATCATATTAGGGCATAGGCCAGAAATTGAGGCAGATCCAAGTGGACTACATAATGGCGATTAAACTCTTACCGTTGAAAACTTCTTGGGGGCTATAGAAGTTTTGGATGGAGCTGATATTTGTGTTTTCTCTTCATCCAGATCTATGTAACTTTATGAATAGTTTGGATGGAAAATAAACATCACGGTGGGCCCTAGAAAAGTTTCAACGGTGAGAATCATTATCACCTCTGCTTCATGTGGTGTGGTCCACTTGAGCCTTGGATCTGCCTCATTTTTGGGCCAATACTCTAAAATGATACGGAAAAAAATGGATGGACGGTGTGGATAAGACCCATACATTACGGTGGACACTCAAAGCTCCTGCCCGTTCCCAGCTGGAGACGGGCCGGGTAGGACGCAATCCGCGTCCCGATAATAGCCAGATACGAGGCAATCAGTAGGCCCACCTGATGAATGGCCCAGATCGCTGTCAGGTGGGCTGGCCTGCGCCTGATAATAGCCAGATACAAGGCAGTCAGTAGGCCCACCTGATGAATGGCCCAGATCTTCTCCGTGAGTACCGAATAGCCAGCCTTGTGGTTAACTCTTGAGACGTTGGGGCACACATAATATCAAATGAGATCTGGGCCATTCACCAAGAAAGCCCACCATCTAGAAATGGACGATGGATCTAATATTTATGAATTTCCAAGTGGTTTGGATTTTCGGCTATTGTCTATCCAGGAAGTGGCCAACAGATTGTACGGTCAAAATCATCGCCATAGTATTGCCAAAAATTTAAGTATCGATTCAGCTGATGCTATCAATATCACATGTGACCGAGACATATAATATCGCTGTTATATCAATTAATAAATATTTTGTCAAAAACCCTTTATAATACATTGCGATGTATTGTAATGGTATATTGCAATACAATTATATATATATATATATATATATATATATATATATATATATATATATATATATATATATATATATATATATGGAAAAGGTACAATGAGCACGAGTAGCGTATTACGGTCGTCCATGAGGTTGAGCTCTGTGGGCCCCACCGTGATGCCTTTCGAACATCAACACTGTCCACCAGATGCACCATTCCATCGTGGGCCTGGACGGCCCAAAATCAAGTCAATCCGTGACTTTTGTGGGCCACACCACATACAGAAGTGCAGAGGGGCCATGCACCATTAAAACATTCATAACCATTTTTGAGGGCCCACCGAGATGTGGTTTGCAAATCCAGCCCATCCATTATGTGTGTCCTACTTGAATGAGGGTTCAGACCAAGTTTCAGGTGCATGGAAAACTCAGGTGGGCCCCACCAAGTGCTTTTATATGTTTTTGGCATGTATCAACATGATTTTAGATGGTGTGGCCCACCTTAGTTCCGTATACGGCCGATTTTGGGCCATTTAAGCCCACGATGGAATGGTGCATTTGGTGGATGGTGTTGATTTTCGAAAGGCATCACAGTGGGGTCCACAGAGCTCAACCTCATCAACAGTACCATATATATATATATATATATATATATATATATATATATATATATATATATATATATATATATATATATATATATGGAAAGGTACCATGCGCTCGAGCTGATTTTAAGCCCCATTAGGTCGAGCTATGTGCCCCCACCGTGATGTGATTCTAACATCTACCCCATCATTCAGATGCATCATTCCATCGTGGGCCTAGGTCTCAAAAATCAAGTCAATCAGTGAATTGTGTGGGCCACACTACGTACAGAAGTGGGAGGGGCCGTACACCATTAAAACATTCATAACCATTTTTGAGGGCCCACTGGGATATAGTTTGCAAATCCAGCCCAGCCATTACGTGTGTCCCACTTGAATGAGGGTTCAAACCAAGTTTCAGGCATATGCAAAACTCAGGTGGGCCCCACCAATTACTTTTATATGTTTTAACAGTGTCTTCACATAATTGTGATGGTATGGCACATAATTCCGTATATGGATGATTTTGGGATGGTATGGCCCACATGAGTTTCAAATGTGGGGCCTACACACTCTGACCTCACATATGCGGATATTTTATATATATATATCCCATAATTTAAAGGAAAACGCTTCACCATGTAACTGGGCTTCAGACGTACTACGTACGAACTTTTTTGAGAACCCATCATACGTGATGGGGATCTCTCGTGAGGTCCAGGCCCAATTTTTACTTTGTATAAAACTTTGATGGGAAATGAAAAATGAAAATAGTTTCCTCTCTTGATTTTCATTTCCGTGATGTGTTTTCCGAATCCATCAACACACTCATGCATTTGATGCGTAGCCACTTCTCTCTCTCTCTCTAAATTATGAGATATTATATAAATATATATATATATATATATATATATATATATATTATACAATGCGCCGCATAAGCTCCCGTGACTCAGGTGGGTGTTTCATCAACCATGCTTTGAATACCCTTATATGAAGACATCAGCCGTATATAAAACATATAAAAGCTTTTGGTAGGGCCCACCCGAGTTTTGCATGCGCCTGAAACTTGGTTTAAACCCTCATTCAAGTGGGACACACATAATGGATGGGCTGAATTTGCAAACTACATCTCAGTGGGCCCTCAAAAATGGTTATGAATGTTTTAATGGTGCACGGCTCCTCCCCACTTCTGTATGCGATGTGGCCCACACAAGTCACGAATTGACTTGATTTTTGAGACTTAGACCCACGATGGAATGGTGCATCTGACTGATGGGATAGATGTTCGAAACGCATCACGGTGGGGCCCACACAACTCAACCTCATGTAGCGTTAAAATCAGCTCGAGCTCATCATATATATATATATATATATATATATATATATATATATATATATATATATATATATATATATATATATATATATAGGAAAAAGGTAATATGCTGGAGCTCATGATAAGCTCCCATGAGGTAAGAGCTGTTTAGGCCCCACCGTGATGCATGTTGACCATCAACACCGTGATGCATGTTGACATTTGATGGGTCCCCTTTAAATTATGGGATATCCTAAAAGTCAACCATAAACGGAACTCAGGTGGGCCATACCATTTAAAATCATGTGAAGACATGCCAAAAACATATAAAAGCACTTGGTGGGGCCCACCTGAGTTTTGAATGCTGCTAAAACTTGGTCTGAACCCTCATCCAAGTGGGACACACATAATGGATGGGCTGGATTTGCAAACCACATCTCGGTGGGCCCAAAAAATGATTATGAATGTTTTAACGGTACACGGCCCCTCTGCACTTCTGTATGTGGTGTGGCCCACACAAGTCACGGATTGACTTGATTTTTGAGACATAGGCCGACAATGGAATGGTGCATCTGACTGATGGGGTAGATGTTCGAAACGCATCACGATGGGGCCCACACAGCTCAACCGCATGGGACGTTCCCATCCGCTCCAACGCATAGTACCTTTTCCCTATATATATATATATATATATATATATATATATATATATATATATATATATATATATATATAAATATATATATAAATTTATAAAATCCATTTTCTCTTAAATTTTATTTCAAGATTGTTTTTTTTTTTCTTTTTTTTTTTTTTTTTTTTTTTGAAATACAATGAAAAAAAATGTATTATAATTAGGGGTGTACACGAACCGAGCTAGCTCGGTTAGCTCGCTTGACTCGGCCCGAAAAAGCTCGAATTGACTCGACTCAAAACTGAGTTCAAGTCGAGCTGAGCTGATTTTTAAGCTCGAAAATGAGTTCGAACCGAGCTCGAGCTTGCCCTAGCTTGACTTGACTCGGCTCAAATCCAGCTTGAACGGTTTGACTCGGTATACCCCTATATATACCATTTTTATTTTTAAAAAAAAAATCTTAGATAATAAATATCCTCCCACTTGAAATCGGCCGCCTGTACAAACCCATCTCTCTCTCTCTCTCTCTCTCATTTTAATGTTTTAACGTGTTTCAGTTCGAACTCGGCTCAAAAACTCGAAGCTCGAACTCGGCTCGAACTGGTTTAATTGCTGACCGAGCCAAGCTCGAGCTGGAGATCCTGGCTCAGTCACCGAGCCGAGCCGAGTTCAAGCTGGGCGTGACTGGTGACTGAGCCGAGACTCGATTCGGCTCGATGTACACCCCTAATTATAAACAAGCGCCAACAGGCAAAGCTGTACAAGGATGGAATAATCAAATTTCCTTTTTGAGCTCGAGCCTTATTTTATAACTAAACTCTTTGTTTTTAACATTACATTTTCCATGAAGTGAAGTGGCTCAAGTTCCTAAAGCATCTCTCATTAGATAAAAACGAGACAGCAATGAGGTATTTAGATTACATTATTCCCACTAACACCGTCCCACGATCATAACGCGGTCCATCGATAACCTTGCAATCTTCAGGAATACCAACTCCAAAGTTACCTCACCTACCCACAAGTCTTTTCAAAAATTAATATTTTCACTGGCTTCAAGCAGAACTCTCAACCCAAACTTCATTTAACTGAAGTAATTCCTTTTCACATATTTTGAAAAATCTATTTTTATATTCGTATTATATGATATATGAATTATATAAACTCATTTTAAATATAATTGTAACAGACAATAGATAGTTTAAAGTTGCATACTAAGGAAGCTTGTTGCACATACCTTTTTTTTTATTTATGATTTTTTGAATTATTACCATATAAGCATGTTTCTTTTAATATATTCTAAAATTTTATTGAAAAATTATAAATAGGTAAATTCCACCGTTTTCCAATATTATCGGATACATATTTTTCATGAAATACTTGTATATTTCTATATCGCAAAGGTGTGATACATGCATTGAAACCGACATTTAAATTATTGAGTAAAAGGGGAATCTACCTGTAATCCAGACTATGCATCTGGTGGGTCTCACCCTGAATTGGGGATGGCTAAAAAAACCTTCATGGGACAATCTCAGCCATCCAAAGTAGGATTTCCCATTAGCATATGAAACCACTGGTATAATTTTCTTTTATACCGATTATTGCATGGGGAATTAATTGCAATGTTTCATCCATGATGGGTGCCACCAGACGAACAGTTGGGATTGCCAAAAGATGGGCCCCACCTATATGGGATGCTGGTCCCACTAGAACTAATGGTAATTACCGTTGGCCATTAAATACTTGGGATGCTGTGTACAAATAACTCAATCCGGACCATCCATTCCATAGGCCCTATAGTGGATAGAGCATGGCCCAAAAAATGCGGTGACCCGATGATCTATTTAATAATAGAGAAGGCCTGCAATGGACGGCTAACCAAGTACAGGAAGCTCTTTGGGGCCAACCAGTCGCATAGCTCAGATCCACTCCATCCATCAGATTATAATCCCTCATATTCATTATAGATGCAAAAGGATCACATTTTAAAAGCTCACACGAGCCACACCAATGGAAACATTGTAATTGAGCTTAAAACCATTGAAGTTGACGTGCTGTGGCCCACCTGAGTTTTGGAACAGGCTGATTTTTGTACCTTCCCTTCATCTTGGTGAATCGCACCTGATGAATAGGTTTGATGAAAGATAGATCCCATGATGTCCCCACACAAACCTACGATTATCATCCAGTCCCCATTGTTTCCTGTGGTGTGGTCCACCAGCATCGAGAATCTGGCTGGCTTTCGATCCTACGGCCTAGCATCGAGGAATATACCTGATGGACGGAGTGGATTTCACATATACAACATGGTGGGCACAAGGTACTTGGGCATCTTGTGCTGTTAACCTTATTGAGGATTCCGGTCCGCTAAGCACTGCAGCAGAGCAGAGACAAGACTACATCGTAAGCCATTTCCAAATGAGAACTGATCACCTACAGGCACCTGTACCACAACTTGTGGTACAGTGCCATCTTTCCACCAACACGAGGAAATCAGTACCATGAACATGACAAGCCCCCACCAAGAAGATGGCCTTTCTCAAAAAACAGGTTGATCCGTTCACTTGGTTGGCCAAGCCAGCATATTGAGTCAAATCATCGGTTGCACATTGATTCCAACAGCGTGGCCCACCTGATGAGCAAACTGGCCTGATTTTTGCGCCAGATGATCTTCATAGCAGGGCCTACCGTTTTAATGGTAGTGATGTCCTACAAATGTGGCATGCTGGCAGGAAAGATGATCTGGCACCTTACCTGTAGGTGATCAGTTCTCTCTCAAAATACAATTCCATCCAAATGATAGTTTCAGTAACGAGATTGAAAAGGGCATTTCTGTCATATAAATTGTCCTGCATACTGTCAAATTACAAATTAATAGTATTATTATTAAAATTTATAAAAATAAAAATAAAAAAAATGCTGCCTACTATCAAATTACAAAGATCCAACGGTCAGTTCTCTGCAAAGGCTGGGGTATACTTCTATATAACCCCATCGTCGCCAATTGGAAATTTCCAGTATCAAAAAAACCCAAATAAGATGGGAGATCTTTGAATTCGGTCTCTTGCTTTACAGGGCTCGTGTGGGACCCGCCATTCAATAGTCCTCTTCATCATCAACAGCATCTCTGTTTGGTTTGTCGCTCTCGTCGTCTCTAATTTCTCCGTCACTTTCCTGCAACTCGGTGGAATGCTCTCTATGGCCAGCTGCAGGACTCGACTCCCGTGGCCTCCCTGATGGCTCATCGTCATCGTCAGATTCCGACCATGCCCCCCTCCGCCTGTTCGTGGCGGATGAAGGTGCCTGCAATGGAAAGAAATGGCCAATCATAAAACCCATCCGAATGTGAACGTCTGCATTCAACTCTTAGTTTCTATGAAGAATGATCAGTTGTGATCAGACCCGCGGAATTTTGGACCTGGTCAATGTTTTGATCAGACAGTTGTCTAGGTGCTGGCCGCCGAGGCGTGTTGGTTGTTACTTGTTAGGTGTCAGTAAAGATAGGGGATGCAGCTTACCTGCGACCTAGACCACAGGAAGTTCCTGCGGTCAGAAGCTAGGTGGGGCCCACCATTTGTGAGAAATCCACCCTGCCAGCTCATGTGAGCATAAAAATGATGCAGATCCAAACGTCAAGTGGGCCACACAACAGGAAAAAGTGGGGAGGGAAATGCCTACCGTTAAAACATTCCCATGGTCCACATTGAGGTTTATGTGCCATCCAAGCTGTTCTTAAGGACATTCCCACTGGGATGAAAAGAAACTACAAAAATATGGGTCTGATCCAAATATTTTGTGGCCCAACGAATGTTTCAACAGTGGATGTTCAATCCCCACTATTTCCTGCTTTGTGGCCCACTTGAATTTTGGATCTGCCTCATTTTTTAGCTCATGTCCTAGTATGAGCTGCAACACAAACATCACGGTGAGCCCCGCCTAGCTTTCAGCGCAGGAACTTGCAGTCGGGGGGCCACAGGCAAACTGCGTTCAAAGATAGGAGAGTCGTAATGTTTGAGGAACGATCAAATTTACCAGGAGCATAGCCAGCTGTATGTTAACTTGCCATGCAGCTCCATCATTTCCTCCATCCATAGCAAATGGTAGGCCCTGCTATGAACATCGCCTCACACAAAAATCAGGCTGGCCTGCACATCAGGTGGGCCACGCCATTGAAATCAATGGACAACCAATGGTCTGACTCAAAATACAGGATTCCCTCCTAATTGAGTAGATCAGACTGATCTTTTAGACGGCACCGGGGACCACCTTTTTGTACAGACCAGATGTCCTACACAAGTGGCTGTTGGCAGAAAAGACAAGGCTGCTTGACAAGTAGAAAGCAGGTGTCTGTAGGTGATCTGTTTCTCTCTAGTCAATTCCCTAATCTTAAACTAAACAGAAAGGGCATGCTATATGGTGCTTCATGGAAAGAATCAGTAATATTGCTTGGCCACACAACATTACACGTGGGCCCCCTCTTTTTGAAGCCACCGATCTAACGGGTGCCATCATGGGATGGAACATGGCTAAATACCTCTCCATTCGGATTATTCTAACCATCCATGAAGATGGGAGTTACCAAATGGTCCATACTCAACAGAGACCACATCAGATGGTTATGATCATCCAAAAGTTGGGCCCCACATGCACGGTTTGTAAGCCGAGCTAGTTCTTGATCAAGTACCGTGTCATCTTCAGCATCAGAATCTTCGAGGCCGGCAGCCGCAAGAAGATCTTGTGCATGCTCCACCCCGTCTACCTCCCGTTCATTCATGACATTCGCATCCTCCTCTTCCATTTCTTCATGTTCATCCGACATGTTAGCATCGGCTTCTTCCATTTCATAGCGGGCCTTGGAACCCTTATCGCTCTTTCTCCTCTTCCCACCTTTCTTTCTCTTCTTCTCAGTCTGCCCACCCTCGTCGACATCTGTCGACCTGTCTTTCCGCTTGCCTGCACTCGCGGAGAAATTGCTCTTCCATAGTTCCTGCAGATGTAACAAATCTTCAGGGACCGCTTTCCGATAACACGGAACAATGAACAGGATGTACTGGTTGTAAACACCTTGCATGCAACTCTGGTGGACCATGTCCAGGCATCACCTCTATCAGATTATCCTAACCAACCAATTGGTGGATTGATGGTTAGGATGATCCAATGTTGTGGATCTCTGAGGTATCACCTACAGTTGATGGGCCCGACCACATGAATAGTCTGGATCACCAAAACATGGACCACACATGAAAGGGAATGTGAAGAAGGCAAACGGATAGGACACTTGACCTTCACACGCTCGAAATGCTCCTCCTGTTGCCTCACTTGCTTTAGCTCATCCTCTTGCTTTCTTCTCTCCAACTGAACCCAAACCAAAATCCATAACACTGCATTAGTCTATGATATCTAAGTGTTTTGTCAATCTTCACAATAAATAATTGCAGTAGCAAAATGCATGATATGACCGTAACTTAGGGCTGGCTATAGACCGGACCAGCCCATGTGTTCGGAACAGGCTGAAATTTGTGCCCATTTAACAAAGGGGCCAGGCCTAGGCCCAGATTTGAGTACTGTTATCAGCCCAAGCACATGTTGAGGCTCATTTAAATTGTTTTTATTTTTCTATTTTTTTTTAAAGATTGGTCAAGGCCCATTTATGACCGTTATAGGTCAGGCCTAGGGCTAAATTTCAGGTCTATACCATAACAGTCCTACTGGCCCGGCCCAAATCAGGCCCACTGCAAAGGCACTGACCTGAAACTTCCTCTGTTCTTCAGCTTTGCGCCGGGCTTCCTCAGCCAAGGTGACCTGACGAGCGACTTCCAGTCTCTGGCGGTTCTGCTGTTCTTCGCGCTCGGCTGCCTCACAGTGAACTTTAGCAGCATCAAGCAAGTGCTTGCAGTATCCGACATGGGTCTCTATTTTCTTCTCGTCGAAGCCATGGAAATGGTAGCTGGATGCAGCAGATAACTGGCTAAATACACGTACGGCATTCTTCAACTCTGCGACTGTGGAACGTACCTACAAAAATTAAAAAGCATTGTCAAAGGAGCAGGATTTAACAGCTACGTAAGGTGGGCCCTACCATGAAACCTTCCCCGGGTGAAAAATCCACACTGCTCCACTCATTGGGTGGGCCACCAAGTAGGAAACAGTGGATGGTTTTAAATCAGGCATGTTGATGGTCTGATTCAATATACTCGTGGTCTACCTGATGAGTGACTTGAATATTTGCACCAGGGGATCCTCATGGCTTAACCCACCTTGTGCACAGCTTGGATCTTGTACTCCCATGACATCTAGGCATCTGTGGGTGGGCAGTATCTTATCATCCACCAGGGAGACGTGATCATTCTCTATGTTGTATATGCTAATGACTGGATAAACATTGTAGAATCTGATCATAATCATCAGATTCCTCTCTCCATTGTGCCAACACATCAGTATCGTCATCCTCATCATCCTTGTAACCATTTTTTTCCATGCATGCCTCCTAATCAGGCCAACAGCAGGCAGGCATGCATCACTATCATCACCATCTGGACCGGAATCGTCTACAACACTTGTTTTATGCAGCTCCCAAGCTCTGTGGGGCTCACCATGTTTTATATGTCAATCCACTCCTTCCATCAGGTTTATTTGAACCTTACATACAAAATATCAGCCACATACAAAAATTCTTATGGGCCATATGAATGAGAACAATGTAAAATTGCTCCTAAAACCTCGAAGTTAGCACGGTGTGGCCTGCCTAATAATTGCATCAGGCTGATATTTGTATTTTCACTTGATCCTGGTGAGTTACACTAGACTAATGGGTTTGATGAAAGATACACACCATAGTGGCCCCACACACAAACCTATGGTTGGCATCCCCTCCCCATTGTCCCTTGTGGTGTGGCCACCTCCCTATCTAGAAGGGAAGACTATCAACAGACCTCGTCAGCAGTTCTCTTCGCTTTCTGCAGCGTTGACGCTGAGAACTTTTGCATGGCAACACCTGCATCGAACCGCAGCGTATAATTTGAGGGTGCCAAGTGGATGGCTCTTAGTAAAGTCTTCTTGCAGTCTTGCCATTGTTCGGCCTCATAATGAGTCCGAGCTAGATAGAGAAGAACTTGGGTGTCTGTGTTATAATAGAATTTCCGCAAGCAATTTTGGTACTGCAAAACAGTGAGGAGCCGAGGACTGTTATTACAAATGCATGAAGAATGGAAAGGAGGAGAAAACAAGACGGTAGACTTGCCATTTTCACAGCCAAGGAAAAATGGCCTTGAGCAAAGTAGACATGTGCCAGATTTATCCATACATCAGGCATCTGAACAAAGATGCTTCCACTGGCACCTTCTTGAACCTACACCAGAAGAATTAACAGCACCCACATATGAATTCTTTCTCATCACTATCATATCTGAAAGAAACAGATCGAGAAAAGGTATTGGCTGACCTGTGTAAAGATATCCTTTGAAACGTCGAAGTGACCCTTCTCTGCCAAGACAACCCCGGCACCATTCGCAGCATACAGATTAGAGGGATGTTGTACCAAAACCTGTTTATCATGGGAATTTCAGATTCTCTTTTAACAGGCAATAAGAGCACAATGATGTTGTCTCCTTGACTACTAAGAATCAGGGGTCTTAGCAACTTGAGAATCATTTCCCTTAGCTTGTTTGCAAAGAAATTAATGTGATTTTGGATTCACTCACTTAGGACAGTTCACCAAAATCTTTGTGAAAAGGGGAATTCTACTCTAAAGTCTAAACCATGATTTTTGCATTATTGCTTGTAAATCTCTCTCACACTCACTGGAAGTTTCACTAATTATCATTTAAGAAAAAAGGATCCTTTCCAATCGGGATCAGCCAAAAACACGTTAGAAATTCAAGAGAAGATGAAATTCCAGTTGCTAATAAGAGTCCTAGCATATGCTACAGTCTATAACACAACAATCCATATAAATTGGTGGTAAGAAATGCACATGATGTAGAAGGCCACAGTAATAATACAGAGGACTAGGGCTACCAATGGGCCAGGCCCAAGTTGAGCACAATCAGATTACTGAACATGTCCAGCCTGAGCAGTTCAAAACCCAGCCTGAGGGCCCGTTTGGATGCACTGTCAAAACCCAGTTTTGGAGATAAAACTCTTGTTTCAATCAGAAACGAGGGTTTTGCTTCGAACCCCCGAAATTGTCATTTTCAAGATCAACCAACGAACTAGGCGCTAAATTATCATTTTACAAGATCAACCAACAAAGTAGGCGTCAAAAAGCCCACTCACCGAAAACCAATCAGATTGGTTTTCAGCAAGTAGATGAAAATGTCGCTTTTACAGCAGAAGGCCTTTTGCGGAAGTTGCATCCAAACAGGACCTAAAACCATTTCATGCACACCCAGCCACCCTTTTTATTGGGAGTAGCAAAGGATTTTTAAATTATCATACTTTGGTGTAGAGCTCTTTAGCTTTCTCAAGATGGGTTGCTTCCAACTTTGGGCCTCTTTTCTCTGAACGAACAGCTGCAAAGTAGTTCCAGTTACCCTAAGCAACCCAAAGAGAAGAGTGTGTAAGGTCAGATATTGTTGAAGGGAATAAAGACCTGGTGAAGCATTACACTGGTGCCAATCAATGCTTGTAAAAGTAGAGTAAGCAAAATTTACAGAAAAATAAAATAAAACAAGATAAGATAAAAACATGCATTGTGCAATATACACACACCAAAGATAGAGTAGCATATGAATCTTTTCCGTCAGTTGCTTCCCTAGCAGCCCGCAAGGTATCTTTTGCCTTTACCCAGTCATCGCTCTTAAGCTCCAAACTACCGAGCATAGATAGAGCATCCGGACACTTGTCATTTATCTTCAGAGCTTCCCCTATCTATGACAAGACAAAGCAACTAGTTGTTACAATGTGGCTTGAACCAGCATAAGGGATAATGGGGCAAATGTATAGGATATATTAAGTACCAATTCGATGCTAAGTTGAATATTGTTACGAGCTTTTGCAATGGCAGCAAGCCTCAAATAAGCATCCGAGTACTCTGGGTACTGTTAGAAAACAAAAAAACAAAAACATGTAACGTTAAGAAATGATCATATGCAGACTTCAGTATCCAGCACGCAGAGCATATCCTTAGTGTGTAGGGTTGTCAGTGGGTCAGGTTAGGGTCCTTAGTACCCGTACCTAGACTAACCAGGTCTGGGTCTTAACGGGTTCTTGACGACCCAGATCCAGATCCAATCAAGTTCGGGTGCCTGTCAGGTCTTTGCATCTAGGTTCCGAGTTGTGTGTTGGGACAAATCATAGCATTTACATAATTACATGGTTTGGGCCACCCAATGGATGGATTAGATCACGCACGCATGCCACTTCAACACGTGCATGGTGTGTAAACAAGCTCTCTTGTGTGCATGTGGCTTAGGAAACCTTGTTTTGCTGCTAGAATCATCAATGTGTGTGTGTGTGTGAGTGTGTAAAATTGTACTATTAAAACTAACTGGATCCAACCCAACCAGAACCCAACTTTTATCTAGGTCCAAAATGTGGGACATAGACCCGTTAAAATCGGGTCAGGTTCATCAAGTACCCACGAGTCCAAGTACCCATTGACAACCCTATTGGTGGGCCATACATATCTGACAAGTAAAAATTACCCAATCACATGCAATAAGCAGGATTGTTCTTCCATGCAATAATGCCTCGTCATGTATAACCATTCCCAGTATGTATACGTATGGACATGTGTAGGCAAAAGTGTATCAATGCATGCATATGCATGTCTTTGAATATAAAGAGAAGCAGCCAGCAGGTGAAACCTTAAATAAGATCAGCCGGTAAAAAATGCTTGCTTTTTCAGTTTCATGCAATTGCTCGAGCAATCTGGCATAATTAAATAGTGTTGTCACTTTATCCCAAGGCAGTTCCAAAGAAACACCATCTTCTTCAAGTTGATGGAATAAACTCATGTCCTTGTATTGAACAACAGAGGCAACAGAGTCCACACTAGAGTTGCGTATTCTCCCATCCAGAATATAAAGCCAAATGCCATCGCCCAATGCCTCCTTAAAAGTCTGTTCTGCCAACTGAGAAAAACAGCAGGTAAAAGGTAACTGTGGAGTAAGCTAGAAGACAACATGGTGAATAGCTGTAGACAAGGAACTTCCAGAAGTGACCTTTTTCAAATGATGGGCACACTTAAAATCAACTAAATTGAAAGGCACTCAGGAAAGAAGAATGTGGAGGTAGACAGCAATCATGGAAGTGGACTTCTACCACTAAAAGATAGCATTAAATTAAACAAACCTCAAAGTCTCCCCTCTCGAAGTGAAGAACTCCAATATTGTTGAGCAGTTCTATTGGTACTTCTTCACCTCCCCTTTTGAGAAGACCGCGTGCCTGTCAGGTCATAGTTAGCTGGAATCATACATACTGTGTTTGGAACCTAAAACCAAAGAGCCAAGGGAAAACATTGTGCACAGAGTCGATGGACATGTATCTCCCTCCTAAATATAAAAAGGCAGGAATCCAAATCATATATCAAAATGGGATCTCTTAAAGGAAACCGTTCACATGGTACTGGTATCACCATTATCAGTGGTGGTACTGAGCTATTGTGGGCCCCACCTGATGTGCGCAACAGGTCCGGCTCATCCATTCCACCATTATCAGCGGTTGCCCTTAAATGTTAGTCCATGGGCCCAAAGATCAGCTCAAACAGAAACTCAAGTGAGCTATACCACAGGAAACAGTTGGAGGGAACACCCCACCAATAAACTTCCCCAGAGGTTTGTGGGGCCCACCTTGTGTATATGTCACCCAAGACACGCACACACACACCACCAGGATGAGGGGACCAAAAAAAAAAGGCCATTCTCAAACTCAGTTGGGCCACACCGTGAATTTAGTGGTTTTAGGCATGATTTAACATTGTTCCCTAGAGTGTGGCCCCACCTGAATTTTGCAGTGGCCTATTTTTTGGCTCTACAGTGAACATGAGGGGGATAACATGATGGACAGAATGGATCAGATGCACACATCACATGTGCACAACAATAGCGCGATACCACCACAAGTTGTGGCACTCGTAAAATGTGAGCCCACCACTTTCTTAAATCACATTTGACAGATTTTGGATGCCCACTGTCTTTGGATGGACAGAGATGTATGTACTGACTCTCTGCACACAATCGCTAATAAAGTAGTGCCCAAAAGAAAACAACAGTCTAATATGAAGTATCAGAGCAAAATGTCGATGTTAAATGTTACTCTTAGCTTCATCAATTTGCCTAGGCTTAAACTCAGATGGTATCAACCGTATCAATCCATCGAGTTTGTTGAATAAATAGCCGTAGTGATATAAATAAAGGCGCATATACATACATACAGATGGTTTGTATCATATATGTAGATGGTATGTGAATTTGTATGAATGTATGTATACACAGTATCTACCAAATCAAATCAGCATGTATAATTTGTATGGCATCTCTGTTGAAACATAAGAAATAATAGTACCCTGGCCCTTTATCATGAATATTTGAAAATCACTGTCAATAACTCGGTGTAGATGCAACATTTTCTTTAAAGGTTGGCATAAAATATATTAATGAGAAGGCGCTACTGATACATGTATTATCTTTATGGCTTAAAGACACTTTCATAGGCAACGTTAACAATCATGGTAATAACACTAGAGTAAAGCATTTACAGTTTTGAAGGCATCTAGTGCAGCTCCTGCATCTGATGATATTAGCAATTCACCCAGCTCTAGAAACGCCTGCAAAAAACTAGAATCATCAGCCCATAGGAGAATGACTATAGCAGATGCTAAAGGTTCTCATCGCAAAAGTCAGAGCTCATTACAGTCACAAAGAATAAATAAAAGGTTTATTTTGTGTACTCCAAACTTCCATAATAAGGAAAGAAAGGGATTGAGATCGCATTGGTGTAAAATAGCAAAATAATTATAGCGTCCACATGGTAGCTGAACAAAAGGTGAGGAGACCTTTTTAGAAGTCATAGATTTCAATCACCAAATACAATGGCTACCATAGCTGTGCTTCAAATTACCACGGGCATTTTACATGAGTATGACATTTGGTCCTACTTTATCACAATTTTCAGCAAAACATGCAACCATCAATTTTGGCTGGCTCAACAAATGGAAAGAAAATCCAGTTGACCCTCAAATATGCAAACAGACCCCCTTGAAGTTCTCACTACAAGAACAAATTTTGCAAGGTGTAGCAGTAATATTAGTCTTGACTTTCTGAACCCTACTCCACTGGGAATGTGTCAGTTCAAGCATCTAATGTTACATGGAAGGTCCATTCTCAACTCAAACGTACTTTCCATCAGATAAATATTGGGTTCTGAGGTCTTTTGACATATACAATTCCATTTGCATGCTTTCCTTTTTTTGATAAATATACCATGTAAGCCAATCTGTTCATTTGTTATGATCCTCGGGCCAAAGATATGCATTAAGTTTGGTCTTCAATTTGTTCAAAAGGGGACCATGGTTCATGATCCAAATCATTGGTCTGACCTGTCCCACCATTTGTTGCCAAAATTTTCTCAGATTGGACTATCGTAGCCACCAATGTTTAGTGATTTTTAAGATGAATGGGAACTCTTCTATATATCTCTTCTCAACTGTCTGTTTTCGGGCCACAGATTGAAAGGTCAGTATTTTTCAATCTGGGAGATACACGGCATGGTATATCCATGGTGAAGTCTTGTCAGACCAGCGGTCTAGATCATTGAACTATGCCCCCATCCACTTGTACAAACTAAAAACCCAAGTATACTATGAATATCCCTAGGTGAAGGATCATGTGATTGTTCACCGTTCATAATGAGGGTAGCATGCGCTTTGTTAGAATGCAATGGCATCTTGGGGTTAATCTAGTGACCAGAGGCATCTATGACTTCTACTCACCCATGGTCTATCCATGGTGAGTCTTGTCAGACCAGAAGTCTAGATCATTGAACTATGCCCCATCAACTTGTACAAACTAAAAACCTAAGTATACTATGAATATCCTTAGGTGAAGTATCATGTGATTGTTCACTGTTCATAATGAGGGTGGCATGCACTTTGTTAGAATGCAATGGCATCTTGGGGTTAATCTAGTGACCAGGGGCATCTCTGATTTCTACTCACCCATATGTGATTCTATGCCATGCCCTGGCAGGCATCTTAAGAGTAGAAGAAAAAAAAAAAAGAACCATCGTTCACAATACACAAATAAAATAATGTATTACCTGTGAATCACGTGGGTCAATTCTAGTAGCTTTCCGGAGGGTTTCCAAGGCCTTCTCAGTCTGGCCAAGCTGCACGTAAATATGCCCAACAGCCTTTGCCAATATGGGAAAGAAATCATGTAGTTAGATGATGGAAGCTGAAGGTTTAAACAAGTTAAGAATTGAAATTCAAACCGTCTCATCTGAAATTCTAATACCTTCAAACTTTCACAGTTTTCAGGGTAAACCTCCAAAACTTTTTCAAAGTTTGAAAGAGAACTTCTAAAATCTCCCAACTTCAATTGGACTTGTCCCAGCCCTATTCCAAAGTAAAACAAATGGCAGCAGAAAACATGATAAATGACTCCAAACAAATCACAAGAAAGAGAATCCTCAAGAGAACGGTCTAAATAGCAAATCAGCACTGCTATATAAGGCGCGGCGTCTACAGTATTGTGCCTGTAACGATACAATATTATACAATAATGATGAAAATAGTTGCAATAGCAAGAAATGCAAGATAATCAAGAATGTTTAAAAAACCATTTGATTAGGCCACACAACTAAAATGCTGCAGAGAGAGAGAGAGAGAGAGAGAGAGAGAGAGAGAGAGAGAGAGAGAGAGCTCTGTCATGCTTATATAAGAGATTCTATAAGAGAAAGGGAGACGCTTTTAACCATTTCAAACAAAAAAGATTTATACAACTATAATGCTCATATAACCTATTCAAACATGAGATTGAATCATGAGAAACAGAACAGCATGAGAAACATCGTAACCAAACATTGTTGATGGCGATGCATCATAAGATGTAGAGGATTCATGTGGAGAATTGGTGTCGTAACTGACCATAGTAAGGCAATACAAAATCTTGGGGCCTGTTGCTTTCCTTAACAGATGCCATGTAGTATCTTACAGCCTTTTCATAATCGCCCTGCATTCAAATTTCCAAGAAATGGTAAGAACACCGACTTTTCCCATAAGAAAAATGGACTCAAACTACAACCAAGGATAGCAAAAGCATGATCAAACTACATGTTACAATAAAAGAACCGATCTACACAAGAAAGAGGAGGGTTTATTCAACCTTGCTATGGTAAGATCTCGCCAAATTGTAGAAAGAATGTGACTTCATCAGACCATGATCACTTACAGCCAGAGCAGTATCAGTTAATTGCTCAACGAGAAAATGCTGGCCAGTGAAGAAAAAATGATTCGCTAAATAATTCAATGCCATCACACAATAGGGGTATATCTCAAAAGCTAGTTGCATTTTCTCCATTCCCTTTTGAATTCCATCAGCTACAAAATCAAAACATCAGCGGAATAGACCAATCAAATTTTCCTCAAAATGAGAAGAGAATGGAAATATACATACAATCTGACAATCATGAGACTCACCCTCATCTGTTTGCAAATCAATGATCGCAAGTGCCACGAGAGCTTCCACATTTTCTGGCTCTAGCTACAATTGTTATAAAAAAAAATTTAAAAAAAATAAATAGCAATAACCTCAGTGAAACATTGATAGCATGCTACTGTACACAATTCATAAACAATAATCTACATGCCTGCAGAACACGCTGAAAAGCACGTCGGGCTTTATCAAATTGACCCAATTTGTATCGGCAAAGGCCAATACCAAGCCTCACAGCTCCAGGACAATTAGGAAACACTTTCAAGACCCTCTGAAACCAAAGTTCATAGATATAGACAAGTTAATAGCAATAGCATCATCTGGCTTCCAGATTAACCACTAAGATGAGAATATTGAGAAAAGCATAAGGTTTTCTTTATTAAAATGAGAAAAATGTACAATGCTAGCCAAATAGGTATACTTGATTAAGGTGTAAAAAAGGTAAACCTTATATAGCTCCAAAGAATCCGAATAGCGTCTGCGGTTAAACTGAACACAAGCCTGCAGCAATGGAAGTGCTCGTTTAAGTGAAGAACATGAAAGCACACAACACCAACTAAAAAAATGCATTGTATACTCTGTTTAGAAAAGCAATAATAAGATCTAAGAGTACCTGACCAAGAAGAGCAGGGACATTATCACGATCTTCATCCAATACAATCTTAAATAAAGAAGATGCCTGTTCTAATTCACCCTTAGCCAGTAAAAGCTGGCCTGTATGAAAATAAACCCTTTAGCAATGAGTTTACAACAACCAACAAGACAATTTCTTAGATATTCTGCCAGTACCCTACTAGCATACTGAGAGAGAGGGAAAAGGGCAATGATTCAATTCATTATGTTATCTTACAAAAAAAAAAATCAATTTATTTTGTCAATCTTAGATTGTCATCAGGTTTAAATGTACAAAACATACATTACTGTAACAATACGAGGACTACAGTAACTTTTATTGAAGAAATAAATACAGATACATATCAAAGAATGTTGTAATAAATTCCCTCTTCCAAAACTAGCTTTCCAACTGACATGATGAGCAAGAGATTCGTTGTCAACAAAAACCAGGCAAATCAATTTTCATTAGAGTCGGTGAACCACTCATCCATTATGTGTGTTTGCTCGAGTGGCGTGGGATAGATGCCTCGCTATATTTAATATGCGTTGGGTGATGCTAGGTGTATTGCTTCCCTCCTCCCGGCGTGGCATGGGGTGGGGGGATGCAGGGGACAGTAGAGTGGCGTGGAGATTGGTTCTGTTGGTGGTTTTGTGGGTGATTTGGGGAGAGAAACAATAGGAACTTTCAGGATGAAAGTTGGTCGTTGGCGGATGTGGTAAAAAAGGGTAAAGGCGGATGTTCTTCCATGGGTTAATTGTTTCCTAGCCTCCAACCGCAGTGATTGGGTTCAGTTGGTAGGGTTGTTGTAATTTTCTCACCATTGGCTTTCTTAATAATAGTTGCATTACCTTTTCAAAAAAAAAACAATTTTCATTCCAATGTGATACAGAAAATTAAGCAATTGATACTAACCTTTCCCAACCCATGTAGAAGGCTCATGCATGTTAATCCTTGATGCTTTATTGTAATACTGTGTTGCTAAAATAAAATGGTCATCCTTCTCCCTCTGCTTTGTCTCAATTTTTCCAAGATAACTATAATAGGCTCCCAAAGCATTTAGGATTGCTATCCTTTCATATTTAACATCAGCATAATATTCATCAATTTCTGCAATTTAAACATGATAGTTGAATCAGGCTATAAGTAAAACAAGAAAAACTAACACCATGGCATCATGAACACTAGAAAATATCATTCGATGCCATGCAAGCCACAAATACTATCATACTAAAGAGAGAATCTTAATATTAGTGAAGGGAGAAAAAAGGTACCAGGACTTGACCCTTCTTCCAAAATTTGCCGGAACTGTTCTACTTTTCCTTGTTTGAAGTATTCTCTCTGCATCATTGCCAGTTATCAATACAAATAAAGCAGCACATATGCAAGACAATCAGCAAGACATAGCAACACCCCACAAGTTTCGAGCTAGAGAATAACAAGAAAAGAATCTAGCCAGACAATATAATCAGTTAACTGAAAAATCATGGAACAAATAGGTAACAAAAAATGCATTCAGGGCCCATTTGGACACCCCCCTCCAAAGGAGGTTGTTTGAGGCTTAAATCCCCTTTTGAGACAAACTGGGGGTTTTGATGTGTGTTGGATGCACTTTGCAAACCCCCGTTTCACCATCCCGCTTGACAAAATAGGCATTGAAATGCCAACTGGACAAAAACCAATACCATTGCTTTTCGGCGAGTCCACCAAAAAAGCAGGTCTGAAATCCCCTTCTCAAACCCCCCCTCTTGAGCAAGTATGTCCAAACGGGCCCTAAAGAAGAGAAGTCTACTTACAACTGTATAAACTATAAAGACAATGATATACTATCAAACTGAAACAATGTGATGACCAGTGTTCGAAATATCGATACTATCGGCCGATATTATCGTTATCGGCCCCCAGCGAGACGATACCCGAGCGATAACGCCTGGAAGATACCAAAAATGCAAAAATTCAAATATTGCACGATATATCGTGCGATATCGCACGATATATAGTCGATATCGCACACCCACGAAAATTTGAATTAGAAAAAAAAAAAAAACGAAAAAAAAAAAGAGGAGAAATCGGATAGTACCCGCGAAGATTGGTGATCGCGCAATTTTCTTCAATTTCCCTCCTCCATCGCTGATTGGAGAGCATCTGTGGGGATTTCTCGAAGATTCCGGCGAGAACTCGGGCCAGATTGAGGAACCCCTTCCTCCGGAACAAGAATTGTCGTCGCCGCGATCGTCGGAACCTCTGCGTACGTGAAGGAGAGGGAAAACGACGATGATCGGCGCGAGATGGGGTGAAAAGGGAAATCGGAATGCATAGAAAAGGGGGTTTCGGTCGTGCCGTGGGTCACGGAGTATGCTCTTATCGTACTCAGTAAACTCAGTTGGGCCCACCTTAATGTATTTTGTCTATCTACGCCGTCCATCTGTTTTCCCATCTAATTTAAGGGGTTGATCCCTAAATTTAAGAATTTTAAGGGCCTAACTCTAAGGAGTCACTCTCTCCACTGTTTTCTATGGTGAGTCACTCTCTCCACTGTTTTCTATGGTGGGATCCACTCGAGCTCTGAATCTGACCCATTTTTTGGTTCATGCCATAAAATGATCTCTTCAAATGTATAGACGGTGTGGATACAAAAAATACATCATGGTGGGACCCACATGAGTTTGTCATGTGCATTGGGGCCGTCAATGACGGAAACGGATTGGCTACTCCCCTGACACCAACCCGCGGATGGTGGTCTGTGCTCTGTGGGCCTCACCATAATGTATGTATTTCATCCATTCCGTTCATCCATTTTTAAATATCATTTTAGGGCTTTGTCCCAAAAACGAGTGGGATATAAATCTCAGGTGGACCACACCACAGGAAAACAATAGTGATTGGATATCCATTATTTAAATCCTCCTAAGGCCCACTGTACTGTTTATTTGACATCAAATCATTGATTAGGCCATAAAGACTCAAGATGAAGGGAAAAAACAAATATCAGCTAGATCCGTTACTTTTATGGACCCCAAAAAGTTTTTAATGGTCAACGTTCATTCCACACTGTTTCCTGTAATGTGGCCCAATTGATATTGGCATATACCTATTTTTTTGTGTAATACCATAAAATTATCTAGAAAAATATATGGACGGCATGGATGAAACACATACATCGTGTTAGGGCCCACAGAGCACCGACCATCAGCCATTGGCCGGTGGAGTAGACAATCCGTTTCCGTCTCGGGCGTGGATTTCTCATGAAAGCCTTTCGCATAAGTTCTCTCACAAGGGATCTTTGGTGGGCCCCACCAAAGATATGTTTGTGTTAAATCTACCCCATCCATCCTTTTTGACATATAATTTTAGGATGTGTGACCAAAAAATGGATGTATCAAGTACTCAACTGAGCCACACGAGAGGAAATAGTTGTTATTCAGTGAGCACCGTTGAAACATTTTTACGGCCATAAAATTTTTGTATCAGGCTATATTTTTAGTGTTTTCACTTCGTCCAATTTGGAATGACCTTATAAACGGTTTGGATTGCATATAAACATCAAGGTGGGGTCCAGGAAGGTTTCAACGGTGGGAATTTCTTTCCCCAATTTCCCCTCTCGATGTCACCCCTTCTAGTCTTGTATCCAACTCATTTTTGGTATAACGTCCTAAAATGTGCTCGCAAACGGATGTACGGAATAACTTTCTCACATGCATTGCACCGGGCCCCACCCGGCATCCTTGTACTGGAACTTCCTGCGAAAGCTTTCGCAGGAAATCGTCGTGTCCTTCCGTTGACGGGCAACATGGGTACGCTCGTACCTGAGTAAACTCTGTTGGGCCCACCGTGAGTGCACGTGGTTTATCCACGCCGTCCATCCATTTTTACTGATCATTTTAGGTGTTCAACCAAAAATTGAACCATATCCACAACTCAAGTGGAACATACCACAGGAAATAGTGGAACTGTTAATTTCCACTGTTGAAACCTTTTTAAGGCCCACAGTGATGTTTATTTGTCATCCAACCAGATATTTATTTTTTCCCTTCATCTGGGTCTTTATGACCCAATCAACAAATTAGATGTCAAATAAACAGTACAGTGGGCCTTAGGAGGATTTTAATGGTGGATATCCAATCATTGTTTTCCTGTGGTGTGGTCCACGTGAGATTATATCCCTATAATTTTTTGTATCAAGCACTAAAATGATCCATAAAAATGGATGAACGGAATGGATGAAACAAATACATTATGGTGGGGCCCACGGACCTGAGATGAACTGAAATCACAAATATTAACCTGATTCAAAACTTTTATGGCCCCACGAATATTTCAACTGTGGATGTTCAAACCCTGATCGTGGGTCCACTGTGATGTTTATCTGAGATCCAACCTGTTTATAAGTTAAGACAGACACGAAAAAAAGGAAAAAAACAACTTTCAGCTTGATCAAAGACTTTTGTGGCCCTTAGAAAATTTTAATGGTGGCATTACTCTCTCCACTATTTTCTGTGGTGGGGTCCACTCGAGCTTTGGATCTGACTCATTTTTTTTTCTTATGGCCTAAAATGATATCTTCCAATGGATGGATGGTGTGGATACAACACATACATCATGGTGGGCCCTTCAGAACTTGGTGACGTTACTTCATGTCCCCATCATTGATAAGTGTATTTTTCAAATTTTACTTCTTTGGTTCTCCTTTTGCTTTCAATGAATTATTTGTATTTTCATATATGAATATGATATATTTATAAATATCATGCATCCAATTTAAATATAGTTGCATTAGTTCAGTTAAACATCACACAGCTTGGGACCCTACACAAAGGAAATTTATTATGTGCATCTTTTTTTTGAGATGTTATGATTTCAAAGTGTGTATTAAGGGCCTTTTTAACAATCCCCAAAGTTTCATTAAAAAATTTAACCATTTTTCCAATGTTTCCCCATGTTTCCCAAAAAGTGCGATAAACTATGCGATACAAACGATATATCCCGTGCGATAACCGATACGTATCTGTATCCCAAGGGTGCGATACATTGTGCGATACCGATATTTCAAACACTGGTGATGACAAGGATTACACAATGAAAGGTACTAGATGCATAAATTATATATGCTCATTGACGGCCCCATGTCCATTGGTGCAGTAAAACATGCTGCTGCCATTCTAAAGCATGAAAAAGGAAGACATCAAGAATGGTTCCACACTCAAACATCCATTTAATAGCTCCACCAGCATCTTATTGTCAGTCAAACATCAATATAGAGCACCCCACACCAAATACCTAATATGGGCAGAATAAATGGGTGTTCAAACAACCGCATCATATCCGACCAAACGTTACTTGTGGTTATTTAACCATCAACGACACAGTGGATCGACTATGATATCCCTCCACAGTTACCAGAAATCAGGTATCTCCTTATGGAGCGATAAGGTCATTGAAAGGAACATATGTGCTGGACACTTTTTTTTTCTTACTAGGTTCTTGCTTTTTTATTTTCGACATTTGCAAATGTTAGCCAATAAAATTTTATTTTCACTTATTCAAAATAACCTAAAAAACACATGAAACAGACTATGCTAGGAGAGCAGCTCATTCATCAGCAGCTTAAGGACCGTATAGAAAAGTAAACGAACCTCACAAAACATCCTAGGGCAGCTAATCAACTTGATAACATTAACCCAATCACAACACCATTCGAATGAAGGTTTTAGCATTTCATCCCAGTCTTCTGCCAACTAACTTCTTCTCCAACAAAGTTTCTCCTCACTAACCTTCTTGTAGAGATCTCTATCCAAATCCCAATGAGGCTCTCTCCTCCTTTTCCTCTGTCAACAGTGAACCCAACTGCTTCCCATCAAAAGACATAATTTCCCAGAGAAATGGTAAGCGGTCCTGAAATTTCCAAAGCTCTGACCACTCCAACGGACTAATCCTTCACCTTAAAAGAAGACCACCACTTTCACACATCTGGAAGCCAAGAAATCCAACCACATTCTCAAACCTAAGAGGAAATATCCCAAGACTCCAAATTAGAATGTGGCATTACTCCGATGTCCTCTTAGCAAAACATGGTAAGCCCCTTTGAGAAAGGTTAAGGAAATGATTCCAATACTTCACAAATGAGAAAGCAATCCGAATGATTCATAAACATATTTCCTTTCTTATTTTTCCAAATAAAAAGAGCACCCGCTTAGAATGTCCAATAAGCCTGTGCTACCCTATGTGGACAAAAGACAAAGAAGAACAATATAAATCCAATAACATCAAACAGTCACAATATTACAATTCAAGCATACAATAACCAACATCGGTAGTTCTAGGATGTTTTACATTGAACTTAGCCAGCTTATTACCAACGGATTTCCCTCCTCATAAATCCAAGATACATCCAACATCACAGACAGAAGTCAATCCATCTTTAGGAAATCTACAATAGTGCCCCCAAGGCAAGAGAGACTACTTGGGCCAAGTTACTCCATTGCCTATGATATAGACATACTGCAAGGACAATGCAGGGACACATTATACAGAGCTTACTTGGATAGGGGTGACTCCAATCCAATCGGGTAGGAACATAACCTATACCCATTTTGTTTCGTGCAGAAGATGAAATGAATGATAATTGGAAGAGAAACCAAAAAAAAAAAAAAACTCCCTATTAATGAGTGTCTGATACACCTCTAGACATTTTGGGGAAGTCAAACAAACATGTTGAGTAGACTCATATCTCTTTCAATGGAAAAATACTAGAAAGGGCACTTTGCCTAGCTATTAAAGGTCTTTTTTCCCAAGAATTTTCTCAAGGGCTTTGCCTGGCTATTAATCCCAAGACGCCCAGGGAAAAAAAGTGTAGTGGATACTGGTGGCTTTGAAAGTGAAGGCATTCGCATGGGCCACAGCCTCCAAGTAGATTCTCACAATCAACAATCTACAATAGCACAATTGGTCACCCCGAACGTGTGTGATGTGCAAGGAGGTAGAATCCGTGTATCAATTTTCATCTGCCATGAAGTGGCACGATATATTTGGGCAAGCTTCTTTAGCCTCTTTAAATTCAATTTGGTCCACCCAGGTTAGTAGCAGACCTTATGGATGAGTGGAATAGGGTGGCAAATCATTGATGACAAATCACTGAGCCAAGATTGTTGGCGGCAAAAATGGAGGCAAATCAAGCTAGTGTTTCAAAAGCATTTTTTAGGAGTTCCCATTTTAGACCTTCTCCTGAAGTGGAAGGTGATCATTAAGGATTATAGGCAGTTGCCTCCTAAGGCAGGTCCATGGAAACCTCATCCTCCAGGATTTTGGAAATTCGGGGTCAATGGTAGTTTTGCAGGCAATCTAGGGCAATCTGACATGGGGAGAGCTTCACCAAATGAACATGGCGGCAACGCAATCAAGTTTACCTTCTCGAACGGGCAGGATTTGGGCATATGAATAGAAAGGAATTGATCATGATTAAAATAGCATTGGTCCTGATAAACCCCAATTTATTGCTTCCTCTCCACCAATAATGCCCACTCCTTCAACTCGTTCCAAAAAAATGGGATTCCGCGTAATAAGCTTTTGATATTCAACAACTCCTGTTAAAGAATAATCGCAGAAATCAAAACATTTATCTATCCAGCCATGAGGTAGATCAGCAGCTACTCCCCCGATACGGAAATAATTATGCATCATTCGCATACCTGTGGCAGCTTCGAATAGATCATATAGCAATTCCCTCTCTCTGAAAATATAGAAGAAAGGAGTCTGTGCACCGATATCCGCCATAAAAGGCCCAAGCCATAACAAATGAGAAGCTATACGACTCAACTCCAGCATAATGACTCTGATATAGCTGGCTCTTTTAGGTACTTGAATATTTCCCAATTGTTCTGGTGCATTTACCGTTATTGCCTCTGTGAACATAGTAGCTAAATAATCCCAACGTGTTACGTAAGGTAGATACTGTATAATTGTTCGGTTTTCCGCAATTTTTTCCATCCCTCTGTGTAAATAACCCAATACGGGTTCACAATCAATAACATCTTCACCATCTAGAGTAACGATGAGTCGAAGAACACCATGCATTGATGGGTGGTGAGGACCCATATTGACTATCATGAAGTCTTTTCTTATATCCGGTACAGTCATATGTTTTCTTCCCCGATTCATTATTTCATGAATTGCTGAAAACGAAACGAGGTTCATCAAAATTCAAGATCTAATAAAGCAAATAATTCAAACGAATTTTCAAATTAACGAGTTTTTGGTCTGCTTCTTACCGACCAGCCAACCGAAAAAGACTATCTTTGGAGGAGCCAGGTACCACCAGATATGGTTGGTCAAGGATTCAGCCACAGGAGGGAGGGGGGAGTCCAAAAATTTGTAGAAAGATTTGACAAAAAAAAAAAATACTCGATTTATCTGCCCTCCAGCGAAGATTGTCTTCAGATAAGAGATCCGGATTGCTGCTAGAAATGCGCTGGAGGGCCACATATTCAGCAATCTCCCAGTCCTATAAGTTTCTTCTACATTCCACATTCCAAACCAGATTCCCATTAGAAGAGGAAATACAGTCAGCTATCGAAATGGCTTGGTTAGGAACAATGCGATATATGTTTGGAAATTCCATTTTAAGGGCAAGATCTCCCACCCATCTGTCTTCCCAGAATTGCACGTTCTCACCATTACCAACAGCAAAGCTGATATTTATGAAAATCTCTTTTTTCATGGGTAGGATTACCCTCCACAGAGTGGAGGTCTTGTATAAAGAGGAATCTTTGGTCCACCATCCGCCTACAGAGCAACCATACTTACTTTTAATTAAGATGTTCCATAGGGTTCCCTTTTCGATTCCAAGTCTCCAGATCCATTTGCCTAGCAAAGCCCTATTCATAGTCTTGAGAGATTTGATCCCAGCTCCTCCAGCATTAGTGTGCTTGCAAACCTCCTTCCGATCAACCAAATGAAATTTCTTCTTGTCCCCTAATCCATGCCAAAGGAAGTCACGTCTAGATTTTTCCAAAGTCGCCAAAATCGGAGCAGGGCATCTGAATAATGACATAAAATATATCGGGAGATTGGATAAGACTAACTTGATGAGAGTGATGTGGCCACCAAACGATAGATATCTGCATTTTCATCTGGCTAGGTGATGATCAAACATGTTGATGACCTTATCCCAAAGGGATTTAGGCGGCTTACCAGAACACAATGGGAGGCCCACAAAGGAGGATGGGAGATTGCCACTGGAGCAGTTAAGAATATCAGCGTAAAGATTGACCTCATACTGATCCATGTTGACCCCGAAAATCTTAGACTTTGCCATGTTGACTCTTAGCCTAGACAGTGCCTCAAAACATTTAATTGTTGTGCGCAAGTTGCTAACCGATTCCTGATCAGTTTCGCTGAAGGTTCCCGAATATCCAACTGACCAATTAATTCTTTATAATGTACTCTATTTCTCTTTGGAAAATAAGCCAATAAACGTTAACGTTTTCCAGAAACTTCCACAAACCACTTTGAGATAAATAATCTTTTCTGTGCAATTCCAAATGTGAAGTCCCCGTATTTTATTGGTGAAACTGAATACTTGAAATTCAACAAACCCTTTGTTTTTTTTCTTCTTCTTGTGGAATAACTAAGATGAATGAATATATATATATATATCTTCTCTCTCTCTCTCTCTTCATTCTTTTCCACATATATGGATTTTAACAATCAAGAATAATAATAATGCCAGTCATTTAGATTTGGTACATGCAATAAAATAACCTAGATTTATTCATGGACTACTTTCGATAGAAGGAGATGGGACATTTCTGCACTCACAAAAGGGAGTGATTTAGACTTAAGAAAGTTTTGCTAATAATAATAATAATAATAATGAAAGTTCTGCTACTCATGGTATGGCTCCCCCACCCTGGCCGAATCTTTCCCAGTCCTTTTTGTTGTTAGCCCGAATCCAAATATCTTGGTCAGTGAATGCTTTGTTGATGAAAATGGTGGAGGTATTTAGTTTCCATCCTTACGGTAGAAATCTTTTTGACTTAGAAATCCAGGAGTTTACTCTTCTCCTTCTTCATATGCAGGTTTTTGTGCCGTTGTCTAATCAGGAAACTCAATCCGTTGGTCGATGGTGGGTTCAAGTGTGTTCTTTGTCCGATCGTTTTATAGATCTCTTGCAGCCCTGGCAACGTTCGGAGCAGTTTCTCACAAGGGCCCTTTGTGATCGTAAGGAGTTCCTCCAAAAGTTGTTGTGTTTGGTTGGCTTGTCAGATGAAACAGAATCTTGACAATAGACAACTTGAGAAAAAGAGGATTGTATCTCCCTAATGTGTCTTTTTTGTCTAGGGGCAGAGGAATCAGTGGATCATCATTTTAGTCACTATTTTTTTCTCCTTGGACATATGGTGGAGTGTTTTGTGGTTGGCTAGAGTGTCATGGGCCATGCCCAATTTTGTGGAACATTTTATTGTAGCTGACATGTGGACCCAGGAGGATCCCTTGGAAAAAGAAAATGGAGAATCATTCTTTTGACAATATTGTGGGCTATGTGGGCGGAAAGAAATAACCGATGTTTCAGGAACATCAATGTTTCGAAGGCCGGGGTGTTCTCGAGGTAGTGTTGTTTAGGGATTGGGCCCCATAGTTAGGGTTTTTTGCCAGACAAGGGTCTGGTTCTGTATTTTTTTTTCTTTCTGTTTTTGTTTTTTCTTTTTCTTTTTTGTTTTCTTCTTTTTGTAGTCTGTTCCTTTTTAGATAATAAAATTCTCACCTTTCAAAAATTTTAAAATTAAAATTTATGTATAAATAAATAAACTAGACAATGGAATTTACTTCCCATACATACAGGCCTTGAAAGTGGAGCATTGAACATGGAACGATGCGAATACACTGCCTGTTTTGAAGTAGCATATCACTAAAACAAAGTGAGACTTCTGAAAGTGGTCCATTTGGTAAATTCAACCCCCCCCCCCCCCCCCCCAAGAAGAATTTTACAGTGCTACTAACTACATTGATTGGTTTTGAGCATTCCATGAAATACTTGAATTTTCTTCCTACCATCAATTTGAGAACATGAGAGAAGCTGAGAACTAACCCGAAAGCGAGGAATTTCAATAGGCATTCGAGAATTTGCAATGTACTCCATCCAATCATATTCATGCACATCCACCATATATCAGTCCAAACCACCCTAATTGTGGGCCCACTTTGGATGGAGCAAGCATTGAGAGATGTGGTAATCAGGCGGCCCTAATCATTCAATTTCCCAACCTTCCATACACTTGGAACTTGGAAATCAATCGGATGGTCAGATCACCCGGTCAGTGTGAATTCCGAGCAATACACATCGACGGTGGGGCCCACAATTCAAATGGCTCAACGGACACGAATGCACAGTGGATATGCTGGCGAGTACAATCCACCGTGCTCCGGCGGAGTACAGTATAGTTCCAATTCAACATGTATAGGGTTCAAAACGAGAAATTTCTGTCGGCGAAAGACAGACGGAGAGATGGACGGAGGGACGGAATCCGATGGACAGAAGACGAAACAAGGAGAAGGGACTGACCGCGATGATGAGCCATAGATCGAGTGGGGCCTGCTCGGCCTTGAGGATGTCGAGGATGTCTGAGGCGTCCCTGGGCAGCTGGTCGAGAGAAACCCTAACCTCCTCCTCCGAGTTCTGCACTGGTATGTACACGCACGCCATCAATCGCGACTGACCGGACCGGAGACAGAAGGGAGGAGAAGAGACCTTAGCTTCGGAGTTCTGGAAAAGAGGAGAGAATCGACTCGAAACACGGAGAGAGAGGGAGACCGAGAGAGAGAGATGTAAAGAGAACTAGTAATGGGCCGGATGTAAGTGGGCTTATGGCCTTTAGTTACGGAATAATCTACACCGTCCATCAGTTCCGCTCGCTCTTAGGACGTGAGCCTAAAAATCAGGGACCTGGGAAAGCCTTTCCTAAGAAGTTCCTGCGCTGGGAAGCTTAGGTGTGACCCGTGATATAGGTGAGAAATCTACCCTGTCCTTCCGTTTTACACCCACTGTGATGTTTGTGAGAAATCCACCCCGTTCATATGTTTTACACGAGCTCATTTTAAGTCATGAGACCAAAATTGAGGCTGATCCAAGACTCTAAGTGGGCCACATGAGAGGAAACATTGGGGATTGAATGATCACCATTAAAACATTTGTATGGCCACAAAAGTTTTGTTTCGGACTAATTTTTTGTGTTTTTAGTTCGTCCCAGTGAGAATGAACTTACTGACAGTTTGGATAACATATAAACATCAAGATGAAGTCCTTAATGGTAGGTATTTTTTTCCTCAATTTTATCTATGATATGGCCTTAGTGAGTTTTGGATCTATCTGATATTTTGTCTCATGTATTAAAATGATATGGCAAAACAGATGAATGGTATGGATTTCTCACAAACGTCAATGGGGTGGGGTGAGAAATCCGTATCCCGAGAAGAAACGGTGGATTTCGTGCAACACTACCCCGTAGCGTGAAGTTCTTACTTTGGTGATCACACCTATCTGGTTACATCTTGCTGACCATTCACCTGGATTGTTCGTTTCAGTCATCCGATCATGTATTTATCTCTTGTTTAATTTCTCTAGGCTGTTTTTTTAATACTTTGTTGATTGTAACGGGTCATATATTCAATCAATGAATCAACATTGTTTAACCATTTTTATTTATTTGTTCATCTTCATTCTTTTTGTAAGTATATTATGATTGTACTGGTGAGAGAATGTATCCTTATACACAAGGCAAAAGGAATCTATTCGATAGAACTAACCCCCACCATTTTCACAAATCATCTGATCGCTAATCATAACAAGTGGTTGAGAAGATTGTTGGATCATGTGTCCAGTCTCTATTCAGTCCGCCGACTTAATGTGGGAGACACTAGCGGTTCAGTCAAACATTGAGTCAAGTAAACTCCGGTATACCCACACATCATAATCACACATGAAATCTTAATACAATTCCTCGATCACACGTGTGGTCTCATGTTTGATTGAATTAACAAATATGTTTTGGCACGTCTGATGAGACTTGGTAAAATTTTATACTTATTGATAGAATAGGATGCCTCCTAAATTAAGAAATACTAGTTATGTTGTTGACGTCGTGAAATAACAACAAGACTTGGGCCAACCTATTGTCAATGCTGAAGTAGGATCATCTCCCCAGCTGATCTTCAATATTTTTGTTACACTCCTTGAACGATTCGATAAGCATATGCTGCATGTCACTAGAGTATCAAAGTCACAATTAGAGATATATGAGAGAACGACCGAAGGTCTTCTTCACAAATTCGACATCATCAAGATGTGTTATGCTCCTGCTCACCTCAGTGCGCAAGATACAGAATGACCCACCGAGCTCCCAACTAGAGCCAAGCACATTGAATTGTAAGGTTGACCTTCACTACCTCCATTGACAACGAAAGACGATCGGTCGTATAACCAACCATAATATCCTGAATGACAGAATTATTACCCACTTGAGAGTCAATGTGTTGGTCGATGCAAGCAACTCGAGAGGGTAGTTGGTTGCCCAACCGTACCTTATGGTCACGTGGTCGAACCACTCAAAGGGTAATCTCTAGTTGCTCGAAGTTCAGTCGAATGACCGCCGAGTTGCTTGAATGATAGAAAGCCTTACCCTAAGCAGGTCGACTGAAATCACGAGTTTCGTAGAGGTTTTAGGTTCCCCAAGTTCACACAGTTCTCAAGCGACAATGAGACCTCCATAATTGAACACATTGTCTACTTCACAATGCAATGTGGTGAGGCGTCCCATAATGAATTATTGAAGCTCAAACTGTTCAGAAATTCTTTGACAATGACTGTTTTCAAATGGTACGTAAACCTACTAGTCAACTCGATCTAGATCTAGACTGAAATGGAAGAGAAATTTCATATGCAGTTCCATAAAAAAATGAGCTAAAAGTATATATGGTTGACCTTTACAGGATAAGGCAATTGATGGAGGAGCCAACTGGGCCCGATTCAAGGGTGCCAAAAACCGCTACCCGATTATTCTATCTGAGGTTGAGCTCGCCAAGTTGCCTTTAGAAGGTATAGGTTTCGAGCTTCGCAAGAAGTTCGAATGCGTGCACTTTGGAGACCTATTTGGGTTATCAAACAGGGCTACTAGCTATGAGTGAATTCTCTAGGAGGAGCAACAACGGATGAACATGGCCAGGGGCACTTTTAACGTGACCCAAATTACAAGTTAGTCGTTACAGAAATAGTACCCACACAACTGAACAAAGATTATGATGCATGTTATGAGGTGGCCATGCCGAGATAATCAGTATATATCTGTGTGGATGCCCGGGCTTTAAAAATGTCCAATACAGAGCCTCAATCACAGTAAATATAAGAAAGTGATCGATTGAGACCCCTAAGCAGTACACTTTTGACATCTTAGAGGCCGATGAGATGTTCAATACTCTGCTCAAGATTAAAATCATTGGACTCCCCCGCCATCAGAAAATTCCCTTGGCTCAATAACTCAAAAGGGAGTATTTATTATAAATAGCAGGGTACCGGGACACATTTTACAAAGAATTGTACTGTGTTTAGGAACTTAATGCAGGAAATTATCAATAAAAGCCTTCTCAAGTTTCCTGAAAAAAAAAAAACCACTAGCATTGACCGGGATCCATCCTTGGCGATGGCCCAATCAACATCATCTCGCTCGGCATCAAAATAACTACTTCATTGGATGAGACAATGAAACCATCAACTCTATATGATCTACACAAGGAGCCATCCCAACCTAACCCCACGGGATTCGTCCCGCCATGAAGACACCATTGGTCAAATAATTTATCAACACGCTTCTACATGGAGGTAGGAAGAATGCACACTAATCCAAAACAGACGACCGAATAGCTCTGCGTGGACGAAGCGTCACACAAACAACACGCTTCTACATGGAGGCATGAGAGACGGCAGAGTCTGAGAGACCGAGCCAAAGGTCACCACAGACCCGCCAGACCCTCAGCCGAGCGGCTACATGACAACATCTTGTGCTAATTTGACACATGCAATGATTCTTCTTAAAGCATCCCACATGTCTCATGTGTTAATTTGACTCTCTCTCTCTCTCTCTCTCTATATATATATATATATAACAATAAATTTCAAAACTAATTCTAATTTCTCTTAAAATTTTTATTTTAAAATATGCATAAAAATAAAATTTTCTTTGGCATCATTTTACAAATAGAAGGTTTTTGATAAATGATAATTTATTTTTAGTGTTTTTCATGAATCCAAACATGTCTTTGGGTATTACTCTTTTATTCCCTCATTAAGTGGACGAAGATTACTTGAAATTTAGATCGAACCAGGTGGGTGCGACTCTAACCGTGGCCCACCTCAATACATGCCTTGCTTATCCGCACCGGTAATCTATTTTGCTAGCTTAGGCATGTACCAGAAAACGAAGCAGAATCAAAATGCAAGTAGACCGCATCGCTTTTAATGGTGAGAATTCAATCCTCACCGTGTGGTATACCTAAGATTCGTATCTCCTTCATTTTAGTGACCACCCTCTAAAATAAGTTAGCAAGACCGATGGACGGCGTGGATATACAATACATAAATCGAAGTGGGCCCCACAGTCAGGGTCGCATCCACCTGGCTGAATCCAACGGAGCAAACCCCGCGCACGCGTGGATGCAAATTCCACCGCATCCATTGTCTATCACACAAGCAAGTACACTCACCACCTCCAGATCCCAACCGATGGGATTCTAAAGTCTCCTTTCATCCACGACAGGCCCCATCACACCAACGGTCCCGATCACTAATCCGTGCCGCCACACGAACAAACTGAAAAACCCGAGCACCCCATCCACAGGCCGCGCATCCCAATATATACGCATCATATAATCCCTCTCTTCCTCCCAAAACCACAGTTCCAAAGCCCCAGACATCAGAGAAAGACGGAGAGAGAGAGAAGAGAGAGAAGATGAGCGGAAACGGGAAGAAGGTAGCAGAGCTGGCGACGAAGGCGTCGAAGGGCATAGATTGGGATGGAATGGCGAAGCTTCTCGTCTCCGAAGAAGCTCGCAAGGAATTCACTTCTCTCCGACGCGCCTTCAACGAAGTCAATACCCAGCTCCAGACCAAGTTCAGCCAGGTTCGTTTTACCGGCTTCCATCGTTCCTTTTTTCCCCATCTTCTACAGCCCTGAAAACTAGGGTTTCTATTTTTATTTTATTTTATAATGGTATGGTAGATACGGTAGAATTGGAGTTTGGCATTACCCTGTCTTTGTCTATTGCGTGTGTGGCGGGATGTGGATCGATCGGGGACGTTCGTTTAGCGGGGCGCATCGGGGATCGTGGATTGAATGAAAAAGAAATGATAGTTTGATGATCCCGGCTTTCGTTTGCATTTTTGATTTAGTGGATGGGATCCTCCGATCTGCGCGGGGGTCGCTGGATGGTCGGTTCCGATTTGTGTATCCGACTGTCTTATAGACAGTGTGGAGAGGGATTTACTCATCTACTGCGTGCGTGGCGGGAGGTGGATTGATTGGGGGTGTTCTTCTAGCAAGGGCTGTCATGGATTGAATGAAAAAACAAACATGTTGGATCATTGTAGCCCCTGTTTGCTTTTTTTTTTTTTTGGCTGCGTGGGGTTTGAAGTGTTTAGTGATCGTGGCAGGGGTTGGTGGATGGACGGTTCTGATTTGTGTATCCGGCTGGCTTGTGGACAGCGGGGAGAGGGATTTGCTGCATTCTGGTTCTGCCATTTTTACCGTTTGTTTTAGCCTCTTTTTATTGATCTCAAATTGGTGTTGATGTTTTGGAGGTTGGGTTTTATAGTGATTTAAATTAGGGTTTGGCTTGTTTGGGGAACATGAAATTAGGTTTTTGGATTGGAGGGTGATTTTGGTTGGGGTTTCTGTGTCAAGCTGATGATGTTTTGGGGATAGGTGATGCAGGACATGAAATTTAAATATGATATGCAAGATTTCAGGCTTAAGATCATACTAATTTAGAAACAATCACAGAAATTCCACATCCCACATAAGATCAAGCATTCAACAAGGGGAATCTATGAGGGTCCAAGCCTACACATGTTAGGGCTGAATCAGTTAAAATTATAGACCAAACAATGCTCAAAGATGAGTAAAATCATCCACACATGCAAAGAATTATTTCCCAATCCAAGGGATTCACATGTTTTAAATTGGGAAAGCCTAGGGTTTGCAAAAGTAGAATAGAACTTGGGATTTAGGATTATCTAGGGTTAGAGTTAGGGAAATAAGGTGAGAGAGGAGTGAAATAGAAGAGAGAAGCAAACCCAAGATGATCCACACGTGTGGACAGCGGCCCGGGCCTAACGCACGTGCGTGGGATTCAGCCCGCACGTGTGTGGGGCCCACGAATTTGAAATCAACCAGCTAGGTGCTGGTCGGCCACGGGAGATCCATCTTCATGCCAAGTTTTACGCCAATCGGATGTCTGGTTTGTGCACGGTGCTTCGTTGAAGTTTCAGCCTTCCTACAGGGCTTGATTCTGCAAATCTGCTGTAGAAGGAGGATTGACTGCAAAAAGGGATGGATTTTGAGAGAGGATGGCTGTGGGAGATGATGAATATAGAGGGTAGAAGATGGGGACGATTTGGGATGGGTGTGGCTTCGCGCCACGGTAGTTAGCCCTTCGAAAAAGGGAGGGTTTCGTACCCAATTAGATTTCCACAACTCAGAGAATTAGAGAAGTGGGAAAATGCAGAATTTTATTAATAATTTTCAATGAGAAAAAACCTACACGGGGTTGCCTATTTATAAGAAAACCCCTATGGGTTGGGGAAAAGCCCCTTAAGATCTTATTCCTTCTAATTTACCGGCTCTCTCCTATCAGAGATATCCTCATTAATAGATGTTGCTATCCCACGTCCATCCATACTATTTGGGACATCAGATGCATCAGAAATCTTAATGAAAGCGAAGCCAACAAATATACGGCTCTTCAGAATTGCATCTCTAAGTCAAGGATTATCAGCTCTCAGCCTGACAACATTGAGTGGCTGTTGGAAAAATCTGCTGCTTTCTCTGTCAAGTCCCTCTATGTTGTAATCTATCCTGCGGTGCAGTCCCAGTGTGATGTTACGTCGTTCATTTGGAAGTATCAAGCTCCTCCTAAGTTCATATGTTTCGGGTGGTTGGCGGGCCGTAATAGAATTCTAACTATTGACAACCTGGCTAAGAGAGGCATGTAGATCGTCAACATATGTTTGTGTTGTATGCGTCAGGCAGAATCTGTGAACCATTTGCTGGTTCCTTGCTCTTTCATCTCGTCTATTTTGGCAGTTTCTTGTCAGCATCTTTCGGTTAGTTGGTGTGCTCCAGAGTCTGCCGCGAAAATGCTGTTTGTTTGGAATGAGCTTAATCTTGGAAAAATCAAATTGATCATCTGGTGCATGGCTATTCTTGCCATTTGGTGGGCTGTTTGGGAAGAAAGGAACGAAAGATGTTTCAATGATAGTTCGTCTTCTCTTAAGGCTGTGGGATCTAGGGCTAAAAGGATGGTGTTAGAATGGGCAGTTAATGTTAAGGATTTGAAAGTTGTTGATCTTAGCTTTTTAGGTGGTTAGGAATCTTTTGCTATCTTAGCAGATTTGCTCCCTTTGTTTCTGTTTTTGTTCTTCTCTTTTTGGTCTTTTGTATCCCTCCTTTTTTAGTTCAATGCATTTTCAGTTTGTTGCCTTTAAAAAAATTTATAAGAAAACCTTGTACTCCAAAAGCCGCACTATGTGCGCACACTATTACTTAGAGACGAAGTAACAAAAATAACAACTAATCAAAGTAATCTAAACCGTCCATGATATTCCTAATAACAATAATAAGCAAAACTCAAAGTACTAGATCATCTAGAGTAGTGGGCCACGATTATGAGATCCAATGGTGGGATCCACATGATGATCGAGTCCACTCCAAGGAACTAAAACACAGTCTTCTAACTAGGAGGCCCTCCATGGATGTTGTCATCGATCCAGATTGATGGTGGGGCCCTCTTCCTCCTTGCGTACGTGCGTAGAGGGGGCGTATGTGTGTGCGAGATGTCCCCATCAATGGGGTTTTGAAATTAGCGTTTGATGTTGATGGGAGTTTGGAATTAGGGTTTTGGTGTTGTGAGGATTGTTGAAGTGTCATTTTGGTTGGGATACTGGATCTGAAGGGGTTTTTTTTTGAGATTAGGGTATTGGGTTCGGATTATTCATGTTAACGTTGTCTTATTTCCCCGAGATTACAGTTATCTACGTATCATATCTGAAAATGCATCAAATATTGATTTGGGGCGGTGAAGGCAGTAAATTTGTAGCCTGTGTAAATGAGGTACTGGTATTGTGCGCCACGCCAAATGATTGGAAGAATGGATAGATATCATTTCAATGTGGTTGTGAAATCATCCGTGAGTCGTGATTGAGGTTCATCCAAATTCTAAACAGTACCATAGCCATGAAACAGTGTACAAGGCGTGATTTAGCCTTCACATTGCATTTGGATTCACCATTTACCACAATAAGAATGTGGATATATTTCCACCTTATCATGTTTTAGTAGGGGCACATTCAACAGAAACACTCGATTTTTGGCAAAATCAAAATGTTTCAGCGGTTTATCGTTATAGGAATTGTTTCTTGCTATCGTTTTTTTGAAAGGTAACAGGCCTTTTATTAAAATGGCCAAAAGGCGAGAACCTTACAACAACAACCCGATTTTACAACCCACTCCTTATTGGAAGAAGCAAAGATACAATCAGTCCACTTCAACACTGAGAACTTGGCCCTCTTAAAGACCTTGACCTCCAATGCATGAATGTTTCAAAAGATCCTATTGTTCCTCTTCCCCCACAAGGACCACAAAACTGCTAGCAACAGAAGCATCCAAACTACTTTACCTATGCCATCTTCTCTCCTCCATACCTGATGTAGACTCGTGCCCCACCTAGGCACATGACCCACCGTAGGGCCCAATGTGTGCTGATTTTGGATTATTTATTTATAAATTTTGGGCCTAAATATTAAGATTTGCAATTTACTATTTGCTGTAAATATGAGGGCTGATTTAAAGACGTGATTGAAGATATGGGGAGATGTGATTGAAGATATAAGGGCTGGTTTAAAGATATGATTGAAGATTTGGAGGATTATTTTTTAGATTTGATTTTATTATTATTAGGCTTTTACCATCTTAGGTATGTGAGATTGATTCGAAATCAGTCTCTTAGTTGGGGGTTTCTTATTAAAGATTCCTTTATGGTCTATAAAAGGGGACGATGTAGGAGGTAGGCATTCTAAAATTTTCTAAGTCTGAGTTCTTCTCAAGTATTGTAAGAAAAAGCTTATATCAATACAATAATTTCTCTCTCTACTCAAATATTTTTGTGGGTGTACTCTTGTCCATTTCCTTGCAATTTGGGTGTTGAGATTTCATTGACTCAATAACCAAGTGATCATTGGGGAATTGTTGACTCTACACAATCTCCTAATGGCTTTGAAGGGAGTGACATAATAAGAGTTTGTGTAACTAATTCCATTGATCCACGTACTTACAGAGTCGGTAGATCAACTCATGCACACGATAGGCAATCTCACTAATAAGATATTCTTGTGAGTGTATTCTTGTCCATTTCTTTGCAATTTGGGTGTTGAGATTACATTGACTCGATAACCAGGTTGCACCATTTGTTATCAGAGCGAGTGATCATTGGCTAACCGTTGAATCTACATAATTTCCCAATGGCTTTGAAGGGAGTGACATAATAATAGTTTGTGTAACTAATTCCATTGATCCACGTACTTGCATAGTCACTCATGCATACAGTAGGCAATCTCAGTAATCAAATATTCCCGTGAGTGTATTCTTGTCCATTTCTTTGCAATTTGGGTGTCGAGATTACATTGACTTGATAACCAGGTTACACCATTTTGGTATCAGAGTGATGGTTGGGGAACTATTGACTCTACATAATCTCCTAATGGCTTTGAAGGGGGTGACATAATGTGATAGGGACATCTCGCGCACACGCGCACGCACACCACCACCTCTACGCATGTACGTACGCAGAAGGAGGATCCCATCATCGATCTGGCTCGATGACGACGTACATGGAGGGCCCCCTAATTAGAAGACAAGTTTTGGTCCAGAAAAGTGGGCCCGATAGTCAAGAAAAGCCCATCATGGGATCTCATGATCGTGGCCCACTTGTCGGATTGATTTCATTTTTTAGGTTTTACTTATTGTTATTATTTAGAACATTGTGAACGCTTTAGATTTCTGTATTTGGTTTTTATTTTAGTTTACTTCATTGCCAAGTAATAGGTTGCGCAAATGGTGTGAGTTTTTGGGGTATAGGGTTTTCTTATAAATAGGCACCCCTTGTAGCTTTTTTGGAGACATTGAAGATTAATAAAAATTCTGCGTTTTCTCACTCTCGAGTTGTGAAGCCTAATTGGGCAAGCCCTCCTTTCATCGAAGGGTTAACTCTCAGTCTATCCCGATTCGCCTCTATCCATCGCCATCTCTACTATCCATCTTCTATCATCCCTTCTTCTCATCTCACCCCATCATCTACACTTTGAATCAATCATCTATTGCAGTGTCTCCTCTCCACATCAAAATTTTAAAATTTGAAACTTCGGCGAGTACCACACACAAACCGTACATTGGATCGAACAGATTTGGGGGTTTTGGAGTCCATCTCCCGACCGGGCCAAGGTGATCTTTTTCGAATAGTGGGCCCCACACACGTGCGGCCGGAATCACACGCACGTCCGTCTGGGCCATTGTTGTTGTCCACGTGCGGGATCGTCTTTTGGCTCAGGTTTTTATCATCTTTTATCCTCTCATAGCCATTTTTCATGAAACCTAGCCCTAAATTATGTTTTCCCTAAGTTATATGCCATTTTTCTTACCTTAGGGTTCCTTGATTTGAAATTGGTGAATCCCTTGGATTAGGGATTGATTACTATGCATGTGTGGATGATTATTTCTTATCTTTGAGTATCGTTTGGTTCATAATTTTTATTGATCCAACCCTAGCATGTGTAGGCCTGGACCCGCATAGATTCCCCTTAATTGAATGTTTGGACTTTCATGTGGGATATGGAATTTGTGTAATTGTTTCTGAACTAACGTGATCTAAGCCTGAAATCTTGCATATCATATTTAAATTCATGTCCTGCATCATAATGAGAGTTTGTGTAACTAATTCAATTGATCCACGTACTTATAGAGTGGGTAGATCAACTCATGCATATGGTAGGCAATCTCACTAATAAGGCTAAGTGATCAGTTATGTAGTGGGCAAGAGCCACTAACGCCTTTGTTGAGAGCTCGGTGGAGGTTTTTCAGGATAGCTAGTGGGAAATATTCCTCTTTGTAATGATTGGATGATTTCAGTTACCCTTAAAAAAAAGGGCTTTGTTTCCCAATGAGTTTTCAATGTGTTGGAAGCTTGCTTAATTTTCGCTTCTAATTACTACTTTCGCTAGCATAAAATTTGTAGATCATTTGGGTAGCTCATATAAATCACTTGTACAATATTTATAAATTCCAAGGTATCTTGGAAGTATTGATTTTCGAGTATGAATACTTTAAGCTTAACTTATTACATGTGCCTAAAATAGGGAGATTTGTCGTTAAGAAATAGAATCATGGCTGAGATTGTCGGTAAACTTGCACCTTGTATTGTGGAGTTTCTTTGCTTATGTTCTCTGTCAGATGAGAAATAGGGCTTTCAATTGGCTCGGCATAGGCCGGTTTCAGCCTGGATTTTGAACTTAGTGACTGGTCTGTTCAAAATTTTGATTTTTTTGCCTGGTCTACTGTCAGCATTATTGAGAACCCTGTTAACCACTTTTTTTTTTATATACTTTTATTTCTTTTATGCAGGAACCTGAACCGATAGACTGGGAGTATTATAGAAAAGGAATTGGTTCTCGCTTAGTTGATATGTATAAAGAGGCTTACGAGAGTATGTGCTCTGACCTACTGTTTCTAATGTGCAATTGGCATTTGAGAGAGCACTTGGTTACAAATTTACAATCTACCATGTCTATTTTTTTTATTTTTTTTTGAAACGAATATCTATTTGGTTTTTGACTTTCATGTATTTTTAATTATATTCTAGTTTCATCTTGCTTTCAATACTTACAGTTTTTTGAGTAAAACTCTAATAAGATCTCCTTGGCACACTGAGAGATCCCTTGTAACCTAAGCTCCATCTACTCCTCCAAGCTTGAAGCTCCTAGTTTTCTTGTGCGACACAACCTTAAGAATTAGCATCCTTTACTCTTCCAAATGCGCATTGAGTTTGCACTCTTGTGCTGCCAAAATTTGACAATGGTCCCATTATCTATGCAGAAAGCGACTGGCATATGAAGAAGTGCTGAAAGACATTTAACAAGAGTGTAATCTCTCTCCAGTCTCAGACTACACCACCAGTGTTGTTAAATGCGACTGCATATTCGCATATGCGAATTCCCGTATGCATATCGCATATGCCATCATCACATATGCGATTGCAGTGCATATGCCAAATGTGTGAGGACATGCGATCGCATACAACATATGCGATCGCATATCTGCCAACTGTTGGCACATTATTTTATTTGTTTATTTTTTATTTTTGCAAAAAATCAAACTTTCGTAAGTAGTGTAACTTGTAACTAAGTTGTGTTAGTATATTGTTGAATGTAACTTAGTGTTAGTGTAACTAAGTTGTAACTTATTATAACTAAGTTGTAAATTGTAACTTGTAAGTGGTGTTAGTGTTATAATGTGAAAATAATAAACATTAAGATGATAGAGCATGGCGAATTAATCCCTTATCTCATAGCCCAGGCCCTACATCCCATGGGTTAGGACCTCAGCCGAACCCCCCCTCATGGGCCCCACTTCACATGGGTTCCGCTTCACACGAGTCACCCGCTTCACACAGGTGGGTCCCGCCTCACATGGGCCACCCGCCTCACAAGGGCTGCCCACCTCGAGCGTGCCCCTGCATCCCATAGGTCACCCCACTCGAGCCTAGTGTGAAAATGCCCTTGCATTATCATGGCTTCATCTCGTCTAGATATTGCCGAACCATCTCGGCATTTTTCTTCTTCTCTCAGCTCCACCTCTTCTTATAAATAAGAATACTTGTATGAAATAGAATATCAGTCTCTGAAGTCTAAAATTCACGCCACTAACTATACAGTTGTCAATCCCTACAATGTTTATGCAAATCCTAAAGATTCTTTGGCCAAGAAAACCATAAAAAACTTGTTTCTTCAAAGTCCTCTTGCCCGTTAAAAGAATATGTCATGTCATCAAAATTTGATCAACATCCGATCATTGCTAGACCAAAGGAATCTTTTATTTCCTTAGATTTGCCTATCCATCTCCATTCCCAGTGGCTTGCTGATGGCTTTACTCATCTCCGTTTGGGAGCCATCAAAATCGCACTCACCTTTCACGACTGCCAAGATATGGAAATAGCAAGCAATCTGGCTCTCCTTGACACTCAGTTTCTCAATTACAATCAAGCTGTCATTGGCACTCTTCAGATTACGCGTAATGCAAGCACTATCTTCTTCACCCTCTTCCCAAATTATATCATTTCTTTGCATGATCCTCGCCTTTTTGATGCACTCAAGGCTCAAGTGCAAATCCTTGGAGCCGACATGCAAGGAGCAGTTGCAGCTACTTTACATTATTAGATGGCCTTTCGATTTCAGAATCATGCCATCAACTTACCCATCAATGGCATCAGACAGTCCCAGGATGCCTTTCTTCTCAAAGTGGAAGAGACAGGAGTCCCTCATTGTACATTTGTGGCTAAGCAACTTTCTAATGATCAGCTCAAATCCATATTGCCATCAAGATGGATCACTGCCTATGAACAACATCAGTCTACCTCCTGGGTACTGCATAATACTGAACCCACTTTCATTCGAGGACAAGATGGTACTGTCAAAGCCATATTTTCGTCCCACAACTTAAGCAGAAGTCTTCCCTACTGCCTTGCTAGAACAAAATTTGATCGAAGCACTTGGTCCGGTTCCCATAAGCCTTGATTATACAAATCTCCTCAGGTAGCAAGGCAAACACATCTTCATGAGATGTGTGTGATTGTGATGAATGGTGCAAAGATCAGCTTGATGATGATGATTCCCATGGTTCTAAAAAGAAACAACCCTCTTTTCAGCAACGACTTAAGCAACGATATGAAAAGCAGGGGACCCTGAGGTTGGTCTCGTAGGTGAACGGTCTGAAAGTTTGATTTCTATGTGCTTTATCCTAAGGACAAGTCATCCCCCACTTCTCTACCTTCGCCATGTAAATCACCCATTCCACCACTAAAGCCACCACCTCCAAAACCTACACTAGCTCCATACTACCAAAAGGCACTTTCCCTTATCACTGCCAAATGCCCTGGTCCTTCACTCCCTACCATTCCCTCTACTCAAATACCTGAAGTCTGCATGATGGAACCTTCACCCGCGTCTGTTTCTTTTCCGCCTCCTGAAGATTTTGAATATTCGCAAGCACGAGAAGCTCATACTTGGAAAATTAAAACCCCAGCTGGCAAACAGATCTCTGCTACTAAAGCAGCTCTAAATTGGCAAGCAGAAAACAGTCTCAAGCAAAATCAAGCTCTCTAACAGCTCTTAGCAACTAAGAAACATTTGTTGAGCTAACAAGCACAAAATCATACCATTCTTATTAACATGCTACAAGCTAAACTTGGGCAGCTCCATACTGAGTTCATGTAGATCGCCACCACTGTTACAAACTGGAACATTGCTAGCTCATTGCTTGCACAAAAGGAAGCCGAAAAGAAATCACTCCAAAATCAGCTCGACTCGATGATGGCCCCCTCATCTCGCCCACAACCAAACTATCTCCAAGGCTTCCCCCTTTAACCCCTACCTCATTACCCTATTTCCCGCATTATCAACCTCAACTTCTTCATGTACCACCCACAACCTCTAATCATTTCAAAGACCAAATCCCTTCAGCCTTCCAAACCTACCTGCAGCATCAGGAAGCCTCATCACCTTCTACTTCCAAATCTACTTGCTTTAAAAGCCTTTCTAAAACACTCTCAAACCATCAACTCCAAAGTCTCCTCCCCCTGCATTCCTCATTAAAGAATCCAATGCCTTTTCCAACCCTGTCATGTCCTCCCTTCCCACAGTTGATCAAGACCTCAACCCAAACCCTTCTTTTCTTCATCCTTTTATTGTGCATTATTGGTATCAGAGCTTTGATACCAATAATGCACAAGAAAATGATGAAGAAAAACACTAGACTAGCAAGAGCAATTATAGAGCCGGGACAAAACGATTTCAAACCTTCATTCAAATATTTTCTTCATACAAGGAGTTATTACTACAATACTGAAACAAACAAGGGGCTACAAGACTCTTGGCCAGGACTTACTCTACTGGGCTAATGAGAGGGTTCTCCCTTTTATAGACTGACGAATCCGGATTTTACATCGTTTCGGGTTCGATATAGTAGCTAGTGGATAAGGATCCAGATTTCACAATCTTTTGATTCCGCTACAGTGTTCTACCGACACTATAGTAATACATAAAAGACAACTACTACAATGACATATAGTTGTACTATTTGTTTCAGTGTTGCCGACACAATAGTACTTTTCTACAGTACAAGATTACAACAGTAATCACTTACATTAATCAACACTTAGCTACAATAATATTGCTCCAATTTGGCGGGCTGTTGCGTGGCCCATGAGATTTTTGTTCCTTGGTGCCAGGATGCTTGATCAATCATCAAACTTTGAAGAGAGAACGTTGCTGACAGAGTCGAGGTCGCTCCGAATGCCACACACACACACACACATATAAATAAGAGGATGGATCCTCTACAAATTTTGTAGAAAAAGCTTATTCTAAAACAATGCTTGTGAGGCCCACTATGATTTTTGTACAGAATCCAACGATTGAGAAGTGTTGCCCTCCACCAAGAAAATGGGATGCCCCAAAAATAAGGCCGATGCAACCATCATGCGGGCCCCCACGTGAATTTGGACGGTGGATGTTAATTATTGTCTATGGTGTGGCCCACCTAATGATTGCATATACCTGATTTTTGGGTCATCCCTTCATGGTGGAACTCGATGTGCAGGCACACAACATGGTGTTTCCCACACATAGCTGAACAACATTCACATGTAACCTGATGTAGGTGAATAAGAGTGGTAGAAAAAGCTTTTTCTACAAACATTTTAAGAGGATCCAGCCAATATATACAAACTGATGTTGTAGTTTATATGAAGTGATGACTATTATTAACCCGGATCAACAATTAAGAATAAAAAGAATCATAACTTGGATTGGTAGAAATAGCAATCAGGATCACAAACAATCCATGATCTGGATTTGTAATGACGAATGACAATCTAGGTAACATTCGTCCAGTCTGCCCTTTGATTCCAGTCCTATTCCACAAGTTTGCAGTCTCACAAGAGACTGGCATTAAAACAATAACTGCATGATGTACTTTAGACCATTCAAAAACTCTACTAGGCTGGTGTAGTGATGACGTCTGGAGCTATAAAGATTTAGTAGTTAGGGAAAAGTACTGCTTGATGAAACTAAAAATTCTTCAATCTAGATAAACATTGATTTTAACCTCAAATGCTGAGGCAACAGTTCCTATCCGATTTTGTAAGCTATAACAAGGGCAAACTGATGGTTGGGTGGGCGCGAATGCCCGTTTTTGCTAGTAGTATCACTACTGGTTTTAAGAACCATGGCTGTTCGTATTCCCTCTCTCTTTACCTGCATTTTCTTTTGTTGTACTTTACGTATTTTCTTTGTGTCTTCTTTTACGTTTTAACCGTCTATTCTGCAGGCATACAGGTCCCCAAGTATGTGGACACCGTCACGCCTGAATATAAGCCGAAGTTCGAGGCACTGGTGAGAACAGACACTGATATGATATTCCCAATGTACCGTTGCTGCGGAACTGAAATTTGCTTTAATATTGCATCATGAATTTATTTTTCTGTCAAAATGCCCTTTTATTTCTTCTAAAAAGGGGGTGGGGTTTGAATTTAGTTCTTGTGTCCTATGGAGAACTCATGCCTTGGTAGTGTACACCTATTTTTAATATTTCACTGAATGTCTTGCAGTTGGTGGAACTGAAAGAAGCAGAAGAGAAATCTCTCAAGGAGTCTGAGAGGCTGGAAAAGGAAATTGCTGAGGTTCAAGAGATGAAGGTCAGAGAAAAGGGGAATCCTAATGATGTTTAGGCATAGGGATTGAAAATCATCTTTGTGGCGCACACGTGCAAGTGTGTCACATGTCATTTAGTTTACAGGCCATTCATTGGCTGGCTCCCACTGTGAACATGCTCTGGCCCCAAAACTCAGGCCTTTCCACTCATCAGTCTGGCCACTTGTTTGTACACCATCTGTGGACCTTCAATCACCATGATTTTAACTGTCCGCCTTTTATTGTACTATGTGACCTGCCTGATGAGTGAACTGATCTGGTTTGTCAGCCAAGGCACGTTCATCACGTGGGCCATCTTATGAAGGGGGTGAGATGTATCTTGTGCTGTTGTGCATGTGTGCCACCAAGAGGATTCTAGATTCTCTGCCTGGGCATATCCCTGTTTAGATGGCAAGAATCCAAAATGCAGACATGCAAATCCTCCATAGAAAAACAAAAAAGGTGGAAAACCATGGTAAAGAATAGCCACCCAGTTCACCGTTTGTTTTGCAACTAAAATTTCCACGGAAATTGATATGTGTTTCCTTTGCTGGTGTTTGGGTAGTTGATCCTTTTTAGTGTGGAAAACCAAAAAAAGCCTTTGACCATGGGTTGGTGTCCCTAGAGGAAATGCTAAATGCTAATGGATTATCATTATTTTTGGGAGACATCAATTCATTCATTTTCTGAGGAAAAGTGGAATAATGACAATCTATTTCCACATCTACTATTTATTATAATATAACGGTGGAGAACACCATGTCCGTGGAAATCGTTTTCATTTCCAACCATTTCCAGCTTCCTAAACAGCTAGCAGGGCTCCATGCGTAAAAAAGTGCCATCTTTTATTTCCTTCAAGTTTGTGTTGAGTTTTGTTACAAGCACTTGTTCAATCTTAAACAGAGAAAGATAAGTACCATGACAGCAAATGAGTACTTCGAGAAGCATCCTGAGCTCAAGAAGAAATTCGATGATGAAATCCGGAATGACTACTGGGGCTATTGATCAGGCCATTTGATCTTAACTCAAGGATGGAAATGCTCTGCAGTATTTTTAGTTCTATCCTTTTTGGATCGTTCTGTTTTTCTCAAATAAAGTGAATTGTTTCCTTTTGTAATTTGGGTTGTCTGCATACTAGGGGGAGAGAATTTTGAGTTTCATGTTTCATTTGGGTTTCTTTACAGTGAGGAATCCAACACATGATGGAAATCCATGTTCAAACAGATATGGAATTGCCATTCTGGCAAGTGTACTTTCATTAAGAGTATCTCTTTGTGATGTTCTGTTTTGAAGCTTAGGTGGAATGATTGTTGGTAATAAAGGAAATGGGGAACTACAGTTGACTGCATGGGAACTATGTGAGATGCACACATTTAATTCATTTTCTCCCTATATGACTGATTCTGTCCATGTGGCATGTGTGTGAGATCCTGGCTGTTCAATTGGCTGGCCCATTATGGAGGGTCCAGTGCCCTGAGATTCACTTTGATTGAAGAGCTGTTGCAATCCTAATTAGAGAAATGCTACTCTAGTCAGGTAGAGCCCTAATGAGTGATGTCATGTGGCATTTTAAAAGCACTTTTGGATTTATTATTATTATTATTATTATTATTATTATTAATAATTTGAGAAATGTTTTTAAATGCCACATTGCTTGGGTTATGTTTGGGATGCACCATCCCAAGGGCTGTGACTGAGAAACTGTTTTGATCCAAACAGTTGTTGACGCTGCGTCTGGATGCACTTTGCAAAACCCTATCTCATCTGCTGCTTTGACAAAATGGGTGCTAAAATGCTGACTCTATAAAAACAAATCTTTTTGTTTTTAGCCGACTGGACTAAAAGGAATGCTTCAAACCCCTTTTCTGGAAACTCCCTTTTGAGGAAGTGCGTCCGGATGAGCTTATACATGTAGAGTCTTATTATGGCTCAAACTAGTGCTGCTATATAATCTCCCTCCTACATATCAGGTGAGGTTTCTGTAAATGGATGGTTAAAACATTGATCAAGAGCCCATATTCAAAGAATGCACTGGGGCAGTCGCCTTTCCTTTCCATCATTATGGTCCACTAAATGAACAGTTTAGATCTTGTTGGAGTTTAAGAAAGTATTTGGTTCCTCCGGAGTGGCAAAGTGCACTGATGAGCTTTGTTCAGCCCCCTGCCATTTGTAGAAGGAAACTCGCATGCCACGGCATGTGGAATCCAGAACATGTGTTCATGGTCTTACCTGTCCATCAGGTGCATCACCTGTCCATCAGGTGCATAAATATGATGGAGCCTTCATGGTGTCCAGGAAATTAGAAATTGAGCCTCTCAACAAATCAGGAGCTTGGGCCTTGTTTGGAACATGGGTTTGGGTGGGATTAGGTGGTAGGAATTTGCATCTGGTCTCATGTAAATTCCATCTAGCATTTAGAAATGACAGTAGGGATTAGATTAATTCAGGTATCATATCATCCAATCCTATTTTGAAATCTATTATATTTGTAGGTCCTATGTTGATGCATGTGTTTTAGCCACATTATCCATTTATGTGTGCCCTTTACATGTGACATTTGAGTTGCACATGTATACATGTGACTAGCATCAGTTGTGAAAAACCTGGCACGTTGATTGCAATTCCATGATCTACCAAACACAAGTTTCACTTAATAGTCTTTTTCCCATAGAAAGAATTTGATCCAAGGTTGTAAGACTCGAGGCCTCGAAATCTGGTTTGTACACTGGATAGCCATTGACTATAGGTCCATTGGCCTCGAGAATGTTTTGACTTGATCATAATGTTGTTCTATTATCAAGCTGCAAGCTGTGTTTCAACCTGATGTCCGAATTTTAAGATATGGACTTAAAATTAAACAATTTGAGAAATGACAATAATGTCCTTATTTTATCTGACGGAGTCCCACCATCGAGTTTTCAAAATTCATTAGGTCCGAGAGCCTAACCGTTGTAACCATAGTCGAGTTATGGAGTTAATGGCGAAAACAGCATGTCAATAGAACACCCGGATTGTAAGTTATGCATCGATATGTACATGTATATTTTGAGAAAATATACTCAAATGATCTCGATGTTTTTAAACTCCTTGGACTATGTTAGTTTCAACTACTTAAATAACATTGTTATATTGCTACCATATGCTTAAACTTTTCAAATTTATCATAAAACATCCCATAATCCTTTAAAACCAATTTCAAGTCCACACATATGAAAACCCTCATGCAACGTTTTATTTTTCAATACTCTTTCTTGTCGAGTGTGAGAAAAAGAAAAAGAAAAAGAAAGAGAAGCTGAGGTTGAGAGCCAAACCTCTGATAATTAAAGGTGAGTGCATAGATTAGGAGCACATATATGTGTACGTTGAGGTTTCCTTCAAAACCCAATCGCTGGAATTTCTGTTTTAAGGTTAGAATTGCTGAATTTTCTGTTTTATGGTTAGGTTTTCTCTGGATTTTCATTTAGGGTTAGAAATTTGCTAGAATTTCTATTTTAAGGTTAGATAATTGCTAGATTTTCTGTTTTAGGGTAAGGTTTTCGCTGGATTTTCATTTAGGGTTAGAAGGTTGCTGAAATTTTTGTTTTATGGTTAAATAATTGCTGAATTTTCTGTTTTAGGGTTAGGTTTTCACTGGATTTTCATTTAGGGTTAGTAGATTGCCGGATTTTCATTTAGGGTTAGGTTATTGCTGGAATTTCTGATGGAGTTGGTTAAGTTATTACTGGATTTTCTTTCAAAACCCTATAGAAGACTAGCTTTTTTTATTTCAATTCGTTAGGTTATTGCTGCATTTTCTTAAGGTTATGGTTGAATTTTCTAAGTTAGTTGACTAGGTTATTAATGACTGATTAGATGAAAGTCATACGTATTTCTAACGGGTTCTCTCTTTGTCCCTTATAATGTCCGCCCGCTGCCTGCTTGACAAATTATTTCAAAGATATATCCTTCATCCTTTTAATGTAGTTACTTCTTGAGAAAAAAGCATGCTTGTAGCATGAAGTCTTATAGCAGAATAAATCCCGGATTAGAGTTAGATTGGCTAAGTCATGTGCGTATCATATGCATGATTCATAGTTGTTGTATCATTGTATGCTTAAGAGTGAATGATTCATATCATGATATGGTGATCATAGTGGCTTGTGGTGCGACACACGATGTATCTATGATGAGTATGTGAAACTTAACTATATGAGGAGACCACATAATGTATTACAGGAGACCCTTATGAGGAACTTAAGTGTGAAACTTAAATATATGAAGAGACCACATGAGGAAGGTCGTCCTATGCTTGCCTTGAAAACCATGACATATTGTGCTTGTATGTGAACTTATGCATATAGTGATTGTAAATACGATGAAACATACTTTGTTATAACTTGAGGTGGACACCACACCGGAAATGTGTAATTCGACAGGACATAATTAGAGGGTCCGTGGGTGAAAGTCCCTAAACTCCGATTGGTACCATTGGGAGCGACTAATGCTTAGACTGGGTGGAAGAACAGAGCGTTGGAATGCTGAAATACCAAAGTAAGCAGCGACTCCCACCGACGTGTGTTGATTGGTTAAGAGGTTTGACCTGACCCGCTTATGGGCAAGCAGAGATAGGTTGAGTGTGACGAGCTCGTAAATTGTTCGCTATCGTTTTTCCAGGTCACTTATTACTTCTCGCTTGTAGGCAAATAATGAGGTTTAACACAAGTGGGTTAGACTAGTTCGGCCCGTGAACTATGTAGTGCCACCTTTGTAGTTGACCACGGTGGAAAAGTTTACATAAGCAGGTAGTAATCATATGCGAGTCCTACCTTTGTTTTAGACCTTAGTAATCTAATTGAGAAATGTTGAAAGTTGTAGAAACGTTGAAAGAGTATGCATTGTATCTTTATTTTATTGTTATCAAGTCAGAAGCCTGTGCATTATAGGAGCATGACATGAAACATGCATTTTCATTGCACACACGCACTCACTGGGCTTAGTAGCTCAAGCTTTCCTTTATATTTTTTTTTTACAGGTGAGAGTATGAAGCTGCAGGAGTAGAGGCTACAAACTCCGGTTGTCCCTTTTATTTTGTACATATCAGTATATATATTTTTATGTAATACCCTGAATATATACATTAGGTATAGTAAATATGACATGGTTTATGTTTTGGTTTTGCCTTGATGTGCTCAGTTGTACACAGTAATATATGTTGAATTTGATGGAGAAATGATACATGTCTGTTGTCTTTACTTTCAGCAATCCTCCTTGTGGAGCCCCGCTTATGGGACTTAGGATGTGATAGTTGGAAGTTCTAAAATCGGAATTCTATGGAGGCTGTCAACCAAAATTTGGTGTCTAGTAATCATGGATTACCAACACTAGATTTAGGGTCATGACAGAAAATGGTATCAGAGTATGATCTGGGAAATATCTGTATGAATTATACTGTATTTACTATATGTTGTTGTGTTAGAGTTGTTAGGTTCATGCTTTGCAACGTAGAGTTGTATGGTTATGTATTATTGTGTATATTGTATAGGCTTACTTGTTCTTTTTAGGCTAATTCGGTATTTTATCTATAGGATGCCTCCTAGAAAGAATCTTGTTCAGACTCCTCCAGTGCAACCCAAGTCTAAGTCAAAATCTACATCAAAAGCTGTTCCAGATCCAGTTATACATATTCCTGCAACACAACTTCAACAACTGTTGCAGACTATGTCAACTATAACGACTAATTAAAAGCAGCGATCTAGTTATACTCCTGAGACATTGGCGCAGGAGCGGGCCAGTGCTCTTTTTTTGGAATTTAGACGTTTAGATCCATCTTATTTTTCTAGAAAGCCAGATCCTATGACAGCCGAGTTATGGAAGTCAGAAATAGAGAAACTGTTTCAAGTTATGGGTTGTACTTCCAAGTAATGTATTACCTTAGCGACTTATCAATTGCAAGGAAAGGTAGACCAATGGTGGAAGTTAGTTGTTTGTTTAGTAGATCTAAAATTTGTATGGACATGAGAAGCATTTAAAGTCCAGTTCAATCGTAAGTTTTTTCCCCTAGCTGTTCGTCGTCAGAAAGCACATGAATTTGATTATTTGGTTCAGGACGAGATGTCTGTTGCTAACTATGAGGCTCGATTTATAGAATTATCTCGTTTTACTCCACATTTAGTAGCCAATGTTGATTTGAAGGTGAGAAAATTTGAGGATGGTTTGCGTCCTAGTTTGCGATCTCGAGTTAGAGGGTTTGAGTTGTCGACTCTTGAGCGAGTAGTAACAAAGGCACAGATTTTTTAGTTTGATTGGAACCAACAACAAAGTACGCATCCATCTACTTCTAATCAATAAAGGAAGAGAAGATTTATTTCAGAGAGTGGTAGTAGTTTTCAGCCATTTTCATCCCCAAAGAGGCCTACAGTTAGATATGATAATGCAGCCAGACCTGATGTAAGACCCCCAATATCACCATCTGTTCCTCAATGACAGTTTGTAGCCAGACCTGATGTCAGATCCCCAGTATCACTGTTTGTTCCTCAGCGATAGTTTTTTGGAGCCTGTTATAATTGTGGTGGTGTAGGGCACCGTAAAAAGGATTATCCCAATCCGCAGAAACAACAACCATATCAACTACCTAGACATCAGCAGCCCCAACAACAAAGGCCACCATATAGGACACAATATAGGCCCCAACAACAACAATCTCAACAGCAGTCACAGCGGCAGCAAGGTAGACAACTCTTACCCCTTCAGATGCAACCTCGTGTTTATGCAATCCAGAAGAAAGATTCTCAGACTAAGGTAGAGTCATAGAAGGTATCCTTGTAGTATCATCCTTTTTTGCACCTGTCCTTTTTTTATTATGACATTTATTTATAGCGGATAGTTTTTGTCAGTCATTGGAATTACCGAAAACATCGATGACCAAGGGATTAAAGCTCCTGACTCCTTTAGGGAAAAGAATGGTGTTGAGTTCTATATGCCAAGACTGTCCTGTTTACATAGCAGAGTATGCTCTTCCAATTGATTGTTATGTTTTGGTGTTGTTAGAGTACGATGTGATTTTGGGAATGAATTGGTTATCCAAGTGTCATGCAGTGTTGGGCTGTACAGCTAAGACAGTCACCTTTTCTATACCTGACCAACCTCGATTTCAGTTTGTGGCTGATTCTAAAGATAAGTTTATAGAGACTTTGATGCCCTGTATTCATAAAGAGTCCAAAGGTGTATGTATTGAACAGTTGCTGGTAGTACATAATTTTCCAGATGTTTTTCAGAAAATTTCAGGTTTGCCATCCGTTAGATGTACAGAATTTCAAATAGATCTTATCTTTGACACTGCCTCTATAGCCAGAGCCCCTTATCGTATGGCACCATTAGAGTTGCGTGAGTTGCAAAGACAGATAGATGAATTGCGTCGTTTGGAGTTTATTCGCCCAAGTACTTCACCTTGGGGAGTACATGTGCTTTTTGTAAAGAAGAAGGATGGTTTTTTACGGTTGTGTGTCGATTATAGAAGACTTAATAAGGTTACGATTAGAAACAAGTATCCGCTCCCAAGAATAGATGATTTATTCGATCAGTTGAGTGGTGCACAGCATTTCTCGAAGATAGATTTACGGTCTGAGTATCATCAAATTCGGGTTCGGGAGGAGGATATCCCGAATACAGCTTTTGTGACTCGTTATAGACAATTTGAATTTCAGGTTATGTCATTTGGTTTGATTAAGGCACCTGCAGTATTTATGCAGTTGATGAATGAGGTATTTCGTCCTTATTTGGACCGATGTCTTGTTGTTTTTATTGATGATATTTTAATATATTCAAAGACGAGGGAAGATCATGAGTATTACTTAGAGATGACGTTGCAAACCCTTTGTACCCACCAGCTATATGCAAAACTGAAAAAATGTGAGTTTTGGTAGGAAGAAGTGAAATTTTTGGGGCACACAGTTTTAAAGAATGGAGTTTCAGTTGATCCAGCTAAGGTTGAAGCAGTTTTGCAATGGAAACAGCCGAAGAATGCATCTGAGATTCGGAGTTTCTTAGGTCTAGTAGGGTATTACAAACGTTTTGTTAAAGGATTTTCTCGTATAGCTGCCCCGCTGACTCGATTGACTTAAAAAGATGCAATGTTTGTTTGGAGTGGAGCCTATGAGCGGGCATTCGCGGAATTAAAAACTCGTCTTACGATGACACCGATTTTCACTCTTCCATTTGGAAGTGAGAGATTCGTTGTTTATATAGATGTCTCGCTTATAGGTTTGGGGTGTGTCCTAATGCAACAGGGCAAGGTAGTAGCATATGCATCTCGCCAACTTAGGCCTCATGAGCGGAATTATCCTGCATATGACCTAGAGTTAGCAGCGGTAGTTTTTTCTCTCAAAGTATGGAAGCATTACTTGTATGGGGTTAGATTTGAACTCTTTTCGGATCATAAGAGCTTGAAATACCTCTCTTCCCAAGCCAAATTGAATATGAGGCAGAGACGTTGGATGGAATTGATGAAAGACTATGATTTTGATCTTCAGTACAACCTAGGAAAAGCTAATGTGGTGGATGATGCTTTAAGTCGTCAGCCACAGGCCCAAGTGGCACAATTGATGATGCGAGAGTGAAAAATGATAGAAGATATAGCTAAATTTGATTTGAGATGACTCTACAGTCCTCAGTTGTACAATTAGCAAACTTAACGATTCAACCTTCTTTGATATCCCAAGTAATAGAAGCCCAACAGTTTGATCAATGGGAGTTGTTTTGTAAAGATGTGATAATAGGGAAAAATCAACCGGAGTGGCAGATAGGTTTGGATGGTGGACTTCAGTTTCACGGCAGATTATATGTTCCAGATATCTCAGAATTGAAGAAGGCCCTTATGGATTAGGCACATCGCACTCAGTTTACTATCCACCCAGGATCTACGAAGATGTATAAGGACATGAAAAGACAATTTTGGTGGACTGGAATGAAACGTGAAGTTGCAAGGCCTGTCTCAAAGTGTGACATTTGCAAACGAGTAAAGGCAGAGCACCAAAAGCCCGCAAGGGAATTGCAACTTTTGGAGATACCAGTATAGAAGTGGGAACATGTAACTATGGATTTCATTGTGGGTTTACCAAGAACTTTATGTCGACATGATGCTATATAGGTTATTGTAGACGGTTTGACAAAGACATCCCACTTTCTTCCTATTTGTATTTCTTGGTTTAAAGATCGGCTCGCAACTTTGTTTATAAACAAAATTGTTATATTATATGGTGTGCCCGTTTCGATTGTATCTGACCAAGATCCGAGGTTTACATCAAAGTTCTAGAAGAGTTTTTAAAAAGCAACGGGGACAGCTTTAAGATTTAGTAAAGCATATCATCCACAAACAGATGGACAGTCCAAAAGAGTTAACCAGATTCTCGAGGACATGCTTAGATCATGTGCCTTAGATTTCTCTAGTAGTTGGGACGACCACTTGCCGTTAGTAGAATTTGCGTATAATAATAGTTTTCAGGCTACTATTGGCATGGTACCCTATGAGGCGTTATATGGTAGACCTTGTAGATCCCCGAGTTGTTGGACTGAGATTAGTGAACGATGTCTTTTACACCCTGAAGTTGTCCGAAAAACGTATGAAAAGATTGATCTTATTCGACAACGTATGCTTACAGCTCAAAGTCGGCAGAAGAGTTTTGCAGATCGCCGACGTAGACCCTTAGAGTTTGTTGAGGGAGACCGTGTATATCCCCGAGTTTCACCAGTGAAAGGTGTAGTACGATTTGGTGTTACGAAAAAGTTAGCCCCGAGGTTTATAGGGCCCTTTGATATTATTGAACGAGTTGGCACTGTAGCTTATCGTCTCGCTTTGCCACCACAATTATCTGGAGTTTATAATGCTTTTCACGTTTCGATGCTTCGTAAATGTGATTCGAAGATAATGGTACCTGTTATTGACTGGCAATCCTTAGCAGTTCGGGAAGATGCATCCTATATCGAGCAGACAATTTGCATCGTGAATAGAAAAGAACATGTTCCTCGTACTAAAGTCATTCCCTTAGTTAAAGTCCAATGGGGTTATCATTTTGTAGAAGTAGCAACCTGAAAACGGGAAGTAGAGATACGCAGTCGTTACCCTCATCTATTTGATTCCTAGGTATGTATAAATATGATATGATTATTGTTATATTGTACTGTCATAACCGAATATATTTTGAATTTCGAGGATGAATTTTTTTTTTAAGGAGGGAAGAGTTGTAAGGCCCGAGGCCCCAAAATTTGGTTTGTACGCAGGATAGCCGTTGACTATAGGTCCATTGGCCTTGAGAATGTTTTGATTTAATCATAATGTTGTTCTATTATCAAGCCGCAAGCTGTATTTCAACCTGATGTCCGAATTTTAAGATATGGACTTACAATTAAACAATTTGAGAAATGACAATTATGTCTTTATTTTATTTGGCGGAGCCTCGCCATCGAGTTTTTAAAATCCGTTAGGTCTGAGAGCCTAACCGTTGTAACCGTAGTCGAGTTACGGAGTTAATGACGAAAACGACATATCAGTAGGACACTCGGATTGTAAGTTATGCATCGATATGTACATGTATATTTTGAGAAAATAAACTCAAATGACTTCAATGTTTTAAAACTCTTTGGACTACGTTAGTTCCAACTACTTAAATAACATTGTTATATTGCTACTATACGCTTAAACTTTTCAAAATCATCACAAAACATCCCATAATTCTTTAAAACCAATTTCAAGTCTATACATATGAAAACCCTCTTGCAACATTTTATTTTTCAGCAGTCTTTCTTGTTGAGTGTGAGAAGAAGAAGAAGAAAAGGAAAGAGAAGCTGAGGTTGAGAGCCAAACCTCTGATAATTATAGGTTAGTGCATAGTTTAGGAGCATGTATATGTGTACATTGAGGTTTCCTTCAAAACCCTATCCCTGGAATTTCTGTTCTAAGGTTAGAAAATTGCTGAATTTTCTGTTTTATGGTTAGGTTTTCGCCGGATTTTTATTTAGGGTTAGAAAATTGCTGGAATTTCTGTTTTAAGGTTAGATAATTGCTGAATTTTTTGTTTTTGGATTAGGTTTTCGCTGGATTTTCATTTAAGGTTAGAAGATTGCTGAAATTTCTGTTTTAATGTTAAATAATTGCTGAGTTTTCTGTTTTAGGGTTAGGTTTTCGCTGGATTTTCATTTAGGGTTAGTAGATTGCTGGATTTTCATTTAGGGTTAGGTTATTGCTGGAATTTCTGATGGAGTTAGTTAAGTTATTGCTGGAATTTCTGATGGAGTTAGTTAAGTTATTGCTGGATTTTCTTTCAAAACCCTATAGAAGACTAACTTTTTTTATTTAAATTCGTTAGGTTATTACTGAATTTTCTTAAGGTTATAGCTGGATTTTCTAAGTTAGTTGACTAGGTTATTAATAGCTGATTAGATGAAAGTTATATATATTTCTAGCAGGTTCTCTCTTTGTCCCTTAAAACATTCGCCCGCTACCTGTTTGACAAATTGTTTCAAAGAAATATCCTTCATCCTTTTAATGTAGTTACTTCTTGAGAAAAAAACATGCTTGTAGCATGAAGTCTTATAGCAGAATAAATCCCGAATTAGAGTTAGATTGACTAAGTCATGTGCGTATCATATGTATGATTCATAGTTGTTGTATCATTGTATGCTTAAGATTGAATAATTCATATCATGATATGGTAATCATAGTGGCTTGTGGTGCGACACACGATGTATCCATGATGAGTATGTGAAACTTAACTATATGAGGAGACCACATGATGTATTATATGAGACCCTTATGAGGAACTTAAATGTGGAACTTAAATATATGAGGAGGCCACATGAGGAAGGTCGTCGTATGCTTGCCTTGAAAACCATGACATATTGTGCTTGTATGTGGACTTATGCATATGGTGATTGTAAATGTAATGAAACATACTTTGTTATAACTTGAGGTGGACACCACACCGGAAATGTGTAATTCGACAGGACATAATTAGAGGGTCTATGGGTGAACGTTCCTAAACCCGGATTGGTACCATTGGGAGCGACCAATGCTTAAATTGGATGGAAGAACAGAGCGCTGGAATGCTAAAATACTAAAGTAGGCAGCGACTCCCACTGACATGTGTCGATTGGTTAAGAGGTTTGACCTGACCTACTTATGGGCAAGCAAAGATAGGTTGAGTGTGATGAGCTCGTAAATTGTCCGCTATCGTTTTGCTAGGCGACTTATTACTTCTCGCTTGTAGGTAAATAGTGAGGTTTAACACAAGTGGGTTAGACTAGTTCGGCCCGTGAACTATGTAGTCCTACCTCTGTAGTTGACTATGGTGGAAAAGTCTACACAAGTGGGTAGTAATCATATGCGAGTCCCACCTCTATTTTAGACCCTGGTGATCCAATTGAGAAATGTGGAAAGTTGTAGAAACGTTGAGAGAGTATGCATTGTATCTTTATTTTATTGTTATCGAGTCAGAAAGCCTGTGCATTGTAGGAGCATGACATGAAACATGTATTTTCACTGCACATACACACTCACTGGGCTTAGTAGCTCAAGCTTTCCTTTCTATTTTTTTACAGGTGAGAGTAGAGAGCTGTAGGAGTAGAGGCTATAGACTCCAGTTGTCTTTTTTGTTTTGTACATATCAGTGTATATATTTTTATGTAATACCCTTAATATGTACATCAGGTATAGAAAATATGACATGGTTTATGTTTTAGTTTTGCCTTGATGTGTTCAGTTATACACAATAATATATGTTAAATATGATGGAGAAATGATACATGCTTGTTGTCTTTACTTTCAGAAATCCTCCTTATGGAGCCCCGCTTATGGGACTTAGGATGTGATAGTTGGAAGTCCCAAAATCAGTTCTACGGAGGCTGTTAACCAAAATTTGATGTCTAGTAATTATGGATTACCAACATTAGATTTAGGGTTGTGACAAAGGTGGTATTGGACAATCAAAATACCAGAAGAATTTGATCCAAGGAGGGATTGGACAATCAAAATACCACTGTATTTCTGGACATGCAGTCATTGTGCAATAATGGCCTTAATTCCATCTAATGCAATTGCATACCACCTAATCGGTGTTCTAAACAGGCCCTTTGAAGGTGTACTTGGGGTGATCTCATAGTTCCTACGAGGTGGAGATGATGAGGTCCTTTTTGCTACATTTTTCTCAAACGGTTGAAGGTGGATAGTGCATGCAAGGACCAACTTGATCCTTTTCCCCAGGGATCCCATATGAGGGTGTTATACCCTTAAATAAATAAATAAATAATTTTGTAAGAGTCAATTAGAAAAGGATACGTGTCATTGCACAAGAAGTATATAACATGCATAAGATTTGCGAGGATATTTAGAGCACATTGCGGAATTAATTGACACTGTTTGGATAAGACGCGTCATCCGAAGGCGAAACATGGCCAAGTAGTTGAAGACAGAATGTGATCTAGCAAGAAGTGGTTATCAGGACATGTGTCAAATATGAGTTTGGAAGGCTAAAGTGGTGCGGAAGCGGTTGCTATAACCATTAGACGTAGGTAAATGCTTCCAGATGGTTCTCTCTAAGGAAGTTTATAAATAGCAGAGGAGTTCAATAAAGTAAAGTGTCTCATACCAACCCAAACAAACAAATCAAATATATCTTTCAATTATCATAGCATAACCTTTATGTTCCGTAGTATAATGTCTTTCACGTTTCTTAACTAAGTAGTAGCCCAATCCTACATTAGGAATAATGGTAATCTAAGTAGTTGTAATCCTTAACGGTAATTGAAGTCTATACTCATATGCTAGATGATTTCTTTTGTAATATAAGTTGTTCTTTTAAAAAGGTGCTTTGTAGTTACTCATTGCGGTCGACTGTAAGTGTTTCATTATTGTTTGCTTTTGTATATGAAAGTCCTTTCGTACAGAAGGCAATGTACAACCCATTTTCGAAGGCCGAATCCTACCATTTGATAATCGGCTGATCATCTTAAACAACTTACAAGTTGTTGAATAGGTGGCCGATCTCCTAAGGTCTCGGTCATATAAAGTCGAATTTGACGTATTTGCTAATCTTGGCACTTGGGGTCAAAGTTGCTTGGTTGGAATCGAGCCGTATAGACAATTCTGACATGCTTACGCATATCACACATGATCTAATTTGAAACGGAGAGGCAATAGAGGGAACCCTTGGAGAGTCACCGACTCCAACTATCGTCCATGTATGATCCATATTAGATCCGACCAACTGTCCATCTTACCTCCTCTATGTTCTTGACAGCCCATCTTTGTCTCACTAGACTGGATTTATTGAAATATAAATTTAGACAATGTCATTTTCATCAAAAATGTATTTTTGTTGTTAGTTCTTGAAAAACTTTTGATTATTTTCACATTCCTTTGTTGTTTAAAAAATGCATTCTTTTTTATTCCTGGTATAAACTTAAAAAACATTATTTCCAAAAAATTGATGGAAATGACCTGTCCTTTTTCGTTTTCTTGTTTGAGGATGAAAAACATGGTTTTCAAAAAATTGAGAAAAATAAAAGGAAATGACCTCCTTTTGGTGAGTTACATGTGTCACCACCCATCTCCCAAGCTCATCACGCCTGTAATTGTTTTTTTTTTTTTGCTCTAACTTGATAAACATGTTTTTCAAGAAATTTAGCAAAAGGAGAGGAAATGACCTGCCTTTTTATATGGTGAGTTACATTTGCCACCTCCTATCTTCTAAGTTCCTCACACGTGTAATTATCCATAAAGTGCTTCGCATGTGAACCTGTCAACATCCATTTTAAAATGCTATACTTGTGCTATTATGCCATATGTGCAACATGTGACATTGGCTTAATAGCTGATATTTCCATGTGCCACACCCCTAATATATCATGTGCAACATGTACCACCCTCATCCTCAAACGCTCAGCATATGCCACATGTGCTATTGAACCACTTGTGAGATATGACTGCCATCCATCTTTAACCACTTCACCTATGTTATATATGCCAACCACCTTTAAGTGCCCGACGTGTGCCAATGTGCCATAATTCATCTTAGTTCAATACACATTCTCCAATTTACCACATGTTCGACATGTATAACAACCCATCATTAAGTTTGTCAATGTGCTGCATGTGCAACATGTACCAGCCTCACTTTCAAGCATCTCACGCACAAATGTAGCACATGATATTGTGCCACACACCACGTGCCTCCATCCATTTTGAAGCACTTTGAATGCATCACATATGCATATGCAACATGTGTCACCATCCATCTTCGAGCATCTTGTAAGTGTCTCACATAAGTCAATGTATTTGATGTGAAAACATGTAACACAATCCATCTTCAGCATATGCAAATGTCACCTTCTATTTTCGAGTAATATTTTCATAAAAAATTCATCATTCTTGAAACAATAGAGTTGGAAATGAAGAATTTTATATTTTTCTTCTTACAAAAGCATCTTATTTAAAACAACTAGGAAACATCAATTCATTTCTCATCGTTTTCTAAAAATGACATTTATCAAAAAAACAAAAATGTACTTTATTGAAAAACACCATTTTTCTCTAATTCTTTTCCATGAATTCAAACAAGCCCTAAAGAATCTTGTTTAGGTTTTCTTTAGCTTGGCAAAGTTTCCTTTAGCTGTCCATTTTTTTGAACACTGGCTCACCTGATGGGTATCTGGGCTGATTTTTGGAACAGGTTGCAAGATTTAAGCCCATGATGCCAATTAGTTTGGTTGGTCTGATTTTTGTGGGGCCCTCGATTTTATCTTTTAAAGATCAAATGCATGCCTTATCAATGCGAGGGCCTCGCCAGGGTAGGTGTACGTGAGCCATATGATGGATGGCCTACCACATAAAGATCACACCCATTAACGCACCTATCTGATTGATTGCTGGATAAATGATGGTAAAAAAATTTGCAGTGATGAAGCAAGCACCAAAGTTAAATCTATCATTGCCAAAGAAGATGAAAATTGAGAATTCATCAGGTGTATTTCTACATAGAATCAATGCAATCCCTTAGGGATTTGCCCTTGCCAAAAGCCTCACTTCAATGGGTTTTCCCATGATGCAGACCGTTCCTCTGATGATCCAATCTGCACTATCAATTTAAATGGTCATAATTTAATGCAGGAAATCCTGTCTATGTGATCTTAGAACTATGCCCCATTCGTAATGGGACCCACAAATTGGATAGTATGGATCATGTGTACCTTGTGCAAATTGGATGTGCTGCAGTAGTAATTCATGACATCACTTAGTTTATTCGCGATTCTTTGTATGGGGCCTATGGTTTGGTAACCCTAGACGGCTGGACCATTTTCTATTTTTGCCATCAGAAATCAACTAGATTTGACAATCCTAACCACTAATCTTGGGATTCTTTTCAGTTGAATGTGGACAGTTTCTCTATTCCTTTTCCTAACTGTTTATTTGTTGGCTGCAAATTGAAAGATTAGGATTGTCATATCAAGCAGATTTTTGGGCCATTGATAAGCAGGAAGCAAGAACAGATCAGCCGTTAAGAACTACAAACCCAAGATGGTGTGAAAAGCCTAGGCCAGTGATTGTAGCTCATCCACATTTGAAAAGCGGCCGATCTAGATTTCCACACACACACACACACACACACAAACACACAGACTTTGGTCCTAAAAACTGCAAAAAGAGAGCATCTAAAATGCCCATTAAAATCAGTTGAATAGGTGATAAAAAGCAGCCTAACTAAATCAGTTGAATAGATGACATAAACCACTATGGTGTGAGTGGGTGTGTAAAAAAAAAAAATAAAATTAATCAGGAGGTCCGAGTTCCCTGTCTATGATGAACGTGGAACTTCCGCGTTAGACAGGTTGGGCCCACAATTTATCCAAGCCATTGATTTGATGGTCCACATCAATGAACATGCCCAAAAAATCTCTTCAATTGGTCAACTCTTAACATTTCCATTGTTGAAATGTAAATACAAGGTTACGAAGAAATGCACCAACTGTCCACATCCAATGGAGATCTTCCAATTTGGGGGGTTTTCAGGCATGGCACATCGATGACAGGGGCCATCGGATTAAGGGCTTGGATAAACCAACCACCGGTCTCGCATGTACAAACTCAATGCACAACAGGGATGTTCCCCCTTGAAGAAACTGGGCCTCCTAAAACAGTATCAAAATAACCCTTGCATTTTCCTGAACAAACAACCATATCATATCCACCTTCGTCACTTTGCGAAGTCCACGTCTGAAGAAACCCAGCCATTGAAATGCAAGCACATGGCTAGTATGATTTGATTGGTCATAATGGTACTTTTAGACCGATCTGTTGGAAGCCTTGGTGAGACTGTTGCTGCAATGCCATCTGTCATTGGTTTAAGAAACTTGATGACAGCATTTCCAGGTTTCGCTGTAACTGCAAATAGCCTCCCTAATGTCAGATAACATCAATCTCAGCATACGCACAAAGAAAAAGAAGAGAGAAAGGAGAGAGGATTGGTTTGGAAGTTATGAGCGATGGCCAATATGAACCCATAGCAGGTTTGGTGCTTCTCAAAGTGTTGAACCTCTATACTAGCAGAAGATATTACATGAGTTGCCAGGGATCACGAGGATGCATGCGTGGATGACCCAAACTGTCCATCTGGCAGCACTGGGGCTATCCAAAAGTCATGCCAATCACATCCGACTGGCAGACATTCAACCAATTGAGTGCTCGGAACATTCATGGACAAAAATGTTCAGTCATCCATGATAGTTCCCGTGAGATGGAGTGCTTGGATCATATGGACCTGCTGCCACGTGTGTTCCATACACGCCGGTTGTTCCTTGGGTCAATCGGGTGGGGCTCCTAGCTATTGGCCGGCATAAGAGAACTCCAGGCTAGTTTCCAAATCTCAAAATGCATCATAGTCATCCTTGTCAGCCATTGTGACCCAAGCAAGCTGAGCATGCTGACATGTTTGTAATGTCACATGGATGATTTTATAGAGGTAGACAAGATGTACAAAACAAAATCATAACCAATGAATAATTACCGGGGGTGGTGTACTCAAATCAGATCAAGGGCCCGCATTTCTCAAAGAAAGTTTGTCACCATGGAGAGTAATCTTCCAACACCCAGCTTGAAATATAAAGACGGAACCCTTTTTGGGCACAACTACAAAATTCAGTACACACACACAGTCAATAAAGGTGTTCCACATCTGGGTATATGGATTCCACCAAACACAAGCTTACGAGTGATTTATGGTAAATGTAAATCAGAACACAACTACAGAGAAGGAAAATCTCATCTGCAATAAGAAATGCTTCATACCATCTGACAAAAACAGTTAATGAATGGGCGACCATTAGTATAAGGAAATAACACAACATTTTGAAGTTCTGTGACATTATCGGTGGGTGTTTACGCCCATTTATGGTCCATCGACCCCGAGGAATAGGTCACTTCTATGGGATGAGCTGGATGTTTGCCAGAATAAGTGGAGTCTACCGTGGTGTGTGGGAGGTGACTTCAATGTGGTTAGATTCTTGCATGAAAAATCTAATGGGGCCTGAATTACTCGTAGCATGAAAGACTTCTCAGAATTGGTAGCTAGAAATGAAATGGTGGATTTACTGATGGGTGGGATGAAATTCACATGGTCAAATGGCCAGATCAATGCCTCCAAATAAAAAACGGATAGATTCTTCGTATCTCGCAATTGGATAGAAAAATACCCTCTTGCCCACCAAAGAGGTTTGCCGAAACTGGTATCCAACCATTGTCCTATTACGTTAGAAGTGGAAGAGGAGGATTGGGGCCCTCGCCCGTTCAGGTTTGAGCTCACATAGTTATCAATTGAAGGTTTTGTGGAGAAAGTTTGATGCAAGGACATGTGATGACTTACCCTAGATGCATGTATAATCAGGTTAAAGAATATTCAAATAAATACACCAATTAACTAACCGTTTCCAATCAAAGGGATTAGGTAAATCTCAACACAAAGATGAGGTTATTCCGTCAGGATCATGCCCCTTAGCATAAGATTACGTAAACAATAAAAAGGGAGGACCTAGGGATATGAGGATATCCCAGATCTAGCATAAGTCAGTCCACGGTCAAGTTTGGATCTGATCCTACTGACTAACCATCCCTCTTTTCCGTTCATACTAGAGAGGGGGTTATCCAGAGAGGAACGAAAGGGGTGAAGAACGAAGGGTTCGAGATGAAAAAAGTACGGGTCCTTTTGTTGTCAAAAGAAAAGAAGGAAGATGATTCTTACTTTTTCCTGCACCTCGAAGATCTAGAAAGAATGAAACCTGAAATCGGGGTGGAATCCTTAATACCCAAGGGCCAATCCTAAAACCCTAATCTCTTGAATAAAGAGGAAGAAAAGAGACGGATTTCTATTCATTCAACACTAATAAAAATAGGGTTTCTTACAACGTATATATAAGCTATAGAAAAAGTAAAAGTGTACTAAAGCACTTGGAAACAAGAAAAATAACAAAAAGACGAAAAATAAAAAAAAATTACAATAAAGCCCCTGGAACAAGAAAAAGAACCAAAAAAAGCTAAAACTAAAACACCCGTGTGATAAGGTGTGAAATCCGACTCATGGATCTATGGTCGGGGTGAACACCCGTGTGGTAGGGTGTGAAATCTGACCTATGGATCTATGGTCGTGGTGAACACCCGTGTGGTAGGGTGTGAAATCCGACCCATTGATCTATGGTCGGGGTGCGGTTATGTCGCTCCTGTACTCGTAACAGGTCAGAAAGTGGGTCCGATGGATCCATCGTTCATCCACATTAACTCCTCCGCTCTGGTACTCTGTCAGTGACGCCTCCTCCTCTGGTACACTCTAAAGGGTGTGCCATTGATGTCCACATCAAAGTTAGAGAATGATTGTCCTCTTTCCATGTCGAAGGTATGCACGATTCCGGTTTTTCCACAAGCTAAAACTATTGAAAAAAAATTTATTGGAGTGGAAGAAGTATGGAAGCTTCACAAGGAGGAAACTGTGAAATTTCTTCAGGATATCCAGGCCCTTGGTTCTAAGGAAGAGGTGGGGGAGCTGTCAAAGGAGAAGCGGGGTTGGACGGAGATATACAAGGCAAAATATAATATGAGGCTTAGAGAGGAGGAAATCAAATGGAGGCAACACTCTCGGGCAGTGTGGTTGAAAGAGGGTGATAAGAACATGGAATTTTTTCATGCTATGACAAGTGCTCGTGCTCGGGCTCGGGTTAACAAAATATCAAGCCTAGTGGTGGAAGGGGAGAGGAGTTGAAGGTAAGGTAAAAAATATGTGCAGCCATTGTCAACTTTTATAAAGAGTTGCTTTCAAAGGAAGCATGGGTCATACCCTCCTTGAACAATCTTCCTCTCCCCTCTATATCTTCGGACTTGGAGGATTTGTTGGAAGGCCCAGTTTCGGAGGATGAAATAAAAAAAGCACTTTCAGAGTTAGGTAAGGATGGTTTTCCAATTGCGTTCTTTCATATGTTTTGGAGCACGATCAAACATGATTTGGGCAACTTTATCCACAAATTCTTCAAAATGGGCCATTTATCTACAGAATTTGGGGTGACTTTTATCGTTCTAATTCGTAAAAAGGGGTAGAAACATTAAAGGATTATCGGCCTATTAGTCTTCTTGGGGGTCCGTATAAGATCTTGCCTTCCAGATTCAGTTTGGTTTTAAGCTAAGTAATTTCCAAGGCTTAAGAGGTGTTTGTGAAAGGTAGACAAATATCGGATAGTGCTCTTATAGCTCATGAATGTATCAAATCCTGCAAGAGGAAAGTAAAGAATGGCATCATTTGCAAGTTGGACATAGAGAAGGCGTATGATAATGTGGATTGGGAGTTTTTTTACTATATGTTAATGCGGATGGGGTGCAGTGACAAGTGGGGGAAGTGGGTGCAAGTATGTATTCGATCGGTAAAATTCTCGATTCTACTTAACGGAGCTCCGAAAGGTTATTTTTCATCTTCTAGAGGGCCGTGACAAGGCGATCCCTTATCTCCTACTTATTTGTAGTGGTGATGGAGGCTCTTGGGAGAATGGTAGAAGGAAGGGAGTTAGCGGGTTTAGTGGAAGGCTTCCGGGTGGATAACACAGATTTCCAAATCTCTCACTTCCAATATGTGGATGATACACTACTCTTATGCAAGGCGGACAAGAAAAGGAGATAACCTACGGACAATAATTCACTGCTTCGAAGCTGTTTCAGGATTAAAAGACAATTTTACCAAAAGCGAAATGTTGGGGGTGGGTATCTCAATGGAGGAGATTAATGGATTCGCATTTCGGTTTGGTTGTAGGTCTAGTTCCTTCCCACCTTCATATCTGGGGCTTCCCTTATGCATTGGCAAGTCGGCCAAGCACATGTGGGGCTCAATTATTGAAAGATTTGTTCAAAAACTTTCATCTTGGAGGGGCAGACATCTCTCCTTGGGGGGTGGGCTTGCACTAATTAACTCGACAATGACCAATCTATCAGTTTATATTATGTCCACATTTAAGTGTCCAAAATCAATGTTGGCTAAACTTGACAAGATCAGGCGGAATTTTTTATGGAAAGAAACCGAAGATAATCATAAATTCCATTTGCTAAATTGGGAAGAACTTTGCAAACCAATGTCTTGGGGTGGTGCCGGTGTGCATAATCTTGAGTTAATGAACAAAGCATTGTTGGGAAAGTGGGTTTGGAGATTCGGTGTAAGGGAAGGAAGCTTGTGGCGAAAGTAGTGGGTAGAAAATACGGAGTTGGGGCAGGAGGTAGATGGACTAAAGAGGCTTCCTTGTACAGGGGGGTCTCATTATTGAAGTTAGTGTCTCTTCAGAAAAATATAGTTCTTAAAAATATATATAAAGATATGTCCAATGAATCTCGGCCAAACTGATGTAATTTGGAACAATTTGAAGAAACATTCCTACATCCTTCTTGTGAACCAACAATGAATAAATAGATGGTCCACCGATTCCTCATCCTGAATCCTGATAACAGGTAAAACAAACATTCGGAAGAATCACCTTCCTCTTGTGATTATTATCGACCATTAACACCTTATTGCAACCCATGAGCCAAGAAAAATTAGTAACCTTACGAGGAGCACTACAATGCCAAACATGTATCAAAAACAGCAGACTAATTGACCCCGACACTGTACCCTTTGCCACTAAGAATCTTGATAAAAGATTTAGCTAAGAACTTCCTAGATTTCTATGAAAGCCAAAGCAACGAATCCGATTCTAATAGCACAAGATTCACCTTGGAGAGAAGCTTCAACAAATTGACCAATTCCTCAACCTCAGCGTCATCTAAATTTCTTCTATATGATGGGGCCCAAATAATCTCCTCCCCTTGCATACTGAAGCAGCTTGCAACCAGAACATTTGCCTCTACCGAAAGCCCTGCTAGATGAGGGAATACCTCACCCAATTTCTGCTCCCCCACCCATATGTCCTCCCAAAACCTTATCTTCAAACCATTTTTTAAATGTTGAGGTATACAAATGTACCACCATTAGGTCAAAAGTGGAATGGACATGCTCAAGTAGTTGGCCACAAAATAGTAGGGTGCATGATGCTGTGATGTCAAGCCCAAGTATTGAATGCCTGGAAAGTTTGCTTGTCAATTCGGACATTCACATGATAGGCCCCCAGATACAAATTATTACTCTGGTAACCGCATCATCATTGGTCTAGAACTATTGAGTGCTTGAAAAGCACATCCATTAGACACTTCCAACCAATCAGGGCCAGCCTACATCCTCCTATGGTTAGAGTTGCATCATATCATTCTCCTTTGTTTATTTATTTATTTGTTCTTTTCATGATTGTAGGACAATTGAAACAAATGGGGGCCGGCATTGGAACAGTCCTTGCATTTCCTAGACCAAAATAACCCATCTCAGATTCTCAGTGGCCCTATGTAGGAGGCCCATATCACATTCATTAACATTATGCATGATATTTGAATAATATGAACTCATTTTGGATATCATTGCATTGGTTGTCTGACAATGCATGTTTTGGGCAGCTATGCAATGGAAACCTATTATATATATATATATATATATATATATAGGGAAAAGGTACTATGCGCTCGGTCTCCATGAGGTCGAGCTGGGGTGGGCCCCACCGTGATGCCGTTCGAAGATCCACACCGTCCACCAGATGTACTGCTCCAAGTGGGACCCACACGGCTGGAAATCTACCGTCCACGGAACTCAGGTGGGCCATACCTTCTGAAAACATAAGTATACACGCGAAAACAGGTAAAATCACTTGGTGGGGCCCACCTGAGATGTGGATACCACCTGAAAATTGGTATAAAATTACATCCAAGTGGGACACACATGATGGACGGTGTTGATCATCAAAAAACGTCTCAAAAGGGGGCCACAAGTGGTTTTGAATGTTTGAATGGTACATGGCCCCTCTCCACTTCTAGACGTGGTGTGGCCCACAAAAGTCTCGGATGGATGTGATTTTCAGCCGTGTGGGCCCGTCCAGGGATGGTGCATCTGACTGAGGGGATAGATGTTCGAACGGCATCACGGCGGGGCCCACCCCAGCTCGACCTCATGGAGACCGCTTTACGCTCGAGCGCATAGTACCTTTTCCCACATATATATATATATATATATATATAAAATATGTTGAGTTCTAACATCTCTTGAAGTATCATTGAAAATTTCCACTATTTTCCTAATGTTTCCCCAATGTTTCTCTCAGATAGCAATACATTTCCTAGTATCCATGATATTATAGACAATATTGATACGTGTTTCCATATCCAAGGGGTGCGATAGATACAAAGATGCAAAAAAACCTTGGACATAAGAAACGAAGTCAAATCCATGGATCAAGAAAATTATGAGCTAGTAATGAGGCATGATCTATGGATTAGATGTGACTATGGGAGATCCAAAACATGCGCGCATACGCGCGCGCACACATATACAGTTCATGAGCCTGATTTTCATGAGATCAGTGAAAAAATGGGAATGAAGATGCAAGATATTGTCAACGAGAGAATAAAAAGGAACTGATATTTACTCTCATCCTGATTGACATGCATTGACCTAGTCTCCATTTCTTGAATTGAAATAATGCACTTTTCAGTTCCAAACACAGAAATGGGTACAGCGAATCAATCAGGGTGGGTGTGAATATGAATTACCATGTGAGGTATGCTAGCCTAACATGCACCCCTCCACACGAATAGTCAAATGTTCCAACATGGCAAGTCTGTAGGAGATGAGGTCATGTAATAGGTGGGACCCACCACATAGATGATCAGGCCAAAAATTAGGCTGTTCAACTATCAGGTAGGCAACATATGTTCTGAAGCAACAAACGACCTAATAGACTGTCACTGTTTTTGATACATGTGTGACCTACAGTCCATTTGATAGTTCAACAGCTCAACTTTTTGGCTGAACGGTCTACATAGTGAGTCTCCCTGATACATGGGTTGGATGTCTCATACATGTGTCATGTGGCTGCTTGCAGAGGTGAGTGTGTAGTTTAATGTGATTTTTCTGACTTTCGTAAATATACGGAGAATTAGATCAAGTCGACATTTTGATGTACTACCTTGAAATTTATTATCTTGCGTGATTATTCCAAATGTTTCTGTAGTTTCTCGAATCATAATGCCACTAATTCCAGTGAAGGCAGGCATTTTACATTCAACAACTGCCAATACAAGAATAGAAGCCGTTATCCACAACAGAATGATTAGGAAAGAATTCTTTTTTTCTTATGCATTAAAAAAACCTCCAAAAAGGAAATCTATATAAAATAATATACCATATGCAAATTGGATCACCTTGAAGAATTGCACCATGTAAATCTGCATTGAGAAGACATTGAGCTAATTGGCCTTTCCTGGAATATTAGATCCGGATGGAAGGATTCAAAGAGCAGCATACACAGAAAAATGTTATAGATGATGAAAATGGATAACAGATGCATGCTCCAAGTATCAATGATGTCAAGATGGCTGAATCAAGAAAAAAAAACACACTGAAATGCCTTTCCACATTAATTCTCAGTGGAGGCATGAGAATCTTTACCCATTGTTTTTAAGAAGTTGGATCATATAGTCTTTCCACATTTCGTGCATTGGCTTGAACAGATTGAAGCTGCACAAACCACCACAAAGATATGACTTAAATATTGTCCTCTTTAATAGTTTCAAGGCACCGATAGCTATTAAGGGAGAAAATTTGTATATCTACAACAAAATCTTCCAGCACAAGATATTAAAACTCATGCAGAGATACATACTATAAACTCTAAACATCATACATGGAAACAAACTTATGGGACAGCGATTTACAAAAGTGACAAAAGTGTATCATGAGCTCACTATCCAGCACAGACGTGGCATATATACATCTCAGTTGAGGCCATCAAACAGGGGCCTTACTGAGAGCAAATGCTCAAAACTGGACTGAGTAGATGATCCTGAATGTGCAATTGGAGTCCACAATGGACGGATAAAAAGAAGATCGTAAGTAGTCAGAATACAAGGGTCAAAATCAGACGGTAAAGGTATCAATTTACTTTTGGTTTATGAATAATCCAAAATGTGGCACAAAATTTGAATCAAAGTTTTAAAAAACAGTTACAAGAACTGTAATGCCTTATGGGGCCGATAAATATATTTTTTTTTTCAAACAAAAAGAAAGGATGTAACAGCTGTTACAGTTCATATTGTAACAGTAATGGCGGTGGCTATTATGGCTACCATTCCGTTATTGAATACCCCGATTTGAATGGTCCAGATTGATTTGTATGTGTGCAACATGCATGGTGCATGACTTGCCGCAATTGAGTAGATGGGGTGAGCAGCATGTGCAAAGTATAGCCTATTCTTCTAAATTGTGGCGAACAAGCACCACAGAATGGCCTTTGTCCACTTGCAGTTCTTTTGTACCTTTTTTTCCCTTCGTTTATAAAATGGGAAAGCTACAATTGCACATCTTCATTAATTTGATTTTTATTGTTATGCATCTATATGTGTTTGAGTAAATCAACTAAACTTGGTTTTTAAAATGACTTTCATACACCTGCTTGATGAAGCCATTTTAAAAAAAATGAAAATGTGCACTTGCTTTTTTTTTTTTTTTTTAGTGAACAATAAATTTACCAGCAAAGAAAGATGGAGAAAAAAAGAATGAGCGATGATGAGGGATCATCGCCCCAATACAAACGGCTAAGCTATTGTAGCATAAAGAAGTACAAAACTACAAACAATTAAAATCAAAGGAGTTGAAGGATTTATCCCATGCAACGATACTCAATTTTGCTCTCCTAAACACCTCTTTGGGGCTGCTTGAGCAATTGCAAAATTTTTCTGTTATTTCACTCTACCCATATAGACCATAAACTCGGCAAATGCAAAACACGCCACCATGGTATGCAAAATGGTTAATAGTGGTAGCTGTTGCGCATTATGGGGCCGAAATGGCCATTATAGCAAAAATGACCCATAACAGTTCCCTTTGAAAACAAAAAAGGCCGTAACGACCATTATCACCTGTATCGTAATGGTAATGGTGGTGGATGCTCATTACCGTTATGGAATACCTTGGATAACACAAACCCTCTTGGCTTTACAACATCCTCATGCAAGACCAAAAAGTAGGGGTGGCAATGGGCTGGGTTGCCCAGCTCAGCTCAAGTGATGCGGCCATAAAGGGCTAAGGCTTGGGCCACTAAACTTGGCCTAAGGGCTGGGCTTGGGCTTGAAATCTAGACCCGGTGTTTGGGCCAGGCTGGGCCAGGGCCAATGATGAATAGCCCAGCCCCTCAGCTTGGCCTGTTGCCCTACTGTATACTCTATGGTACAGTATTAGTAATGTAGGCTTTAGAGTTGTACACTAGTGTATATACAATTATATATAAAGAACTTTGGTACTGAGGTAGAGTATGGTGGATGATTACACAAGCACTTATAAATTGTCTAAATTGTGGACCCCAATTTTGATTAGTGGATTGTACATGATGCATTCATTTAGGTCCATGCATATGGTGCATAATTGGGTAGGGCATGTGCTTGGTTGATGAATGATCTTATTTGACATAGGTGTGGCAGAGGAAAACTTTGATACTTTAGACGAGCATGATGATTCATGAATGCACGCACGCCAATTGTAAACCAAATCCAGTCATACAAGTAGCATATATGTAAAAATTATCTCTAACTTGTAGGGCTGGCCTTGGCCCGACCCTGATCCAGCTGGCCCTATCCTAGCCTTGGCTTATCCCTCTAGGGCAAGGGCAAGGGCTAGGGCTAGGGCTACAGCCTCTTTAGCTCGTTAAGGCTTGGACTGGGCCGGGCCAAGGCTTAGTGCTCTAGGGTCGGGCCAGGACCAACCTCGGCCAGGTCCTAGCTTTGCCCATTTCACCCCTACTAGAAAAGAACCAATTAATAAAGTCATAACCCAACAAGAATGGAGTAGCTTGACAAACCTCACCCAAATGTCTTGCACAAAGTCTAGGTGCACGAATGAATGATCCACCAATTCAACATCCCAAAATTTACACAATACACGGTAAAATCCATCTGTCTGTTCCTTAGATTACTGATGCCAAGGACTTTGTTCCTCCCAACAAGCCAACTGAAATATGACAACCATTGGGGGAGCATTATATGTTCAAATGCACTCCTCCACGGTGTATCCTATCAGCCTATCATAGTTTCCATGGTACAAAAGCACAAAATATGCCCTATAGCCGATAAACTTATGGCCTGCAAGTGTCAATAAAAAATGGGAACAATCTACATTCAAAGGGGAGGATTTTACTAATTGATAGCTATGATTTTCCAATTGATGTGCTTCACCAACAGTGGGCCATCCTTTGTAGGCCCACCAGATGGAGAATCTAGATTTCATTGGTCATGCAACTAAGCGTAAAATCTAAAAAGTCTTCAAAAGATGGAAGTGCAATATGTTGAGAATAGAAAACAAATAGAATGTTATTTTTACCATAAGAAATAGATCCCTTGACAAGCCATAGAAAAGAAATCATTTTGAAAAGCAATGGGTTACTGAGACCAATACAAATGTATACAAGTAACTAGCAAATAATTACAGATGCATTATATGTGTGTGTGTGTGTGTATAACAGACTGATGATAAGCAGTGCAAGCCTATAGGAAGACAGATTGTAACATTGTAATGCCTAGAAGACCAAATAACTTACTTATGGAACTCGTGAGGCAAATCTAATGAGCCACATTTTCGATGTTGTTGCATGGACATGTGTCTTTTAGAGCGTTTTGAGCGACTATTTATAGATCTCAAACAAGCACCCATTGATGCACCACGCCCTTGCACAAAACTATCAAGAAGAAGCCAATTGTCAATTTTCATGCCTCTTGATCCCTGCATATACTTCTGAGCAGAGTCACCTTTTTGGAGAAGCTCGTGGACTATTTTGTCACCTATGCTCCCTCTTCTCCTTGAAAGCTGCACAATTGCATTTGCATGCCGAAAGGGAAAAAAAAAAAAGAAGAGAGAGAGAGAAAAAAGCAAAAAGCTAAGGATGCATTAGCACAGGCAAACACAGTGGCATGTAGAATTAAGGCTGTTTGGAATTTGGATGCTCAATTGAATTGAATTGCAAGATTAAACTCTATAAGGAGAAAATGCCCAAAGTGAAACTGGCCCCATCACAGTCATAATGCGGGACTAGTCCCAAAAGCCAATGTTTTAAAAACCAGAATGAACAGCCCGGTTTGACCAGGTTGGCCAGGACTGGCAGTAAACATGGTCCACAATACTGACTGAACTGTTTCTATGGCTTTTTGTTAATGAACCCATCAAATCGACCAGTTCTGATAAATACTTCTCATTCCATCTGGATTCCTGGGATCTGGCAGTTCACAATCATCATTATGCAAACTCTTGATCTCCATGTGACACAATACTGAGTCAAACCTCAAAATAAACAGGGTAGTAGTCATTAAAGCCTTACTGCTGCTTTTATAATAATTGTCACGCTTTAGTTATATCTAATTTTACTTACACTTTAAAAGATAAAAAAATACATATGGCAGTGTGACATAGAGTAAGTGACTTTTGGTGGTCTTCATTCGTAAAAAAGTAGACTATTGATTGGACAGAATGGCTGGAAGAGTGGGATTTTTTAATTTTATTTTAAGTTTTTGGTCGTGTAGCCCATTCTAAGTGGGGCTACCAAGCCTACCATACAGACAATCCTTAAAAGGATGACGGCTTACATAATTATGAACTTCCAATTGGCATCTTTTATTACTATTATTCATCCTGGATTTGGCTGGCTTATTAGATGGTGCAGATAGAATGCAATGTGCGCCAATACAAAACGGTAGCAAATTGCACACATCATGTATTGACTCCTCAACCATATGTTAATTAAATTAAGATGGACTCCAGGAAATTGCTGAACTGGTCTGGTCTGACCCACTTAATGCTAATCTGACTGAACCAGTTTGGCTTGAAGGTAGAGCATCCAGTTTGGTTTTTAAAACATCAAACATCAGGCCAAAACCCAAATAGCAATTCAGTTGTTTCAAGGCAAACTTGAAATTCAAGGAAATGCAATTAGGAGTTGTCATCACCATGATTTAAAATTATCTGATCACCTCAGTCATTTTCTTCATATTCGATCAAATAATGGCAATTCAGTTCAACTAAGTGTCCAAACACACCTTTCGATGGCAAACAAGTACCTCTGTGCCAGTCATTAGCAGATTATCGTGTACAGGTTGAGACAGCAGAAAATATGCAGGACTGGATGTTTCCGCGTCTGTGTAAGATTAAGATATCACAAATCACTAAATTCTCTTCTCATTCTACACAACACAAGCACATCCAAGCAAAGTTACCAGCGACTCCAGAAGCTTTCTGTGATGATATGCGATCTTGGGATGCAAAATGTCCTGAAAATTGGCAAGAAGATTGAATTAACAAGGCTCATTTTTCAGGATAATAACATTAAACAAAAAAAAGAGAGAGAGAGAGAGAGAGAGAGAGAGAGAGAGACTAAATGCAACAGAAAGCATGCTCATCTAAATCTACATCATGGTCTAGAGCCACATAAGACCTTGTCAAATCACCAATATCAATAGGTTTCACTCTACAAACAAGGGTTTGTGTGAATAAGAAGTACACACACACACTTTAGGGACACCGCAAACTCTGCAGGATACGTCTCCTCTAGAGCTAAAAGTCTCTTCATCGAATGGGCAGCGCAAGTTGATTCTCTTATGAACTTTAATCTGCTTTTCTTGGGCGTGTAATGCCATCTGCTCTCTCGGCAGATCTGCAGTTTTCTTTCATTTCCTTTCTGTTTTGTCTCTTGTTTGCCTCTTTTTATTAATCAAAGTTATCTTTCAAATATATATATATATATATATATATATATATATATATATATATATATATATATAAGCATGAAAAAGAGACCTTTGTTGGAGGAGGGCATTGGAGAGGAGATGTTAGGTTTGAGAGAAGAAATTGAAGATGAGTGCTTGTTTGGAGCTTCTTCTTCTTCTTCATGAGTTCGCTTCTTGTTCTTTTGTTGCTGTTGGTGGAGGTCCGCTTTTGCAGCAGCAAATCTTCGTTCCAAGGCCTCAAAAGCACGTTTCTTCGGGTCTGATACGGTGGGTTTTTCACTGGTTGCCATGTCTGAAACAGAGAATCAGATGTTGGATTCAATGATCGAGTCTCACTTCAAACCACCAAAATCAAATACCCAATTCTCACTTGAATGGACTGGTATCGAGTATCTTCTGAGAGAGAGATGGTGCTTGGAAGATGGGACGCTTACTAGTTACTACCCCTGCCATGACCTAGCTAAAGAGGGACCGGTCCTGTCAGGGGATCTGTGGGGCCCAATGTGATTTATATGTTTTATCCACGCCGTCCATCGATTTTGAAAGATCATTTTATGGCATGAAACAAAAAAATATGTCAGACCGAAGGTTCAAGTGGACCACACAACGAAGCAGTGGGGATTGAATTCCCACCGTTGAAAATTTTCTAAGGCCCACCGTGATGTTTATTTACCATCCAACCTGTTCATGAGGTCACATAGACCTGTACGAAGGGAATCATAAATATCAGCTTGATCCAGAACTTTTGCGTCCCCGGTAAGTTTTCAACGATCAGCTTTCAATCCCAACTGCTTCCTGAGGTTTGGTCCACTTTGACCTTCAATCTGCCTCCTTGAGTTCATGTTCTAGAATGATTTTTCTTTTCAAAATTGATGGACGGTGTGGATAAAACATATAAATCAGGGTAGGCCATATATAGTCTCTCTTAGGACCGTCCGTCTCTAGCTCTCAGTGGGGTAATACCCAATAGAAGCGGATTGCGGACGCGGATTAGCTACTGACAAGTTGAGTAGCCAGTCGCTACTGAAGTTACGTCAGCAAGTTCCGTGGGCACCACCATGATATATGTGTTGTATCCACACCGTCTATACATTTTTAGAGATCATTTTAAGATATGAACTAAAGAATTAGGCAAATCAACAGTCGGAGTGGACCCCACCACAGAAAACAGTAGGGAGAGTGACGCTCACTGTTGAAACCTTCCTAAGGTCCACCGTGATGTTTATTTGAGATCCAACCTGTTCATAAGTTAATAAAGACATTACAGAAGGGAAAACACTAATATTATTAGCTTGATCAAAAACTTTTGTGGCCCTTACAAGTTTTTTATGGTGGGCCTCACTCTCTCCATTGTTTTTTGTGGTGGGGTCCACTCGAGATTTGGATCCGATTCGTTTTGGATCATGCCCTAGAATGATCTCTACAAATGGATGGACGGTGTGGATACAAAACATACATCATGGTGGGACCACATAATTAGGTGACGTCACTTCAGTAGCGAGTCTCGCTACCCAACCTGTCAGTAGCTAATCCGCGCCCGCGGATTGCGTAGTAATTCAGGAAACGGATTGGTTACTCCCCCTGCCACCAATGGCTGATGGTCGGTGGTCCATGGGCCCCATCATGATGTAAGTGTTTCATCCATGCCGTCCATCTATTTTTTCAGATAATTTTATGTAAAAGACCAAAAGTGAGATATATTCCAATCTCAAATGGACCACATTACAGGAAACAGTGTTGAATGAGCGTGGACCATTAAAAACCTTTTGGGGACAATAAACGTTTTGGATCAAGCTAATCTTTGGTTTTTCCCTTCATCTGCATGACCTAATCAACAGATTGGATGTCAAATAAACAGTACAGTGGGCCTTAGGAGGATTTTAATTGTGGATATCTAATCACTATTGTTTTCCTGTGGTGTGGTCCACCTGAGATTTAAAACCCTCTAATTTTTTGCATAAAACTATACAATAATCTGTAAAAATGGAGGAACGGAATGGATGAAACACATACATCATAGTGGGGCGCATAGAGCACTGACCATCAGCAACGGGGCTGGTGGCAGGGGAGTAGCCAATCCGTTTACAGTAATTCACGGACGCGGATTTCCTGCGGAGAAAATGACCACTGTAGACAAACCCTTTTACCCAGCGGTTTCTATGAAAGAATACAAACCTTAGTTACCAATCTAGATTAGGACGTGCGGACAGCGACGTTGAGGACGAAACTACCCCTCCTTTTCGCTGCGAAGACGTGCGCTGACGCTCCTCGAACTGAGAGTTGTACGAACGGCTTAAAAAGATTGGGGTCGGTGGTCTGTGGGCCCCACCATGATGTATGCTATTCATCCATGCCGTCCATATATTTTTCCATATCATTTTATGGTATACGACCAAAAATGAGGTATATGCAAATCTCAAGTGTACCACATTACGTCGAAACATGTTGAATGGCGTCGACCTTAAAAACTTTTTGGGGCCAGTGATGTTCGTGAGAAATCCTCCCCGTCTAAGTTCATTCATAGTCACAAAGACCTGGATGAAGAAGAAAAACAAATTTCATAATGATCCAAAACTTTTATAACCCCTAATTTTAGGGTTTCAATGGTAGACGTTCAAATCCCCATTGCCTTTTACAGTGTAGGTCTACTTGATAGTTAGATCTATCTTATTTTAGTCTCAAGCCTAAATATGAGCTCGCCCAATAGATGAGTTTGGATATAACACATACCTTATAATAGGACCCACAAAAAGTGGTGGAATTACAACAGAAAAAAAAAAAAAAAAAAAAAAAACTCGATATATCGACTAACAGTCGATATATCGAAAATGGTCCAAATGTCCAGTGAGTTTTCCTAAAAAATCTTACAATTTTCGATATATCGATCTGTCGATATATCGCAAAAAAGCTTACCTTTTTAAGGATTATAACCATAGCATAATCAGAAATCGGCGTCCGTCTATAAAATTTTTATTTATTTATTTTTATTTTTATTTTTTACATGGAGAAATTTATTACCTACTTTTCTTTAATATATTTATATAAATAGATATATAAGTATATAAAAAATTTTTCCTCTTTTTTTCATTTATTTTTTTAATCATTTAAAAAGAATATCTTCTAAACCAAAATTAGCCACTTGACGTCCGTATTTTTAGGGTAAGAGAAGCTACTTTAAAGCCAACCAACCGTTATTTTCCAAGATTCATCGGTTGTAGTTGAGCGAGGCAACGTAGAAATTGAAGCATGAAACGAAATCTAAAACTTGATTATACAATGGAAACAGTAGGAATTGAGCCGATTTCCAGCTTCGAAAATTCCTAGGATAGCCAAATATATATATGCCAAATTAGTGATTTTTAAATTTGTCATCCAAAATCGAGTTCCAAAGATAGGAAAGAAATTGACAGGAAGCTGAAATTGAAGCGAGGCAAGGTGAAATTGGCGAGGAAACCCAAATTGAGGCGAAAATTGGAATTGAGCGAGGAAGGCATTTTTGAGCGAAAGCCGAAATTGAGCGTTCGAGGAAGGTAGAAATTGAGCGAGGAAGCCAAAATTGAGCGTGTGGCGTAAAATTGAGCGAGGAAGCCGAAATTTTGAGAAGCCGAAATTGAGCGAGGGGCGGGAGAAATTGAGCGAGGAAGCAGGAAAAATCGAGCGAGGAAAATTTTTATATGGCGAAGCAGGATTTTGGAAGTAAAATTGAGCGAGGCAATAGAAATTAGAGCTGAGGAAGGTAGAAATTGAGCGAGGAAGCTCGAAATTGAGCGAGGAAGGTAAAATTGAGCGAGGCATAAAATCAGCGAGGAAGGTAGAAATTGAGCGAGGGCTTTAAATTGAGCGAGGAAGGTAGAAATGAGCGGGAAGGTCCACCTTTTTCCGAGGGCAATAAAATTTCGAGGCTTGAGCTAGAAAGTGAGCGAGGAAGCTAGAAAAAGCGAGGAAGGTAATTTGAGCGAGCCAAAGCCTTCAGAAATTGAGCGAGGAAGGCTGAGGCTAGAACCTTTGAGCGAGGGAAAGCCCAATTGAGGAAAAGAAATTGAGCGAGGAAGGTCCCAGAAATTGAAATCGAAATTGAGGCGAGGCGAAAGCTAGAAATTGAGCGAGGAAGGTAGAAATTGAGCGAGGAACCTTTGGCGAGGAAGGTCGAAATTGAGCGAGGAAGCTCAGAAGTGAAGCGAGAACCTAGAAATTGAGCGAGGAAGGTAGAAATTGAGCGAGGAAGACGAAATGAGCGAGGAACCTAGAAATTCGAGGAAGGTAGAAATGAGCGAGGCAAGCTTCAAATTGAGCGAGGAAGGTATCGAGGAAAGTTAGATGAGCCCCGAGGGAATTATGAGCGAGGAAGCTATTGAGCGAGGAAGCTAGAAAACAGAAGCGAGGAACCTAAATGAGCGAGGAAGGTAGAAATCCGAGGAAATCGAGCTGCAGCAACCCGAAATTGAGCAAGAGAAATCGAGGGCAAAAGCTTTGAGCAAGAAATTGAGCAGGAAGCCAAAAAATGAGCGAGGCAACCTAGAAATTGCGAGGAAGGTAGAAATCCGAGGCAAGATCAAATTGAGCGAGGAAGGTAGAAATCGAGGCAGGCAAGCTCTAGAAATTGGAGCAGGAAATTTGAGCGAATTGAGCAGGAAGCCAACCTTTAAATTGAGCGAGGAAAGGTAGAAATTGAGCGAGGAAGCTCTAAATTGAGCGAGGAAGGTAGAAATTGAGCGAGGCAACTCGAGAAATTGAGCGAGGAAGGTCAAAAATGAGCGAGGCAAGCTAAAATTGAGCGAGGGAAGCCGAGGAAGGTATAACATTTATTTTCCAGGCAACCCAAATCTAGCGAGGAAGGTAGAAATTGAGCGAGTCAGCAGGAAGGTAGAAATTGAGCGAGGCAAGCTTCGAAATTGAAGCGAGGAAGCTCAGAAATTTCAGAAATGAGCCAAAATCTTCTAAAATTGAGCGAGGAACCTAGGAAAGTAGAAATTGAGCAGGCAAGCTCGAAATGAGCGAGGAAGCAAATTGAGCCTCCACGAGGAAGCTAGAAATTGAGCGAGTGGTCAAGAAATTGAGCTAGAGGAAAGGTAGAAATTGAGCGAGGGCTAGCTCGAAATTTTGAGGAACCCAGAAATTGAGCGAGGAAGGTAGAAATTGAGCGAGGCAAGCTTCACCAAATTGAGCGAGGAAGGCAGAAATGAGTTTGGAAGCTAAAATTGAGCCAGGAAGCTCAAATAGCGAGGAACCCAGAAATTGAGCGAGGAAGGTAGAAATTGAGCAGGCAAGCTTCTAAAATTGAGCGAAAGGTAAAATTGAAATCGAGGGAAGCTTTTGAGCGAGGAAGGTCAAATTGAGCGAGGAAGCTTCGAATGGCGAGGCAACCTAAAATTAGCGAGGAAGGTAGAAATTGCTAGGAAGCTTCGAAATTTTTGATGAGGAACCTTTGATAGGAAGGTAGAAATTGAGCGAGGAACCTAGAAATTGAGCTGATCAAAAATTCCGGAACCAAATCGAGGAAGGTAGAAATTGCGAGGCAACCCAGAAATTGAGCGAGGAAGGTAGAAATTCGAGCGAGGAAGCCAGAAATTGAGCGAGGAAGCTCGAAATTGAGCGAGGAACCTAGAAATTGAAAGCGAGGAAGGTAGAAATTGAGCGAGGGAAGCTCGAAATTGAGCGAGGGAAGGTAGAAATTGAGCGAGGGAAGCTAGAAATTGAGCGAGGGAAGGTCGAAATTGAGCGAGGGAAGCTCGAAATTGAGCGAGGCAACCTAGAAATTGAGCGAGGGAAGGTAGAAATTGAGCGAGGAAGGTAGAAATTAGCGAGGAAGGTAGAAATTAGCGAGGCAACCCAGAAATTTTTCGAGGAAGGTAGAAATTGAGCGAGGAAGCTAAATTGAGCGAGGAACCTAGAAATTGAGCAGGAAGGTAGAAATTGAGCGAGGAAGCTCTCTCTCTCTCGAGGAACCTCTCTCTTGAGCGAGGAAGGTAGAAATTGAGCATATCAAGCTCGAAATTCGAGGAAGGTAGAAATTGAGCGAGGAAGCTAGAAATCGAGCGAGGAAGGTCGAAATTGAGCGAGGAAGCTCGAAATTGAGCGAGGGAACCTAGAAATTGAGCGAGGGAAGCTAGAAAATGAGCAAGGGAAGCTAGAAAATGAGCGAGGGAACCTAGAAATTGAGCGAGGGAAGGTAGAAATTGAGCGAGGGAAGCTAGAAATTGAGCGAGGGAAGGTAGAAATTGAGCGAGGCAACCTAGAAATTATTTTTAGAGTGTGGTCATATGTGGTACGTTAAGTAACTAATTTTGGTTTAGAAGATATTCTTGTTAAATGATTAAAAAAATAAATGAAAAAAAAGAGGGAAAAATTTTTTATATACTTATATATACCTATTTATATAAATATGTATTAAAGAAAATTGTAGGTAGAATAAATTTCTCCATGTAAAAAAATAAAAATAAAAATAAATAAATAAAAAATTTCATAGACTGGCACAAACTACAGTTATGGCTACGGTTATAATCCGTAGCTAAAGGTAAAATACCTTTTTCGATATATCGACAGATCAATCGATATATCGAAAAATTATAAGATTTTTTAGGAAAACTCATTTCATTCAGGACCATTTTCGATATATCACGTTAGTCGATATATCGACGTTAGTTTTTTTTTTTTTTTTTTTTGTCATATTTCTATCACTTTTTGTGGGTCCTATTATAAGGTATGTGTTATATCCAAACCGTCCATCTATTCTAGAGCTCATATTTAGGCTTGAGACTAAAAATAAGATAGATCTAACTATCAAGTAGACCACACTTTGTAAAAGGCAATGGGGATTTGAACGTCTACCATTGAAACCCTTTTAGGGGTTATAAAAGTTTTGGATCATTATGAAATTTGTTTTTCTTCTTCATCCAGGTCTTTGTGACCTATGAATGAACTTAGACGGGAGGATTTCTCACGAACATCACAAAGGGCCCCAAAAGTTTTTAACGGTTGACGCTCATTCAACACTGTTTTTACAGAATGTGGTACACTTGAGATTTGCATATACCTCATTTTTGGTCGTATACCATAAAATGATATGGAAAAATATATGGACGGCATGGATGAATAGCATACATCATGGTGGGGCCCACAGACCACCGACCCCAATCTTTTTAAGCCGTTCGTACAACTCTCGGTTCGAGGAGCGTCGCACGTCTTGCAATGAAAAGGAGGGGTAGTTTCGTCCTCAACGTCGCTGTCCGCACGTGCTAATCTAGATTGGTAACTAAGGTTTGTATTCTTTCATAGAAACCGCTGGGTAAAAGGGTTTGTCTACAGTGGTCATTTTCTCATTTCCTGCGTAAGCCTTTCGCATGAAGTTGTTGTGCAAGGATGATGGGTGGGTAAGAGATACATTTCTTAGAAATCCACTCAGTTAATCTGCTTTGAGAGCTTATTTTAGGACATGCGACCAAAAATGATGTGTATCTAAAGCTTATTTAGGTCACACGAGAGGAAACAGTGGGAATTAAATGTGAATCGTCGAAACATTTTTGGAGCCAGAAATTTTGTGTTAGGAAATTGTTTTGGTATTTTTGACTTCATCATGGTATTAATGACCTTATAAGCAGTTTGGATGGAATATAAACATTAAGGTGGAGCCCAAAAAGGTTTCAACCGTAGGAATTTCTTTCACCAATTTTTCCTCTCTGTATGACCCACTTGAGTTTTGGATACACATCGTTTTTGGTCGAATTTACTACAATGAGCACTCAAAACGGATGAACAGGTTGGATTTATCATAAACATCCTTGTGGCCTCACCCAGCATCCTTGCGCAGGAACTTCCTGCAAAAGCCTTTTGCAGGAAATCGGCGTCCGTCTCGGAAATCGGTTTGCTTACTGATTTACTCCTTATGCTCTTATCGTACCGTCAGTTGCGCCTACCGTGAATGCATTTGATTTATCCTCGCCACCCATCCGTTTTTCCAAATCATTTTAGTAGTTGAGCCCAAAATTGAAGCATGTCCACATCTAAAGTGAACTATACAATGGGAAACAGTAGGAATAATGATTTCCACCTTCGAAACCTTCCTATATATATATATATATATGGCCAATAGTGATTTTTATTTGTCATCCAATCTGTTCCAAAGATAGAAAACTACATGGATGAAGGGAAAACCCAAATATCAGCATTTTTTCAATGGTAGACGTTCAATTCATACTATTTCCTATTGTGTGATCCAGTTTAAGTTTTTATATGTTTCAATTTTGAGATCATGCAATAAAATTATCTGTTAAAATGGATGAACGGATGGAATAAAATACATATATCACAGTAGGCCTCACAGGTTTTACTCCGTACATAAAACCGCTTCCCTCATTGCACTTACTGTACTGAGGTCCACCTTTTTTCCAATAATTTCGAGGCTTGAGAAAAAAAGAAAAAGAAATAAAAAAAGGGGGTAATTTCCAACCTTACGACCCATATATGACCTACCAACCTTTTTAAGCCCACTTGCTTTTTACCTCCCAAGAATCAGCCCAGCTGTACGGCCCCATTTCTCAGGTCGAAAATGCCCCCACTTTCCTTCCAGAGGCGGATCGCCTGGTGCTCAAAGACGAGCACTGACGCTTCTCGATCTCCGAGTTGTACAAATGGTTCAAAAGAGATCAAAGTTACATGGCCCCACAATTATGTATTTATTATATCCACAATGTTCATCCATATTTCAAGATCATTTCGGAGCATTATCAAAAAAAATTAAATCATATCCAAAGATCAATTGGACCACACCACAAAGAGCAGAAGAAAAATTGATTTTCACTGTTAAAAATTTTGTAGGGCCCACCATAACATTTATTTTCCATCCAATCTATTCATAAGGTCACAAAGACCTGGATGAAGAGGAAAAACAAATTTCATAATGATCCAAAACTTCGGTGACCCTAAAAGGGTTTCATTGGTAGACGTTCATTCCTCCACTACCTTTTGCAGTGTGGTCTTGATAGCTAGATCTGTCTTATTTTTAGTCTCAAGCCTTAATATGCGTTCACCAAATAGATGGATGGTTTGGATGTAACACATACCTCATAATAGGACCCACAAAAAGCAGTGGGGATTACAACAGCAAAAAATGAAAAAAAAAAAAAAAAAAAAGCCAGGAACTTTTAGCTACGGGGTTTTTTATGGCTATGGATTATAAAAGTAGCTATAGTTGCAACCCCTGCTTTTTTGATGTCCTTTGATACGTATCGAAGGTCTTTCGATATGATCAAAAAAATTCCAGAACCATCTAACAAGTTTGCCTAAAAAATCCTGCAATTTTCGATACATATCGAAGAGTATTTAATATGTATTGAAGGTGATTTTCCCTATAGCTACGGATTATAACCGTAGCCATAATTGTAATCCGTTGCAGTCTATGCATTTTTTTTTACATGGAGAACTTTATTCTACCTACATTTTTCTCTAATACATATTTATATAAATATGTATATAAGCATATAATTTTCTCTCTCTCTCTCTCTCTCTCTCTCTCTCTCTCTCTCTCTCTCTTTCATTTCTTTCTTCATTTATTTAACAAGAATATCTTCTAAACCAAAATTAGTTATTTGACGTACCATATTTGATTTTGGGGTAGGAGAAGCTACTTTAGCCAACCAACCTAGTTATTTTTCAAGATTCCATCAAGTCGATGGTCAAAAATCCATTTAATTCACTTAGCGGTCAATTCCAATCACTTCGCGGTCAATTTCATTCATTTCTTTTACTTTACGATCATTTCCATGCATTTCACGATCAATCCCGGTGATTCCCCCTCACTTCACGGTCAATTCCCTTCACTTCACGGTTAATTCCGTGCATTTCACGATCAATTCCGTCTATTCCCCTTAACTTCACGGTCAATTCTATGCATTTCACTGTTAATTCACTTTACTTCACGGTCAATTCAATGATTTCACGGTCAATTCCCTTCATTTCACGGTCAATTCCATGCATTTCACGGTCAATCCCTTTACTTCACGGTCAATTCCCCTTCATTTCACGGTCAATTCCATGCATTTCACGGTCAATTCTGGCGATTCCCCTTTACTTCATGGTTAATTTCGTGCATTTCACGGTCAATTCCCTTTACTTCACGGTCAATTCAATGCATTTCGCCGTCCATTCCCTTCATTTCACAGTCAATTCCATGCATTTCACGGTCAATTCCAGCGATTCCCTTTCACTTCACGGTCAATTCCATTCATTTCACGGTTAATTCCCTTTACTTCACAGTCAATTCAATGCATTTCATGGTCAATTCCGTTCATTTCACGGTCAATTCCATGGGAAATAGTCTACCGTTGAAAAATTCTTGGCCGCATGTGTAACACCCCGACTTTTCAAGGGTCGTGTAGGAACTCGGCTCCTGAATTTTCAAGTGTCACAAGTGCCCTAATAAGCTTCAGATTTTAATTACATTTGGATGATCTCATAAACAATGACGAGTTTAGCAAGACATGAAGCATAAATAAGTTATAAAGCAGTATCAAGTGCCACTAAATATAAAAGTATCAAACCTACAAATCCAAAATCATTTAAATAGGGAACTAAATCCCACCCAAACATGACCCAAAGTGACTAGAGCTCTAGCCCATACCCCGCAGTAGCCCGAACTCTGACTAGAAGGATCCGCCGAAAGTCTAGAAGCAGGGAAGCTCCTCTACCTCATCCATGCTCACCTCGCTCAGCTCGTCGAGCTATGCCTCACCTGCATCTAATGACGTGTCTGGTTGGTATTTTAAAACATCGTCCCAAAGTGGGAGTGAGTAGCTAACTCAGTGGTTACTATTAGCCTTAAGTTATAACAAGTATTAATTATATAATGAATTTAATGAAAGTCATACATTCACAGATCCCTAACTAGTCTTGTTAATGTATATGCATATATTATGATATGATGTATGCCCTCACAACAACACTCCCTTGAGCGACTTCGTTTAATGATCGCGCATGACCAACGATGCGATTGTGATCGTGTTAGCCGAGTTTTTAATTAATTCTGTTCATCCAGCAGATTGAAAAAACTGGTACACCCCACATATCATTGCCCTCAACTGGTTGTGAGGCCAAGGCCCCTCAACATGTGAGGCCAGGACCCCGCTATCATTGATCCCATCGGGTTCCCCATCTCCAATTTCAAGCACATGTGAATGCTGAGAAGAGGGATCGCTCGCGGTCACTACGGGGAGACTCATCACCCCATTGTAGGCCGACAGCTCGGACACAGTGTCTCATTCCACCATGCCTGGCTCTCGAGTTAGTGGATCGGTTTCAAATGGTTATCAATAGGCTTCAGTGGTTGAAGGGTGATCCAGGTTCTATACAGGCATGAACAAACATGGTTAATGAACATGGTTGGTCAGTAAATGAATTAGACCGTGCGAGTTCAGACGAGCACGTGACAGACGACATCGAGTACAAGCCACCCATGTAGTCCAACTACTGTAACTCATTCGCATCCGTCCAAACCCGTTGGTTTAGCCGTAGGGTGGTCTTACCAACGGGATCACCTTCTCCCACTTCAGTTCCCTGACCAACCCAAGGGTTTATGACATTCAATAATATTCTAACAATTTCGGATTCGCCTTCTAACACTAGTAAAGTCATGCACTCTTACATCAAACATAAAAATTCAGATTTTCTACAATGCAACTACTAAAAAAATTATATGAAATTTATGTGTGTGCGTGTTGAGTGGGGTTACCGAAGAGATCAACAACTATATATCATTCATAGTACAAACATACAACAAGGATTAATGTTAGCACAAACATACAACAAGGATTTATGCAAGCACAAACATACAATAAGGATTTTATGCAATCATACATGCCACAAGGAAGGTTATACTAAAATCACATATGAGATGAACATGCCACTCTAAATCAAGCCCAATCATGTTGAAGAACAAATAACCAACATTTAACCATTTCATGGGATTTAGGGGAACCTATCATATAGGGTCTTGGCTAGGTTTTCTCTAGATTACTCAAACACATTATCCTAACATTCATAATCATTAAACTCATAGTAAAATTGGTGCTAGGCCACCTAAGGATAATAGTCCGCACCTTGTGACAAACCGCTCGATTCACGGTGCCCGTAGGTTATGGTGTTAGGAAATCATTGTTGAAATGCCTAAATATGCATACAAGCTTGTAAGAATTAGAAAGAATTAATCACAAGGCCTAAACTTATAAACATAACTCAATACTTACCTTCAATCGTTGCCGAATCGACACCAATGAAGGACAATGTTACTATAGAGGAGATGAGAGGGTGGAGGTGCACAAACCCTCATACTTCCAAGCTCTCCCTCTCTCTTTCTTCTCTTTTCTCCTCTTTCTCTTCTCCCTTTCTCCCTTTCTTTCTTCTAGGGTAAATTCGTATGGGGAGAGGGGGGTGCCCAAATGAAACTCTTATATAGTGTTAGATTTGGTGTAAATAGCCCCAAGGGTTAGGTTTTTACTATACTAGTCTTATGGGAGGGTCTTTCTAACCTCTAGGACCCACTATGAGGCGTACATATTGATCTACACCGTAGGATAGTTAGCCCTAATGATGATCTACGTATGGATATGATCGGCCCGCCATTTGGATGCGCCGATTGACAGATATGATTAGAAGTCTGTTCAACGGTCACCGATAGTCAATCGGGGCCGCGACTATAAGGATATGAGCAGGGAAATATTCTTACTCCACGTGTGAAGTTTGGTTGTAAATCGATGGTCCAAAATCCTCAACTTTGCATAAGAGTGGACGACCCAATTCACTTAAGTTTCAGCTTCTTCTTTTAGGGTATTCGCACTTCTTTCTCATGCACTCGTCCTTTGGCTCAAATTGAGCGGTTCTGAATAGTACCTAGGTCCGACTCCTGCGATGGACGTCAAGCCCAGTAAGACGGATATTATTCTATAGTTTTGGAACTAGTGGCCCGCCAATGAGCGGTTTAGAGCTTGTTCGGAAAATTGGGGCATTTCTGGATTGAATTAGGTATTGAGATTTCTCGTGGGCAATGATTAGGGTTTGGATTAACTATGTTCATAATGTAGCCTATTTATAACTAATGAAAGTGAAAATTTGGTCAGGATTACTGTAAACCGTCAGTTTTAGGCTAAAAGAGTAACGGGGTTGATTTGGTCTATTAGTCAAGATCCGGGCCTTATCTGACTCGGCTTCGGTTAGATCTTTAATTTAATTATGATTGTCTTGATTAGTTAGCGATGAGTCGGTTAGATTTGGGCCCTATGTTAGTAAATCATGGGGCTAAACTTGATGTTCAAGTGATCGAGCGGATTCGTTGGCTTCCTACGGTTGATTAATCGGACTTGTGCGGTTCTTTACTGGTACCACATGTGTATAAACTAACATTGAGTGCTAATGGTCAGTAAGTGATAATATAAGTTAATTACATAAAAAAAATTAAGAATTTTTTGAAATCCAAAACAGTGAAAATCCATGACGTTACAGCATGAGTTTTGGATCAAGCTTATATTTTTGTTTTCACTTCATCCATGTTTGTATGATATTATGAACAGGTTAGGATGACAAATAAACATCACTGTGGGGCCAGCAAGGTTTCAACAGTGGAAATCATTATACCCACTATTTCTTGTTTTATGATCCACTTGATCTTTGGATATGCTTCAATCAGGGCTTGAGCAAAAAAATTAAGCATATATAGTGCTCAAATGGACCACACCACAGGAGACAGTTGAATTGAACTTATACTGTTGAAGAATTCTTGGAGGCCAAAGAAGTTTTGGATCAAGCTTATATTTTTGTTTTCTATTCATCCATGTCTATATGAAATTATGAACAGGTTGGATGAAAAATAAACATTACTATGGGGCTTAGAAAGGTTTCAACGGTGGAAATCATTATCCCACAGTTTCTTCTATTACAATCCACTCGATCTTTGGATATGCTTTAATTTTGGGCTCAACCCCTTAAATTAGATGGAAAAATGGATGGACGGCATGGATAGACCAATCTATGCCCGCTTCGCACAGGTGGCTGCTCTAAGTGCCACCACGATGTATGATTTTTATACACCGTGCATTCATTTTACCTCAATGAGAGAATTTAACCAAAGTAACCTCTTGTTATAGCCAAACGCTCCAAAAATTAGGATATTTAAAAAGATGTTCCTTGATAAAAAAAAAAAAAAAAAAATCAAAAAAATTTAAGACAAAATTGCTCCCGATTAAGAGCCTAGTGCCTCTACTAACCTTTTTCTTCCTTTGTTGTTTTTATCGGACTTTTCTTATTTCTTTTTAATCATGTCTTCTGGGAGCCACATGAGTACTCCTGACCACATTTTCCGACATACGGTTGCCATCATTGACTTCTCCGATGTATGGGCACTACCAACAACTTATACGACTTTAAAAATGAGTGTTGTTTTTAGTTAAACCACCACATTTTTTAGAGATAAATGCCGCTCATAGGTGAAAGATATCTAGAATGATTTTTTTTTTTTTTTTTTTTTTTTTTTTTTTTTGTAAAATATCATTTTCTTAGAGATGTAAGCTATTTTTATTTATTTATTTATTTATTTTTATGGATAGATAGGGATAGTCGTAGTTGTTATCATGCAGATAATTGATTGTTGGAAGGGATTTGAAGTGGAAATGGATAATTGTAGTTATCATGTGGAAGACAATAAAGGATATAGAATTTACATTTTATAATGTATTGTCGTAGAAGATAAAAAAAATAAATTGTCATGTATTAAAAGTCAGGCTTGTGGTTGTCATGTATTAAGGGTTGAGATCGTTATGTGTTAATGGTATGGGTCATGCTTGTCATGTGTCAAGGGGTCGAAGTTATCATGTGTTAAGGGTAGTGGGGCCCACTGTGGGATGTGTTGAATCTACTTCATCCATTGGATTCAGAATTTAATCTAACGTCATGTGCCAAAGAATGAATTACATCAAAAAAATTTTGGCCCCAAAAAGTTTTTAATGGTAAGTTTTCAATCTCACCGCTTTATGTGGTGTGGTCTACTTAAGCCTTTGATATGTCTTATTTTTAAGCTCATGCCTTAAAATGATCTTTCGAAATGGATGGAAGATGTAGATAAAATATATACATCATAGTGGGCTCCACATGGTGATTTGTCTCTAGCTAGGTCATGTCACATCCCATCACCTTACATGGGTCTCGAGCAAAAGCCTTTTTATAAGTTGCTGCCATTGGAAGTTATGTTGGGCCCATCACGTAGATGGAAACCCAACTACGTGATCATGTGTGGTACTTGTATGACCACTTATTTATACGAGGATTATGACAAATGCGTGGTGAAATTAAGCATGTGTGGTGGTGATATGCGTGTAGTGTTGGTGGCTATGTGTAACACCCCCATACTTTTCAGTCATGGGGCATATATGTGAGAACACATAACTTAAACCATACAAGGATCTCCGAATTCATGAGTAATGCTATAATTTGTAGTCGAACGTAGATTATAGAATATATTTGGCTAGTACCAACTCCGGTCAAATTATCTAAATTCAAAACATACCCTACCATCGCATGCTTAAAGTTAAAAATAGGAGGAAGTCACAGTTAGCTGAGTGTGTCCTGTGACGCGTGGGGCGTTCACATCCACCAAACGCATTTTAATACCATCTAATCTCACATTCCAAACAGGCCCTAATAGGTTCAATTTCAAAGTAACCTCATTACAATTTGAACCAGAGATCCCAACATATATAATATTGAAACATACTAGATTTTGTGCACCCAAACGAACTAAAATATCATGGGCTTGATTCATTTGAAACTTCACTATTATCATATTCACAATAGTAGTCAAGTACGGCTATCCATGCTTTCGAGATTGTGGGGCACATCGTTGATGGAGCATATGTCTAAAATCACATTCTTCAAGCAATACTAGCCATCCAATTGATCATGGCCATCAATGGACGGTTAAAAGTAAAAAGTGAGTGGTCCAAAATTCCAAAGGGAAAAATCAGATGATTATTAAAATCCAATCAGTGCATTTTTGGGTTATGCTCCATGTGAAATTGGGTAAGCTACTTGAATGGCCTAGATCGCCGTCTAAAGTTGCACTGAGTACAGTTGAAGAGCTCAAGGGAAACTATTCCAGAGTACAGATGAAGCGGCCCACCATTTCTAAAAGGAATGAAACCTTTCTAGACTACAGATGAAGAGCTCAAGGGAAACTATTCCAGAGTACAGATGAAGTGGCCCACCATTTCCAGAGTACAGATATTGCCAGCGATTATATTGTCCTGGCTTATTCCATCTGACACCTCTGGTATTTTCGGGAAACGGATAGGCTAGCTACTCCCCCTGCCACCAGCCAATGGCTGATGGTCGGTGCTCTGTGGGCCCCACCATGATGTCTGTGTTTCATCCATGCGGTCCATCTATTTTCATAGATCATTTTATGTTATGAGACCAAAAATGAGGTATATTCCAATCTCAAGTGGACCACGTTACAGGAAACAGTGTTGAATGAATGTCAACCATTAAAAACTTTTTGGTTGCCATAAAAGTTTTGGATCAAGCTGATATTTGTTTTTTTCCCTTCATCTGGGTCTGTATGACCAAATCAACAGATTGGATGTCAAATAAACAGTACAGTGGGCCTTAGGAGGATTTTAATGGTGGATATCCAATCACTATTATTTTCCTGTGGCGTGGTCCACCTGAGACTTTTAACCCTCTCATTTTTAAGGTAAACCTAATATCATCTGTAAAAATAGATGAACGGAATGGATGAAACAAATACATCATAATGGGGCCCACAGAGCACCGACCACCAGCCACCGGGCTGGTGGCGGGGGAGTGGCCAATCCGTTTCCGTATTTTCCACACAAGATATTGGCACGTGTGTAGAGATGTTTGTGTCTAATCACACCATCTGAAATAAAACTCCACTGGGCAACCTTCACCACGACGTTTGCTTGAATACATGCCGATTAATTGTAACAAGATACATCAGAACACCAGCAGTTGGATTTGGGATTTTTAAATGACTTTTAACCGATTATTTGATAGCACTTCACTTGTTTAAGAGATTCAATAAAAAACAAAGAAGCAAAACTCTCGTACTGAATATTTAAACCATTTAATTATGCATGGGTTATGGTGACCTTTGTATAAATAGTTTGTATCATTGGAAGATCATCATGTTTAAAAGATATAGACCCACTGTATCACTCTGGTGTTTTTGTTTTTTCTTTTTAAAAATTAATTAATTAATTAATTAATTTAAAATTTCATGGAAAGCATGAAAAATTTGAAGTAATAATATATCATGAATGAAAAAAAAATGTATGAATGCCGGCTTGAAACATGAAACTTATATTAAAAAGACAAAATAGTAATAAAATCTTTAATTTTATTAATGGGTCTCATATCTGCTGAGTGCGCATGATGAGAAAACACTAATTAAAAAAAGAAGAAGCAAATATCTTACAATCATCTAGTTCAAGCATCTTATTTTTTCCAGGAGAAGAATTCAATAGCTTTACCATGCCTCCACCTGAAAAAGAAGATGAACATGTCTTTTTAATGGGGAATGGATTAGGTGAGACTTGACACTGCGGCCCTCCTTCATGTATATATTATGTATTTATGCAGCCCATTCATTTTTTACCAGATCATTTTAGGGTATTATTTAAAAAAAAGGAAGCATATCCAATTATTAGGTAGACCATACCATATGAATAAGTGGTGATAGATCAAGCTTATATTTGTTTTTACGCTTCATCCAGGCTTATTTGACCTTATCAACAAATTAGATGGAAAATAAACACCGTAAAAACATTAAGGTGCCTTCTAAGAAGTTTTTAATGATAGTACATTCAATCACCACTGTTTCCTATGGTCTGGTCTACCTCATAAATAGATACGTTTCTTTCTTAATTAGTATAATGTCATAAAATAGACACACCAACAATGCAGTGAACCAAGATCCAATCTCAAGTCTCACCCACAAACGATAAACAAGAAGAAATATAAACTAGAAACAGATCAAAGCAATCCAAACAAACCACAAGACAAGATATACGTGGAAAAACTCCTAACTAGGGTAAAAAACCATGGATGCAAACTTCCACTATGAAGAAAAATAAAGATTACAAGACAATATACTAACTTCTCTGATGTAGAGCGGGTCGCGGACAGTTTCATGGCCAAGATGGATCAGAAAAGGCCCGGTCGACAACAGAAGTGATCCGGACCGTCGGACCTTAGATCGGGCGTATCTCGCAATTCAGAATGAGTTACCTGACGTAAAATATATGATTTTGGGGTAGAACGAGCTACTTTAGCCAACCAACCTAGCTATGCCGGGTTACGACGCCGAGAATTGCAAAAAACCCCTAGATCGGCGGTCGTTTCCCTGCTTTAATTTCGTTTTTACTATAAATAGTAAGTTTTAGTTTGGTTATAACTCTTCATCCGTCGAGCTTTAGGAGTTGCGCCCAACGTGAAAAGAGCTTAGAATAATTAGGAGAACAGTTTGGTGAAGCCAAATAAGATACTTACTATTTTTGGCCGAAAACCTTGCGCACTAGTAGACATCACGACCGTCTATAAATAGTAAGTCGGGGATTCTAGGAGTTCTAGTTGTAGTTTGATTCCGATTTCTTTCCCATTGCTTGGTACCCCTATTTAAAGGGTTGTGAACTCGTTTTTAGTCATCAATTAATCAATTCCGAATTTCTTAGAATTTATTTTTATTTTCTGCTTTCTTTCCTCGTGGATTCGAGAAGTCTCTGTGAGGAGTCCAGAGAAGCTCCGTTGATTCAGAGTAGTTATCCTCATCACGTTCATCCATGCGTCAATTGGTATCAAAGCGAGGATTCGCCTAGGGCCGATGGCAAACAATGAAGGTATGAATCAAAATCCTGTGAACGGTGATCCAGAGATTCGCTATCTTTCGGAAAGAATGGAAGCTTTCCACCGGGAGAGTCAGTTGACCATGCAAGGGCTGCAGGTAACCCTCGACCGTCTTACAGATGCGCTACTTTCGCCCCGAGCATTAGGCGGTGCTCCACCACCCATGGTTGCTGTACGACACAACCCCGATTTTTGTAGAGCACTAATAGTGACAAACCGTAGGGCTACACCAGATGATTCGAGTTCTAGCAACGAGGACCTTAATGAGGGTTTTGCCCGATGACTAATCCATGGAAGCGATCATCTAGATCGTGCTAAAAGAGACTATCGAGGTAAGGCTGAACTTCCTAGTTTTAATGGTTTATTACGTATAGAAAATTTTCTCGATTGACTAGCCAAAGTAGATAGATATTTTGATTATATGGACATGCTAGATCATAAAAGGATAAAATTGGTAGCGTTTAAATTAAAATCTGGTGCTTTTGCATGGTGGGAACAATTACAACTCTCACGAGCCCGCCAGAACAAGGTGCCCATCTCATCATGGCAAAGGATGAGACGTCTTCTTCAATCACAATTTCTCCCCAGTGATTATAAGCAGATACTATTCCAGCAATATTAAAATTACCGACAAAGAAATCGAACCGTCATAGATGACATTGAAGAATTCCAGCGGTTGGCTACAAGAAACGATCTGTCAGAATCCGAGTCATAGAAGGTGGCACAATTTATAGGTGGGTTGCGGCCGACAAATCAGGACCGAGTTCAGATGTACCCAGTCGGGACAGTTGATGAAGCAGTTCAATTGGCGGGTAGGGCAGAAACACAACTTGCAAGAGCTCCTACTCGTCCATATCCTTCAACTCGACCCCCCGTGATGGGTCTTATGCAAGATCCAGTGCTAGCATGAGGAAAAGATCCAGTAGGAGAACGTCCTCAACTTCCTACAACCGCAAACCGTGATACGGGGAGTGGCTCATACAGACCTCAACGTGTAGCACCCACAACAGTGGGCCCGAGTAGGGTTCCAAATCCTTATGCTATGCCAAGGTCGAACAATTATTACCGCTGTGGCCAGCCAGACCACTTATCAAACACATGTCCTCAACGTCCCGCAACAAACTTGACTATAAATGAAGGGGGCACTGAAGATGAGGCCGCAGAAGAAGGCCATGGCTATGATGAACATGAGCAAATCACTGAAGAAATAGCAGGTGACGATGAAATGACGGACGATGATCATGGCGAATTTTTAGTTGTGAGGCGATTACTGTATACCCCACGAACGAAATTACATCCACAGCGACATAATATATTTCGTACTCGGTGCACTGTCAACGGAAAGGTCTGTGATGTAATCATATACAGTGGTAGTAGCGAGAATATCGTCTCAAGGGTAATGGTGGACAAGTTGCGGCTACCAACGATGAAACATCCTTCCCCATACTCAATTGGCTAGATAAAAAAGGTAAATGAGACCAAGGTAACTGAACAATGCACTATCTCATTTTCAATTGGTAAAAATTATAAAGATCAAATACTTTGTGACGTGGTTGATATGGAAGCTTGCCACATGCTACTCGGTTGACCCTGACAGTCAGACCGTGATGCGACACATCGGGGACGAGACAATGTCTACGTATTCGTCAAGGATAGTTGAAAAATAATCCTTGCCTCTATGGCACCGGAGAACCACCCTGAAGCTTTTAAAGTGGAGAGGAGTTCCCTCTTGACCATTCGAGATTTCATGGAGGAATCCAATGAAACCGGCGAGATATACGCCGTAGTGGTGAAGGGCGAGGAAGAAGAACCCTCAAACATCCCTCCAAGTTTAAGACTGTTGCTAAATGAATTCAAAGAAGTCTGGCCTGAGAATTTACCTGATGGATTATCCCCCATGAGGGACATTCAACATCACATAGACCTCGTCCCTAGGGCTAGCCTGCCCAACCGCCCTCATTATCGGATGAGTCCGAAGGAGTGTGAGATACTTCAGGGGCAAGTGGAGGAATTGATCCGTAAGGGTCTCTTGAGAGAGAGCATGAGCCCATGTGTCGTACCAACATTATTAACGCTAAAAAAAGATGGAAGCTGGCGCATGTGTGTCGACAGCCGAGCAATCAACAAAATTGCTATCACATATCAGTTCCCAATATCACGGTTGGACGACATGCTCGATATGCTAGAAGGGGCCAAGGTGTTCTCTAAACTAGATCTGAGGAGCGGGTACCATTAGATTCGTATCCGACCCAGTGATGAGTGAAAAATGACATTCAAGACCAAGGAAGGGTTGTATGAGTGGCTGGTCATGCCCTTCAACCTATCGAACACACTAAGTACTTTTATATGGTTGATGAATCAAGTGCTAAACCGTTTACTGGCCGATTTGTGACAGTATATTTTGATGACATATTGATATATAGCCAGGATGAGGCGGAGCATAGGAAACATCTCAGTCAGGTGTTACAGGTCCTACAAATTAACAAGTTGTGCCTCAACTTGAAGAAGTGTAGTTTTTCAATTGACGGTCAGTTGTTTCTAGGATTTGTTGTAACGTCCACAGACATTCGTGTGGACGATGAAAATGTGCGAGCTATTGGGGAATGGCCGATCCCGACAAACATTCATGAGGTGAGGAGTTTTCACAGGTTGACGACTTTCTATTGTCGATTTGTGCAAGATTTTAGCACCATAGTCGCACCTATAACAGATTGCATGAAAAAAGGACCATTTCAGTGGACCGATAAAGCTAACAAGAGCTTTCATGAGATTAAGCATCGTTTGTCTACAACACCGGTCTTGGTGCTTCCTAATTTCGACAAATTATTTAAGGTTGAGTGTAACGCTTCATACGTCGGAATTGGAGGAGTATTATCACAGGAAGGCAGGCCGGTAGCCTTTTACATCAAGAAGCTCAGCGAAGCCCGAAAGAAGTGGTCGACTTATGAGCTTGAGTTGTATGCAGTTGGTCAGGCACTGCAACATTGACGACATTATCTGATTCAAAGAGAATTTGTTCTGTACACTGACCATCAAGTATTAAAGTTTATTAATAGTCAGACTAACGTGAATCGTGTGTATGCTAGATGGGTTGCATTTTTACAGCAATTCACATTCGTTCTGAAGCACAAGTCAGGGCAGTAGAACAAGGTGGCTGATGCACTTAGTCGTCGTGCTTCACTACTTGTTACGATGAGCAACAAAGTGGTCGGCTTCGACTGTCTCAAGGAGCTGTATGCCGAGGATGAGGACTTCAAAGATTCTTGAATGAAGTGCCAAGAAGGTCACCTTAATGACCTTCATATACAGGACAATTTTCTCTTCAAAGAGAATCGATTGTGCATCCCCCAAAGTTCTCTGAGGGAGCAGATTATTCAAGAGCTACATGGAGGTGACCTCGGTGGATACTTTGGGCGAGACAAGATGCGAGCTCTTGTGGAAGAGCGGTATTACTGGCCGCAATTAGTACGTGATGTGGGAAAAGCCGTACAACGTTGTCATGTTTGTCAGACCCCCAATGGACAATCTCAGAATACGGGCCTCTACACCCTGTTACCTGTGCCTGACGGTCCTTGGGAGGATTTATCAATGGACTTCGTACTTGGTCTCCCACGAACACAACGTGGTATGGATTCGGTGTTCGTGGTCGTATATCGTTTCTCCAAGATGACACACTTTATCCCATGCAAGAAGACCCTCGATGCAACACACATAGCGAATCTATTCTTCAGGGAGGTCGTACGGCTACACGGGGTCCCCAAAACCATTACTTCTGATCGTGACACAAAGTTCATTAGCCACTTTTGGCGGACTTCGTGGACTCGATTCGATACACGACTTCAATTCAGCACTGCTTATCACTCATAGACTGATAGGCCGACCGAAGTTGTGAATCGCACGTTGGGAAACCTCCTTCGCTGTATTTTAGAAAAAAAACCGAAGCAGTGGGATTTGGCCCTGTCTTAAGCAGAGTTTGCATTCAACAACATGGTGAACCGCTTAACAGGGAAATCACTGTTTCAGATTATCTATGGACGAGTGCCTTGCCACATGCTTGACTTGGTCCCTCTGCCCAAGCACCCAGGCACGAGTATTGCAGCTGAACATATGGTAGACAAAATCATGGGTATCCATGCGGAAGTGCAGACCAAGCTACATGCCTCGAACGAGAAGTACAAGGAACAAGCGGATAAGCACCGGCGACAAAAAGTGTTTGAGGTGGGCGACCGAGTTATGGTCCATCTGCGCAAAGAAAGATTTCCGACCGGGATGTACAACAAGTTGAAAAATAAGAAGATTGGACCCGTCCCAATCATTCGAAAGATCAATGACAATGCTTTGTTGTTGATCTTCTAGACGACATGGCGATCTCACGGACTTTCAATGTCATAGACCTGACCGAGTATCATGAACCAGCGCAAGATGAGAACTCGAGGATGAGTTCTTTGAAGTGGAGGGGACTGATGTAGAGAGGGTCGCAGACAGTTTCATGGCCAAGATGGATCAGAAAAGGCCCGGTCGACGACAGAAGTGACTCGAACCGTCGGACCTTAGATCGGGTGTATCTCACAATCCGGAATGAGTTACCTGACGTAAAATATATGATTTTGGGGTAGAACGAGCTACTTTAGCCAACCAACCTAGATATGCTAGGTTGCAATGCTTGGAATTGCGAAAAACCTTGGATCGACGGTCATTTCCCTGCTTTAATTTCGTTTTTACTATAAATAGTAAGTTTTAGTTTGGTTATAACTCTTCATCTGTCGGGTTTTAGGAGTTGTGCCCAACGTGAAAAGAGCTTAGAATAATTAGGAGAACGGTTTGGTGAAGCCAAATAGGACACTTACTATTTTTGGCCGAAAACCTTGTGCACTAGTAGACATCACGACTATCCATAAATAGTAAGTTTACTATTTATAGTAAGTCGCGGATTCTAGGAGTTCTAGTTGTAGTTTGATTCTAATTTCTTCCCCATTGCTTGGTACCCCTATTTAAAGGGTTGTGAACTCATTTTTAGTAATCAATTAATCAATTCTGAATTTCTTAGAATTTATTTCTATTTTCTACTTTCTTTCCTCGTGGATTCGAGAAGTCTTTGTGAGGAGTCCAGAGAAGCTCCGTGGATTCGGAGTAATCATCCTCATCACGTTCATTCCTGCGTCACTCTCCCTTGGAAATACAGAGAAAATCTCTTGCCCACACCTTAGAAATATTTTCCAATATTCACCTTAACCCTAGAATAGCCCTAGGGACCCTTATTTATAGTTTAGACAACTTACCTTTCGAACCCTTGCGAAAGGCGACACAAAAATCTGCAGTTCGCATCAAATTCAGAAATGACTCTGCGTAACCACGACCGATCAAGCAGACTGTACGACCGGTCGAGCATGAGCTACGACCGGTCGAGCACCTCGGAACCAAAAACCTTATGCTCGTGGACTTTGAGTTGTGCCAGTCCACGACTGGTCATGACCGGTCGAGTGGGCTCCACGACCGGTCGAGCAGGGGCCATGACCGGTCGTGTGCGGCCCCAGATGTGACTCCACTTATCAACAATCTCCCACTTGGAGACACATCGCCATAAACCTTTATCTTCTTTATCCAGAATACACCACCTCCTCGTCTTCAAGCCTGAATATCAATCAAAGCTGAACAGAGCTTCAGCTTCTCCTGTGTGACTACCTTGGTCAGCATATCAGTAGGATTCTCACTTGTATGAATCTTCTCTAGAACAATCGATCCATCTTTCAGTAACGAACGTATGAAGTGATATCTGATGATAATATGGTTGGTCCTTGAATGAAAGGCTGAATTCTTAGCCAAGTGTATTGCACTCTGACTGTCACTGTACAGCTTGCAATCTGCATGTTTCTTACCCAACTCCTCCATAAAACCTTGCATCAACACTATTTCCTTGCATGCTTCTGTAACCGTAACATATTCTGCTTCCGTCGTATTGATAGATACTATCTTTTGTAACTGAGAGACCTAATTGACTGCAGCACTACCTAAAGTAAAGGCATAACCTGTAGTGCTTCTTCTGTTGTCGATATCTCCTGCCAAATCTGAATCCACTTAGCCTTGTAGCTTGATTTCCGATCCACCATAACAGAACCCTACATCCTTAGTACCTACCAGGTATTTAAGGATCCACTTCACAGCTTCCTAATGTTCTTTCCCACGGTTGTTCATGAACCTGTTAACAACTCCCACTGCTTGAGCAACGTCTGGTCTCGTGCTCACCATAGCATACATGAGACTCCCAATAGTTGACGCGTATGGGACTTTAGTCATGTAGTCTCGTTCCTCCTGCATCTTTGTCTCTTGCTCCTTAGAGCTTGAAGTTGTTGGCTAATGGAGTGCTAACTGGCTTAGCACCTCCCATATTGAATCGATCAAGTACCTTGGCTATGTACTCTGCCTGTGACAAAACTAATTTCTTTTTTTCCCTGTCACGCTTTATCCTCATGCGTAGGATTTGTTTTGCAGCTCCTAAATCCTTCATGAAAAATTCTCTAGACAGTTGTCTTTTGAGATCTGAGATATCCTTCATGCTTGAACCAGTCACAAGCGTGTTATCAACGTACAAAAGAAGGATGGTGTATGACGTATCAAACTTCTTCAAATAGCAACAGTGGTCAGCATGACATCTCCTGTAATCATTTTCCGACATGAAACTGTCGAACTTCTTGTACCACTACCTCAGGGCCTGCTTCAGGACATATAAGCTCATCTTCAGTCTGCACACTTTGTTCTCCTTTCCTGGTTCCACGTATCATGTCGGCTGATGCATATATATCTCTTCTTCAAGGTCCCTATGAAGAAATGCTGTCTTAACATCTAGCTGCTTTAGATGTAAGTCTTTTGTAGCCACTATACTCAAGACCATGCGAATCGTAGACATTTTCACTACCGGTGAAAATATTTCAGTGAAATCGATACCTGCCTTTTGTTGAAACTCTTTCACAACCAGTCTGGCCTTGTACGGTTTCGAACCATCGTGCTCCTCCTTCAGTCTGTAAACTCACTTGTTATGAAGAGCTCTCTTACCCTTAGGTAGAATGTCTAGCTCTCATGTATGATTAGACTCAAGAGAGTCTATGTCATCATCCATGGCCTGCTCCCACTTAACCCATATATCCGACTGTAATACCTTTTCAAAATACTTTGGTTCACCATTATCTATTAGGAGTAGATAATGTAAGGAGGGTGAGTATCGGATCATGGGTCTCCTCTCCCAAGTAGACCTCCTCACAACCGGTGTATGCGGCTCTGCCTCATAATGTTCCTGTGCATGATTATCCTATGGTGGTGTAACACCCGTGTCCGGTAACTCTTCCATCTCTACGAATTCTTTCTCCTCGGCCTTATTTTCCTGCACACTGTTCTTATGCATCACTTTTTCATTGAAGACTACGTCCTTGCTTCTGATGATTTTCTTATTTTCTGCATCCCGAAACCAGTAGCCAAAATCATGCTGCCTATACCCTATAAACGTGCACCTCCTGGACTTCGCGTCCAACTTATTTCTGTGCTATGCATCAATGTGAACATATGAAGTGCAACCGAATACTTTGAGATGTTCAAGGTTCACTTCTTTTCCAGTCCACGTTTCTTCTGGTAGCTTACCATCTAATGGTGCTGAGGGACTTCTATTGATGAGATATGCAGCAGTATTCACAACATCTACCCAAAAGGTCTTGGACAATCCTACATGTAACCTCGTGCTCCTGGCGCGCTCAAGGATGGTCCTGTTACTGCGCTCAGCCACACCATTTTGCTGCGGTGTCTCTAGAATCATTTTCTGATGTTTGATTCTATTTGCTGCACAATACTTCTCAAATCTCTTATCACAGTACTCTCCCCCATTATCAGATCTGAGACATTTTACTGTTTTACTTGTCTCATTTTCTACCATAACTTTTCAATTCTTAAATGCATCAAATACATTAGATTTGTGCTTTAAGAAATAGACCCATAGTTTTCTACTAGCATCATCAATAAAGGAAACAAAATAACGCGAGCCACCAAGAGATAATACCTGTGCCAGTCCCCACACATCAGTGTGTACAAGCTCCAACATATGTGTCTTTGGAGTGCGTCCTGTTTTCTTAAAGCTTACTCTCTTCTGCTTGCCATACACGCAGTTCTCGCAGAATTTCAAGTCAGCCCTGGTAGATTCCCTTTTGACAATAGCACTTTCATCCCTTTCTCACTTATATGTCCCAACCTCTGATGTCATAATTGCCCATTCACTACAGTTGATGCGACTGCGAGTGAACTATACGATCTTGAAGTCACATACAAAATACCTTCCTTCTTGCCTCGAGATATCACCAAAGCACCTTTTGTGATCTTCCAGGATTCACTAGTGAAGGTCGTCACATAACCGGTATTGGCTAACTGCCCCACTGAGATCAAGTTCCGTTTCAAACTCAGTATATGTCTGACATTCTTCAACTTCAAAACCGTTCTGTCTTTCTGATTAACATGAACGTCTCCCTTTCCAACAATACTGCATAACTCATCATCGCCCAGGTAGACTCTCCCAAAGTCACCTGACACATAATCACGCAGAACTTTCTTACATGAAGTGCCATGAAACGAAGCACCTGAGTCTATAACTTAAGACTCATTCCTCGCATCAAGAGACAAGATCAACGCCTCTGTGTCACTCTCCTCAGATAGATTCACTGAATCCTTCCTGCCTTGAGAGTTTTCTTCTTGTTTCTTAAGTGCCCTGCAATCATGTTTCATGTGCCCCTTCTTGCCACAATGCCAACACCCATCTTTATCTTTTGGTCCCTTGGACTTCTTCTTCGACTTTGAATGCCCGTGTTTGTTGCCTCATTTGTTCAGCGATCTTCCTCTTCCTTCAATGTTTAGAGCATTCCCTGAATCCCCTGAAACTCCTGATGCCTTTCTTCTAGATTCTTCACTGAGAATTAGACCGGCCACATCATCAAATTTCAGCTTTGTCTACCCTGAAGAATTGCTCATAGTAATTACCAAACCATCCCAACTGTCTGGCAAACTAGATAAGATTAATAACGCCCTGACCTCATCCTAAAAAATAATGCCAACGGATTCCAACTGGCTCGTGACTGTATTGAACTCATTTAGATGTTCAGCCACGCTCCCACCATCTGACATCTTCATGTTACTAGCTATTTCATAAGATGAACCTTGTTGGACACAGGGGGTTTTTCATACATGGTGGCTAGGGCTTCCATTAATTCTTTTGTAGTTTTTATCTTGGATATGTTGAAGGCGACGCTTTTAGACAAAGAGAGTCGGATCGTTCCTAAAGCCTTCCTATCCAGTAAAAACTATTCATCATCTGTCATCTTTTCTGGTTTCTTCTCTTTTCCTCCTAGAGGAATATAGAGGTCATTCTGATACAGATAATCCTCCATCCGCATCTTCCAGAAAGTAAAGTTTGAACCATCAAACTTCTCAATTATAGTTTTTCCTTCTTCCGTCATCGCTCCCAATAGAACTAAACCAATAGCTCTGATACCAGTTGTTGCACAGCACGTCAACAATGCAGTGAACCGAGATCCAATCTCAAGTCTCACCCACAAACGATAAACAGGAAGAAATATAAACTAGAAACAGATCAAAGTAATCAAAACAAACCACAAGACAAGATATACGTGGAAAAACCCCTAACTAGGGTAAAAAACCACGGATGCAAACTTTCACTATGAAGAAAAATGAAGATTACAAGGTAATATACTAACCTCTCCCTTGGAAATACAGAGAAAATCCCTTGCCCACACATTAGAAATATTTTTCAATATTTACCTTAACCCTAGAATAGCCCTAGGGACCCCTATTTATAGTTTAAGCAACTTCCCTTTCGCACCCTTGTGAAAGGCGATACAAAAATTCGCAGTCTGCATCAAATTCGAAAATGACTCTGCGTAACCACGACTGGTCGAGCAGACTACACGACTGGTCGAGCGGACCCCACGATCGGTCAAGCATGAGCCATGACTAGTCGAGCACCTTGGAACCAAAAACCTTATGCTCGCTGGACTTTGAGTCGTGCCAGTCCACGACTGGTCACGATCGGTCGAGTGGGCTCCACGACCGATCGAGCAGGGGCCACGACCGGTCGTGCGCGGCCCCAGATGTGGCTCCACTTCTCAACAGGGCCCACTTGTTCCATTGTGGACTATAGTTTAAAAATTGTACAAAAAGACTCGTCCTGACTTACTGAGTCAAATTAACTCAATCTTATTAGGCTTGAAGAACACTCAAATGGGTGATCTCGTCACAACTTAGAAAAACAAACTGGACTCATATTCAACTAAATTTGGTATAAGTAACTGGGAGAAACTACATTACTCACATGAGACTTGGATGAAATTTACATTTTAACTCATCGTAAAATTTAAAAATTATTGAAAAGGGCTTGGATGCATGTTGAAAGAAATTCTTGCCCATCGTGGGGTCACTTGTAGCAATGTGTGTAATGACATGTGATTTTAGATATGTACATGGGTCCGTGTAGCATTAATTATTCAACCATATATATATATACATAGATTAACCGACTTTAACCGTTCATGTCTAGTCTAGTTTGAATCTAACATATGGTGAGTGCTTTTTATTATGGGTAGAAATCTAATTGACTTGATGTACGAGACACAAGGTAAAAAGATCATCAGGGCAGATTCTTCGAACTACCGAAGTGCTTATAGCGAGAGAAGATGAGCTAAGCAAGGAAACTAAATAATCGAGCTGAATTAGTTAACCCTGTTATGAGATGAGGCTTATCAACTGACCTCGACCTCATATGCCAATCTCGACCTCGTATTATGACGTCGACCTCGACTTCGGATGTCAACCTTGGGCTTGGAAAAGAAACATCCGGAAAGAATCTCGTACGTGCCATATATGAGCAGAACTGCATAGTGATATCTTAACAAAAAAAAAACACGTCAATCGAGGCATAATCGAATGAATATTTGGGAACATATTCCAATTCCAATACAGGCCCTTCCAGCATATCTTACGGATCTACTCAGATACGCAAGTCGTCTAACAACACCTATAAATACATCATCCCATTCGAAGGGAAGGTACACACAATCATCCCTATTCTAATTACACCTACTTTGAATCATTTTACTTGACCTAGGCATCGAAGGGTTCCCACCATAACCGACGCCCCCCAGTGTGCTATTATTTTACATTAAAGTACAAGTATCCAATAGCTCACAGGAGGTGAAACAGGATCGACCAGATTTGATCGATAACACTTTTCATTTATAAATCAAGTCATTTAACCATTGTTTTTTAAGATAAATAATCAAATACCCTAGCATTTTATATGTTCATCAAACCAACCGTTGAATCAACTATTCACCACTAAATGAAGATATCGACCACTTTGAATTTGGACTACCCTCATTCACACATCGAATTAAAATTCGAATCGACTCATCTTGTTCATCACTTATAAATATGCTTAACCTACCCTCAAAATTATAATCTAGGCATCTTACACCTGTGAATAGAGGTAGGCATTGAGTCGAGTCGGACGGATTGGGTTCAAATTGACTCGATCCGATTTTTCCAAGAACCTGACCCAAACTCAATTTGATCCAGGACCGAGTCCAATAGGCCCGACTCGATCTGATTCGAATCCTTGCTGGCCTGACTCGAACCGAGTTCGACTCAGTCAGGGAAATCGAGTCGGATCGAGTTGAGTCTGTCCGGTCGATTTGGACTGGGTTAACTCAAGCCGAGCCGGAGACTCTCGTGCTAGGAAGGAAACGGGAGGGAAATTGGGAGAGAGAGGGAGAGAAAGGAGGAGAGAAAAAAGGAGAGGAGGGAAATGAGGAGAGAAAGAAGGACCTTGTGCGCCGCCGCTTGGGTAGGGATGAATTAGGGTTTGCAGTTCAGGTAAAAGATGGGTAAAAGTAAAAGTTTTTTTAAAATTATTTATACTACCCGACTAGATTGGATCGAATTGGCTATTGACTCGAACTCGACTCGATGTGCGGTCGGATCTTAGTGGGTTTACTCAATCCGACCAAATCTTGGCTTTCGGTCGGGTCAGATCGGATTCGACTGGTTCGAACGAGTTGGATCCGTCGGTTCGGGTCGGATCCTGCCTAGCTCTACCCGTGAACTACTCCCTTGAATCTAGCATATATATTACTAATATAGAGTGCATAAAAAAAAACCACTAGATCTTTCCATTTGTGAAACTGCCGGTACAATAATTTGTATACATGATTAATGTGGACCCCAATTTAAAAAGTCTAAAAAGTTTGGCCTAACTCATCAAGTCGACTCCAATCAAACAGATTTTTTAGGACTCCCAAAACACTTAAATTAGCCATGAGTAAGGAAAAAAACAAAGCTTCTTTCAAACTCAACAAATGCACAAGAAAAAAAAAAAAGAAAAAAAAAAGGGCCCAACACTACTATTTTATTTTATTTAAAATGTTAAAATTAATTGAAAAGAAATTGAAAGAAAAACCTCCAGAAACCGGTCCAAGTTACTCAACTTGGCTATATATGTTGGAAGTCCAAACCAAACCGTCTGATTCTCAAGGTTAGTAAATGAGGAGGAAGCTTCCAGCAACCAGTTGCTCTCCTCCATGTGACGGTTCAGTTCTAGATGCCTTGAAAAAAATAGAAACTTCAATATTTCTTTTGATATTTGTTGTAGTAGTAATATTATGCCCCTGTAGTGTATTTTAGATGGGTATTTGTGTCTTTTCACATTGGTGGGAAAAGTCTATATAAGGGAGCTCTTGTAGTCGTAATGTAACCAAGTCAAAAGCTTGTAAGCAATATAAGAATTACAAAGTTTCTCTTCTCCTCTACGAGTCCAAAGGAGCTCAAACCCAAGGCTTTGTAAAGCCAAGATAAACTCGGCTAATATAGCCAACAACCCCAAAATCAACACATTCTTCTCCTACGAGGAGTTTTCCAGCTGATTTTCCAGAGAACTTGAGATTTTTCCAAAAAAAAACTGTTTAAGAAAAGTTTGTTTTTGTTCCTGGTTGGGAGTTGTCGTGATTTTTCTAGGAGAAATCAATTACAACAGCTTTACAAAATCAAGAAAAAATTCAATCGTAGAGCCTAATTACATTTCTAGAATGAAGTTTTGGTTTTTACTTGACCAAGTCTGATTTCTTTGAAGAAAAATCAGGTGCAAAACACATGTCTTTTCTTTGCATGAAGTTGCAGTTTTTTTTTTTTTCCTCACCAAAGAAAGAAAAAGCTATTTGTGATTTTGTTTTTTTTCAAAAAAATTACATTTTTAAAAAAAAAATCAGATCGTAGAATTTTTTTTTTCAGCTAAAAAAATCTGTTTAAAAAAAAAAAAAAAACCAGATTTTCTATTCCATCCTTCTCTCCCTTCATTAAAAAAAAAAAACCAGTTATTCCTTCCTTGAAAATAGAAAAGATGGCCAACTCAATCCATAGGTTCCTACGTTGTCTAAGGACAACTATGAAAGGTGGTGCATCCAATTGAAAGCATTGTTCGGGTCACAAGAATTATGGGAGATCGTCACTGATGGGTATATAGAACCCACTATGGAGGAAGAAGCCGCCTTCACCAATGAAGAAAAGACGGCTCTAAAAAATCAAAGGAAGAAAGATAATAAGGCTTTATTCTTCCTCTATCAACCTTTGAAAAGATTACTGAAGCGACATCAAGCAAGCAAGCTTGAGATACTCTTGGCACCATCTTCAAGGGTGTTGATCGAGTGAAGCGGGTTCGTCTTCAAACACTAAGAGCCGAGTTTGAAGCGGCGCACATGAAGGAAGGTGAAAGCATCTCTGACTACTTCTCATGTCTAATTGTTATTATTAATAATTTAAAAAGAAATGGTGAAAAAGTTGAAGACATACGTGTCATTGAAAAGGCACTGCGATCTCTCACAACCAAGTTTGAGCATGTAGTTGTGGCGATCGAAGAATCAAAGGACCTTGAAAAACTGTCCATTGAAGAACTGATGGGATCGTTGCAAGTGCATGAGCAACGAATGCAAAAGAATGCTGGTTCAACGCTTGAACATGCCTTAGAGCCTAAGTTGACTCTAAATGAACAAAAGAATGGTCATACACAACGAGGCGGCCGTGGCACTAGCAATCATGCAAGAGGCAGAGGGCGTGGATATCATCCAAGCCATCAACAAAAATAACAAAAGTTTACCAGTTTCCGTGGAAGAGGAAATGGTAGAGGCCGATTCACACGTGGTCGTGGAAACACAAAGAATATTCAATGCCACAATTGTAAGAAATTCGGCCATTATGCCTCTGAGTGTTGGAGCAAAGTGGATCAAAATGAACGATCCAACTATGCTGAAGCATCACACCATGAACAAGAAGTCTCCACACTCCTCCTAGCACAAGAAAAGGCATGTGAACAGCCAGATGTGTGGTATCTTGACACGGGTGCAAGCAACCATATGAGTGGTAACAAAGAACTGTTCGTGGAACTCACAGAAGGAGTTCGTGGTGACGTGAGTTTTGGCGACTCATCAAAGGTACCCATGATTGGCAAAGGAAAAGTTAAAATCTATCAGAAGAATGGTGAGCCAAATTACATCTCTAATGTGTATTACGTACCAAACATGAAAAATAATATCCTCAGTATCGGCCAACTCCTTGAGAAGGGGTATATCATACACATGGAGAATCATTCTCTCTCCATAAGAGATGCTCACAGGAGACTTGTGGCTCAAGTTCAAATGGCGAAGAATCGCATGTTTCCGCTCCATATCAACACAAAGGCTGAGAACTGTTTTTATGGACTCGTGAAGAATGATTCATAGAGATGGCATCTTCGTTTTGGGCATCTCCATTTCAGTGGCCTTAAACTCTTATCCTCATCAAGCATGGTGCATGGCTTGTCGGCTATTGAAGCTCCAGAACATGTGTGTGAGGCGTGCACACTCGGCAAGCAACCAAGGAACTCCTTCCCAAGTGGAGTGTTCATAAGGGCAAAGGAACCACTTCAGTTGGTTCACACTGATATTTGTGGACCACTTGAAACACCCTCTCTTGGAGGTAATAGATATTTTATTACCTTCATTGATAATTTCAGCAGAAGACTTTGGGTGTATTGCATCAAAGAAAAATCTTCTGCTTTCACTATTTTTAAAATGTTCAAAGCTCGTGTTGAAGTTGAAGTGGTCACAAAATTAAAGTACTTAGATATGACAGAGGTGGAGAGTACACCTCAAATGCATTTCGAGATTTTTGCAGGGAGCATGACATTAAGCAACAACATACCGCATTTACACGCCATAACTTGAATGGAATTGCGAAGAAGAACCGCACCATCCTCGACATGACGAGGACCATGCTAAAGGAAAAAGGCCTGCCAAAGAGCTTCTGGGCAGAGGCAGTTGCATGTACTGCCTACTTGCTCAATTGGTATCCAACCAATAGCGTCAGAAACATGACACCACAGGAAGCATGGAGTGACTACAAACTGAGCGTGACGCACCTAAGGATCTTTGGGTGTGTCGCATACGCTCAAGTTCCAGAAGCAAGAAGAAGGAAGCTTGATGATCGTGGCGAAAAGTGCATTTTCATCGGCTACAGTGAAGCATCTAAAGCCTACAAGCTCTACAATCCACTAACCAATAAAGTAGTGGTGAGTAGAGATGTGGTCTTTAGTGAGGAAGAAGCTTGGAAATGGAACAATGAAGTATCGACCAAAAATATTCTAGTCGAAACTGAAGAACATGAAGAAAGGCATGACCGTCAAGAGCAAATGCCCACAACACCTTCTTCGGCCGCATCATCAGTACACAGAAGTCCAGGAGTACATTCCATCACTCCTGAAAGCACTCCATCAAGTCAAAATTCAGCCAGCTTGTCCTCACCCATGGCACCCATAAAAATGAAAAGCTTAAACGGCATTTATGAGCAAACCGAAGAGGTCAATCTTTTCTGCCTGTATGCAGATCATGAGCCTCTGACATTTCAGGAGGCCATAAAAGAAGAATGTTAGAGAATTGCTATGAAAGAAGAAATTCATGCCATTGAGAAAAATGACACATGGGAGCTGACTACGCTTCCTAATGGCCAGAAAACTATTGGCGTCAAATGGGTGTACAAGATCAAGAGAAATGCTGATGGTGAGATCGATCGCTACAAGGCAAGGCTCGTAGCAAAGGGCTATAAACAAAAGTACGGGGTGGACTATGAAGAAGTCTTTGCTCCTGTTGCTCGCCTTGACACTGTGAGGATGATTATCTCCCTTGCAGCCCATCACAGTTGGATGATCTACCAACTGGATGTAAAATATGTATTCCTGAATGAAATTCTTAAAGAAGAGGTCTATGTTGACCAACCTGAAGGTTTTGTTATGCAAGGGGAGGAACACAAGGTGTATCGATTGAAGAAAGCCCTCTATGGGTTGAAGCAAGCTCCACGTGCTTGGAATGCACGCATCGACAACTATCTTCAAGAGAACGGCTTCGCCCAATGTCTATATGAGCATGCAGTTTACATAAAAAAGAATGCTCATGGCGATATACTTATAGCATGCCTATATGTTGATGATTTCTTGTTTACGAGGAAATGAAGTAGATCAATGTTTGATGAATTCAAGAAGGCTATGTTTAAGGAGTTCGAGATGACTGACGGATGTCTTATGTCCTTTTTTCTGGGCATTGAAGTGAAGCAACAACATGGTGGCATCTATATATCTCAGAAGAAGTATGCCAAGGAATTGCTTGAAAAGTTCAAGATGACTGATTGCAATGCCGTAAACACACTGTAGCAACGGGCTTAAAACTGACAAAGGACTGAGAAGGAAGAAACGTTGATTCGACTATGTTCAAGAGTCTAATTGGAAGCCTAAGATACCTCACAATCACAAGGCCAGATATCGTCTACAGTGTTGGGCTTCTAAGTAGGTACATGGAAGCACCAAAAGAATCACATTGGCTAGCTGCAAAAAGAATCCTCAGGTACATCAAAGGAACAATGGAATTTGGTCTGTTCTATCCATACGATGATGAAGCAATACTGTATGGATACTCAGATAGTGATTGGGGAGGTGACCAAGATGAAAGAAAAAGCACCACTGGCTATGTATTCTATCTTGAAACGACTGCTTTCACATGGAATTGAAGAAGCGAGAGTGTGGTCGCCACATGTCCACATGTGAAGCATACGTAGCTTGACATCGTCCCTTTGTTTGTGAAGGAATTTGGTTGAGAAACCTACTAAAGGAACTGAAGCATCCACAGGAAGGATCCATAGTTATATATGTGGATAACAAGTCTGCAATCGAACTAGCCAAAAATCCGGTGCAGCATGGAAGAAGCAAACACATTGATACCTGATACCATTTTCTGAGAGATCATGTGAAGCAGAAAACGATGAAATTGGAGTATTATCATACTACGGAACAGGTGGCGGATATTTTCACAAAGGCATTACCGACAGATGCATTCAAACGACTAAGAACAATGCTTGGAATGAAGCCGGTTTTGGTTTGAAGGGGAGTGTTGGAAGTCCAAACCAAACCGTCTGATTCTCAAGGTTAGTAAATGAGGAGGAAGCTTCCAGCAACCGGTTGCTCTCCTCCATGTGGTGGTTCAGTTCTAGATGCCTTGAAAAAACAGAAACTTTAATATTTCTTTTGATATTTGTTGTAGTAGTTAATATTATGCCCCTGTAGTACTGTATTTTAGATGGGTATTTGTGTCTTTTCACATTGGTGGAAAAAGTCTATATAAAGGAGCTCTTGTAGTCGTTTGTAACCAAGTCAGTAAGCTTGTAAGCAATATAAGAATTACAAAGTTTCTCTTCTCCTCTACGAGTCCAGTGAGCTCAAACCCAAGGCTTTGTAAAGCCAAGATAAACTCTGGCTAATATAGCCAACAATATAGACTTTCAAGCTGAGTTGGTTTTTTGAGTACCTTTTAAAAGTATAAGGTGTACACATGGACACGAACTACGAGGATGGTGATTCCTCAAGTCCCTTTCATGCCAAGACAGAGCCAAGAACAAGCGATGCACCTGACAATGAATTGACTTCGTTGGAACTTAATTTATATATAACATACTAAAAAATATATATAATAAATAAATAAATTCGCACTTTTAAATATACACATTGGTTTCAGTGTATCAATGGACTCTATCTATATATGTAAATGATATTCTCTTAGCAAGCAACCCCAAAAGCAACACGTTCCTCGAAAGGCCTTAAGAAGCTATTTGTAGAGTATTTGAACTCTACCAAGAAAGAAAGACTACTATAGATTGATAGATAGACAGATGGGGAGAAGACCATGTTGCTCTAAGGTAGGAATCAATAGAGGAGCATGGTCTGCTCAGGAAGATAGAATCCTACGTAATTACATTAACAGACATGGAGAAGGAAAATGGAGAGACCTTTCTAAGAAAGCAGGTGAAGTAATTTGGTTTTTCAATTTTTTTTTTTTCTTTTTCTTTTTATGTTTTTGGATCTTGGGTTTTTCTTAATGTTGTAGAAGGGTTGATTTGTAGGTTTGAATCGGTGTGGTAAGAGTTGCAGGCTTAGGTGGTTGAATTATTTGAGACCAGATATCAAGAAGGGAAACATCTCCACTGATGAGGAAGATCTGATCATCAGACTCCATAAGCTCCTTGGAAACAGGTTTTATTTATTTATTTAAAACTCTTTCAGGTTTCATGATTACCCACTAACATATCAAGTCACTTAGTTTGAAAATCAGGCCAGTATACTCATTGGTTGGGACATAATGTTCTTAATGAATCTACAGCTGATGGTCTGACTCAATCTAAGATCTCCGTCGCAAAATCTGTCGTAAATTTGCGATTTTGGCATAGTGTTTCTTGACAGGTGATTCCATTTTGAGGCATACCATTTGCATAGGTTATAAGAAATTCAATATATGGAACATGTTGGCAAGGCGAGAAAAGGAGTGTTGGAAAGATCAGTAACAACCACTGCATGTGATCATATCTCTATTCGTAATTGCTTTTAGCAAAAAATTACAAGTGTTAAATTTTTTATTTTTTTTAGAAGTATTTAAAGAACAAACTACATTTTAATATAAACTAAGAGAATTAGGGTTTGTTTGGACACATTGAGAAACACAAGGTTTGAAGACAAATTCCTCGTTCTACCACATCCACCTGAAATCTCCAATTTCTTAAGCGGAATCTTCATTTTATGAAACAAATATTGCGTTTTGTCCAAACGGGCCATTAGGTTCATTGATTTTTTGTTTTTTTTGTTTTTTTTTTTGTTTTTTTTTTTTTTTTTTGCTTCTTATTTCAAAAGGTTGCAAATGCTTATACTTTTACAACCTTTTACAAAAACATACTACATTTCTATTATAACAGCAGATATCTACAAGTTACCACTTGCCATATCTCGTTCCTTTATTGGAGTGATTGAGATTTTGCATTTTTGTAGATGGTCAATCATCGCTGGAAGGTTGCCTGGGCGAACAGACAACGAAATCAAGAACTACTGGAACACGAAATTGAGTAAGAGGATCAAAGGCCAGTCCACTAAACTGATCACCCAAGTGAACCCTAAAAAACCTGATGAGAATGAGAAGAATAAGGACTCCGCGGAACCACCGATCAAGCCAGGACCCAAAGTGAATGAACCCCACCAAGTGATTCGAACCAAGGCGACACGATGCACGAAGGTTTTTCTCCTGCCGCAACAATACGAGACGATCAAGAAAGATATGGAGCCCATGTGTTACGGACCATCTCCGACGTTCATTCCCCACGAAGATGATTCCATGAATTTTTTGATGGATTTTGATATGGTGGAGCTTCTAGCATGGGACGTTTTAGATTCTGATTTGGCGCAGCTTTGTGGTGACCCTGGAATGAAGGAGAATGTGATTGGTGGAGATGATGGGGCCCATGACTTGTCCTCATGTTATAATGTTCATCCCTTCTCATTGAGTGATGTAATGCTTGATGATGGGAGGGGAAGAGATTCTCTTGCAAGTAATAATGTAGCATCAGAGCTAGAAATTGCATCCTTAAATACTTGTTTGGAAGAGATCTAATGATGTGTAGGGGGGTCATTTGTACTAGATTAGACTAATTATCCATCAATAGAATGATATTTCATGATATTTGGTTCAACCAAATGCACCCGAAGGGAGTGTTTAGTTGTTTGTTTTTATATTTCTTGGCTTAGTAATTCTTAGCTAGAGAGTAGGCTTTTTATCTTCTTCTTTTTTCACTCAATTGTGGGCTCTTCCGTTTCTATTTGTTTTTCTTGAGCAGGTTCGCCTTTAATATATAGGTAATAAAAGAGGTTTTGTACTTACATTCTTAAAAAGGAAAAGAAAAAAGAAAAAAAGAACTCACACTTTTATGTTGGTATATAAATTTCCCATGAATTCCACTCCCTAGCCTTTCCTAAAAAGACTTACCCTAAATAAAAAGCTAGTGAATGAAAAGTACAAGGAATCAAAACAAGATTTTAAACTTTTTCCAAGTTTCACCGGAAAACTCCATGCACCAACCAAATAAAATTTGGTTTTCTTAGCGCAAGGTCTTGTGAATTCACAACGATTTGCACACAAGGGTTAGAGAATTATCTAACATTACCTAAACATAGAAACTAGGGAATCAATTTCTGACAAGGGGAAAAGGCATGTGAATTCTATTTTATTTTATTTTTTAATTTTTTTAAAAAGGAAAATTTCATTCAAAAAATAAAGAACTATACAACAGGAAACATATAGATTCAGGCAAGCCTTAAGCCCCAAAAGACAGCCCAGGCTTGCCTATCCTCTACCCCTCAAAAGCTCCTATACAACTAGTTCCCCTGCTCTGGTTTGAAATTGTGTGGTGGGATACCATTCCCATAGTAAACGCATTGATGTTCATTATCATTTTATCCGGCAGATGCTAGAAGAAGGTGGTGTTACTCTTAAGAAGATTTTCACCAGTGAAAATTCAGCAAACATAATTGTGAAGGTGGTTCACGTAAAGAGAAGTTTAGCTTTTGCTCGACTTCCTTGGGCTTAGCAAAGGATGAATGAAGATGAAGTGTGCACGAAAAGTGACAATGATGGTTCTACTATGAAGAAATTTAGAAATGGGGATAACAACTTGGAACAATGGAGATGTAAGATTAAAGCCATGGTGGAGATTATTGATTGAGTGCCTTCAATCTAGTGCTGAAACAGGGTTTTCAACTTGATCGACAGTTTGGTCAATTCAATAAAAAAAATTCAAAAAAATACAAGTTTACTCTCTGGACACTTTCGATTCGATTGACAGTTTGCATAATTTCTGTGTAAGCACGCAATTTTGTTGTTAATTCTGTACGGGGGGTTATATAAACCATGTTAATACGGTATCATTGTTAATGAGATCGTGTAACTTTTTGTTTATAATGAATTAGGATTTTCACATCTGTAAGTTATTATATCTTTTTGTAACTTTCTGTTTATAATGAATTAGTTGTAGTTGTCACTCGATGCCATAATTTTTTCCCACAAGAATTTTTCCATGTAAAATTAATGTTTTCTGTGATTGGTTGAATTTTCTTTTCCTATGGCATCGTGTGATTTCATCTAATATTACTTCTGCACCGAACAAGTTACATTAGAGCTTGTTGCATTCGTAACATACAATGCTTCTATATTCTCACCCAATTTGTAAAGGAAATAGAGTTTTCACTTTAAGTTTCTTATTCGTTGAAAAGGTCAATTCAGGGGTGAATATAGCCATTAGTACCACTGTCGTATTAACTTGGACAACGATAACTTTAACCTTTTCTATTATAGTCACCCGCATGTCAAGGCAAGTTGCATCACAACATCACAAGCAACATGCCTTTCACCACTGTAGGATATTGCGACCTCTCGCCCTCATCAACATGCTAAAGTTTTAATTCGATAGCAGGTGGAGCCCACGGTGAAGTTTGTTATACATCCATACTCTCCGTTCCGTTCATAACGTCATTACTACTGGGAAGAACTGAAAACACAAATATTACCCTGATTCAAAACTTCTGAAAAAGGCCCATTTCTCACAATTACGGTATTTTACCCCTCGTGGACGTTCAATCCTCACGTTTTGGGCTCACTTGAATATTGGATGCAGCTCTTTTGGCCATATGTCCTCGAGAAATGAACTCACAAAAATAGGATGGTAAAAAAAACATGGTGGGCCCTCGGGTTTCATTTCTCACAAACATTACGGTGGCCCCACCTAGTTTCCCATCGCAGGAAATTACTGCAAAAGGCTTTAGCAGGAAATCTGCGTCCGAAATAGCCTTGGTAACCTGGCTCTGTGAGGCCACCATAAGATGTATTTTATCCACCGTCCATCCATTTTATCAAGTGGACCACAACATAGGAAACGGTTGGGATTGGAGGCATATATACTATCTTGTTGGGGGTGACAAACGTTTAGGATCAAGCTCATTATGTTTTCATTCATCCAAATCTGTGATGGAAAATAAACATCACGAATGGCACTAGGAAGGTTTCAGCCGTCGGTTGCATTATCCCCAATGTATCCTGTTGTCTTATACAATTGAGCTTTGGATCTACCTTATTTTTGGACTCATGCCTTAAAATGACTGGCAAAATAGATGGACGGAATGGATCAAGTACATACATTATGGTGGGCCCCTTATCAAGTCTCCAGGCAACCCTCGTCCCTCCATTAGGCATGCACAGTACCCAGTCCCCGTCCGCGTCCGTCTCATGGTATCCATTGTATGTTGTATGGTGGATATACAGCATGCATGCACCTCAATCAAACCGTTTTAACATTTGACAAGATCCATACGTTTTACAAACTCCCACTGATTGGAAGATGATTCCAGCCGCCGGGTAAAGCAATTTTCTTGCTAAATCTCAACTATTGCCTACTACTCTGTGGGGCCACTGTAATTCTTGTATTTTATCCACTCCGTCCATCCATTTTAACAGATAATATTATGGTTTTGATCCAAAAATGAAGCATATCCAAAGTTCAAGTGGACCACACCACAAGAAACAGTATGAATTAAAAGTCTAAGTCAATAAAGCTGATATTTGTTTTTTTCCTTCATCCATGTCTTTGTGATCCTATGAATAGGTTGGATGAAAAATAAACATCATTGTGGGCATTAGGAAGGTTTCAACGGTGGAAATCATTATTCCCACTGTTTCCTGCAGTATGGCCCACTTGAGCTTTGGATACTTTCAATTTTGTGATCAACCCTTAAAATGAACTGGAAATATGGATGGGCGTCATGGATAAACCACATACATTCACGGTACTGGGCCCAACAGAGTTTACTCAGCACCATACTGAGTTACTCAGTACACAATCCGATTATGTATGGGTCTTATCCACACCGCACGCCCATCCATTTTTTCATATAATTTTAGGATATAAAAAAAAATAAAAAAAATGAGACATATCCAAGGCTCAAGTGGACCACACCACAGGAAGCAGCGGTGGTAATGATACTCACTGTTGAAACTTTTCTAGGGCCACCTGATTTTTATTTGCCATCCAACCTATTAAAGCATATAACACATATTATCTAGCACAACTCATATAGGGCAATGAGAATATAGCCTATTTCTTAGCATTGGTTAGAGGACATGACTTCTTGTCTAATTTAGTAATATTTTCTTTAAGGATTTCAATGGGTTTTACATTTCTCTTATTAAACCGCTCTAAGATTTTGTGCATATATAGGTAAATTAAGATAAGCCTCAAATCCTCATAAGGTGTGTTCATCGCCCCATTGTCGCCAATTACTGTGAGAACCAATTAAAATGAGTTATGTGCAATTGATATGGAACTGTATGGTATATTTGAAAATCTATGGAGATATACGAAGAGAATTTATGATAGTACAGCTGGAGCACATCGAGCAATGTCACGGTATTGCTTAAGCGGCCGATGGAAGAGTGTAGAAGCGGTTACAACATAGATGGCAAGAGCAATAGTAAAGAAGGTCATGTAGTGTTAAACGGTTATAACAACTGTCAGAACGTGAAAAGGATCTACGTGGCCAAGATAAGGCTATAAATAACAAGGATCTCATACGAATCCAATCAAACCCAAGCATTATCTTTCAAATTATCCTTTCAATTACCTGTTATTTTACATTCCTTAGTGTAATAGCTTTACTTTTCCTTTCAAATCAATTACATTCCATAGTGTAATCATTTACTTTTTGTCTGTTGTTTACATTCCGTAGTGCAATCCATCACAATAATCAAGTAGTTGGTAACTTTAACTGTAATTTGAGTCTAATCTCGTACACTGGATTCAATTATCTGTCTAGGAAAGTTCTTCGTAGCCATTCCTCGCGATCGACTATAAGAACTCCCTTCTTGTTTTTTCTTTTATATGTATTGAAAAGTCCTTTCATACGAAAGACAAATGTGTAACCCATCATAAGAGGACAAATCATACTCTCTGAATATCGTCTGATCTTGTTTACACATTAAGCAAGTGGCCAAATTGGCAACTAATCTCATCAGATCTTGGTCATATACTGCATATTTGACTATCTCGACGCTTGGGGTCATAGTTGTTCGGTTTGAATTAAGCCGCAAATTCAATTCTGGCATACCCGCACTTACCACATGACCAAACTGTCGAAAACAACGAGCAACAAGGTGGTCCCTAATAAGCTTTACTCCAAAAATTAGGTTGGTTTCATTATGATCTTTTGTATTAAAGATTGAGAAAAGTCAAACTTTTTCCATCATCAACAATTGCATTCCATTAGTATCAAGTGCGATGTTATTTATATAAACATATAGCATTACAAAAGATCCTCCAGACCATTTTACATATATACAATGATCTTCATGATTTATTCTGAATGTAAAAGTGATGATGACTAAGTGGAATCTTATGTAAGCTACTTTTAAGATTACTTTAGCTTATAAGTAGATTTTAAATATTTTCAAATTATCTTTAAGTTTTTTTTTTTTTTAATCCACATGTCCCATGGGCTGTTGCATAAATGTATATTTCTTTGTCTAGATCAACATTAATAGAACTCTAAGTTTAAATTTGTGAAAATAAATAAGATCACGTGAATTGAGAAGAATTATACAACATGTAAAAAGGACTTTTCCTAATCAACAACTTTAATTTATACGAAATCTCTAGCAATAATCATTTATTGTACTTGTTTATTGTACCATCTAATATTTTTTTAATTACGACTATCTATTAATTTTCTGTCACTTTGCAATTATGAGTGCCTATTAGAGCTGGGCATTGGACCGAGTCGGATCGGATTGGGTCCAACTCGACTCGGTCCGGATTCTATATGGTCCAACTCGAACTCGAACTGATCCGAGACCGAGTCAGGGTCATCTGACTTAGACCGATCCGAATCCCTGCTGACCTGAATTGAATCGAGTTCGACTCGATTAGGAAAACCGAGTCGGATCGGATTAGGCAAGGTTCGGATTGAACTAGGATTTTCTTTCTTCGAGCTGGGATTGTCGGGAGTTGGGATGGGTGTGGCGAGAATCAAGTTGGGGTTTTCGGGCGTTGGGATGGGTGATACAAGAAGTCGCGTTGGAAGAGGTATAGAGACCGGAGGCGGGAGCGGATGATGGAAGCCATGGATTCTCAGACGGAGAGAAAGAGGTTTTAGGCTCCGTAGTCCCTCGCCTCCCAATGTTCTTCCTTTCAGGGTTTTATCTAGCAATGGAGTGATTAGCCGATATTTCATGAGAGAAGATTTGCAAAGCACAAACACGTGTACAGCCTTTCGGTCCGTGCGCGGTGACACATGCCAATATGACACATGTAGTAGAGCCCATATTTCCGTGAACTACGCTGTTTAGATCTTCATGCTTAAATTAGACCATTTCACTCTCTAGGTAGGCCATATTATAAAAACAAATGAATGGCTACAAATGGATGGCTAAAAAAAGACGTGTTTCCATCCATTCGTTTTCTAGCACCTAATTTAAACAGTGCTTCTGCATGATGGAAGGCCACGATCTTACATAATCATAATTATAACATGTTATTACGTCTGCGTATGCATGAGCAAATTGGGCCTTTGATTGTTGAGGGGTATGTTATTTCGTCCCCAGTGAAAGGTATGTTCTGCCCCTGAAAATTACCCTATATCGAGATGCCTTTAGGTGGATCGCAGTGTGGAACTCCCAATGTTATTAAGGATGACAAAGGCACCAATGGTCTTCTAAGGCTTGTTGGGGAAGGTAATGCATTCAAAGGTAGGTGAAAATTGGCCCTCTTTGAGGTTCTATTTGGGCCTTTGATTGTTGTGAAGGGTATGTTATTTTGTCATCGGTGATAAGTATCTTCAGCCCTTAAAAGTTGCCCTTTATCGAGATGCCTTTGGGTGGACCGTCGTGTGGAATTCCCAATGTTATTAAGGATGACAAAGGCATCGTTGGTCTTTTAGGGCTGTTAGGGAAGGCAATGCCTTTGAAGGAAGGTGAAAATTAGCTCTCTTCAAGGTTTGTTTTGGGCCTTTGATTGTTGTGGGGTGTGTCTTGGCGAAAGGTATCTTCTACCCTTGAATGTTACCCTTCATCGAGATGCCTCTAAGTGGACCGCCATGTGGAACTTCCAATGTTATTTAGGATGACAAAGGCAGCATTGGTCTTATGGGGCCTGTTGAGGAAGACAATACCTTCAAAGGAAGGTGCAAATTGACCTTCTTTGTGGTTTTATTTGGGCCTTTTTATTGTTAAGGGGTGTGTTATTTCGTTATCAGGGATAAGTATCTTGAGCCCTTGAAAGTTACCCTTTATCGAGATGCCTCTAGGCGGACCGCCGCGTGGAATTCCCAACGTTATTAAGGACGACAAATGCACCTTTGGTCTTCTTGGGCCTGTTGGGGAAGACAATGCCTTCGAAGGAAGGTGCAAATTAGCTCTCTTCAAGGTTCATTTTGAGCCTTCGATTATTGAGGGGTATGTTATTTTGTCCTTGGCGAAAGGCATCTTCAGCCTTAGAAATTGCCCTATATCGAGATGGCATTGGGAGGACCGTTTCGTTTATCCATGTGGAAGTGACGGTAACAGCGCGGGTGCAACTTTGGCTGGTTGGGTTGAGTGTCAACTAGAGTTTGATCTGATCTCAAGAGGACCCAACCCGCAACTTGAACTCCACTGAATTCCAACATGAGATGCCCAACCCGAACTAACCCGACCTAAATATGGGTGATCATTCCCAACCCAATCTATCTGGACCCGAATTTACTCAAACCAAACTAACCTGACCCAAGGACCTTGACAACCCGACCCAACCTGATGGAGACTTGGGTTGGGTTCGGCTCACAACTTGAACCCAAGCTGCAAACCTAGGAAGGACTTGTGCATGGGATACAGGTAGGTGACTTGTGCTAATTCTCCCAAGCCAAAGTAATGTTTGCAGGGCGGAATAACCATCATCTTCGGAAGAACCTTCGGAACATGATACATTCAAGGTAGTTGTTCAGGTGATTTGACCACATGAGGATCATCTTCTACATTGGTATTCAACCTTGGTTCGGAAGTGTTCTCCTAGCGTAACAGGCTACAGCGAAATCCTTGATTCCCTTGGACTACCCAACCAACTTAAAATTTATGAAGCCTGAGTTTAGTTCGACCTGACCGCGTATTTGTAATTGGGTCGGGTTTACCTCCCACAACCCAAATCGGGTTTAAAAAAGGAACATGAGGCTTAGTATATGCATGGCTCGGCCGAATCAGTGGATCGATGCAGTGAATAATCCATAATTTGATATTTTTGTTTGGGTTTTGGTTTGGGTCTGGTTGGGTCATGTGGCTTAACCCATTCATAACCTATGTGGGCGGATCAGCTTGGGTCAGGTTCAACCAAGCTGGACCTATTTTTAGATGGGTCACATTTTTAGCTCAACCTTGACCCACTACGCATTTAGCTACAGAAACCCACCACAAAAGTGTGTTGCGCCAGTTGACCCATGTGCTGATCCGACCCATTGCCGCTGCGATGATCCTATTTCTATGAGTGGGCCGTTTTCATTTACCGTCCGTCAATCAAAGCAAACTTCATCAACTGCCTTTGTGAGTTACTCTGGCTTTAGGAATTTGGCATGCTAAAAGGCTGTCATGATAGGGTGGCAATGGCTAGCCCAACCTGGCTTTATGCTAGGCTTGGACCAACTAGCTTGGCTTGTGGGCTAGGTTCAGCCTCACAATTAGGGCTGTACATTGAGCTGAGTCGAGTTGAGGTGGGCCAAGCTTAGCTTGACTTGTCCGTGCTCTCCTCGAGCTTACCATTAGAGCTTGACTTGTTTGCCAAACCTTTCGAGTCGAGCTCAAGGCAAGCTAGTGGATCGAGTCAAGGTGAGCTTACCTCGAGTTAAGTCGAGCTTGCTTCCAACCCGACCCAATCGACACTCGGCTCAACCTAGCCACGCGACCCAATTGACCCAACCACACCGACCCAACTCCCAAATTAAATATTCAATTAATTAATTAATTAACTATACACACACACACACACACAAAACTTTTAAAAAAATATATATTTGAGCCAAGTTCGAGTCGAGTCAAAATCCACTATGATTGAACTCGGCTCGTTTTGAAAACGAGCTAGGTCATTTGAAGCTTGGCTCGCCTCAAGTCGTCGTTTGAGTCCTACTCACAATCCTGACTGATCAAATTTCAGGCAGGGCTTCAACTCAAGTCGGGCTTTTCGAGCTAGTTTTATTATTATTATTATTATTATTATTATTATTATAGAGCAAGGCATGCATGCATCTATGAAAATACATGGTATCTACAAAATAGTAAGATAAAATTTACTACACCTGTGACTATTTTTTCCCACTTTAGCAAACACTTCACATGGGAGCCAAACAACTTTCCTCCCTTAAAAGCAACTAGAAAACCTAATCTATTAAGAAAGATGATGTCACACCCACATTCATCCCATTCAGTATCCATCTCCCCATTTAAAATAACACCTCATCACATGAATCTAGACTGCACACATCAGCTAAAGTAGGCCTCCTTCATCACTAAATGATAGCCAACTTAACAGAAGCGGCTTAGGCTCTTGGTATGAGTTTGTCCCACCATGTTAAATGTCAGTGATACATCCATCCAACATGTCCATCATGTGTATGTCAATCCACACCATCAAAATCAAGGGCCTCAATGTGGATAGATTAGATCCTAGAAAGTTGCACTGATCTCTAGACCGCTCTGGGTCGGGTCTGGTCGGTTCGGTGCGGTTCCTATCAGTTCGGGTATTAGGATCGGAACTGTCTGGATAGACCTCTATCTGGACCCGATCCAAAAAATGATCAGATCTGGATTTCCACACTCGATCAGGCTCGATTTAGGCCGTCGGTTCTGTTCGGAATGGATCTGATCTAGTTAGATCCACCGGATCGGGTCAGAAATGCCCACCTCTAGGTTTCAGTGGTAGCGTCTCTATGGACGCGTATTGTAAATGACTAATAAGTTCCTCAAAAGCTATATAGGCCAACATGATGTTTGTGAGAAATCCACCCCGTCTATTAAATTTTCCAACTCATTTTAGAACAAGAGTCAAAATTTGAGGTGGATCTAAAACTTAAGTGGGCGCACAAGAGAAAACAACGGATATTGGATTACCACTGTTGAAACAGTCAAAGTGCCATTGAAATTTCTTATCGGACTAAATTTTGTGTTTTAGTTTATCCCATTTGGAATGACCTTATGAACCGTTTGGATGGCATATAAACATCAAGGTGGGCCAGGAAGGTTTCAATGGTAGGTATTTCTTTCACTACTTTTTCCTCTCGTGTGGCCCATTTGAGTTTTGAATCCTCGTTATTTTTCTTCTCGTGTCTGAAAATGAGTTATAAAAACGGATAGACTGAGTTGATTTCTCAAAAAATTCAAGGTAGCCCCACATAGCTACCGAGCGCAAGAACTTCCTCCGATTCCGTCCGTCTCATCCTAAAATTCCCAGTATATAACCCACGTGAGTTTTCAATCAATCTTAATTTTACCCTTACGTTCCAAAATAATCTAGAAAAAACCATGGACGGAGTGGATGTCACACACACATCATGGTGGGCCCCCAACGCTCTCTGCCTTCTCGAGCATTGTGCATTGCACCTCCAGCGCGACTGGCCGAAAGACGTCCTCACACGTATTATCAATCCACATCACACCATCCGACGAGACTCATCTCGCCATTTGAGTTTTGAATTCTCATTATTTTCTTCTCGTGTCTTAAAATGAGTTATAAAAATGGATGGACCTCACAAGATGCTCTCTCTTCTCACGACTCGTCCCCTCAAGCATCTCTCCTCCCACTTCTCTCATTCTCTTCCCAAACTACCCCTCCCCAAACTCCAAATCCCCAAAATACCCCTCTCTCCCTCCTCCTTCAAACCCCTCCCTTCGCTCTCCCTCTCCCTCTCCCTCTCCCATACCAGACCCGAACCCGCTTCCAGCTCCCGCCTCTTCTCCTCCGTCAAAATGGCGTCAAAAACCATCGAGCACATCGTCCTCTTCCGCGTCAAACCCGACACCCACCCGTCAAAGCTCGACACCATGATTTCCAGACTCAACGCCCTCACATCCCTACCGTCCGTTCTACACCTAACCGCGGGCCCCATCTCCAAGAACAGATCCCAATCGTTCGATTTCACGCATCTCCTCCACAGCCGCTACAAGACGAAGGAAGACCTCGCCTCCTACTCCGCCGACCCGGCGCACGTTAGCGTCGTCAAGGAATCGGTCCTCCCCATCTGTGACGACGTCATGGCCTTTGACTGGGTGTCGGATCTCGACGGCCCGATCTCCCCGCGGCCCGGATCTGCGATGCGGATCACGCTCCTGAAGCTGAAGGAAGGGTTAGGGGATGGAGAAAAGGGAGAGATTCTGACCGTTCTTGGGGGTATCAAAGCTTCTTTTCCGGAGATCGATCAGATCAGCTTTGGGGAGAACTTCTCGCCAGCCCGCGCCAAGGGGTTTACGGTTGGATCGCTGTCGATCTTCCCAGGAGTGAAGGAGATCGACGGGTTGGATGAGAAGGGGCAGATGGTGGAGATGGAGAAGGAGAAGGTCAGGAGCTTGCTGGAAAGCGTCATCGTCTTGGATTACGAGATTCCACTGCCGTCGGCAGCCTGCCTTTGATCGGAGATCCGTTCAGTTTGATTTTCCTTTTTTTCTGAATTTTATCCAGAATAATGAATTTATAATTATGGAAATTACGGATGATTTAGTGAAAAATGATGGATGAGAAAAGGCTTTGATACTCTGGCAGAGTGTGATAGTTGATATGCAGGCATGTAGAATGGAATATATGAGTAATGTAAATTAAATTATCTAAATTACTGTTCCTAGTTTAGATGTATCATGAACTGAAATTAAGATTATTTGATTATCAGACTATGGAATTGGAGGACATTTATTGGACGGTTAAAAATGAAAAATATCTGATGATCTTGTTTAGGCAAGAAAGTGGAGGTTCAGATTGTCCAACCAAATATTATTCTGGGACTGAATTAGCGACAGCGGTTTCATAATTTGGTTTAATTTTATTCTTAGTGGCTGCATATTAAGTGTCATACGCTGCCAGAGTATCAAATAACTCCCAATTTTATCAACAAAACAGAGTTGCTCTAGTAGAGCTGTATATATCTGAGCAAACATTAGGTTGGAAATCATGCTTAGCTCTTCTGCTTAAAAAAACAGATGATTTTACTGTAAGGTGGGCCACAACATACAGGTAGATTTGCAGTGTTTTGCCCTGCTTTTCTAGCCATTGATTTGTTTTGATATGCTGTGGCCCTACCTGAGTTGTGACATGGCCTGATTTTTATGTGAGAAGATGAAATCAGTGTTGCTCACTTGATGGAAAGCTCAGTTCAGGCACGTGTGACTAATCGCATTGTGACACATGCCCCGCTGGATGTTGTTTAGGGCTCTTACATGTGTGTGTTACACTAAAATTAAAATAAAAAATTACACATTTTCCCGTTATTTTAAAATGACTAAAATATTGCAGAATACAATATTTCATTACTCCCCTTCAAGCTGGTGGTGGATGGATAAAACAAAATCGGTGTTCTTCTCAGAGCCTCGGTAATGTCGGAAGTCAGTTTTTGGATTTCCTCAAAGTTAAAATCAACCTTGGTATGCTTTGTCCTTTCATGAAATACTGGATTTGATGAGATGTGAAGTCTCTTGATTACGAAGTTGGGTAGGAGAGCTTTCACCAGCTCAGCTAATTGGATGACTCCTTCAAGTGGTTGGCAGCAGTGTAACTTTGACGGATCATTTATTGGGAATTTCGGGCCATGTGGAATTCCCAATGTTATTAAGGATGACAAAGGCACCATTGGTCTTTTGGGTCCATTGGGGAAGCCAATGCCTTCAAAGGAAGGTTCAAATTGGGCCTTTGATTGTTGAGGGATATGTTATTTCGTCCTTTGCAAAAGGTATGTTCTGCCCTTGAAAATTACCCTATATCAAGATGCCTTTAGGTGGATCGCGGTGTGGAACTCCCAATGTTATTAAGGATGACAAAGGCACCAATGGTCTTGTGGGGCTTGTTGGGGAAGGCAATGCATTCAAAGGTAGGTGGAAATTGGCCCTCTTTGAGGTTCTATTTGGGCCTTTGATCGTTGTGAAGGGTATGTTATTTCGTCATCGGTGATAAGTATCTACAGCCCTTGAAAGTTGCCCTTTATCGAGATGCCTTTGGGTGGACCGCCGTGTGGAATTCTCAATGTTATTAAGGATGACAAAGGCATTGTTGGTCTTTTGGGGCTGTTGGGGAAGGCAATGCCTTTGAAGGAAGGTGCAAATTGGCTCTCTTCAAGGTTTGTTTTGGGCCTTTGATTGTTGTGGGGTGTGTTATTTCGTCCTTGGCGAAAGGTATCTTCTGCCTTTGAATGTTACCCTTTATCGAGATGCCTCTAAGTGGACCGCCATGTGGAACTTCCAATGTTACTTAGGATGACAAAGGCACCATTGGTCTTATGGGGCCTGTTGGGGAAGACAATGCCTTCAAAGGAAGGTGCAAATTGGCCTTCTTTGTGGTTTTATTTGAGCCTTTTTATTGTTAAGGGGTGTGTTATTTCGTTATCAGGGATAAGTATCTTGAGCCCTTGAAAGTTACCCTTTATCGAGATGCCTCTAGGTGGACCGCCGCGTGGAATTCCCAACGTTATTAAGGACGACAAATGCACCTTTGGTCTTCTTGGGCCTGTTGGGGAAGGCAATGCCTTCGAAGGAAGGTGCAAATTAGCTCTCTTCAAGGTTTATTTTGAGCCTTTGATTATTGAGGGGTATGTTATTTTGTCCTTGGTGAAAGGCATCTTCAGCCTTCGAAATTACCTTATATCGAGATGGCTTTGGGAGGACCGTTTCGTTTATCCATGTGGAAGTGACGGTAACAGCGCGGGTGCAACTTTGGCTGGTTGGGTTGACTGTCAACTAGAGTTTGATCTGATCTCAAGAGGATCCAACCCGCAACCTAAACTCCACTGAATTCCAACATGAGATGCCCAACTCGAACTAACCCGACCTAAATATGGGTGATCATTCCCAACCCAATCTAACCGGACCCGAATTTACTCAAACCAAACTAACCTGACCCAAGGACCTTGACTACCCGACCCAACCTGATGGAGACTTGGGTTGGGTTCGGCTCACAACCTGAACCCAAGCTGTAAACCTAGGAAGGACTTGTGCATGGGATACAGGTAGGTGACTTGTGCTAATTCTCCCAAGCCAAAGTAATGTTTGCAGGGCGGAATAACCATCATCTTCGGAAGAACCTTCGGAACATGATACATTCAAGGTAGTTGTTCAGGTGATCTGACCACATGAGGATCATCTTCTACATTGGTATTCAACCTTGGTTCGGAAGTGTTCTCCTAGCGTAACGGGCTACAGCGAAATCCTTGATTCCCTTGGACTACCCAACCAACTTAAAATTTATGAAGCCTGAGTTCAGTTTGACCTGACCGCGTATTTGTAATTGGGTCGGGTTTACCTCCCACAACCCAAATCGGGTTTAAAAATGGAACATGAGGCTTAGGATATGCATGGCCCGGCCGAATCAGTGGATTGATGCAGTGAATAATCCATAATTTGATATTTTTGTTTTGGGTTTTGGTTTGGGTCTGGTTGGGTCATGTGGCCTAACCCATTCATAACCTATGTGGGCGGAAAATGGTCAGTTGAAAAATCACCAATTGTCCAAGATTGTCCCATCAGAAGGGCCTGGCTGCTGGCACTGGGCAATGTTCACATTGAGTCCCACCTGGTAATGGCCTGGATCTCCCACACGTTTGCAACACAAGCTGTTTCTGCAGTTGCTTCTTCAGTCTAAATTCTCGTGAGCGAAATCATATGATCCTACACTGACGCTCTGCACAATTTATTGGGCTTTTGAATCTCAACAATTTGGGCCCATGGTTCTCTATTCCAGACCATTGGTGTTTTTTGTCCTGCTGTTTATTGACATGCCACCAAAATCTCGCAGATTGGAAGATTGAAGTCACTGAACTTGGGCCTTTACTCAATTGAATGGAGTCAGTTGCTGTATCTCTCTTTTCAACCATCTATTTGCTGGCAACAAATGGAAACTCCTCTTTGGACAAAAGCTATCAAAACATAAAACTAGACCAGAACCATTTCACAAATTTCCACATGAATTGGACAGATGGTTTAAGTAGGTTAGATGAGGTCAATATTCCTTGGAATGTTGTTCACATGGGATGAACAAGATCTATTCTCTTTGAAATCATTCGGAGTAGATTTTGGTTTGCTCAATAGGGCCTAGGTATTGATTCCACCAATGTTGTTTGTTGGACAGCATTGCCCTAGAGATTCTAATGTATGATCATTGTCTTACGAGCATGCATTTCATTCATATGCAATAAGCCGAAAGAATGATAACTTTTTAACTTCAGTTGGTCCATCAAGGCCTCCTTATCACAGTAATCTGCCACCGACAATCAAAAGGTCCCCACAGCCTATCTGGGTTCTAAGAAGGCCCCTAAAAACCATCCAGTAAGATCTGGTTGGCCTGATTTGATGCCTATCAGATTTTGGGTTGCACTGAAACTAATGCAGTTCGATCAGATTGTGGAGCTATATGTGAGCACTACTCATGCCTACAATGTTCACATGACTAACTAGGCAGTGATAATTAACATCACTAAAATTCATTTGTGTTTCATCCTTTATTTATAGCAGTTATATCTATATGTCTCATGCCTACAGTTATATCTATATGTGAGCACTACTCATGCCTACAATGTTCACATGACTAACTAGGCAGTGATAATTAACATCACTAAAATTCATTGTGTTTCATCCTTTATTTATAGCAGTTATATCTATATGTCTTATGAAAGATCACACACTTGTATTGTACATGATGTGTCCTGATGACTCTAGAGCACTACTTGATTACTGCTTTTAAGCAATTTTGGCTATGGACCACCTTCTCTCTGTAGGTGATTTGCCACAATGTCAGCTTATAGGCTTTCTCTAGCCATCTAGAGTTTAGGTGGTTGATGTCTTAACAAGCCAGGCAAGGTCGTTGGGATGGTGAAATAGCTATTTTAATTGTTGTACAAAACCTGCAGTTTTCGTTTCCTCCATGGTGTTTCGAGGCCTTCCAACTTTTTTTTTTTTCTTTTCTTTTTTGACCCTGTTCTTCCTGTTGGTGGGTCTGTTTGGCCTTTTTTCCTATAGTGGAAGCTGAAGGAAGTTCTGCCTTCTTTATGTGGTGCGCCCATTTGGGCTTCCTGTCACGAATCAGGTAGGGCCCCTGCATTAGGCTGGTTCACTCACCAAGTGTGCCCGATAAATGGACTCGCATGGTATTTGAATAATCTTTGTCATCTCCACAAACCTGAGTGGAACTGGTGTGCTGGTTTGTCCACAAAGCGAGTGGACCTGGTGTGCTAGCTCGAACATTATGTTTGTTGCAGTGGACTCAGATTGATGATTATGAGCAAGAAGAGAAGTGGAGAATGAAGAAACAGGTCTTTGCTTTCATTGATGTTGAGAAACTTGGATCCATCACATTTAGACAGGTAATCTACTTGATTTTTTGCCATTTGATAAATGTCATTTCTTGTAGAGGTTCCTCAAATGAGTTCTACAAAATCCACTTTTTGGTCTTTTTTATTTTATGAAACTTTTTAGAATTTGAAAAAAATAAAAATAAAATTGCTTCACACAAATCACTACATCCATTTGTAAAGTTTTCAAAGAAGCTTGACATGAACTGCAGGCAACAATATTTAATTGTGAAAACAATATCAAATCATTTGTGATCAGCATTACTTGTGTGCTTTCGTCAGCTGTTCCTGTGACAACAGGCATATCACACGAAGAGGAAACCTTGATGAAATTGCCTACATGATGAGCTGCACTTCTATTGGACATGGCAAAACACCCATCATTCAGCCATTTTGTTGGTTGGATATCTTTGATAGATCACTTTCCCCAAATTGCATGGATTGGGAGATCCTAGCCACCAAGATGATGGATCATTTGCACTATCGTAGACCATTTTGCCAACATTCCTCAAAAACCAACTATTACACTGATTGGATGCATCAGCAGGAATTCCCAACCGGGACCCCACCAAATGATCTCTCCAGGTCACTGTGCCGATGTCCAATTTGAGTGCAGTTCACATTCAAGGAAACCTGATACTCTGCGTACAGGCTAGGTCTCCCATTTTTCAAGTAGTAAAATGTTCTTGCCAAATTGAGATTCAAGCTCACAGCATGACCCATTGATGAAATTTCGAGATTGTTTCCAATTGATTACCCCACAGTTCTTGGTCGGATCAGCCCATATAATGAAGCAGCCATTGTTTCAGCAAGCTTGCACAACAACCTGTAATGGTTGTGATGACAAAGGCAAGGGTTACATCACAAAGCAACAGGTAACATCTGCTCTGTTGTTTTCCCATAACAAGCTTTTTGCCTTTTTTACCCCCTTGTCTCTGATCCTATTGTGTGCACCATTAGGAGATGCCATCCATTTTGCAATGCCGAGCATGAATGACGATAATGTTTCTGCTCCTATATTCCACCATCCCTATTTGTGTTCTGAAACAATTGTTCATGGATGCAGGTATCTGAGCTATTCAACTTGTTTGACAGTGACGATGACAGTGCTATTAGTTCCGACGATTTCACGGCCTGCCTAAGAAGGAAACCACTGCTTGTTGCGCTCTTTTCTTCTAATTCGATGCATTGTGGCTTGATAGAAGGTGGAAAGCTAGTGATTGCATGATGATTATATGGGCATATTAAAGTCCCTGTGAAATGCTCGATGATTGGCTTCTAAGTCAACGTTGTGTGAATTACAATAGGTGGGAAACTAGAGGTTGTATGATGAACATATGGGAATCTGATTAAATGAAATGATCGATGTTTGGCTTATCTTGAAATGAAAGTCCTGTAACAAGGCTATTGCTTGTGATAATTTTTATTTTATTTACATAACCAAAAAAAAAAAAAAAGCTGATTGGAAATTCACACAAATGATGATTGCTTAGGTGCTGTTCTTTTCATGTATTACAACAAATTGGCCAAAAAAAGGGAGGGAAATACATCATATACAAATGCTTTCTCTACATTACAGCACACTTGTCTTTAGTTTTGGATTCCGGCTTCGATGAAGAGCTATTGCTGCTCCTTGGCCCCTGCAGAAATAAACATCTCTTGTAAAAACAGCACATTTGTGGTTACATTGCAGTGAAGTTACATTCAATATGGGTGAGAGAGGATTCTTGAAGAATAATTTTACAACAGGCTTGAGATGGCTCTACACATGGAAGCGAAAAGAATAATACACAGCCTGTAGCCCAAAGCAAAACGTGCATGTTACAACTCATGGTCATGCTAACATAACAAAAAATTTCTTGCATAGCAGTTCTGTATTGCAGCAGTAAGCATAGCAAAGATAGAAATGTTCATTCCAGGCTTCTTTCTTTCTTTCTTTCTTTTTTTTTTTATTTAAAAAAAAATTATAAATCCTTCGCATAATAAAGGATGCATGTATGATTTCATGTCTCCTTTGAATGGAATAAGCATTCAACCTGTCCCAGGATTGAAAACCAGACTCCATGGTTGCAGATTATATGGCCAAAGATCTATCATTGCAGATGTAACAACCAAGTAACGGTACATCTTTTAACATGGAAGATTAAAAAAAAAAATTAATGAAAGGAAAAACAAAAGCAAAAAAAAATTAAAAAGAAAAGAGAGAACGGACAAGAAATCTTGGTGGCTCCTCAACAATGATCAGAAAACTTGACAGGCATTTCTACAAACCATTCAAGGAATAGGCATATCCAACCACCACTTGTAACCTTACTCTAAGAAACACCTTCCGGAAAACTACTTATTTACAAAATGTTCTATTGTAGTGGCCCATTATGTTCAACTTATCCAATTTTGGGATTTGATTCTCGATCACATGGGTTCCATTTTGGCCAAGGTAAAATATCATTTTTTCGGAAATATGTATAGTTTAGAAATTTTAAGTGGTGGCCCCAACGTACCATATAGTGAAATAGCTACGGGTAATATTTGTACCTAAAAGTAATCGCAATCCGTAGCAATATGCTAAATCTAGAAATAGCTACGGATTCTGGAAATAAAGCGACGGCTAATATCCGTAGCTATTTTCTGTTTTTAAGAAATTTTTTTTTAAAAAAATGGTCTCTTGCCATTGCTGGTAAGTGGCCTAATTGATCAACTCATCTAAGCTAATACAGATAAAGAATTCATGGCTTACTAACCCATAACAGTAAGGATGAACTTACGAAAAGGAAAAATAATGCACAAAAAGAAGAAAGAACAAACCAGAACAAAAGAGAGACAGAATAGACAACTTAATGTTTAATTTTATTTTTCAAAACTTTTCCTTCTTTTCTTCTCTGTTTAATCTGCCAAAACAAGGAAGGGATTGAGAAAACAGAAGAAATGACGATAGAAGAAAACCCAATCAATAGACTAAAGAAGGATACAACAATGAAATTAAAATTCCAAATGAAAGCAGAATTCCAATGAAAAATTCCAAAGAAAACCCAATTCAGCTACAAATTATAGATTGTTGTCATTCCAAAATTACGACTGGATAATAAGTTACGAAAACGATAAGCAGCACAAAAGATTAATTTATGCAGCAGCATCAAACTGATCAGATAATTGGAATAGTCCAACCGTAGTCAACTACAAGTCAAAATTCTTGTCAATTACAAGAGATGAACTGATAATTTGAAGATATACCTTCCAACAGGTATGTTCTTTGAATTTCTGCAGCTGAGGCCCTAGGAATTGAAAAACCCAAAATGAAAGTTACTGTTTCCTAGCATTGGAGAGCCAAATTTAAAGAATCAAAACTAAAAAATTGCCATTTCAGAGCCTTCAAGAAAGAAAGGAAAAAAAAAAATGAAAAAAGAAAAAAGAAAAACCCACTTAAGAGTTCTTTGGCCTCCGTACCATAAAGCTTGAGTTGTGTTTCAAGACCATGGCTCCCACTCGAATCACCTACACTACCGCCATCGGGTTGTTTATCAATCAACCGCACTTGCACTTCATCACTCCTAGTCCCAAGCGATATGGTCATTTGTATTCTACAAGTCAAATGATGGTGATATAGTCAGTGTCCTCAGGTTTGAATGGCTAAAGACAATGATGATTCTACAAAACAAACATATCAGTTCAACTAAATAAAAGAAAATGAAAACTCAAAGCTGATTAACCAAGTGTTATGGTTTCTTCCTCGAAACCTGCAGCAGAAGACCAGATTCACGAAGTTAGAAATTAGAATGGAAAATCCAAGGTACTAATCCAAATAGGCCTGGAAAAAAATACTCAATATTCATACTTTTTTGGAATCTTAAATAGTGTTAAATAGTATGAAATGAGGTCAATCTAAGTTCGAGTCCTATGGGGCTTTTGTCTTTTCTTGTTTTAGTGAATCAGGCCACAGGCTTGAATTCTAGACAGAGTTGCAGGCTGCAGATTAGTTACCTTATACCTAAAACATATAAATCTTATTGTTTTCTGGTATATGGTCCATCCATGTGGTGGCCCGTCAAGTAAACGGCCCTGATCACAATTTAGAAGTGCCATGTGTATGGTAGAGATGTTTTCCACACTTCAGGGACCTCCAATACAGAATAAAAACACCAATGAATAATAATAATAATAATAATAATAATAATAATAAAATAACAAAGAAAAATACGAGCTCATTTGACAGCCAGAAGCTAGATTCCATCACATTTTCTAACCTGATATGGAAAGATAGACAGCCAAAAAATCAAGGTACCAGTCAATCATTTCAAGCATAAAGAAAAACACAAAAAAATAAAAAGAAATCCATTTTTTTAGCAATAACTATTCTGTTTCAATTAAAAATAAAACAATAACAACAATAGTAACAGAGCTTAACATCATACCAATAGGAATTACTAAGATGTGGTTGAAACTCTAGATTCCATCAAATTTTCCAATCAGGCCATTAAGACACTAAACACAATTCAACTATTTGAGAACATAAATATCCATTTCCAAAAAAAAAAAAAAAAAAAACATAAAAACCAACAAAAAAAAAAAAATTTGATTACTTTGCTCAAATGCTACTTGCACAATGTTACCAATCCAACACTGAAAATCATAATCTTCACAAAAAAAAAAAAAAAAAAAAAAAAACCTGACCCGGATCCGCATCCAGATCCAGACCTTGATCCATGCCGAGACCTTACCTGTAACGCTCAATCTGAGCTCTGCACTGCGTGGTGGTAGGGATTGAGGGATTGAGGGAGAGAGAGAGAAAGGTGGAGGCGGACGTGGCTGGTGGTAGGGATTGCGGGAGAGAGAGATGCTGCACGGGATGTAGCTGGTTGCAGGAATCCAGGGACAGAGAAAGAGAGAGCGAGGGCTGCACGGCTAGGGCTTCGGCGGAGTAAAACTTCCAATTTGAAGGGCCGTGTACATGCTCGACCTCAATGAAACCGGTATGACCGGTTCTATTCCGTCAACATGCGGTAAAAGGATGACCGTTGGTTTCAAAATCGCTCCATCCGACGGCCAGCAAGCTGACCACGCTCGACCTTACGGAATGCTTCCGTAAGGTCGAGCGTATAGTACCTTTTCCCCATAAATAAATAAATAAATATATATATATATATATATATATATATATATATATTTATAGTTCTATGCGGTCGAGCTCATGGGAACTTCCCATGAGGTCAAGCTGTGGGGGCTTAACCGTGATGTGTGTCGAACATCCACACCGTGCATTTAATGGGTCCCTTTAGATTATGGTCACATCCAAAAAATCAACTGTATACGGAACTCATGCGGGCAATACCATCTAAATTCACTGAAAGACATACCTAAGACATAAAAATACTTGGTGGGGCCCACCTGAGTTCTGGAACGTAGGCTGTTATCAACCCATGGCTCAGTCAATAGACAGTTTTAAAAAGGAAAAATAAAAACCCTTAACTTTTTATAGTTATTAATATATAATGCATAGTTTTTTAATATTTTATTTTCTATGAGATTCTTCTGAAAATACTCGTGCCGAGAAATTGCTAAGAATAAGATCAGTCACTATAATTGCAACTTAGTCTTTTAAATTTTAAATTTATTAAATTAATTATAGCAATTCAATTTATTTGGAGACCTACAGACAATTGCGCCCAAATAAATGAGCACCCTTGCTAGGTGTGCCATACTTGTGTGCTAAGTTGGATTGTCCATCATTTCATCGATTCCTACACTGTGGCCCATCTAATGAGCAGATTGGCCTATTTTTTGTCCCTAGTGATCTTGATGGCAAGGTCAGACATTTTTTTCATGATATGATTATAGTTCAGTTCTATTAATTCAATAGCACATCCAATGAAAAGTCATAACCTTTGTAACACCTGCATCTAAAGTCCAAGGTGTTCCAAAATGATAACGGTGCCCATAACGGCTACCATCGTTACTGTTATAATATGGGCCGTAACGGTGGCCGTAACGACTACCATCGTTAATGTTATAATACGGGTTGTAACTAGGGTGTACATGAACCGAGTTAGCTCGATTAGCTCGCTCGACTCGACTCGAAAAAGCTCGATTCGACTTGGTTTAAAGCTGAGTTTGAGCCGAGTCGAGCTGATTTTCTGTGTTCAAAAAATTTTCGAACAGAGTTCGAGCCTGCTTGAGCTCGACTCAATTCGGATCAAACCCCAACTTGAATCGAACTCTCGGATCAAATTAGTTCAGTGACTCAGTTACTTTGATATTGATGTTGCTCACCAAGTGTTTGATGAAATGACTCAACAAAGTGCCGACTAGTGGCAAAGAAAATGTGTATATGAAACAAATACCATTTTTCCTTGATTTTGAAGTTTCCTATAAGGTGTTTGATGAAATACTTGTAAACAGCTACTGTTGTTTTACATACAGTGAGAAATTGAAAGTGCATTGCATATGTTTGTGAAAATGCTGCAAAGACTCGATTTTGGCTCGAACTGGCCCGAGCTGAGTTGAGTTCGAGGACCGAGCCGAGCCAAGTTTGAGCTGGGGTCAGCTAGCGGCCGAGCTGAGTCAAATTGAGGCTAGCTCGACTCGGTGTACACTCCTAGTTGTAACGGTTGTTACGACCCTGTATGACTCTTTTTTGTTTTTTGAAAAAACTGTTATTAGACCCTTATGGGAAGTTACAGCCTATTTTTCTGTAACAGCCGTTACGGCCATTTCGACCCCGTAACATGTAACAGTTATGATTGTTACCGTTACGTTACGACCGTTACATAACCAATTTTGAATACCCTAATCTAAACCGTTAGTTCTTGGGCAGCCCTTGACTCGCGGCTACGGGTCCATCTCACAGGTAGGTTAATGCCTGACATTTACACTACAGGGAAGATATTTTCCTGTTACAAAGATCACCTCAACCCCAGGCTCTATGGGGCTCACCTTGATGTCCATGTGACATTAACTATGTCCATCAGTTTCATCAGCTCATGTTACGAAAAGCCCAAAAATGAGGCAAATCTAAAACACTAAGTGGACCACACCATAAGAAAGTGGGGATTGAATGCCCACTGTTGAAATATTATCGCGGCCCACGAAAGTATTGGATCAGGTGACTTCACCATCGTGGGAGTCACCTTATCAACGGGTTGGATGGCATATAAACATCAGTGGGCCTCACAAAGGTTTCAATGGTGGGTGTTTCCATCCTCACTGTTTCTTGTGGTGTGGCCCGCTTGAGATTTTGATCTGCCTTTTTTTGAGCTCACGTCCTGACATGATCAAGTAGAACTGATGGACGATGTCATACGACCATGGAGGTAGGCCGCACAGCTTTTGTGGGGTTGAGAGTAAACTAGCGTAGCTTTTATACTTAGGAGAAAGTGCTGTGTTAGAGACTCTCCTCCCCATCCCACCCCACATCACCCCCTTCGACCGTACATCTTGAAGGGGAAGTAGTAGATGTACCCTAACCCCACCATGATGGACGGAAAAGGGATGATGGCATTTCGAATGGTCAGCCCAAAAAGGCACAAACAATAAACGTCTGATATTCAGTAGGTAAACATGAAAAGATATAGATGGCCAGGATTTTCCGATTGGTAATGGTTGTTGAACCATGGGCCATCCACAGCAAGACACACTGGGCAATCTAGGCTATTGATCAAACATCGGCAGGGTGACTACCATATCATGACCAGGGTGGCAATTGGCTGGGCCAAGCTAGGCACGGGCCTAACCTAGCACAAGCACCAAGGCTCAAGTCCCGGGAAAATTGTTTGCGCCAGAACCCAAGATGACCCAAAAACATCCGTTAATTAAGCGGGCCGGCGCGAAGAAATAGACATTTTGGAGTACAAATCCAATGGCCTAGATTCAATGTGGATGGGTTGCCTGAGGATTGGAATTGCATATTTATAGGATATAACAAATGCATATAAATTCGGGCCAGCTCTGCCGGGCTGCATGAGGCTATAATTACCTGAGTTGAAGCCCGGCCTGAAATTTGATCAGGCCAGGATTGTGAGTAGGGCTGTACATGAGCCAAGCTAGCTCGAAAAGCTCGTTCAGCTCGGCTCAGCTCGATCTAGCTCGGCTCAAACGACGACTTGAGGTGAGCCAAGCTTCAAATGACCTAACTCGTTTTCAAAACGAGCCGAGTTCAATCATAGTGGATCTTGACCCGACTTGAACTCAGCTCAAAGCTCGAGCTCGGCTCAAATATATTATATTATATATATTTTTAAAAGTTATATATATATAGTTAATTAATTAATTAATTAAATATTTAATTTGGGAGTTGGGTCGGTGTGGTTGGGTCAATTGGGTCGGGTTGTTGGGTTGAGTTGAGTGCGAGTTGGGTCGGTGTGGTTGGGTCAATTGGGTCGGGTTGTTGGGTTGAGTTGAGTGCGAGTTGGGTCGGGTTGGGAGCAGGCTTGACTCGACTTGAGGTAAGCTCACCTTGACTCGATCCACTAGTTTGCCTCAAGCTCGACTCGAAAGGTTTGGCAAACAAGCCAAGCTCCAATGGTAAGCTCAAGGAGAACACGAACAAGTCAAGCAAAGCAGATCTGATCAATCTCCGGAAAAGAAGCTTTGATACCCCCAAAAAGGGTCAGGATCTCTCCCTTTTCTCCATCCCCTAACCCTTCCTTCAGCTTCAGGAGTGTGATCCGCATCGCAGACCCGGGCCGCGGGGAGATCAGGCCGTCGAGATACTACACCCAGTCAAAGGTCATGACGTCGTCGCAGATGGGGAGGACCAATTCCTTGACGGCGCTAATGTGCGCCGGGTCGGCGGAGTAGGAGGCGAGGTCTTCCTTCGTCTTGTAGCGGCTGTGGAGGAGGTGCGTGAAATAGAACGATTGAGATTTGTTCTTGGAGATGGGGCCCGCGGTTAGGTGTAGAACGGACGGTAGGGATGTGACGGCGTTGAGTCTGGAAATCATGGTGTCGAGCTTTGACGGGTGGGTGTCGGGTTTGACACAGAAGAGGACGATATGCTCGATGGTTTTTGACGCCATTTGATGGAGGAGAAGAGGCGGGAGTTGCAAGCGGGTTCGGGTCTGGTATGGGAGAGGGAGAGAGAAGGGAGGGGTTTGAAGGGGGAGGGAGAGAAGGGTATTTTGGGGGATTTGGAGTTTGGGGAGGGGTAGTTTGGGAAGAGAATGAGTGAAGTGGGAGAAGAGAGGCTTGAGGGGACGAGTCGTGAGAAGAGAGAGCATCTTGTCGAGATGAGTCTCGTCGGATCGTGTGATGTGGATTGATAATACGTGTGAGGACGTCTTTCGGTCAGTCCCGCTTGAGGTGCGATGCACAGTGCTGGAAGGAAGAGAGCTTTGTGGGCCCACCATGATGTGTGCGTGACATTTACTGTCCATCGGTTTTTTCTGGATCATTTTGGAACGTAAGGGTAAAATTAAGATCGATTGAAAACTCACATGGGTCATATACTGGGAATTTTGGGATGAGACGGACGGAATTGGAGGAAGTTCCTGCGCTCGGTAGCTATGTGGGGCCTACCTTGAATTTTTTGAGAAATCAACTCAGTCCATCCGCTTTTATAACTCATTTTAAGACAAGAGAAGAAAAATAATGAGGATTCAAAACTCAAATGGGCCACACGAGAGGAAAAAGTAGTGAAAGAAATACCTACCATTGAAACCTTCCTGGCCCACCTTGATGTTTATATGCCATCCAAACGGTTCATAAGGTCATTCCGACTGGGATAAGGTAAAATACAAAAAAATTAGACTGATGCAAAATTTCAATGGCACCGTGTCTATTTCAACGGTAGTAATCCAATCTCTATTGTTTTCTCTTGTGTGGCCCACTTAAGTTTTGGATCCACCTCAAATTTTGACTCTTGTTATAAAATGAGTTGGAAAATTTGATAGACAGGGTGGATTTCTCACAGATATCACGTTGGCCCACCTAGCTTCTGAGGAACTTATCTATCACAGACAATAGGCATCCATAAAGACACTACCACTGAAACCTTCCCGATGTGACATCCAACCCATCCGTTTCTCACCGGAAGACCAACCAAAAAAGCATCATGCGGCTAGCAATGACGTGTGACTGACATCAACAACATCCCTCATTTTTACTCTAGACGGGCTGAAAAATAAGTCCCATCTAAAACACAAGTGGGCCACATCACAAAAATTCATGGGGATGGAAATGTTGTGAAATATGTTGGAAATAGACCTGGCCCCGACACTGTACCCTTTGCCACTAAGAATCTTGATAAAAGATTTAGCTAAGAATTTCCTAGATTTCTCTAAAAGCCAAAGCAACGAATCCGATTTTGATAGCGCAAGATTCACCTTGGAGAGAAGCTTCAAAACAAATTGACCAATTCCTCAACCTCAGCGTCATCTAAATTTCTTCTATATGACGGGGCCCAAATAACCTCCTCCCCTTGCATACTGAAGCAGCTTGCAACCAGAACATTTGCCTCTGCCGAGAGCCCTGCTAGACGAGGGAATACCTCACCCAATTTCTGCTCCCCCACCCATATGTCCTCCCAAAACCTTATCTTCAAACCATTTTTTAAATGTTGAGGTATACAAATGTACTACCATTAGGTCAAAAGTGGAATGGACATGCTTAAGTAGTTGGCCACAAAATAGTAGGGTGCATGATGCTGTGATGTCAAGCCCAAGTATTGAATGTCTGGAAAGTTTGCTTGTCAATTTGGACATTCACATGATAGGCCCCCAGATACAAATTATTACTCTGGTAACCGCATCATCATTGGTCTAGAACCATTGAGTGCTTGAAAAGCACATCCATTAGACACTTCCAACCAATCAGGGCCAGCCTACATCCTCCTATGGTTAGAGTTGCCTTATATCATTCTCCTTTGTTTATTTATTTATTTGTTCTTTTCATGATTGTAGGACAATTGAAACAAATGGGGGCCAGCATTGGACAGTCCTTGCATTTCCTAGACCAAAATAACCCATCTCAGATTCTCAGTGGCCCTATGTAGGAGGCCCATATCACATTCATTAACATATTGCATGATATTTGAATAATATGAACTCATTTTGGATATCATTGCATTGGTTGTCTGACAATGCATGTTTTGGGCAGCTATGCAATGGAAACCTATTATGTGTGTGTGTGAGTGTGTGTGTGTGTGTGTATAATATGTTCGAGTTCTAACATCTCTTGAAGTATCATTGAAAAATTCCACTATTTTCCTAATGTTTGCCCAATGTTTCTCTCAGATAGCAATACATTTCCTAGTATCCATGATATTATAGACAATATTGATATGTGTTTCCATATCCAAGGGGTGCGATACATACAAAGATGCAAAAGAACCTTGGACATCCATGGATCAAGAAAATTATGAGCTAGTAATGAGGCATGTTTATGGATTAGATGTGACTATGGGAGATCCAAAACATGCGCGCACGCGTGCACACACACATATACAGTTCATGAGCCTGATTTTCATGAGATCAGTGAAAAAATGGGAATGTAGATGCAAGATGCTGTCCAGGAGAGAAAAAAAAAGGAACTGATATTTACTGCCATCCTGATTGACATGCATTGACCTAGTCTCCATTTCTTGAATTGAAATAATGCACTTTTCAGTTCCAAACACGGAAATGGGTACAGCGAATCAATCAGGGTGGGTGTGAATATGAATTACCATGTGAGGCATGCTAGCCTAACATGCACCCCTCCACATGAATAGTCAAATGTTCCAACATGGCAAGTCTATAGGAGACGAGGTCATGTAATAGGTGGGACCCACCACATAGATGATCGGGCCAAAAATTAGGCTGTTCAACTATCAGGTAGGCAACATATGTTCTGAAGCAACAAAGGACCTAATAGACTGTCACTGTTTTTGCTACATGTGTGGCCTACAGTCCATTTGATAGTTCAACAGCTCAACTTTTTGATTGAATGCTCTACATAGTAAGTCTCCCTGACACATGGCTTGGATGTCTAATACATGTGTCATGTGGCTGCTTGCAGAGGTGAGTGTGTAGTTTAATGTGATTTTTCCGACTTTCATAAATATATGGAGGATTAGATCAAGTTGACATTTTGATGTATTACCTTGAAATTTATTATCTTGCGTGATTATTCCAAATGTTTCTGTAGTTTCTCGAATCATAATGCCGCTAACTCCAGTGAAGGCAGGCATTTTACATTCAACAACTGCCAATACAAGAATAGAAGCCGTTATCCACAACAGAATGATTAGGAAAGAATTCTTTTTTCTTGTGCATTAAAAAAAAAAACCCTCCAAAAAGGAAATCTATATAAAATAATATACCATATGCAAATTGGATTACCTTGAAGAATTGCACCATGTAAATCTGCATTGAGAAGACATTGAGCCAATTGGCCTTTCCTGGAATATTAGATCCGGATGGAAGGATTCAAAGAGCAGCACACACAGAAAAATGTTATAGATGATGAAAATGGATAACAGATGCATGCTCCAAGTATCAATGATGTCAAGATGGCTGAATCAAGAAAAAAAAAACACACTGAAATGCCTTTCCACATTAATTCTCAGTGGAGGCATGAGAATCTTTACCCATTGTTTTTAAGAAGTTGGATCATATAGTCTTTCCACATTTCGTGCATTGGCTTGAACAGATTGAAGCTGCACAAACCACCACAAAGATATGACTTAAATATTGTCCTCTTTAATAGTTTTAAGGCACCGATAGAATTTGTATATCTACAACAAAATCTTCCAGCACAAGATATTAAAACTCATGCAGAGATACATACTATAAACTCTAAACATCATACATGGAAACAAACTTATGGGACAGCGATTTACACAAGTGACAAAAGTGTATCATGAGCTCACTATCCAGAACAGACGTGGCATACATATATCTCAGTTGAGACCATCAAACAGGGGCCTCACTGAGAGCAAATGCTCAAAACTGGACTGAGTAGATGATCCTGAACGTGCAATTGGAGTCCACAAAGGAATGGACGGATAAAAAGAAGATCGTAAGTAGTCAGAATACAAGGGTCAAAATCAGATGGTAAAGGTACCAATTTACTTTTGGTTTATGAATAATCCAAAATGTGGCACAAAATTTGAATCGACGTTTTAAAAAACAGTTACAAGAACTGTAATGCCTTATGGGGCTGATAAATGTTTTTTTTTTTTTTCAAACAAAAAGAAAGGATGTAACAGCCGTTACAGTTCATATTGTAACAGTAATGGTGGTGGCTATTATGGCTACTGTTCCGTTATTGAATACCCCGATTTGAATGGTCCAGATTGATTTACATGTGTGCAACATGTATGGTCCATGACTTGCCACAATTGAGTAGATGGGGTGAGCAGCATGTGCAAAGTATAGCCTGTTCTTCTAAATTGTGGTGAACAAGCACCACAGAATGGCCTTTGTCCAGTTGCAGTTCTTTTGTAACTTTTTTCCCTACGTTTATAAAATGGGAAAAACACAATTGTACATCTTCATTCATCTGATTTTCATTATTATGCATCTATATATGTTTGAGTAAATCAACTGAACTTGGTTTTTACAATGCTTTCATACACCTGCTTGATGAAGCCATTTAAAAAAAAATGAAAGTGTGCACTTGCTTTTTTTTTTTTTTTTTTTTTTAAGTGAACAATAAATTTACCAGCAAAGAAAGATGGAGAAAAAAAGAATGAGCGATGATGAGGGATCATCACCCAATACAAACGGCTAAGCTATTGTAGCATAAAGAAGTACAAAACTACAAATAATTAAAATAAAAGGAGTTGAAGGATTTATCCCATGCAACCATACTCAAATTTGCTCTCCTAAACACCTCTTTGGGGCTGCCTGAGCGATTGTAAAATTTTTCTCTTATTTAGCTCTACCCATATAGACCATAAACCTGGCAAATGCAAAACATGCCACCATGGTATGCAAAACGGTTAATAGTGGTAACTGTTGCGCATTATGGGGCCGAAACGGCCATTATAGCAAAAATGACCCATAACAGTTCCCTTTGAAAACAAAAAAGGCCGTAACGACCATTATCGCCTGTATCGTAATGGTAATGGTGGTGGATGTTCGTTACCGTTATGGAATACCTTGGATAACACAAACCCTCTTGGCTTTACAACATCCTCATGCAATACCAAAAAGTAGGGGTGGCAATGGGCCGGGCTGCCTAGCTCGGCTCAGGTGATGTGGCCCTAAAGGGCTAAGGCTTGGGCCACTAAACTTGGCCTGAGGGCTGGGCTTGGGCTTGAAATCTAGACCTGGTGTTTGGGCCGGGCTAGGCCAGAGCAATGATGAATAGCCAAGCCCCTCAGCTTGGCCTGTTGCCCTATTGTATACTCTATGGTACGGTATTAGTAATGTAGGCTTTAGAGTTGTACGTTAGTGTGTATATAATTATATATAAGGAACTTTGGTACTGAGGTAGAGTATGGTGGATGATTACGCAAGCACTTATAAATTGTCTAAATTGTGGACCCCAATTTTGATTAGTGGATTGTACGTGATGCGCTCATTTAAGTCCATGCATATGGTGCATAATTGGGTAGGGCATACGCTTGGATGATGAATGATCTTATTTGACATAGGTGTGGTAGAGGAAAACTTTGATACTTTAGACGAGCATGATGATTCATGAATGCACACACACCAATTGTAAACCAAAACCAGTCGTACTAGTAGCATATATGTAAAGATTATCTCTAACTTGTAGGGCTGGCCTTGGCCCGACCCTGATCCGGCTAGCCCTATCCTAGCCTTGGCTTATCCCTCTAGGGCAAGGGTAAGGGCAAGGGCTAGGGCTACAGCCTCTTTAGCTCGTTAAGGCTTGGACTAGGCCGGGCAAAGGTTTAGGGCTCTAGGGCCGGGCCAGGACCAACCTCGACCAGGTCCTAGCTTTGCCCATTGCGCCCCTACTAGAAAGGAACCAATTAATAAAGTCATAACCCAATAAGAATGGAGAAGCTTGACAAACCTCACCCAAATGTCTTGCACGAAGTCCAGGTGCACAAATAAATGATCCACCAATTCAACATCTCAAAATTTACACAATACACGGTAATATCCATCTGTCTGTTCCTTAGATTACTGATACCAAGGACTTTGTTCCTCCCAACAAGCCAACCCAAATATGACAGCCCTTGGGGGAGCATTATATGTTCAAATGCACTCCTCCACGGTGTATCCTATCAGCCTTTCATAGTTTCCATGGTACAAAAGCACACAATATGCCCTATAGTCTTTAAACTTTTGGCCTGCAAGTGTCAATAAAAAATGGGAACAATCTACATTCAAAGGGGAAGATTTTACTAATTGATAGCTATGATTTTCTAATCGATGTGCTTCATCAACAGTGGGCTATCCTTCGTAGGCCCGCCAGATGGAGAATCTAGATTTCATTGGTAATGCAACTAAGCGTAAAATCTAAAAAGTCTTCAAAAGATGGAAGTGCAATATGTTGAGAATAGAAAACGAATAGAATGTTATTTTTACCATAAGAAATAGATCCCTTGACAAGGCATAGAAAAGAAATTATTTTGAAAAGTAATGGGTTACTGAGACCAATATAAATGTACACAAGTAACTAGCAAATAATTATAGGTGCATTATGTGTGTGTGTGTGGGTGTGGATAACAGACTGTGATGATAAACAGTGCAAGCCTAGAGGAAAACAGATTGTAACATTGTAATGCCTAGAAGACCAAATAACTTACTTATGGAACTCGTGAGGCAAATCTAATGAGCCACATTTTCGATGTTGTTGCATGGACATGTGTCTTTTAGAGCGTTTTGAGCGACTATTTATAGATCTCAAACAAGCACCCATTGATGCACCACGCCCTTGCACAAAACTATCGAGAAGAAGCGAATTGTTGATTTTCATGCCTCTTGATCCCTGCATATACTTCTGAGCAGAGTCACGTTTTTCAGAGAAGCTCGTGGACCATTTTGTCACCTATGCTCCCTCTTCTCCTTGAAAGCTGCACAATTGCATTTGCATCCCGAAGGGGAAAAGAGAAGAAAAAAGCTAAGGATGCATTAGCACAGCAAACACAGTGGCATGTAGAATTAAGGTTGTTTGGAATTTGGATGCTCAATTGAATTGAATTGCAAGATTAGACTCTATAAAGAGAGAATGCCCAAAGTGAAACTGGCCCCGTCACAGTCATAATGCGGGACTAGTCCCAAAAGCCAATGTTTTAAAAACCAGAATGAGCAGCCCGGTTTGACCAGGTTGGGCCAGGACTGGCAGTAAACATGGTCCACAATACCGACTGAACTGTTTCTATGGCTTTTTGTTAATGAACCCATCAAATCGACCGGTTCTGATAAATACTTCTCATTCCATCTGGATTCCCAGAATCTGGCAGTTCACAATCATCATTATGCAAACTCTTGATCTCCATGTGACACAATACTGAGTCAAACCTCAAAATAAACAGGGTAGTAGTCATTAAAGCCTTACTGCTGCTTTTATAATAATTGTCACGCTTACTTTAGTTATATCAAATTTTACTTACACTTTAAAAGATAAAAAATGCATATGGCAGTGTGACATAGAGAAAAAGATTTTTGGTAGTCTTCATTCATAAAAAGTAGACCGTTGATTGGACAGAATGGCTGGAAGAGAGGGATTTTTTAATTTTATTTTAAGTTTTTGGTCGTAGCCCATTCTAAGTGGGGCTACCAAGCCTACCATACTAACAATCCTTAAAAGGATGACGGCTTACATAATTATGAACTTCCAATTGGCATCTTTTATTACTATTAGTCATCCCAGATTTGGCTGGCTTATTAGACGATGTGGATAGAATGCAATGTGCGCCAATCAACAGTACATACCATGTACAAAACGGTAGTAAATTGCACATATCATGCATTGACTCCTCAACCATATGTTAATTAAATTAAGATGGACTCCAGGAAATTGCTGAACTGGTCTGGTCTGACCCACTTAATGCTAATCTGACTGAACCAGTATGGCTTGAAGGTAGGGCATCCAGTTTGGTTTTTAAAACATCACGCCAAAACCCAAATAGCAATTCAGTTGTTTTAAGGCAAACTTGAAATGCGAGGAAATGCAATTAGGAGTTTGTCGTCACCATGATTGAAAATTATCTGATCACCTCAGTCATTTTCTTCATATTTGATCAAATAATGGCAATTCAGTTCAACTACGTGTCCAAACACACCTTTCCATAGCAAACAAGTACCTCTGTGCCAGTCATTAGCAGATTATCATGTACAGGTTGAGACAGCAGAAAATATGCAGGACTGGATGCTTCCGCGTCTGTGTAAGATTAAGATATCACAAATCACTAAATTGTCTTCTCATTCTACACAACACAAGCACATCCAAGCAAAGTTACCTGCGACTCCAGAAGCTTTCTGTGATGATATGCGATCTTGGGATGCAAAATGTCCTGAAAATTGGCAAGAAGATTGAATAAGGCTCATTTTTCAGGATAATAACATTTAAAATAAATAAATAAATAAATAAATAAAAAGACTAAATGCAACAGAAAGCATGCTCATCTAAATCTACCTCATGGTCTAGAGCCACATAAGACCTTGTCAAATCACCAATATCAATAGGTTTCACTCTACAAACAAGCGTTTGTGTGAATAAGAAGTATATATATATATATATATATATATATATAGCATGAAAAAGAGACCTTTGTTGGAGGAGGGCATTGGAGAGGAGATGTTAGCTTTGAGAGAAGAAATTGAAGATGAGTGCTTGTTTGGAGCTTCTTCTTCTTCTTCATATGTTCGCTTCTTGTTCTTTTGTTGCTGTTGGTGGAGGTCCGCTTTTGCAGCAGCAAATCTTCGTTCCAAGGCCTCAAAAGCACGTTTCTTCGGGTCTGATACAGTGGGTTTTTCACTGGTGGCCATGTCTGAACCAGAGAATCAGATGTTGGATTCAATGATCGAGTCTCACTTCAAACCACCAAAATCAAATACCCAATTCTCACTTGAATGGACTGGTATCGAGTATCTTATGAGAGAGAGACGGTGCTTGGAAGATGGAACGCTTGTGAACCACACCATAGGAAATAGTATGAATTAAACGTCTACCATTGAAAAAATCTTAAGAGGCCAAAGAAGTTTTGGATCAAGCTGATATTTGGGTTTTCCCTCCGTCATGTCTTTTTTATATCTTATGAAAAGATTGGATGACAAATAAACATCACCATAGGCCATATATAGGAAGGTTTCAAAGGTGAAAATCATTATTCCCACTGTTTCCCATGATATAGTTCACTTGAGATTTGCACATGCTTCAATTTTGGGTTCAACTATTAAAATGATTTAGAAAAACTGATGGCGGTGCGGATAAATCAAATGCATTCACCTTCTTGGGCTCCACCTTGATGTTTATATTCCATCCAAACCGTTTATAAGGTTATTAATACTATGATGAAGTGAAAATACCAAAAACAAAATTCTGACACAAAAATTTCATGGCCCCAAAAATGTTTCAACGATTCATACTGAATGCCTACTGTTTACTCAAGTGTGACCCACATAAGTATTAGATACACATCATTTTAGGTAACATATTCAAAAATGCTCTGTAAGCAGGTGAACGGAGTGAATTTCTCAACAACATATCTCTTGCCCACTAATCGTCCTTGCGCAGAAACTTCATGCGAAAGGCTTCCGTAGGAAATCGGCGTCCGTGAATTACTACGCAATCCGCTTCTATTGGGTATTACCACGCTGAGACCTAGAGACGAATGTCCTGGGAGAGACTGTACATGGCCTACCATGTATATGTTTTATCCACGCCGTCCATCAATTTTGAAAAGAAAAATCATTATAGAATGTGAATTCGAGGAGGCAGATTGAAGCCAGAAGTGGACCACATCTCAGGAAGCAGTTGGGATTGAAAGCTGATCATGGAAAACTTATTAGGGACACAAAAGTTTTGGATCAAGCTGATATTTATACTTTCTTTAATACAGGTCCATGTGACCTCATGAACAGGTTGGATGGTAAATAAACATCGCGCTGAGCCTTAGAAAGTTTTCAACGGTAGGAATTCAATCTCAACTGCCTCGTGGTGTGGTCCACTTGAACCTTCATTCGGACATATTTTTTGTTTCACACCATAAAATGATCTTTCAAAATTGATGGACGGCATGGATAAAACATATACATCACAGTGGGCCCCACAGATCCCCTGACAGGACCGGTCCCTCTCTAGCTAGGTCTTGGCAGGGGTAGTAAAGTTTTTATATGTTTCAATTTTGAGATCATGCCATAAAATTATCTGTTAAAACGGAATCAATGAAATACATAAATTACGGTAGGGCCCATGGTTAAACCGCTTCCCATATTGCGCTTACCGTACTAAGTAAACTCTGTGAGGTTTACCTTTTTTTCCGATAATTTCGAGGCTTGAGCAAAAGAAAAAAAAATTTGAATTTCCAACTGTACGACATGTGCATCTTTTTTAAGCCGACTTGCTTTTTACCTCCCAAGATTAAGCCCCAGCTCAACGGCCCCATATCTCAGGTCGAAAATGCCTCCGCTTTCCTTCCGTAGCTGGATCGCCTGGTGCTCGAAGACGAGCTGACGCTCCTCGAACTCCGAGTTATACAAATGGTCCAAAAGAGATCAAAGTTACATGGCCCCACAGTTATGTATTTATTATATCCACAACGTTCATCCATATTTCGAGATCATTTCAGAGCATTATTTAAAAAAAAAAAAAATTATATATAAAGATCAACTGAACCACACCACAAAGAGCAGCGGGAAAATTGATTTTCACCATTAAAATTTTTGTAGGGCCCACCATAACATTTATTCTCCATCCAATCTATTCATAAGGTCACAAAGACCTGAATGAGGAGGAAAAACAAATTTCATAATGATCCAAAACTTTTATGACCCCTTAAAAGGGTTTCAATGGTAGACATTTAATCCTCCACTGCCTTTTACAGTGTGGTCCACTTGATAGCTAGATCTATCTTATTTTTCGTCTCAAGCCTTAAACGAGTTCACCAAATAGATGGACAGTTTGGATATAACACATACGTCATAATAGGACCCACAAAAAGTAGTGGGGATTACAACAGCAAAAAAAAAAAAAAAAAAAAAAAAAAGAGCCAGGAACTGTAGCTATGGGATTTTCTATGGCTACGGATTATAACCGTAGCCATAGCTGCAGCCACTACTTGTTCAATATGTCCTTTGATATGTATCGAAGGTCTTTCGATATGACCGAAAAAGGTCCAGAACTATCCAGCGAGTTTACCTCAAAAATTCTGCAATTTTCGATACATATCGAAGAGTATTCAATTAAATCGAAGGTGATTTTTCCTATAGCTACGGATTATAACCGTAGCCATAACTGTAGTCCTTTGCAGTCCGTGCATTTTTTTTATATGGAGAACTTTATTCTACTTACATTTTTCTCTAATACATATTTATATAAATATGTATATATAAGCATATAAAAAAATCTCTCTCTTTTTTTTTTTTCATTTATTTCTTTATTCATTTAACAAGAATATCTTCTAAACCAAAATTAGTTACTTGATGTACCATATATGATTTTGGGGTAGGAGAAGCTACTTTAGCCAACCAACCTAATTATTTTTCAAGATTCCATCAGGTCGATGGTTAAAAATCTATTTCATTCATTTCGCGGTCAATTTCAATCAATTCGTGGTCAATTTCATTCATTTCATTTACTTCGCGATCATTTTCATGCATTTCACGATCAATCCTGGCGATTTCCCTTTACTTCACGGTCAATTCCATGCATTTCATGGTCAATTCCCTTCACTTCACAGTCAATTCCGTGCATTTCACGGTCAATTTCTTTCATTTCACGGTCAATTTCGGCAATTCCCCTTAACTTCACGGTCAATTCCGTGCATTTCACGGTCAATTCCCTTTACTTCATGGTCAATTCAATGTATTTTACGGTCAATTCCCTTCATTTCATGGTCAATTCCATGCATTTCACGGTCAATTCCGGCGATTCCCCTTCACTTCACGGTCAATTCCATGCATTTCACATTAATTCCCTTTCACTTCACTTCGCGGTCAATTCCATGCATTTCACGGTCAATTCCCTTTACTTCACGGTCAATTCCCTTTACTTCATGGTCAATTCAATGCATTTCACGATCAATTCCCTTCATTTCACGGTCAATTCCGGCGATTCCCCTTCACTTCACAGTCAATTCCGTGCATTTCACGGTCAATTCTCTTTACTTCACGGTTAATTCAATACATTTCATGGTCAATTCCCTTCATATCACGGTCAATTCCATGCATTTCACAGTCAATTTTGGCGATTCCTCTTCACTTCATGGTCAATTCCATGCATTTCACGGTCAATTCCCTTTACTTCACGGTCAATTCAATGCATTTCACAGTCAATTCCCTTCATTTCACGGTCAATTCCATAGGAAATAGTCTACTGTTGAAAAATTCTTGGTCGCATGAGTTTTGGATCAAGCTTATATTTTTGTTTTCACTTCATCCATGTTTGTATGATATTATGAACAGGTTAGGATGGCAAATAAACATCACTGTGGGGCCAGCAAGGTTTCAATGGTGGAAATCATTATCCCCACTGTTTCTTGTTTTATGATCCACTTGATCTTTGGATATGCTTCAATTAGGGCTTGAGCAAAAAAATTAAGCATATATAGTGCTCAAATGGACCACACCACAAGAGAGTTGAATTGAACTTATAAGGTTGAAAAATTCTTGGAGGCCAAAGAAGTTTTGGATCAAGCTTATATTTTTGTTTTCTGTTCATCTATGTCTATATGAAATTATGAACAAGTTGGATGAAAAATAAACATCACTGTGGGGCCTAGCAAGGTTTCGACGGTGGAAATCATTATCCCCACAGTTTCTTGTGTTACGATCCACTTGATCTTTGGATATGCTTCGATTTTGGGCTCAACCCCTTAAATTAGATGGGAAAATGGATGGACGGCATGGATAGACCAATCTATGCCCGCTCCACACGGGCAGCAACTCTAAGTGCCACCACGATGTATGATTTTTATACACCGTGCATTCATTTTGCCTTAGTGAGAGAATTTAACCAAAGTAACCTCTTGTTATAGCTAAACGCTCCAAAAATTAGGATATTTAAAAAGATGTTCCTTGATTAAAAAAAAAAAATTCAAAAAATTTAAGACAAAATTGCTCCTGATTAAGAGCCTAGTGCCTCTACCGACCTTTTTCTTCCTTTGTTGTTTTTACCGGACTTTTCTTCTTTCTTTTCAATCATGTCTTCTAGGAGCCACATGACTGCGGTCTCCATCATTGACTTCTTCAATGTATGAGCACCATCAACAACTTATACGACTTTAAAAATGATTGTTGTTTTTAGTTAAACCACCACATTTTTTAGAGATGAATGCCGCTCATAGGTGAAAGATATCTAAAATGAATTTTTTATTTTATTTTTTTTGTAAAATATCATTTTCTTAGAGATGTAAGCTATTTTTTATTATGGATAGAGAGGGTTGGTCGTAGTTGTTATCGTGCAGATAATTGATTGTTGGAAGCGATTTGAAGTGGAAATGGATAATTGTGGTTATCATGTGGAAGACAATAAATGATATAGAATTTAGATTTTATAATGTATTGTTGTAGAGGATAATAAAAAAATCTGGTCATGTGTTAAAAGTCTGGCTTGTGGTTGTCATGTATTAAGGGTTGAGATTGTCATGTGTTAATGGTATGGGTTATGCTTGTCATGCGACAAGGGTCAAAGTTGTCATGATGTGTAACACCTTGTGCTTTTAGTACTCGGGTGTTACCATGGAGATCTAAATTAATTTGCACGTGTGCGGGAACATACGTGATTTACCTTTCACATTATCAACCAATGGTCATCAAATCTATCCATCTAGACCATCATACTGCCAATCCGACCGTTGATTTTTCATCCAAATAGACTCTAGGGCCCTTATGATCATTGGAAGAAATCTCCATCCTTAAATCAAATGATTCATTCGTTGGTTCTCAAGATAGATCATCAAGTCATTCATCTTGTGAAACTATCTAGGGACATTAATTGCCAACTTAAGACAAGTTAGTCGTTGGTCTTTGAAATCGCCTATTAAATCTTGAGATCAGCTATTGGTTTCGATGATAAATCTATTTAGCCACAAAACCGATCATCTAACCATCCGTTGTGGACCAGGAAGCGTCCTAATCACCCAAACAAGCTCCAAAACTATTGAAGTACAGGCAAGAACCAATTTGATCACTGGATCAATATGAACTAACGAAAGGGATGAGGAATCGCCTGATGTGGCCCACCTAAACTTTGGATCTACCACATCTTCAATCCCCATTCGAGTCGTGCTAAACGAGCTGATGGATTGGGTCATCCATATAATCCTCAGTAGACCCCACTTTAGATCCATGATAATTTGAATATTGCTTTCAAAGGAATTTGACTGCAAAACTCAATTAGTAGGACCCACTTTGGTGATGGATCTACATTTAAATCAGCTTGGGGTTCTAAATTGAGCAGATGAACCGGATGAATGGAGTGGATCTGTCGATTACATCATAGTGGACCCCACACAAGAATTGTGTACACCAAGGAGGGAACACCTGCAGTGCACTAGACCCAAATCTGGTCAAACCTTGTTGGACCCGATAAAAGCTGGAAAAGAGAAGATTTTCTTCTTCTTTTCCCTCCAGCGTGAGGTTTAAACGGCGTCCGTCCATGTGTGGCCATTGTGGCCCATCATCTCCCACTGCAACCTCGATCTGAGCCATCCATCTTGTAGGGAACTAGAAAAATATTGGAACCCTAGTCTATCAACCGTTGGATCGAACACGTACGCACACAAGATCGGACGCAAAATGTCTGTGTGCAGCTGAATCTTTCCAAAAATGGAAAAAGAAAATATATTCCATTTTTCCCTCTCTCTACGCTTGCTATCCGCGTGCGGTAGCCTCATGACATCCCAACCCTCCACCTCATCATATCTTAACCCTTCAAAATAGGGCTTCCCTTGGCTATGCGTGAGATTTTCTTTCGCCGCCGCCGTATGGTGAAATCAAACCCATTAAGCTATAGCATGATCACCGTCCAAAATGCGGGTCCTACGATGATTAGTGATCAAATCCACGCCATTCATAGGTATTAGATCACCAGATCAGCCACCTATTGAGAAACTGCCATGGAAGCCCAACTCATCTTCCCCAACCATTCGAAAAACCCATTTCCATTAAGTGGGTCCCATCGCTCAATCTGAGACGTTAGATGTGTAGGCCTGGGTCCCAGAAGTTCATCTCTACCGTCCGATCACAACCACGCAGGTTTGATTCAATCCCATGGCCATAAAATACCATCAGTTAAGCTACCAAAACTATAACTAACCGGCTGATTAAGAGCCGATGCTTCTAGGCTTCTTTAAGGCTAGAAATAGCCAGGAATTAGGGCGTTTTTCGAGAAAAGGAAAGGAAGAAACAAAAAGAGAAAGAGGGAGAGAGAAACGCCGCTGTTTTGAGTGCCGCACTAAGCTAGGTCAAATCGGTTCGAGTCGTGACTGAGTCCAGAGTTTGTCTGGATGAACAGTGAGTGTGGATGAACAGTGAGAGTGAGAGAGAAATGGAGGATCAGAAAGGAGAGAAAAGAGGAGAAAGAAGAGGAGAGAAGAGAAAATCCAGGAGAGAGAGGGCGTCGTCTATTTGTGTCGCTTTGTTACGCTGACTCAATCCGAGTCGTTTGCAGGACAGGGCCGAGTCCAATGTCCTGGGTCCCTCCAGTGAGAGAGAGAGAGAGAGAGAGAGAGAGAGAGAGAGAGAGAGAGAGAGAGAGAGAGAGAGAGAGAGAGAGAGAGAGAGAGAGAGAGAGAGAGAGAGAGAGAGAGAGAGAGAGAGAGAGAGAGAGAGAGAGAGAGAGAGAGCATGGTGTGGCTTTGAGTTGTGCCGCACCCACCAGTAGCTGAGTTCGGGCCGAATCTAGCACCGAGTCATGAACCCGAGTCTAGTCTCGGGTCTGATCTGTCCAGGCCCATTGTTAGGTGTGGTTGGAGAAAGAACAAGGAAACAGAATAGAAAGGAGGAAGAAAGGAGGAAGAAAGAAAAAGGAGAATAAGAGAGGAAGTGAAGTTTTGGAACTTGACTCGCTGTCAAGTTGAGTTGAATCGACTCACTGGAGTCGAGTTGATTGTGACCGGGCCGACATCTGACTCAGTCTAAGCCTTTCCCAGGGAATGCATGAAGAAGGAGAGGTATTGCCTTGTAATTTTAGTTAGAATAATAATAATAATAATAATAATAATAATAATAATAATTATTATTATTATTATTATTATTATTATTATTATTAGTATTATTATTTTAAATTTTGGCTATTGATGTTATCATTATAATTTTCATTATTATGAATTCTTATGGAGTTATTACCATTCACCATTTTTATTATTAAAATTAATTTTAATATTTTTAGTTAGATAATTATGATATATTGATTATCTTTAGTATTTTAAATCCTTAAATCAGCATTACTACTGATCCGTATTTCGATTTCAAATCATCAAATTCTAAATGGTACACCAAATCCTAAAGCTATTGATCGAAATACCTAGTTTTAACCATATATGTATAAATTGAGTAATGTTGTGATCTAACCGCACTACTTGTGTTAATCATGTTAGATATCGATCTTAATGTACGAACATTCAACTCTAACAATGTTGGGAGATAATTCAACTCTAAGGTGAGAATCACCATTCAAGCTTTTCCTACATCATAATAGTTAGCTTAGTTTAACTAGTTTGTTGATTACTTAATATAGTGCAATGTGAAAATAACGACTAATGTTAGCTCCATTTAAGTAATCTTTTATAAATGCAATATGTTTGGATTTAAATTCAAATAATTTAACATGCTATGAATCTCCAGTATCTCTAATCTGATTTAAGATGCACACTTTATATGTGTAAATGTTAGTGATGTTGTACGTGACTTATTTTACCATTTGCGATTACTTTATGGCGTATTTAGAGGTCCTCGAATTAGTGGTCATTTGTGTAATGAATTAAATGAAATTATGGTGGACTTACCATCTTATGAACCATTTATTACCTAAGTAGCTTTTGTTATTTGCCCTTTGTGGCTTGGATTGGCTATTTGTCATTGTGGCTTTAATGAATTATTATTAAATAATCCTTAGATGATAAGTTCCACTTGTAGAACTATAATTGGCCACTAGTTTCGTAGATTACCTTTAAACACCTTATTTGCTAGCCTCATGACCCAGGGATGGTGGAATGAGACACTATGCCTGAGTTGTTGGCCTATGCTAGGTGACGAACCCCCCCCATAGTGACCTTTGAGCTTTCTTAAAGTGATTGTTTGAAATTAGAATAATAATAGTTGCGCTAATTATGCATTTTCATGGCATATATTATAGTCTTTTCTGGGTGGTTAGTTCTCCTTGGGCATACCTTTGCGTATTTTTTCGGGTGACTAATCCTCCTTAGGCGATCTATATATTATTACGGTCTTTTCCAGGTGGTTAGTTCTCCTTGTGCGTACCTTTCATATTTTTTCGGGTGACTAATCCTCCTTGGACGATCTATGCATTATTATGGTATTTTCCAGGTGGTTAGTTCTCCTTAAGCATACCTTTGCGTATTTTTCCAGGTGACTAATCCTTGTTGGGCGATTTATGTATTATTACGGTCTTTTCCGGATAGTTAATCTCCTTGGGCGTACCTTTGAGTATTTTTCCGGGTGACTAACTCTCCTTGGATGATCTATATATTATTATGGTATTTTTCGAGTGGCTAGTTCTCCTTGGGCGTACCTTTGAGTATTTTTTCGGGTGGCTGGTTCTCCTTGGGCAACTTTTTACCAGCTGGATGTGCATCCCCAGGACTGTGAGCATGTGCATGCATCCATACATTTAAACAAGATTATCTTGCATGATTTATTTAATGAATGCGTATCTGATGAACCTTATCTGATTCCCCTAATAATCATTGTGTAATATTTATTATATGTTGTTTCTGATAATTATGCTTAATTGTCTTGATGCTGCGATAAATCTTGGGGGTATACCTCACTGGATAGCCATTGACGCTATCAAACCGTACTCAGTGTGCAGGAGACACAGATGATGCATACGCTAGTGTTTAGGAGGAATGAGAGGAGTCAGATGATCTTGCGACTCTCAATTCCTGATTTTATTGGTATTTAATTTATACTGTTATGTTTGTAAAGGCTAAGACATTGGTTTGTATAGGTTTTTGAGTAACCACTTGAAACATTGGTTATGTTCATTTGGACTCACTCTAATATCTGGTTTATCTTCATTCCACTATATTATTAACTTCGATAAAAGAAAAAAAAATGTACGTGAAATTTGGAGGTTTTCAGAGGTTAACGCTCGGGTTTTTGAAAAACGAGTAATGTACTCGGGTTCCGGGAACCTAGGTGTTACATCATGTGTTAAGGGTTGTGGGGCCCACCATGGGATGTGTTGAATCTACTTCGTCTATTAGATTTAAAATTTAATTTAACGTCATATGCCAAAGAATGAATTACATCAAAAAATTATATGGCCCCCAAAAAGTTTTTAATGGTAGGTTTTCAATCTCACCGCTTTATGTGTAGTCTACTTGAGCCTTTGATGTGCCTTATTTTTAAGCTCATGCTCGAAAATGATCTTTCAAAATGGATGATATGGATAAAATATATATATCATAGTGGGCTCCACATGACCATTTGTCTCTAGCTAGGTCATGTCATGTCATGGGTCCTTACTCTTGCTCGGGTGGTCGACTCCTAAGAGTTTCAACTCCGGGTCAAGGGTACGAGTGCCCATAGGTGGTGAAATTCCACTGGCATGTGCTTGCGTTGAAAAAAAAAAAAGAAGCTAGGTCACGTCACGTCCCATTACCTTACGTGGGTTTTGAGCAAAAGCCTTTTTATAAGTTGCTGCCATTGGAAGTTATGTTGGGCTCATCATGATGTTTGTGGGAAATCCACTCCATCCATTCGTTTTGGAAGATCATGTTAAGATATGAGATCAAATTTTAGACGGATCTGAAACTCAAGTGGACCACACGACTGGAAACTGTGGAAATGGGTTGCCTACCGTTCAAATCTTTCTAGGCTCCATGATGATGTTTATATGCAATCCAAATCGTTCATAGAGTAGCCCAAATGCTCATAAGGTCATTTCCCCTATATGATCGTAAGATGAGTATGAGGCCACTTAACCATATGAGATTAGTGGCATTGGTGGGCACCTAACTACGTGATCATGTGTGGTACTTGCATGGCCGCTTATTTATACAAGGATTATGACAAATGCGTGGTGAAATTAAGCATGCGTCGTGGTGATATGTGTGTGGTGTTGGTGGCTATGTATAACACCCCATACTTTTCAGTCACGGGTACGTGAGAACACATAACTTATACTATACAAGGATCTCTTATTCACGGGTAATTCTATAATTTCTAAGTTGAACGTAGATTTTAGAATATATTTAGATAGTTTCAACTCCAGTCAAATCATCTAAATGCAAAACATACCTTACCATCGCACGATTAAGAAAATAAAGTGATTATAATTCATAAACCATCGCTGAAAGTTAAAAATAGGAGGAAGCCGCGTTTAGCCAAGTGTGTCCTCTGGCGCAGGGCGTTCACATCCACCAAACGCAATTAATACCATCTAATATCACATTCCAAAAGGCTCCAACAGGTTCAATTTCAACTAGAGATCCCAACATTAATAATATTGAAACGTATTAGATTTTGTGCACCCAAACGAACTAAAATATCATGGGCTTGATTCATTTGAAGCTTCACCATTATCATATTCACAATGAGTAGTCAAGTACGGCTATCCATGCTGTCGAGATTGTGGGGCACATCGTTGATGGAGCATATGTCTAAAATCAGATTCTTCAAGCAATACTAGCCATCCAATTGATCATGGCTATCAATGGACGGTTAAAAGTAAAAAGTGAGTGGTCCAAAATTCCAAAGGGAAAAATCAGATGATTATTAAAATCCAATCAGTGCATTTTTGGGTTATGCTCCATGTGAAATTGGGTAAGCTACTTGAATGGCCTGGATCGCCGTCTAAAGTTGCACCATTTCCAGAGTACAGATATTGCCAGCGATTATATTGTCTTGGCTTATCCCATCTGACACCTCTGGTATTTTCCGAAAACGGATTGGCTAATCACCCTGCCACCAGCCAATGGCTGATGGTCGGTGCTCTGTGGGCCCCACCATGATGTCTATGTTTAATCCATGCCGTCCATCTATTTTCATAGATCATTTTATGTTATGAGACCAAAAATGAGGTATATTCCAATCTCAAGTGGACCACGTTACAGGAAGCAGTGTTGAATGAATGTCAACCATTAAAAACTTTTTGGTTGCCATAAAAGTTTTGGATCAAGCTGATCTTTGTTTTTTCTCTTCATCTGGATCTGTGTGACCAAATCAACAGATTGGATGTCAAATAAACAGTACAGTGGGCCTTAGGAGGATTTTAATGGTGGATATCCAATCATTTTTGTTTTCCTGTGGTGTGGTAGACCTAAAATTTATGTCCCTATAATTTTTTGTATTATACCCAAAAATGATCTGTAAAAATGGATGAACGGAATGGATGAAACAAATACATCATAATGGGGCCCACAGAGCACCGACTACCAGCCACCGGGCTGCTGGCGGGGGAGTAGCCAATCCGTTTCCGTATTTTCCACACAAGATATTGGCACGTGTGTAGAGATGCTTGTGTCTAATCAGACCATCTGAAATAAAACTCCACTGGGCAACCTTCACCGCGACGTTTGCTTGAATACATGCCGATTAATTGTAACAAGATACATCAGGACACCAGCAGTTGGATTTGGGATTTTTAAATGACTTTAACTGTTTATTTGATAGCACTTCACTTGTATAAGAGATTCAGTAAAAAACAAAGAAGAAAAACTCTCATACTGAATATTTAAACCTTTTAATTATGCATGGGTTATGTTGACATTTGTATAAATGATTTGGATCATTTGAAGATCATCATGTTTAAAAGATATATATAGACCCAATGTATCACTTTGGAGTTTTTTATTTTTTTTTCATGGGAAGCATGAAAAGTTTGAAGTAATAATATATCATGAATGAAAAAAAAAAAATCTATTCATGCCGGCTTGAAACATAAAACTTATATTAAAAAGATAAAATAGTAATAAAATCTTTAATTTTATTAATGGGTCTCATATCTGCTCAGCGCACGTGATGAGAAAACACTAGTTAAAAAAAGAATAAGCAAATATCTTACAATTATCTAGTCGAAGCACCTCATTTTTTTCAGGAGAATAATTTAATAGCTTTACTCATGCCTCCACCTGAAAAAGAAGATCAACATGTCTTTTTAATGGGGAATGGATTAGGTGAGACTTGACATTGCAGCCCTCCTTGATGTATATATTATGTATTTATGCAGTCCATTCGTTTTTTTTACCGGATCATTTTAGGATATTATTTTAAAAAAGGAAGCATATCCAATTATCAGGTAGACCATATAACATATGAATAGGTGGTGATAGATCAAGCTTATATTTGTTTTTACAATTCTTCTTGGCTTATGTGACCTTATCAACAAATTGGATGAAAAATAAATATAGCAGGAACTTTAAGGTATGTCCTAAGAAGTTTTTAATAATAGTACATTTTAGGGGTACTGTACATCAAGTTGAGCTGAGTCAAGCTGGCCTCAGCTCGACTCCGCTCAAACTCAGCTTCGAACCAAGTCAAATCGAGCTTTTTCGAGTTGAGTCGAACGAGCTAACCAAGCTAGCTCAGTTCATGTACACCTCTGTACATTCAATCACCACTGTTTCCTATGATATGGTCTACCTCATAAATGGATATGTTTGTCTTAATTAGTATAATGTCATAAAATGATTTGAAAAAAAAAAGGACATCGTGGATACAAGATATACATACATCAAGGTGGGTGGGTCCCACAGTAAGGGTTGTAGTTTCACCTAATTCGCTCCCTTTTTAATGGCCAGTCAACAGGTCCATAGTGCATACACCAACATTCAGTGTATTTTGAGCACGCTAGTAGTCATTTGTGGGCTCCACCAGCTGAGCAGAAGAGAGGCTGAATGGTCCTCCTAAACTAAACGGTCCAACATTACTTTACTATAGAGCATCCCACAAAAAATAAAAAGTAAATAAATGAAATGAAGGGTACTCCTGACGGATGGAGATGGGTACGTTCTAGTGGTGAATCATTCAATAGAACTGGGGCTCATGGATTGGAGATCCGGACCACTCAATAGTCCCCACAGAGGGTGTCCTTAGATCATCAGGATAGAAAGATAATAGCCATCCAATATTCAAATTAACTTCATTTTGGACCGCTGCTGTACATATATGTCTCTTAACCACTTATTAGTGGGCCACCGATGGAATGGTTGCGATCATCCAGCACTTCAAAATCTGGGGCCTCTTCCCTCGAACAAATTAAACAGTAGATCAGCAAACCGTGGGCCCACTTGTTCCATTGTGGACCATAGTTTAAAAGCTGTACAAAAAGACTTGTCCTGACTTACTGAGTCAAATTAACTCAATCTTATTGGACTTGAAGAACACTCAAAAGGGTGATCCCGTCACGACTTAGAAAACAAACTGTGGACTCGGATTCATCTAAATTTGGTACAAGTAACTGGGAGAAAATACATTGCTCACATGAGACTTGGATGAAATGTAAGAAACTACATTGCTCACATGAGACTTGGATGAAATTTACATTTTAACTCACCGTAAAATTTAAATATTATTGAAAAGAGCTTGGATGCATGTTGAAAGAAATTCTTGCCCATCGTGGGGTCACTTGTACCAATGTGTGTAATGACACGTGATTTTAGATAGGTACATGGGTCTATGTAGCATTAATTATTCAACCATATATATATATATATATATAGAAAAGGTACAATGCGCTCGAGCTGACGATAAGCTCCCATGAGGTTGAGCTGTGTGGGCTCCACCGTGATGTGTTTCGACTATCAACACTGTGCATTTGATGGGTACCCTTTTTAAATTACGAGATATCCCAAAAATCAACCGTATACGGAACTCAGGTGTGCCATACCATCTGAAATTATGTGAAGACACTGTTAAAACATATAAAAACACTTGGTGGGGCCCACTTGAGTTTTGCATGCACCTGAAACTTGGTCTGAACCCTCATTCAAGTGGGACACACATAATGGATGGGCTGGATTTGCAAACTACATCTCGGTGGGTCCTCAAAAATGGTTATGAATGTTTTAATGGTGCACGGCCCCTCCCCACTTCTGTATGTGGTGTGGCCCACACAAGTCACGGATTGACTTGATTTTTGAGACCTAGGCTCACGATGGAATGGTGCATTTGACTGATGGGGTAGATGTTCGAAACGCATCACGGTGGAGCCCACACAGCTTGACCTCATGGGGCATTAAAATCAACTCGAGCGCATTGTACCTTTTCCCATATATATATATATATATATATATATATATATATATATATATATATTAACCAACTTTAACCGTTCATGTCTAGTCTAGTTTGAATCTAACATATAGTGAGTACTTTTTATTATGGGTAGAAGACACATGGTAAAAAGATCATCAGGGAAGACTCTTTAAACTATCGAAGTGCTTATAGCGAGAGAAGATGAGCTAAGCAAGGAAACTAAATAACCGAGTTGAATTAGTTAACCTTGTTATGAGATGGGGCTTATCAACTAACCGCGACCTCAGATGCCGATCTTGACCTCGTATTATGATGTCGACCTCGACTTTGGATCAATGTCAACCTTGAGCTTGGAAAAGAAACATCCGGAAAGAATCTCGTGCCATATATGAGTAGAACTATATAGTGATATCTCAACAAAAAATCACGTCGATCGAGGCATAATTGAAGGAATATTTGGGAACATATTCTAATTCCAATACAGGCCCTTCCAGCATATCTTACGTATCTACTCAGATACGCAAGTCGTCTAACAATACTTAAAAATACATCATCCCATTCGAAGGGAAGGTACACACAATCATCCTTATTCTAACTATACCTACTTGTTGAAGGAACGCATCCAGCATCCAGCTCATCTGCAGAAATCTCTCCGCCTCCAGCAGCCAGCTCATCTCCTGAAATCTCTCCTCCATCATCTCTGTAATCTCTCCTTTGTAAATCCTCCTTCTTCTTTATTTTCTATATTTGTCTTCTTCCATTCTTGTATAAATACTGCTTGTATACTCTAAAAGAACAAGCCTTTTCTTTCCCAAATCCTGTATTCTAACACTACTTTGAAACATTTTACCTGACTTAGGCATCGGAGGGTTCCCACCACAACCGATGCCTCCAGTGTGCTATTATTTTCCATTAAAGTACAAGTATCCAACAGTTCACAGGAGGTGAAATGGGATCAACTAGATTTGATCGATAACACTTTTTATTTATAAATCAAGTCATATTTAACCATTAATTTTTAAGATAAATAATCAAATACCCTAACATTTTATATGTTCATCAAACCAGCCGTTGAATCAACCATTCACCACTAAATGAAGATATCCACTGAATTTGGATCACCCTCATTCACACATCAAATTAAAATTCGAATCGACTCATCTTGTTCATCACTTATAAATATGCTTCACCTACCCTCAAAATTATAATCCAGGCATCTTACACCTGTGAATAGAGGTGGGCATCGAGTCGAGTCGGATCGAATTGGGTCCAAATTGACTCGATCCGATTTTTCCAAGAACCTGACCCGAACTTGATCTGATCCGGGACCGAGTCAAGTAGGCTTGACTCGATCTGATTCGAATCCTTGCTAGCCTGACCCGAACCGAGTCCGACTCAGTCAGGGAAACCGAGTCGGATCGAGTTGAGTCTGTTCGGTCGATTCGAACTGAGCTAACTCAAGCTGAGCCGGAGATTCTCGTGTTAGGAAGGAAACGAGAGGTAAATTGGGAGAGAGAGGGAGAGATGAGGAGAGAAAAAAGGAGAGGAGGGAAACAAGGAGAGAAAGAAGGATCTCGTGCGGCGCCACTTGGGTAGGGATGAGTTAGGGTTTGCCGTTCAGGTAAAAGATGGGTAAAAGTAAAAGTTTTAAAAAAAATTATTTATACTACCCGACTAGATCAGATCGGATTGGCTATTGACCCGAACTCGACTCGATGTGCGGTCGAAGCTGAGTGGGTTTACTCAATCCGACCAGATCTTGGTTTTCGGTTCGGGTCAGATCGAATTCGACTGGTTAGAATGAGTTGGATCCGTCGGTTCGGGTCAAATCCTACCCAGCTCTACCCGTGAACTAATCCCTTGAATCTAGCAGTATATATTACTAATATAGAGTGCATTTAAAAAAAAAAAAAAACCACTATATCTTTCCGTTTATGAAACTGCCGGTACAATAATTTGTATACATGATTAATGTGGACCCCAATTTAAAAAGTCTAAAAAGTTTGGCCTAACTCATCAAGTCGACTCCAAACAAACATATTTTTTAGGACTCCCAAAACACTTAAATTAGCCATGAGTCAGGAAAAAAAAAAAAAAAAAGCTTCTTTCCAACTCAACAAATGCACAAGAAGAAGAAGGAAACCTCCAGACAAAGAAATTGAAAGAATAATTGAAAAGAAATTGGAAGAAAAACCTCCAAAACTTGTCCAAGTTATTCAACTTGACTATACAGACTTTCAAGCTGAGTTGGGTTTTTGAGTACCTTTTAGGGTCAGTTTGGGCAGTGGAATTAGAAGGGATTTGGTGGGGATGGGATCCATCTGGTCCTGTGCCAATTCCACTCCGTGTTTGTGAAGAATGGAAATGCTTGGAATTACATTAAAAGAAATTGCACTGGGTCCTGTGCCAATTTCACTCCATGTTTGGAAAGTTGTGTAGGTACCAACATGATGTGTGGGCTATATCCACACCATCCACCTATTTATCTAGATTATTTTCGAGCATGAGCCAAAAAATCAGGTAAATCTAATGCTCAAGTGGACCCCACCATAGAAAGAAACCGGGATTGAATACTTACTGTTGAAAACTTCTTTGGTGCTACATAAGTTTTGGATCTATCTCATTTTTAGGTCCATGCCATAAAATAAGGCTACGAAACAAATGAACAGTTTAGATATAACACATGCTTGTTATTCTCAATAATTTTAAATGATGGTGAGTTTATTCATTCAATGTACCACTGTATTATCAACAAAGCCGGGCATTAATTTTATCCCATGGCAATAGGGGACAACCCCTGCCATGAGCAATAATTATGTATTTTTTAATCTCATCCCACCCAATCCCTTCTAATCCCACCGCTCAAACTGACCCTTAAAGCGTAAGGTGTACACATGGACACGAGCTACGAGGATGGTGATCCCTCCAGTCCCTTTCATTGCAACATTGACCAGACAAAGCCAAACAAGCGATGCACGGGACAATGAATTGACTTCGTTGGAACTTAATTTATATATAACATACTAAAAAAATAATTAATAAATAAATAAATAAATCCGCACATTTAAATATACACATTGGTTTCAGTGTATGATCAATGGACTCTATCTATATATGTAAATGATATTCTCTTAGCAAGCAACCCCAAAAGCAACACATTCCTTGAAAGGCCTTAAGAAGCTATTTGTAGAGTATTTAAACTCTACCAAGAAAGAAAGACTACTATAGATTGATACATAGACGGATGGGGAGAAGACCATGTTGCTCTAAGGTAGGAATCAATAGAGGAGCATGGTCTGCTCAGGAAGATAGAATCCTACGTAATTACATTAACAGACATGGAGAAGGAAAATGGAGAGACCTTTCTAAGAAAGCAGGTGAAGTAATTTGGTTTTTCAATTTTTTTTTTTTCTTTTTATGTTTTTGGATCTTGGGTTTTTCTTAATGTTGTAGAAGGGTTGATTTGTAGGTTTGAATCGGTGTGGTAAGAGTTGCAGGCTTAGGTGGTTGAATTATTTGAGACCAGATATCAAGAGGGGCAACATTTCCACTGATGAGGAAGATCTGATCATCAGACTCCATAAGCTCCTTGGAAACAGGTTTTATTTATTTATTTAAAACTCTTTCAGGTTTCATGATTACCCGCTAACATATCAAGTCACTTAGTTTGAAAATCAGGCCAGTATACTCATTGGTTGGGACATAATGTTCTTAATGAATCTACAGCTGATGGTCTGACTCAATCTAAGATCTCTGTCGCAAAATCCTTCGTAAATTTGCAATTTTGACGTAGTGTTTCTTGACAGGTGATTCCATTTTGAGGCATACCGTTTGCATAGGTTTTAAGAAATTCAATATATGCAACGCGTTGGCAAGGCGAGAAAAGGAGTGTTGGAAAGATCAGTAACAACCACTGCATGTGATCATATCTCTATTCGTAATTGCTTTTAGCAAAAAAGTACAAGTGTTAATTGTTTTTTAGAAGTATTTAAAGAACAAACTACATTTTAATATAAACTAAGAGAATTAGGGTTTGTTTGGACACATTGAGAAACACAAGGTTTGAAGACAAATACCTCGTTCTACCACATCCACCTGAAATCTCCAATTTCTTAAGCGGAATCTTCATTTTATGAAACAAATAGTGTTTCGTCCAAACGGGCCATTAGGCTCATTGATTTTTTGTTCTTTTGTTTTGTAGCTTCTTATTTCAAAAGGTTGCAAATGCTTATACTTTTACAAAAACATACTACATTTCTATTACAACAGCAGATATCTACAAGTTACCACTTGCCATATCTCATTCCTTTATTGGAGTGATTGAGATTTTGCATTTCTGTAGATGGTCAATCATCGCTGGAAGGTTGCCTGGGCGAACAGACAACGAAATCAAGAACTACTGGAACACGAAATTGAGTAAGAGGATCAAAGCCCAGTCCACTAAACTGATCACCCAAGTGAACCCTAAAAAACCAGCTGATGAGAATAAGAAGAATAAGGATTCCCTGGAACCACTGATCAAGCCGGGACCTGAAGTGAATGAACCCCACCAAGTGATTCGAACCAAGGCGACACGATGCACGAAGGTTTTTCTCCGCCCGCAACAAGACAAGACGATCAAGAAGGATATGGAGCCCATGTGTTACAGACCATCTTCGACGTTCATTCCCCGCGAAGATGATTCCTTGAATTTTTTGATGGATTTTAATATGGGGGAGCTTCTAGCATGGGACGTTTTAGATTCTGATTTGGCGCAGCTTTGCGGTGACCCTGGAATGAAGGAGAATGTGATTGGTGGAAATGATGGGGCCCATGACTTGTCCTCATGTTATAATGTTCATCCCTTCTCATTGAGTGATGTAATGCTTGATGATGGGTGGGGAAGAGATTCTCTTGCAAGTAATAATGTAGCATCAGAGCTAGAAATTGCATCCTTAAATACTTGTTTGGAAGAGATCTAATGATGTGTAGGGGGGGGGGGGGGGGGGGGGTTTGTACTAAATCGACTAATTATCCATCAATAGAATGATATTTCATGATATTTGGTTCAACCAAATGCACCCTAAGGGAGTGTTTAGTTGTTGGTTTTTATATTTCTTGGCTTAGTAATTCTTAGCTAGAGTGTAGGCTTTTATCTTCTTCTTTTTTCACCCAGTTGTGGCTCTTCTGTTTCTATTTGTTTTTCTTGAGCAGGTATGCCTTTAATAGGTAATAAAAGAGGTGTTGTGCTTGTTGAAATATTTGGTTGAATTAAATAGACTATTAAAATCAAGAACCAAAAAGGAAATTAGGATTTTGAGAAAGAAGAACTTATTGAATTGATTCGAGGTGTGACTGAGTCACTGTTGAGGATCAAATATTGCATATCAGACCCTGGTTATTGTCTGGATTTACGACCATGAAAATGTTTAAAGACCTGTTTAATTTGTGTTTGTGTTGCAGGGTGAATTTACGAGCATGTGACTGAAAAGAATGCTCAGAGTGTGAATTTAACGCTCTGATATCACCAGAGCAAGGGACGGACTCTAGGGGACCAAGATCAAGGAAGTTACATGCCAAAGATCCGAGAAAATTGAGAAACTGAAGTTCAAATGACCTGAATGACGTCCAGAATGCGAGATCATGGGGTTCCCACCATCCGTTCGGCTCGAAACTTCATACGTGGCCTGAGGACCATAAATTAACCGTACACGTCAAAAATCATCCATTGGATCGTTGTGGAAGTAGCCTAACGAGCAGATCAGCCCCTTAAATCTCGATTTGGGGCCCGCCTGATATCTGGATATATTTAAATTTCATTGTCAACGCTTTAAATTGGATCTGGAAAGGGAGGGACGTGGGGCTTGGACGTGAAGCACCAGAGAAGTTTATTTTTTCTATTTATTTTTCGTTTTCTTTTTTTTTTTTCTTTTTTTTCTCTATGGAGATTAACCTACCCATGTGTGGCTAAACCTCTTGGCTAGGGCCAGGAGGTGAAGCTTGTAGTGTGATGGGAACTCTTTGCTTGTGCCTTTGTTTAAACTGAATTTGATGTTGATTTGGGTTTTTTTTTTAAGAGAATGTTTTCAGTCTTTAATGGTCTGTTGTGACTGAAATTACAATGGGTCTGCAATGGCTTTGAGCATGTTCTTTTCCTCTTTATGTTTATGACGTCGAAGCCCTTTGTTCACCATCGTCTCTGGGCATGGTTGGATGTCGGTACCCTTCCTAACCTTCATACATTGATTGGTTGGTAATTAGTTTAATTCTGTTGTTTGCTTTGTCTCCTGGGCATGGTTTAGTGATGGAATCCATTCTAATTCATATACCTTTCATCTCTTGAAACCTATATCAATGGCGGTTCAGTTAATTTTCCTGATTTATAATACAGGCATAAGATCTCCTTGATCTCTACAAGTGGATCCTCTGAATCCCTAGTTTTCCACTTCTGAATTCTCTTAAATTTTAGTTTAATTATTTCACCATTATTCCTCAAATCATACTTGGTTTAGAATTCATCTTATTCTAGTTCTAGCCCTAGTTAGTTTCAGATTACGTACAAAGCTTCAGGCCCCTGTGGATTCGACTTTCTGCCTATAGTTTATTACTACATCACAACCCTATACTTGGGAGTGAACAGTCCTCGCTTGAAATCGACTTTGCTCCCTTGACACACCAAGTGCAACAGCTTCAGAGCAATCGACTCCGTGATACAACAATGCTATGACCCGGTCCCAGGCGGTGCACTTATCGTGGCGGGCTCGAACCACTTGCGCATCCGAAAGTGCTGAGTTGACTCAGCGATGAACTCAGTAATAAAAACCGTATCAGAGAGAGTTTTATAAGAAAGAATATTTTCGTATTTATAAAATTGGAATCGGTGGTCTTTATATAGACTCCGAAGTGGTCTATAAACACCCTTTACAAAAGGTTAGGTCCGTTGGGTTTAAACCCAACAGGTGCGACCAACCGGAAGGGATGCATCTCTCTGGTTTAAAACGAAAAGGCGCAAGTACGAGTACACTTTCGCAAATAAAGTCCTGCGAGTACCCATACACACACACACAAGCGAGTACACTCACACCGCACCCGCACCTGCGCCCACGCCCAGCCCGACCCGACGCGACCCGTCACGTCGCGTCGCGTCGCGCACGCGCAAGCGCACACGCACACGAACACAGACTCAGACTCGGACTCGGCTCGGCACGGCTCGGCGCGTGCGCGCGTGTGTGCTCAATGGCATAGATTAGAGCTATTGGCATAGCCCCCCACAAGACCAAATTCATATGCCCCTTGAAAGGGGCACAAGCCCTAGGCAAAAATACTATCTTATAGACAACATAGTTTACTTTGTCAAATCCGATGTGGGACTAAACCCACAATATAAAAGTACCACAACTTTTCAAATGTGGAGGAAAATCACCAAAAATTTGAAAATTCAAATTTTAATAATATTTTAAAACAAAATATAACAGTGCTTACATTATAAAAAGACTCCCTAGCTTTTCACTCCCTAGCTTTTCCTAAAAAGACTTATCCTGGATAAAAAGCTAGTGAATGAAAAGTACAGGGAATCAAAACAAGATTTTAAACTTTTTCCAAGTTTCACCAGAAAACTCCATGCACCAACCAACTAAATTTTGGTTTTCTCCTAGCGCAAGGTCTTGTGAATTCCCAACGATTTGCACACAAGGGTTAGGGAATTATCTAACATTACCTATGAAACATAGAAACTAGGGAATCAATTCCCGCCAAGGGGAAAAGGCATATGAATTCTATTTTATTTTATTTTTAATTTTTCAAGAAAAAAAATTTTCATTCAAAAAATAAAGAACTATACATCATGGAACATACAGATTCAGGCAAGCCGTAAGCCCTAAAAGACAGTCCAAGCTTGCCTATACATATGTTTGAAATTGCGTGGTGGGATAGCATGACTATGTGCGGAAAGTTGACGGAGCGATTGAATGAATGGCTATGTCCTGTTGCGAGGGGGATATGACCGATTAAAACAATATTGCCAACATAAACTGATATGCCAATTTAAACTAGGAAGAGAATTAACACTTAGACTTCCAAGCCACTAGTGGGTCCAATCACATAGACTACATATGATATTTCAATGAAGCAACTAATCTATAATTGATAGTGTACATGTGTGTGTGGGATGTGCTAACTATTCAATTCCGAGCGTTTATTTAATCATGCATATATGTGTGTGTGTGTGTGTGTGTGTGTGTGTGTGTGTGTGTGTATTTATGTTCGTGGGTGAACCGTTCAGTTGGATGTCGAAGCTTTAGTCTGTGTTTACTCTTTCCACAATCGACGGGAATGTATGCAGTAATGGAAGCATTCAAGGAAGCTATTTAGTTGAAAGGAATGATGAATGAGTTGGGGCTTCATAAAAAAGTCGTGCTTGTGCATTATGATAGCGAAAGTGTGATTAATTTGGTGAAAAACTCCGTGTACCACATTCCCATACTAAATACATTGATGTTCGTCATCATTTTATTCGGCAGATGCTAGAAGAACATAGTGTTACTCTTGAGAAGATTCTCACCAATGAAAATTCAGCAAACATGCTAATGAAGGTGGTTCACATAAAGAAGTTTAGGTTTTGCTCAACTTTCCTGGGCTTGGCAAAGGACAATGAAGATGGAGTGTGCATAAAAAGTGACGATGATGGTTTTACTATGAAGAAATTTAGAAATGGTGATAACAGCTAGGAACAATGGAGATGTAAGATTAAAGCCATGGTGGAGATTGTTGATTGAGGGTCTTCAATCTAGTGTTGAAACAGAGTTTTCAACTTGATTGACGGTCTGGTCGATTCAATAAAAAAAATTCAAAAAAATACAAGTTTACTCTCTGGACACTTTTAATTCGATCAATAGTTTGCATAATTTCTATATAAGTGCGTAATTTTGTTTTTAATTCTGTACGGGGGCTATATAAACCATGTTAATACGGTATCATTGTTAATGAGATCATGTAACTTTCTGTTTATAATGAATTAGGATTTTCACATCCGTAAGTTATTATATCTCTTGTAACTTTCTGTTTATAATAAATTAGTTGTCACTGAATGCCATAGTTTTTTCCCATAAGAATTTTTTCATGTAAAATTAATATATTTTCTGTGATTGTTTGAATTTTCTTTTCCTATGGTATTATGTGATTTTATCTAATATTACTTTTGCGCCGAACAAGTTACATTAGAGCTTGTTGCATTTGTAACATACAATACCTCTATATTCTCACACAATTTGTAAAGAAAATAGTGTTTTCACTTTTAGGTTTCTTATTCATTGATAAGGCCAATGCAGGGGTGAATATAGCCATTAGTACAACTGTCGTATTAATTTGGACAACGATAACTTTAACCTTTTCTACTGAAGTCACACGCATATCAAGGCAAGTTGCATCACAACATCACAACCAACATGCCTTTCACCACCGTAGGATATTGCGACCTCTCTCCCTCATCAACATGCTAAAGATTAAATTCGATAGCATGCAGGTGGGGCCCACCGTGAAGTTTGTTATACATCCATACTGTCCATGGGATTGACAATGATGTTTATATGCCATCCGTACGTACTGTTCATAACGTCATTACTATTGGGATGAACTGAAAACACAAATATTACCCTGACGCAAAACTTCTGTGGCCCATGAATATTTCACCCGTGGACGTTCAATCCTCACGTTTTCGGCTCACTTGAATATTGGATCCAGCTCTTTTTGGCCCTATGTCCTGAAATGAACTCACAGAAAGGATAGACGAGGTGAATTTCTCACAAACATTACGGTGGCCCCACCTAGTTTACAGCGCAGGAAATTCCCGCAAAAGGCTTTGGCAGGATATCTGCGTCCGAAATAGCCTTGGTAACCTGGCTCTGTGAGGCCACCATAAGATGTATTTTATCCACCGTCCATCCATTTTATCAAGTGGACCACAACATAGGAAACGGTTGGGATTGGAGGCGTACTATCTTGTTGGGGGTGACAGAAGTTTAGGATCAAGCTCATTATGTTTTCATTCATCCAAATCTGTGATGGAAAATAAACATCATGAATGGCACTAGGAAGGTCTCAGCCGTCGGTTGCATTATGCGCAATGTATCCTGTTGTCTTATCCAATTGAGCTTCGTGTCTACCTCATTTTTGGGCACATGCCTTAAAATGATTGGCAAAATAGATGGACGGCATGGATCAAGTACATACATTATGGTGGGCCCCTTATCAAGTCTCCAGGCAACCCTCGTCCCTCCGTTGGGCATGCGCTGTACCCAGTCCGCGTCCGTCTCATGGTATCCATTGTATAGTGGATATAGAACATGCACGCACCTCAATCAAACCGTTTTAACATTTGACAAGATCCATACGTTTTAGGTTTTACCAAACTCCCATTGATTGGAAGATGATTCCATCTGCCGGGTAAAGCAATTTTCTTGCTAAATCTCAACCATTGGCTACTACTCTGTGGGGCCACTGTAATTCATGTATTTTATCCAATCCGTCCATAAATTTTAACAGATAATGTTACGGTTTTGGTCCAAAAAATGAAGCATATCTAAAGTTTAAGTGGATCACACCACAAGAAACAGTGTGAATTAAAAGTCTACGTGGATACTGATATATATATTTTTTTTCCCTTCATCCATGTCTTTGTGATCTTAAGAACAGGGTGGATGAAAAATAAACATCATTGTGGGCATTAGGAAGGTTTCAACGGTGGAAATCATTATTCCCACTGTTTCCTGCAGTATGGTCCACTTGAGCTTTGTATACTTTCAATTTTGTGATCAACCCTTAAAATGAACTGGAAAAATGGATGGACGGTGTGGATAAACCACATACATTCACGGTACTGGGCCCAACAGAATTTACTCAACAACATACTGAGTTACTCAGTAGGCAATCCGATTATGTATGTGTCTTATCCACACCGTCCATCCATTTTTTCATATAATTTTAGAATATAAATTTAAAAATGAGACACGTCCAAGGCTCAAGTGGACCACACCACAGGAAGCAGTAGTGGTAATGATACTCACCGTTGAAACTTTTCTAGGGCCCACCGTGATTTTTATTTGCCATCCAACCTATTCATAAAGTTAAATAGACCTGGTTGAAGAGAAAACACAAATATCAGCTCCATCCAAAACTTATGTGCCCCAAGAAGTTTTCAACGGTAGTAGTTTAATCCCCATTGTATAGTCAACTTGAGCCTTGGATCTACCTTATTTTTTGTTTTATAACCTAAAATATTGTGTAGTCCACTTGAACCTTGGATCTGCCTATTTTTTGTTTTATACCATAAAATGATACGAAAAAAATGGATGGACGGTGTGATAAGACCATACATCACAGTGGCCACTCAAAGCTGCTGCCGTTCCCAGCTGGAGACAGGCAGGGGTAGGACGCAATCCGGGTCCTCCGATTTCTTTCTCAATAAGGCCGTGCATGAACCATTTACATGAGCCCGAGTGCTGGGCTCCCAACTCTTGGCTGTTCACAGGGCGGGCATTCGTGAGAATTTGTGGTGGTCGAAAAAAGGTGGCCATGCACACGTCCGCACGTTGAGAGATCTTAGATCTGTGTCGTTCATCAGTGGGGCCCATTGTAATCATGCGTATTTCCAAAAAATCAGGCCCTTCCACTAATTAACTGGGTCCCACATGTTCAAGGAAAATGGGCAGTTCCAATGGCCCACTTTCAATGACATGTCTGTGCACCACCTAACAAGCAGACCTAACTGATTTTTAGGTCAGGGCATGCCGTGTGCGGATAGCACGTAATGAACGGTCCAGATCTCACACATCTATGCCACGTTGGCACGTCTGCCAACGAATTTTCAAAAGGCCTTAAGAAGGTTAGTTGGAGAGGAGAGGTTAGTTGCACACTTGCACCACGTTTTCCGTCCTTGACCACCGACTGTACGGAGAACCTATTTCGGACGAAAATAACGCTCCTTTTTCACCTGCTTCGTACCTTAACCCGAGGGTATTTTGGTCCGTCCGTACCCTAAAAATCGCCTTCCGTCGACTAACTTTCCCGCCAAAACTAATTACCCTAAGCCTGTTTGATTTTCGGTGATACGGTGAATCGCGCGTAAAAACGTGATGATTATTTCGCTGTGAATTCACCGCATCCTGAAATGACTGCTTACTTTTTGACACAAAAATCAAGAATATTTTAAAATATCTGTGGGTCCCATTGTGATGTATTTCGCTTATCCACACCGTTCATCCATTATTACATTTGAATTCATCATATGTGTAAAAAATTGAGGCATATCCAATACTCAAGTGGACCACGTCATACAAAAAAGAGAATCGAATACTTACTGTTAAAAACTTTGTAGGGCCACTGTTTCTTTTGGCGTGGGCCATTTGAGTGTTAGATCTGCTTCATTTTTTGTCTCATGCTCTAAAATATTGTAATAAAACAGACTGACGGAATAGATATATCATACGCATTACCTTGCGGTAAATAAACATTAAACCAATTTTACTGGCGCAAACTCCTATGAATTTTCAAACGCTGGAAATCGTAATAATCACCGTTTCCTTTGCATTTCCCATTTCTCTGAAAATCAAACAGGCCCTTAAAAGACAATGCCTACTTTGCTAATTATTTCGTCCTTGAATCCATAGATCCAATGCTCAGATGTAACACTTAAAATTGTCATCAAGCACTCAATTTCTGTATATACGTTGCACGCATCTGGATATCCAGACCGTTCATCTGTTTTATCCTATCGTGGATTAGTCATCACTCAGGAATCACATTGATCAGATGATCCCAACCATGAATTTTATACTTTTTATTCCAATTCAACATCTAACCATCCAGATTTTTGGAATCAATCCCTAGGATCACCCAAACAATGTTATCTTTAGCAAACATCCTATCCAATGTGGGTCCCAACAGTTCAAAAGGTCTGGATACGTATCCCTTCTTATGATTTAGATTGGTGGATCTTGGACCACCCGTTAACAGGGTGAGTCCGGCCCACGCGTGGGTTGGGAGTTCTACGAAGGTGTACCGTGTACTCACTCGAGTTTCAGTTATTGTCGAAAGCTATAGGTGGGCCAGACAGTGATGTAGAGTCACAGCTCCTGCAGTACTCTTCAACGCATGTTTTTCATAAAGAGACGATTTCCATGCATAGGCAGGTTTTGTGTCGTGGTTTTCAGCTGTACGTGTGCAGACGTCACAGAATTGAACGGAACAAATATGTCACCCATATTTTTAGAAACGTGCTTAACATGAAAATTTGATCAGGGGTTTTGTCATCTGATGATGAGTACACTTTTTTTGACTTATGTATGAAAGGGCTATAATATGGAAAGACTTTTCAATATGGATAAAGTGAAATAATAAAGGAATTTTTACCATCGGTTGCAAGGAATAGCTGCAAAACACATTTCTGACTTAAATTACAGTTAAAATTATTAGCTATTTGGTTACCATTATTAATTATACTTTGCTGAAAGCTAAAAGATTACACTAAGGAATGTAATTTGTTTGAAAGGAAATGTAAATTATTACATTATGGAATATAAATTGACTGGTAATTGAAAGATAATGTTTGGTTTGATTGAGTTGGTATGAGATGAAATTTTTCTCTTGCATTCATTTTTTATTTATAGCTTTAATCCAATCATTTGGATCTTTCTCATATTGTAACAGTTGCCATAACCATTCACCACTACTAGGCGTCCTCTGTTTCTTCTTTGGTCATTTGTCTCATAACCGTTCCTTCGCGATTACTTATTCATCTGCTGCTTAGACATTGACGTGGCACTGTTTGATACATTTTGCTATTGTTTATTAAAAAATATTTTCAAATCTCCAAATACACTATGCGGATTGTATAAATTACACATAATCTATCCTGATTGGCTCTCGCGAGGAATAACAATAATTGGGTTGAACCGTAGGGCCTTTCAAGAATACATGCAATGGGCTAGGTTCTCACATGGAAAACCTTGCAAGACATTTGAGTTGTGCAATGTACATCACCATAAAGATTATTATTATTATTATTATTATTTAAAGGTGGGGAGTTGATACACCCCCTATAAGCATGAATACATAGCCAGTAGTTGACTTTCCTCTAAGTTGTTATCTCATATGGAAATTGCTCAAGCACGATATTTGGGCTTTCATAATGCAACATCAGGCCTTTGATTATTTTAAAATAATAAAATATGTATTTGACGGCTCATTTCCAATGAGACTATATATACTTTATAGTATCTACTTTATATTAAAGCATAACATATAATATCTAGCACAACTCATATAGGGCATTGAGAATATAGCCTATTTCTTAGCATTGGTTAGAGGACATGACTTCTTGTCTAATTTAGTAATATTTTCTTTAAGCATTTCAATGGGCTTTACATTTCCCTTATTAAATTGCTTTAAGATTTTGTGCATATATAGGTAAATTAAGATAAGCCTCAAATCCTCATAATGTGTGTTCATCTCCATCATCGCTAATTCCTATGAGAACCAATTAAAATGAGTTTCGTGCAATCGGTATCGATCTACATGATATATTTGAAAATCTATGGAGATATATGAAGAGAATGTACGATAGTATAGATGGAGCACATTAAGCGATGCCACAGTATTCCTTAAGCGGCCGATGGAAGAGCAATTGTGTAGAGGCGGTTACAAGACAGATGACAAGAGCAATAGTAAAGAAGGTCATGTAGTATTGAACGATTATAACAACCATCAAAATATGAAAAGGATCTAGATGGCCAAGGTAAGACTGTAAATAACAAGGATCTCATACCAATCCAATCAAACCTAAACATTATCTTTCAAATTATCATTTCAATTACCTGTTATTTTACATTTCTTAGTGTAATAGCTTTACTTTTCCTTTCAAATCAATTACATTCCATAGTGTAATTCTTTACTTTTTGTTTGTTGTTTACATTCTGTAGTGTAATCCATAACGATAATCAAATAGCTAGTAACTTTAACTATAATTCGAGTATAATCTCATACATTGGATTCAATTCTCTATCTAGGAAGGTTTTTTGCAGTCATTCCTCATGATCGACTATAAGAACTCCCTTCTTATTTTTCCTTTTATATGTATTGAAAAGTCCTTTTGTACGGAAGACAAATGTGTAACCCAATATAAGATGGCAAACTATACTCTCTGAATATCGCCTGATCTTATTTACACATTGAGCAAGTGGCTAAATTGGATCTTGGTCATGTACGGCATATTTGACTATCTCGACGTTGGGTCCTTACTTTTGCCCGGGTGGTGGACTCTCAAGAGTTTCAACTCCCGGTCAAGGGTTCGTGTACCCATAGGTGGTGAAATTCCACCAACGTGAGTGTGTGGGGTGTGTGTCCGTGTGTTAAAAAAAATAAAAAATAAATAAATAAAGACTATCTCGATGCTTCGGGTCATAGTTGTTCGGTTTGAATTAAGCCACAAATTCAATTTTGGCATACCCGCACTTACCACATGACCAAACTGTCAAAAACAACATGCAACAAGGTGGTCCCTAATAAGCTTTACTTCAAAAATGAGGTTGGTTTCATTATGATCTTTCGTATTAAAGATTGAGAAAAGTCAAACTTTTACCATCATCAACAATTGCATTCCATTAGATGTTATTCATATAAACATACAACATTACAAAAGATCTTTCAGACCATTTTATATATGTACAATGATCTTCATGATTTATTTTGAATGTAAAAGTGATGATGACTAAGTGGAATCTCATGTACACTACTTTTAAGATTACTTTAGCTTATAAGTAGATTTTAAATATTTTCAAATTATCTTTAAGTTTTTTTTTTTTAATCCACATGTCCTATAAGCTGCTGCATGAATGTATATTTCTTTGTCTAGATCAACATTAATAGAACTCTTAAGTCTAAATTTGTGAAACTAAATAAGATCATGTGAATCGAGAAGAATTATACAACATGTGAAAAGGACTTTTCCTTATCAACGACTTTAATTTATATAAAATCTTTAGCAATAATCATTTACTGTACCATCTAATATTTTTTTAATTACTTATCTATTAATTTTCTGTCACTTTGCAATTATGAGTGCCTGTGAAAATTACATCAATGTAATTTTAACTTATCTTACAAGTTGTGTACTGGATCCGGCCTCATGTAATTTTAACTTATCTTACAAGTTGTGTACTGGATCCAGCCTCATGTTTGAATGATGAACATTTGTTTGGAGTCATTGGATTATTTAGAGATGATATGCACAGTAGGCTCATGTTTTCAGACTGAACAAATGGGGCCCATTGTCCACTGATCCTGATCATTGCCAGTTGAACCACATCGTTTGTGGACCATGCCTCCAAAGTATTCCAGATTGGAAGATCCTAGCTTCCCAAATTGGGCTTCTTCTCAGACAAACCCTGACTGTTGATGTACTTCTTAATGGTGTCCATTTGCAGTCAACCAATTAAAGGGTCTGGATTGTCGCATGGATGATGGTTTTGTGACATAGTCCCTCCGTGATGAATCACAACAGCTTGGATTCCTGAAAAATGGGCCCCACTTGTACGGATTGGAAACTCAAATATACTCTACATATCCTTGGGTGGTCAAGGACCCATGCATCTATAAGGCAGCCCATTTATACACCACAACCTTCCAGCTTGGCACTGATGTGTGAGATCCAAGCCGTCCATCAGGTGAGCACAACGTGTAGACGCCCTGGCGGAGAAATCAATCCAATCCGCTTATGGGCCAAAGTTAGAAACAAATGAACGGATTAGGAAAACTCGACCTTTAGGAGTGGATCTACATGGTTGGACCCCATCTGACTGGCAGCTTGGATCTTTCATACATACTAGCTAAACATGCCTAAAAAATTATGACCGTTAGACTACAAATCCAATACAAAAACATAAACAGGGGACGGACGTCCCATAGTACAGGTACATGCGCTCAAGCTAATGGGGACGTCCCATCAGGTCAAGCTGTGTGGGCCCCACCATGATGTGTTTCGAACATCTACCCCACCAGTCAGATGCACCATTCCATCGTGGGCCTAAGTCTCAAAAATCAAGTCAATCCGTGACTTGTGTGGGCCACACCACATACAGAAGTTCAGAGGGGCCATGCACCATTAAAACATTCATAATCATTTTTCAGGCCCACCGAGATGCGGTTTGCAAATCCAGCCCATCCATTATGTGTGTCCCACTTGGATGAGGGTTCAAACCAAGTTTTAGCGGCATTCAAAACTCAAGTGGGCCCCACAAGTGCTTTTATATGTTTTTGGCATGTCTTCACATGATTTTAGATGGTATGGCCCACCTGAGTTCCGTATATGGCTGATTTTTGGGATATCCCATAATTTAAAGGGGACCCATCAAATGCACGGTGTTGATGGTCGACACGCATCACGGTGGGGCCCACACAGCTCAACCTCATGGGAGCTTATCGTGAGCTCGAGCGCATAGTACCTTTTCCCATATGTGTGTGTGTGTGTGTATGTGTGTGTGTGTGAGATGCTCACACACAACTAGTTGTACCGTGAGCTTTGGTCCAACTAGCTGTGCATTAAATGTCAAAATTCCTATTTTCATACGCATGTAATGCACCACATGTGAGGATATGTGACAGTGAGTTTTACATTAGTATGTTGGGAATTATGTGTCATAGATCCAAGCCATTTATCAAATAGAGCACGCTAATGAAATTTTATGTACTGAAAGTTAGTAAATTGGCATCACCAATAAAACCACACACGTAACTTGAATCTGGACTTTTAGAGTAGATTTCTAACGGTTCACTTTTCTTATAGATGATATCATGCTATATATATATATATATATATATATATATATATATATATTCCAATATACTTACAATGGACCCTTCCTAATTAACGGACCGAATTTGCAAGATACATTGCGCATCACCCAAGTATATTATGTGTGTACACCTTCTTTAGTGGTCCTTTGTAGACATTTTCCCTCCTCTTTTTTCTCTCCTCATTTAAGCTATTTTTTTCCTTATTTAATATTCTCCATTTCCTATACGTTTAGAAGGAGTCATAAGCGGATAAGGAGTCACAAGCTACTCAAATCATCACTAAGTTATATGGACCCCACCATGATATGTGTTGTATTCATACCACACATCTATTTGGAGAGATCATTTTAGGGCATGATCAAAAGAATGAGGCAAATCCAAAACTGGAGTGGACCCCACCACAGAAAATAGTGGGGAGAGTGACGCCTACCGTTGAAACCTTCCTTAGGTCCACCATGATATTTATTTGAGATCCAATATGTTCACAATATAACATAAACATTAAAGAAGAAGGGAAAACACAAATATCAGCTCGAGAACTTTTGTAGCCCTTAGGCGTCACCCTCTCCATTATTTTCTGTGGTGGAGTCCATTCCAACTTTGGATCTACTCATTCTTTGTTCATGCCATAAAATAATCTCTCCAAATGGGTGGACGGTGCCAATATAAAGCATACATCAAGGTGGGACCCTAAGAACTAGGTTACGACACTTTAGTGTAGAAGCAAATCCGTGGATTTCCTACAAAATAGGAACGCCTGCGCTAGGAACCTAGGTGGGGCCCACTATAATGTTTGTAAGAAATCCTACTCGTCCATCCGTTTTTTTAATTCAATTAAAGGCATGAAACCAAAAATGAACCATTTCTAGGGCTAAAGTGGGCTGAAAATGTGATAATTGAACGTCCACAGTTGAAATATTTGTAGCCATAGAAGTTTTGAACCATGATAATGTTTGTGATTTTAGTTCATCCCAGTAGGAATGAATATATTAACGGTATGTTTGGCTTATAAACATCACTGTCGAACCCGGGTAGGTTTTAACGGTAGGAATTTCCCTAACCATATTTTCCTTTAGTACGGTCCACTTGAGCTTTGGATATGGTTCTTTTTTAGCATCATGTCCTGAAATGAACTCAAAAAATGGATAGAAGGGGAGGATTTCTTACAAACATCACAGTGGGCTCCACCTGGGTTCCCAGCGCAGGAACTTCCTGCGTTCCTATTTTGTAGGAATTCCGGACGCGAATTTGCTTCATCACTGAAGTGACGTCACCTAGTTCTTAGGGTCCCACCATGAAGTATGTTTTGTGTAAGTCGCGTGTCCTAATTCGTACTGTTCCGTTGACTTCTGCGATCCTTCCCGTCGAATTTTGCAACCTACGACATATAATCAACATTTGAGATCGACCCTAAGTCGTATCCTGTAGAATTGAGTCGGCTTAATCTGAGACTTATACCATTATGACCGCACTGTCGCAGCGGTTCCGACACCGCGACTCGCGTACCGATCCCATACCCAAGCTGAAAGATGTGGGCTGGCGTTTATTTCGAAGAAACGCCGCGCATTTGCAATTCCAAGGGAATCTCTACAACATGTCCCATCAATCAATCACTCAAATCAATCAATCAATTACATCATGTCAAGTATAAAAGCAACTCATGCTTTCTTTTTTCACAAGTTAAGCAACCACCAAAGTCAACCCATCTCTCACCTCACCCATCACTCACCTCACATCCATTACTCTCTCTCCCTTATAACCCTCTCTCTCTCTCTCTCTCTCTCTTTTCTCAACACAGATTCCAAGCCAAGCAAGGAAGTGCATGTCCAAGCTTCTCTAAGAGAGAAAAATGACTTTGTGTGGCCCACCTTTCTCTCCCAAAAATCCACCATCCTAGCCCTTCATTTCTCATCCTCTCCATCAAAGTGAAGCACTAGGAGATTGGCGTTCCATCGGACCAAGAAGATCGACCGGTGGGTGCTTATTAGGCTAGATTTTTTATGTTTTTATGATGGACCAAGTGAGGCCTACCGATCAATGGTATGGATCTCACTTGGGACCCTAAGATGTGGTCGATGGCCCACCTTGATTTTCATGATCATTCCATGATGGGGCCATTCTCCATGGACCCCATCATGATGTTTATTTTCTAGTTTGAAAATGGGTCATCTAGACCTTATATCTTGGTGGAGAAGGGATCTCCACCGTTGATCTTTGATTTGGTGGGCCCACATGCAATGGGACCCACTTGATGTATGTTTTAAATTATGCAAGGGAGGGCCTAGAGTGCCGGGGTCCCTCCATCACACGTGTCCCTCTCTCCTTCTCTCTCACTTTCCCTCTCTTTCTTTTATTCTTGTTATGTGATGATGTAGTGGTGTGGCCCACTTGGATGGATCCCACCTTAATGTATGTTTTATCCATACCATTCATCCATTTGGTGGCCCACCGGAGTAAGGCCCGCCTGATGCATGTGTTATGCCAAGACTGTCCAGCGTCAGGACGCTGGACGTGGAAAGAAAACACAAATATTAGCCTTGGTTCAAGGCTATTTAGGTGAGCCGCTTGTGTAGGCCCCACCTTAATATATGTATTCAATCCATGCCGTCTATCCCATTCAGCGGATCATTTTAGGCGTTGAGCCGAAAAATGGGACCAATCCGTTTTTCTGGTGGGCTATAGTATAGAAAACAGTTTCTTTACCATTGAAAACTATGCTACTGTTTTTGTACCCCGAAACACGCCCAATATTGGGCTCGTTTGGTATGTATTTAACCGTAAAAGCCAATGGGTGGGGTGGATTTTGTTGAAGCGGGCCCCATACACGAAAAACCGCGAGAAAATAGTTTATATATATATATATATATATATTAAGCAGAAGTGACACACCGCTTGTTGTCGAGATGCAAAGTGTGCTCTTCCGCCGCGGGTGGGTGGGCGGGCAGACGAGCAGGTCCCACGGCCCCAGCCGTGGGCCCCACCATGATGTATGTATGTCATCCAACCCGTTCATTCTGTGGGGCCCTTCCTGAAGTAGGCTCCACCCAAAAATCAAGCCGATCCAACGCTCGGGTGGTCCATATCATAGGAAACAGTGGTGATTTATAGCTTGCCATTGAAACCCTTTTTGGGTTCATAGAAGTTTTGGATTAAGATGAAATTTGTTTTTACCCTTCATCTAGGTCTGCGTGACCTTATGAATGGATTGGATGGCTTATAAACACTAAGGTGGGTTCCATGTGGGACCCACAATGATATATGTGTTTTATTTGAGCCCACGGTGATTTATGTGTTCTATTCTGTGTGTGTGTGCATGTGTGTATGTGTGTGTGTGTCTATATATAGGAAACAGTTTTTTGGACTAATCATTTTAATATGTGTATATAGTTTTTATATTACATATAATAAATTTGGTCTGGAATAAAAAGCACCATGATGCATGTGTTGCATGATCAAGATCAACCATTTTGAAAGATGAATTTTTTGTTCACCTGCTAACATGTAAAATGAGACCTCTAGAATGTGCTTCACTCATTATAGGGCAAGCCTACAATGCCTTTGATGGACATTAAAACTTTCATGATCATGTGTGTACCTTATGATCTAACAAATGCAGACATGTTACTATGTTACGTGGATTTCATTTGCAAATTTTAATGGTGGCATTCTAACATATACAAGCATTACTTTTGAAACACCTGCAGTTGGCACAAAGAATGCATACTTCACGTGAAAATTGAATTTTATATAATCATAGCCCAGTTGTTCACATTCAATGTACATGTGGGGTTTTTCTACGGATTCCAATGTATCAATGTACATCTGCAGCTCATAAAGGGACAATTTCCCATTTGCTCTAACATCTAGTGTTGATCTGCTATCTCACCAATGTGGTGGCCAACTTGATTTATAGGGACTTGTGTTAGTTTTCCTAAATGGGTATTTTTGCAATGATGTTTTATGGAACTTACCCAAAGAAAATTTTCAATACACGCCCAAAGTAAGGCACACTGTTGGTTTAATGTTTGAATTCATAACAAGGTATTCCTCCTTATTGATGCAGTTATTCATTGAATGTACTGAAATCTTCTCATAGTTGTAGTTAATATTATGTATTGAACAATCATACAGGAAACAGTGTTGAGCACATTTGTTGTTCTTCATTAAAGATATGTGTAAGAGGTAAGTTTCTTTTATTCTCTTCATATGGGAAAACAACTATTTCTTTTTTTCCTCTATTTTTCCTCCATTTTAGTCGACAATATCTCTATGAAATGTACCTGATTAACAATCTAGGACTACCGATGAATACTAGAAGATCTACAATTGGTTGATATCATTCAACCATGTGTTTGTTTAGTTGACCTAAAGTGGGTCCTGCCATGTTGTTTCTTATCCACACCATCTAGCCCATAAGGCACCATGGAGCCACCTTCAAATATATGTTGTATACATATTCATGCCGTCCTTCAATTTGACCGCTCCTTTTAGAGCATGGACCTCAAAAGTAAGGCAGATTCATAGCCATTGTGGACCACACGTGGATAGTACGGCCTACCCACATTGCCAGAAGTGTGTTATGGCACCCACCTTAATGTACCAACGTTTTATCCACAATGTATATCTGCTGTCGAAGATGAGATCAAAGGACTTTAGATGTTCAGGAAAGCCTTCCATCCAATAAAACTCGACTTATAACCAGAGCCAGGTTGAAGGACCCGGTTTAAGTTGATGTAAATGTTCACTTGTAGTACTAACTATGATTTATTCCCCATATCATATTAGAAATATGCCTACATAGGCCTTACTATATTTGTGTTATACGAACCTGATATTGTTGGTCATTAGTTGGCGATAAAGAGTGAAGATTCCAGTGAAGATACCGAGAGTGTCATGGAGAGTGAAGATTCCATGACACTCGCCTTACACACACTTTCACCACCCTCTAAGCTTTCTATAAGCTTATGCACGATGGATGCGTGCAGGTGGCGTTAGGTTGCAGCAGCGTTGAGCTTGGAGCGTGCAACCGAGCTTATGGAGTTTCTGTTACTTTTATTATATTGTATTTCTCTTTCATACGCATTATACTTAAAGTTTTTGATATAGTGGATATGTGGTGATATTATTTTATGACTTAGTTATGCTTGTGATTATGCTCCATTACAAAAAAAAAAAAATCATACTGAAAATCCTCCTTGTAGGATCCCAGGATCGGAATCTGGCGTATAAACGCTGGGAGCCGAGAATGGGGTACTACGGAGGCTGTCGGCACCGGATTTGGCAATCAAAAATTTTGTGAGCCCGTTTTCCGAGTTTAGGGCGTGACATTTTGTATCCACACCGTCCATCCATTTGAAGAGATTATTTTATGGCATGAGCCAAAGAATGAGTCAGATCCAAAGCTAGAATGGACCCCACCACAGAAAACAGTGGAGAGGGTGACGCCCACCATTAAAAACTTCTAAGGGCCACAAAAGTTCTCGATCTAGCTGATATTTGTGTTTTCCCTTCTTTAATGTCTATGTTATATTAGGAACAAGTTGGATCTCAAATAAATATTATGGTGGACCTTAGGAAGGTTTCAACGGTAGGCATCACTTTCCCCACTATTTTCTATGGTGGGGTCCAATCTAGTTTTGGATCTGCCTCATTCTTTTGATCATGCCTTAAAATGATCTCTCCAAATAGATGTGTGGTATGGATACAACACATATATCATGGTGGGGCCCACATAACTTATAAGTGACATGATTTGAGTAGCGACTCAACGTGTTGATCCGCTTATGACTCCTTTCCAAACGTACATGGAATGAATAACATTAAAAAAGAAAAAAGTAGTTTAAATGAGAAGAGAGAAAAGAGGAAGGGGAATGTTTACAAAGGACTACTAAAGAAGGTATACGCACGTGATATACTTGGGTGATGCCCAATGTATCTTGCAAATTTGGTCCGTTAATTGGGTAGGGTCCATTGTAAGTATATGGGAAAAAAATATAATTTTTTAATCAATAGCACAATATCATTTATAAGAAAAGTGAACTGTTAGAAATCTACTCCAACAGTCCAGATTCAAGTTACATGTGTGGTTTTAGTTGGTGATGACAATTTACTAACTTTCAGTGCATAAAATTTCATTAACGTGCTCTATTTGATAAATGGCTTGGATCTATGACACATAATTCCTAACATACTAATGTAAAACTCAGTGTCACATATCCTCACATGTGGTGCATTACATGGGTATGAAAATGAGAATTTTGACATTTAATGCACATCGAGAGAGAGAGAGAGAGAGAGTCTTCAAAGAAAAGACTCTTCCCTACACTCAACGATAAACTTACATGAAAGTCTTTGCCATAAAGGTCCTGTGAAAGAGCTTACTATGATGTTTTTTGATAAATCCAACCCGTTCATCCATTTTCTGAGATCATTTTAAGATATGCTATAGAAAATCAAATGGATACAAAAGTCAAGTGTGCCGCATTAGAGAAAACAGTTTTGATTCAGTCACCACCATTGAAATATTTTTAAAGCCACGAAAGTTTCTTATCATGCTAATTTTTTATTATTGTTTTCACTTCATCCCAGTGGGAATGATCTTGTAAACCGTTTGGATGGTATAAACCGTTTTGATGGCATATAAAAATCAAAGTGGAGCCTAAGAAAGTTTCAACGGTAGAAAACTCTTTCCCCAGTTTTACCTCTTATATGGCCCACTTGATTTTTGAATCGATGTCATTTTCAGTAGCATGTCATAAAATGAGCTCGGAAAACGGATGGATGGGATGGATTTATCAAAAACATCACAGTGGACCCCGCCTAGCATCCAGGGCAGGAACATCTTGCGAAGGCTTTAACAGGAAATCCGCATCCATCCGCGTTCCTCCGGGAAGCGAATTGCATACTTAGTTAGCATGCTGAGTAAACTCTGTGGGGTACACCGTGATTTACATATTTTATCTACTCTGTCCATCCATTATAAAAGATAATTTTATGGCTTGGTCCCAAAAATGACATATATCAAATTCTTAATTGGACCTCACGATTGGAAATAGTGTGAATTGAAATTCTACTGTTGAAATTTTTTTGGGGCCCACATAAGTTTTGAATCAAGCTGATATTTGTTTTTTACCTTCATCCATGTCTATGTAATCTTATGAACAGGTTGGATGACAAATAAAAATCACTGTGGGCCCTAGTAGGGTTTCAATGGTGGAAGTCATTATTGCCATTGTTTCTTATAATATGGTCCACTTAAGCTTAGGGAATGCTTTTATTTTATAGTCAACTACTAAAATGATCTTGAAAAACAGATGGACGGCGTGGATAACCTAGTAGGCCCAACTGAGTTTACTCAGTAAGCGTGCTAAGTAACTCAGTATGCAATCCTATTTCGTTTCGTTCCTCGGCATCCCTCTCGGGCGTGGATTAGGTACTTCCCCCGCCCATTCCGAGCTCGGGACAGGCAGACGCTCTCAGGGCCACTGAGGGTTCACCGTGATTTTTAATTTTATCTAAGCCATTCATCCATTTTTTGATATTGTTTTAGAGCACTAAATAAAAAATAAGATAGATCCAACACTCAATTGGACCACACCACAGAAAGCAGCAGTGCTAAGGATACCCACCGTTGAAACCTTCTTAGAGTCTATCATGTTTTTTATTTTCCATCCAACCTGTTTATACGGTCATATACACCTGGGTGAATTGAAAAAACAAATATCACCTTGATCCAAAACTTCTGTGGTCCCCAAGAATTTTTCAACGGTTGGAATCTAATCCCCACTTTGTGGTCCATTTAAACCTTTGATATTCTTCATTTTTGTCTTAATAATTTAAAATGATATGGAAAAATGGATTGACCGTTTGATTGTAATTTAATTGGACCGTGTGATTGTGTAATTGCATCTATGATTGAGATGGAACAATCACTATTCAGCAAACGAGTAAAAAAGCATGAGAGTCAGGGAGGTGGATTACGGACTGAGTAACTCAATAGGGTGGGGTCCACTATGATTTATATATTTTATCTAATCCGTCTATACATTTTACCAGATGATTTTAGAGCCTTATCCCAAAACTGAAGCATATAGAAAGCTAAAATGGACCACATCACAGGAAACAGTGTGAATTAAATGTCCACCGATTGAAAATTTCTTGGGGGCCATAAAAGTTTTGGATCAATCTTATATTTGTTTTTTCCATTCATCCATGTTTGTGTGATCTTATGAGAAGTTTAGATGACAAATAAACATCACTGTAGGGCCTAACAAGGTTTCAACGGTGGAAATCATTATTTCCACTGTTTCCTATGTTATGGTCCACTTGATCTTTAGATAAACTTCAATTTTGGGATTAACCCCTAAAATGATCTGAAAAAATGGATGGACGGTGTGGATAAACCACATAAATTCACAGTGGGCCCGATAGTGTTTACTCAGTATAATAAGAGCGTACTGAGTAACTTAGTACGCAATCCAATTTTGAAAGTCGGGATACTGTGGTGGACCCACCATAGAAAACAGTGGGGAACACGGTTGACACTATCTTAATGCCCACCATAATGTTTATTTGAAATATAACCTGTTCAAAAGTTAAAAAATACATGAAAGAAGGGAAAACACAAATATCAGCTTGATCTAAAACTTTTGTGGCCTTTAGAAGTTCTTAACGGTGGTCGTCACTGTCCCCACTATTTTCTGTACTGGGTCCACTGGAGATTTGGATTTAACTTATTCTTTGGATATTACCTTAAAATGATCTCTCCAAATGGATGAAAGGTCTGGATACAAAACAGACATCATGGTGGGCCCATGGAAATTGGTGACGTCACTTAGTAGCAAGTCTCGCTTCTTAGTTCTCACCCTTTCAGTATCTAAGCCGCGCCCGGAGAGTCTGCTTTCACAAACGGAGGATCCAAACTCCTACATCCTAAGTAAACTCCGTGGGTCCACCATGATTTATGTATTTTATCCTCTCCGTCCATTCATTTTCCCAAAAAATTTTAGGGATTGACACAAAAAACCAAGCATATTAAATGTTCAAATTGACCACACCACTGGAAACAGTTGAATTGAACATCCACCTTTCAAAAAATTCTTGAGAGTCACATGAGCTTTGAATCAAGCTTATATTTGTGTTTACCTTCATCCATTTGTTGTATAATCCTATGAACATGTTGGATGACAAATAAACATCACTATGGAGCCTATAAAGGGTATGATCGAATTGATCTGTGTATGTGCTTCAATTATGGGCTCAACACCATAAATTTCAACGGTGGTCACTAAATTCCCACTGTTTCCTCTCATGTGGCCCATTTAATTTTTGGAACCTCCTCATTCTTGGTCTCATAACCTAAAATGATTTCAAAAAACGGATGGATAGGTTGGATTTACCACAAACATCTTAGTAGGCCCCACACAAAATCCTTTCTAATGATCTTCATGCAAAAGGCTTTGGCTGGAAATCCTATTACAATTCCAAATTTCTCTCTGTGAGTGTAGGGGAGAGTCTTCTCTTCAAAGACTCTCTCAAGGAAGTGGAATCTCAGCCGCTCTCCTCATCCTACGGCGTACATCAAGGCTCGCACATAAATTTTGTGCGGTATGGTTCGTAGGAGACGGCATTATATATATATATATATATATATATATATATATGTATATATGTATATATATTTCTATGCAGTCGAGCTCATGGGAACTTTCCATGAGGTCGAGCTATGTGGGCCCCACCATGATGTGTGTCGAACATCCACACCATGCATTTGATGGGTCCCCTTTAGATTATGGTGGTATCATAAAAATCAGCTGTATACCGAACGCATGTGGGCCATACCATCTAAATCCATTGAAAGACGTACCTAAGACATATAAAAGTACTTGGTGGGGCCACCTAAGTTTTGGAACGTAGGCTGTTATCGACCCATGGCTCACTCAATAGACAGTTTTAAAAAGGAAAAATAAAAACCCTTAAGTTTTTATAGCTATAAATTCATAATGCATAGTTTTTTAATATTTTATTTTCTATGAGATTCTTCTAAAAATACTCATACTGAGAAATTGCTAAGAATAAGATCTGTCACTATAATTACAACTTAGTCTTTTAAATTTAAAATTTATTAAATTAATTATTGCAATTCGATTTATTTGGAGACCTACGGACAATTGCGCCCAAATAAATGAGCACCCTTGCTAGGTGGGCCATACTTGTGTGCTAAGTTGGATCGTCCATCATTTCATTGATTCCTACACTGTGGCCCATCTAATGAGCAGATTGGCCTATTTTTTGTGCCCAGTGATCTTAATGGCAAGGTCAGACATTTTTTTCATGATATGATTATAGTTCAATTCTATTAATTCAATAGCACATCCAATCATAAGTCATAGCCTTTGTAACATGTGCATCTAAAGTCCAAGGTGTTCCAAAACAGTAACAGTGCCCGTAACGGCTACCATCGTTACTGTTATAATATGGGCCATAATGGTGGCCATAACAACTACCATTGTTAATGTTATAAAACGGGCTGTAACTAGGGGTGTACATGAACCAAGTTAGCTCGCTCGACTTGAATCAAAAAAGCTCGATTCGACTTGGTTTAAAGCTGATTTCAAGCCTGTTGTGCAGCACTCCAACAACGCAGTGAGCCGAGATCTAATTTAAGGCCTCGCCCATAAACGATAAACAAGAAGAAATATAAACTAGAAATAGATTAAAGCAATCCAAACAAACCACAAGGCACGATATATGTGGAAAAACTCCAACAAGGGTAAAAAACCACGGATGCAAACTTCCACTATGAAGAACAAAGATTACAAGGCAATATACTAACCTCTCCCTTGGAAGAACATAGAAAATCCTTTGCCCACATCTTATAATTATTTCCCCAATATTTCAATACACCTAGAAAAGCCCTAGGAACACCTATATATAGTTTAGGCAACTTCCCTTCCGTATCCTTGCGAAAGGGGACACCAAAATCCGCAGTCCGCATCAAATTCAGAAATAAATCTGCATAACTATGACCGGTCGAGCAGACTACTCGACCGGTTGAGAGACCCCTAAGACCGGTCGTGCATTGGCCACGACCGGTCGAGCACCTCGGGACCAAAAAACTATGCTCGCTAGACTTTGAATCGAACCGGTCCACTACCGGTCGAGCGGGCCCCTACGATCGGTCTAGCATAGCTCACTACCGATCGAAGATGGCCCCAAATGTGGCTTCATATCTCAACAATCTTCCACTTGGAAACACATCACCTTAAACCTTCATCTTCTTCATCCGGAGTGCACCACCTCCTAGTCTTCAAGCCTGAAGACCAATCAAAGTTGAACAGAGCTTCAGCTTCTCTCATGTGACTGCCTTGGTCAATATATCCGCAGGATTCTCACTTGTATGAATCTTCTCCAGAGCAATCGATCCATCTTCCAGTAACGAATGTGTGAAGTGATATCTAATGGCAATATGCTTAGTCCTTGAATAAAATGTTAAATTCTTAGCCAAGTGTATTGCACTCTGACTGTCACTGTACAGCTTGCAATCTGCTTGCTTCTTACCCAACTCTTCCATGAAACCTTGCATCCATACCATCTCCTTACACGCTTCTGTAGCCGTAACATATTCTGCCTCTGTCGTACTGATAAATACTATCTTCTGTAACTGAGAGACCCAACTGACTGCAACACTACCTAGAGTAAAGACATAACCTGTAGTGCTTCTTCTGCTATCGATATCTCCTGCCAAATCTGAATCCATGTAGCCTTGTAGCTTGATTTCCAATCTACCATAGCACAACCCTATATCCTTAGTACCTACCAAGTATCTAAGGATTCACTTCATAGCTTCCTAATGTTTCTTCCCAGGGTTGTTCATGAACTTGCTAACAACTCCCACTACTTGAGCAATATCTGGCCTCGTGCTCACCATAGTATACATGAGACTCCCAATAACTGACGCATATGGGACTTTAGCCATGTAGTACCGTTCCTCCTGCGTCTTTGGACCTTGCTCCTTAGATGGCTTGAAGTGGTTGGCTAATGGAGTGCTAACCGACTTAGCACTTTCCATATTGAATCGATCAAGTACCTTGGCTATGTACTCTGCCTGTGACAAAACTAGTTTCTTGTTTTTCCTGTCACGCTTTATCCTCATGCCTAGGATTTGTTTTACAGCTCCTAAATCCTTCATGACAAATTCTCTAGACAGTTGTCTTTTGAGATCTGAGATGTCCTTCATGCTTGAACCGGCCACAAGCATGTCATCAACATATAGAAGAAGGATGATGTATGACTTATCAAACTTTTTCAAATAACAACAGTGGTCTGCATGACAACAGTGGTCTGCATGACATGAAACTGTCGAACTTCTTGTACCACTGCCTCGAAGCCTACTTTAGGCCATATAGACTCTTCTTCAGTCTACACACCTTGTTCTCCTTTTCTGATGCCACATATCCTGTCGGCTGATGCATATATATCTCTTCTTCAAGGTCCCCATGAAGAAAAGCTGTCTTAACATCTAGCTACTCTAGATGTAAGTCCTTTGTAGCCACTATACTCAAGACCATGCGAATCGTAGACATTTTTACTACAGGTGAAAATATTTCAGTGAAATCGATACCTGCCTTTTGTTGAAAACCTTTCACGACCAATCTAGCCTTGTACCGTTTCGAACCATCGTGCTCCTTCAGTCTGTAAACCCACTTGTTATGAAGAGCCTTCTTACCCTTAGGTAGAGTAGCTCCCATGTAAGATTAGACTTAAGAGAGTCTATCTCTTCATCCATAGCCTTCTCCCACTTAACCCGTATATCCGTCTGTAATGCCTCTTCAAAACACTCTAGTTCACCATTATCTGTCAACAGTAGATAATGTAAGGAGGGTGAGTATCAAACCGTGGGTCTCCTCTCCCGAGTAGACCTCCTCACAAGTGGTGTATATGGCTCTGCCTCATAATGCTCCTATGCATGATCATCCTGTGACGCTGTAACACCCGTTTCCGGTAACTCTTCCATCTCTATAAATTCTTTCTCATCGACCTTATTTTCCTGTGCATTGTCCTTATGCATCACTTTTTCATTGAAGACTACGTCCTTGCTTCTGATAATTTTCTTATTTTCTGCATCCCAAAACTTGTAGTCAAAATCATGCTACCCGTAGCCTATAAACGTGCACCTCCTGAATTTTGCATTTAGCTTGTTTCTGTGCTCTGCATCAATGTAAATATATAAAGTGCAACCAAACACTCTGAGATGTGCAAGGTTCACTTCTTTCCCAGTCCATGTTTCTTCTGGTAGCCTACCATCCAATGGTGCTAGGGACTTCTATTGACGAGATATGCGGCAGTATTCACAACATCTGCCCAAAAAGTCTTAGGCAACCCTACTTGTAACCTCATGCTCCTGGCGCGCTCAAGGATGGTCCTGTTAATGCGCTCAGCCACACCATTCTGTTGCGGTGTCCCTGAAATCATTTTCTGATGTTTGATTCCATTTGCTGCACAATACTCCTCAAATCTCTTATCACAGTACTTTCCCCCATTATCAGATCCGAGACATTTTACTGTTTTACCTGTCTCGTTTTCTACCATAACTTTGCACTTCTTAAATACATCAAATACATCATATTTATGCTTTAAAAAATAAACCCACAGTTTTTTACTGGCATTATCAATAAAAGTAACAAAATAACGTGAGCCACCAAGAGATAATACATGTGCCGGTCCCCATATTTCAGTGTGTACAAGCTCCAACAGATGCGTCTTTGGAACGTGTCCCGTCTTCTTGAAGCTCACCCTCTTCTGTTTGTCATACACGTAGTCCTCACAGAATTCCAAGTCAATAAACTTTAGCCCTGATAGCTTTCCTTTAGACAATAGCACTTTCATCCCTTTCTTACTCATATGTTTCAACCTCTGATGCCATAACTGCCCATTCACTCTAGTTGATGCGACTGCGAGTGAACTATATGATCCTGAAGTCACGTACAAAATACCTTCCTTTTTGCCTCGAGATATCACCTTAACCTTAAACCCTAAATCCCAAAGTCACCTGACACATAATCACGCAGAACTTCCTTATATGAAGTGGCATGAAACGAATCATCCGAGTCTATAACCCACGACTCATTCATCGCATCAAGAGACAAGATCAGCACCTCTATGTTACTCTCCTCAGATAGATTCACTGAATCCTTCCCGCCTTAAGAGCTTCCTCCTTGTTTCTTGAGCGCCCTGCAATCACGTTTCATGTGCCCCTTCTTGCCGAAATGCCAACATCCGTCTTTATCTTTCGGTCTCTTAGACTTCTTCCTCGACTTAGAACGTCTGTGTTTATTGCCTCCTTTGTTCAGCGATCTTCCTCTTCCTTCAACGTTTAGAACATTCTCTGAATCCCTTAAAACTCCTGATGCCTTCCTTTTAGATTCTTCGTTGAGAATTAGACCAGCCACATCATCATATTTCAGATTTGTCGACCCTGAAGAATTGGTCACAGCAATCATCAAACCATCCCAACTGTCTGGCAGACTGGACAAGATCAATAACGCCCTGACCTCATCCTCAAAAACAATGCCAACAGATTCCAACTGGCTCGTGACTGTATTGAAGTCGTTTAGATGTTCAGCCACACTCCCACCATCTGACATCTTCATGTTGAATAGCTATTTCATAAGATGAACCTTGTTGGATGCAGAGGGCTTTTCATACATGGTGGTTAGTGCTTCCATTAATTCTTTTGTAGTTTTGACCTTAGATATATTGAAGGCGACGCTCTTAGATAAAGAGAATCGGATCATTCCTAAAGCCTTCCTATCCAGTAAAAACCATTCATCATCTGTCATCTTTTTTGGTTTTTTCTCTTTTTCTCCTAGAGGAATATAGAGGTCCTTCTGATACAGATAATCCTCCATCTGCATCTTCAAGAAGGCAAAGTTTGAACCATCAAACTTTTCAATTATAGTTTTCTCTTCTTTCGTCATCGCTCTCAATAGAACTAAACCAATAGCTCTGATACCAGTTGTTGCGCAGCACGCCAACAACGCAGTGAGCCTAAATCCGATCTAAGGCCTCACCCACAAACGATAAACAAGAAGAAATATAAACTAGAAACAGATTAAAGCAATCCAAACAAACCACAAGGCACGATATACGTGGAAAAACCCTAACAAGGGTAAAAAACTACGGATGCAAACTTTCACTATGAAGAACAAAGATTACAAGGCAATATACTAACCTCTCCCTTGGAAGAACATAGAAAACCCTTTGCCCACACCTTAAAATTATTTCCTTGATATTCCAATACACCTAGAAAAGCCCTAGGAACACTTATATATAGTTTAGGCAACTTCCCTTCCGCAGTCCGCATCGGATTCGGAAACGAATCTGCGTAACTACGACCGGTCGAGCAGATTGCTCGACCGGTCGAGAGACCCCTACGACTGGTCGTGCATGGGCCATGACTGGTCGAGCACCTCGGTATCAAAAAACTATGCTTGCTGGACTTTAAGTCGAACCGGTCCATGACCGGTCGAGCGGGCCTCAACGACCGGTCGAGCATAGCTCACGACCGGTCGAAGACGGCCCCAGATGTGGCTCCATATCTCAACAAATCCAAGTCAAGCTAATTTTTTGAGTTCAAAAAAATTTCAAACAGAGTTCAAGCTTGCTTGAGCTCGACTTAATTCAGATCGAACCCCAACTCGAATCGAACTCAGATCAAATTAGTTCAGTGACTCGGTTACTTCTTCTTCTTCTTCTTCTTCTTCTTCTTCTTCTTCTTTTATTTATTTATTTAAAGGTTAGCTTGTTAGTACACACCCATGTTAGTACACACACTCCGTGTTGCTCACCAAGTGTTTGATGAAATGACTCAACGAAGTGCCGACTAGTGGCAATGAAGATATGTATATGAAACAAATACCATTTTTCCTTGATTTTGAAGTTGCCTATAAGGTGTTTGATGAAATACTTGTAAACAACTATTGTTGTTTTACATACCATGAGAAATTGAAAGTGCACTGCATATGTTTGTGAAAATGCCGCAGAGGCTCGATTTTGGCTCGAACTAGCCTGAGCCGCTAACCGAACCGACCTGAGTTGAGTTCAAGGACCGAGCCGAGCCGAGCCGAGTTCGATCTGGGGTCAGCTAGTGGCCGAGCCAAGTCAAACTCAGGCTAGCTTGACTCGGTGTACACCCCTAGCTGTAATGGTCGTAACGACCCATATGACCCTTTTTTTTTAATAAAAAATTGTTATTAGACCCTTACGGGGCGTTACAACCTATTTTTTCTGTAACAGCCGTTACGGCCATTTTGACCCCGTAACACATAACAGTTATGACTGTTACCGTTACGTTACGACCGTTACATAACCAATTTTGAATACCTTGATCTAAACCGTTAGTTCGTGGGAAACCCTTGAGTTGCGGCTATGAGTCCATCTCACAGGTAGGTTAATGCCTACCATTTACAGTACAGGGAAGCTATTTTCGTGCTACAAAGATCACCTCAACCTCAGGCTCTGTGGGGCCCACCTTGATGTCCATGTGACATTAACTACGTCCATCAGTTTCATCAGCTCATGTTACGATATAAGCCCAAAAATGAGGCAGATCTAAAACACTAAGTGGACTACACCATAAGAAGTGGGAATTAAATGCCCACCGTTGAAATATTATCGCGACCCACGAAAGTTTTGGATCAGGTGACTTCACCATCGTGGGAGTCACCTTATGAACGGGTTGGATGGCATATAAACATCAGTGGGCCTCACAAAGGTTTCAATGGTGGGTGTTTCCATCCCTATTGTTTCTTGTGGTGTGGCCCACTTGAGATTTTGATCTACCGCCTTTTGAGCTCACGTCTTGACATGATCAAGCAGAACTGATGGACGATGTCATACGACCATGGAGGTGGGCCCCACAGCTTTTATGGGGTTGAGAGAAAATTAGCGTAGTTTTTATACTTAGGAGGAAGTGTTGTGATAGAGACTCTCCTCCCCATCCCACCCCACACCACCCCTTCGACCATACATCTTGAAGAGGAAGTAGTAGATGTACCCTAACCTCACCATGATGGATGGAAAAGGGATGATGGCGTTTCGAATGGTCAGCCCAAAAAGGCACAAACATGAAAAGATATAGATGGCTAGGATTCTTCGATTGGTAATGGTTGTTGAACCATGGGCCATCCACAGCAAGACACATTGGCCAATCTAGGCCGTTGATCAAACATCAGTAGGGCGACTACCATATCATGACCAGGGTGGCAATTGGCCGGGCCAAGCTGGGCACGGGCCCAACCGAGCACAAGCACCAAGGCTCGAGCCCAAGGAAAATTGTTTGCGCCCGAACCTGAGATGACCCGAACGGGCCCGAAAACATCCGTTAATTAAGCGGGCCGGCACGAAGAAATAGACATTTTGGAGTACAAAACCAATGGCCTAGATTCAATATGGATGGGTTGCCTAAGGATTGGAATTGCATATTCGTAGGATATAACAAATGCACATAAATTCGGGCCAGCTCAGCCAGGCTGCATGAGGCTAAAATTACTTGAGTTGAAGCCCCACCTAAAATTTGATCAGGCCAGGATTGTGGGTAGGGCTGTACATGAGCCAAGTTAGCTCGAAAAGCTTGCTTGACTCGACTCGATCTAGCTCGGCTCAAATGACGACTTGAGGCGAGCCAAGCTTTAAATGACCTAGCTCGTTTTCAAAACGAGCTAAGTTCAATCATAGTAGATCTTGACTCGACTCAAACTCGGCTCAAATATATATATATTTTTAAAAGTTATATATAGTTAATTAGTTAATTAATTGAATATTTAATTTGGGAGTTGGGTCGATGTGGTTAGGTCAATTGGGTCGCATGGCTAAGTTGAGCCGAGTGTCGATTGGGTCGGGTTGGGAGCAGGCTCGACTCAACTCGAGGTAAGCTCACCTTGACTCGATCCACTAGCTTGCCTCGAGCTCAACTCGAAAGGTTTGGCAAACAAGCCAAGCTCCAATGGTAAGCTCGAGGAGAGCACGGACAAGTCAAGCCAAGCTTGGCCCACCTCGACTCGACTCAGCTCGATGTACTGCCCTAATTGTGAGGCTGAACCTAGCCCACGAGACAAGCTAGTTGGTCCAAGCCCAGCATAAAGCCAAGTTGGGCTAGCCATTGCCACCCTATCATGACAACCTTCTAACATGCCAAGTTCCTAAAGCCAGAGTAACTCATAAAGGCAGTTGCTGAAGTTTGCTTTGATTGACGGACAATAAATGAAAATGGCCCACTCATAGAAATAGGATCATCGCAGCAGCAATGGATCGGGTCAGCACATGGGTCAACTGGCCCAACACACTTTTGAGGTGGGTTTCTGCAGCTAAATGCGTAGTGGGTCAGGGTCGAGCTAGAAATGTAACCCATCTAAAAATAGGTCCCGCTTGGTTGAACCTGACCCAAACTGATTGGCCCACATAGGTTATAAATGGGTTAGGCCACATGACCCAACTAGACCCAAACCAAAACCCAAACCAAAATATCAAACTATGGATTATTCGCTGCATCTATCCACTGATTCGGCCAGGCCATGCATATCCTAAGCCTCATGTTCCATTTTAAAACCTGATTTGGGTTGTGGGAGGTAAACCCGACCCAATTACAAATACGCGGTCAGGTCGAACTGAACTCAGGCTTCATAAATTTTAAGTTGGTTGGGTAGTCCAAGGGAATCAAGGATTTCGTTGTAGCCCGTTACGCCAGGAGAACACTTCCAAACTAAGGTAGAATACCAACATAGAAGACGATCCTCATGTGGTCAAATCACCTGAACAACTACCTCGAATGTATCATGTTCTGAAGGTTCTTCCGAAGATGATGGTTATTCCGCCCTGCAAACATTACTTTGGCTTAGGAGAATTAGCATAAGTCACCTACATGTATCCCATGCACAAGTCCTTCCTAGGTTTGCAGCTTGGGTTCAAGTTGTGAGCCAAACCTAACCCAAGTCTCCATCAGGTTGGGTCGGGTTGTCAAGGTCCTTGGGTTAGGTTAGTTTGGTTTGAGTAAATTCGGTCTGGTTAGATCAGGTTGGGAATGATCACCTATATTTAGGTCGGGTTAGTTCGGGTTGGGCATCTCATGTTGGAATTCAATGGAGTTCAGGTTGCGGGTTGGGTCCTCTTGAGATCAGATCAAACTCTAATTGAAAGTCAACCCAACCAGCCAAAGTTGCACCCACGCTGTTATCGTCACTTCCACATGGATAAACGAAACGGTCCTCCCAAAGCCATCTCAATGTAGGACAATTTCTAGGGCTGAAGATGCCTTTCGCCAAGGACAAAATAACATACCTCTCAATAATTAAAGGCTTAAAATGAACCTTGAAGAGAGCTAATTCGCACCTTCCTTCGAAGGCATTGCCTTCCCCAATAGGCCTAAGAAGACCAAAGGTTCCTTTGTCGTCCTTAATACATTGGGAATTCCACACGGTGGTCCACCTAGAGGCATCCCGATAAAGGGTAACTATCAAGGGCTCAAGATACTTATCCCCGATAACCAAAATAATACACCCCTTAACAATAAAAAGGCCCAAATAAAACCACAAAGAAGGTCAATTTGCACCTTCCTTTGAAGGCATTGTCTTCCCCAACAGGCCCCAAAAGACCAATGGTGCCTTTGTCATCCTAAATAACATTGGGAGTTCCACATGGCAGTCCACTTAGAGGCATCTCGATAAAGGGTAACATTCAAGGGCAGAAGATACCTTTCACCAAGGACAAAATAACACACCCCACAACAATCAAAGGCCCAAAACAAACCTTGAAGAGAGCCAATTTACACCTTCCTTCAAAGGCATTACCTTCCCCAACAGCCCCAAAAGACCAACGATGCCTTTGTCATCCTTAATAACATTGGGAATTCCACACAGCGGTCCACCCAAAGGCATCTCGATAAAGGGCAACTTTCAAGGGCTAAAGACACTTATCACCGATGATGAAATAACATACCCTTCACAACGATCAGAGGCCCAAATAGAACCTCAAAGAGGGCCAATTTTCACCTACCTTTGAATGCATTGCCTTCCCTAACAAGCCCCAGAAGACCATTGGTGCCTTTGTCATCCTTAATAACATTGGGAGTTCCACTCCGTGATCCACCTAAAGGCATCTCGATATAGGGTAACTTTCAAGGGCAGAACATACCTTTTGCCAAGGATGAAATAACATACCCCTCAACAATCAAAGGCCCAATTTGAACCTTCCTTTGAAGGCATTGCCTTCCCCAATGGACCCAGAAGACCAATGGTGCCTTTGTCATCCTTAATAACATTGGGAATTCCAAATGGCCCGAAATTCCCAATAAATGATCCATCAAAGTTACACCGCTGCCAACCACTTAAAGGAGTCATCCAATTAGCTGAGCTAGTGAAAGCTCTCCTACCCAACTTCGTAATCAAGAGACTTCACATCTCATCAAATCTAGTATTTCATGAAAGGACAAAGCATACCAAGGTTGATTTTAACTTTGAGGAAGTCCAAAAACTGACTTCCGACATTACCGAGGCTCTGAGAAGAACACCGATTTTGTTTTATCCATCCACCACCAACTTGAGGGGGAGTATTGAAATATTGTGTTCTGCAATATTTGAGTCATTTTAAAATAACGGGAAAATGTGTAATTTTTTATTTTAATTTTAGTTTAACACACACATGTAAGAGCCCTAAACAACATCCAGCGGGGCATGTGTCACAACGCGATTAGTCACATGTGCCTGAACTGAGCTTTCCATCAAGCGAGCAACACTGATTTCATCTTCTCAGATAAAAATCAGGCCATGTCACAACTCAGGTAGGGCCACAACATATCAAAACAAATCAATGGTTAGAAAAGCAGGGCAAAACACTACAAATCTACCTGTATGTTGTGGCCCACCTTACAGTAAAATCATCTATTTTTTTTTAAGCAGAAGAGCTAAGCATTATTTCCAACCTAATGTTTTTGCTCAAATATATACAGCTCTACTCGAGCAACTCTGTTTTGTTGATAAAATTGGGAGTTATTTGATACTCTGGCAGCGTATGACACTTAATATGCAGCCACTAAGAATAAAATTAAACCAAATTATGAAAACCGTTGTCACTAATTCATAGTCCCAAAATAATATTTGGTTGGACAATCTGAACCTTTGATAGGTTGACCACTTTTTTGCCTAAACAAGATCATCAGATATTATTCATTTTAAACCGTCCAATAAATGTTCTCCAATTCCATAGTCTGATAATCAAATAATCTTAATTTCAGTTCATGATACATCTAAACTAGGAATAGTAATTTAGATAATTTAATTTACATTACTCATATATTCCATTCTACATGCCTGCATATCAACTATGACACTCTGTCAGAGTATCAAAGCCTTTTCTCATCCATCATTTTTCACTAAATCATCTGTAATTTCCATAATTATAAATTCATTATTCTAGATAAAATTCAGAAAAAAAAAAAGGAAAATCAAACCGAACGGATCTCCAATTAAAGGTTGGCTGATGTTGGCAGTGGAATCTCGTAATCCAAGGCAATGACTCTTTCCAACAAGCTCCTGACCTTCTCCTTCTCCATCTCCACCATCTGCCCCTTCTCATCCAGCCCGTCCATCTCCTTCACTCCAGGGAAGATCGACACCAATCCAACCGTAAACCCCTTGGCGCGAGCCGGTGAGAAGTTCTCCCCAAAGCTAATCTGATTGATCTTCGGAAAAGAAGCTTTGATACCCCCAAGAACGGTTAGGATCTCTCCCTTTTCTCCATCCCCTAACCCTTCCTTCAGCTTCAGGAGCGTGATCCGCATCGCAGATCCGGGCCGCGGGGACATCGGGTCGTCGAGATCCGACACCCAGTCAAAGGCCATGACGTCGTCGCAGATGGGGAGGACCGATTCCTTGGCGACGCTAACGTCTACCGGGTCGGCGGAGTAGGAGGCGAGGTCTTCCTTCGTCTTGTAGCGGCTGTGGAGGAGGTGCATCAAATCGAACGATTGGGATCTGTTCTTGGAGATGGGGCCCGCGGTTAGGTGGAGAACAAACGGTAGGGATGTGAGAGCGTTGAGTCTGGAAATAATGGTGTCGAGCTTTGATGGGTGGGTGTCGGGTTTGACACGGAAGAGGACGATGTGCTCAATGGTTTTTGACGCCATTTTGATGGAGGAGAAGAGGCGGGAGCTGGAAGCGGGTTCGGGTCTGGTATGGGAGAGGGAGAACAAAGGGAGGGGTTTGAAGGGGGAGGGAGAGAGGGGTATTTTAGGGATTTGGAGTTTGGGGAGGGATAGTTTGGGAAGGGAAAGAGTGAAGTGGGAGAAGAGAGGCTTGAGGGGACGAGTCGTGAGAAGAGAGAGCATCTTGTCGAGATGAGTCTCGTCGGATTGTGTGATGTGGATTGATAATACGTGTGAGGACTTCTTTCGGTCAGTCGCGCTTGAGGTACAATGCACAATGCTCGGGAAGGAAGAGAGCTTTGTGGGCCCACCATGATGTGCGTGTGACATCCACTCTTTCCATCGGTTTTTTTCGGATTATTTTGGAACACAAGGGTAAAATTAAGACATCCACTCATGTGGATCATATCTGAATTTTGGGATGAGATCGAGTTCTTGCGATTGGGGCTTTGAATTTTTTGACAAATCAACTTAGTCCATCCATTTTTATAACTCATTTTAAGACACGAGAAGAAAAATAATGAGGATTCAAAACTCAAATGGGCCACACGAGAGGAAAAAGTAGTGAAAGAAATGCCTACCATTGAAACCTTCCTGGCCCACCTTGATGTTTATATGCCATCCAAACGATTCATAAGGTCATTCCAAATGGGATAAACTAAAACACAAAAAATTTAGTCTGATAAGAAATTTTAATGGCACTGTGACTGTTTCAACGGTGGTAATCCAATATCCGTTGTTTTCTCTTGTGCGGCCCACTTAAGTTTTGGATCCACCTCAAATATTGACTCTTGTTCTAAAATGAGTTGGAAAATTTGATAGACGGGATGGATTTCTCACAGACATCACATTGGCCCACCTAACTTATGAGGAACTTATCTGTCACAGACAATACACATCCATGGAGATGCTACCAGTGAAACCTTCTCCATATGACATCCAACCCGTCCAATTCTCACCGGAAGAACAACCAAAAAAGCATCATGCGGCCAGTAATGACGTGTGACTGACATCCACTCCATCCGTCATTTTTACTCTGGACCGGCTGAAAAACAAGTCTCATCTAAAACACAAGTGGGCCACATCACAAAATTTGGTGGGGGATGGAAATGTTGTGAAATATGTTGGAAATAGACCTAATCCAAACTCTTTGGGGCCGTTTGGCCGGGCAGATTGGAAGGGATTGAATGGTATTGGTAGGGATTGGAAGTTAAATCCCGGGATTGGTCAAGCGTGCCAAACAGACTGGGTGATCTGATCCCGGGATATAGCAATCCCATGGATCTTAAGACAATTAACTGACAACACCATCATTACCTTTAAATCCCATCCAATCCACCCTAATCCGTTCAAATTTTCCTGGGACATGTTTGGTTTGAGGGATTGGAAGGGATGGGAAGGTTTAATCCCGGGATTGGCTAGGCGTGCCAAACAGACTCGATATAGCAATCCCGGGATATAGGAATCCCATGGATCTTAAAGACAATCCACTGACAACACCATTATTGCCTTGAAATCCATGCCATCCACCCTAATACCATTCGATCCCTTCCAATCCACTCGTCCAAACGGGCCCTTAGCGAGAGTCCGAAAGATGCTGGGCCAGATTCAAGGGTCCACGGACTAATCTAGCCGTCGACCCGGTCTGGGCATTGGTATCGGGTCAAGTCGGCTGAAAAGTTATGTGCAGCGTGTATCTAAAGGGTTAAAATCACAACTCAAAACCTAAGTGCACCCGCGAATTGCAGCCTCTCCATCGGCTACACGGCATCTCATATCTAAAACATCAACTCTGGATATATATATATATATATATATATATATATATATATATATATATATATATATATAGGAAAAGGAGGTACAATGCGCTTTCAGTGACGATAAGCTTATCGTGAGGTCGGCTGTGTGATGCGTGTCGACCATCGACACCGTGCATTTGATCGGTACCCTTTAAATTATGGGATATCCCAAAAATCAGGTATCTGAATACACGGGTGGGCCATACCATCTAAAATTATGTGAAGACACCGTTAAAACATATAAAAGCACTTGGTGGGGCCCACCTGAGTTTTGCATGCGCCTAAAACTTGGTCTAAACCCTCATTCAAGTGGGACACACATAATGGATGGGCTGGATTTGCAAACCACATCTTGTGGGGCCCTCAAAAATGGTTATGAATGTTTTAATGGTGTACGGCCCCTCTCCACTTCTGTATGTGGTGTGGCCCACACAAGTCACGGATTGACTTAATTTTTGAGACCTAGGCCCACATGGAATGGTGCATCTGACTGATGGGGTAGATGTTCGAAAGGCATCACGGTGGGGCCCACGCAGCTCGACCTCATGGGACGGACCCGTGAGCTCGAGCACATAGTACCTTTTCCCATATATATATATATATATATATATATATATATATATATATATATATATATATATATATCCTAGTTGAATTTTAGATCGAGCCGAGTTACTTGGTGATTTGAACACACACACACACATATATATATATATATATATATATATATATATATATATACACTGAGTTGAATTTTAGATCGAGCCGAGTTACTTGGTGATTTGAACACAACTCGGTTTGAGTTCAAATTGGATGAAGTCTACTCAGTTCAGATCGACTCATCCACTTGGTTTGAGTTAAATTAAGTTTGAATGAGTCATACGAGTTGAGTCGTCTCATGCTCAACTCTAAGCCCAAGTTAAGGTTGAGCCGAGCACTGTCCAAACCTAACCTGTATTGTTTAACATAAGCTCAAGCCTGTAGGTCCTTACTCTTGCTCCAGTTGTAGACTCTCAAGAGTTTCAACACCTGGTCAAGGGTTCGAGTGTTGGGGGCCTTGCACAAAACCTTAAGATCTAGCCCTCCAGAACAAACCAGAATTATGGATAATAAAGCAATGAAATAAATCAAAGCATCAATCACACACCACACAAGAGATTTTTACGTGGAAAACCCTCAAAGAGGTAAAAACCACGGGACCTCGTCCAGATCAACAATCCACTATGAAGTAGAACGTTACAAACTTCTTCACTCACGCAGGAGTGGATAAACAATAAGAGAAATAGAGAAAACGGAGAGATTTCACTGATTACGAGGATATAGAAGCACTGGGATATAGGTTGTACTGTAGATAGCCTCCGCGAGCATAATCTCCCTTCTATAAGCTTCCTCTCTCGCTTTCTCTCTCTCACACCTTTGATAGCCCTAAACCCTTTAGCAAATCCCTTGTAAAGCTTTACGAAATCCTCTTATCATACCCAGAAAATCCTAGGTGACCCCTTTTATAGTTTTGGAAAACTCATTTCTGCATCCCAGTTAGGAAAGGGCTTGCGACACGAAATCCGCGTAAAATTGCAGAACGAATCTGCGTAACTACGACTAGTCGTGCGCTACCCACGACCGGTAGAGCGCCACCTACGATTGGTCGTGAACCACCCACGACCGGTCGAGCACCCCGGAGAAAAATAGTCTGAACTCGCTGAACTTTGAGTCGTACCACGGCTCGAACCCACGACTGGTCGAACACCAGCCCACGACCGGTCAAGCAGGGCTCACAACCGATCGAAGACGAGTCAAAAAAATCCATCAAATCTCTCCCTTTTTGACCCAGGAGGGATCCACCTTCTTCAAGCCATTATCATTCGTGTGGACCTTCTCAAGCTGTAACACTTTCTGTTCCAAAGTATCCTTGATATAGTGATACCGTATCTCTATGTGCTTCAACTTGGAATGTTGACTTAAATTCTTGCTCAAGTGTATAGTACTCTGACTATCACAATAGACCACGTGCTCCTCCTGCTTCAGGCTAAGTTTCTATAGGAACCTTTTCATCCAAAGCATCTCTTTACATGCCTCTGTGACTGCAATGTACTCGGCCTCTGTCGTCGACAATGCTACGACCTTCTGTAGCTTGCTCTGCCAGGAAACCGCTCCCCCTGCAAACGTGAACATGAACCCCGATGTAGACTTCCTGAAGTCTATGTCACCTGCCATATCTGCATCTGTGTAGCCCTTTAACATAGGTTTACCATCACCATAACATAGGCTCAACCTGGATGAGCCTCTTAGATACCGCAGTATCCACTTCACCGCTGTCCAATGTTCTTTGCCAGGATTGGTAAGATACCGGCTGACAACACCAACCGCATATGCTATGTCTAGGCAGGTACACTCCATAACATACATCAAACTTCCTACAGCTGACGCGTAGGGTATCTTCTGCATCTCTTCCACCTCTGCTTTCGTCTTGGGACACTACTTGTTGCTCAATCTGAAGTGACCATTCAGTGGAGTACTGACCAGCTTCGCTGCATTCATATTGAACTGCTCTAAGACTTTCTCAATATACCGCTCTTGTGACAGCCAGAGCTTCCTGCTGCTTCTATCATGGGTTATCTTTATTCTTAGGATCTGTCTAGTCGGGTGTTCACTCCCCAAGTATAGGGTTGTGATGTAGTAATAACTCGGTAAGATCGAGGTCGAATCCCACGAGGACTGATCTGTCAGTTGGAGCACTTCCCTAGTGATCCGAGGGCTGAAATTTGAAATGTACGGTTAATTTATGTCCCTAATCCCATGTATAAAGTTTCGAGCCAATTGGATGGAGGGAACCATGTGATCTTTCATTCTTGACCAATTTCGGGCCTCTTTAAACGTGAACGGCTTGATTTCCTCGGGTCCCTGGCATGTAAATTCTTCAATATTGGTCCTCTGAGGTTCATCCCGAAGCTCTAAATTCTTGAGAGTCAAATCCATGCTTTTAACATCATTTTTCAATACACGCTCCTGATTTCATCCTGTAATAAAAACACAATTAAAATATGGCATTAAGCATTATCATGTACGTAAAATCAGGTAATAGTCGGGATCTAATATGCAATATCGACCTCATCACAACCCCAACCAAGCTTTTGCTTTAGTCCTACAAAACATGCGAAAAATAATTTGAAAATAAGACAATTCTGCCCTCAAGTGACGTGTGAACAGATAATTGAGATTGGAAAATTCTAAGATTCATGAATGGTGATAAGATTTTTCTCCAGAAATCAAGCTTATAGTAAACTACATAATCAAGTTTAAAATATTAATCCATTAATTAGAACAATTTTAAACATTGAGTTCCATGAGCGAATAATGTAATCTCGCTTACAATCATTAAAAGATCCAATTGTCAATTTCATGATATTATTAGTAATTAAGTGACAACCAACTGAAACCAACACTAGCATTTTAGATCATCTTTTCATTTTATCGGCCTTTGATTTCCTTTATAAACATGGTGCCAAGAGGAGAATCAAATCCGCACCTATAGGGAGCAAACCTATGATGAAAACTTGTCGCCTAACTCTTTTCTCATGTCAACTATAGGGAATCGAATCTTCATCTATAGGGAGCAAACCTATGGTGAAGATTATGCATCCTATTCATTTTATTTTTCAGGCTGGTTCCTTTCATGTTTAGTGATTACCAAGTTACCATTTAATATCAAACTGAAAACTTAATGTGTAAGTGAGATCTGATATGTGAAATCATGGCTCAATCAATGTTTACAACTTCTAATCATGGATTAACCATTCAAACTTCAGTGTGTTGCCAGACAACCAAATCCAAGAGTCATAAATTTCTCACATTCTGAATCTTGTAATTTCAAAATCACAACTATCCTTCAAAATCACTTTGAATTCAATAGAAATTCCAGAAAAATTTTAAAAATTTTCACAATTTTTCAAAAATTTTCACAATTTTTCGCTCAAGACCAAGAAAATACTGATTAGGTAACCTAATCTCCCACCCCCAACCTAAAATCTACATTGTCCTCAATGTAAAAGAAATAAGCATGCAATGCACATGAGACAACGAAAAGAAAAGAGGAGTAGGGAAAGATAGTACCTGGATGGAGAATCAAGAAGCTCTCAAAATATCACGTAAGCGAGTCGACAAGAGAGAAATCGAAAATAAAAGATCCTACCTATACCACTTTCGCAGGTGCTCTCGATTGCATTTAGCATATGCAACAAGCCTTTAAACCCCTAGGTTACCCCTAGTGGACGAGTTGTAGTCTCGTGAGGGTTTGCAGTAATGTTACCCACAAACATTGAACTAACTAACAAGGAAAAAGAAATCAAATGAAATCTTTGGGTTGCCTCCCAGGAGCGCTAAGTTTAACGTCTTGGCCAGACAAGAACGGACCATGAATTCATTAATCTTTAAGACCAGGGTCCGCCAAAGAACTTACCTCAACACGTGGTTAACCAATCCCAGACAAGTGATGCGAGTTCCCATAAACTGTGCTATCTGAAATGAGGTAATTGACACTATCATCAAACAATTTAAGGACTTCCGCTCGAACAACTTCTTCCATGTTAAGAGCATGCTTCCTTTGTATTTCACGTGACATTCCTACAGCGTGATCCAGACATACAGTGGGGCATACTCCCTATATTTCCGCTATCTTCCGTTCAATTGCTGCTTTATATGCTCTAAGAACATTAAGCGACACTGCTCTCTTTGCCTTCTCGAGTTAAAGCTGTCTTTGTCGGAAGAGTCTCGAGAGGGATGAAGAGGTTCCACTTTCGCTCTCCATTTTTTAGTCTCAAATATAGGAGTAGAGTCGAGCAGTGCATTGACTTCGTGGATGGGACTATCGATATCAAAATCCATGCCCGATTGTGCTAAGCATGTCTCAAGAGGATCTTCAAAAGATGTACGGAAGAAGTCCTGCACAAGGCTCTCGATCATGTCCACTTCAAATATGTCATCCAAATCTGCGGATTGTTGTCCTGCATTAAAAACATTAAGTTTAATATTCATGTTACCAAAGGACAACTTCATAACTCCATTTCGGCAATTTATAATAGCATTAGATGTGGCCAAAAATGGACGACCCAAGATGACTGGGATTTGACTATGAGGATTCGCGATGTGAGTATCTATAACTATGAAATCCACTTTATCAACTGGATTAGCACATCTTCAATAACACCCAGGGAACCTTGACAGATCTATCGCTGCATTGTAATGTTACCTTAGTCGGTTTCTAACTCACCAAGTCCTACCAAGCTCATAAACCGAATAAGGTAACAAATTAACACTCGCCCCTAAATCAAGCAATGCTTTCCCGATCTTATGATCTCCTATGCCGCATGAAATGGTGGGGGCTCCTGGATCCCTAAATTTAGGAGGGGTGTTATGTTGAATCATGGAGGTAAAGCGCTCTGCAAGGAAGACTTTCTTATGAACATTACGCTGCACGCTTTTGAGTGCATAAATCTTTAAGAAACTTAGCGTAAGGAGGACTTGCTTGATAGCGTCAAGCAACGGGATGTTGACTTGCACTTTTTTAAACACATCCAGGATTTCATCAAAATTGTTTCTTTTCTTCATTGGTGCCAGACGTTGAGGAAAAGGTGCTTTGGGCACGTAAGGTGGCACATCAGTAGCTCTTGGAGAGTCAAAGAGCTTTTGGACTTTGGATGCATTAATGTGTCTCTCTGCTTCATCTTGATCTTCCGCTTTAGAATTTGATTCATCCCTAGGCATCTCTATTCTGTTATCAATCTGTTTGCTGACCTAAGGGTAGTGATCGATTTGGCTTGCTCATGATATTGCCCTTGGTTGGAATTAGAGCCAATCTCATCATCGTCCCTTTGGATTAGCCACAGTTGGCTAGGAACTTACCCTTTTCTCTCTCATTCAATGTGGCAGCTAGTTGACCCATTTGTACTTCCAGCTTGGCAATGGATTGTGCATTTGCGTGTAAGCTTTCTTTGGTTAGCTAGTAAGGTTTGTTGGGTGTCTTTTTGGAATTGGAGAGAACTCGCATAAAAAGATGGAGTGTATCCTCAAGAGATGGTTTCCGTGATTGTGAAGGGACTTGTTGATATTGCGGAAATGACGAGTTGTTGATTGCCGACTTAAGGGTAAGGTTGCATGGGAGGATTTCCGGATGGTCCTCCTTGTTGTGGTCCTTTGCCCAAGAGAAATTTGGATGCCAGCCCAACCCGGGTTGTAAGTTTCTGCGTAAGGATTATTCCTGTGTCTTTGAAAAGTGTTCATTGCATGTACTTGTTCGTCGGAAAGAAGTTCTGGGATCTTTGCTAGATGGACAAGACTGCATAGGATGGGCAGGACTAGAACATATGGCACATGCCTCGACTTGAGCGGTTTGTGGAGGTCCATTATGTAACATCAGAGCATCAACCTTCTTTGTCAGGCCATCAATCTTGGCATGGAGATCTGGTGTGACTCCTATCTCATATATGCCACCTCTCTTTTGTGGTTGGGAACTTCTTTCACCTCTATCTGAATAGTCCCATTCTTATGGAGTTTTCACACAAGGTTTCAAAGAATTTCCATGCTTCGGTATCGCTTTTGGTCATGAAGGACCCTCCACTCGGTGGCATCAACCATGCGACGGTTCGGGGTGTCGACCGTCATAAAAGTATTGCACTTGTCAACTTCTCAAAACCGTGGTGTGGACATTTAAGAAGCAAGTCCTTCCATCTTTCCCAACATTCATGAAAGTGCTCTCCCTCTTTTTGTGTGAAATTAGTGATTTCTCTACCGGAGAGCATTAGTTTTGTGGAACGTGGGAAGAACTTGTTTAAGAACTTTCTAGACAATTGGTCCCATGTAGTGATAGACCCAACTTCTAGAGAATTCAACCATGCTTTCGCCTTATCCTTCAAAGAAAAGGAAACAGTAGTAGGCGGATCGAATCAACGAGAAGTTTTGGAATTTAAAGGTGGAGCAAATGTCTAGGAATTCTTTCACATGATGATATGGGCTCCTTGTCCAACCCATAAAAGGAAGGCAACAAGCGTATGACCCAGAGTTCAAAGTGTGAGCACGTGGTGGTGGGCAACACTATGCATGAAGGCGCATTGAATTGGACAGAGTTTGAATAATTCTAAGAGTTTTAGTTCCATTCTCTTCGCCATTTCAACTGGGATGTCTTTCAATCTTCTATGGAATGTTCTTTCTATTTCAGGATCAAAAGGTGCTTGTTCTTTATCTGAGATCTACGTCCTAGCATAAACTAAGTAACAACCTAAGAGAAAGAAAACTAAAACTAGAATTTATGCTATTAAAAAAAAAACAAGTTAAAACTATGTGAATAAGAATGGGAAGAAAGAACCAGAAAAGGAGATGATTGATGGCGAGAAGATTTAAGAAGCTCCTCCTTCACTTAGTAGCTTCCTTCCTCAATTCCTGTAGAAATAAAAACAAAAACAAATCAAGTTTCCTAAAATAATGATAGAAAAATCCTAAGCAACGGTTATTTTCTAAAAAAGAAAGTTTCAAAACTAGAAAATAGAAAGTTACCAAATCCAAAGTTAGAAAGTAGAAAATTCTAAAATTGAAAACCTAAATCTCAAAATAGAAAGTAGAGAGAATTTGGAGAATTTAGAAAGATGTTACCAATTGGAATCTATGTTAAAATCCTGCAAAGAAAACAAAACAAGTTAGTTTCTAAAACAGAAAATCTAAAATTAGAAATTTTCTAAAGAACAAAAAGTCAATTTCTAAAAAGGAAGGAAATCCTAGAATTGGAAAGTTACTAAAAATAAAAAGCTAAAAATTTCTAAAACTAGAAAATAGAAAGTTACTTAAAAGAAGAATCTAAATCTAAAATTAGAAATTAAAATTTCTAAAAAATAAAATCCTAATTATAAAAATAGAAATTAGAAAAAGTAAGAAACTTAGAAGGATTACCAAATTAGAAGTTTATTTCGGGACCCTACAAAGAGGAAATAGGTTAGTTTCTAAAATAAAGAAAATAACTCTAAGTTAGTAAAATCCTAAGCTATGAATTATGATAAGAGAGAATCTTAAATTCAATTTGGAGCGAAAGCAGTCCCAAGAATGGCCTTTTGTTCACTCCCAAGTATAGGGTTGTGATGTAGTAATAACTTTCGGTAAGATCGAGGTTGAATCCCACGAGGACTGATCTGTCAGTTGGGGCACTTCCTAGTGATCCGAGGGCAAATTTGAAATGTACGGTTAATTTATGTCCCTAATCCCATGTATAAAGTTTCGAGCCAATTGGATGGAGGGAACCATGTGATCTTTCATTCTTGACCAATTTCGGGCCTCTTTAAACGTGAAGTTTCCTCGGGTCCCTGGCATGTAAATTCTTCAATATTGGTCCTCGAGGTTCATCCCAGCTCTGTAATTCCCTCAAATCCATGCTTTTAACATCATTTTTCAATCACGCTCCTGATTTCATCCTGTAATAAAAACACAATTAAAATATGGCATTAAGCATTATCATGTACGTAAAATCAGGTAATAGTCGGGATCTAATATGCAATATTCGACCCTCATCATCGGGCTCAAGTCTTTCATCGCAAAAGACTTGCCCAATTCCTGTTTCAGCCTATCGATCTTCTTGATGTCTTTTCCTATGATGAGCATGTCATCAACGTTAAGAAGCATTCACCATCGAGAACTTGCGCGTGAACACACAAAGGGTCGAATACAAGTTGTCATACCCATGTTTCAACATAAACGAGTCAAACTTCTTGTACCATTGTTGTGGAGCTTGTTTCAGCCCATACAAGCTCTTCCTTAGCCTACACACTATATGCTCTTTGCCCTTGACTTCGAACCCCTCTAGTTAGTGTATGTAGATCTCTTCTTCCAGGTCACCAAGGAGAAAGACAGTTTTAACATCTAACTTCTCTATCTCCAAATCCATGCTAGCCGCCAACCCAAGCAACACCTGTATGGATGTCATCTTCACCACTGGTGAGAATATTTCCTCGAAGTCGATGCCTTTCCTTTGACCAAACTCTTTCACCACAAGTCTGACCTTGAACCTTGTCTGTGAATTCTTCTACTCAATCTTCTTTCTGAACACTCACTTATTGCTCAGAGCTTTCTTGCCCTTAGGTAGTTTTACCATATCATAGGTGTGGTTTTTATGCGAGGATTTCATCTCCTTTTGCATAGCTTTCAACCACTCCCCCTTATGCTCGTCGGCTAGGGCCTCTTCGGCTCTCCCCATCGGTCGGATAATGTACTCATGTGGCGAGTACCTCTTGGACGACTATCTGTCCCTAGATGACCTCCTCACCTGTAGCTCAATAGCTAGATCAATTGGGGGCTGCTCCCCTAGTCCATCTTCCGAAGGAACTTCCTCGTCCTCTGCACCTTCCTGTACTCCCCTGTCATCAAGCACCACAGGAGGAGTAATCGAATCCATGTCCTCTAGCTCACCTGAACTAGGTCGGTTCTTTTCTGGCTTACCAATGTCTTTTATACACTGATCTTCAAAGAAAACCACATTTCTGCTCCTGACGAGCTTCCTCTCGGTCGGATCCCACAATCTGTAACTGAATTTTTCATCACCGTACCCTAAGAACACATATTACCTGATCTTTATATTGAGCTTGGACCTCTCGTCCTTTAGTACGTGAACGGATGCCCTGCATCCAAACACCCTGAGATGACTGTACGATGGATCATGTCCAGTCCACACCTTCTCAAGTACTTCTCCATTCAACGGGGCTGATGGAGACCTGTTTATCAAATACACCATCATGTGCATTGCTTCTTCCCAGAATATCTTGGGCAATTTTGCATGGGATAACATGCATCTGATTCTCTCTATAATGGTGCGATTCATTCGCTCAGCCACACCATTATGCTGGAGGGTCTTGGGAACCGTCTGTTCATGCCGTATACCCAAGGACTTACAGTACTCATGAAAGTCGCCAATGTATTCACCACCATTGTCAGTGCAGATGCACTTCAATGATGTACCTGTCTCTCTCTCGACCATAGCATGAAATAATTTAAACACACCAAAGACCTCGTCCTTAGATTTCAAAGCATAAGCCCAAACCTTCCTAGATGCATCATCTATAAAAGTAACAAAATACAATACCCCACCCAAGGTTTTTGTCCTCATAGGACCACAAACATCAGAATAAATTAAATCTAATGCATGCACTTTATTAACATGAGAAGCAGTTTTAACGAATGAAACTCTATGTTGTTTCCCTGATAAACAATCAAGACAGGTTTTGAGAGGTGTACCTGTTACGTCTAGAAGGGACCGCTTCCTCGCTAGTAGTTGAAGCCCTTTTTCACTCATGTGATCTAGATGCCTGTGCCACATGTTAATAGCTGAATCTTCCGCTACGTTCAACCCAACCTTGCACATACTGACACTTGCCTTGTAAAGGGTGTAACACTTCTTCCCTCTGGCCACGATCAACAAACCCTTGATGAGCTTCCATTGCCCACCAGCAAATCGACTTTTATAGCCATCATCATCTAACCTTCCCGTCGACATCAAGTTAAGGTGAAGGTCTGGGATATGCCTCATATCCCTGAGAATCAATGTGCAGACCACATCAGTTTTCACACAAATATCACCGACTCCCACGATTTTTGATACGCCAGAATTTCTTATCTTCACAGTCTCATAGTCGCCTGACTTGTAGCTTACGAAGAAGTCCCTGTGTGAAGTCGCATGAAAAGAAGCTCCCGAGTCTATCACCCAGTCGGTGTCTTAACTCGTAGCCGTGAGACATACATCATGATCTACAGAAAGAATAACTACAATGTCGTCATCTGAAGCGACCACAGTGGAATCTGATTCATCTTCCTTCTCATTTCCTTTCTTGTCGTTCTTCTTACCACGACATTCATGCTTGTAGTGCCCATCTTGCCACAATTCCAGCAATCAACATCTTTTCTGTTACTCGACTTGCCTCTTGATTTATCTCGGGCCTTCCTGCCCTTCCTGTTCTTTCCTCTCCCCTGTTCTTATATTACAAGGGCATTTTGCTGAGTAGACTCCTGAGACTTCCTCCTTGTCTCTTCATTGAAGAGACAGCTAGTTACCTGTTCCATGGATATCTTTTCGTCTGGCACGGAGTTACTTAGAGACACCACCAATGTCTCCCAACTGTCAGGCAATGAACTAAGCAATAGTAAAGCCTGCAATTCATCATCCAAGACCATCTTCATAGAGGTGAGTTGGTTCACTATATTACTGACCTCATTCATATGCTCGGCCACAGAACCACCGTCTTTGAACTTGAGATTCACAAGTCGCCTTATCAGAAAAATCTTATTACCGGCTGTCTTCCTCTCATACAGCCCTTGTAATTTCAGTCATAGGTTAGCGGCTGAGGTTTGCATAGACACATGGTGAAATACTGAATCATCCAACCATTGTCTAACAAACCCTACCACCTTTCTGTCCATCTTCTTCTAATCATCATCAGTCATATCCTTGGATTTTGCTGATATGCCTAAAATTGGAGAATATAGGTCCTTGCAATAAAGCAAGTCCTCCATCTTAGCCTCCATATGGTCCAGTTAGAACCATTGAGCCTGATCATCCTTGATGAGCCCCCTTCCATAGTTCCAAACCGATCCTACCCGTTCAAACTTAGCTTTGATACCACTTTTTTGGGGGCCTTACATAAAACCTTAGGATCTAGCCCTCCAGAACAAACCAGAATTATAGATAATAAAACAATGAAATAAATCAAAGCATCAATCACACACCACACAAGAGATTTTTACGTGGACAACCCTCAAAAAGGTAAAAACCACGGGACCTCGTCCAGATCAACAATCCACTATGAAGTAGAACGTTACAAACTTCTTCATTCACGCAGGAGTGAATAAACAATAAGAGAAATAGAGAAAATGGAGAGATCTCACTGATTACGAGGACATAGAAGCGTTGAGATATAGGTTGCACTGTAGATAACCTCCACGAACATAATCTCCCTTCTATAAGCTTCCTCTCTCTCTTTCTCTCTCTCTCTCACCTTTGATAGCCCTAAACCCTTTAACAAATTCCTTGTAGAGCTTTAGGAAACCCTCTAGTCATACCTAGAAAATCTTAGACAACCTCTTCTATAGTTTTGGGAAACTCCTTTCCGCATCCCAGTTGTGAAAGGACTTGCGACACGAAATCCGTGCAAAATCGCGGAACGAATCTGCGTAACTACGATTGGTCGTGCGCTACCCACGACCGGTCAAGCGCCACCCATGACCGGTCGTGAACCACCCACGACCGGTCGAGCAACCCGGAGAAAAATAGTCCGAACTTGCTGGACTTTGAGTCGTACCACGGCTCAAACCCACAACTGGTCGAATACCAGCCCACGACCGGTCGAGCAGGGCTCACGACCGATCGAAGACGGGTCAAAAAAACCCATCATCGAGTTCCCATAGGTAGTGAAATCCCACTACAGCGTGAGTGTGTGAGGGTGTGTGTGCGCGTGTAAAAAAAAAAAAAAGCTCAAGCCTGTGATGGGCCAAAATAGTCCAGCACAAGCCCTGCCTGCAATATTTATGTTGGTTGAGCTTCAGCTTAAGGCTTGATTCAGCTGTTGAATAAAGAGAGATGGGGCTTGGGTTAGAGTAACTTAAATAAGAATTTTTATATATTGTGTATATTATAAAATTATTCATATTAATTGTAATGGGCGGGACTTAGGCTAAGCTGATAGGCTGTGGCACAGGGGCCGAATTGAATTTTAAGCCGCATCACGGCACTCCCGAGTATCCCTTTCAATATCTAGATGGTTAACCTCGAGACTCACCATTAATTAACTATATAATGACCATATATTTTACTAATTATCTATTATACCGTTGACAAGTGTGGCTCGTAGTCGCAAAAAATTTTAAAGGCTATTTATTTTTATTATTTCCACTGTAAATACATAGTAAATACATCATTATTGCTCCTTACCTCCATTTGATTCAAGGGGAGTGTTTTCATCTAAAAAATCAGTCCAGAAAGGACTGACTTGCATTTGTGGGGCCATTGTGAACATTTTAGGGCATGATCCCAAAAATGAGACAAACCAAAGCTCTAGTGGCCCATACCACAAGAAGTGGTTGTAAAACTTTCACCATTAAAATGTTTTTTCTTTCCGAACTTGCAACATTGTTTATTTGTCATCTAACTTGTTCATAAGGTCAGGTGGACATGGATAATGGAAAACTATAAATATCAGATTCATCCAATACTTTTAGAGCCCCCGGGAAGTTTTTAAAGGCAGGTGTTCAATTTTCACTGTTTCATGTGGTGTCGTCCACTTTAGCTTATGCCGTAGAGCAAGTCGCAAACAGTTTCATAGTAAAAATGGACTAGAGAAGGCCTGATTGGAGGCAGAAATGATCTAGACAGTCAGAGCCTTCAAATAGTCCTAACTCACAAATTAGGATGAGTTTTTCAACATATTATATATGTTTTTGGGGCAAGAGAATTTACTTAAGCCAGCCAACCCATGCAGGATTTGGGAGATTCCATCAGATCAACTATCAAAAGGCCAATTTATTTTCATTTTTACTAGTACTAGTAACTTTTATTTGAGTATAACTTTCCGTCCTTTAAGTTGTAGAAATCATGCCCAATATGAAAAATGGCTTAGAAAAGTTAGTACAATAACATAGTTAGGCTAAATCGAAAACCAACTATTTTTAGCCGAAAACCATAAAGTCTAATAGGAGTGGAGGTCATCTATAAATAATAAATTTATTATTTATAATAAGTCATGTTTTTAAGATGTTTGAGATGTTTGAGTTGGAGTCTTTTAAGTCTAAAACTCTGTTCTAGTTTATTCCTTATTTAAAGAGTTGTAATTTTATTTTATTTTTATTAACCAAATTATTTCAAATATATTAGAAATTATTTTTAGTTTTATTTTCCGTGAATTCGAAAAAGCTCTGCCAGGAGTCCATACACGGAGTAGATGTCCCATTAGGAAGACATTGATCGACCTCATCACATGCCTCCACGTGTCAGCTTTGGATCAGCCTCATTTGGGCTCATGTTCTAAAATAGAGTGTAATTAAAACATTGATTTTAGGTACGTGGGGCTGTCTAAAGTTAGCTATCATAATCAATGTATGGTATCTGAGTGCTCTGATTTTTGGGCCAACTCACTTTCAGGGTGGTGGATACACCGACGGCTCAGATGTCCCACGTGAGAGAAATATGTCTGCGATGACCCAACGTCCTTGCCAAAATGGTCCAGGCACATGTAGATTCTTAATCAGGGACGCAGTTCATGGTCCACCATACATTGCAGGATGGGACCCACATAAGTACACCCAAACTATCTGAACCGTTCACACGGTTGACCCACCCCATGGATGGATACAGATTAAGAGGGAAAAAACAATTAGCAAGTCCAAAACTTTCGAGTTGAATGTTGAACGCTGACTGCTTTCATCTCAACCGCCCATTATAATGCCACCAATCCAATGGTCAGATGGTGATGGTTGAGCTCGAGTGACCAGGCAATCCATGCTCCAGTGAAAATAGGCGAACTCCTCTATTGGTTATTCCGGGCACAGTTCTAAAGATGGAAGCTGATGATAACGTGGGCATATAGCTCTAATCCAAGCCGTTGATTTAGAACGCCTTGCGTACCTCAAATGAAACTGTCCAAATTGTAGGGCCACTATTGATGGGGCATAACACAAAGCTCACGTGGGCCCCACTTTAGATTTAACAAAAAATTTCCAGTGGCCAAAGATCATGATCCTCTATAAATCTGATTTTGGTCCCCCGCTCGATCACTAGTCAACCCCCTATTTGGATGGCCAGGATTTCGATACATGCATGCCAAGCAAGGTGACGCAGGGATGAATGTGATGAGGTCGATCACCGTCTTCCTAAAAGATAACTACTCCAAGTCCACGGAGGAGAGTTCTCAAATCCGTACAAGGAAAATAAATTGAGATAATTGAAAGAAGTATGGGTGCATATGGGTTGGTTCGGTCCGGTTCTGAGGTGAAATTGGAACTGAACCGTTCCCAACGGTTCTAGGATATTCGGAACCGGAACCGGAACCGGACCGTTAGCACCCTAGAACCGAACCAGAACTAGACCGTTAAAACCGGTTCGGTTCCGGATCGGTTTCACAATTCTGGGCTTTTTATAATCCAGCCTAATTGCATGTTTTATTTTATAATCTAGCTCATGTCCATTTGTGGTGTTGTGATCCATTTGATTGTTAGATCCGATCTTTTGGTTATTTCTGTTTGTTAATAAGTCTTATTCTTTAGGAATTAGTGGTTAGTGTTTTGACGAATTCCTCTTAGTCTGTTACCACATTTTAGGATGTTGTAAACGTGGGTTGTTATTTCAATCTTATCTCTTTGTAAAAGGCTATATATGCCTACAGTTTGTTATCAATAAATACACTTTTATTCGTGTGCTAAATTTCTTCTGAGTATTCTTAACATTTGGTATCAAAGCTCCATCACAGGGGCCTGATTGTGAGTGTGTGTAGAAAGAAACTGCAGTTTTCTTTCAGAGTAAGGGAGTCAAGCACAATGGCGGACATTACGATCATTGGGCGATGTTGATGGAGAACTTTCTCCTTTTCAAGGAATATTGGGATCTCATAGAGAATGAGATGTCGGGGGTGGTGACACAAAGAGTCGAGGACCAGGCAGAAGCACAACGTAAAGTGATCGAGGGGCAGAAGCTGAAGGACTTAAAGGTAAAGAACTACCTTTTCCAAGCTATAGACCGGAATATCTTGGAGACTATACTTGACAGAGACACATCAAAGGGTATTTGGGACTCAATGAAACAGAAATACCAAGGCTCTACCAAGGTGAAGAGAGCACAGTTGCAGGCACTTCGAAGGGACTTTGAGACTCTCCACATGAAGGATGGTGAGACTGTTGATAATTTCTTTGCTTGTACTCTCACTATAGCGAACAAAATGAAGACTCATGGTGAGACAATGAGCCAAACCATTATCAATGAGAAAGTTTTGAGGTCCATGACTTCAAAATTTGATTATGTGGTTTGCTCCATTGAAGAATCCAATGATTTGGACACAATGACCATTGACGAGCTGCAGAGCAGCTTGCTAGTCCATGAACAAAGAATGAATGGCCATCATGGAGAGGAGCAGGTTCTCAAGGTGACTCATGAAGACAACACTAGCAGAGGAAGAGGTCGAGGGGTGTTCAGAGGAAGACGAAGAGGTCGTGGCAGACAACCTTTCAACAAGGCTACTATCGAGTGCTTTAAGTGTCACAAATTAGGACACTTCCAGTATGAGTGTCCTAGTTGGGAGAATGGAGCCAACTATGCTGAATTAGACGAAGGAGAAGAGCTGCTATTAATGTCCTATGTAGAGCTTAACCATGCTCAGAGAGAAGCGGTCTGGTTCCTCGATTTAGGATGTAGTAATCATATGAGTGGGAATAAAGAATGGTTCTCGGATTTGGATGTTCAATTCAGGCAAACTGTGAAACTAGGCAATAACTCAAGGATGGCAGTTATGGGGAAAGGAAACATTCGAATGCAAGTGAATGGAATCACTCAGGTAATTTCTGAGGTTTATTACATTCCTGAGTTGAAAAATAACCTGTTAAGTATGGGGCAGCTTCAAGAAAAAGGTGTGGCAATTCTGATTCAACAGGGGAAGTGCAAAGTTTTTCATCCTAGTAAGGGTCTAATTATTTAGTCCGAGATAAGCACGAACAGGATGTTTGTTGTGCTTGCAGCAATGACGCCTAAAGCTACTACCTGTTTTCAATCCGTGATAGAAGATGAGAGTTATTTGTGGCACTGTAGATTCGGACACTTGAGCTTCAAAGGGTTGAGAACCCTTCAATACAAAAAGATGGTCAGTGGTTTGCCTTCACTTAAAACACCTGCAAAGTTATGCACAGCGTGTTTGGTTGGAAAGTAGCACAAGGAATCCATACCAAAAAGAAGTCTTTGGAGGGCGTCACAGAAGCTGGAGCTAGTGCATGCCGATATATGTGGTCCTATAAAGCCTGCATCAAACAACAACAAGAGGAATTTCTTGAGTTTTATCGATAATTTTAGTCGTAAGACTTGGATTTACTTCTTGCATGAAAAATCAGAGGCTTTTACCATATTTAGAAGTTATAAAGCTTATGTTGAAAAGAAAGCAGATGCCTACCTTAAATGTTTAAGGACTGATAGAGGTGGTGAGTTTACCTCAGATGAGTTTGGGGAGTTTTGCAAGGCAAATGGCATAACCAGGCAATTAACCACAGCCTATACTCCTCAGCAAAATGGAGTTGCTGAGAGGAAGAATAGGACTGTGATGAATTTGGTGCGTTGTATAGTCACTGAGAAGCAGGTTCCAAAGGCTTTCTGGCCAGAAGCTGTGAGATGGTGTGTGCTTGTCCTCAACAGGTGCCCTACTTTAGCCGTGTAAAATAGAACTCCAGAGGAAGCATGGAGTGGTATAAAGCCTACAGTAGAATATTTCAGGGTTTTTCGGTGCTTGGCTCATATGCACATCCAGACTAGAAAAGAATCAAGTTAGATGACAAAAGCTTTCAATGTGTTTTATTGGGAGTAAGCGATGAGTCGAAAGCTTATAGATTGTTTGATCCAGTTTCTAAGAAAATATTTGTTAGTAGGGATGTTGTTTTTGAGGAGAATGAGGGATGGAATTGGAACATGAGCAGGGAAGAAATGACTTCGGATGTGTTAGAGTGGGGTGATAGTGAAGAAGAAGGAAAAGAAGCCGAGAATGAAGGGGTATTTGGGGCAGAGGAAGAAAATAAAGAAGCTGGTTCAAATGGCACAAATGGAGCTGGTTCAAGCGGCACTAGCTCACCTTCCAGTGAGTCACATGATGAGAACTCCTCGGGTCCAGTTCAAGGGAGGGCAAGATGAGTTTCACGTTGGATGCAAGACTATGAAACTGGAGAAGGTTTGTCAAAAGAAGAAGATTTGAGTGCCATGGCGGTTCTCACAGAAGCTGATCCCATTACTTTTGAGGAAGCTGTGAAGAGCAAGAAATGGAGAGATGTCATGAATGCAGAGCTTGAGGCCATTGAACGTAATAAAACATGGGACCTGACTATTCTACCTGAAGGAGTGAAGACTATTGGAGTTAAATGGGTTTTTAAAACAAAACTCAATGAAAATGGTGAGATAGACAAATGCAAGGCTAGAATTGTGGCAAAGGGATATGCACAACAATATGGGATTGATTACACAGAAGGTTATGCTCCAGTTGCAAGACTAAATACCATACGTATGGTAATTGCTCTAGCAGCTCAAGAAGGTTGGAGTATTTTTCAGCTTGATGTAAAGAGTGCATTTTTGCATGGTGAGCTTAGTGAGGAAGTGTATGTCCAACAGCCTCAGGGATATGAGAAGAAGGGCGAGGAACACAAGGTTTATAAGCTGAATAAGGCGTTGTATGGCCTTAAACAAGCTCCACGAGCTTGGTACAACAAAATTGAAGCCTATTTTGCTAAAGAGGGCTTCGAAAAATGCCATTATGAACACACCCTATTCAGAAAGTCGAAGGAAGGAGGTAAGCTCTTAATTGTCAGTCTTTATGTTGATGATTTAATTTTTACTGGGAATGACAAGAGCATGTCTGAAGAGTTTAAGAAGTCGATGATGTTAGAATTTGACATGTCTGACTTGGGAAAAATGAGATATTTTCTGGGGATTGTAGTACTACAACATTCTAATGGGATCTATGTGTGTCAAAGAAAATATGCTCATGAAGTTTTAGAAAGATTTGGCATGAACAGAAGCAATTTGGTGAAGAACCACATAGTTTCAGGTTGCAGATTGTCTAAGGATGAGAAGGGAGCTAAGGTTGATGAAAGTTTGTTCAAGCAGGTGGTTGGCAATCTCATGTACTTAACTGCAACCAGACCTGATTTGATATATGGTGTGAGTCTTATCAGCAAGTTCATGTCGTGTCCTACAGAGCAACACTGGTTGACAGCGAAGAGGTTGCTAAGATATTTGAAAGGAACGACTGATCTGGGGATTTTCTACAAGAAAGGAGGCTGTAAGCAACTCAAAGCTTACTCAGATAGTGATTTTGCTAGAGATCTAGATGATTGAAAGAGTATAACGGGGTGTGTATTCATGTTTAGTTCTGGAGCGGTGTCGTGGTCATCCAAAAAACAGCCTGTGGTTAGCTTATCCACCACTAAAGCCGAATACATTGCAACTGCCTCATGTGCTTGTCAGTGTGTTTGGTTAAGAAGAGTTTTAACAAAGCTTGGTTACGTGCAGGAGAAATGTACTACAATTTTGTGTGATAACAGTTCAACTATAAAACTCTCCAAGAATCCTGTTCTTCACGGAAGAAGCAAGCACATTGACATCAGGTTTCATTTTCTTCGTGAATTGGTAAGAGATGGTGTGGTTGATTTAAGACATTGTAATACTCAAGACCAGGTAGCTGACATTATGACAAAGCCGCTCAGGTTGGAGGTGTTTTTGAAGCTTCGTAGTTTGCTGGGCGTGTGTGAAGTTCCTAATATAAACTGAATGCATTATGCATACAGTTTAAGGGAGGGAATGTTAGATCTGATCTTTTAGTTATTTCAGTTTGTTAATAAGTCTTATTCTTTAGGAATTAGTGGTTAGTGTTTTGACGAATTCCTCTTAATCTGTTACCACGTTTTAGGATGTTGTAAACGTGGGTTATTATTTCAATCTTATCTCTTTGTAAAAGGCTATATATGCCTACAGTTTGTTATTAATAAACACACTTTTATTCATGTGTTAAATTTCTTCTGAGTATTCTTAACATTGATGAATTGTTTATATATTATATAAGGTGTGCTAAATTACATTTATAGAAACAATCAAATTGTGCATTGTAAATCATAAATCATGAGTCAAATATAGAAACAATGAAAGGGTTCCTGGTTCAGTTCTTGGTTCAGTTCCACGGTTTGGTTCTGCAGTTCGGATCTACGGTTCGGTTCTACAGATTGGTTCACGGTTCGGTTCGGTTCTACATGCCCCCAAACAGAGAACTAAACCGTTGTAATCAGTTCTTTGATTTTTGGAACCAGAACTGGAACCAGTGCACTCTAGAACCGGACCATTTGGTCAGTTCCGATCGGGTTCCACAGTTCTACCAGTTCGATGTGCATCACTAGAAAGAAGTTAGTTGAATATTTGATAGATGAAATAAATAAGTCAGCCCTTTAAATAGGGATACCAAGACTTGGAATAAATTTAGGAATTAAACTATAACTAAAACTCCTTAAAATTCGTAACTTACTATAAATAGTAAAATTTCTATTTATAGTAAGTGTCTTATGTGGCTTAACCACGTTATTCTCATAATTTTTCTAAAATCTTTTCAAGTTGGACACAACTCCTAAACCCCAACGGATGAAAAATTATAATCAAACTAAAACTTACTATTTATAGTAAAAATGGATTTTGGTCATCGATATGATAGAATAATCTCGCAAATTCGGCATGGACACTAAGTTGGTTGGCTACAGTAGCTTGTCCTACCCCAAAATCATATCTGGTATGTCGAGTAAATCATTCCGGTTTGCGAGATATGCCTATTTTAAGGTCCCGAGGGTCTTGATGATCTCTGCCTCCGATCGGGCTTTCTTTGATCCATCTTGGACATGAAAGTGTCTACGACCCGCTCTACATCACAAGGGGATGTGATCTAAAGAGCCCAATGCATTCAAAAGCTCTATGGCTCACCATGATATGTGTTTGACATCTACTTATCTCTATTTGGACCGTTAGAATTTCAATACATGTGTGTTTGACATCTACTTAGTTCCATTGTTTACACCAGCTCATGTTAACAAGCAGACTAAAAAATTAGACGGATCCGTACAGGTGTTGGACCATCTAATGAGTGGATTAGTGTAGTCTTAGAGATAAATGATTTTCACGAAGTCCGGATCCTCTACTTGCTAATCTTGCTTGTTGAAATGTGATTGAGCCACATTACCATTGAATGCATTTATTGTAGTCATGTTGACAACATTGGCGATGATGTAGCCCAATCACATTGCAACAAGGAAAAATTTTCTGTTTGTGGCAAGCAGATGATTTAGATTCATTTTATGGTAGGTCCTACTACTTCCATGGCACAGATGTACCGTATGATTCGCATGTGGGTAAGAAAGTCATGGCCACATGAGGTTTGCTAATTCCATGTGTGGGCACATATGGCACAATGTGCCGTGACAGTTTATAAAGAGAAGGAGAGATGGCCGCACATGTAATGCTTAGTCAAAATTCAATTTAAGGTATATGTATGTGTTGAGCATGCCAGAGTTAAATATGATTTGAATTGAACCGAACCCCTTATGAGCTCAAGCGCCGAAATAAACTAACTGTAGAAGAACAATTGACTATATTTGTAACAACGATTGGATAGAATTTAAGGAACATACTTCTTTATAATATATTTCATATACTAGGGAAACAATACATGCGCACGCTAAATTTTAATTGCCTGCTGAAATTCTCGATGCAAATCTTAGGCCTCCTTCATATCACGGATCTTAAAGTAGACATTTCATTATCTTCGATTTTATCCATATTTTAAGATACAATGCATATTTTATTTTTTCTATTTTTTATACCCTTCTTCTTCTATTTATTTTTCTGACCAGTTCAATGAAGATTGCATTGGGACAATAGATGTCACTCTCATACATGCAATTATACTTGTAGATAAGCATCTTATAAAGGAAGAAATGCAAAAAATATTTTTTTACAATTTATTCATTTAATATGTTATTTACCTTTGTGCTTGTTAGTTGAGAAGCATGACTCATGATTCACGAATCTTATTTGAAATTATTTGACCCTGAAATAATTTTTCATATCTTCCTTAAGGTAAATTACAAAAATCACAATATTCAATCAATATCTTAATAATAGGAAGTATTTATTTATAGTGTATTTTTTTTTTAAGTATGGATTGTGAAAGTACAAGAAAGTTAAGTGTTGTCACTTCTCATTGGTCCATGTCATTATGGATGATGCCAACTCACAAAACATGCTGATTTTCTCTCTTACGAATGGATTTGAGTACTACACAACCCAACTTTTAATGTATGGAACTTCTTTAGACCCCACCATGATTTATGTGTTAGATCCACACCGTCCATCAATTTTTCCATATGATTCTAGAGCATGATGCTAAAATTAAGACATCCAAAAGCTCAAGTGGACCATGCCATAGAAAAGCAAGAAGGATTGAAAGATTGACGTTGAAACCTTAGGGTCCACCATGAGGTTATTTGCTATCTAACCTCTTCATAAGGTCACTATGACCTAGATGAAGGGAAAACACAAATATCAGCTTGATCTGAGCCTTTTGTGACCCCGAGAAGTTTTCAATGTTGCATCTAAATCCCGCTTTTTCTTGTAGTGTGGCCCACTTGAGCCTTAGATATGCCGCATTTTTATCTCATGCCCTAAAAGGTATGGAAAATCAATGGATAGTGTCGATCTAATACATACATCATGATGGGCTCATGTAAGTTCCATGTGCCAACGCTTTGGTTTTCTTCTCTCCTGTGGGCAACAAAATTTCTTGACATGTGAAATTTATGTGAGCCCCACGATGATATATTTCTTAGATCCACATCGTCCATCCATTTTTTCAAATCATTCTAAGATATTGCCTTGAAAATAAGGTAGATCCAAAGCTTAAGTGGACCACACCACAAATTGTAGGAATTGACGTTACAATTGAAAACTCCTTGGGGCCAAAGAAGGCTATGATCAAGATGATATTTTTGTTTTACCTTCATCCAAGTATGGGTGACCTCATGAATAGGTTAGATGGCCAATAAGCCTGATGGTTTGCCCTAGGAAGGTTTCAAGGATAATTTGTTCAATCCCCACGGTTTTTTGTGGTGTGGGCCACTTGAGCTTTGGATGTACTTCATATTTGGGTTTATTCTCTAAAAATATTATTTGAAAAAATTGATGGACGTTGTGAATCTAATACAAAAATCATAGTGGGCCAGGAGAAGTTCCACACGTTAAAAGTTAGGTTATGTAGCACGCAATCCATTCCGGAGAAAAATTCAGCATATTTTGTGAGATGGAGTCATAGGAAATGACATGGACAAATGAGAAGCATCGTCACTGAAATTTTCTATGCTCTCAACACATGATACACACTCAAAATTTTATTTTTATTTTTTTCTTGTTTGTTTACAGATAAGTACTTGTAGCTTATGCTGATTATACCAGCATGCACGGCTTCCTTACACCATGCCGAAATGTTTGGTATTCGTTAAAGACTTTCATTGTGGTATTTTAATTACTTTCATTCATCTTTAAAGAATGTAATCAAGCACAACTTTAGAGTATTGAAAGTTTGTTTTCTGATTTTGAAATAAATGGTTCTATATAGAGTCATTTGCAGTGTAGAGAAATATAGTATGTAGTGTGACGACAGTGCACAACTTTATTTAAAAAAGAAATAATAAAAAATAAAATAAAATTTTGCAGACGTGTTGTTTATATTCTTCTTCACGTATGAAGAATAGATAAATAATAGTAATCATGGTGCTACTAATAATATTACCATCATAACATATGAAGAAATATAACTAGATGAATAAATAGCGATGTCGGCTGTTAGTAGGGCTGAAAGTTGGGCAGGTTAAACCTGACTGACCCATGACTGACCTGACATTAGGTTGGGTTTGGGCAGGATGTATCGGGTTCACTCTCAGACTTTGGGCTGCACAAACACCAACCTGATAAACTTGGGTCAGGCTCGGGTTGAGGTCTCGGGTTGCCCAAACCCGATCGACATATAAGTTATAAATTATAATTGAGTGTGGATTGTCTGTATTGAAGGCACAAGAATTTCCATGCCATCGGGTTTCATTGGTCCACGTCATTTTCAATGACTCAAAGCTAAGGAGATGAGTCGAATTTCTCTCTCCCAAATAGATTGCATGCTACACAACACAACTTTTAAAGGAGTAGTTATCTTGTATTTTAGCTTATTTGTTTAGAAACAACGAAATTCTTTACAAAAAATAACTACATATATAATTAATAAAATCATAAGTACACAAAATAAGACGTATATTGAAAATGTATTAGACTAATGTAATAACGAAAATATTAGCATGTATCCACCTGACCAACCCAACCGAGCCCGCTTGGATTGGGCTTGGGTTGAGAATTCCCAACCCGAGGTTGGGTTGAGTTGGATTAGGGTTGAGGTACAAGAACCTTGGGTTGGGCTAGGGTTGAGCACCAACCCAACCCGCCCGACTTTCATCCCTAGCTGTTAGAGAGACAATCGCAAATGCGCTCTTTAAATCAATGTAATGATATTTTACGAGATTATCACTCTAATTTTATGTTTAATAGATTATGTTAATTTTATATTTGTGGTTTTTTGGATGATCATATGCATTTACTATCTGTGTCTGTGTTGTTGATTCAGTCTTCAGATGTCGTTTATGCTGATTTTTGTTGCCTCACCGCATTTTTTCAGTTGGAATATTTGTAGTTTTAAGGTTGTAACTTTGGGAATGTTCTGATGTTGCAGCCCGTTGCTTGTGTGGAAGAGACGTGATTATTGGCAATGACCTGAAGTTGTGTAATTCATGGTCCCTGGCATTGTGTTAATTTTGTTATAGCTTTGGTCTTCTACTAACACCTTGCTTTTATTCATGACAGCAAATATTGTTACACACACATGGTGTGGCCCACTTGGTAAGTGGAATTTTCAATCAATCTAAACTGTCTATTAAGTTCGAACACATTTCATGGACTACAGTACAAAAATTACACGGATCGAATGATCTAATCCATCCTCGATTTGGCCTTACTTTTCTTAATCATCCTTTTTTCCAAGCTATTGATTGGATGGTCATAATTATCGAGGTGATTCTTTAGAATCATAAGCAATTGATGATGACCAACAGATGGATCAAATTTTTTATTGGACCCATTTTGTGTAAAGAATCTTGATGGTTCATATTCAAGGCCATTAATGATCAATGGTTAATATTTGTTGGATTGGTGTGATGTTTTCATGGTAACTCGTGAGTGTTGGACATGATGAACAGTCTGGATCAATGAATTAGAAGGTGTAAGTGTCCCAAGAAGAATTATAACTTATAATGCTCTGAGAGCACTGGACATTCTCTCTATTTTAATTAATATTCCATCTTTCACAACAGACAGACAGACAGAGAGACAGACAGACAGACAGAGAGAAAGAGAGAGAGAGAGAGAGTATCTTAGGAACACAAGTACTTGAAACTGAGTTACAATCTAATGAAGCTAAGCTGCTTCCTGCAATTGCTTCACCTTTGTAATGTACTCATTCATTGCCTCTTCCTCAGTTTTCCCTACATACACAGAAGAATCCATATTTACTTGTTTTAGCAAAGCAAGGATTTGGGTGGGCCCCATATTCTTGGATGCTGCCAAAACCTTTCAGATTGGAAGATCCTAGCCATCCAATCTTTGGTCTGCTTCTTAGAGTACCCTCTCGTTTGTATCATTTTTCGTAGTTGTCTTTGCATTGGGATCTACCAAGTGATGACAAAAATGGGCATCAGATCCATGATGGGGACCATCAGATAAACGATATGGATCGCCGAACCATGGGCCCCATTTATACGGATTGGATGTATCAAGGTACTATACTCACGCTGATTCATAAGATGAGTTTGTGACAAATCCATACTTTCAACGGCATTCCATTCCATCTAGGGGTGCACACGGTTCAGTTCGGTCCAGTTCTGGAGTGAAACTGGAACGAACCGTTCCCAACAGTTCCAGGAAAACTAGAACCGGAACTAGACCATTTGCACCCTAGAGCCGAACGGAATAGGATGGTGAAAAACCAGTTCAGTTCCAATTCGGCTCTACAGTTCTGGGCTTTTTATAATCCAGTCCAATTGCACATATCTTGAGATACATTAAAAGGCCATGCATGAAAGAGAGGGAGAATAATAAAGAAAATTTAGGTTTTTGTTTTAATGTTTTAAATATATATATATATATATATATATATATATTTATTAATGTTTATTGGCCGAAGAGTCCGGTTCCAAGTTCAGATCCAAGGTTCAGTTCTATGGTCCGGTTCGGTTCTAAAAAACTCCAAACCAAGAATCAAACTGAACTAACCAGTTCTTTAATTTTCGAAACCGAACCGAAATCGATACGGGTGCGCTTCAAAACCAGACCAAACCGTGTTGTCTGGTTGGTACCAGTCCAGTTTACTGGTTCCATGTGCACTCCTAATTTCATCCATGAGATGTACCGTCAGATCAACAGCATGGATTGCTGAACCATGGCCCCATTTATACCGAATGAGTGCATCAAGGCACTATACACAGCCTAATGGATCGTGACCATTTTCGTAACAAATCCATACCCTCCCAGCTTCCCATGCGATCCATGACGGGGGACCATCTAATCAACGGCATGGATCGCTGAACCATGGGCTCCATTTACATGTATCCAAATCATCAAGACACCTTCACACACCCTAACAAATCCGTATACCTTCAACAGCTTTCCATGCATCCCATTTGGCCCGCTCCTTGGGGCTAAAAATCCCTGGTCGACCTGAGACATTAATGCAAATGGAACCAACGGTCATGATGAGATGATCTAATATCAAAATCAAAGGCCATTATTGAAATCCGAAAGTTGGTCCCGTAGCATAGTTACCGGTGGTCACATTGCCCACCGTTGATTGCTTGTAAAGCCCATAGAGAACGAGTTTATCAGCATCCTTAGTGGCTGGGGGTAATTTCTTGGCCTTCTCAGCATATTCTTCAAACTCTTCCTACAAAACAGTTAACTGTCCAACATGAAAAACAGGAGAAAAGAAAAAAATATATATATATATATATATATATATATATATATATATATATTATATATAGTTCAAAACTAGTAATTCAGACTCAGCCATATTGATTCTTGAGTCAGGACTCGGATGAGTTGACTCGCTAGTTGAGATCATGACTCCTTATCGGAGGTGATTAATGCAAAAGTATTTTCACACCAAGCTCGAGTGGAGTTGCCTATGAAATGTAGGGACACACTCAGGATGGGCGGCCCACGTGAGGCGGTACCCATGTAATGTGGGGCCCACGAGGAGGGTTCGGCTAAGGTCCTAACTCATGCGATGTGAGAGCTGGGCTATGAGATAAATAGATTAATTCACTATTCTCTGTCAATTGGGACTTTTAGAGTAAATAGTTCATTATCCGAACTTGAACCTAAATTAATTAGGATATCTCCCTGAATCAAAATAAAAACCCTAGATACAGAAGATAAATGCATGTCGTGTCTATGGCATCATCATAAAAGTTGGACACTCCACCGGCTTAATCAACCATCATGTGGGCCACTATGTGAATTTGAAACATTTTTTTATAATCGTTCAAAATTTTCAACACCGTGGCCCATGTAATTATTAAATATGTATATATTTTAAGGCATCCCATCATCATCATATCAAGTTCAATTGATATACAAGTTAAATGGCATACACAAAATATGGCAGGCCCACACAAGCAATAGTATTTAAACTGGGTTGGGTTGGATTGGGTCTTGGGATGACTCCACTAGAGTTTGGGTGCCAACTCGGCCAGCAACTCTTAATTTTCGTTTCCTCATCCAACTCATCTAAGTGGACGCACACTCCTTTAAGACCGGTTTTAAAAAAAAAAAAAAAAAAACCAAAACTCCTGAGGAGGAAATGAAAATTGAGCCAGTTCCACCCCAGTGACCTGTGTTACCCTAAACCGTATGGGGCCCACCTTGATGTATTTGTTGTACATCTATACTGTTCATCAGTTTTTCATCTCAGTTTAGTATACGAATCCTAAACCTTGAGAAGATCCGAATCTCAGGTGGCCCACACCTTAAGGGTGTTATTCTAACCGTATAGGGCCCACCTTGGTATATTTGTTGTATATCCATTCCGCTCATCTGTTTTTTCATCTCATTTTAAGATTTTCTAGAAAACTCGGGAAGATCCAAATCTCAGGTGGACCACACCACTAGAAAGAGTAAAAAATGACTATTAAAAACTTTTTGTTGGCCACAAAAGTCTTGGATCAAGCTGATCTTTGTATTTTCCGTTCATGCAAGTCTTCTTGGCATTATAAACAGCTTGTATGGAAAATAAATATTAAGAAAACCTTACGTTAGGCCCTTTGGAATTTTTAATGGTGAGGCACTCAAACGCCACTGTTTCCTGTGTTGTGGTCGACCTTAGATTTGGATCTACTTATTTTTTTAAAACCAAGTCCTAAAATGGGTTGGAGAAACGGATGGACGGCATGGATATGCAAAAATTCATTAATGTGGGCCCTACGGTAATGGTAACACCCACCCAGTAACACGTAATCCGCTCCCTAAACTATCACTTTCATATGCTTCTTCAGCCAATCCGTTGAGGTGGGACCCATCTACCAGTGTTCAGGATCATCGTTTGGTGGGTCCCACCAATCAATCTGATAGAAGTTGTAATCACCTACTATCAGAGATTTCAAAGCAAAAAGAAAAACTGAGAGAGAGAGAGAGAGAGAGAGAGAGAGAGAGAGAGAGAGGGAGAACCTTCAAAGCCATTTCTGGGAGAGATGCACGAGGCAGCTTGGAAGAGTCACCAATCGAGATTTTATGAAGATGGGCGGGATAACCGAGGTGGGCCCCACCTCCCATATACAGACACGTATGCGGCGGTCCACGTTAGGGTACGTGGAAGCGGATCGCGTCCTACCCCCGCCCGGACGATAATCCGTCCGGGGAGGGATCTGTGGGCCCCACCTTGATGTAATGGTTTTATCCACACCGTCCATCCATATTTACAGATCATTTTAGCATATGACACAAAAATTTAGGTATAACTAATACTTAACTGGACCACAAAGTGAGGTTGAACGCTCACCGTTAAAAACTTCTTGGGAGCTGCAGAAGTTTCAGATTAAGCTGATATTTTTTTTTCATTTAATACAGGTATACATGACCTTATGAATAGGTTGGATGGTAAAAAAAACATCACGGTGGCCCTTGGAAAATTTTCAACGGTGGATTCATTATCAATGCTGGTTACTTTGGTGTGGTCCACTGGAACAGTGGAAATTCTTCATTTTTAGGATCGTGCTGGAAAATGATATGAAAACATGGATAAACGGAGTGGATAATGTATTTACATCACTGTGGGCCCCACAGAGAGCTACCCGGACGGATTCTCGTACGGGCGGGGGTAGGACGCAATCCGCTTCCAGGGTAGACATGCCACGAGGGATGTTGAGACCCCGGATGCACCGAGGTGGGTGGGACCCCTGACTGTGGGGCCCACTGTGATGTATGTGACTACATCCACACCGTCCAACCGTTTTGAAAGCTAATTTTGGGGTATGATCCCAAAAATGAAGCAGATTCAAATCTCACGAGGGCCATAATACAGGAAACAGTGGTAATCGACCATTAAACGCTTCTCATAGGCCACAAAAGCTTCTCATAGTACCTGGGTCCCACATCTGCCCGGTACGGACGTAGATTATGGCGGTACCAGTACCACTGGTGCTCATGATGACTAATCCTCTGATGGGGCCTACAAGACGAGTGGCTTAGATTACCAAAAACAAGGCACCTTGTGGACCCTTGCTAGGTCGAACTTCTCAAAATTAGACTTGCAGTTCAATTCAACGGTTAAGATCAACCAGCCGGTGCTACGTATTCTGGGCCCCCCGAATGGACAGCCCTAAATTGAATGGACGGTCGTGCCAACCATGTGAACTACAATGTGAGTTTGTGGCTATTTAGAGGTGGAAATGGGCCGTATTTGGGCCCAACCACGCTAGGCCTAGGCCCGTTGGCGCTCAAGACAACCCAACGAAATCCTCAAACGGGCTAGCCAAGCAGGCCCAAGTCCAAGTACAAACCCAAAAAGTTGGGTTTGTCATACACGGCCCAGTGGCCCTGGTGAGGCCCTTACTGTGGGCCCCACCTTGATTATGTATTGTAATCCAATCCATCTATCCGTTTTTCCAGATCATTTTAGTGTATGAGCCCAAAAATGAAGCAGATATAAATTTTAGGTGAACCATACTATGAGAAACAACGGTGGTTGAATGCTCCACAATTAAAAACTTCATAGGGCCCACTGTAATGTTTTGGTAATGTTTAAATGCCATCCAACCTGTTTATAAGGTCACAAAAAACTGGATGAAGGGAAAAAATAAATATCAGCTTGATCCAAATCTTTCGTGGCCCACAATAAGGTTTTAATGGACAATCACCACTCTTTCCTACTGTATGGTCCATCTGACATTTGGATCTGCTTCATTTTTGGGGTAATTTCCTAAAATGATCTGGAAAAACGGATTGACGGTGTGGATATGCAATACATACATCAAGCTGGGCCCCACGGTAATGGCCGCTCCCTAGCCACCATGCATCCACACATGTTAAACCATGATCATGTTAATGGGTTTTAATCCCCTCCGGATCGCACATCCTCTCCGTCAATTGTTAAAGTTCCTTTCTGAAAGGAAATCTTCACCGTCCATCCTGGCCAGGCCGCAGGCTGTGATTGGATCTCAATCTGATCAGTTGATCTCAACGGTTATGATGTGATTTGTAAGATGGTACTAAGCATTCAATTGTCACTGAGCTGAGCTGAAAATCAACGTTGACCAGGCCATCTGAACCGTCTGTTTTGTTTTTAAGTTTTAACCATCCATTTGGAAGACCAACGATCCCATGGTTCGGATACCAACCTGTCGAATCTTCTGATATTCCATCCACAAATTCAAATGCGTGCCACGTGTACGGTAAGCAAATTGCCATCGAGGCTGGAAACTCACACCAGATCAAATTCCTACGACACAAAATCCTATGAGCGGGCCCACGTGATAAGTGGAAAGATGATCAGAACCGTCAATCTTGTTTAATATACCCTAGGTGGTCCACCCTAGGAAAATTATTCTGAACCGTTGGTTTTGACCATCAACGAAAAGAAAATATTCAATTGATCAAATCAATGGTTACGATCATTAATAAAGCCAGCCAATGTAAAATTATCTTGTTTATGGTAGGAAAGAAAATATCGACGGTTCAAATGATCAGACAATCTCATCATGTGGGCCCTACTTCATGGCTACATACGCTGGATTCTCTGTCGCAACAGGCTGTGAAACAGGTACTTCCTGTTACTTTGAGGGTATTATAGTCATTATGGAAAAATGATGAAGCATCCTGCGTCTTATTCGCTGGGCCGGCCGTAATTTCTCCCGAGAAAGAAGGCATTTGTGGGGCCCATCAGCACCCGAGCCAAAGACGCTCGGTTCCGGGCCTATATCCGAACCGACGAACCCGAGACGCCGAAAAGCTTATGCGAGTCCGTACGGTTAGGACGGACGGAACGATTCGCCTTCAGACGCTGTTTTGTTTGGCCTCACAAAGGAAGCGTGCGGTGTGGGACCCAGGACTTGCTTTTTTTACTTCCAATCTGGACCGTACATCTGGATCAATCTCAGTTGCCTATCCGTAGGATGCGTGTCTTTTGCTGATGGTACACGGCAGGTCTGCACATTTCATCCACCCGCAGGAGCACATGCCGATATTGCACACGCATGCAGATCCAAGCCGTTGCTGTGGTGGGACCCACCGTTAAGAGGACGAGATTGTGGTTGTAGGCAGCCCGTGCAACCATTGTGACAGATATCGCCGAAAATTTTAAAGTATCGTGATTTTTTCATGGATTTCTTTATTAAATGATATTATCACGACAAATATGGCAATATAAAATTTCTGTATTTTTTTATTTTAATTAAAATAATTAATTAACAGTTTTATATTCAATTTTTTATAATTTATAATTTATATTTTTAATGTTTTAATTTCAGCTAGATTTTAACGATAATATCTCGAGAAAAATAAAAAACTGAAAATTACCCGAGAAATTTACGAGCCCCTATTATTGCCTAGAATCTTGCAGCAAAAAGCTCTGTGGGGCCCACTTGATGTAGTCCAGTAACATCCACACCGTCCATAATTTTCTTCAGCTAATGTTAAGGCGTTGATATAAAATTCAGGTCAAATCCAAAGGTCAAGTGGCCCACACCAAAGGAAACGGTGGAGATTTGACACCCACTATTGAAACCTTACTGGGTCCACCGTGATGTTTATATCCCATCTAAACCGTTCATAAGTTGAGTCCTACGTGGATTGATGGAAATCTCAAATATCAGCCTTATCCAAAACTTTAGTAGAGTCCAAGAAGGTTTCAACGATAGAGTCTCCACCCCACGTTTTTGGGCTCACGTTGTAACGTGAGCTGAAGCAATGGACGTGGTGGATGTCACACGCACACATTACGGTGGACCACCTTTATTGCACGTGCTCCCATGGCATCCCTTGTAAGATGGGCCACATGTCTGAAAAGACCAAAATTCAATGAGAACGTGGCCTGATTTCTGACCATGGAAATACAGGGTGGAAAGTGCCTGATGAACGGTGGTTTGGCCAAACTCGTGAATGGATGCCTGACAGGGACTCGGATTCGGCAGTGACCCTTCCAGTACCAAAGTCCGTACTGGTCAGTGCTGTGGGCCCAGAATTATGTGTCTCATCCATGCCGTCCATCCATATTTTGAGCTCATTTTGATGGCACTAGCCCATAAATAAGGCAGATAAAATTTTTAGGTGGACCACACCAAAGGAAACAGTGAGGATTGAATGCTCACCGTTGAAAACATTTTCGAGGCTACGTAAGTTTTGGATCAAGCTGATTTTTGTGTTTTATCTTCATCCGGGTCTGTGTGACTTTATCAACGGGTTGGATGGAAAGTAGACATTACGGTGGGCCCTGGGAAGTTTTTAACGGATGAACGGCACGGAGAAAACAAAACCATCATGGTGGCGCCCACAACATTGACCGGAACAGGTCGCTACCGAGTCCGAGTCCACATGACAGGTAGCCAGTCGAATCTTTCTATTCCGCACATGCTGAAGGGGCACGTGGGACTTGGATTGGTTAGTGTGACCTCTCCAGTACTCACCTAGCTATGTGGACCCCACCATGATGTATGTGTCCTATCCACGCCGTCTATTTATTTTTCCATATCATTTTAAGGCATCAGCCCAAAAATGTAGGAGATGCAATTCGTAGGTGGACCACAACACAGGAAATAGTGGTGATCGAAGATTCACCATTTAAAACTTCATAGGCCCACTGTAAATTTTATTTTCCATCCAAGCTATATTGATTAGATCAGACAGACATGGATGAAGGGAAAACAAGAATATAAGCTTGATTCAAAACTTCTGTGTCCCCTAATAAGTTTTTTACTGTCAGCGTTCAATCACCACTGTTTTTTTATGGTGTGGTCCACCTATGATTTATATCTATATACTTTTTTATTTCATGCGTTAAAGTGATCTGGAAAAATGAATGAACCGGGTGGATAAAACACATACATCACGGTGGGGCCCACAGAGCTTTTCCAGCATCGACCAGCATCGAAGTGGTCCTGGAGGTGTCACTACCGAATCCGAGTCCGGCCACGTGCGGGCAGATCACATTTATTCCGGGGGGACCACACGTGAGAGAAAATCATGACGCCTTCAGCGTGCATATGTCCCACCACCCAACGCCTGATTTTCAGGTTGCGACACGTGCCAAGGAGGGCCCATCTGATGAACGGCCCGTATTTCGCACACGTGATGTGGCAGTAGCTAAGCGTTGTATTGCAAGCTCACGTCATTAGGTGATATCAAGCTGACGTACATCTTTATCCATCCAAGAGTGGTCCCCACCTGATGTCACCTGAATCTTATTTATTACTTCTTCTCGCTGGTGACTGGGCCCACCCAAGAGGCATCAACATGATCTACACCATTCATTCGGTGGGCCTAAAAAAACACTAATTGCATGATCTTAAACGTCCGGCCGGGGTATGAAAATGGATGGCTCAAAATAGTTGGGTATGGTCCACATTCAAGTCCTCCAGTGTATACGGGATCTGAACCATCCATCTGCGGGACCATCAATGAATGTGCCATCTATTCAAAATGGAATAGATCGGACAATCCTAACCTATCAACTTGTAACCTACAACGAGATTCTTTAGGTCCATAGAAAACAGTGGGCTTAATGATCCCGACCGTTGAAACCTTCCTAGGGCCCGCGGTGATGTTTATATGTCATCCAACCTTTTCACAAGGTCACACGGACCTGGATGAAGTGAAACAACAAATATCAGCTTGATCCAAAACTTCCGTGGCCCTCAAGAAGTTTTCAACAGTAGGCTTTCATTCCCCACCATTTCCTTTGGTGTGGTCCACTTAGATTTGGATAAACTTCAATTTTTGCTTAATGCGCCAAAATGAGCTTGAAAAACGGATGTACGGTCTGGATAAAAGACAAACATCAACGTGGCCCCACGGAGAATCCACACCACACTGTAGCTGGGGACCTCCTCACTACACAATCCGAGTCCGTCTCATTCGAACCGAGCTAGCTCGCTCGACTCGGCCCGACCCCAAGCTGAGTCAAGCTGATTTTTTAAGCTCAAAAATGAGTTCGAGGAGGCCCCGGCTCGACTCAACTCGGATCAAACCAGTTAGGTGACTCGATTACTTTGCCATCGTTGTTGCTCACCAATTGTTTGATAAAATGACTCAACGAAATGTTGTTGGTGGCAAAGAATGTATGTGCATAAAACTGTAATGCCCCGGAAAATCAGGGGTCATGTACACGTTCGACTCCCAAGTTCCCGAGTGTCACTTATCATGCATTTATGGTTTTTATGGTTAATCAAATTTAACTGTGCAATTTGGAATTACCTGAGGCACGAAGCACAATCACACCAGTCTACTGAAATGAAAGATATCTCACATATTGTAACGCCCCGGAAAATCGGGGGTCGTGCATAGACACAACTCCCGAGTTCCTGAGTGTCACTTATCATGCATTTATGGTTTTTACGATTAGTCAAGTTTAACTGCACAATTTGGAATTTCCTGAGCATGAAGCACAGTCACACCATTCTACCGAAATGAAGGTTATAACACATATATACAGTCAAAAAATAATAATAAAGGGTCGCTTTAAGCGTTGCCCAACGAACAACAAAAGAATGCTATGTCTAAAAATAGTAAAGTTGAGCCCGTGGCTCAAAGAAATCCAAATTCGGCCCGATCAAGCCGATGGAGAGCCACCCATCACCGCAGTAGGAGAGTCCGTCCTCCTCGTCCAAGCTCGCCTCGCCAGAGCTCCTCATGCCTGAGTCACCCGTGCATCTATGAATGGGTCCAAAAAACACCGTCCCAGAGCGGGAGTGAGTGATCAACTCAGTGTGAACTATTGATCTCAAGTTACAACAAGCATCAATCAATATGAACTTAATGAAAAGCGTACATTCATCAACACCTAATAACTCTTATTTAAAATGCATGCATGCGGGATGATATGATGCATGCCCTCGCCACAACACTCCTCAAGCGACTCCATCTAACGATCGCATGACAACACTCCCTCGGAGCGACCTCGACTTCCGAGTCGCCACCCTAACTAATGCGTGCAATGCGATCGTGTTAGCCGAGTTATTAGTTAAGTCCATTCATCCAAAGCAGGTTGGGGATTCGATTCACCCTACGTATCAATGCCCTAAGTGGTTGCGAGCGAGGCCAAGACCCCATCAACGCGTGAGGCGAGACCTCGCGGTCCGTGATCCCGTCGGGTTCCTCATCCCCGACTCCAAGCACATGAGGAGTGCGCCGAAAGGAAGGGATCGCTCGCGGTCACTACGGGAGGCGCGATACCCCAGCGTAGGCCGACAGCTCGGACATAGTGTCCCATTCCACCATGCCCGGCTCACGAGGCTGTGAACCAATTTCAGGTGGGTTATCGTTGGGCTACAACGGTTGCAGGGTGGTTCAGGTTCCATACATAAGTGAGCAAACAGGGTTAGCAAACAGGGATGATCAGGTAGTAGGCTAGACCGCATGAATCAGGCGAGCGTGAGACGAGTGACATCGGGTACAAGAGACCCATGTAGTCAAACTACAGCCACCCGACACACCCGCCCAAATCCACGGGTCTAACCCTAGCATAGTCCTACCGATGGGACTACCATCTCTCCTCATGTTCCTGACCAACCCAAGGACGTGAGGGGATCCCTAGCATGCCAACTCTATAAATTATTCACTAGCATACGACCACATGTTCTCATGCATCTGAAACATACATATGGATACTCCTACAAGCAAACAAGGCATTATCAAGAACAAAGTGCATGTAAGTGTGTGGGTTTGTGAGGATGTAAGTACTTCCTCCATATTACGAAATCATATGCAAGGAATAATGACATCATATATACTATGAAGCAACAATACGTGGAAAATCAAACAAGGCATGAGCATGTGATCATCCATACACAAAACCATATAAGAAACAAGATCAACATCATGAGAGAATCAAACATACAATTCTAACAAGCATGCAATCCCTAGGGTATCTCTAGATTCTCCTAACATAGCATCTAATGCAAACAAAATCATTAAATACATACTAAAATTGGTGCTAGGTCACCTAAGAGCAATAGTCCGCACCTTCGGATTCGTTGAAGGCTTGAGAAAAACGTCCTAGGAAAGAGGGCTTTGCGGTAGATCGACCGGAATCCCTAAAATAACTTCACATGTTAGATTTGCAAGCAAAACCCCCCTCCTTATGAGGGTTTTCAAAGAAAAAGAGGGTTGGGTCTTACCTAAACGATCCATGAGATGAAGAGGCCGATTTTCGAATGGGTTTCCCCTTGGAGAAGGTGTAGGGAGAGGAGAGATTGATTCCCTTGGGCCCCACCTTGATTTAGGGTCCACCTTGTCTCCTTCCCTCTCTCTTTCTTCTCCTTTCTCCTCTTTCTCCTCTCCCTTTTCTCTCTTCTCTCTTTCCTTCTCTAGGGCAAAATCGTATGGGGAGAGGGGGTGCCCAAATGGAGTCTTTTTATAATGCCAGTTTTGGTGCAATTGGCCCTAAGTGTTGGGTCATTACTATATTAACCCTATGGGAGGGTTTTTCTAGCCTCAAGGGCCTACTATAGGGTGTACTAGTCGATATACACCATAGGATAGTTAGTCCTAATGATGATCTACGTATGGACACAACCGGCCCGCCATTTCGACGCGCCAATCGACAGATATGATTGGAAGTCTGTTCAACGGTCACCGATGGTCGATCGGGGCCGCGGCTATACGGATGTGAGGAGGGAAATATCCTTACTCGATGTGTGAAGTTTGGTCATAAATTGACGGTAAAAAATTCTCAACTTTGCATAAGAGTGGACGACTCAAATCACTTAAGTTCTCACAATTTCCCAAACTAGCCTTCTAGGGCTCCCTATTGAAGTTGGGGTGGCCCTAACACCCCTCTGGCCACCAAATTCGGTGTGTAGTTGCCTTATGGCCTGACTAGGGTCCATGCAAAAATTGAGGACGAACGGATGAACGAATATATGATCTGAGAAAGAGTTTTTGACTTTTAAGTGGTCCTGTGGGGGCCATTTTGGTGATTGGAGTATTTCTGATGGCCCTCTGGCCATAAAATTTATAGGATAAGTGGTCCATGGCCCGATGAGGGCCCTTACAAAATTTGAGAACGAACGGATGCGGGTTTGGTCGTACGGGTCCGATTCGCGATCAACGGTCACCGTGCCACGATCGGGGCCCGATTTGGTGGGCGGCGTTGAAAAATACATTAAACCTTCACCGTAAATTTGGAAGAAATCCGACTACTGGAAGGCCCGAGTCTCGCTTTCTTTTGTTAGTGCCGATTTTAATCAATCGGCATTGGTAGGTGCATTGGGCAAGCGCCAGATGGTACTTCTGGGTGTCCATTGGGTCCGTAGTCCGCGATGGACCACAAGCCCAGTGAGATCTAAGATTTCCTAAATTTTTAGATTTTTCTGACCTTCCTCGGTCGCTGGGCGGCCCACACGGGCTGATGCTAGGTGTAAACGGACTATCCAACTTGACGGCCCGTACTTGTCCCATCATAACTAGACTGGTCCACCCCAGTATGAACTAACATTGAGTGCTAATGGTCATTAAGTGATATTATAAGTTAATAAAAAATAAATTTTTAAGGATTTTTGGAAATCCAAAACAGTGAAAATCCGGGATGTTACACATATATACAGTTCCAAAAATAATAAAGGGTCGCCCAAAGCGTTGCTCAACAGAACAACAAAAGAAGACTATGTCCAAAAAGAATAAAACTGAGCCCGCGGCTCAGCAAATCCAAATCCAGCTCGATCAAGCCGATGGAGAGTCGTCCATCAGCTGCAAGTAGGAGAGCCCGTCCTCCTCGTCCAAGCTCGCCTCGTCAGGCTCCTCATGCCCTGAGTCACCTGCATTTATGAATGGGTCTGGTTGGTGTTTTAAAACACCATCTCGGAGTGAGTGATCAACTCAAGTGAACTATTGGTCTCAAGTTACAACAGGCATCAATTGTAATATGAACTTAATGAAAAGTAGACAATCATCAACACCTAATAACTCTTATTTAAAATGCATGCATGCGAGATGATATGATACATGCCCTCGCCACAACACTCCCTCAAGCGACTCCATCTAACGATCGCATATGACAACACTCCCTCAGAGCGACCTCGACTTCCGAGTCGCCACCCTAACTAATGCGTGCAATACGATCGTGTTAGCCAAATTATTAGTTAAGTCCATTCATCTAGCAGGTTGGGGATTCTGATTCACCTTACGTATCAATGCCCTAAGCTGGTTGCGAGGCCAAGACCCCATCAACGCGTGAGGCCGAGACCTCTCGTCCGTGATCCCGTCGGGTTCCTCATCCCCGACACCAAGCACATGAGGAGTGCCGAAAGGAATGGATCGCTCGCGGTCACTACGAGGAGGCGCAGTAACCCAGCGTAGGCCGACAGCTCGAACATAGTGTCTCATTCCACCATAACCGGTTCACGAGGCTGTAGACCAGTTTCAAGTGAATTTTTGATGGGGTACAACGGTTGTAGGGTGGTTCAGGTTCCATACATATGTGAGCACCCCAGGGTTAATAAACAGGGTTGGTCAAGCCATAAGCTAGACCGCACAAATCAGGCGAGCGTGAGACGAGTGACCTCGGGCACAAGAGACCCGTGTAGTCGAACTACAGCCACCAGAACACACCCGCCCAAATTCACGGGTCTAGCCCTAGCATAGCCCTACCGATGGGACTACCGTCTCTTGTCATGTTCCAGACCAACCCAAAGGTGTGAGGGTGATCCGTAACAAGCCAACTACACAGGTTATCAACTAGCATACCAACATCATATTTCATGTATCTCAGTCATATGAATCAAATATTCCTAACAAGCAATCATGAAATAAAGTGTGTGTGAGTCGTGTGGGTTTGTGAGGAAGTTATGCACTTCCCCCGCCTTGAGAAATTCCATGCACAAGAGTAATGAAATCATGCATACTAAAAAGCAACAATATATATGGAAATCAACAAGCATGAGCATGCAACCATCCATACACAAAATCATGTAAGGAAATAAGAACAACATCATGGGGTAACCAAACATGCATATCCATACAATTCCATCAACCTATGATCCTAAGGTTCCTCTAGGCTTTCAAGTATAACATATAACAATCAAAATCATTAGGCTCGTATAAAAATTGTTGTTAGGCCACTTAAGAACAATAGTTCGCACCTTTGGATTTATTGAAGACTTGAGAACGACCTAGGAGATGTGGATCTTAGTGTAAAACGGCCGGAATCCCTAAGACAACATTTATATGTTAGAATCTCAAGAAAAATCCCTTTCTCACACAAGGGTTGCAAGAAAAGGGATGAGGGATCTTACCTAGACGATCAACGGAACGATTCTTGTGGTTGGGGTGTAGGAATTTCCTTGGAGGAGGGGTAGGGAGTTGGAAGGGATGATCTCCTTGGACCCCACTACGATCTAAGGTCCACCTTGCCCTTCTTCCTTCTCTCTTTCTTCTCCTTCTCCCCTTTCTCTTCTCCCTTTTCTCTCTTCTCTCTTTCCTTCTCTAGGGCAAAATCGTATGGGGAGAGGGAGTGCCCAAATGAGGCCATTTTATAATGTCAGGTTTGGTGTAAATGGCCCCAAGGGCTAGGTTTTTACTATACTAGACCTATGGGAGGGTCTTTCTAGGCTCTAGGGCCTTATCACCCCTCCGGCCACCAAATTCGAGGTGTAGGTGTCTCATGGCCTGATGAGGGGCTATGTAAAATTTGAGATCAAACGGATGAACGAATATGAGATTTGAGCATAGGGTTTCGATCTTTAAACGGCCCTAGGAGGCCTATTTTGATTGATGGGGCATTTCTAGTGGCCCTTTGGCCATGAAATTTATAGGGTAGGTGCTCAATGACCCGATGAGGGGCCACGCAAAATTTGGGAACGATCGGATGTGGGGTTTGGTCGTACGGGTCCGATTTGTGATTAACGGTCACCGTTCCACGATCAGGTCCCAGATTTGGTGGACGGGTGTAGAAAAATATATTAAACCGTCACTGTAAATTTGGAAGAAATCCGACGGCTGGAACACCTAGTATCTCGACTTCAATTGTAAGTGCCAGATTTCAATTCTAGCATTGGTGGGGTGCATTCGGCTAGTACCAGATCCCAGTTCTGGATGTCCACTGAGTCCGCAGTCCGCGATGGACCACAAGCCTAGTGAGATCTATGATTTCCTAAACTTTTAGATTTTTCTGACCCTCCTCGGTCATTGAGCGGCCCACACGAGCTGTTGTTAAGTGTAAAAAGGCCATCTGGCTTGGCAGCCCATTGTAACGCCCCGAAAAATCAAGGGTCGTGCATAGACACAACTCCCGAGTTCCCGAGTGTCACTTATCATGCATTTATGGTTTTTACGATTAGTCAAGTTTAACTGCACAATTTGGAATTTCCTGAGCATGAAGCACAATCGCACCATTCTACTGAAATGAAGGTTATAACACATATATACAGGTCAAAAAAAATAATAAAGGGTCGCCTAAGGCGTTGCCCAACAGAACAACAAAAGAATGCTATGTCTAAAAATAGTAAAGTTGAGCCCGTGGCTCAGCAAATCCAAATTCGGCCCGATCACGCCGATGGAGAGCCGCCCATCAGCTGCAAGTAGGAGGGTCCGTCCTCCTCGTCCAAGCTCGCCTCGCCAGGCTCCTCATGCCCTGAGTCACCTGCATCTATGAATGGGTCTGGTTGGTGTTTTAAAACACCGTCCCAGAGTGGGAGTGAGTGATCAACTCAGTGTGAACTATTGATCTCAAGTTACAACAAGCATCAATTGTAATATGAACTTAATGAAAAGCAAACATTCATCAACACCTAATAACTCTTATTTAAAATGCATGCATGCGGGATGATATGATGCATGCCCTCGCCACAACACTCCCTCAAGCGACTCCATCTAACGATCGCATATGACAACACTCCCTCAGAGCGACCTCGACTTCCGAGTCGCCACCCTAACTAATGCGTGTAATGCGATCGTGTTAGCCGAGTTATTAGTTAAGTTCATTCATCCAGCAGGTTGGGAATTCTGATTCACCCTACGTATCAATGCCCTAAACTGGTTGCGAGGCCAAGACCCCATCAATGTGTGAAGCCGAGGCCCCGCGGTCCGTGATCCCGTCGGGTTCCTCATCCCCGACTCTAAGCACATGAGGAGTGCCGAAAGGAAGGGATCGCTCGCGGTCACTACGGGGAGGCGCGGTACCCAACAGAGGTCGACAAATGCTCGGACATAGTGTCCCATTCCACCATGCCCGGCTCACGAGGTCGTTGACCAATTTCGGTGGGTTATCGTTGGGCTACAACGGTTGCGGGGTGGTTCGTGTTCCATACATGAGTGAACAAACGGGGTTGACAAACAAGGTTGGTCGACAAGTAGGTTAGACCGCACGGCCAGGCGAGCATGAGACGAGTGACCTCGGGCACAAGGGACCCATGTAGTCAAACTACAGCCACTCAAACACACCCGCCCAAACCCATGGATATAGCCCTAACATAGTCCTACCGGTGGGACTACTGTCTCTCATCATGTTCCTGACCAACCAAAGATGTGAAGGGATCCATAACATACCAAGTATCAATGCATCATCTAACATAAACGACATCATATTCTCATGCTTCTCAACAAATAATTCTAAATTTTCCACCAACATGTAAAGCTACTAATATTATAAACAAGAAGTGTGTGTGTGGTGTGAGTTGGTGAGGAAGTTAAGACCTTCCTACATCCATTCGGATCAAAATACACAAAAATTTAGGAATCGTACGTTTTATGAGGCACATCATATGAGAAGATCAACAAGGTATGAGCATCTAATCGTCCATACACCAAATCATGTGGAAGGCAAGAACAACATCATGTGGAAGGTAAGAACAACATCATGTGGAAGGTAAGAACAACATCATGTGGAAGCCCAACATACAAATCTAACAAACATACAAGTCATAGGGTCTCTCTAGATTCTCCAAACATAACATTCAAGCAACCAAAATCATTAAACACATATTAAAATTGGTGCTAAGCCACCTAAGAACAATAGCCAGCACCTTCGGATTCGTTGAAGGCTTGGGAACGCCCTAGGAGGGTGGATTTCGGGGTAGATCGGCCGGAATCCCTAAAGGTGACCACTTGCTTGTTAGATTCCCAAGTAAATCTCCCTCATCACAAGGGTTTCAAAGAAAATAGGGAATGGAGCTTACCTAGTTGCTCAACGGGTGAAATAGCGGTTGTGGGGTGAGGTTTCTTCTTGGAGAAGAGGTGGGAAGATGCAAGATTGGCTTCCTTGGGCCTCACCTCGATCTAGGGTCCACACTCCTCCTTCTTCACTCTCTCTTCCTCCTCCTTTCTCCTCTCTCTTCTCCCTTTTCTCTCTTCTCTCTTTCCCCCTTTTCTCTTAGGGCAAAATCGTATGGGAGAGGGGTGCCCAAAAGAAACACCTTTTTATAATTCCGCATTTGGTGCAAATGGCCCCAAGGGCTAGGTTTTTACTATACTAGACTTATGGGAGGGTATTTCTAGGATCTAGGCCCTATCACCCCTCGCCACCAAATTCGGCGTGTAGGTGCCTTATGGCCCGATTAGGGCCCATGCAAAAATTAAGGATGAACGGATGAACGGATATATGATCTGAGAAAGAGTTTCGACCTTTAAGTGGTCTGTGGGGCCCATTTTGGTGATTGGAGCATTTCGATGGCCCTCTGCCATGAAATTTATAGGATAAGTGGTCCATGGCCCGATGAGGGGTCTTACAAAATTTGGGAACGAACGGATGCGGGTTTGGTCGTACGGGTCCGATTCGCGATCAACGGTCATCGTGCCACGATCGGGCCCGTGATTTGGTGGACGGGCGTAGAAAAATATATTAAACCTCCACCGTAAATTTGGAAGAAATCCGACGGCTGGAATGCCAGGTATCCCAATTTTATTTGTGAGTGCGATTCCATCTGCATTGGTGGTGCATTCGGCTAGTGCTAGATCCCGATTCGGTGTCCACTGGATCCGTAGTCCACGATGGACCACAAGCCCAGTGAGATCTTCGATTCCTAAATTTTTAGATTTTTCGACCCTTCACGGTCATTGGTGGCCCACATGGGCCGTCTTTAAGTGTAAATAGCCATCCGGCTTAGCGGCCCGCATCTAGGCTTTATCACTACTGTCTGTCTATTAAATTGGGCTAATCTTTGATTAATTAACTCGTGTATAAGCTAACATTGAGTGCTAATGGTCAGTACGTGATAGTACAAGTTAATTAAAAATCAAGGATTTTTAGAAATCCAAAACAGTGAAAATTTGGGATGTTACACCCATCCTTGGTCCCATCATAACTAGACCGGTCTACCCTAGTATAAACTAATAGTGAGTGCTAATGGTTATTAAGTGATTTTATAAGTTAATTAAAAAGAAATTTTAGAGGATTTTTGGAAATCCCAAAACAGTAAAAATCCACGATGTTACAAAAACAAATACTCTTTTTCTCTTTGTTTTTCTTAATTTTTATATTGCTTAGAAGGTATTTGATAAAATACTTGAAAAACCCATGCTTCTGTTTGTAAAACAGTAGAATTTTGAAATTACAGTTCATGTGTTTATGAAAATGCCTCAATGGCGAACTCGGCTCGATCTTGGCTCGAACTCGGCCCGAGCTGGCCCGAGCTGCTTATCGAACCGAGCTGAGCTGGCTAGTAGGGGTGTACACGAACTGAGCTAGCTCGGTTAGCTCGCTCAACTCGACTCGATAAAGCTCAATTCAACTTGGTTCGAAGCTGAGTTCAAGCCGAGTCGAGCTATTTTTTTAGCTCGAAAATGAGTTCGAACCGAGTTCTAGCAGGCCCCAGCTCCACTCGACTCGGATCGAATCTAGCTCGAATCGAACTCGGATCGAACTAGTTTGGTGACTCGGTTACTTTGCCATTGATGTTACTCACCAACTGTTTGATAAAATGACTCAACCAAATGTGGCGGGTGGCAAGGAAGGTTTGGCTAGTGGCAAGGAAGGTTTGACAGGTGGCAAGCAGGGTATGTACATTAAACAAATACCTTTTTCCTCTTTTCTTTTTTTTTTTATTTCTTTTTTTTTTTTTTTCATTTTTTATGTTACTTAGAAGGTGTTTGATAAAACACCTGTAAAACCATTGCCTCTGTTTTACAAATAGTGGGATTGTAAAGTTGCAGTTCAAGTGTTTGTGGAAATGCCTCAATGACAAACTTGGCTCGATCTTAGCTTGAACTCGGCCCGAGCAGGCCTGAGCTGTTGACCGAACTGACCGAGCTGACCTGTCAGGCTTGATGACCAAGCCGAGCCGAGTTCGAGCTAAGGTTAGCCAGTGTTCAAGACGAGTCGAGCTGAAGCCAGCTCGACCCAGTTCGACTCAATGTACACCTCTACTGGCCAGTCAGGCTTGAGGACCGAGCCGAGCCGAGTTTGGGCTGAGGCCAGCTAGTGGCCAAGCCGACTCCATGTACACCCCCACAGTTATCCACTCCGTCCATCCGTTTTTCTAGCTCATTTTAGGGCAAGAACCAAAATTGAAGAGCTCAGGTGGACCACACTGCAGAAAACAGTGAGAATAATGACGTCCACCGTTGAAACCTTCTTGGGGCCCACTTTAGTGGGTCATAGACACATAATCAGATCGATCGGATGATCCTAGCCTACAAATAGTAGACGTTTACTCGATCGGATACGGACCGTCAATGATTTTTCATTTTACGGCCATCAATCCACCGTTAAAGTCATCCTTTATAATCGAAATTTATCGTACTAAACTTCTAGAAGATGTCCCACTATTTGAACGGCTGGAGTTCATTTTCGTGTATGCCATATTACATTTTCATTGTGCACGCGTTTCGATAACCACTATGCCAGCGTATCGTTAACCACTCGGAGGTCTACTACAATACATCCCGACGTATCGAATACATCGTGATTATAGCCGTTGAATCCACGACAATTTTCTATGATCCAAACCGTTAATCTGAATAGATACACAGACTAAAGTGGCTGCCTAGAAAATATCCAAGATTGGACAGTCCTAAACTTCTGATCAATGGCCCACAAGACAGTGTAAGTATTAAAATATTTCAATACGAGAGTTTTATAAATTCCTTTCCCCATCAACGTTGAGGTGCATATAATGTGATTGTCCATCAACTTCTCTTAGCCGATCATTTATTTTATATATATATATATATATATATATATATATATATATATATATATATATTATCAGATAATGGCAGTGACCTAATTTTTTTGATTTATGGAATCTTAAAAGTAGGATCATCTAACCAACGGCTCAGATCTTTCATTGTTATGCCTCGTTTCCACGTGTAAGCCACTACATAGATAAAGGATCCTTCTAAAGGTAGGTAAGCCAGCAAGGATTGAACCCTGGACCATACGTCTCTACGAGCATTCAATGTGCGAGGTTTACTAGAATACATCCCGACGTACTAAAAGAGAATATCTCGGGACCTGAACCGTTAGACCTTGGTCCTTTTTCAAAGATCCAAACCGTTTATACTATGTTCCTCATAAAGAATGGATAAAAAATTAAAATAATAAAATATCAAAATATATCTAACCTTTGATTATTCAAAGGTTAAGGAAACCGTCCATATTCAAAATATCAAATGTTTAAAGTTTTTATCTGGATTTAATTCTTTAAAAGTAATATAAAATGTGTGGCCCATCAGATAAACGGTTTGGATCATTGTTAATAACTCCAGATCCAAAATTTAAACTCCCGATGCATTCTTGACTAATACATCGCAATTCACTGTAGCTAACTTCTTCCACGTGCTTTCCGCAGCAGGTGCCGTCGCCGGGAATGGTATGAACTCGAGCGCGCGCACTTTTTGCACTCGCTTCTCGTACACGTGACAACTTGTGATGGGTGAGCGAGATCACAGCCGTTCATCTGTTGGATGCTACTGTTCAGGTGGGCCCCACATGACCAACGTTCCATATTCAGTTGCATTCGTGTAATCTACCTAACGAGCTGACCGGCTGCTTTTTGGGCCGTGGAATGATCACGAGTGGAAACTGATGAATAAGATGTGGCCCACATGGGCCACGTTGGAATGTATCCTGCAATATCCTCCGTCCATCTCAGGCAAACGATATTCTCGACACTCTTCAAATTCAATCATCCCCGTCTACCACGTGATTGCACCTTCGTCGAATCTTAGACGTCTTGTGGGCCCCACCAAACCCTAATCCAGACAGCCTCTTATCTATATCTGAAAACGAGATATTTAACCTTAAATTAATATCAACCACTTAGAGGCGAACACGTGTCATCCATTTCTCTAACTGTCTGTTTGTAATGTTCCACGCGATTCTATCGGGCCCACCCTGACAAATTTACTGAATTGCCCTTGTGATGTACTTACGATTCGGTTGCTTTAAATGACAGAAATACCCCTCTTTTGATGCTGGTTCCCCAGCAGGTGAATAAGCTTGTTCTACAAGTTATATACGCCGTCCAATCATTAGGTGGGCCACGCCATAGCAACCTCCCAAAAGAACCCCAAAAAGGTTAGGATTTGGAATTGGTTATCCATTGCAATTCGTAGATCGCAAGATTCTATTCATTTGGTTGGTGGTCTTCGAAGTAATGATAGAAAGCTATAGAACGAATTTCACTGAAAACTGATGGTTAGGATTGCCTGATTGTATTATTTTTGAAATATTAGATATCTGTAATAGGACCCAATATATAGACGGTCCTGATTGATATTTTATTCTTCCACTTGTAGTATGTAGCGACGGATGTACCATGTTCCGGTCCTACCAGATCTACTATATTTGAAGTGTTTGATCTAATCAAAGCTCCGAAATCATTGTTTTGTGTCCTAAACACTTTTTGCATTCATGCATCTATGGCAAAATAGGGATGGCAGTGTACAGCGCGCAATGTATAGAATTCCATGCATTTCGTTATTCAAGGTACATGTGGTAAAAATTTGGTAATCGGGACTGTTAATCTGGTTGAATACGTAGATGGTCTTTGGGTTAGAGGATATTGGATAGCTTCATCAACCATTTATTCTGAATTTTAATAGTTTAATGTGAACCGTTGCTCTAACCATTTCTCTTGACGGTAACATATCGGACGGATGTGACAGTCCAATTCGGTATATTTTTATGATCTGGTCTATCCAGTTGATTTCCCACCACAACAACATTTGACATCACGAAAATTTTGCCATGTGCACGTGAGAAGGGTTCTAGAAGCTTCTTGCAACTCCCGATACATAGTCGGATTCCTCGTGTTAGGAAAGAATCCATTACAGTCGCTGTAGTGTAAAGACTTACAGTGCATTGACTTCTACTTTGACACGTGGACAGCTCGATCAACAGATCTGTACTGTCCACTCACTCTATCACATGCCTCTTGGCCACCGTGCAAAATAAACCGATCACCCAATCCTGTCCATGCGAATGTATGCATCTGTTCTTTCTCTATTGTCCATTTCTTGGACCACAGATGGGTGATTAGAATCGTCGGATCAAAGTATTTCTTGAGAACCATGAGTAATCTATGGTACGTATTATTGAACGGAAGGTGTAGATTGATGGTTGGGCCTTTCAGATATAAGCGATCTGGAACGTGCATTTGGAGGACACTGATCAAATGGACGGGATCCTTGGATCAATGTAATATTTGGATGGTATCCCATGAAAAGCTGGCCAGACCTAGTAGGACGGTCCATATCGATTGATCCAGCTGTCCACTTGTCCAAGTTTAATGCACTGTAGGTTGTGCGGCATCAGATCCACTGGATTAATGGAGATGATGCGATTAGGAGCCTTTTTTCTTTCCCTGTTTTGTTTTAATGGTTGAAAGTGCATTGTGACCATCACTAGTGGAAGGAGGACCGCTCTCAGCACACGCCCCATCTTCAAGAACAAAAATGAACGGTCTAGATCACTGATCTATGTCCCCACATGTTCAAAATCCTGCAGATCATCCACGTCAGCAAACCGTGCGTTTCCTGATGTGCAAGATACGGCGCGGCTTCGGTGGATCCCCGAATATCCACCAAGATGGGTGGGATCCCTGACAGTGGGGCTGACTGTGATGTATGTGTCTTATATCCATGCCGTCCATCCGTTTTTAAAACTCATTTTAGGGTATGATGACAAAAATAAAGAAGATCCAAACCTCAGGTGGACCATAATACAGAAAACAATGGTAATTGAACCATTAAAAAAATCTCGTGGGCCACAAACGTTTTGGATCAAACCGATATTTGTTTGGTCTCTTCATCCAGGTACTTGTGACCTTATCAACAGGTTGGATGGAAAATAAAAGTTCCGTTGGCCATCATGATTTTTTTTTAATGGTGAGGATTTAATCGCTACTATTTCCTGTGGTATGTTCCACCTAATATTTTGATCTGCTTCATTTTTTGGATCTTGAACTGAAATGAGCTTTCTAAATTGATAGACGGTGTGGATATAAGTAACATAAATCATAGTAGGCCCCACAGTTAGGGATCCACCAACCTCGGTGGATCCGATGATCCACCCAAACCGCGCCCCCTACAATACGATGTGTGGGGTCTACTTATGTTTGCAAGACATCCCATCAGCCTATCATGTGAGCCACTCATGTTCTTATTGGGGTCCAGACATCAGGATGATCGAAAACGCAGGTGGGCCACACCACATGTAATAGTTGGGATGGGGATCTTCACCATTAAAAACCTTCCAAATTGTGTATTTTGTATATATCATCCAAACTATTCAGAAGATGCAATCTACCAGGATGAATGGTTGCCTCAAAAAAATAGGACATTCCAAAACATAGGTGCGTCACATCACATAATTTTAAACATTTTAGAGATGGTTTTTCATGGTGTGGCCCACCTGAGCTTTGGATTGGCCTGATTTTTGAATGGAAACGATAAAATGGTGGGGCTAAAATGATGGACTGATTGGATTCATGAACATGTTGTGGTGGGCCTCACACATGGGGTAAAGCTTAACCTATGACCCTTGGGGCTGATTTTGAACTGATCAGGCCGGCCACTTTACGAAATTGGGATTTCAATGTGGGCTCGGCATGGGGCCAAAAACGTCAATTTCAATATGTATGACCCGCAAGAGCAACCGGCTGATGGTTCAAAATCTCCAAAGCTGACCAAGGCCCGGTTCATCGACGGCTCACTTTTAATATCTGATATTAGCACATGTGGGTGCATGTGCATAGCGAGGTGGAAATGGAAGACTAAAAAATTTAAAACTGAAATCAGAACCCTTCAATTAATCAACCATGGAGGGCTATTTAAAGGGCCCACTTGGGTAGACAATGTGTGCACTGAGAGAAAAGACACCCAAACGCTCACTTTCTTTGTGGGAAATTGCGAGAAATATATTTTTCTACCTCCACTTCTAAAAAATGCATTCTTTATTAGGAAAAGAAAAAGAAATTTTTTAATGGTTAAAGCCTAAATACGCTATTATTCATGACCAATCACCTCACATGTGCCAAATGAGACATTGTCCATCTTCAGTCATATCCCACATGTGCTACTATGCCACATGTGCCACCACCCATATTTTATTATGCCTCACATGTAAAGAGCTTCCAATGTGCTAATAAGACGTGTTATCATCCATCTTCTTTTGTGCCACATGTGCTATTGTGCCACATGTAACATAATTCACATTACTTGTGCCCATATGTGCAAAGCACTCCATATGCACCAATGTTTCACACATGCCATTATTCATCTTCAATTATCCAAATATGTCACGTGTCAATGGTGCCAATGTGTACAAGAGCTATCATCTAACTTTAGTGCCAACGTGTAACGCCCCGGAAAATCGGGGGTCGTGCATAGACTCGACTCCCGAGTTCCCGAGTGTCACTTATCACGCATTTATGGTTTTTATGATTAATCAAATTTAACTGCGCAATTTGGAATTACCTGAAGCATGAAACACAATCGCACCAGTCTACTGAAATGAAGGAAATCTCACAAATATACTGGTCCAAAACTAATAAAGGGTCGCCCAGCGTTACCCAACAGATAATAAAAGAAGGCTATATCCAAAAAGAGTAAAGCTGAGCCCGCGGCTCAGCAAATCTAAATTCAGCCCGATCAAGCCGATGGAGAGCCGCCCATCAGCTGCAAGTAGGAGAGTCCGTCCTTCTTGTCCAAACTCGCCTCGCCAGGCTCCTCATGCCCTGAGTCACCTGCATCTATGAATGAGTCTGGTTGGTGTTTTAAAACACCGTCCCAGAGTGGGAGTGAGTGATCAACTCAGTGTGAACTATTGGTCTCAAGTTACAACAGACATCAATTGTAATATGAACTTAATGAAAAGCAGACAATTATCAACACCTAATAACTCTTATTTAAAATGCATGCATGCAGGATGATATGATGCATGCCCTCGCCACAACACTCCCTCAAGCGACTCCATCTAACAATCGCATATGACAACACTCCCTCAGAGCGACCTCGACTTCCGAGTCGCCACCCTAGCTAATGCGTGCAATGCGATCATGTTAGCCGAGTTATTAGTTAAGTTCATTCATCCATCAGGTTGGGGATTCTGATTCACCCTACGTATCAATGCCCTAAACTGGTTGCGAGGCCAAGACCCCATCAACGCGTGAGGCCGAGACCTCGCGGTCCGTGATCCCATTGGGTTCCTCATCCCCGACTCCAAGCACATGAGGAGTGCCGAAAGGAAGGGATCGTTCGCGGTCACTACGGGGAGGCGCGGTACCCCAGCGTAGGCCGACAGCTCGGACATAGTGTCCCATTCCACCATGCCCGGCTCACGAGGCTGTGGACCAGTTTTAGGTGTATTATTGATGGGCTACAATGGTTGCAGGGTGGTTCAGATTCCATTCATATGTGGGCACACAGGGTTAACAAACAGGGTTGATCAGATTGTAGGCTAGACCGCACGAGCCAGGCGAGCGTGAGACGAGCGACCTCGGGCACGAGAGACCCATGTAGTCAAACTACAGCCACCCGAACACACCCGCCCAAACTCACGGGTTTAGCCTCGAGGCGGTCCTGCCCTTGGAGCCGCCTTCGCTCTCCTCATGTTTCCTGACCAACCCAATGTAGTGAAGGCCAACCTTAGCGAGCCAACTATACAGACTATCACTAGTATGTCATCATCATACACCACGCATCTCAGTCATACGAATTGGATGTTCCTAGCAAGCAATCAAGTTATATAATGCATGTGAGGTGTGTGGGTGTGGGTGAGGAAGTTACGCACTTCCTCCATCTCAAGCCATCATATACATAAGGGTAATAGAAGCATACACAACATGGATCAATAACATGTGAAAGAATGACACGGCATAAGCATATTATCATCCATTCATGAAAATCATGTGAACAACAATAACATTATGAAGAACATCATGTGCATCCATACAATTTCAAGAACCTACAATTCCTAGGATTCTCTAGGCTTTCAAATATACCAATCAAGCATCCAAAATCATTAAGCTAGTATTATAATTGGTGCTAGGCCACCTAAGAACAATAGTCCGCACCTAGGATCGTTGGAGGCTTGGGAAAAACGTCCTAGGAAAGAGGGCTTTGCGGTAGATCGGCCGGAATCCCTAAAACAACTTCACATGTTAGATTTACAAGCAAAACCCCCCTCCTTACAAGGGTTTTCAAAGAAAAAGAGGGTTGGATCTTACCTAAACGATCCATGAAATGAAGAGGGCGATTTTCGGATGGGTTTCCCCTTGGAGAAGGTGTAGGGAGAGGAGAGATTGATTCCCTTGGGCCCCACCTTGGTTTAGGGTCCACCTTGTCTTCTTCCCTCTCTTCCTCCTTTCTTCTTTCTCTCTTTTCTCTCTTTTCTCTCTTCCCTTTCCTAGGGCAAATTCGTATGGGAGAGAGTGCCCAAAAGAAACCCCTTTTTATAATTCCAGTTTTGGTGCAATTGGCCCCAAGTGTTGGGTCTTTACTATACTAACCCTATGGGAGGGTTTTTCTAGCCTATGGGGTGTACTAGTCGATATACACCGTAGGATAGTTAGTCCTAATGATGATCTACGTATGGACATAATCGGCCCGCCATTTCGACCCGCCGATCGACAAATATGATTAGAAGTCCGTTCAACGGTTACCGATGGTCGATCGGGGCCGCGGCTATACGGATGTGAGCGGGGAATATCCTTAATCGACGGGTAAAGTTTGGTCGTAAACCAACGGTCCGAAATCCCCAACTTGGCATAAGAGTGGATGACTCAAATCACTTAAGTTCCCACAATTTTCCAAACTAGCCTTCTAGGGCTCCCTATTGAAGTTAGGGTGGCCCTAACGCCCCTCTGGCCACCAAATTCGGTGTGTAGGTGCCTTATGGCCCGATTAGGGCCCATGCAAAAATTGAGGACGAACGGATGAACGGATATATATCAATTTTGGTGATTGGAGCATTTCTGATGGCCCTTTGGCCATGAAATTTATAGGATAAGTGGTCCATGGCCCGATGAAGGGCCTTACAAAATTTGGAAACGAACGGATGCGGGATTTGGTCGCACGGGTCTGATTTGCGATCAACGGTCACCGTGCCACGATCGGGTCCCAGATTTGGTGGACGGGTGTAGAAAAATATATTAAATCACCACCGTAAATTTGGAAGAAATCCGACGGCTGGAAGGCCCGGAGTCTCAGTTTCTTTTCTCAGTGCTAGATTTTAATCTGGCATTGGTGGATCGCATTGGGCAAGCGCCAGATGGTACTTCTGGCGCACGGGTCCATGGCCCGATGGCCCGATGAAGGGCCTTACAAAATTTGGGAACGAACGGATGCGGGGTTTGGTCGCACGGGTCCGATTTGCTATCAACGGTCACCGTGCCACGATCGGGTCCCAGATTTGGTGGACGGGTGTAGAAAAATATATTAAATCACCACCGTAAATTTGAAGAAATCCGACTACAAGGCCCGAGTCTCGCTTTCTTTTCTCGGTGCATTTTTAACCGCATTGGTGGATCGCATTGGGCAAGCGCCAGATGGTACTTCTGGGTGTCCATTGGGTCCGTAGTCCGCGATGGACTACAAGCCCAGTGAGATCTAAGATTTCCTAAATTTTTAGATTTTCCGACCTTCCTCGGTCACTGGGCGGCCCACACGGGCGTACTAAGTGTAATCGGGCTACCTGGCTTGACGGCCCGCACATGGTCTGATCGTGACCAGACAGAACCACTCGTGTATAAGTTAGCATTGAGTGTTAATGGTCATTAAGTGATATTATAAGTTAATTAATTAAAAAAATCAATGATTTTTTTTTGGAAATCCAAAACAAGTGAAAATCCGGGGTGTTACACAACGTGTGTACCCCACAACTTCAAGCACCTCACATATATCATGTCATGCATACAATTCGACTTTAAGTACCCACATGTGCTAAATAGAAAACTTCAAAATATATCTTAATTTTTTACAAAAATCTCGTTGAAAAGAGCGAAACAATATTTCTTTCCCCACGGTTTTCTGGAAATAAGGTTTCCCAATAAATATTTTTTTCTTTCTTATGCTTTTCATTAAAGGTGAACCAATGTCTCTAAAATTACAAATAATGTAACTCCTACTATGCAAGTGATGTGGCCTCACTTCTGCTTATCAATTATGCAAAACCGGTATGAAATTAAGTCGAATAGAAAAATGTGTTTGATTTTGGAGTCGCCACTAGCTAAATAAAGCTTCAAATAGAAATTGTAGAATCACTTATATGTTGGGAAATCGCGAAATTTTCTAACTCAAGTCACTTTTGTGGTTGATCTGCGACCGTCAATTCTAAGTAAGGGCCTTGGTGACAGAAGAGAAAGGGGTTAGATACCCTCTTATGCCCGCACAATACGTGGTCTCTACTTTATGAGAATTTATGATTTTTAGGGGGATTCAACAAAATTTTCATATTATATATAACCATGCTTCATGCAACCCACGAGGGGTCGTGAAGGGTAAAAATACAATGATCATATCCTTATTTTGTAGAGTCAAATGACTCTGAGTAGGCGGAAGCAATAAAGAAAAAAATATACAAATGAAAGAAAATAAAAGTGTGAATAGATAATGCAGATATGTTATGAAATTGTTGAGTGGAATGCGATTTGAGTCTGATTGACATGTGAGAAGAAAAATGAGAAACCATGCACTATTTTTATGCAAAAGGAATGATCGAATATCCCTAATTTTAACCTTACTCCTAGATTTTCATGGTTTCTTTAATGATTTTTTTTTCTCTAGAGTTGGCCTCCTTAGTCGGGCAGGACCTTAGCGTTAATTAGAAATCTTCAGAGTCATGGGAGAAGAGGGCCCGCACTCGACGCTCCTCTCATCTACTATCTTTGCCCACCCCCCCAATACACCATTTTTATATAAAAGGAATGATCGAATATCCCTAAATTCAACCTTACTCTTTGACTTTTTTGGCTTCTTTAATGATTTTTTTCCTCTAGAATTGGCCTCCTTAGTCGGGCAGGGCGTTAGTGTTAATTAGAAATCTTCGAAGTCATGGGAGAAAAGGGCCCGCACTTGATGCTCCTCTTATCTAGTATCTTTGCCTCTCTTTATCTCTATTTATTCCCCCCACCCAACCCCTCTGTGTGTGTAACGCCATAGATTTCGTAACTCAAGTTTTGTACTTATTTTTCGAAATCCTAAGAGTTAACCTACAAAGATATCCCACATTTCACAAGAAAATTTATATATTTATATATATATATATATATATATATATATATATATATATATAAAAGGGATCAATTGCAACAAAAGCAAACAAACTACACATAAAGGGAATGTCTAAAATATATCTTAACATATACAAATGGTTGCCCATAGGGCTTATACAAACTAACGACTTAAAATTCAAATGAAATAATTAAAAAAATTAGGGAAATTTAGAATTAAAAAAATCACAAGATTATCCAGTTATTCATGCTCCACATCAATATCGACTTATGCATCATCTACGTAACCTGCACCAACTGAATACGGTTTGATAGCGTCAATGATTATTCCAGTGAGGTATACCCTCCAAAATTACCAAGCATCATAATAGTTAAGAATGGAATTTAAATAACTCAAGAGAATATAATATTCAACGTAAACTTTACAAGTTGAATACAAAAATATACAATTTATGTTTATAAGTGACATATAGGAGGATACCATCCGTAATTCAGAAGAAGATACAACTCATATTTTCAAGTAAAAATTTAAGAAAATATAATATTTAAATTACAATTCACCATTCACAAGTACAACACCAACTACATATCCATCCAAAATTTAAAGTATAACATGAAGAGATACAATCCATTCCCCATAAATATAAAACCAACGATTATAACATTCAAACTATAATTTAATGTATAATATAAAAAGATACAATCCACTTCTCACACAATATTTAATTGCCAACTTAATCTTGATTAATGAATGAATGCAATCAGCCTGAGGATGCACATCCAGCTGAACAAATAAATGGACCTTTCAAACAGTTGACCCATTCATGCAAGATTTCCGGTATTTCAAACAGTTGACCCTTTCAAAATGTAAAAAGGGTCGTTCGAACAGTACACTGGTCTTTCAAACAGTTGACCGGGCACTCGATAACACCCACGTGCCATGTATGCATGATTAACTCAACCGTTATTAGTTCGATTTACAAACATCATATCAGAGAAGTTCAAAGGTCACTATGGGGCGCGCGCACAACCTAGCATAGGCCGATAGATCGAGCATAGTGTCTCATTCCACCATCTACGGCTCATAAGACTTAAACAAATAAGATTCTAACACACTCAAATAATTATAAGTAGTGATGGTAAGATAAAGAATCCAAGACATTTCATTTACAAGAATTTATACAATTACCGGTCACTCATGATTCAACATGTAGATATTACCATTACAAGTCCAGATATATTTCCAACAACAAGAGTCCTCCCAATAAGCCACATTGGCACCAAGTCCTTTTAGGACAATGAAATAATACAATCCATAACCACATTGGCACAAATAATCCACGAGATGGTAAGTTTACGACCACATAACATTTATTTTATTTACAATTGACCACTAGTTAGAGGAATCTTTAATATAATATCTATCAATATATAGTATTAGATTTTCGATACAATCCATTAACACCAAACAAATGTCAAACTAAATCACAATCATTTTAATATACATTATCAGGCAAATACACATGTAAGTACTCATCAAAATTAAACTAGAGAAAATAATTCTACATTCCAATAAATCATAACTCTATAGAATTTAGATCATTAATCTTTTCTAATCAAGAAATGTAGTTATATGATTCATAATTATAAGGGAATGTGCACATATAAATGTGAATCATCTTAAAACGAAGATCAACAATTCGTAACTCAACTAATTATTCAATCATATATGTAAATTAGTCATAAACATTATTAAGCAATTAATTCATAAGAAAACTAAATTAACTATTATAATGAAAGTAAACTTGAAGTGTGAATCCTCACCTATTCGAGTTCTGAAGGGACAAATTGAGTCACCTTGCCCTAGTGTAGATCTGACTTGAAGGCACTTGATCGAGATGGATCTTAGGTGTTTGACTCGAATCCAACTCAACTTGGACTCGAATGAGGCGAATCGTAATGTAGTGATTTTGGGAAAACTAATTCCCTTACTCACTTGAGTTGACTCAACACGACTCCAAACTTAGTCCAAACCCGAACTGACTCAACCCGGCTTGACTCAGTTAGTTTTAGCCGAGTCAACTCGGTAGCACTCTCTCTCTCTCTCTCTCTCTCTCTCTCTCTCTCTCTCTCTCTCTCTCTCTTTTTTTTCTTTTCTTCCTCTGTTGTAGAGTTCCAGTAAGGTCTAGATAGACTAAGTCCTAACTCTACCCTAATCAATTTTCAGCGTTTCCGAACATAACTAATCGTAAGATTAGTTACAATTCTCGCTCTAATTGAAAAAGCTTAGAATCAGAAACTCTAAGATTTGGCATGCATGACTGTAATCTAGCCATACGGATTGATTTTTTGTGCCATGGGCCATTTAATGGTCATCTCTGATTCGAGAACAGGGTTCATCAAAAGGTGATGGATTTCCTTACCAGACGGAGAAGATGAAGTGGCTAATAATGACAACATCTATTCTATGTCCAAACCATTTGGTCCATCACTTTTGGATGGATTAGATTGGACCACTGATCAGTGTGAGGTCCATATTTTGGACGTCAGTCCACAAACCTCAATGGGTTTCGAATATTGGAGTTACGACATCTCTTTCATTAAGATGGAAGCCCTAAAGTCGACTTGGACCGTAAGGCGGAGATCCGCTGAGATGGAGGGCTAGGATGTAAGGGGAGGATGCGTGTGAATGTCAGCTAAGAAGGAAAAAATGGAATCTTTTTTCTGTTTTTGAAATGTACCACATGCACGCACAATTTCTCCCGCATTCGTGCATGCACACGTGTGTAGAAATGGTGGAAAAGACCAAGGATTTGGTTGAGCCCACTTTCTGAGTTAGATGGACGGTTCAGATCATTCTCATGGTCCTTGATGGTGGGCCACAAACAAAAACAACGGACACAATCCTTTTGAATCTCATTTCAACGGGAATAAAAGAAAGAGAGAAAACCTCTCTGTTTTCGAAAAACCATGGGTCAGCGCCCGTCTAATTGAATTAGCGGTCCAGTGCACTGCATGTGCACACAAGTTATGCGCATGCATAATTCAATGGTGGGGTCCACATTGATGTTTGAAAAGATCCACTCCGTTTATCTAGTTTCATGATCACGGTAACGCCCAAGTACGAGAGCTACGAGGTGTTACAATGTGTTATTGGTCTCGGAGTGACAGTTATTGCATTACATTTATAGATTGAGATTGTTGGCTCGCGGTGCGTCGACAATGAGCACTTGCCATCTTTTTATCATTTTAACATATATAAGAAGGGATCAAGATCTTGGTTAGGTAAAAAGTATGTTAGGTGGTTGTCAGCTTGTGGCAGGCTGACAGTCCACTTAACACCGTCCTATTTAACAAAATAGGTTCTTTAACACATGTTGGAATGAAAAACGGAAGCATGAATGATGACATCACTGTGATCTCATTGAGCTTACCATTGGAGCTTACCTTGTTTGCTAAACCTTTTGAGGCGAGGCAGTGGATCGAGTCGATACGAGCCTGCTCCCACCTCAGTTTATTATATTTTTTTGCTACAAAATATTAATTAAAAGTCAATAAGATAAGTCCGAAAAGTCCCGCATGCCACAACGTTAACTTAAAAAAAAAATTTAAAATAACTCACATATACTATCCACATGCTACAACATCAAGTCCAAAAAATGAAAATATATTACAAAATACAAAAGCTTAAACAAAATTTTAAAAGCATACATTCCTTCATGCAGTTTTAAATGCATTCTCATCCTCAACATCGAAACTACTACTGCCCCAAACTTGATGTAACTAATCTTTATATATATATATATATATATATATATATATATATATATATATATATATATATATATATGTGCTTTTACTATTTTCGAGGCGAGAGAGCTTTAATACTTTCTCACAACTTTACTCCCTATGTTAAAAGTTGATTCTGATGCCACGATTAAAATTTGAATTAACAATATCTCTTGTGTCATCACCAAAGGTCTAGGGTATTCACAAGTTCCCGAATTTCACCACTACAAAACATTAAAATCCTCTTCTTGTAACATTGTGATTAGCTCCTTTAGATACTTCTCTACTTCTGATTCAGTTTTCTGCGTCTTTATTTATTCTTTATCTAAGAAAGATATAAAATCATGAAGTTAATTTTCTCCAGTAAAAGTACTACACTCAGATTGAGGAGTAACTACTGTACTACTTGTTGCGATGAAAGTACCAACATATGAAGTGAATAACTCTTCAACTGTAGCACAAATAATGGTGGTTTCTGCTGATTTTTTTTTTTTTCAGAATTGAAATAAAGTGACCTGAAAACGTACCTAACTATTGCCATCTTGTACCATGGATCCATAACAACTGTAATGGCCATTAACAAATGACAATTGGCCCAATACTTTCAAATTTAATTTGTATTCACAGATCAATCACTTATTAAAAAAAATATTGATCTACATTAGCACACATTTTTAGAGCGTGAATAATAAAAATAATTTCTGAAAGAAATTGATTTACCGTAAGATACTTATTTTGTTAGTTCTTAGCAATATGTTTGACGAAATGCCTACGTGAATGTGTAGTTTTATTGATTCTCACATGTTTGATGAAATGCTCAAGTGAGTGTGTTATTTTTATTCATACTCACGTGTTTAATGAAATGACTAATTGTAGTGTCATTTAATTTTTACCTCATATGAAATCTTGTTATAATTGCATGATGAATTGTTAATCCTTAGCGACGTTTAGGATGGCTTATAATATTGGGTCAATCGTTAAATCTCCCGAACTAAGCCTGATTGATTGACCTGGGTTGAATACAGATGACCGACAATAGCTGAACTACATGGGATGTTTGCACCCAATGTCGGCTGCGACAAGGTTCTCCCAAGTCAATCAAAATAGTCCAACAACCAATTGATCATATATGTTTACAATGTATGACATGATCAAATTGAATCTATGATACCATGTTCCCAATGGATGAGTTCATTCATAACCATTAGCATGATACGATCCCACAAAAACTCATAAGTCGGGCATGGTGGTATGAGACACCGTGTCTAAGCAGTCGGCCTACGTTGAGGTGACATGTCTACCACATATGCAAAATATTGAGTAACGAGCCCACCATATTAGTAAAACATTGGGTGACGAGCCTCCCTATAATGACCAGTAAACACTAATAGAAGTGATAGATTATTGTTCGAACAGCCCCTGTTAAATACCCGACTGATGGTTTCGTGATAGAGTATCATTCGAACGACCTGTGCGTGAATGGAATTGAGTAATAATCCTTCATAGTTTTAGATCTTACCTACAGCTAGGTTGAGCAATAAGTATTTAGAGCCTTGAATCCCTAAAAATCTATAAATCGCACACAGGTTGTAAGGCCCGTATCCTAAACCGTACCGTTTCGTAGGCCTCTGCGGTCCTCCCAGTCGAATTCTGGCGACCCGTTATCTGTTATCGGTGTTTCCGTGCGATCCTAAGTCGTGTTCCATATATCAGAGTTGGCTCGACCCAAAACTTATACCCTTGCGACCGCGCCGTAAGGCAATACCTGAGCTAGGAGATGTGGGCCCTGGTTCAGTTCGAGAAAAAATGCCGCACATTATAAATACCAAGGGAATCTCTACGACACATCACCTCAATCTATCAATCAAGTACACTTCACACCCCATCACTCACCCATCCCTCTCTCTCTTTACATCACATCTCTCATCTCTCTCATTTCTCCTAAGTAACTCACGTCCCAACCTCCATGAGAGAGAGTTTGGTATGGCCCACCTTGCTACCTTTCATCTCCACCATCCAAGTTCAATCTCAACCGTTGAAGTCTATTCATTGAAGCTCTAGATCACATCGGTGAAAGGAAGAGTTCGAGATCTAATGGTGGGTGTCTTCTATGGTTAGATCCCTCTTTCTCTCTCTCTCTCTCCCTCTTCTCTTTATTTTTTATGATATGATGATATGTGTGTATGGCCCACCTGATCGATAATCTGGATTGTCTAGATTTTCTAGATGTCCAGCGAATGGGGTCCGCCTTGCAGTCCGTTTTGGGCCAGCTAGAATGGAAGGAAATAACAAATATCGGCTTGGTCCGTGTGGACCCCACCATGATTGATGTATTTCATCCATGCCATATGGGTGGCCACGTTCATGTGTTTTAATGGTCCGTTCAACATCCTAGACATGACGTGAAACATGAACAGTAGTGGGTTTCCTCACTGCAGTAATATATATATATATATATATATAATATTTATATATATATATATATCTGTTTGATTCTTTAGACTTCTCAGGTGGATCGCTCATACAGGCCCCACCTTGATGTATAAATTCAATCCACGCCATCCATCCTATTTCCCAACTCATTTTAGGCGTCGAGTCGAAAAATGAAGCTGATCCGACTATTTGGTAGGCCATAGCACAGAAAACAGTATTGTTACCGTTGAAAGCCACTCCGATATTTCTATACACCGAAACATGTTCAATATTGGGCTTGTTTGGCTTGTCTTAAGCCATAGGAGCCAGTGGGTGGGTCAGATTCTCCTGATGTGGGCCCCACCTGTGAAAAACTATGAAAAAATAAGTTTTTAAAAAAATGCACGTGCGTTCTTCTTTGTCTGAGGACGCGTGATCCTCTTGCATTTGGGCGTAAAGGTTGTAACACCTTGAAAATTGGGGGTCGTGTATATACTTGACTCCCAAGTTCCCGGGTGTCACTTATAGCCGATTTTTACTTTAATTTGCATTTAAGTAAATGTAAAGGCGCAGCGTGGAATTACTTGGAACATGAAGCACAACCACAACTAATCTGCTGAAATGAAAGAAGTTAAATACATATATAAATCCAAAAGAACATAAGTGGGTCGCACAAGGCGTTGCCCAATAAATCACAAAAAAAATGATATATCCAAAAAATAAAGTTGAGTCCACTAATCAGTGATCCAGAATCCCGTCTATTGAGCCGATGAAGACCCACTCATCAACTGAAAGTAGAAGAACTCGTCCTCCTCCTTGAGGCTTGTGTCGCCAGGCTCCTCCAAATCTATATCATCTGCATCTATAGGCGAGTTTGGTTAGTGTTTTAAAACACCGTCCCAGAGTGGGAGTAAGTAATTAACTCAGTGGGTGCTATTAATCTTAAGTTGTACAAGCAACAGTCATATTAAGAATTTAATGAAAGACATTCATTCACAGTAACTAAACTAATCTTGGTAATGCGTATGCATGATGGATGATATGATGCATGCCCTCGCCATAACACTCCCTCGAGCAACTCCATCTAACGATCATGTATGTCAACACTCTCTTAGAGCGACCTCGACTGCTGAGTCGCCACCCTAACTAGTGCGATGTAATACGATCGTATTAAACGAGTTCTTAGTTAAGTTCATTCATCCAGCATGTTTGAAAATTTGGTACACCTCACGTATCAATGCCCTAATCTATTTGCGAGGCCAATGCCCCCCAACATGTGAAGCTGAGACCTGTGATCCTTGATTCCGTCGGGTTTTTCATCCCCGACTCCAAGCACATGGGGAGTGCCGAGAGGAAGGGATCGCTCACGGTCACTACGGGGAGGCGCATCACCCTAACGTAGGCCGACAACTCGAACAAAGTGTCACATTCCACCATGCCCAGCTCACGAGGCAGTGGATCAACTTTAAGTGGTTATCGGTGGGCGACAACCGTGGTAGGGTGTTCCAGGTTCCATACATATGTGAGCAAATAAGGTTAACAAATAGGGTTGGTCGGTAAGTAGGCTAGACCGCATGAGTCGGGCAAATATGCGACAAACGACATCGGGTACAAGGGACCCATGTAGTCGAACTGTAATACCCTGGTTCTCAAAACCCGAGGATAGTCACTCCTCATTGAGAACCCGAGTATTACGTTATGAGGTGGACCATCATACATCCAATTAATAGTAAGTTTCAGAGCATGAAGTAATACAATGTTGTCTAAACTAAGGATATCAAGAGTAACAAAACGGAAGTTTAATACATTTAAGTGGGAGCAAAATGAAATCCAACAACAGAGAAATATTTTATTACAACTCAAACAAGACACAAAATCTGAAATACAAAGTAAGTAAATCCTAAATTATCAGTCGAGCTCCAATGGCTCAACTGCAATGGTATAGAGACCCTCCTTGTGTAACTCCACCTCAGCCATCCCTGAAATCCCGTCGTAAGGTTCTCCACCTGTTCATCATACCTATGTCTATTTGGTGTAACCGCACGATTGGGTGAGTGAAAACTCAGTGAAAACTTTTCGCAAGGATTCATGCATATCATATCATTCCAGGACAGTTTAAATCAACATATTCAAATTACAAGGAGATAAATCATGAAATTTCAAATGAATGTATGGGTGTATGAATGTATGTTCAAGTCACAGATCTGGGGATGCACATCTAGCTGTCAAAAATAAAGGGTCGCCCAAGGCGAACTAGTCAACCGAAAAAATACTCGTAGGTACGCCCAAGGAGAACTAGCCGTCTGGAAAAGACCATATAATATAGACCGCCCGGTAGATTATCTACCTGGAAAAAGCTATGTAAGTGAGTGCGCTCAAAGATATCTCCTGGAAAAATACATGGGGTACGTCCGATGAGTGTCTAATCCCGAAAAAGCCTCATGAAGAGAAAAAGCGCCCAAAGTGACCCAAATGCACAAGTTCTGTGAATTAAACTAAAGTGTTGGAACTTTCAGTAAATCGAACAGAATGTGGCTTACATTGAGCACCCGGAAAAGCTCATATGTCATGCGTGAATGTCATGCACCATGATACTCATGCATACTCCATATGATTAACAAGATTGCTTTCATAGACGATGTCAAAGATCACAATATATTAAACACCCAAGCATGATTTCACATAGAAGTTAATACAATATCTCGTGTTCATCAATTCCAAATGGAAATCCAAAGAGCTAAGTTACCATTTGCAACATTCTAATACCATATTAGATTTAATTTATAACTAAACTAGTATATACAAGGGGTTAATGGAACAACTCACCATTAGAATAGAAACAATATCGTTAACCTCTTAGTGCAACTAATAGATGTATACATGTACATAAGAAATTTCAAATAGGACATAATGAGCATACTACAATTCTTATGAGGTGGATTAAAGTAACAAGTCTCAAGACAATCCTATGGGATTATTAATATCAATTCAAATTTAAAGAAGCACAACTGCTATTTACACAATTAAGATATCTTAGAATTCCATGAAATGATGAAGCCATGTGGGATATCCCTCACCTTGGTTGAGCGTTGTTTCTAATCTAGATGTTCTCACAAGACAGATTCAAGAGTCTGATTCTCTGGTTTTGATGAGGTTTTCCAAGCTCCCTTAAGATGATCTTTAACACCAATTCAAAGAGGGTTTTAGTTTCTACCTAGTTAGGGGTTTGGGTGAGTCAACTTGTAACTAGGTTGAGAGGAATTTCAAATACAAACAACATAGTTTTGGTTTATACCTGGATTGGGATTGCTCTACGTTGCTGATGAGGTAGGATTCCCCCTTTCAAGCAGTTAGTTAAAGACACCCATGGATGAATCATTCTACGTGTCATCACTGAGTCAACTCAGTCTAGTCATATAAGCATGTAAGTAAATGAATAAGAGAGTTCATTGCCATATGTTTCTAAGTTATTCAACTCAGGAATATTATGTTATCTCTAGGGCCTGTTTGGCTGATTCCAATCGTGGATTTTTGGAGCTAACTCACTTCTTAACTCGGTTGGGTAGAGTTAACCCGCTACTGAGTTGAGTGAGATGTTACAGTAAAAGGGCTGAGGCCGGTTGAGATACCTGAGCAGGGGGTGCTCTCGACTGCTAGAAGAGGTGGGATGAGTTTGGGGGCATCAGGTCAGCGAGTCTGCACAAGGGTATGGTCTGTTTGTCAATCTGAGTGGATAATCAATGACTTGGTTGAGGATTTGTAAGATGGTATTGTTGAAACGGAAATGCAGATTAGGTGGGCTTACCGACTGATAGGAGCAGGGTGAGGACGAAGCAGTGTTTGACACGGAGCTGACTCAGCTGGTGCGGACCGAGTCGGGTCTAGAGTGAGATGGGTTGGCCTCGGATGGACGCCTGGAATCCCTTTCTCCGATCCTCTTTCACTCCCTCAATCTTCTTCCTCCCTCTCAATCTTTCTCTCTATCTTTTCCACAACAATGAATGACCCAACTGAGTCGAGTTGCTACTGCAACTCGCACCAGTGACGTCCCATCTCTCTCTCTCTCTCTCTATTTCTTTCCTTTCCTTAACTCTCCTTGGAAAACACCCTAATTCTTGGCTATTTATAGCCTTTAATATGTTTCTAGCCACTTCCGCGCTAATCACTGGATTAGTTGGATTATTAGAGAGAGAAGCGTTTAGAATCCTTGCTTAGGGCTTCTAAGTCTGGCCCTACACTTGCATGAGTTTGTGAGATTGTTCTTAGTGGTATTTAGGTGGCGTGGGCCACACGATAGACGGATAGGATCAGTGAAAGGATCGATACTACAGGAGGTGGGTTTCACAACTAATTTGGGGAAGATGAGACCTTGGTCGTGGCAGATTTGTGATGACCGAACGATCTAATGATCTAGTCCGTTTAGATGGCTTAGATTCCTCCCAAAAGGTGTGTGGGGTCCATCTCACGGTGAAAGGTGGACCGTAGGTTAAGACATTCGTACTACAGGTGAGAACTCCTTCGCCGCTCCAATTTCTTTCCAACATCTTGTTCGATAGGAGTTCATCTGGAAAAACCTAATTTCGACGTCTTATAACGCTCGAACGAGCCTTCTAGGAACTAAGGAAGGGTGGAGATCAAAAGAGCTAAAAACGGGTAATATTCCTTCTGCTTTTTGCTGCATAGGAGTTATTTCAGGAAACCATAGGTCTGACTCGGACGCTGACTTGATGCGTGGGAGAGGTCTCTAACGTCCTAGCGAATGGATTTGCTAGCGGGCACCGGTGACGTGGATTCTCGTATTAGCAAAAAGTCCTTGGCGCCACGTTGTATGGGGAAGGCGATTGTGTACGTGCATGTGCACCACCCCGTGTAAGATGGACGTGGTTATGGTCAGTGCCCTCCGTTGAACACGATGGACGGTTCAGATCTGGTGAAAGGATCAAAACAATCATGACTAAATTAGATTAGATTTGGGCCCTACGTGAGTAAATCATAGGGCTAAACTTGATGTCCAAGTGATCGGGCGGATTCGTTGGGCTCCTACGGTTGATTAATTTAACTTGTGCGGTTCTTTACTGGTTTTACCCCGGTATACACTAACATTCAGTGCTAATGGTCATTAAGTGATATTATAAGTTAATAACACAAAAAAAAAAAATTCAATGATTTTTGAAAATCCAAAACAATGAAAATCCGGGATGTTACAAAGGGGGCTGGGACGTGGGTCCCAGCCGCATGCCCTACCATGATGTGGACCCCACATCACCACCGTGCATTTGATGGGGCCCCCTTTAGGCAGTGGGGCGCCCAAAAAAATTTAGCTGTATACTCAGCTCAAGTGGCCCACACGGCAGGAAACAGTGTGATTAAACGTCTGCCATTGAAACCCCTTTCTGGGTTTAAAAGTTTTGGATCATTATGAAATTTGTTTTTCCTCTTCATCCAGGTCCGTGTGACCTTACCAACGAACTGGATGGATGATAAACGTTATGGAGGGCCCCACGTGGGACCCACCTGACGGGATAACGGATTGGTTGGTGAAGCGCAGACAGCAGCTACACTGCTGCTATCATGTCGTCAGCAAGTTCTGTCGGTCTCACATGTATTGACATCAATAGGGTCTGTGGGACCCACGTGGTATGTCTTATATCCAAACCGTTCATCTGTTGAACGGTGTGCGCCAGCAGCCCTCCTAGCTAATGTGGGTCCCATATGATATATGTGTTACATCCAAAATGTCCATTTGCATGGACATCAAAAGTTTCATGGACCTCATCATGAGGTACATGTATTATATCTAAACCGTCCATCTATTTATCCACACCGTCCAAATTGTGCTAGACTGTGCTGGACAAGGTTTGGACAGTGCTAGACAATGTTTGGATGGTACTGATTTGCATAAGCAATGTTTGGATGGTACTGATTTGCATAGGCAATGTTTGGATGGTGCTGATTTTCAGAACAATGTTTGGACGGTGCTGATCATCATTAGTGGGCCATGTGCCCCATAGAATGATAGTGTACATTGATATACATGTTACACATAACTATTGAAATGATTTTAGATGTAATCCAAGCTCCCATCTATGAGGCCCACTTTGATGTATTTTGTGACCCATTCGAGAGGCCCACTTTGATATACTTGTGGCTTATCATGATGTATCTTTGACCCATGACCGGGGCCCACCTGTTGCTCGTTTTGAGGCCAAAGTGCAGGGCCCACCTGTTGTGTATTCAAGGTCTGACGTAATGTATTTGGGGCCCATGGGTTGAGGCCCATTGAGATGTAACTTGTTCACTCCCCAAGTATAGGGTTGTGATGTAGTAATAAACTCGGTAAGACCGAGGTCGAATCCACAGGGACTGAAACCTGTACGTTATCTGAAACTAACCAAATCTAGAACTAGAATGAGAAGAAATCTAAACCAATTGTGAATTGAGGAATAATGGTGAAATATTACTCTAAAACTTGAGAAAATTCAAAGGTAGGAAACTAGGGATTCAGAGGATCCACTTGTAGAGATCAGGGAGATTTTATGCCTGCTTCATGGATATTAAACTGAACTTTCTTGATGTAGTTTTCAAGAGATGAAAGGTATATGAATTAGAATGGATTCCATTACCAAACCATGCCCAGGAGACAAAGCAAACAACAGAATAAAAACCAATCCACAACCAACCTGTGTGATGTATGAACGTCAGGAAGAATTTCGTCATCCAACCATGCCTAGGAGACGATGGTGAACAACAGGGCTTCCTAACCGCATAATCAGGATAATAAAGAGGAAAAACTCAAGCCATTGCAGATCTAATGTAATATCAGTCACATTAAACCATTAAAAACTCAATTCTTCCTTAAAATCAAATCGATCAAAACAAGTTCAACTGACCTAATCTAAGCCGCAGAATCCTCCCATCCCGCTACAAGCTTCACCTCTTAGCCCTAGCTAAGAGGTTTAGCCAACCATGATTGGCTGAATCTCTCAACAATAAAGGGAAGAAAACAGCAACAATATAAATAATTCTCTCTCTCTCTCTCTCTCTCTCTCTCTCTCTCCCCTCCCTCTCTCTCTCTCTCTCTCTCTCTCTCTCTCTCTCCCAGTGCTCCACGTCCAACCAAAGATCGAGATCCCACGTCCCAGGATGATGCCTTTTGCTCTCCGTAACCTCCTTTTTTATAGATTGCTGGAGGACGGCTGCTGAAGAGGTGCAGTTGGTGCTGTTTACGCAGCAACGTGAACAGATGCAACCGACTTGTGTGTTTCCAGCATTGGGTCTTGATTTTCGCACACAGGTGCATTCTTTTTGCAAAGAGAAAACGTCCTTATGGACGATTTTTAACAGCTTACATGATGGACGGAATGGATCATTGAAACAATCAGTGAAGGTGGGCCACAAATATCGTCGACCCATCTGTTCGCAGAACAGAGCTCACACCCCTCCTGCGCTGTGACACTCGGTGGGCCTCACCGTGTTATTTTTGATGAAATCCAGTCCGTTCATTAGCTTCCTCTCAAAAAACCATTCTGGAATGGGTAGTTTGGATTGGTTTCGGTGTGGTCCATGGAACTTTGCTCGCTGCCGTCCATCCTGCGATTGAATGGTTGAAATGAGATCTTAGCTGCATGTTGGGTGGTTTCCACCTAGGTCTTAGTAAATGGGCCTTTAGGACTCCGATGGACGGTCCAGATCAGACCGTCGACTGGTGACGGTGGCCCACGAGAAAGAGCCGCAGTCTCTGTTCCTACCGCCAGCTCATCTGTTGTAACCGAAACGAAAGGAATTCCGCTAACTTGCTGCGTGTAGGTTAGTGCAATTTCTGAAAACGGAAACATCTCTTTATTCGGTTATGGATGGCCAAGCCTATGGATGGTGTGATTCATTCGAACATCCACTCACAGTGGCCCACAATGCCTCTAAACTGCTCTGTCCCTTAATTTACGATCGCTTGAGGCTCTCCTTTGGCTGAGAACCGTGTGTCCGTACATGCACCCCAACATATAATCTTCCCAGGATTTTAATCTTTGGTGGACCCTTTTCATGATGAACGGCTTGGATCATCCAGAGGAGTCTCGATGGTGTCCCACTACGTCCTTCAAACGGTCAGCTTCATGGTAACATTGCAGTGCAGAGCTTAACTTTGGTTGAACCTTGGCAGTTCACCTGATCACCGTTTGTCCTGAATTCTCATGAGTTCGGACGGATTCATTCAAGCTACATGATGGACGGCTTGGATCGGGCATATGGTCCATGAAGGTGGCCCACCGTCTTCCGCAAAATCTTCTTTGCACAGCTGTCTGCGCAGGAAAAATAGAAACGGCAGTTGCCGTTTTTAACTCGGTCACGGGACCAGCCTATTTTGGGAGGGGTTGCAGTTGTCGTGCACACGTGGTGTACTTGTGCACCATGCACACCCTGACTCAGGTGGAGCCCACGGTGATGTTTCTGAGAGATCCACTCCATCCATATGTTTTATCATCTCATTTAATGGGTTGAAACCAAATTTGAAGCATATCCAGATCCCATGTGGGCCCCGAATCAGGGATTCATGAGTGGATCTATCCATTGAGTCACTTCCATGTGATCTAATGGCTGAAATTTAACATGTACGGTTAATTTATGGCCTTCATCCCATGTATGAAGTTTCGAGCCAATTGGATAGCAGGAATCTTATGATCTTGCATTCTGGTTGGTTTTCGGGCCTGTTTAATGCGAACGGCTTGATTTCCTCAGATCCCTGGCGTGTAAATTCTTCAATATGGGTTCTCTGGAGTCCATCCCTTGCTCTGGTGACTTTGGAGCATCAAATCCATGCTTTTAATACTCTTTTTCAATCAACGCTCCTTATGTCATCCTGCAACAAAAACACAATTAAACTATGACATTAGGCGTTATCATTTACATAAAATCAGGCACTAACTGGGGTCTAATATGCAATATTTAACCCTCATCACAACTCCCAACCAGCATTTTGCTAGTCCCGAGCAAAACATGCAAAAAGTAATTTCAGAAATAAAAGATAATTTCCTATAACATTAAATGTCTTGTGAACAAATAATCGAGCTGAGAATTCTAAAATTCATTATTGGTGCGTGGAATTTTTCTCTTGGAATCAAGCTCACGGCAGATTCCGTAATTAAGTTCAAACTATTAATCCATTAATTAGAACAATTCTGAACATCGAGCTCCATGAATGTGAAGTGTAATCTCGATTTACAATCATTAAGAGATCTAATTATCAATTTCATGATATCATTGGTATTTAACAACGCAATTCATACAACTGAAACCAACAATTGCCTTTTTCATTCTATCAGCCTTTGATTTTATTTATTTTTATTTTTTATTTTTTCATGAATAGTAACGTCAAGGAAGGGAATCAAATCCTCACCTATAGGGAGCAAACCTATGGTAAAGGATTTATACCAAACTCTTTCTGAATGTAAACCATGGGAGATCAAATCTTCATCTATAGGGAGCAAACCTATGGTGAAGATTATCTGACTCACCTTTTCACTTCTTCTTTATAAACTGATGCTAACAAATTTTTCAGGCTAGTTCCTTTCATGCTTAATGATTACCAAGTTACCATTTAATATCGAACTGAAAACTTAATGTGTAAGCGAGATCTGATATGTGAAATCATGGCTCAATCAATGTTTACAACTTCTAATCATGGATTATCAATTCAAAATTGACTGTGAAATCAAGGAGATGGCCGAATCCAAGAGTCATAAGTTACCCATATTCTCGATTATCCATTAAAATCATTTCGAATTCATCAGAAATTTCAGAAAAATTTTAAAAATTTTCACGATTTTTGCTCAAGACTAAGAAATCACTGATTAGGAAACCTAATCTCCCACCCCCAACCTAAAATCTACATTGTCCTCAATGTAAAAGAAATAAGCATACCATGCACATGGGACAACGAAAGTAAAAGAGAAGTGATGGGAAGATAGTACCCGGATAACGAATCAAGAGACTTTTCCAAAAATATCAGCGAGAGAGAGTAAATCAGCGCAAGAGAGAAACCAACACAAGTAAAATACAAATAACAAAAATAAAATCCTACCTATACTACTTTCGCAGGTGCTCTCGATTGCATTTAGCGTATGCAACAAGCCTTTAAACCCCTAGGTTGCCCCTAGTGGACGAGTTGTAGTCTCGTGAGGGTTTACAGTAATGTTACCCACAAACATTAAACTATCTAACTAGGAAAATGAAATGAATTGAAAAGCTGGGTTACCTCCCAGTAGCGCTAAGTTTAACGTCTTCAGCCAGACCAAAGCAACTACCCTAGTCCTATGCAAACAGGAAACCTACCTATACCTCCATCAGACTAGGAGATCATTCCTGGTAAACAGGATCAGTCAGAGGCATGGACATGTCCTCTGAATCAAATTTCTCGACAAATGGCTTTAAGCGATGTCCATTTACTTTAAACTCCTTGCCATTGTCGGGGTCTCTTATCTCGACGGCCCCATGAGGATAAGCAGTAACAACAATGTAAGGGTCGGTCCAACGAGATCGAAGCTTACTCGGAAAGAGATGTAATCGAGAATTATACAAAAGGACTTTTTGACCTGGCGTGAATGATTTTCGTAGAATATGTTGGTCATGAAACGCCTTCATCCTGTCCTTGTAAATTCTCGAGTTCTCGTACGCGTCGTTCCGGATTTCTTCAAGTTCATTTAATTGAAGTTTACGTAGCGAGCCAACATTGTTCAAATTGAAATTTAGATTTTTGATCGCCCAGTAGGCTCTATGTTCCAACTCCACAGGCAAGTGGCAAGTCTTCCCATAGACGAGTCTAAAGGGAGACATTGCAATAGGGGTTTTAAAAGCAGTACGATAAGCCCATAAGGCATCGGTCAATCGGATTGACCAGTCTTTACATCAGGGTTAACCGTTTTCTCCAAAATGTGCTTGATCTCCCTATTAGAAATCTCAGCTTGCCCACTTGTCTGTGGGTGGTATGGGGTGCTCACCTTATGAGAGATACCGTATTTCTTCATTAAACTCTCGAATGGCCTATTACAAAAGTGTGGGCCCCCATCACTAATGATGGCTCGAGGCGTTCCGAATCGGGAAAGGATGTTTTCTTTCAGGAATTTAATGACCGTGCGATGGTCATTAGTTCGACACGGAATCGCTTCGACCCATTTAGTGACATAGTCTACGGCAAGCAAAATATATAAATTCTCAAAAGATTGGGGGAATAGCCCCATGAAATCGATGCCCCAACAATCAAATGCTTCTATGATAAGAATGGGGTTCAAGGGCATCATATTTCGACAAGACAATGCTCCCAATTTCTGACAACGCTCATAAGCTTTGCAAAACTCATGAGTGTCCCTAAACATAGTGGGCCAGTAAAAGCCACACTGCAGAATCTTGGTTGTGGTCTTTTTTGCAGAAAGTGACTACCACATGCCTGTGAGTGACAGAAGGAGATGACACTCTGATGCTCATCGTCTGGCACACATCTCCTCAAGATTTGGTCTGAGCAATATTTAAACAAGTATGGATCATCCCAGAAGAAGTTGCACACCTCGGTGAAAAATTTCTTCTTATCTTGCGCAGTCCAATGTGTCGGTATGGAACCTGTGGCAAGATAATTAGCGATATCAAAGAACCAAGGTGAATGAGAGACTCAACAACTGTTCGTCAGGGAACATGTCATTAATCTGCGTCATCTCAAGGGAATCAGAGGGATTAAGGCGAGAAAGATGGTCAGCCACTACGTTCTCTACTCCCTTTTTATCTTTTATCTCTAGGTCAAATCCTGGAGTAGGAGGATCCATCATATCAGGCGGGGCTTAGCATCATTCTTAGCAGAAGATACTTAAGCGTGATCGGTGTAAATAATGATCTTGGATCCAATCAAGTAGGACCTAAATTTGTCCAAGGCGAACACTACGGCTAAGAGTTCATTTTCCGTAGTCGAGTAGTTCACTTGGGCAGGATTTAGAGTCTTACTTGCGTAATGAATAACGTAGGGTTTCTTGTCTTTTCTCTGGCCTAGAACTGCCCCAAGAGCATAATCAGATGCGTCGCACATAAGTTCAAAAGGAATGCTCCAGTCAGGTGGCTGTCTGATGGGTGCACTAGTCAATATGCCCTTAAGCTTAGTGAAAGCTTCCTGACATGGTTCAGTCTACTCGTATGGTGCATCCTTTTGAAGTAGATTACATAGAGGACGAGAGATGAGCTAAAGTCCTTTACGAATCTTCTGTAAAACCCGGCGTGTCCTAAGAAGGATCGCACGTCCCTTATGTTATTGGGTGGAGGTAGGTTAGAGATAAGATCGATCTTTGCCTTATCCACCTCGATTCCTTTGGATGAAATAATGTGTCCAAGGACAATTTCCTTTTGAACCATGAAATGACACTTCTCCCAGTTAAGTACCAAGTTCTTTTCTTCACATCTTTTCAGCACACATTTAAGACGTTCCAGGCACTCGCTGAAAGATGGATCGAAGACAGAGAAATCGTCCATAAAGACCTCTAAATATTGCCCCACCATGTCAGAAAATATGCTCATCATACATCACTGGAAAGTGGCAGGAGCATTACATAGCCCGAATGGCATCCTTCGGTAAGCAAAGGTGCCGTAGGGACATGTAAACGTAGTCTTTTCTTGATCTTCAGGGGCGATCTCTATCTGGTTGTAGCCTGAATACCCGTCAAGGAAACAGTAATAGGAATGACTAGCTAACCTTTCCAAGATCTGATCAATGAAGGGCAAAGGAAAGTGGTCTTTCCTTATGATGGTATTTAATTTCCTGTAGTCAATGCACATCCTCCAACCAGTAGTGACTCTAGTTGGCACAAGTTCATTATTGGCATTGGCTACGATGGTGATTCTGGACTTCTTAGGAACCACCTGAGTTAGACTCACCCATTGACTATTAGATATAGGGTATATGATACCCACATCCAATAGTTTAAGAACCTTGGCCTTAACCACCTCCTTCATGTTTGGATTTAGTCTACGTTGTGGTTACCGAGCGATCTTCGCATTATCCTCAAGATAAATGTGGTGAGTACAAATCGAGGGGTCGATTCCTTTGAGGTCTGCGATTGTCCATCCAAGGGCTCCCTTATGCTGTAGGAGAGTAGATATAAGCATACTCTCTTGTTCTTTCTCAAGGTGGGTAGAAATCACTACCGGGTATGTCTCATCTTGACCTAAGTATGCATATTTTAAATCAGAGGGCAAAGGTTTTAGGTCAAGCTTCGGTGGCTTGAGGTTAGACGGTAGAGGCACTTCATCAGTTTGGGGTAACTTTTCAAATTGAGGCCTCCACCGGTTAACTTCAAGTACCGGTACCGCATCAAGCATGACACACGTCTCCCTAATTATGTCATCATCAAACTCATGGGAGTGGGCCAGGCACGTCTCTAGAGGATCAGAGGATAAGGTAAGGGGTGTCCTATCATCCACGAAAGTATCGATCATGTTAATATCGTAGATATCATCATCTTCCCCTATCCGTCTGGCCGTGTTGAAAAAGATATTCATTTCTAATGTCATATTCCCGAAAGACATACTCATGACACCATTCTTGCAATTGATAATTACATTTGAAGTGGCAAGGAATGGGCGACCAAGAATGACGGGAATCTGAGTGCTCATATTACCGATGGGTTCGGAATCCAGGATGATGAAATCAACTGGGTAGTAAATTCGATCAACCTGGACCAACACATCCTCAATTATCCCTCTTGGTATACGAACAGAGCGATCAACAAGTTGTAGTGTGGTTAAGGTGGGTTTTAATTCACCTAAACCCAACTATTTGTATACCGAGTAGGGGATAAGATTAACGCTCGCTCCTAAGTCAAGAAGTGCGTGATCAATTCTATAGTCCCCAATTACACATGATATGGTTGGGCTACCGGGGTCTTTGAATTTTTGCGGCACGTCTTGCTTTAGGATGGCACTCACTTTCTCAGTCAGGAAGATTTTCTTTTGAATATTTTGCCGTCTTTTGGTCGTACATAAGTCTTTCAAGAATTTGGCGTATGAAAGTATTTGTTTCACGGCATCAAGTAGAGGAATGTTGACCTTCACTTGTTTCAACACCTCTAGAATATCGTGAGAGTTAGAGAGAGGTTTTGGTGCAACCAACCGTTGGGGAAATGGAGCAACCGGCTTTCCTTGAGGTTCAGGTTCTAACTCTGGTGGGGCATGGCTAGATCCATCTTCTTTATCCACTTCCGGGTCCTTAGGCTTTTCAGCCCTAACCGAAATGGTTTTGTCAATGATCTTCCCACTCCTAAGAGTGGTGATGGATTTAGCTTGCTCCATCTGATTTGAAGAGCTTGGGTCGCTAACTTCATATTGCGGTTTAGGATTGGGAAGAGGTTGAGCTGGGAAGCTCCCCTTGTTCCCAATCGCATTTTCAGCCTTAAGTCCTTGTATTGCTTTTGTAAGGTCTTGAAAGGCTTGTAGCATACCCTGATTGAAAAGCTCTTGCTTTTGAAAGTGTTTTAAAACCGAATCCTCTTGAGGTTTCTCTTGTGTTGGAATTTGATTGAGGAAACCTTGAGGTGTAGCGGTTTGTCCATTCCTCCAACTGAAATTTGGATGATTTCTTCAGCCAGGATTGTATGTGTTAGAGGTGGGCCCACTGAAAGGTCTTTGGTAATTGCTTACAGCATTGGATTACTCATTCAATACCTCTTGAAATGCAGAGATAGTTGGACAATTTTCAGTAGTATGAATGTTGCAACCACAGATGCTACAAACAACTTCCTTGGCCTTATCCTTCTTTAATTCCATGGCCTCGAGTTTTCGAGTGAGATTGGCTACCTTGGCATTAATATCATCATCTTCTCTCAGGAGATACATTCCACCCCTTTCCTTGGAATGAGTAGGGCCTAGACGTAGTACTAGGTCTAGGGGAGATGTCCCATGATTGTGTGTTCTCAGCAAGTTTATCAAAGTAATCCCACACTTCATCGACTCCTTTATTCATAAACTCCCCATTACACATCGTCTCGACTAATTGGCGCATGGGAGATGTCAGTCCATCATAGAAAAAGTTCGTGATGCGCCACGTTTCAAAACCATGTTGTGGGCATGAACTGACAAGATCTTTGAACCGCTCCCAACATTGGAAGAATGTTTCATCTTCCCTTTGGGCGAAGTTCATGATCGACTTCCTAAGGGTGTTTGTCTTATGATATGGAAAAAACTTCTTAATGAACTCCCTTATCATGTCATTCCATCTGCCAATAGATTGAGGACGTAGTGAATGTAACCACGTCTTGGCTTTCTCTTTCAAAGAAAAGGGAAAGAGTTTTAACCTGACCGTATCATCAGACACGTTAGGAAAGTATAAGGTAGCTATGATCTCGTCAAATTCTTTTAAATGTAAGTAAGGATTCTCTGACTCAAGCCCATGAAATTTAGGGAGGAGTTGGATCACCCCTGGCTTGATATCCATGTGTCCTGCATTCTCAGGAAAAACCATGCATGAGGGCGTACTCACCCCCACCGGTTGTAAGTAATCTCATAAGGTACGAGGCAGGGGTGCTTGATGCACCTCATTCTCATCCTAGAGATCTTCTACCCTAGGTTGGGGTAGAAGAGGTTGATTTCCAGCCATATCCTCAATTAACTCAGGGGATTTCGAGCGGTGTCTAGTCCTACGATGGACAGTTAACCCCTCAACTAATCCTCCTTCAGTCAAGAGACGTCGAGTGTTGTCACGAGCCCACTTGGGCATGAAACACTCGCAGCCCTCAATCAAATTCTAAACCTAATCCTAAGAAGGGAAATAAAAATCTAAAAAGAAAGAGAGGGTTGGAAGGAAGTTACCAAATTGGAGTCCCTAAATTAAAACCTGTAAAATAAAACAAAACAAGTTAGTTTCTAAGAATAGCAAGCCTATAAAATTCCTAAGAAGAGAAATAATAGTAAACCTTTTTTTTTTTTTAGAAAAGAGAAATTCCTAAAAGAGTATAAAATTTCTAAAACAATTTAGGAAAGTTCTAAGCTAGAAAGTAAGTTAGTAACAGAAATTTGAAAAATAGAAAGTAGAAATTAAGAAAGAATTTACCAATTTAGAAACCTATCTCAGAATCCTACAAAACAAGAAAGTTGGGTTAGTTTCTAAAAAGGGAAAATTATCTAAAAACAGAAAGTTACTTGAAAGAAAATTTCTAAAAATTAAAGGAAAAACGTGGAATTAGAAAATTCTAAAAATAAACCCTAAAAATCAGAAAAGTTCTAATCTTAAACTAATCTTAAAACCAGTTAATCTTCAGGAAACGTAGCCGTCAATCCCCAGCAACGGCGCCAAAAACTTGTTCACTCCCCAAGTATAGGGTTGTGATGTAGTAATAAACTCGGTAAGACCGAGGTCGAATCCACAGGGACTGAAACCTGTACGTTATCTGAAACTAACCAGATCTAGAACTAGAATGAGATGAAATCTAAACCAATTGTAAATTGAGGAATAATGGTGAAATATTACTCTAAAACTTGAGAAAATTCAAAGGTAGGAAACTAGGGATTCAGAGGATCCACTTGTAGAGATCAGGGAGATTTTATGCCTTCTTCATGGATATTAAACTGAACTTTCTTGATGTAGTTTTCAAGAGATGAAATGTATATGAATTAGAATGAATTCCATTACTAAACCATGCCCAAGAGACAAAGCAAACAACAGAATAAAAACCAATCCACAACCAACCTGTGTGATGTATGAACGTCAGGAAGAGTTTCATCATCCAACCATGCCTAGGAGACGATGGTGAACAACAGGGCTTCCTAACCACATAATCAGGATAATAAAGAGGAAAAACTCAAGCCATTGCAGATCTAATGTAATATCAGTCACATTAAACCATTAAAAACCCAATTCTTCCTTAAAATCAAACCAATCAAAACAAGTTCAACTGACTTAATCCAAGCCGCAGAATCCTCCCATCCCGCTACAAGCTTCACCTCTTAGCCCTAGCTAAGAGGTTTAGCCAACCATGATTGGTTGAATCTCTCAACAATAAAGGGAAGAAAACAGCAACAACATAAATAATTCTCTCTCTCTCTCTCTCTCTCTCTCTCTCTCTCTCTCTCTCTCTCTCTCTCTCCTGGTGCTCCACGTCCAGCCAAAGATCGAGATCCCACATCCCAGGATGATGCCTTTTGCTCTCCGTAACCTCCTTTTTTATAGATTGCTGGAGGACGGCTGCTGAAGAGGTGCAGTCGGTGCTGTTTACGCAGCAACGTGAACAGATGCAACCGACTTGTGCGTTTCCAGCGTTGGGTCTTGATTTTCGCATACAGGTGCGTTCTTTTTACAAAGAGAAAACGTCCCTATGACGATTTTTAACAGCCTACATGATGGACGGAATGGATCATTGAAACAATCAGTGAAGGTGGGCCACAAATATCATCGACTCATCTGTTCGCAGAACAGAGCTCGCACCCCTCCTGCGCTGTGACACTCGGTGGGCCTCACCGTGTTGTTTTTGATGAAATCCAGTCCATTCATTAGCTTCCTCTCAAAAAACCGTTCTGGAATGGGCAGTTTGGATTGGTTTCGGTGTGGCCCATGGAACTTTGCTCACTGCCGTCCATCCTGCGATTGAATGGTTGAAATGAGATCTTAGCTGCATGTTGGGAGGTTTCCACCTAGGTCTTAGTAAATGGGCCTTTAGGACTCCGATGGACGGTCCGGATCGGACCGTCGACTGGTGACGGTGGCCCACGAGAAAGAGCCGCAGTCTCTGTTCCTTCCGCCAGCATCTGTTGTAACCGAAACGGAAGGAATTCCGCTAACTTGCTGCGTGTAGGTTAGTGCAATTTTTGAAAACGGAAACATCTCTTTATTCGGTTCTGGATGGCCAAGCCTATGGACGGTGTGATTCATTCGAACATCCACTCACAGTGGCCCACAACACCTCTAAACTGCTCTGTCCCTTAATTTCGTACTGCAGAGGCTCTCCTCTGGCTGAGAACCGTGTGTCCGTACATGCACCCCAACATATAATCTTCCCAGGATTTTAATCTTTGGTGGACCCTTTTCATGATGAACGGCTTGGATCATCCAAAGGAGTCTCGATGGTGTCCCACTACGTCCTTCAAACGGTCAGCTTCACGGTAACATAACAGTGCAGAGCTTAACTTTGGCTGAACCTTGGCAGTTCACCTGATCACCGTTTGTCCTGAATTCTCATGAGTTCAGACGGATTCATTCAAGCTACATGATAGACGGCTTGAATCAGGCATATGGTCTATGAAGGTGGCCCACCGTCTTCCGCAAAATCTTCTTTGCACAGTTGTCTGCGTAGGAAAAATAGAAACGGCAGTTGCCGTTTTTAACTCGGTCACGGGACCAGCCTATTTTGAGAGGGGTTGCTGTTGCCGTGCACATGTGGTGTACTTGTGCACCATGCACACCCTGACTCAGGTGGAGTCCACGGTGATGTTTCTGAGAGATCCACTCCATCCATATGTTTTATCATCTCATTTAATGGGTTGAAACCAAATTTGAAGCATATCCAAATCCCATGTGGGCCCCGAACCAGGGATTCATGAGCGGATCTATCCATTGAGTCACTTCCATAGTGATCCAATGGCTGAAATTTAACATGTACAGTTGATTTATGGCCTTCATCCCATGTATGAAGTTTCGAGCCAATTGGATAGCAGGAATCATGTGATCTTGCATTCTGGTTGGTTTTCAGGCCCGTTTAATGCGAACGGCTTGATTTCCTCAGATCCCTGGCGTGTAAATTCTTTAATATGGGTTCTTTGGAGTCCGTCCCTTGCTCTGGTGACTTTGGAACGTCAAATCCACGCTTTTAATACTCTTTTTCAATCAACGCTCCTTATGTCATCCTGCAACAAAAACACAATTAAACTATGACATTAGGCATTATCATTTACATAAAATCAGGCACTAACTGGGGTCTGATATGCAATATTTGACCCTCATCATAAGTCGGCCCATATGTTGTGGCCCATTGTGATGTATGTATTAACTGTCCATCTTGTGTGCCGTTGAGATCGTACTTGAGGCCTTACTGTGTGGCCCATTGTAGTGTATTTAAAGCCCAGATTATGAGACCCATTATGATGTATTTATGGCCCATTGGTGTGGCCCATCCATGAGGCCCATCTTGATGTAGTTGTGGCCCATCCACTAAGGCCCACCTTAATATACATGAGGCCCATTGGGGCGGCACAATTTGATATACATGAGGCCCATTAGCGCGGCCCGATTTGATATAGATGAGGCCCATTGGTGCGACCCGATTGGATATACATCAAGCCCATTAGTAAGACCCATCATGATGTATTTTGGCCCATGGGTGGGATCCACCCATTTGTATTGTTAAGACCATGTAATGAGGCTCACTCGACATATGAGGCCTAGTATTGAGGTCCGTGCGATGAGGCTCATATGATATTTTTGAGGCCCAAGTGCAAGGCTCACCTATTGTGTATTCGAGTCCCGATGAGATGTATGTTGGCCCATATGACAAGGCCGATGTGACGTAAATGAGGCCCATCGTGATTATATGTGAAGTCATGGGCCCACTATATGTTTGGTCCTATGTAGGCCACTCCTTGGGAGCAATGTGGTTAGATGTCCACATTGATGGGCAATGATGTTGGATGTCCACATTGTGACCTTCCCTTAGGCCTTGTTAGGCCCATTCTCATCATTCTCTTATGGGTTAACCCAGATAAGTGGGCCTCATTCGTCATAAACAGATTTGATATAACCACGGCCGAAAGCTGATCTTTGCATTATGGTTGATTAGTTGTCCATCTATGGACCCTGCCTTACTTATATATGTTGGTTGTCGATGCCGACTATCGATGCTGATCGTCGGTGTTGATTAACGGTACCGATCGTCGAGGCCGATTGTATAGGCCAATTCTGATTCGTCGAGGTTGAGTATCAAGGCCGATTCTGATTTGTCAAGGCTGATTATATAGGCCGATTCTGATTGTCGAGGCCGAGTATCGACGTCAATTCCGATTTGTTGAGGCCGATTATATAGGCCGATTCTAATTATCGAGGCCAAGTATCGAGGCCGATTCCGATTTGTCGAGGCTAATTGTATAAGTCGTTTCCGATTATCGAGGCTAATTGTATAAGTTGATTCCAATTATCGAGGTTGAGTACTGAGGCTAATTTCGAGTGTCAATTTTGATTGTCGAGACCTATATGATGTATATGTGACCCGTAGTTAAGGCCTACTATGATGTATTCATGGCCCATGAGCAAGGCTCATTGTGAAGTATTCATGGCCTATGGACAGGCCATTGTGAAGTATTTGTGGCCTATGGGCAAGGCCCATTGTGATATGTATTATGCCCATGATGCATGACCCATTTGATGTATTCAAGACCCATGTGTAGGGCCCACATGTCATGTATTTGAAGCTCATGAGCAGGGCCCACCTATTGTGTATATATGGCCCTTGAGTAAGGCTCATGGTGTTGTATATTAGGTCCTTGTGTGAGGCCATGGGTCCATGATATGTTAGGCTTTATGTGTGTCATTCCTTGAGGGCAATGCTGGTTAAATGTCCACATTGCCGAGATCAATTGTCGATGCCGATTATTGATATCAATTATGAGTATGTGACAGCATAGCATCATGATACATGTCCATACGCATCATCTGCATGTTTGTTATGAGATGTGGTTAACCATTGCATATGTCATTGGGCAGGTTATCTCACATGAGCGCACAGTATGCGCAGGATTGATGTATGACTGGATTGTATGACTCATGCATATTGCATTATGTGATGTGATTACTGTATGCCCTAGTGACATAAGAGTCGTAACCTCCACAGGCATATCATGGATGGCTAAATGGGACATCGAAAATATATTATTAGCATCGGGCTGCCATAAATGGCCCTAGGTGAAAATCCTTAAACCTCCATGCTAGGAGACGCCCCAACGTCGAGACCGAGTAGATACATGAGCGCCCGAGTGCCGAATACCAGGAGGTCGCGTCTCCCACTGTGTCGTGGTCGGTTGGGAGGGGTGTGGCCTTATCCACCCGAGGGTAGGGGGCATAACTAGGCTGAGTTTGACCAGCTCGTGAATGGGTCCGCTATTGACATGCCGGGTAGATATTGACTGACTACTGGCCAAGTGGATAGTGAGGTCTCTTCCACTTGCATGGTCGCACGTCAGTGGCGGCGATTTGCATGTAGAGTATACTAGACCCCGGTGATGATCACATAGAGAAATCGTACTGATATGTGGACTTATTGAGCAGGAGTTACATACTCATTCATTCATCCATTCACTATCCACTAGGGCTGGTGGTGCGCAACTATTTGTTACGTGTACCTTCGCAATGGCCAGGATTTCGGTCGGGACGCGCGACTAACCTGAGATCAGGAGTTTACCACATTGAGTCTGACTGTCCAAATTTAGGTATGGGACTGGTTTGGATAGAAGTCCCTTTTGATGGACCCCATAACCTGCGATACTACGTACTATCATCCTGTCTTCACACTTCAGCATGGTCATTTCATTCGCGTCACATATTGCATTACATCCGCAGCATATGGTATTTTGGATTACCATGTTTCTGCATTTATTTAGTCTGGATACGACTGACAGTATTCGTGAACTCATTAGGAATTATATATTACATTGTATTCTCGGCATCTGATATTTGGCTCTTTATGATTCCTTATTTGCATAGCTGATCTGTATTGCATACTCTGATATTGTTTGACTTATGGACTTGTCAGTATTTCCGCTTTACTTTGATATCGTATGATTCACGATCTTACTGGTATTTCCGATATTGTATGATTATGGCGTTGTGTTAAATACTTGGCACTTACCTTGCGCACACACTTACATCACCCTCTAAGCTTTCTATAAGCTTATGCACGATAGATGCGTGCAGGTGATGTTAGGTTACAGCAGCGTGGAGCTTGGAGTATGTAGCTAACTTATGGAGCTTTGATTTTATTTTGACATATGTATTTTTCTTTTCAGTATTGTATTCAAAGTTTTTATTAGTGGATATATGATGATGATGTCGCTTTTGTGATTTGGGTAAACTTGTAGTTATGCTTCTTACAAGATAAATGTGCGTTAAAAAGAAATTTCCTCTTGTAGGATCCCAAGATCAGAACCTGGCATATGAGCAGTGGGAGGCGAGAATGGGGTACTACGGAGGCTGTCAGCACCAGATTCGGTGATTGAGATTCCTGTGAATCCAATTTTCGGGTTTGAGGCATGACACAGGTGCAAGTAGAGAATTGTATCTAACCCATTTCTTCTCTATCACCAAGCCTCTTACTCAAAATCTCCAATCATAGATCAATCGCAAGAGTCATTCAAATTCGGAAGTCTTCTGCTCACTGTGATTTTACATCACCTAACCGACCATAGATTCAATACCTATTAGCACATTCTCTCAATAATAGAAGTATTAGAAGACATCAAGCACAGATCTCTCTAGACTTTAAGCACTGATGCTCATTTATAAGAGCCTCACTGGTCTAAAAACTCAAATTCTTATTAGGAAGGCTTTACATTAATTATTAGGTCTACCAAAGAATTTATTGGAGCGTAAACGTTAAGCTCATGAAAAACAAGGCTCTCTTGAAAGTCAAGGCTCTAGAGTGCTCCAACTTAAAAGAAACTCTCTCAACCATTGCTCAAAGACAATTATTAGAAACCAATCTCTCTCACCCTAATTCCCTATCCCAACCTAAATTGGCTCAAATTGTACCCAACTTGAATTTACATTGGGTTAGAGTTTTGCAACCCCAACAACCCGACGGTTGGGTCAGTCAGGTTCAGGTTGCTATGGTCCTGTGATAAACATGAGCTCAAAGTCAAGTCGGCCCAGCCCAAGTTAGTCTAAAGGACTTGATCCCAAGCTTGGCTCATGGACCTAGTAAATGGGTCTAAGTACGATAAAAGCTTAAGCAAGCTTTGCAGGCCGGGTGGCTAATAGAAAATTCACCATGTTTGTACTAATTTCTAAGAACATACCACAATAGAGAAAGTCATTAAAACTGTAATTACTTCGTACTTTCTCATAAAAATACAAATATTTAAACGTTGTGAAAACTCAGTCAACCATAGCAACGACCCATCTAAAGAAATACACCAAAATCCAACATATACACCATCTCCACATCCCATCCACACGCATGCAATGGCCCATCTCGCTTATAGTCAGCAACCCAGAAACCATTCCGACCGGTTGTCCAAATTCAACGGTCAGGATCAGTCGTTCCATCTGATACTCGGGCTATGCATGGCCTCCAAGCTCGATAGGTCAAACAGGGGTATTCTTGTCATTTTATAAAATACCAGGGGCAATATCGTAAATTCATATGAATCGAAATCTTTCCGACCCTGTCCGTCCGTAGGTTTCGCCAAGGGCGAACTTCGATGTCGGATAGGCTGTCCACAACCGGAAGTGGGCCCCACAGATGGAGGGGAACAAAAGCTGCCTATCTTTTGGGAGGCTCCGGAATCTAGAGGCTCGGATCCGAGCCTCTAGATCTGCCGAACCTGGATGCACGTGGCAACATCCCATTGGAGGGGAACAAGTTAAAGGAAGATTTTAGGAATTTACTTCTTAGTTCTTCGCGCACACGGAAGATTCGCGGGTGGACTGCGGAGAAATAATAACGAAGGTTGAAATTACGAAACTACCCTTCTCCTTCCCTAGAATTTCCCGTAAGGCTCGCTAGCCCCCGGCGCGTATATGCCAGCTCAAGTACACACGCTACACGTATCATTCGAACCGTTGGATCAAGAATCTACGGATCTGTAGATTGAATATTAACAGAGAGCTTCCATGTTCTCAACCGTTGAATTTTCCCATTTTTGTAGTCATCAGTAAATGAAACTGCCTCTTTATGGTATTTCACCGTTAACGCATTGGGCCCACCTAACTGACGGATTGGATCTCTTAAACATGTTCCATAGACCCACAGAGAAATTGGAATATACTCGCGCGTGGGATTCACAACCGTCCTTTTTTCGTTGGTACGTTGCGTTTTCGCGACTGTACGTGAACAGGGCTTATCCGTCTTTATGCTGAGTCTTTAAGCAAGTGGGGCCCACGTACGGTGGACCACACGTTGATTTGATTGTAATCACGTGATTTTCGGCCATTCATCCACGTAGTTGGTGTTTATATTAATTGTAAATCGTCCATTCCTATACCATTGATTAATGGGTTAGCATCCAAAACCCATGAGATTTCTGGAGCATATCCATTGACATTGGAGCATCGTATCAACGGTCTCGATCACCGAAAAATCAGTCCACATTCTATCCTAATGCATCAGAACCATTAATTCCTCCATGTGCTGCTTTACACGAGGTAAAAGAAAAAAAATAATAACACGGATAAGATGACAAAAATGCCCTTAGGAAAATGATATAAGTGTCAAACAGCCAACGTGGCTTGTGTATTAGACATCTGAGCCGTTGAAAGGTATACCCTATCCCATCTATTCATCTATGCGTGTGGTCGAAAACAATTGAGGAACGATGGATACAACGAACAACTTATAATTACTTAACATAGGCGTGTGGCCCACTTACTAAATCGACAGGGATTATTTTTGAACCAAATGATCTTCAATTTTGGAGCTATGTATTTAACGGATCAGATTTCTTTTAGCATGCTGTGTGTAGACTCAACGGACGGTGATCTTGTGGCCGATGAGAATTTGCATCTCTTAAGAAGGCTATTTTCGTCATAATCCCAAACAAAAGAAATGATTTTTGGGTGGTTATTTCGTAATATCATACAAATGAGGAGGTATTTTCAACAGTAATACATATGCAAGAGGAAAAGGTATCCGGAACATGAGCCAACATGCACGTGCAAACTCGTCTGTGAGCCCAGGAAACATACACTCCAATCCAAACCGTCCAAATGATGAAAAACCTGGTTATAGACCATAGTTTAAAAATCCACAGCCCAACTAATCTAACCACACAATCAGTGGCCATAACAAATGAACGGTTAGAAAGAAAAATGATGAGAAGCCCGAATCCAGCAAGTATACATTTCACTGATTGGTGGCCAGGATCATCCACGTGTCACCTAAACTTTCCCTACTCGAACAATCTTGAGCACTCGATTATTGGGCCATCAAAATCAACGGCTGAGAGGAGTCAAATTCAAAAAAGAAAATTTCATCATCCAATCAATGGGAGTTTTAAACATTCCCCATCTAAACGGGACCCACTCACTACAATGCAATAGAGACACATGATGGTGGGCCAGACAATCAAAGACATTCATGAAATTCCTCAGACAAAAATTTAATAGAAAAATAGAAAATTGGTGGAAAAAAGGGTTGAGAGAGGGAGAGAGAGAAAGGGGTCGGAGCGTGACTGTCAAATCTACATATTCTCTCATATCTTCTCTCTCTGTCTATCTATCTCGCTCTATCTCAGCAGAAGAAAATGTTGCAGATTTCCAAGGTGAGCAAAAAAATCAAAGAAAGAAAAATTCAAAATCCTGTTTTTTCTATCTTAATTTTCATTTCTACTCACTACCCATATCTCAATTTTTTGTATTTTTTCCTACTTTTTTGAAAGATGTTGGATTGGAATACGAAAGTCTCAGATTTTTTTATTTTTTTATTTTATACCTTTTTCAATTAAATGGGCTGTTTTTTTTTTTTTTTTTTTTGCTTTTCTCATATGGGTGTCTGTTGTTCTTCAAGGATATTGGCGTTTTTGTCTGAATCTTCAGGAAAAAGAGGTCCTTTTTTCTGTTTGACTCTTCTTCTTTCGAGGGATTTTTTTTCCCCTTGAATTTCGACAACATTTAATCTCATTTTTTATCATTTAGATGAGTTTTGTAAATGGTTTTTTGTTTTTATTGAAGGATTTGACGATTTTTGTCTTAATCATTGAGAGAAAGGGTGCTTTTTTTCTTCCCTTTTCTACTTTCAGGAGTTTTTTTTTTTTTTTTTTTTTAATCGTGGACTATCTAATGATTTTTCTGAAATTGGTTTTTGTTGAAGGATGCTGACGATTCTTGTCTAAATCTGGGAGAATTTTTCCTTCGCTACTTTGAGGAGATTTTGGTTTTTTTTCTTCTTTTTTAAAAATTCTGTAATTTATAATCTAGTTTTCTTTTTCTTTTTTTTTTTTTTTTAGTAATTTAAATGGTTTCCCTGTAATTGGTTTTTTGTTCAGTTGAAGGATGTTGGAGATTTTTGTCCGTATCCTCTTTAGAAGGAGGATTTTTTTTTTTTCTTGCCTTATCTGCTTTCAGGAGATTTTGCTCTCTTTTTTTAATTATTTAAATTCTACAGTTTCTAATATCATTTTTTAATTTAAATGGATTTTTCAGAGATTGGTTTTTGTTGTCCTTGAAGGAAGGATGTTGGCGATTTTGTCTGAATCTTCCGGAAAAAAGGAGCTTTTTTTTTCTTTCTTGCCTTTTCTTCAACTTTCCTTCTTTTCTTCTTCCAGGAGATTTCGCTTTTTCTTTTTTCTTTGCTCTTTTTCTTTTATTCTTTTTTCTTTTTAGAGTTCTGACAATACCTGGAAGTTCAAAAAATCTCTGCTTTTCTTTCTCGTTTGTTTTTTTATAGCGCTTTCTCTCTTTTCTCTACTTCTGGAATTTCTCTGCAAGCTTCTCCATGTACGGCCGAACATTTGGGCTACTAATTTCGTCCTTTTTTCCTGCTCATACAGAATAAAAAGAGTCATTTTTTCATATTTAAAATGATTTTTTCTTCTCTTTTTTTTTCTCTCATATTTCCGTTTTCTGATTTTTCTTTTCTCTGCCTTTCTTTTGCAGATGTACTCTTCTTCTCCTCTTTTTGTGTGGCATTGACTGGTTTTGTTATGTTGGGGCTGAGATTCTTCATTGAATTCTAGAGTTTGAGATGTCATTTTCTGGAAAAATTGAAAAAAAAAAAAGTGGGCATTTTCTTTTCTGAAAATGGATCTGCTGTTCTGGAATCTCATCTGATCTCTCTGTCAAAGAACATGGAAGCCATGATTTCTGTTCAGGCCTTGTCTCTCATGCCAAAATGCCTGAAATAATGTCTTCTTGTAGGCTTCTTTATGCCTTTTCTTTTCTGCAGGTTGGTTTTAGATGATGGGTTCCCATTTTAAAAAATTGTCTTTTTTTAAGAAAAAAAAAAAAGATGAGATTTGTTGTGGGTGTTTTTGGGACTTGTTTTTAATTACTCTGATTTTTTAAAGCTGTGATCTTGAGTGGTTGTTTTTAGTTTGTTGGTATTTTGGGCCTTTTGTTTTCTTCTCCTTTTTCCCTCGTTTGATATCTATGGAGTGGTTTTGACTGCATTGAGTTTCAGCCTAGAATGTGATGGGTACCTATTAAAATTCTAACCTTTTAAAGCTGTTATTTTGTTGTGGGTGTTTTGCTTTCTGATGTGGGTGTTTTTGTCCCTTTTCAATATCTATGGAGGAGTTGTTTTTTAATCTGCATTGAATTTCACCTTGGAATGGTGATTCAGTTTCTAAAGTTCTCTTATCTCGCTGGGATGTTTTTGCCTTTTCCTCATCTGAGATCTATGGAGGGTTTGATTGCTTGAATTCCCCACCTGAGAATGGCTGAGATTTTCTTGTGGGTGTTTTTTGTTTTGTTCTCTTTCTTGAATTTAATCTGAAAATGTGTTTTGGGTCTTGATGTCTTTCTCATAGGACTGTTTTGAATGGACTGGATTTCATGTGAACATGTGATGTGGACCCCACTTAGAAATCTCTATTTCTAAAGCTGTGATCTATTTGTGTTGTTATTGGATTTTTCAGGACTGGTTTTGATTGGATTATTATTTTTTTTCACCTGAAAATGGAGGGGGATACATTTTCAGGCCTTGGCAATGGAGCCCAAGTAGATCACAAGGTCTTACAGACCTTCCAAAACAGCTTTGTTCAGGTCCAAAACATCTTAGATCAGAACAGGCTTCTGATCAATGAGATTAACCAAAACCACGAGTCGAAGATCCCTGACAACCTCAGCCGAAATGTGGGCCTGATCAGGGAGCTGAACAACAACATCAGGAGAGTTGTCGATCTCTACGCTGACCTCTCCTGCTCCTTTGCGAAGTCTATGGAGGCCTCATCCGAGGGGGACTCCGATGGGACCTTGAGATCAGATGGGAAGCCCGGCCAGAAGAGAATTAGGCCAGGATAGGGATCCAGCTTCCTTCGTAAATGCATTGATTCTTTGACAAAGTGGAGACGGAAATCATCGTGACGATGTTAATGGCGCAGTTAGAATCGGAATTGGGATTTGAAAAGATTATGTAACTTTGTATCAGTAGAACTGTAATTCGATTCGAAAAGATGTTTCATTAGCCAGGAGTTAGAAATAATAGGTAATTTTCTTGAGCTGTATCTTCAATGTGTAACTTCTTCAATCTCACTGAAACCAATCTTGCTTGTGCCTTGTACCAGCATTCCGCCACAATGTTATTGTATTGTTTCGATTCCTATTGATGGATTCTTGGGTATTAAAGGTGGTTTTTTTTAAAAAAAATCTAGTTTGAGTATTTGATCAATGATTCATGGGTCATTCGAAATTTTGAGGTGTAATCAAACAGATTGCTAATGTGCTAGCAGAAACAGATGGATTCTTTTGCTGCCAGCATTGTTTCATTGCTGAAATGGTTGAATTGTGATTTTAGTTCTTAATTTTTCAAATGATGGTTTGCGGGTCTTTTACATTTTTTGTTGTGTGATCTACAGATGGGAATGTGTCTGAGGGAAACCAATTCTGATGCTTCTGTTTTACCTATGGATATTTCAAGAGGTTTGCTTCAATTGGGATGTGTTGCTGTAGAGTTTGAAAATCTGTTTTGGGGTCTTAAATTTTGTCAATTCGATAGTCCATGGGCCATGTGCTTTTTCATGGTGTCATTGACCAATGAAAATGCGCCGACGAGCCAATCTGGACTGTTGATTTTGAGAGTACTTGTTGCTACAACAGGCATTGTTCTATCTGATAATTGAGCTGATTTTGAGATAGTTGTTGCTCCAACAGGCATTGTTCCATCTGTAATTGAGCTTCCAACCCCACCTTTTCTTGTAGCCGAAAAGTTCGGAAATCTTTCTGATTTGGGTCTTTACCATTTTCTCAATCTGGTTCTTCTATCACTCTCTCTCTCTCTCTCTCTCTCATCTGATTCCCTTGTGCTGTCTTTCATCTTAAAAAGAACTGTACCTCTCTCTCATTTTAATGCCTGGTAAGTTGGTGATTTTTTATTTTTTTTTCCGAAGATGATTAGAACATGTGAGAAAAAAGCAACCCAAAGAGTACATTTTTGTGGTCCTCAATCACGCACCACAAGACTAGAATCTCTCGTAAGATGGAGACTGAGTTTTTTGACCATTTGTTTTGTTCTAGCCAATGTCACTCTCCTGACCTTGATTGGAGAGAGAAAGCGAGAAGGGGTCACAAATGTCGGTGACTCATGCCACACATTTAGAGCGATCCAGACCATCCAAATTTCTGGCCCAATCGTGGATTGAGCATAACCCAAAACTCACACTACAGAGTTGGCACAAACCTTCTCATTGCACCCCTCCGATTTGGACTGCTTGCTATTTTATTTTTAATCACCTATTTTAATAAGTTCTGATTGAATGGTTAGAATGAAGGAATTCTATAACAGTGACCATAATGACCACCACCATTACCTTTACAATACGGTATATAACAGTTATTACAGTCTCTCTCTCTCTCTCTCTCTCTCTCTAGTCAAAACATATTTGAAAAACCTGCATCCATTCTATAATGGACCGATATGGAGTTGTTATGGCATCGGTTCTATAATGGACCGTTATGGCCGTTATGGAGTCGTTATGGCATCGGTTCTATAATGGACCGTTATGAGGGTTGTAACGATCCCGTAATATGTAACAGTTTCCATTATTATCTTTATGTAACGGCCTTTATTGCCTTATAACAACCTTTACAGCACACCATGGTTAGAATTATTTGTAGGTAATTCTTGTCAAACCACTACCGTCCATAATGCGTTTAGAATTTTTGAAAACCAATATGAGAAATCAATTTCTAAGTATCAGACATTGACAAAACTTCGAACAAAGCTAAGATAAATCAAACCGTATAAATTCAATTATATCCTGGAGTCTAGCCTTGAGATCTATTCATCTATGGCCCAGATCCAGACGACCCACCACTAATTAATCAAGATAACCGCAACTTAATAAAGATCTACTTAAATCTAACATAACTAATAATTTAAATCTTGACTATCCCACACACCTAAACTAAATTGACTGAGTAGCTCTTTTGGCCTAAAATTAATAATTTAGGATGATTAGGACTTAATCACCATTTTCATAATTATGAATAAGTCACACAATAGCTCATCAAAATACTTATCATCATGCACAAGAAATCTCACTACTTAATTCATTTCAAAAATGCCATGATTATTCAAACAAGCTCTACACCGCTCGTTAGTGGGCCACAAAACACAAAGCTATAGAAAGACGTTCATCGTAATGGGTTTGACGTCCAGCGTAAGACATTAAGCCAATATCATGTCTTAAATCGTTCAACTAGTGCTTGCAAGGCGAGCACATTGGTTGTGTGAATGCCCTTTAAAACTGTCAAGAACTTAAGTTAATTGTGCATGTCACATCTTTGCTAAAGTAATGAATTTCGGACTGTTAGATCATGATCCAATTAAGGGTACTAATCTAAATTAATATCCTACAAATATATGTATAGTTGCGACCCCGATTGATGATCGATAACTGTTGAACTAACTTTTGATTATAGATGTCGATCGTCACATCCAAACTGCGCAGTGATCAAAGTCTTGTGTAGATCATCATTAGAGACAACTATCCTACATTGTAGATCAACCTGTACATCCTCTAGTGGACCCCAAAAGTTAGAATTAACTTTTCAAATGGCTATAATAGTAAATAACCAAGATTTGGAGAGCCCCCTCTTCCCATACAAATTTGCCCTAGAAAATTGGAGAGAGAGAGAGAGAGAGAGAGAGAGAGAGAGAGAGAGAGAGAGAGCGAGCTTGGGTTTGGGTTTGAGTGATTCTTATTCTTAGGGAGATGACTACTACAACATAACCAAAGATCTTCTTAATCATCTGCCGAATTTACCCCTACGTGCAATCGAAGATAAGATTTATATCCAATCTTTTGATTCTATAATCTAGTTGGAGTTTTTCTTTATTATTAACGGTATTTACTTGTTTTGCATAAGGAATTAATGTTTTTTTCCCAAAAACCCTAACTTTAGCACGATAAAATTGCATAACCCTCTTCTAAGGTGCAAACAATTCTTTTAGATTTCCTTTTATCAACACTTTATAGGGTTAGATAATGAATTTTTTTAATATAATTTTTAGGATTTCATATGTTATTTATGTTTATATTATTTTATTATTGTATATCTAATGTTATTTGAAGTTGGTAGCTAACATGTTTGATGAAATACCTGAATAAGATGAAATTTTTATTGTTAGATCTCTTGTGTGCAAATTAATAAGCGATATTGATATACTTTGGATTGTATTGATATATATATTGAATTGTACCAATTCATACATATGTTCGGTCAATGCACCCTATTGTGGTATTAAGTTGCTTCGTGATTATATTTATGTATTTGATAATCTAATTTATAGTTGTGTAGATTGAGCCCTAACTTATATGGTAAACTGAAGTTGAACACGGACGACCAACGATAGTTGGAGCTACACGGGATGCTTTGCAATCAATGCAGATTTTGTTTGAAGTCCTCCGTTGTCGATCGGATCAGTCCAATGCATGGCTGGATCATTCGATCCTAAAAGATTCATGAGTCGGGCATGGTGGTATGAAACACCATATCTGAGTTATCGGCCTATGCATTATTGTAACAGCCCGGCCCCAACAGTAAGATATTGTCTGCTTTGCCCGAAGGCGCACAGATTTGTTATCGGGGCTAGCCCATGGCTCGCCCAAAAAATGCGTTTTACCATTGAAGGCCGAAGCCCCACTTATAACCTAGATCGACAGGCATTCCCTTTCCGATGTGGGATGAGCGCACTACCCCCGACCAACTGAAACGCTATTTTCAAAGTCCGACCGATCCACATAGGGACCAGGATGACAACCCACGCTCAGACCACAGCCCGGCTAGGCAGACACCCACCCCCCTCGGGAGGCAGAGCGCCCCCACTCTGATACCATTTGTAATAGTCAGGCCCCAACAGTAAGATATTGTTCGCTTTGTCCGAGGGTGCACGGATTTGTTCTCGGGACAATATTGTGTCCTTGGGTGAGGCGTTACAGATGGTATCAGAGCGGGGGCGCTCTGTCTCCCAAAGGGGGGTGAGCGCCTGCCCAGCCGGGCTGTGGTCCGAGCGTGAGTTGCATCCGGGTCCCTGTATGGATCGGTCGGGCTTTGAAAATAGCGCTCCAGCTGGTCGGGGGTAGCGTGCTCATCCCACATCGGAAAGGGAATGCCTGTTGATCTGGGCTATAAGTGGGGCTTCGGCCTTCAATGGTAAGACGCGTTTTGGGACTAGCCATGGGCTAGCCCCAAGAACAAATCCGTGTGCCCTCGAGGAAAGCGGACAATATCTTACTGTTGGGCCGGGCTATTACAATTGTTGACATACCTGCCATATTAGGTTAAAAAAAATAAGGTGGTGAGCCCGCCGTATTGGTACAAAACTGGGTGACAAGCCTCCCAGTAATGACCATTAAGCACTAGTGAAGGCCATAAGCCTATTGTATTATTAATGGAATTGATGTCGTGACATCGCTTCATTTGTATTTGGGTGACGGCCCTTATATTATTTATAGTCGTCCTTGGGTGACGAATCATTAAATGAATCGAGGGACACAGGTGAGGAACTGATACAACTATATCAAACTTCGTGATTCGGTTAGATTCGTGATAAAATTGTGGTGCTCTAACTTACCAATACCTCGTGATTAGATTCGCCTAATCATGCATATCTAGACATTTATAGCATTGTGGCGAAATGTGTTGGAATTGCTATAATGAGGAAGTGTTGGAATTGTGAGGAATAGGAACATGCATTTGCTTATCATGACACCCATGCAATTAATAAATTAAATTAGGAAATTGTTTGTTTTGTTATACTGTTATTACTTGTACTTGATTGTGTTGATTTGATATGTAGCTTAAAAAATTGTACCATTGGATTGGATAATTACTCTCATCCAGGACGGTGTTTTAAAACACAAACTAGATAATATTATTGATACAAGTATAATCAAGATCTTAGACAAGCAGGCATAAACCGGCTTGTACCATTATCGTGATGTTTTTTAAACGTTAGGCGAAAGAAAAAAAAAAAAAAAAAAAAAACTTACCGCGGTGGAATCTGTAGTTTAGATATGTTGATTTTATATTGTGGCTTATGTAGTTTCCTTTTGAATGGACTTCACTTTTGGTATGATATATGTTGATGCAAAAATCTGGTTGACCCTCTGCAGACCTTCGAGCACCTGCACAAGAAGAAGACAATGGAGACCCTGGCTAGAGCAGGGGACCCTCCGATGCCAAAGTCAGGCTAGGAATCGGGGTCTTACAGTATTGAGGAGCTTGGATGAGAAATTTGTGCGTACCTTTTAGATGATGGAAGCTTCCTTTTATAGTCAAGCAGAGAGCGTTTAATCGTAGGAGGATTCTTCTCCCGATCTCGTTTAATCGTGAGAGGATTCTCCTCCCTAGGATCACGGACATCGGGTGGCATCCGTCCGCGATCTTCGTCCCGATCCCGCAAGCTTCGGGATCGGGGATCTTATCCCAAAATGTTCGGGACGAAATCCGGTTTCACGCTGTCCTTCTAGCTAGTTCTGTTAAGAGGGTCGGCCCGATGCATCCTCGGGTTACTGGTTCTTCGTCCGAGGCGAGTTAACTTTTTTGTCTCGGTTCATAAAGTTATTGACCCTGCCTCGGATCTGACGCTCCGTGCCTCGGATCCGACGTAGTGCCTTCTAAGCCGAGGCACCAGGTCCGAGTCTTCGGACTTGGTATTTTTGTCCCCAACAGTAAGCCCCCTTACTCCGTGTGTCTCACGTGACACTCAGGAGTAACAAATTGTGAGTCGGTTCATGACCTGGTCCGAGGCACTAAGTACATTTAATGCATCCTGTGCTGTCTTTGATAGGAGACGATTCAGTTTCTGACAACGCATGCGCCGGCAACCGTCAAGTCGCTCATCCTGCCAATAAGGGTTGGACACGTAGCTAGGGCGTTATTGTCGTCGGACGTGCGCCACGTGTCGAGCCAGGGAGTCGATGCAGGCGTCGAATCATTACCTCATTAATTACTTCCGGCGTACGGCAATCTTATAAAAGGGTAAGGGCCCCGCATTTCAAACTACTATTGTCGTTCCCGCTTTTCATTTCTTTTGGAGCTTTTCCGGCCTTCGGTCTTTCCTTTCCTTCCTTCCTCTTTCTTGGTCGATCTCTCATGCACCCTTCGCCATTTCCGTTTTCTCCTCCTCCTTAGGTGAGTCTCTCCTTCCTCTTTACTTAGTGATAATGGCGACTAGGGGTTCCCAAAGTCCCCAGGAAGGAGTTTCCGGAGATGAAGGCGAAGCGCAACGTTTTTGGAACGTTGCGGAATCGCCTTCTTTATTAACGGAGATGGCAGTTGATGCTAATGCTTGCATTTCTCTCTCGAGCGGGTCACTTTGAGGCTACGGCAGAGCGCCCTGCTCCTGTTAACCCTTCTCGGGTGGATCTTCTTTGATAACCCGTCCGGAAGGCCCAATTGTCCAAGGGGCATGGAGGAAGAAGAGGAAGAAGAGGAGGAAGAAGAAGAGATAGTGATGGTGAGAGAACCTCTAAGTCGGTTCCTGTCGATAAGTCGGCGTGCGTGCAAGTCCGAGGGAGAAGGATCGGGGATGACCTAAGCGGGCGGTTCCTTCGGTTCTAACCGAGGCGGATTTAGACAGATCCGAATCGGGTATCATATCCCCGAATCGGTTATCACTTATCTCCCTCGTCCGAGCCACCGCCGGATCATCCTCCTCCCGGGGCGCGCGATTTACCAAGTCTCGATGCAATGTGGCTTGCGTCCGCCCTTCAACCCATTGTCCGGGAGTTTTATCCCGACCGGATTGCACCTGGGCAAATAGTTCCGAATGGGTGGAGGAACTTACTCGGGTGTGCAGCGATCGTGGCCGAGATGGAACACCGCCGTTATCGGGCCGACGAATTCCTTCATTTATACCAAGTGCGCGTGAATCCAAACTATCCCGCTTTTACGTCTTCGGCCGTTGGCGGGCGGAGGCGGCTCCCTAATAACCGACCCTCCCACTTCTAACAAACACCGGAGAGAGCGTTGGTTTTGGGCCCGTGGCCGTTGGGAGTCGGCCGAATCCGGTCCTACGAGGCTCGTGTCCCTCGGTCGTTTCAAAGAGCAGTGACCCGCTCTCCTTTCTTGCCCTTCTTTTTTTTTTTTATACTATACCGAGTCTCGACGAGCTTGTGTCGACAGACATCCCCAAGAAGCGCAAAGCTCGGTGTTGCTTCGGCCGGATCAAAGAGTTGAGGAAGCTTGATCCGGCAGATAGGTCCTGGAAAGTGCTTTTACAGCCGGAGCGTCTTCACCTCGCAGTCTAGACTCGGCCGTCACAGGTAATTGAGAATGTACCTTTGTGTATCTTCTGACTTTTCCCTGACTCGAAATCCTTTCTTTTTCTTTTATTTCAGATTTGCCTGAAGCTCGTCCTCATTTGCGGATTGTTCCCGAGTCAGCCCCCTCTGAGGCAGCCCCTTCCGAGCCGACCCCCTCCGAACCGGTCCCTTCAAAGATGACCGGGGCTCGTCCTCCTCCTAGGATGATTTCAAAGTTGAAGGCTCCTCCACGATCAGTTCTCCTGTCAGAGCCTCGGCCGCTGAAGAGACAGAGAATGGTACGGAAGGAAAAAGAACCTGTGGGTTCTTCTGCTCCCCCTGTTGTCGTAATTTCTGACCCGGAGGAAAGGGTGGAAGTGACGGCGACCACGGCCTCGGAACCTCAGGCGGCACCCGACTCGAACACATTTCGACGGAGGTCCCGAGGGGAGGAAGAAGTTAGGGCCGCATCTTCCGGGGGGAGGAAGAGACGAGGACCGCATCCTCGAGAGGGAGGAGACGAGTCAAGAGGGGCCGTCCGTATTGCGAAGGTGGTATCGGGGATGGTTCCCCGGGCCTTAGCCCATGGGAGCGAGAAAGAGTTCATCGGCCTCTACAACGCCCTTCGTCGCAAAACCGTTGGTCATGCGGCACGGGTGCTTTTTGAACTCGCTCCTTGCTTGGTCAAGGCGCAAGAAGGAATTGTCTTCGACCCATCGGTGCCGCAGACCCTTCCGTCTAAGCCGAAGGGCGTCGTGAAGAGGCCGAAACTCGGCCGGATTTTGATGGCGGAGGCGGCCCTCGCCCGAAAAGCCGCCGAGGACGCGAAAGCGCAGGCGGCTTTCTCCAGAGAGCCCTTGAAGAAACGCAAGTCGAAGTTAGTGGGTATCGGTTCTTCTTTCCAGGGCGAAGAGGAAACCCGACGAGTTCTCACACCCATGCTTGCTTATGCGGACGACTTAGCTCGAGCTAAGCATGAGGCGGCGGGGCTTATCCAAACAGGCCAACGAGAAGACTCAGGGAGGCCGAGAAAGCGAGGGATCAAGCCGTCTGTGCATTTCTTGAATCCGAGGAGTTCGAGGATGAGAGGATCGCTTGTTTCAAAGCGGATTTCTTGAATGCATTAAGGAGATAAAGAAATCTTTTCCCGACCTTGATCTCTGGAAATTGAGGGTGGAGCCTTGGAATCTGAGAATCGGATGCCGCCGAAATCACCGGTGGGGAAGAGGTCGGCATTTGTGAGAATGCTGGCTGGGACCGCTCCGACCGTACGGAAAGTAACCTGGGGCCCCTTATAAGTTTTTTTTTTTTTTTTTTTTTTTTTTTTTTTGTACTCGGATGTGGTCGATGAATGAATAGAAAACACTTTTTAGTCTTATTTGACTCGGCATTGATCTTGCTTCATTCAGAGTTTTTACATTGAGTACTGAGTTAAGGATAGTAAATCTTGAGATGTTCAGCGTTCCACGGATGAGGCAGCGATTGCCCGTTTAGATCTTCCAATTGGTATGTTCCTGGCCGGATGGTACCCGAGACAATGTAAGGTCCTTCCCAGTTTGGTCCTAATGTGCCCGACCCGATGTCCTTAGTATTCGGAAATACTTTTCGGAGAACCATATCTCCCATCCGAAATCGTCTGATCTTAACTCGGGCATTGTAAAACCGTGCCACTTGTCATTGTCGGGCTTCTGTACGCAGTCGTGCTAATTCCCTTCGCTCGTCCAGGAGGTCGAGTCCGAGTGCGAGGAGTTCTTCCTTTTCATCTTCGTCGAATGAAGTGATTCGGGCCGAAGGCAGGCCGATTTCAACGGAGTGACGGCTCCGAACCGTAAGCGAGTGAAAAGGAGTTTCTCTCCGTGGCGGTTCGGGCCGTGGTTCTATGCAGGCCCAAAGAATTTTCGGGAGCTCTTCCGCCCACGCTCCTTTGGCTCTGGCCGAGCTTTGTCCGAAGATGCCGCTGACAATCTTATTAACCGCCCGACTTGCCCATTAGTTTGAGGGTGATGAGGTGAGGAATAGACGTTTCGATTCTCGAGGTTGTTGCACATTTCGTGAAAACTCCCGTTGTCGAATTGTTTTCCATTATCCGTAATAATGGTATGGGGTACTCCGAACCGACAGATAATGTTTTTCCGCACGAACTCGGTGATCTTCTCGCTCGGTATTTTGGCTAATGGTTCGGCCTCGGCCCATTTCGTGAAATAATCCACCGCTACCACGGCGAACTTGGTTTGACCTTTTCCCATCGGGAGTGGACCGATGATGTCAATACCCCATTGTGCAAAGGGCCGTGGGACCACTCATTGGTGTTAGCGCTTCGGGGCTCGTCTCGGGATTGCGGCCGAATCGTTGACATTTGTCGCATTTTTGGATGAGCGTGCGGCGTCGTGTTGAATAGTGGGCCGAGTATCCCCGTCGTAAAACCTTGTGGGCGAGAGACCTTCCTCCGGAATGGTTTCCGCATTCCTTCATGGACTTCTCGTAATACGTAATTCGCCTCACCGGTGTGAGGCACCGAAGCAACGGAGCGTAGTATCCTTTCTTATAGAGGGTATCGTTGAGTATGGTGTAACGGAAGCTCGGAACTTGAGTCGTCGGGCCTCGACACGATCTTCGTGTAGTTCTCCCTTGTCCGTATTGGCGATTGGATCCATCCAGATGGTTCCGAGTCGATGGCATTGACGGCCTTAGTAATCCCTTCATTAATGCTTGGTTTATCGACGTATTCGACGGGGACGACTGGGTATGTCATCTTCATCGGCAGAGGCGAGCTTTGCTAATAGGTCGGCTTTGCCGTTCTCCGTACGAGGGATCCGAGTGACCTGACAAAGTTGAAATCCATTGATAAGTTCTGTCGCTTTCTCCATGTACGCTTTTAACTGGTCTTTCCGTGTCTGATATACTCCTGTCACTTGATTAACGACCAATTGAGAATCGCTGAACACACTTAGATGCGTGACTCCCATGCTAGCTGCGAGTCGGAGACCGAGCAACAATGCTTCATATTCACTGTGTTGTTCGAGGCTTGGAATCCAAGTCGCAAGGCATATTGTATGTAAGTATGATCGGGGGTTTCTAGTACAATCCCAGCCCCACTTGCCTTGGAGTTGGAAGAGCCGTCGACAAATAGTTTCCAGGGAATTGGGCAGGGTAGGGGAGGCGTAGCGGCCGCTGCAGGGGCGATGACATCTGTCGGCATATCATCGACTGGGAGATCATTTGGTGGGGTTCCATCGACAATGAAATCAGCAACGGCTTGTCCTTTGATTGCCGCCTTCGGCTTGTACTTGAATATCGAACTCACTCACTCGATAGCCCATTTCGTGAGTCGGCTCTAGCTTCGGTTTCTCAGCAAACTTGGCGAAGAGGTAGATCGGTCATCACGATTATAGTATGGGCATGGAAATACGGCTGAGTCGGCGAGAGGAAGTTATTAGTGCCAAGGCTACTTTTTCCAAGTTTGGGTATCTTGTTTCTGTGGCAATAATGCTTTCTAACGTAATATACCTAAGAAATGCTTTCCTTCTGATTCTCGTATCAAAGCCGAGCTAATCACAAGGCTCGGATCTTGCTAGATACAGGAGCGGGGATTCGCCTCAATCCGGTTTTGATAAGAGAGGCGGGGAACCGAGATATGATTTTAATTGTTGAAACGCGCTTCGCATTCTTCCGTCCATCTTATTGTTTGTTGTCCTTTCAACCGCTTGAAGAAAGGGAGACACTTATCCGTGGCTCGGATAGAACCGATTAAGTGCCGCGACCCTTTCCCGTCACCTTTGGATGTCCTTAATGGTTTTAGGGATTCCATTTCGACCAAAGCCTTTATCTTCTCGTGGTTTGCTTCTATTCCTCGCCGACTAACCAAGAAGCCGAGGAACTTTCCGAGCTCACCCCGAAAGCGCATTTATTCGGATTTAACTTCATCCGATACTTCCGTAGGATGAGAAACATTTCTTCCAGGATCATTTACATGATCATCGCGTGTATACTTTTGACAAGCATGTCGTCGATGTATACTTCCATGGTTCGACCTATAAGCCGAGCAAAGATTTTGTTAACTAATCTTTGATAAGTTGCACCTAAGACATTCTTCAAACCAAATGGCATCACTCAGTAACAATAAAGACCTTTGTCGGTGACAAAGGTAGTTTTTGATTTATCATTTTGATGCATTACAATTTGATTATATCCCGAATACGCATCCATGAAGCTCGGCTCATGTCCCCGTATTATCTACTAGTGATCTCTATCCTCTAAGCGGAAAGCTATCCTTTGGGCAGGCTTTATTTAGGTCAATAGTCGATCTGGACTCGCCACTTCCCGTTGGACTTTTTACCAAAGACGACATTCGCCACCCATTCTGGATAGTGTATTTCTTCTATGAAATTGGCCTGACGAGTTTGTCGACTTCTTCTTCAATGACGGCATATCGTTCGGGGCGAGCGGTGTCGCTTCGTCGGATCGGTCGAAAAGACGGGTCGACGTTGAGTCGGTGGGTCATCACCGATGGGTCAATCCCCAAGCATATCGTCATGGCACCAGGCGAATACATCGGCGTACCTGCGGAGTAGGGCTATCAGCTTATCTTTCAAGAGGGACTGTAGAGACGAGCCAATTCGTACTGTCTTTGATGCATCTGTCTCGACCAAGGGGACTGGGATGAGGTCTTCAACCGGCTGTCCTCGTTCATGACTCTCGCCCCGAGGGTCCAACGATTCAATCGTTGAGACGTCGATTGGATTTTTGTCGGCCGATCCTTTCACGGCTATCATGTAACAACGCCTTGCATCTTGCTGATCTCCTTTGACAACTCCTACTCCCGACTCGGTCGGGAATTTTAGTGAGAGATGATATGTGGATACCACGGCCTGAAGGAGACTTAGAGAGGGTCGGCCGAGTATGGCGTTGTATACTGAAGGTTGATCGACGACCAAGAAATCCACCATCATCGTCTTCTGATGTGGGGTACTGCCGGCAGTGAGTGGCAGCGAGACAATTCCTTCAGGCAATACTTGCCCCCCGGAAAATCCGATTAGCGGGGTCCGAACTGGACGTAACATAGATCGTTCGATTCCCATTTTATTGAACGCCTGAGTAAACAACACGTCAGCAGATGACCCCGTATCAACGAGTATCCGGAACACTTTCCGATTGGCGATAGTCAGAGTGATAATCAGTGCGTCATCGTGGGGGTGATAGATACCTCGGGCGTCTTCCTCTGTGAACGAAAGACAATATTTTTCCCTTTTCCTCTCTTTCAGCGGCCGCCCTATGACCATAAGCTCGGTATCTGGCTGACTAAGTTTTCTTGCATGGTTCTTTCTGGCGTTGTTGGAGTCGCCCGCCTCGCGCGGACCACCGATAATTGTCCGGATTTCTTCCATCGGCTGATTCTCGGTCGGGCGTCCCTCGCTTCCGCGGCTTTAACCACATGCTCTTTGAGTCGGCCGTCCTTTATGAGTCGCTCGATTTCTTCTTTTAGATGACGGCAATCACTGTGTTATGCCCATGATCACGATGATAGTGATGATTTATCCTTATCCCGCCGATTAGGATTGCCTTTGAGCTTATTGGGCCGTGAAACGAAACCTTCGCTTTTGATTTCCATCAATACCGCTCCCGAGTTTTGTTCGGGGGTATATGTGGAAAAAGCGCGATCCGGTCGTTTTCCCCGATCTTCGCTCATTATGCGCTTGATCATCCTTGCGTTTCTTTCCCCGGTCCGAGTCGGCTTCCTTTTGACCAACTCTTTGACCGAGGTTTTAGTTTCACGCAGATTCGCGTTTCTTCGGCGTTGGCATACTTATCCGACCGTGCCATAAACTCGCTGTGAGTGTCGGGCGGAGTTTTGTCTAAAGATGCCGGAATGGCTTATCTTTAACTCCTTGCATGAGCGCATTGAGAGCCGTTTCTTCCGAATGTTTCCGAACCCGAAGGGATTCAAATTGAAGCGCTTTATGTAATCTTTCAGTTTCTCTCACTTCCGAACTATGTTGTTCGGATGTGCGGGGGCTTCAATTTCTTTTTCCCGCCGATGAAGTTCGTCGGGAAGGCGTCGCTCGACTCACCGAATGAGCTAATGGACTTTGGCTTCAACTGTTTGAACCACAGTCTAGCTACATCGGTCAATGTAAGAGAAAAGGCCCGACACATCACCGCATCCGAGGCGTCATGGAGCTCCATATATGTTCTGAAGCATTCGATATGCTCCGTTGGGTCGGTTTTGCCGGTGAAGGGAGTGATTTGAGGTAACCGAAACCTCTCGGGCAACCGAGCCGCCATTACCGAGTCCACAAAGGGGGACGCCTTTGCCTCGTATCTGGTTGGATGCATATTTCGACTATGCTTCATATCCGCCATTTCTTTCGCCATTTCTTCCCGCACTTCTCTTTAAAGTTTTGAATATCGGCTTTCCACGGTTCACTACTTTCTCCGTGCCTTCTTCTTCGAGGTCGGATGCGCCTTCTTCGTTCTATTTCGTGCCGAAGGTCGGTTGGGGGCAGAGATGCATTAGCCGACTGCGCTGGAGTTGGCTCGGCCGGTTCAGGGACGCCTTGGTGTTGGCTCGGCCGAAAAGACTGTGGTGCAGAAAGTTGAGGATCAGCCGCAGCAGTCGGTACGTGTGCCGTTTCTCCTTGAGGAGGCGGGAGTGGCTGCATTTGCCGCTGATACATTCGCTCTAACATCTGCTTCATCATATTCATATCAGATCGGATTTCTTGGACCTCCTGATCCAACCGCCCATCGTTCCGACCTCGCTGATTGTTGCTCGTTCTGGTCGCTCCTCGTTGGCGGTTGGCAGGTAGGTTTTGGACTGCGGGGACCGCGACTGGACCTGTTGGCCCCGTAGTCGCGATCTCATTTAGATCTTCTTCTGGGACCGTCCTTCTAGTCATCACCATGGGATGCAACAAAGGAATATGGGATGGCTTTCTTGTACGTTCCCACAGACGGCGCCAAACTGTTGATGCAAAAATCTGGTTGACCCTCTCCGACCTTCGAGCACCCGCACAAAGAAGAAGACAATGGAGACCCGGCTAGAGCAGGGGGACCCTCCGATGCCAAAGTCGTGCTAGGAATCGGGGTCTTACAAGATTGAGGGAGCTTGGATGAGAAATTTGTGCGTACCTTTTAGATGATGGAAGCTTCCTTTTATAGGCGCTAGAGCGTTTAATCGTAGGAGGATTCTTCTCCCGATCTCGTTTAATCGTGAGAGGATTCTCCTCCTAGGATCACGGACATCGGGTGGCATCCGTCCGCGATCTTCGTCTCGATCCCGCAGCTTCGGGATCGGGGATCTTATCCCAAAATGTTCGGGACGAAATCCGGTTTCACGCCGTCCCTTCGGCTAGTTCATTAAGAGGGTCGGCCCGATGCATCCTCGGTTACTTGGTTCTTCGTCCGAGGCGAGTTAACTTTTTATCTCGGTTCATAAAGTTATTGACCCCGCCTCGGATCTCGACGCTCCGTGCCTCGGATCCGACGTAGTGCCTTCTAAGCCGAGGCACCAGGTCCGAGTCTTCGGACTTGGTATTTTTGTCCCCAACAATATATTTTGATTATTAGTCACATATTTATGAATTTATTTATCTATACTTGACTTTTCATACCGGTAATTTAAAGCTACTTTGATAAGTAACCGTAGGTGAAATGTTAATCGAACAACATAAGCACATGCAAACTTGTCCGCATATAATTTTACTACGTTCACTCTCGAAAACTTAAGATTGGAGTCGTCGTTCTCGAGTACCAAGCTTCGAAACATGAAAATAGCATTACCCACTCACACACTGTAGCAGAACTATCTAGACCGTTCAAATCATTGATCCAATCATGGATCCTGCCCACCCAAAAACTCACGCTAATGAATTTGCACAAACCACATTACTCCCTCATCATTGTTTCATTTTTGACCATCCATTTCTATAGTCGCCAATCAGACGGCCAGGATCATCAGATAAGCACTGCTTTCAAACAACCTTCAATCCACACTGTGCCCCATTTTGGATGGTCCAGATAGCACCACGTGTTTGCCATATACAAGGAAGATGAGGCTGATAATGATCTAAAAAAACAAAAGGCATTGGAATCACGTTGCCAGACAAATCCATGAACATGACATCCAACATACGGACAAAGGGCCCCAAAAGGTTCCTCCGTAGAAGGAAATACATCGGCCTTATCCTTTCATTGATACGTTATCTACTTTTTCTTTCCTTTTCCCTTCTCACAATCAACGGTACGTCTATTCAATGCGTGAGGTGGGGCCCACATCTGATACCTAAAAGAGATGGGCCCACCATGAAGATCACCATATTAGAAAATCAGGATGATCTGACCGTTAGATCTATCATATTGTACGTCTATTCAAATCGCCGGTGGGCCTAATTTAAACCGTTGATTCTTTTGACCGTTGGATGATCGGACCGACCTATTTTCTTTTCATGGATCAGTTTGCATGGACACCTGATTGGTTGGTAGATGGACTAATTAGTTGGAGGTGAGTAGAAGAGTTGTATTATATTACAATGGATGTGGATAGATGGACATCAAATCCAAACCATCCAGGAAGTGGGCCGAACTAGTTGTGGGGGAAATCTTACGAAAATCACGCCGACTGGATGATTGCCATTATAAGTGAAGGCCTAAAGGAAATTAATCAACAGTCCAAATTCAACCATTAAGTATCGGTTAGGATCATCCAACGGTTGTGATTGCAGGTTATACACCCATCCAAGTTGGGCCACAGTATATGAACGGTTTGGATTGAGGTATACACGTTCCATATGTGCAATCTAGCTGTCGCATGAGTACATCATTACGGTACTCTACCAGCTTATGGTAGAATTCCCCTAATAAATAATTCCCCTTTAAGAAACTGGCTTTTCTTGTTGATGATTCCCTGCCCTTTTCTCCAAATTGATTGTGCAGTTGCCTTAGGTGGGCCATCTCACTGATTTGTATTTATTATTATTTTATTATTTTCTGCAGTTAGGAAAAAGACCCACATGGCTGTTTTCTCTAAATAAGTACTTTCTAGGCTGGATTTTAATTATGCTGATCTTGGGTCTTATTCCTATCCGTTGATATTTTGATTACATTGAGGAAGGTGGGCCAGATCTATTTTCAGCGATGTTAACCACCGTTGGATTAACATGGCACTATTATTTGTCTGCCTGAGGAATTATATAATGTTCTGCCAGTGCATGGTGGATTTGTACACTCTTCACGTGGTATGTTACTCAATCTAGACCGTCCAAATAGTGGGTCATTGTGGAAATCCAAACTTACACTAATAAGACGATCATGACCATCTAATTGGTGGTCATCAAATGAACAGCTGATAAGAAAGAAAGAAACTGGTCTAAATTCAACTATGGTTAGGATTGTACGGTCAGAGTATTTTTGGTTTTGTATCATTAGGGGGCCTGTGATTTGGACGGCTTGGATTGCTAGTTTGTAGTGAGATATATATAGTTCCTCTTTTCTTGTTCACCTTGTTCTAGAGGTTGATATCAACACCCGTCCTGAGAAATACATACACCTTTTTTCTACTTATAAAAGGACATCAGTACAACTTTGTACTATTGTATTGTACCAAGTCATGCATGCTGTGATGCTTCATACACATGCACTTCAAATTTACATGTGTTATGCATCTAATTTAAATCGAACCGTTCAAATCAGGGACCACTCTACATATGATGAGTAGTCCCAGAAACAGATTGACCGAATGATGCTGACCTCTGATTATTTGCATGTTGAATTTGGACCTTTAACTACTTCTCATTTTTATCCGTGATGGCCACCAACGGCCATTTTAGAACATTAGTTCAGGGTAACATATCAAGTGGGACCCACAACCTAAACAGTTCAATTTCTTAGATCCATATTCCACGTGTACAATATCGTGCGCACGTGTATGAACTATGACATACTCTGCCAGAGCATCAAAGTTTTCTCTCCAGAATGGCTGGGTGTGGGTGGCCAGGTGGGTGTATTTATCAATCTTGATGGGTGTAATGTAAATGGTAGCTCCTGGAAGGGAGAACGAGAATATGGTACGCCCATCTATCCAAAGTACACGTGGCAGGTCATTGTATCAATCAGGACCTTCCATCTAGTGGGTCTTACTATGGATGGCCAATATCTAAAGATAGATTTATATAATATGATCCTATCAATCTGATCAATGGCTTTAATGAAACGGTAGTGAAAACATGATTACTGGTCAACACTAACTGCTAAAAAATGAATAAAAATAAGGGCTGGGATTATCCAATAGGTCCCAATTTTGCAACAAAGCCATCCATGATCTGTCCCACATGATGTACGGTCCAGATTGAAATATAGCACTGTGGAGAGATGTCTCTACCATGTCATTTTCCTCTACTACATTGGTTAGGTGAGCTAATGATAAAACAAATGACACCACATCTTAACAGAAATTGCAAAATATTGATTATATATTAATTGAAAATTACAAGAAATTTTAGAATAAATAATGCTACTGATCTTCCCATGTTAGTCCAAATTTCTCGGGTTCTCCTAGTGCAGATCTCTCGATCTGACCGTTGAAAATGATCACGTGCTCGATGGCTGCCGGCCCACCGTCCGAGCCCAAAAAAGAATGATGGTGAGATGTCTCACTGGATCGGACATAAGAGATTTAAACACCACTATTTAAAGAAAGAGAATTGAACTAGTGGACTAGTTAATTTGGAGTCATTGGCATCCTACATCAACGATCGGGACCGTTCATCCGTTCTGGTCCACTCTTCATAGGCTGTGCTGTGGAAAATGACAGTGGTCGGATTATCCAAACCATCCGGTCAATGGCATGAAAATGGATGGAAAAGATTATTTCCAGAATGAAAGAGAGTGGAGTGGACCTAATGGACGGTCCAGATTTGTGCATGGGAAGGTTCCTAAACACTTATCCCACTAGATAATCATTGCTCTTTAAGATAATCAGACCATTAATCTAATCCTTAGATGCTTTGTTTAAGGAGACCCAATTGCCAAAATGTTAATTAGTAAAAGATCCATGATAAGATCAGGTTCATTAAACAAATTGGGTCAACGGTTCTGAAATCTAAACCGTTGATCTAATAACCCTCGCAATGGATGAGATGACCTTCGTATCTCCCATTGAAAAAGACGAAGCCGTCTGTTATGGTCAATGAATAAACTGCGAAGAGGAAAATATAAATATTTCCCTCATTGAATTGAGAAATATGGAAGTTTGAAGTGTAGGATATTCACATGCATCTCAATCCACAATGATACTCACCAGATCAACGGTTTGGATCACCTAAATATGTAGGAATTCCTCTGTGATTACAGGACGAATTTATGGCCGCCCATTCCTGAAAGAGAAATGATCATATATATAAAAAAAGAAAAAAGAAAAAAGTGGTATGTTAAATCTGCTGACGTGTCACTTGTGTGTAACATCCAAACCGTGCAAAAGGTGGGCCGCATCATAAAGATTGCATTAACCTGGACGGTCGATGTTTTGATCAATGTATGTGTGTGTGGTCCACCTGAATTAGTGAACTGTTCCAATTTTATTTTTTTAAATCTTAGTGATCTTCATGGTTTGGTCCATCATTTTAACGGCTGGGTGTATCCATTTTGAAATGATGGCTAAGATTACTGCCGGCTGTTATTTGACGGTGGGAGATGTGTGCACACCGAGTTCTGGTGCACACGCGGCACACAGAATTTTTTTTCTTATTTCATAGAAGCATGATTTCTAGTATCTTTTTACCGCCCATGATTTGTGATTTGTAAATTAAAAAATGTTTTTATGCAGAACGTGATTACGACTGCTAATACGATAATAAAAACTTTGATACTCTGGCAGAGTATGACGGATGATACACAGGCATTTAGATATTACTTTAGAAATTACATGCCTCACATGTACTTAATCCAAAACAAACTTTCCTAAGTTAATGTAACAAATTTAGATGTATGATTCTTGAATGAAAACGCATGCCTATTTCGATTATTTTACTATTGGATTGATGGCCATTTTTGGACGGTTGGAAATAAAAAATATCTAAGAAATTTTCTCCTTGGAATTGGAGAACATGTAATGTGTGCACAAAATCCGAACCGTCCATTAGATGAGTAACCACCTCGTGAAACCACTAATGTCCAATAGTCATCCCATCCAAAAATCAGGTGGGCCATAATAAAATTGGAAGGAATTCCTACCTTTGATTTTCACCAGGGCAACCTGAGCTGCAAAACAACACCATTTTTTCCTAAATTCTTCATTTAAGCTAGATGAAGGCCCTGAACGGCTTAGATCACATATACACATCAGAGAAAATGAGTTTGATTCTACTAAGAGAAAAATTCTCTATCAAACAAGTGTCCACTAATCAGAGATTAGGATCGTTCAACTGATTTTCGGATTGTGAGTCGATTTTATTTGAGGTAGTCGGTTCCACATTTTAGTTGGTTTAATTTAAGCCGCTTATGCAATTTATGAGCTCCCGCATATCAAGTTTTATACTCCGCCGGAGTATCAAATAACTCTCCTTAGAAGTACCCTTTAGAGAACTAAGGATTCTAAAGCCATCTTAGCCACATGTGTGCAAGCACGGCACGTGTATAATCCTCGACTCACGTGTTTCATCCGAAAAATCAACGAAGCCCACGGTTGATGCGATTTCTTACCATACGAGATACGTGCGCTGCTATGTTAGCATTTAAGAACCGTTGTGGGTTCGATTTAAACCTTGAAAATAGCTTGCTCCTGGCATTGAGATAGAGTGGTGCTTGACCAATCTAATTGCCTAATTAATTATTTAGTCAACTAATCATATACTCGAGAATTTCAACACTAGGTCAAGGATTCGAGTACCCATAAGTGGTGAAATTCCACTACATGTCGGTGTGTGGGGGTGTGTGTGGGTGTGCATGTGTAAAAAAAAAAAAATTATCCACTTGAGAGCCAGACAACTTACGAAAGTTAGGGATCTTCCTCTATGAAATCTTTTTAACTTACAATCAAATACTTTTTAAAAAGTGCAGCAATTGATTGAGATCAAACTGTATACATGGAGAGCAAGAGAAAGGGATAAAGTGCATGTGGTGCAGGGCAGAATACAATTTATCACTAGAATATATCATCGCGGATCTAATTGAGGGCAATAAGGTGCTTCCTGAAGTAGCATGCTGATGAGCAAGATTATACTCGATACGATATTACAACTAGAGTCGGCCCAGCATATGAGCGTAGGTGGACTGGTTACAAGACTAGGCTACTCCTTCAGATATGATGTGTAAGCACTTATGAAAGAGAAATACTGCTACTAGTTACAACAACTAATTACTCTATTCCTAGCAATTAAGGGTCAATCATGAGCAGTGGAGGGGTTTTTTTTTTTTTTTTGTTAGCTTGTTAGTACACCCATTGTTAGCCACCCCTCTAGGGAATCGATACCAAGACCTCAGTGTTGAAATGTTGAAACGAGGTATCTGTCACTAATCTACCACTTGAGCTATGGATATGAGGCTAATCTTAAACTAAAGATAAGCGCGTTTGCATTGGTCCTCTCTCAGAAGGTTGTTTGCTTGTTATAGGCGGATATAATAGATTTTTCCAATCGATTTTTCCTTCATATAGCCTTCTTTAATAGGGGGAGAATAACCAATCTTCGATGTAGTGATTTCTTATATAACCAGTTGGGAAAGATATATTGCATTTTTTTTATCATGCATTCCGTAGCTGACATGGCTGTAACAGTCATCCATTCTTATTAAGACATAATTGAGAAGGTGAGGCTTTTTGAAAAAAATGGTCCACTCACCACGTGCTTTAAAGATATCACATGTGCCACGTGTTATGATCTGCACCGTTGATTCAATTTACAATATTTTGGTACAAACACCCACTCATCATGTGAGTGGTGCATGCCGTTAGTTATCCTTTTTCCTAACCGTCTATTAATCTATTCATTTGTAGCCAGCCTGATAAATGGACCATCTCGATTTTTTGTCCGAGGAACATGATCCATCCAATAACGTCCTGTATACCATATACACGTGCCACTTCGGCACTTTGGGGCGTTTTCGTTTGGCGCTTGAAGATTGGGTGTGAGGAGAATGGCCATGATTTGAAGTTTGATCAATTGCAGCAGGGGGGAGACTCGGCACAACTTACAAAAGGGTGGTGACTCACCCTCCTCACATCTGCAACTGATTTACAGATATCTAGACCATTCAAATCGTGGGATGCATTATAGATGGAACGTATATCTAAAATCACACAGATCAAAAAATTATGACAATCTAATTAATGGCTATCAGGTGGATCGTTCAATGCAAAAGAGTGAGTGGTCCAAATCATAGGTGAAAAGTAAGATGAATAATAGTATCTTCTCGGTAAAAATTTTGTTTATATTCCATACGAGTTGGATAGAGATTTCGCGGTCTGGATTGCAGTATAACTCTGCCAGATGTACGGTCGAAGAGTCACCATCCTTTTTGTAAATTGTGCAAAACTAACAAACAATCGCGCAATTTACACTTGGATCTGTTAAAATATCAGGTTATAATGGTCATTTTCACGTGGTGACGGTTCCGTCCATCACGGACGCGGATTGTATACTGACCCTGCCAGGCGCGAAGTCCCTACCGGTCGATGCTGTATGGGCCACACCATGATGTATGTGTTTAATCCACTCCGTCCATACATTTTTAAAGATCATATTATGGCACGGTCCAAAAAATGAGGCAGATCCAAATCTCACGTGGATCACACCATAGAAAAACAGTGGTGATTGAACACCCACGGTTATTTTTGAGATCATGCCATAAAATGAGCTGGAAAATGGACGGACGACATGGATAAAACACATACATCACGGGGGCCCCACAGAGCGCCAACCATGAGCGACTCGCTACTGGCAGGGTCAGTAAGCAATCGGCGTCCGTCCATCAATGGCGAAGAATCTCAGCCAACAACCGCACGAAGGAATCATACATAAGAGGAGTAGCAGTTATTTCATGCGCTCGCAGAGCGCGTTAGTACACGTGGCATATAAGGAACTCAAATTGAACCGTCAAATGGCGAGACCGGCTTTAGATAGATCATAGCCCCAAAGATGAGATTGATTGAATAATCCTAACCTCTGATTAATAGATATTTATTTCTTATTATTTTAACGGTCCATGTGATGGCTACCAATCCTCCCTTTTGAACAGCATCGTAGGGAGCAAGATCTGGTCTATGTATCACATGGGGCTCAAATCAACATAGAATAAACTGGTCCAGTGATAAGGTGGGCCATCTTATCAAACATTGTTTATTGTTGATTTTTTTTTCTAACCGTCCATTTTAATCCATACAGTGTGGACCATCTTATTAACGGATTGGTTTAAATTACATGGACAGGACATGCTAACGGTCACATCATCTGATGAATGGCTCAGGCCCCACATGTGTGCCACGTTGGCGCGTGTGGCGTCATTCATCTCCTCTATCCTAGTCGAGAGATTGCCACTGCCTATAAGTGCATGAATACAAACTACGATGCTCCGGCAGAGTGTTGAAATTTTTCTAGTACAAAAAATTACAGAAAATGCCCATGGACCAACCTGCAAATCTCAGCAGCAAAAAGTAATATTTTTATATTAGAAGGGTATTTTCGCAAATTGATTAGGAGGTCGGACCCACTGCTTTGCTGCAGTAGATCGAGGGAGCATTAAAGAATGTGGGGGGTGTGTCCGTACTTCGATGTTTGTTTTTGAGATTCGCCTGTTGTCAGCATGCGCGCCCGAGCCAGCTCTGCAGAAGCGAGAATTCGAGCGACAGGATCTGACCCCACATCCGGATTGGATAGGTGGGCCCCACATAGCACGTGGGGCAAGCTGATCGTGCCTCTGCGGCGACAGGCACGTGTACGTAAGGATGACGGTAGAAGTGGGTGGCAAGTCAGTCACAGTGCTCAAGGCACACGCGTGCGTCGATCCAGACCGTCCACTTGTGGGGATGGAGCCCTGAGAATCACATTCACATTTTACCTCTCCCATTGATTTGAACTGATGGATATGTGACATATGTCTACCAATTGGACGGTTGGAAACGTGGGATCTCTTGGAGTTTGGAGTTAAGTAGTTGTGGAGTCCATGTGGTGTGGGTAGACCATCCATCCCGTCCAATATGTGAAACCTACCATGATGAAGTCACGTGCCAAAAACTAGGATGATCCAATCATCAAGTGGACCACACCATAGAAAACAACGGATAACCGTCCAAAATCCTCAAGTTACACGCCAGGAGTACCTGATGGTTATACCAGCTCGATTTTTGGAGCATCCCGTGCAAATACCACTGTGGGCCCCACACTGAGAAGCTTTTGCAAGTTTTCACTCTTCTCTATTGTGCGGACCATCCGATGCTCGGCTCAACCCGATTTTTGGCATATACCAAACCCCAATGTGGGCCCTACATTCATTCCTCAGAAGGGAAACGGATTGGCTACTCCCCCTTGCCACCAGCCCCGTGGCTGGTGGTCGGAGCTCTGTGGGTCCCACGATGATGTATGTGTTTCATCCATTCCGTTCATCCATTTTTACTGATCTTTTAGGGCTTGATCCCAAAAATTCGAGGGATATTAATCTCATGTGGACCACACCACATGAAAACAATAGTGATTGGATATCCACCATTAAAATCCTCCTAAGGCCCAATGTTCTGTTTATTTGACATCCAATCTGTTGATTAGATCATAGAGACCCAGATTAAGGGGGAAAAAAAAAAAAATCAGCTTGATCCAAAACTTCTATGGCCCCCAAAATGTTTTTGATCCAAAACTTCTATAGCCCCCAAAATGTTTTTAATGGTCGACGCTCATTCAACAATGTTTCCTGTAACGTGGTCCATTTGAGATTAGGATATACCTCAATTTTGGTCTCATACGGTAAAATGATCCATTTGAAACACATACATCACGGTGAGAGCACCGACCACCAGCCATTGGCTGGTGTCAGCGTGAGTAGCCAATCCGTTTCCCCTCAGAAGAAACCTTGGGCCCACCAAAGCCGGCTCCTGGTCTAAGCCAGATGGATTTTGGGTCCAGGTTGAAACCATGGTTTAATTAAGTAGGTTGGTTAATGTAACGCCCCGAAAAATCGGGGGTCGTGTATAGACTCGACTCCCGAGTTCCCGAGTGTCACTTATCATGCAGTTATGGTTTTTTTTTAATGATTAATTAAATTTAACGGCATAATTTGGAATTACCTGAGGCACGAAGCACAATCACACCAGTCTACTGAAATGAAGGATATCCCACAAATATACAGGTCCAAAATAATAAAAGGTCGCCCAAGGCGTTGCCCAACAGAATAACAAAAGAAGGCTAGTCCAAAAAGAGTAAAGCTGAGCCCGCGGCTCAGCAAATCTAAATTCAGCCCGATCAAGCCGATGGAGAGCCGCCCATCAGCTGCAAGTAGGAGAGTCCGTCCTCCTCGTCCAAGCTCACCTCGCCAGGCTCCTCATGCCCTGAGTTACCTGCATCTATGAATGGGTGCAGTTGGTGTTTTAAAACACCGTCCCAGAGTGGGAGTGAGTGATCAACTCGGTGTGAACTATCGGTCTCAAGTTACAACGGGCATCAATTGTAATATGAAGTTAATGAAAAGCGTACATTCATCAACACCTAATAACTCTTATTTAAAATGCATGCATGCGGGATGATATGATGCATGCCCTCGCCACAACACTCCCTCGACTCCATCTAACGATCGCATGACAACACTCCCTCGGAGCGACCTCGACTTCCGAGTCGCCACCCTAACTAATGCGTGCAATGCGATCGTGTTAGCCGAGTTATTAGTTAAGTCCATTCATCCAACGGGTTGGGGATTATGATTCACCCTACGTATCACCGCCCTAAGCGGTTGTGAGGCCAAGACCCCATCAATGCGTGAGGCCGAGACCTCACGGTCCGTGATCCCGTCGGGTTCCTCATCCCGACTCCAAGCACATGAGGAGTCTTGAAAGGAAGGGATCGCTCGCGGTCACTACGGGAGGCGCGGTACCCAGCGTAGGCCGACGGCTCGGACATAGTGTCCCATTCCACCATGCCGGCTCACGAGGGCAGGACCCGATTCGGTGGATTATCGATGGGCTACAATGGTTGCGGGGTGGTTCGATTCCATACATATGTGAGCACACGGGGTTAACAAACGGGGTTGATCGGTCGGTGGGCTAGACCGCATGAGTCGGGCGAGTGTGAGGCGAGTGACTTTGGGCACAAGAGGTCCCATGTAGTCGAACTACGGCCGCCGAGCACACCCGCCCAAAACCCACGGTTTAGCCTTTGGTGGTCCTACCAATGGAGCCACCTTCGCTCTCCTCATGTTTCTGACCAACCCAAGGGTGCGAGTAGCAATCCCTAGCATGCCGCCTACCAATGCGTCATCTAGCATATTCAACCTTCATGTTCTCAAGCTTTTCAACATACAATTCATATTCTCATACCAAGCAAGGCCAACAATATCATAATGCAAGTGCAAGTGAGGTGTGTGTGTGTGTGGGAGGAAGTTAAGCACTTCCACCATTGCAAGAATCATATGCATACGATCATTATACATTCTATGAAACAACAATGTAGAAAAAAATCAACAAGGCATGAGCACCTAATCATCCAAATACCCAATCATGTGAGAGGCAATAACAACACCAAAGGAGAATCAACATGCATCCCATACGAATTTCAACAATCATGTAATTCCTAGGGTTTCTCTAGTTTCTCCAATCATAACATCCAAACAATCAAAATCATTAAACCCATAGTAAAATTGGTGCTAGGTCACCTAAGAACAATAGTCCGCACCTTCGGGTTTGTTGAAGACTTGGGAATGACCTAGAAGATGTGGATCTTGGTGTAGAAACGGTAGGAATCTAGGAGCAACCATCACATGTTAGATTCTCATGCAAATCCCATTCATTACAAGGGTTTTCAAAGGAAAAGAGGGTTGGATCTTTCCTAAACGACCCACGAGATGAAGATGATGATTTTCGGATGGGTTTCCCCCTTGGAGAAGGTGTAGGAGGTTGTGAGTTTGATCCTCTTGGGCCCCACCTTGATTGAGAGTCCACCATGCCTTCATCCCTCTCTCTTTCTTCTTCATTCTCCTCTTTCTCTTCTCCCTTTTCTCTCTTTCTCTTCTCCCTTTTCTCTCTTCTAGGGCAAAATTCGTATGGGGAGAGGGGTGCCCAAAAGAGGCCCTTTTTATAATTCCAGATTTGGTGTAAATGGCCCCAAGGGCTAGGTTTTTACTATACTAAACTTATGGGAGGGTCTTTCTAGGATCTAGGGCCCTATCACCCCTCTGGCCACCAAATTTGGTGTGTAGGTGCCTTATGGCCTGACTATGGCCCATGCAAAAATTGAGGACGAACGGATGAACGGATATATGATCTGAGAAAGCGTTTCTGACCTTTAAGTGGTCCTGTGGGGGCCATTTTGGTGATTTGAGCATTTCTGATGGCCCTCTGGCCATGAAATTTATAGGATAAGTGGTTCATGGCCCGATGAGGGGTCTTACAAAATTTGGGAACGAACGGATGCGGGGTTTGGTCGTACGGGTCCGATTCGCGATCAACGGTCATCGTGCCACGATCGGGCCCCAGATTTGGTGGACGGGCGTAGAAAAATATATTAAACCTCCACTGTAAATTTGGAAGAAATCCGACGGCTGGAACGCCAGGTATCCCAATTTTATTTGTAAGTGCCGATTCCCGATACGGCATTGGTGGGGTGCATTCGGCTAGTGCCAGATTCCAGTTCTGGGTGTCCACTGGATCCGCAGTCCGCGATGGACCACAAGCCCGATGAGATCTTCGATTTCCTAAATTTTAGATTTTTCGACCCTTCACGGTGTTGGGTGGCCCACATGGGCCGTCTTTAAGTGTAAATAGCCATCGGCTTAGCGGCCCGCACTAGGCCTTATCACGGCTTTCGGTCTATTAAATTGGGCTAATCTTGGATTAATTAACTCGTGTATAAGCTAACGTTGAGTGCTAATGGTCAGTACGTGATAGTACAAGTTAATTAAAAATCAAGGATTTTTAGAAATCCAAAACAGTGAAAATTTGGGATGTTACAATCTACCCCCCTTAAAAATAATTTCGTCCCCGAAATTGCCTAAGGGTAATAAATAAATATATTATCATTTTATTTGCCTGAGTTTTATTGATTTCAGGTTTATATGCATGGTAGGGTGTATACTAACTATACTAGCCTTGCTTATTATATTCTACCCCCCTTAAAAATTTTCACCCTTAAGGTTTGAAAAGAATGTCAAAATCATGATTATCATGCTTAGTGTTTGCTGACAAAGTTTACCTAAGGGTGGTGTATTCTACTCTTTATGATCAAGCTAATACGGAAAAAATAACGGTTGTGGTAGGCTCAAATCCGATACGTCGATTGTCCGCCTGACCAGGGCAGACAACATGTAGTATCCCTTCTGAATCTGATGGATCTGGTCTTAACTCGGTCAAAGCAGTGAGTCCATTGGTAGTCGCTCAGGATTGAGAATTGGGTCAAGCCGCGAATACTTCGCAAGTATATGGTCTCATAATTCCGTAGTCTCATCAACCTAAATGTTTAGGGAACGACCCTAGTTGGAAAGTTTAAATCTCCTATTTGTAAGGTTGTCCTTTGGGTTTTGGCCTACGGGTGTCATCGTTTTAATTTATAACTGATTTGGAGTTTAATAATTCTCTCAACATGCCTATGGGCAACGATCATCCTAAAAAGTTTTTAAAGACTCAAATTTTTATTTTTATTTATTTTTATTTATTTATTTATTTATATGAATTACTATTTCAATCCTATGACTAGTGGGTTAGTCGCAGACTATACTTTGGTTTCATAAATTCCAAGAATGAATGAATAGTTGAAAGTTCAAGGGTATTCGGTGGTTTGAAGTGCTAATAACGCTAACAAGGACCTTGTGAGCAATTATTCGTACGAGCATTCACAAGACAATCGAGAAAATTTCAAAACAATCCACACATTCATATTGAAGTCAAAATGCCATTAGTATGGCCGTTATATCCTACAATATGGATTACAAGCATTCATAAACATGCTTTAGACGGAAAGGAAATACAATCTAATTAAGCAACGGTCCTAGCATCCTTCAACACATGCAGTTTAAACCTAACCGACTCTAAGCAAACTACCAGTCATTAGAGGTCATGCGGCTACTTGTCTGAGTTGGGCGAAAGGGGAGGCGCTTCTTTCCCCCAGTGATAGGATCACCGGGATGGAAAAAGAAAGAGGCAACGGTTCTTAGAAAAACCATTACTTTTGGAAGGGAAGGGTTTGAAAATGGAAGTTGGGACTTTGGAATGAGCTAGTATAATGGGTTCCTAGGTTGGGATTTGTGGTTGGATCCTTGGAAACGGATCTTGAAGGTGAGGTTTGGAAAGGGTTTGGGTAATGTTGAAAATGGATTGTGGTTGTGGGAGATTTTGAGAAAGAGAGTTAATGTGGAGTGTTGGGAGTGATAGAAGGAAAATGGATTAGAGGAAATGGGGTTTGGGGTAAATGGGTTGAATGTGGTAGTGGGTAGATTGTTGGAGAGGAGTTTGAGATGGGTCCTTTAGATGGGAAAGTGGTGGGTTTGCGAAAATGAGATTTGAAGGAAATGGTGGTTTTGAAATGAGGATGGAGCGGGTTTTGGGAGATAAAATTTGGAGATAGAAAAGAAGAGAGTGAAAGGAGTGGGATTTTGGTGAGTGAGTCTTGAAAGAAACATGTGTGGTAGAAGAGGATGGGGAAAGGTGAAAGAAATGAAGGTGGTTTTAGGAATGGGGTTTGAAGATGGGTATAGGTGGATGAGGAAATGAGAGTTGAAATGAGATTTGGATGAGGGATTTGAGAGTGATGGATGAATGTTGGGAGTGAAGGGAAGTTTGAAATGGGGTTTTGGGAATGAGAATGATGGAGGTATGAAATTTTGAGTGAGTTAGGAAGGAGAGGTGAGTGATGAGAGGGAATGAGGAAGGTAAGAAAGAAAAGAAATGAGAGTGGGGGAGAGAGGAGGGGGTTTTGGAGTTGGGTTTGTGGATTTGTTTGAGAATGGGAGAGAAGAGATCCTACCTAGGGTTTAGAAGGGATGGTGGAGGGTAATGGGCGTAGTAGAGATGTTTTATGGACTCTAGGTAGTCCCACATAGCAAGGGAAATGGGCCCCACTCGTGTGAACATTGAAAGGGAGGAGGGGACCCATCTTCTTGGAACGTTTCTTATACTTTTAGTAACTGGATTATTTTTTTAAATTTTTATGATGATTTATCATCAAGTTTTAAGTCATCCCACCAAATTTCATCCCATTTGGAGTTATAAATAAATTATTAAAATTCAAGGAGCAACAGCTGCCCGAAATCAAAAAATTTTGGATAGTTGACAGAACAGCTTAATTTTAGTTATATTATAATTTTTATTTTATTTTTTTCTTATTTTTATATAAAACTAGACTCATCAAGCTTCAATCTGGCTTTTGAATCACCTAAATCGGAGTTGTAACCAAGGAGATATGAATTTTTGAAGTTGACTAAAAATCGCAGAAATTTTGGCGGGGGACACTGGTCGGCGGGGTGGCCACGCGGGTTGGCGGGGTGGCCACGCGGATCGGCGGGGTGGCCACGCGGGTCGGCGGGGCGGCCACGCGGGTCGGCGGGGTGGCCACGCGGGCCTCTGGACCACCGGCGGGGTGGCCACGCGGATCGGCGGGGTGGCCACGCGGATCCTCTGGCTTCCCGGCAGGGGCTCCTTGCAATGGTCATATCTCACAAACCGGAATGAGTTGTTCGACGTGCCATATATGAATTTGGGGTAGAACGAGCTGATCTACACAATGGACCTACTGGTTTCACGAGATTTCTCTCAGTTAGGGGCCAAAATCCAGTTTTTCTCCAGTTTCACTATTTTCAGTAAATTTTCGTTCACTCCTTAACTCTTTACCCCCAAATGGGTCAAAACTACTAAAATTGGCCCAATATTCACTCATTTGGTCTAGATCAATGTTTCCAACCGTCAAATCCTTCGATTTCTGACTTGTTTCTACCAATGTACTAGGGAAGTTCAAGAATAGGGTGTTGTCAGGTGAATATTTAAGGAGATATGTTGGAAAGAGGGATTTCGACTTAGGCCTGTCCGGTTAGCGGCATTAAGCTATACTAAATGGGATTTCAATGCCAATCCTAACTCAAGATTGGGAATGACATGTCTAGAATGAGTGTGTGATGGGATTTAAGATTAGTTTCCTAGGCTTTGCTAGATGAGCCTTGCGTTAGGAGGTGTAATGTGGGATTTCCAAATCCCTTGATGATGAACCTTCCAAGTAGATTTCGGAAGGAAACTCAAAATTTACCTTTAATTGGATACATTTCAACAGGGCATCATGGGATAAGGGATGCGCTCATCCCATGGACAATACTTTACACCTACATTACTCGTTACTCTAACATTCATTCCACCCAAATCCCACCTATCTCAGTTGGCCCCATGGGTCCTAGGAATTTGGTGGACTAACAAGCTAAACCTTCTAGTTAATCGAGTCGAATCTCGCCGCCAGGTTAAGACCCTCGGATTTCCTCTCTCACAACCCACTCCTAACCCCTTGCAAGTCATTTCTTTCGCCTAATGTCGTTGGTTCAGGATCTAAGATGGTTCCTAGCATTCTAAGTCCATATTGTGTCGTCTAATACGTATCTTCTCAAGTCAGCGGACGCGTTAGCGAGCTCATGACCCATGGCCCAAGGAATTCCAAACTATTGCTCTGATACCATCTGTAACGCCCCGAAAAATCGGGGGTCGTGTATAGACTCGACTCCCGAGTTCCCGAGTGTCACTTATCATGCAGTTATGGTTTTTTTTAATGATTAATTAAATTTAACGGCATAATTTGGAATTACCTGAGGCACGAAGCACAATCACACTAGTCTACTGAAATGAAGGATATCCCACAAATATACAGGTCCAAAATAATAAAAGGTCGCCCAAGGCGTTGCCCAACAGAATAACAAAAGAAGGCTAGTCCAAAAAGAGTAAAGCTGAGCCCGCGGCTCAGCAAATCTAAATTCAGCCCAATCAAGCCGATGGAGAGCCGCCCATCAGCTGCAAGTAGGAGAGTCCGTCCTCCTCGTCCAAGCTCACCTCGCCAAGCTCCTCATGCCCTGAGTTACCTGCATCTATGAATGGGTCTGGTTGGTGTTTTAAAACACCGTCCCAGAGTGGGAGTGAGTGATCAACTCAGTGTGAACTATCGGTCTCAAGTTACAACAGGCATCAATTGTAATATGAAGTTAATGAAAAGCAGACATTCATCAACACCTAATAACTCTTATTTAAAATGCATGCATGCGGGATGATATGATGCATGCCCTCGCCACAACACTCCCTCAGCGACTCCATCTAACGATCGCATGACAACACTCCCTCGGGCGACCTCGACTTCCGAGTCGCCACCCTAACTAATGCGTGCAATGCGATCGTGTTAGCCGAGTTATTAGTTAAGTCCATTCATCCAGCAGGTTGGGGATTCTGATTCACCCTACGTATCACTGCCCTAAGCTGGTTGTGAGGCCAAGACCCCATCAATGCGTGAGGCCGAGACCTCACGGTCCGTGATCCCGTCGGGTTCCTCATCCCCGACTCCAAGCACATGAGGAGTGCTGAAAGGAAGGGATCGCTCGCGGTCACTACGGGGAGGCGCGGTACCCCAGCGTAGGCCGACAGCTCGGACATAGTGTCCCATTCCACCATGCCCGGCTCACGAGGCTGTGGACCAGTTTCGGGTGGATTATCGATGGGCTACAATGGTTGCAGGGTGGTTCAGATTCCATACATATGTGAGCACACAGGGTTAACAAACAGGGTTGATCAGTCAGTAGGCTAGACCGCATGAGTCAGGCGAGTGTGAGACGAGTGACTTTGGGCACAAGGGTCCCATGTAGTCGAACTACAGCCGCTCGAGCACACCCGCCCAAAACCCACGGTTTAGCCTTTAGGTGGTCCTACCAATGGAGCCACCTTCGCTCTCCTCATGTTTCCTGACCAACCCAAGGGTACGAGTAGCAATCCCTAGCATGCCGCCTACCAATGCGTCATCTAGCATATTCAACCTTCATGTTCTCAAGCTTTTCAACATACAATTCATATTCTCATACCAAGCAAGGCCAACAATATCATAATGCAAGTGCAAGTGAGGTGTGTGTGTGTGGGAGGAAGTTAAGCACTTCCACCATTGCAAGAATCATATGCATACGATCATCATACATTCTATGAAACAACAATGTAGGAAAAAAACCAACAAGGCATGAGCACCTAATCATCCAAATACCCAATCATGTGAGAGGCAATAACAACACCAAAGGAGAATCAACATGCATCCCATACGAATTTCAACAATCATGTAATTCCTAGGGTTTCTCTAGTTTCTCCAATCATAACATCCAAACAATCAAAATCATTAAACCCATAGTAAAATTGGTGCTAGGTCACCTAAGAACAATAGTCCGCACCTTCGGGTTTGTTGAAGACTTGGGAATGACCTAGAAGATGTGGATCTTGGTGTAGAACGGCCGGAATCCTAGGAGCAACCATCACATGTTAGATTCTCATGCAAATCCCATTCATTACAAGGGTTTTCAAAGGAAAAGAGGGTTGGATCTTTCCTAAACGACCCACGAGATGAAGATGATGATTTTCGGATGGGTTTCCCCCTTGGAGAAGGTGTAGGAGGTTGTGAGTTTGATCCTCTTGGGCCCCACCTTGATTGAGAGTCCACCATGCCTTCATCCCTCTCTCTTTCTTCTTCATTCTCCTCTTTCTCTTCTCCCTTTTCTCTCTTTCTCTTCTCCCTTTTCTCTCTTCTAGGGCAAAATTCGTATGGGGAGAGGGTGCCCAAAGAGGCCCTTTTTATAATTCCAGATTTGGTGTAAATGGCCCCAAGGGCTAGGTTTTTACTATACTAAACTTATGGGAGGGTCTTTCTAGGATCTAGGGCCCTATCACCCCTCTCTGGCCACCAAATTTGGTGTGTAGGTGCCTTATGGCCTGACTATGGCCCATGCAAAAATTGAGGACGAACGGATGAACGGATATATGATCCGAGAAAGCGTTTCTGACCTTTAAGTGGTCTGTGGGGGCCATTTTGGTGATTTGAGCATTTCGATGGCCCTCTGGCCATGAAATTTATAGGATAAGTGGTTCATGGCCCGATGAGGGGTCTTACAAAATTTGGGAACGAACGGATGCGGGGTTTGGTCGTACGGGTCCGATTCGCGATCAACGGTCATCGTGCCACGATCGGGCCCCGCATTTGGTGGACGGGCGTAGAAAAATATATTAAACCTCCACTGTAAATTTGGAAGAAATCCGACGGCTGGAACGCCAGGTATCCCAATTTTATTTGTAAGTGCCAGATTCCAATCTGGCATTGGTGGGGTGCATTCGGCTAGTGCCAGATCCCAGTTCGGGTGTCCATTGGATCCGAAGTCCACGATGGACCACAAGCCCAGTGAGATCTTCAATTTCCTAAATTTTTAGATTTTTCGACCCTTCACGGTCATTTGGGTGGCCCACATGGGCCGTCTTTAAGTGTAAATAGCCATCTGGCTTAGCGGCCCGCACTAGGCCTTATCACGGCCTGTCTGGTCTATTAAATTGGGCTAATCTTGGATTAATTAACTCGTGTATAAGCTAACGTTGAGTGCTAATGGTCAGTACGTGATAGTACAAGTTAATTAAAAATCAAGGATTTTTAGAAATCCAAAACAGTGAAAATTTGGGATGTTACAGTTAACTCATGTGGTGGACCACACACACGTGCTAACATGAATGGCTGTCATTTATCTAACTATACGGTCACGTTGTACAACATATGCTTTAAAAAATGAGTTGATAAGACAGGGCCTGTTTGGGTGGCCCACCCATTTTTCATTTTTGAATATGACAGAATGATTTGTAAGACTTTTATAAGGTGGGCTCCACGTGATTATCTGTTTAGATTTAAGTCTGACCGTTGGATTACAGCAATTGAGGGCCCCACTATAATTGTTGTACTTGGAGATGGTCGGGCCAGACATTGATGTATTTCTTGTGTGTATGTGTTGCATAAAAATCATATGGGGGAGGTGGTAACTTAGGGACTCCCACGCACGTGTAAATGCGGCACACGTGTGCATGATCCAAATGCAGGTGGGCCATAGTAGTACATACAATCTTAGCCATCCATGGTGTGTGGCCCTGTCGACACCCAAAGGGGGAATAACCTACTCTTCAAACTTCAGCTCACCTCTAATTAAATCTTCTCTGAGTAGTTGAAAAGCTGCTGAAGTATCCAGACCGATTAATGGGCAGGACCCAGCTGCGTGTCACAAAGGTGACCAACGGACCCAATTAGTAAACCTTATTTGTCTCCTTTGAAAACCTTGACCATATATATATATATATATATATATATATGTGTGTGTGTGTGTGAGAGAGAGAGAGAGAGAGATAAAATGGAAGCAGGAGTCTAAAGAAATGTCAAAAAAAAAAAAAAAGCTGAAGTAAAAACACCTAATGCTTGAAATGTCAAAAAAGTAAGTCGTCGGTCCTACCATTTACTGACGGCCATCTAGCATATTTTATACCTAACCTAGATTGTGTCCAAGCTTTCTGGACACCAGAATCTTGAAGTAGGGATAAGTGTCACACCTTAGGCTCACCATGAGATGATGGTCTTGATTTATAAATGCAGCAGGACGGTTTCCATTCCAGGGAGCATAAGCAAAGGGGGAGGATAGAGAGTCATAGAGAGAAGTCGAGAGAGATGTCCGGGTGGGCCCTCTTGTGTGAAAACTTCGAAGATTCGTGACTAATGCTGAGGTCATGCTTAACTCAGGAAGCTAGCCCTTGTGAAAAATAAACTACTAAAAGAAGTTAGTAAAGTTAAGAGTAAAGTTGAAATTGGGGATATTCGACCATCTCTTTTGAACAAAAAAAAAAAGTGTTTGATCTCTCATTTTCTTTCTTACATCTCAACTAAATTCAATTTGTATTTCACTCCACAAATTCCTAATATATTTTATCATCAACTCCTACCTTTATTCACATGTCTTTTGCATCTCTTATCTTTACTAAATTTGCCTACCGTAATCATATGACTCCACAAAATAAGGCTAAGAACTTTTCATTTTTTTGCCTGCATGACCCTTCATAAATCGGATTGCGTACTGAGTTACTCAGTACGGTTTTATCGTACTGAGTAAACTCAGTTGGGCCTAATATGAATGCATGTGGGTTATCCACACCGTCCATACTTCTTTACAGATTATTTTAGTGGTTGAGTCCAAAATATAAGTATTCCAAAAGCTTAAGTGTACCACACCAGAGGAAAAAGTGTGAATAATGACTTCCACCGTTGAAATCTTGCTAGGGTCAACAGTGATGTTTATTTGTCATCCAACCTGTTAATAAGATAAAAAAGACATGAATGAAGGGAAAAAATAAATATCAGCATGATCCAAAACTTCTGTGGGCCCCAAGAAAATTTTAACATTAGAACTTCAATTCACACTGTTTCCCTAGGTGAGGTCCACTTGATAATTGGAAAATTTGCATTTTTGGGTTCAGGCCCTAAAATTATCTTTTAAAATGGATGGACGGAGTAGATAAAATATTTAAAACACGGTGAACCCATAGAGTTTACTCAGTACACTTAGTGTACTGAGTTACTGGGTACGCAATCCGCGTCCGACCCTTCATAGGTTATGCAAAGAATGATTAGATACATAATGTCAATGTTTAATTGAATCCCCTCAACGGTCATATAACGTGTAAAGTAGAGACCATATATCATGCTAGCAAAAGAGTGTGCTTAGCCATTCATCTTTTGTCACAGAGACACTTACTCAGAATTTATGGTCGCAAATCAACCACAAGAGTCACTTCAATCAGGTAATCTCATGATTCCTTGGTTCATAAGCAATTCACAATTTCTAGCTGACCGTAAATTCAATTAATTTATTGGCCATAAATGTCTCAAATGAGAAAATATTGTAATTGCGTGCCACATATGGCATATTTCGATCTAGCAATGCAATGATCAATTTGGATTAATTACATGATCATCAAGGTGGGAACCACGCTATAATGGGTGAACACAATTTTATAGGGCATAGGAGTACCATTCTTTACTCTTGTATAGAGTTATATTAGGAGTTATCTTTTACTCCGCGACCGAAGGAATGAGAACACGTAGGTAGTGGGAGAATTCTATGATGGGTGGGCACTTCCCACTGCCACTCTATTTATATAAACATAGGCGTAGAGGAGGTGGAAGACCGATGATTCATCATCTTCTCTGGTGATTTCAAGAGAAAAACCAATGGAAGATCAATGCATGCATTCAAAACACTTAAACGCCCTAAATTTGATGCTGGTAACGACCGTGAAGTCCGTTGCAATGACAACACAAGATACATATTAGTTGCCACATTTGACATGTAGGCACTTAAAACTATAGCGTATCACTTGCGCACATTGGCACATTGGCATATATGAAGTGATTAAAAATAGACAATGGCATATATTGTTAGTTTTTAGCGGTGATAACCATAGCAGAATGACACTTTTAAAAAACCTTTTATGGATTTTAGGTTTAGGATTATCCATTCATAAATCAAGACATGTTTTAAAAATATGAAAATCAATTTCATGATCATATTTAATATGGATGAGTCCACCCATTCTCGTCATTAATGATCTCTTAACATAAAGAATTTCTCCCTACTTTATTATAGGTTTAAGAGGAGGAGAATTCACATCATAATCTTTGGTAGGTACTAAAATTCAAGCCCATGGACTACACGCCCAAGCAAGGACATATGCAGATACACCTCTTCTTCTTCTTCTTCTTCTTCTTCTTCTTCTCTCTCTCTCTCTCTCTCTCTCTCTCTCTCTCTCGTTCTCTCAGAAGTGGGGATGTCCAAGGAGTTTATGCATCCCTAGGATTTATTTTTTTTACTCTTATAATAGTATCTTATATAAGAGGTGCTTAGGGTTTCAAGAGAGCATCTTATTATGGTACTATGCCACCCTACAAAACCTCTATATACCCTACTGTGAAGGGGCCTTGTTTATCTTCCTAATCCATGCACCTCAGTCATCTATTTCTTTTCACTGTCCATGATATCCGTCCTTAGGTGAAACTTATGCCACCCTACCATAAATTCCTAGTCATATCCATCAAGCTTGATTTAAAACAAATCAATGTTAAAATTCAAAGTTTAACTATTGAAATTCTTTGATTAAACAATTGAAAAACATAGGGTTGCTAGTCAACCTTTAAAACATCTAATGAATAGTTCAAATATTAAGATCAGCCAACTAATATAAGTTCATGGGTGAACCAAATGGATCCCATGTTGGATCATGTGGTTATACATGAAGATACCCAATATCACTTTTAAAGGTTATTCAATGACCTCATAGAGTAAACTACCCACTATCATGTCATCTTCACCTATACATCGTTAGGTATATGAAAGAAACTAGTGCAAATCTACAAGAATCATTTTAGCATGGACATGATGAACCTTTGAGTTTAAAAACTTACATGTGATCTCGCCAATGTGAGTGACCAAAAATCCAACAAAGTGTATTATGTATGGCTCACACATACACTTGTGTGGAGTAGGGCAAAGGCTCACCAACACCAAGTCCAGCACAATAGTGGAGACCGTCCATCATGACATCAAGTTAGTCCCCTCGCACAAGATGACCATCAATGTAGAATGGATGTAAGTACTGATTCCTTTATAGTGCCCCTCACACAAGATGACCATCAATGTAGAACGGATGTAAGTACTGGTACCGTTATAGTTATAGCCAAGGTATCGAGATCTATGAACAACATCTCCCTTGTTACCTAGCTGATGTGTATGATCTCTAACATGCTAACTCAGACATTATACCTTAAAAACACGGATGAGTAACAATCATATTCGCATACCATATTACATTGGCAATGTGACACATATGAGGCTATTGAAGATGGATGGTGACACATTTGAGTTTTAACTCTTAAAAAACTCATTTTCCTTCTATCATGATGTAACATTTCAGATTTTCGCTATTTTGAATTTTTTTAAAAATTCTTAAAATTTTTCAATATAATTAACTTATGTTGTCACATAGTGACCATTAACACTCGATGTTACATTATACGTGGGTGATACTAATAAAGAACTACACAAATATCACTAATCAACCGTATGAAGCCAACGAATCCGTCCGATCACGTAAAGCGTAAGTTTAGCATCGTGATTTGTTCATTTAAATCTAGTTGACCTACCACTAACTAATCAAGACAACCACAACTAATAAAGACCTACCAAAAGTTGAGACAACTAGGGGTCAAATCTTAATTAACAAACTAAATCAATCTAGTTACTTCTTTAGCCTAAGAACCAACGATTTATGGTTATTAGGATTGAATCGTCCTTTCTGTTAATTACAAATAGGTCACACTATGAACTTAGCTAATCCAAACCTTAATCATTGCGCACAAGAAATCTCGATACCTAACTCATTCTAAAAATGCCCTGATTATCTAAACAATCTTTAGACCGCTCAATAGTGGGCCACTAAACCTAAGTCTATAGAAAGACGTTCGTCTTATTGGGCTTGACGTCCATCGCGGGACATCGAGCCGAGATCGCATCTCGAATCGCTCAACTTGGACTCGCAATGTGAGTGCTTGGGTTGTACAAATACCATATGTGGAAACCTAAAACTTAAGTGAAACTAACTCCTTTGTTCTTTCACGAAATTGTAACATTTGGACCATCAATTCATGGCTAAAGTCAGGGTACCAACTAAAGACATTTTTTCACACATATCCATATAGCCACGACCTCGATTGATCATCAGTGACCGTCGATCTAAGTTAGGGCCTTTCCGATTGACCGACATGTCCTATCATCATATGTTTGTGTCCAAACATAGATTGTCTTGTGGCACACCTATTTTATGGCTTAAATTGACCCATATGCTTTCTGTTGGGTCACATTAGTGGGAAACAACCTCCCTTATGGTTAAAATAATGAATAAATGGTCATTGGGACCATTTGTACACTTTCCGGCACTATAAATACTCATTCATTTCACACCCTCTCCCCATACGAATTTTTAGCTCTAGCTTTAAAGAGAGAAGGGAAAAAGGATAAGGAGAAGAGAGAGAGCCTAGAAGTATGGAAATTTATACACCTTCACCATCCCATCCCCTCTATAGCAACATTGCCCTTCATCGGTGTCGATTCGGCAACAATTGAAGGTAAGTATTGAGTTATACTTGTATGTTTAGGTCTTATAGCTAATTTCTTCCAAATCTTACAAGCTTGCATATTTGCTTAAGTTCTCGAAGATCTTCCCCTAACACCTTAACCCTACGAGTGTCATGAGTCAGGAGGATCGTCACAAGGTGCGGACCATATCTCTAGGTTACTTTTTATCGACCATTGAGGGTCTCAGTTAATAATCTCTTGTGGTGAATATTTTATCGATTGCTAGCATGTCCATATTTCGAGCTTAATTGTGACATGTGTCATTTGTTGTTTATTTATGCTCACATGTTTGATAAATGTGTAAGTGATTGAATGTATTATTCTATTGATGCTCACATGCTTGATGAAATGCCTAGGTAGAATGTGGTTATATTGATTCTCACATGTTTGATAAAATGCATAAGTGATTGAATGTATTATTTTATTGATGCTCACATGCTTGATAGAATGCTTATGTAGATGTGTGGTTGTATTGATACTCACATGTTTGATAAAATACCTAAGTAGATGTGTGGTCTATCGTTGCCTACATGTTTGATAAAATGCCTAAGTATGTATGTTGTTCTATTGATGTTCACATATTTGATAAAGTGCCAAAGTGGTTGCGTCGATAAATTTACGCTATGATGAATTGATGAATTGTTAGGCCGTATTGATGCTTAGGTTACTTACAAAGTTGGAAAAGTCGGCTAGCAGCCCGAACTAAGGGGTAGCCCGAGTTAGGTCGGCCATCCTAGGCTTGTTTGATTGACCCCAGGTCGAACATAGACAACCGATAGTAGCTGGACTACACGGGATACTCGCACCCAACGTCGGTTGTGTCGAAGTTCTCCAAGTCAATAGAATTAGCCCAATAGTCGACTGACCGTGTGTGTTCACAATGTATGATAACGACAAATAGATTTTAGGATACCCTCATTCTCATTGAATGAGTCTAGTTATAACCATTAGTGGTATGATCCACAATACTCATAGGTAGTATGGTGGTATGGGACATTGTGTCCGATCTGTCGGCCTACGATAGGGTGACGAGCCTCCCCGTAGTGACCAATGAGAAATCAAGAAGGCTAATGATTTCGGGCGACGACTCTTATATCATTTGTGGGTGCCCTTCACCCGTCCATGGGCCGCCTAACCCTGTGCGTCTGGGCAATGGCATTCGGGTCCTTAGTGATCGGTCGGTCCAGTTGGTCAGGCCAGTGTTAGCCTCACATTAATTGGGGAGTTGTCGTTTAAATGGTAAACCCGAATACGGATTAAAGGACACAAATAAGGAGCTACTTTGACCGCCCCGAGCCTAGTGATCCAATTGAGACCATAATAAAATGAGGGCATCTTAACTTCCTCAATATGTTAAATGAATGGAACCTAATAACTACTCAATTAAGTAACATACGCATTCACCACATTACATTTGTAACGCCCCGAAAAATCCGGGGTCGTGCATAGACTCGATTCCCGAGTTCCTGAGTGTCACTTATCATGCATTTATGGTTTTTTTTATGATTAATCAAATTTAACTGCGCAATTTGGAATTACCTGAGGCACGAAGCACAATCACACCAGTCTACTGAAATGAAGGATATCTCACATATATACAGGTCCAAAATAATAAAGGGTCGCCCAAGGCGTTGCCTAACAGAACAACAAAAGAAGACTATGTCCAAAAAGAGTAAAGCTGAGCCCGCGGCTCAGTAAATCCAAATTCGGCCCGATTAAACCGATGGAGAGCCGCCCGTTAGCTGCAAGTAAGAGAGTCCATCCTCCTCGTCCAAGCTCGCCTCGCCAGGTTCCTCATGCCCTGAGTCACCTACATCTATGAATGGGTCTGGTTGGTGTTTTAAAACACCGTCCCAGAGTGAGAGTGAGTGATCAACTCAGTGTGAAGTATTGGTCTCAAGTTACAACAGGCATCAATTGTAATATGAACTTAATGAAAAGCAGACAATCATCAACACCTAATAACTCTTATTTAAATGCATGCATGCGGGATGATATGATGCATGCCATCGCCACAACACTCCCTCAAGCGACTCCATCTAACGATCGCATATGACAACACTCCCTCAGAGCGACCTCGACTTCCGAGTCACCACCCTAACTAATGCGTGCAATGCGATCGTGTTAGCCGAGTTATTAGTTAAGTCCATTCATCCAGCAGGTTGGGGATTCTGATTCACCCTACGTATCAATGCCCTAAACTTGTTGCGAGGCCAAAACCCCATCAACGTGTAAGGCCGAGACCTCGCAATCCGTGATCCCGTCGAGTTCCTCATCCCCGACACCAAGCACATGAGGAGTGCCGAAAGGAAGGGATCGCTCGCGGTCGATGCACGGGAGGCTCGGTACCCCCGAACAGTAAGCCGACATTTCTCGGACATAGTGTCCCATTCCACCATGCCCGGCTCACGAGGCTGTGAACCAGTTGCAAGTGGATTTTTGATGGGCTACAACTGTGGTAGGGTGGTTCAAGTTCCATACACATGTGAGCAAACAGGGTTAATATACAGGGTTGGTCAGACAGTAGACTAGACCGCATGAGTCAAGCGAGCGTGAGACGAGTGACCTCGGGCACCAAAGACCCATGTAGTCAAACTACAGCCACCCGAACACACCCGCCCAAACCCACGGGTTTAGCCTGATGGTAATCCCACCAATGGGACAACCGTCTCTCCTCATGATTCCTGACCAACCCAATAGGATGAAGGTTATTCATAACAAGCCAACTATACAGATTCTCAACTAGCGTAACAACCACATGTTCTCATGCATTTCAAACATACATATAAATACTCTTACAAGCAACCAAGTATTATCAAGAATAAAATGCATGTGAGTATGTGGGTTAGTGAGGAAGTTGAGTACTTCCTCCATATTACAAATTCATACGTAAAAAATAATGACATCCTACGTACTATGAAGCAACAAAACATGGAAAATCAATCAAGCATGAGCATATGATCATCCATACACAAACCATGTAAGAAACAAGATCTAAATCATGAAAAAATCAAGCAAGCATGTCCATACAATCCAATAGCTACAATTTCTAGGGTCTCTCTAGACGTTTAAACACAACATCCAAGTAATCAAAATCATTAAGCTCATGCTAAAATTGGTGTTAAGCCACCTAAGAACAATAATCCGCACTTTCGAGTCGTTGGAGATTTGGAAAAATGACCTAGGAGTGTGGATTTCGGGGTCGATCGGCCGGAATCCCTAAAATACCCATTTGCATGTTAGCACTCCATGTAATCTACCCTCCACATGAGGGGTTTCAAGAAAAATGGGTGATGGATCTTACCTAGATGATCGATGGAGCAATTACTGTGGTTGTGGTGAAAGGATTTCTCTTGGAGAAGGGCTATGTAACGCCCTGAAAATCGGGGGTCGAGTAAATACTCAACTCCTGAGTTTCCAGTGTCACATATCATACATTTTATGGTTTCATGATTAGTCGATTTAAATTGCGCAATTTGGAACAACCTGGAACATGAAGCACAACCACAAGTCTGCTGAAATGGAAGGAGATAACATAAATATCTATATACATGTCCAAAAGAATGAAGGGGGCGCACATAGCACCACACAACCAAAATCACAAAAATAATATCATGTCCAAAAGAATAGGGCTGAGCTCCCAGCTCAGCGACCCCTCGACTCATCTACGGGTCCGGTGCAGCTCCGCCCATCAACTGAAAGTAGGAGCACTCCTCCTCCTCATCCAAACTCACGCTGCCAGGCTCCTCCTGATCATCGCCATCTGCATCTATGGAAGCGTCTGGTTGGTGTTTTAAAACACCGTCCCAGAGTGGGAGTGAGTGATCAACTCAGTGTGACCTATTAATCTTAAGTTATAACAAGCATCAATTATAATATGGATATAATGAAGAGCAGTCAATCAACAACACCTACAACTCTTATTAAATGCTCATGCAATGCGATGATATGATGCATGCCCTCGCCACAACGCTCCCTCGAGCGACTCCATCTAACGTTCGCATATGGCAACACTCCCTCAGAGCGACCTCGACTGTCAAGTCGCCACCCTAACTAATGCGTTGCAATGCGATCGTGTTAGCCGAGTTATTAGTTAAGTCCATTCATCCAGCAGGTTGGGGATTCTTATTTACCCTACATGTCACTGCCCTAAGCTGGTTGCGAGGCCAAGGCCCCAACAATGCGTGAGGCCGAGTCCTCGCGGTCCGTGATCCCGTCGGGGTCCTCATCCCCGACTTCGAGCACATGAGGAGTGCCGATAGGGAAGGGATCGCTCGCGGTCACTATGGGGAAGCGCGGTACCCTAGCGTAGGCCGACAGCTCGGACACAGTGTCCCATTCCACCATGTCCGGCTCATGAGACTGTGGACCAGTTGTATTCTAGTTGTCAATGGGCCACAAAGGTTGTAGGGTGCATCAGGTTCCATACATATGTGGGCGAACATGGTTAACAAACAGGGTGGATCAGGTAGTAGGCTAGTCCGCACAAATCAGGCGAGCATGAGACGAATAACTTCGGGCACAAGGGTCCCATGTAGTCGAACTACAGCCACCCGAATACTCTCGCCCAATCTGTGGGTCTAGCCCTAGCGTAGTCCTACCGATGGGACTACCCTCTCTCGTCCGGTTCCTGACCATCCCAAGAGAGTGAAAAGGGAATCTACAGCATGCCCACTACTCATATTATCAACTAGCACATCCATATCATATTCTCATGCATCCTAACCATACAAAACAAATACCTTTAACAAGCAAGCAAGTATCATCATAAAATTTAGGTGCATGTGAGTGGGTGGGTTGTGTGAGGAAGTTAAACACTTCATCTTGAGAAATCATAAGCATAACGGTCAATAATCACACACACAATAAAGCACCACATATGAGGGAAATTAATCAACAACCACAAGCATGATATCATCCAATCCTAATATCATGTGAAAGGCACAATCTATATCACATTGAGAGTTAAACATGCACATTCTAACAATTCCAACAAACATGAAATCCCTAGGGTTTTCTCTAGAATTTCAATATGATGTCCAAGCACTCAAAATCATTAAATCCACACTAAAATTGGTGCTAGGCCACCTAAGAGCAATAGTCCGCACCTTGAATTTGATGGAGGCTTGGAAACGACCTAGAGGTGAGGGTTTTGGAGGTTGGCCGGCCGGAATCCCTAAAACAATTCAAGCATGAGAGAAATCCATACCATTTCTTCTTTAGTACAAGGATTTCAAGAGAAGAAGAGTGAGGGATCTTACCAAGATGGCCCACGGATGATTTTCGGAGTGGCGGTAGAGAGTTTTCCCTTTTAGGAAGGGATATGGTGTTGAAGGGTCGATTCTCTTGGGCCCCAACTCGATTTAGGGTCCACCACACTTCTTTGCCTTCTCTTTCTTCCTTCCTCACTCTCCTTGGTCGTTGGAGAATGGTGGAAGTTACAAGGGAGAGCCTTGTTGTTGTAAGGTGGTGAGGGTTATGAGGGAAAGATTGATTGTTGGAGATTGAAGGAAATTAAGAAGAAGAGGAATGGGTTGTTGGGAGTTGAAGGGAGAGTTAGGAGGGAGAAAGGGTTTTTGTTGAGAGAGTGAAAGGGGTTTATGAAAAAAGTTAGGGCTTATTTCCCTAGAGTTGGGCCTCTTGGCCCCATGTTCCCAAGTTTTTCCAAAATAGACCTATGGGACTCCTATTGGTGTTGAGGTGTCCCTAACACCCCTCAGGCCACCAAATTCAGCGTGTAGGTGTCTTATGACCCGATTAGGGTCCATGCAAAAATTGAGGACGAACGGATGAACGGATATATGATCTGAGCAGGCACTTTCGTCCCGTAAATGGCCTTGTGGGGGCCGATCTGGTGATTGGGGCAGTTCTGGCGGCCCTCTGGCCATGAAACTTGTAGGGTAGGTGCTCCATGGCCCGATGAAGTGCCTTGCAAAATTTGGGAACAAACGGATGCGGGGTTTGGTCGTACGGGTCCGATTTGCGATCAACGGTCACCGTTCCACGATCAGGTCTCAGATTTAGTGGACGGGCGTAGAAAAATATATTAAATCGTCACCACAAATTTGGAAGGAATCCGACGGCTAGAACACCTGGTATCCCGATTTCATTTGTAAGTGCCAGATTCAAATTTTGGCATTAGTGGGGTGCATTCGGCTAGTGCCAGATCCCAGTTCTGGGTGTCCACTGGGTCCGCTGTCCTCGATGGAGCACAAGCCCAGTGAGATCTATAATTTCCTGAAGTTTTAGATTTTTCTAACCATCCTCGGTCACTGAGTGGCCCACACGGGCTGTTGCCAAGTGCAACGGCCATCAGGCTTGGTGGGCCACGCCAGGTCCCTTCATGGCCAGCCTGGTCTGTTCTAATGGGCTAATCTTAGGTTAATTTTACTGGTGGTACCTCACCCTAAGCAGTTTAAATGGATGGTCCTGCGGCAAATCCGACGTGGACGCCCCAGGATACTATGCTGGTTGGACGGGACATTACAGGCTAGGGAGATGCAAGACCAGCTTCCTTGGGCCCCACCTCGATTCTAGGGTCCACCATAGATCTCCTTGGTCGTTGGATAATGTGTTGGCTATGAGGGAGAGATTTGTTGTTGGGAGATGGAGAAGTTATGAGGAAGAGAGATGGGTCGTAGGGGAATTGAGGATTTATGAGGGAGAGAGGTTTGGTGGTGGGAGATTTGGGAAAGTTATGAGGGAGAGGAGGAAGGGATTGTTGTTGGAGAATGGAGTTATGAAAGAGAGTTAGGGTTTATTCCCTAGAGTTGGCTCCCTTGGCCTTATGTTTCTAAGTTTTTCCAAAATAGCCCTATAGGACTCTATTTGATGTTGAGGCGGCCCTATCACCTCTCTGGCCACAAAATTTGGTGTGTAGGTTCCTCATGGCCCGATAAGGGGCCATACAAATATTGAAGGTGATCGGATATTGGGTTTGGCCGTACGGGCCCGATTTGCGAACAACGGTCACCTTGCCACGATCGGGCTCCAGATTTGGTGGACGGGCGTAGAAAAATACATCAAACCTTGACCGTAAATTTGAAAGAAATCCGACGGCTGGAACGCCTGGTATCCCGGTTTTATTTGTAAGTGCCAGATTCCAATCTGGCATTGGTGGGGCGCATTGGGCAAGCGCCAGATGGTACTTTTGGGTGTCCACTGGGTCTGTAGTCCGCGATGGACCACAAGCCCAGTGAGATCTATGATTTCCTAAATTTTTAGATTTTTCTGACCTTCCTCGGTCGCTGGGCGGCCCACACAGGCTGTCACTAAGTGTAATCGGGTTACCTAGCTTGACGGCCCGCACATGGTCTGATCGTGACCAGACAGGACCACTCGTGTATAAGCTAACATTAAGTGTCAATGGTCAGTAAGTGATAATATAAGTTAATTACATTAAAAAAATTAAGGATTTTTGGAAATCGAAAACAGTAAAAATCCGGAATGTTACAACATTAGATAGGACTTGCGATTTGGCGTTGGACCGCTTATGAGAAAGTGTTGGCATATGCAAAATAGGCATTGAAGTCACTTGGGAGAGCATCATGTCATATCTTCGTATGCACATTAAACAAGAGTATTTAGGAATTGTTTAATTTATTGTTGTATCATTACTTGTAATGATTGGGTTAATAACATGTGTAACTTAAAACTAATGGAATCACTGAGTTAGCTACTCACTCCCACCTGGGACGGTATTTTAAAACACCAACTACGTGATATTATTAATGCAGGTACTTGCGAGACCTCAGATTGTTAGGCTTAAATCGGTTTGTACCACTGTCATTATGTTTTAAAGAATTAAGCGAAAACTGAAAACTTTACACTTTAATTGTCTTGGTATGTATATTGTAACGTGTATAATTCACATTTGGGTGGATATCACTTTTTTTAATTATGCTTTGACTGTTTTCCCTACTTTTATTGATTTTTGTTATCTTTACTTCGCTTCGGATCCGCTAATTTGAATAAATGTAAATTTGAATGGGGTCACATGTGCATTTCATTAAATTAACATTGAGGCACTCAAAATCAAAGTGTATGTACTTAGATGCTGATTTTCAGGATGTGACACGTGAGAAAATGTCTTTCTTTCTATGGATGTGAGAAATAATTTTATTAATTTTCCAACACAAAAACGAAAAAGAAATTATACTTTCCAAACAATAAAAAATTAGTTTAACTGAAATAATGTTTCCACTTGATTGGGTTTGGATAGGCTTTGGCTGGACTCATTGACAGCTTGCCGATGGAGAGCCACAGACATTTGGGCCCATTATTTGGACGGTCTGGATTGATGCATATTTTGAGTAATCACGCCTGGTTAAGCACAATTCAGTGAATTCACCCCCAATGGTAGGATTTTCTTTTGAGTAATCACATCAAGTTAGGTTGCCCATCATCATCAATACCATACATGTGAGATGCATGGAAGGGGACGGTGACAGCCCATCAAAAGAACCAACTGGATGGTGGGCCACACTGATTGTCGGCATGGTTTAGTCTGAGTCAACTCAAAAACTCTGCCGAGTTTCTTGAACGAGTTTACCTGAGTTTTTCTATAAGTATTTTATTTAAATATTTAAAACTATATAAATCATGTCAAGTTTTATTGAGTTTTGACTGAGTCATGACCAGAACGAGTTTTCCTAGAGTCGTGGTGAAATCTGGTCGAGTCGACTCGGGCCAGTCGAGTCAAGCTTTTTCAAGTTTGTGGACCTGATTCCCACCTGGTAAGCAGTTTGGGCCATTCAATTCTACAGCTACTTCAGTTGAACCGCTCAGATGGCCCACCCAACTAGATAACTTGTTCGATGTTTCTGTGTCCAACGAAATGCTTTTGTCCAGCAATTCATGGACGAGATGTGACACGTGAACTAATCAATCTGTGGCCGTCCAAACAAGATGGTACCTTATGCCCCTTCTTTCTCCAGGCCCACCTTCCGGATCTTTTTTAACCATTCAGAAACGTGGTGGATCAGATGGTGTGAACTTCAATGTGGGAGATCTTTGTGCATGGATCGTTCAAGTGGTAGCCCATTGAATGGACGGTGCAGATCCAACAATATGTGCACCGCTAAATGCTACCATAGTGGTTCACTTCCTGGGCCCACCAAAAGGATCAACAACAGATGTATATAGGATAAAGAAAGTGGCAATGGGCCTGCTTTTGTCTCCACCCTGTGATGTAGAGCGGGTCGCGGACAATTTCAAGGCCAAGATGGACCAAAAAAGGTCCGATCGAAGACGGAGGTGATCTGGACCGTCAGAACTTAAAATCTTGCAAACCAGAATGAGCTATCGGACATATCATGTATGATTTTGGGTTAGGATGAGCTACTTTAGCCACCCAACCTTGCTATGCCAGGTTGCGCACACGGAATTTGTGAAATACCATCATATCGATGGTGAAATTCTTGTTTTATTTTCATTTTTACTATTTATAGTAAGTTTTAGTTTGGTTATAACTCTTTATCTATTAGACTTTAGAGTTGCGTGCCCAAAAGTGTTTAGAATAATTAAGGAAACATTACTTGAAATAGGATACTTACTATTTTTAGCCAAAAACCATGAGCACTGGTAGGAGTCACGGCCATCTATAAATACTAAGTTTACTATTTATAGTAAGTCGCGATTTATAGGAGTTTTACTTGCAACTTAATCCCAAAACTTCTTTCATGGCTTAGTATCCCTATTTAAAGGATTGTAGATTCATTTAATGATTTGTTAACCAATTTATAAACTTTCTATAATATTATTTTTACTTTTTTTTTTTCTTTAGTCAAGAAGTTTATGTGATGAGTTCAAAGAAACTTCATGGATTCGAAGTAGTTATCCTTGAGGAAGACGGTGATCGACCCCAGGGCAGTTTGGTAGTCATGTTGAGAAATAGACATTTAGCAAAAAAGATGAAACCAACGGTCCACATGCCATACCCATGATTAGGGATGTCAATGGACCGGCCTGTCCCATCGGGCTTTCGTAATGGGCTCGGGTAAAACTGGCCCAAACCGGGCCCATAAACCTAGCCTGACCCGGCCAGCCCATTGACAGCCCTACTCAGGACTTGACACATGTGCATATGAAGTCGGGCTGGGCCGAGTCAGGCTAAAATAACTTGAGCCCAAGCCCGGCTGAAAATTGGTTGGGCCATCCTAACCGTCAAAAAGGTGGCCTGAATACAGATGGTTGTGCCAAAAAGATCATCCTGTTGGTGCATTTCCTTGGGGTGTGGCCCATCCATGGTGGGTCCCATTACATGAAGAGTTCGTACATAAGTATACAGAAGTATGCTGTGTGGACCAAATGAACGGATGGATGGAAGCCTCTCCTATCGATTGAGCGTAACAGATAGTGCGAAAGACAAGATCAACCAGCCCACAAAGAAGTACCCCACCAGCCTCGTGGGTCCCACATCCTCCGGTTCCTGTTGCACATGGCCCACTCGTTACTGTGATAAACAGAAGAAGAGGAAATATACAATGTTCAACAGAACTGTACACATTGGCCCCAGATTTAGGTGATCCAAACCGTTCATCCGGTGGGCCACAGCGGATCGGAGATAAACCGGAAATCTCCACCATCAGATGATCGTTACCACCTGATGCAATTTGAACGCTTGCGAACAACCGGTGAAATGGTTCAAACATCATGGGGTGATATTAGGAGTCGTCCATCATATGATGGGGCCCACCAGATGGAAAGGCTAGATTACCCAGAGGCAGGTTCACCTGGGCCACTGTTGGGTCCAATAAAGAAGCATCTAACCAAGAAAAAAGAGAAACAAAAAAATAAAGAGGCTTATTTCAATCGAGCATGATATGATTTGTCTAAATAAACAGTTTTCCACCACTAATATAGTTAATATGAATGCTAAAGACTATATCAGCGTTGGATGTGTTGTATTTTTAGGTGTTTCAAAAATAATAATAATAAATAAATAAATTTTAAATGATTTGAAAATTTCACTTCAAATTTTCAAAAAGCAACAAAGCTTTATTTTTTATTTTTTATTTTTATTTTTAACACACTCACACACTCATGCCACAGTGGGATTTCGCCGCCTATGGATACTCAAACTTTGACCAGGTGTTGAAACTCCTAATAGTGTACCACCGGAGCAAGAGTTTATAAAATAGGCAAGAATAAAATTTTGAGTTTTTAAGAAGAAGATTTTGCATAGGGCTTAAAAAGCAAAATGTTATTTTGTCTTACACTGGTGTGAGTTTAGTCACACATCAAATAGGCATGAATAAAATTTTGAGGTTATAAGAAGCAAATTTTGCATAGGGCTTAGGCTACTTTTAGGGGCATGCGAATTTGGTTGTTTTGGGGTTACGCCATCAGCCCCAATTGTGGTGCATGCACGCACAAATATACTTACAAGTCTAAAAGTTTTTTGTTGCCTAGAGACTCATTTGATTCTGTATTTAAATTAATTTTCAATCTTTCAGCTCTCTTTCTGACGCAGGGATGAACGTGATGAGGATAACTACTCCAAATCCATGGAGCTTCTCTGAACTCCTCACAAAGACTTCTCGAATCCATGAGGAAAGAAAGCAGGAAATAGAAATAAATTCTAATAAATTCGAACTTGATTAATTAATTATTAAAAACGAGTTCACAACCCTTTAAATAAGGGTACTAAGCAATGGGAAAGAAATCAGAATCAAACTACAACTAAAACTCCTAGAAATCGCGACTTACTATAAATAGTAAACTTACTATTTATAGACGGTCGTGATGTGTACTAGTACGCAAGGTTTTCGGCCAAAAATAGTAAGTGTCCTATTTGGCTTCACCAAACCATTCTCCTAATTATTCTACGCTCTTTTCACGTTGGGCGCAACTCCTAAAGCCCGACGGATGAAGAGTTATAATCAAACTAAAACTTACTATTTATAGTAAAAATGAAATTAAAGCAGGGAAACGACCGTCGATCCAGGGATTTTTCGCAATTCCGGGCGTCATAACCCGGCATAGCAGGGTTGGTTGGCTAAAGTAGCTCGTTCTACCCCCAAAATCATATATTTTACATCAGGTAACTCATTCTGGATTGCGAGATACGCCCGATCTAAGGTCCGACGGTCTAGATCACTTCTGTCGTTAACCGGGCCTTTTCTGATCCATCTTGGCCATGAAACTGTCCGCGACCTGATCTACATCACTTTCTCACTTCAAATCTTTGCAACAATTTCTTTTTTGTTCATCTGATTCAGTTTTCGGATTACCTATATGGTAACGGTTCAGATCTTCATACATCGAATACGCTAGTTTGACGAGACAAAATTCAAAAGCATTCTAAAGATTGATTGTCCAATATTTTTGTTGCACTAAGGACATTGTCCAAATGAAGACAAATTAATTTCAAGCCGAGTGACTTTCGTCGCGCTTCGAATTAAATAAGTTTTCTAAATTTCTCCTTATTCAAATTTCTAATTTTATTTTAATTTTTTTTAATTAATTTTCATTTTGAATTTTCCTAATTACAGATTTACAGATTCAAAAATTCATATAAGATATAGTATCCATCACATCATGGGGCACCCTATGTATTTGGTGATTTTTACGGGTACAATTTGAAGTAGGCTACGTTCCAAGAGGCCAGATCCAGTACAAACATTCTATGTTAAGCTTAATATGCACACCCACCATGATGTTTTTATGACGTCCAATCCGTCTATCATGTGCACCCCCTCCTAATCTCCTCGGCTTCCAAAACTTCGTGGACCACACCATGTAAAATCATGCCTAAAACCTTTAAAATACCTGTTGTGGCCCACTTGCGTTTTGGAATGGCCTGATTTTTTGTGTCCCTTCATCCTGGCCGCATTCATCTTCTGAATCGAGTACATGGTTTAATGCGGCTCCATTCCAACCGTTCCCTATCGAGTGGCCCGCTTGAGTTTTTGATCAGCCTAGTTTTTGGGCACCAAGGAGAAATAGGGGGTGAAAATGATGGAAACATTAGATGTCATTAAAACATCAAGGCTTGCAGATCCGCTTAAAAGTTTTCTGGGTCCAGTCGGGTCAGGCCAGCTTTGACAAGCTCCAGACCTGATCCATTTCATAATTTGGGCCAAGGTTTTAAGACTCAGATGAGCCTCATCCAACTAGTCCGAGTCGACCAGAAGTTAGAATTGAAAATATGAGGTGAATTGGCTGACTCACTGTCTGACTTGGCCTAGTCATGATTCGACTTAGAACCGAGGTCGAGTCACCAAGTAATGCAGGGGCATACTCGGGATGGGTGGGGACCACGGGGGAGGTCTCATGTTCGAGACTCCTCACTGGGGGCGATTAATACGCATTTCACACTGGGCTCGAGTGGGGTAGCCTGCGGGATGCGGGGACACACTCGGGGTGGGCGGCCCGTGTGAGGTGGTACCCATATGATTTGGGGCCCACGAGGGGGGTTCGGCCAAGGTCCTAACCCATGAGATGTGGGGCCTAAGCTATGAGATAAAGGGATTAATTCGTCATGCTCAAATAGTTCGAGCTTTTAGATCAAGTGGTTAATTGTCCTGCATTAAATTGGTATCGGAGAGGGAGGTCTCGTGTTTTTGAGACTCCTCACCGAGAGTGATTAACGCAGGGGCATTTTAACACCGAGCTTGAGTGGGATCCCCTATAGGATGCAGGGGTACACTTGGGGTGGGCCCCGTAACATGTTGGATGCCTGATCAATTTGCACCCTTAATAATTTTTGGGCCACGGCGAATTGGAGGAACCACGTACTATAAGACAATGCAATGGAGATGTCACTGAATCATTCCTTCCTCAGAAATTTTCTTTCTTTCACATATGATCTTCTAGCATAGTTCTAAAACTTGCTGAGTCGATTGAATGAGATTTCAAGCTGAGTCACTGTGAAACTTGCTTTGATAGTGACTCAGTCCTGACTCAACAAGACTCATTGAGTCAGTCCACTCAGTCGACTTGATGCGACTTGACGTCAACTGATAATTTAATCAAGGTAAAATGAGGGGAGATGAAGTTTTAAAACTGTCGAGTAGATATCCCATACTCCAACATATCCAAACAAACAGATGCCAAATGGGCCATTTCTTTTCGACGGCATTGGAGTATTGGCAAATGCCATTTTGGGCATCCTTTCAAAACTGACGTTAACGAGTAAAACCAATCGACGGAGACTAGTGAAGCGTTAGAAATTCAGTTAAAAAGAGTCGAAAGTACACGTACCGGAGGTGGCGGAATCTGTGTCGGGGTTTGTGTTATATCAACCTCGAAAGGCCAAACATACCTGCCTGGTCTGTCACTCCTTGCCAAACTCCAATCATACAATCTTCTCTCCTCTTCAGATGACAGAATTGAGTAGGATTCCTTGTCAAAAAAAAAAAAAAAAAAAGACATTTTACACAATCAGACAGTAAGAGATTTCTTTGGTAAATCAAATCACTAGTTATATGATTTGTAATCATATTGCTTATGATTTCATTTACCATGTAAATATTTTATCCAAACAGGTTACCCGTTTGTATAAGAGAATTCCATGGTAAAAGAAATCAATTCTATTCTAATATAATATAGGAAATGTCCAGAATTTCCTTTTCCTGGAATCCAACATTTTTATTGCAATCCAAGTAGAGGAGAGTTGTAATCATATAACTAGTGATTTGATTTACCACAGTTTGGATAAGAGATTTCTGTGGTAAATCAAATCACTAGTTACATGATTACAACTCTCCTCTATTCGGATTCTAGGAAAAGGAAATTCAGGACATTTCCTACATCATAGTGAATAGAATTGATTTCTTTTACCATGGAATTCTCTTATACAAACGGGTAACCTGTTTGGATAAAATATTTACATGGTAAATGAAATCATAAGTGATATGATTATAATTCTCCTCCGTTTGGATTGCAATAGATACGCCGGATTACAGAAAAAGAGAATACAAGACATTTAGGAGCAGGGATTTCAGAAAACTTCCGACATTATCATGGAAAAGGAAATTGTAGTTGTTGCAGAAATGATTTCTTTTACCATGGAATTCTCTTATCCAAACAGATAACCAGTTTGGATAAAAAAAGATTTCCGTAGTAAATCAAATCACAAGTGATATAATTATATTACTCCTACATTTGGATTGCAAGCAATACAATGGATTTTGGGAAAAGAGAATCCAGAACATTTCCTACATAGTTGAAAAGGAAATTGTAACCATTGTAGAATTGATTTCTTTTACCATGGACCTACTAAGTTCCATTGACATCTAAAATCCTTGTTTAAAGCCATGTTTGGATGCTCAATTGAACTGAATTGGAATGATCTAATTCAATGAAATGGAAATCACCCAAAGGGTGAGTTTGGTTTCACCATATTTCATGATTAGGCAATCTAATTTAGTGCAACCAAACACACCCAAAGGTAGTAGACTGCAAATTAAGATAGTTTCTATGGTCCAACTTGAAATTCATGGAAGTCAGATAATTATCATCATCATCCAAGCCTTATCCCAATTAATTGGGGTCGGGTGGGTTGCATAATAATCATGAATTAATTAAAACGCCACCACCCACTGCAGTCATTTTTTCTATACTGAATTGGGTTTTCTCAATTCAGCTTGATTTAGCATCCAAACATGCCTGAAAACTGCCCACCTTTAAGAGTTCCAGCTCCTTGCTCGCTCCCTCTTCGTCCAATCCTCGATTCATCAGCTCTTCGCATTTTCTTTTGTATGCATTTGCGACCTGGCATATGAGAATAAACCTGTATGTTAAATGCTTCAATAAAAAGGGTATTAGAGGAATTCACGATGATTTGTGTAATCAGGTGTAGCATTTCAAAAAAGTAACTATACTAAGCTTGCATTCACTTGTCTAGAATGGATGTGGGTGTCATCAATGTACATCAATCCAGACCATCCAAATTGTGGGACTCACAGCAGATAGAGCAAGGTCCAAAAATACAGTGATTAAATGATCCAAACCATCCAATTGGCAGCATCGAATGGATGACTGGAGTAAATTGTCAGCATTCCATATAGAAATAGAAGCAATAGATGGTTAAGATTCTCCAATCAGTCGTGGTTCTTGGGGTCTGCTCCATCCACAACGAGACTGGCAATCTGGATGCTGTCGATTTCCTTACATGTATGCCACATGTACACTAGATGAGTAAAACCAATTCGATGGACAAGACCCGATGATCACATTCACAATTTGGCAAGCTTTAGAAGAAATGTTTGGATTTACCCAAGAGGGATCAACAGAATCGAATGTAAGAAGCAATGACCTATTGCAACGTAAGGCATTCTTAGTCATCATTCTATCACGAAATTTCAACAGATGAAGTGGAAACAGTACAATGTTGTAGACTTTCAAAAGAATGGCCTAATTTTCCTTTAACGAAGTTAAACATAGATTATCATAAATGAGCATCCTAATTTGTTATTAAGCTCGGAAAAGCACTCACGGGCAGAAATTATTTTTTTTTTTCCTTATAGCTTTCGAGAGGGAAATCATACCAAATTTACTCTGGCTGCATTTGGATTTTTGTTGAAATGAATTGCAAAAATTGTTGAACCAAATTCCCAATTTGTAGTTACATTCCTTAGCATCTATACCAATAAACTAGGATTTTACTTTTGAATTTGACTTGGGCTGCATTTGGTTTTTTGTTTGAATTGAATTGCAAATTTTAGTTCAGCAACAAAGTAGAAATGACCAATTTGTAGTTTAAATTCCTTACCACTTGTATCGATGGACCCAATCCAAATGTCAATTTTGTGGTGTTTGGAGTTGACTTGGGATGTGTTTGGATTTTCAGACGAATTGCAAAAACTAGTTCAAGAAAGTAGAAATGACCCATTTGTGATTACATACCTTAGTATCCATGTTAGTAAGACTAGGACCCAAATTGCAATGTTGTGACTTTTGAAGTTGAATTAGGATGCTTTCAGATTTTCTATTGAATTGGTTTGGAAAAATCAGTTCAATGAAGTAGAAATGACTAAATTGTAGTCACAGTCTTTAGTTTACATTTTGATAGACTAAGATCCAAATTGCAATTCGTAACTTCTGAATTTGATTTAGACCGTGTTTGGATCGTCTGTTGAATTGAACTGCAAGAGTAAGTTTTAAGAAAGTAGAACTGATTGAATTGTAGTTGGACTCCTTTTTTTTTTTCTTTTTTTTTTTACACATGAGTGGGATTTCACCACCTATGGATACTCGAACCCTTGACTGGGTGTTGAAACTCCAGAGAGTCTACCACTGGAGCAAGAGTAAGGATGCAATTGTAGTTGGACTCCTTATCATCCATATCAGTTGAGATTAGTATCCATATTGCAATCCTTTTAAATTTGACTCCAGTTGCGTTTGGAGTTTCTGTTGATTTGAATTGCAAAAACTAGTTCAATGAAGTAAAAATGACCAAATTGCAGTCACATTCCTTAGTATCCATATCAACGGACGAGGATCCAAATTGCAATTTGCTACTTTTAAAGTTGGATTTGAAAGGAATGTAACTGTAATCTGAGGACTATTTCCCCATCACAAATAATGGGAGACGTCTTTACAATTGGGTCATTTTCTTCTTTGATCGAAGAAAATTTTCATCATTCAAATTAGTTGTACATCCAAACGCGGCCCCAAAAAATCGCAGCAAAAAAAAAAACACCAATTTTTAGTTATTGAATATTAAAAAACAGGTCAATCTTCTCTATGATCTACATTCTACAAAACAATCCCATTCAATTGATGCAAAGTGAGAAAGATGGGCAGTGTCTTACCTGATCATAAGGAGCTCCTCTCCGGATTCCTAGCCGTCCGTAATGGTCCGCACTCGTGATCGCTGCACTCTAAATCAGGATTTGATCAATCAAAACCTCGATCCAAGCAAATAGGAAACAATTTTTTAAAAAAAAATCGAGGGATTATTTGATTATTTTTTTTTCACATTGCCTCTATCAGACAGACCGTCCGCACCGTGTGGGCCACCTTTTGTTGGGACGATCTAAGCCGCCAGATCTATAGATGTTTGCCCATTAAATTTGGACCAGACCATTTTCCTTTCCCAAATGTTGAATGGTTAGGATCGTCCAATCCGAATTATTTACATCAATCCAGGTTGCCCAAATCATGGGCCCACCTTGATTAGACAATCTCAACCATCCAATTCCATCTTCTACCCGATGGCCACCAATTGGACGCCAAGGATCATCTAACCCACAGTTCGGACTGTCCGATTTTGTTTCGAAATATCATTTCCATCGCGATTTTTCATTTTCCTTCTTCCATTACCGATGCCACGGAGAGCTTTCTCGACGTTGCTGGCCGATATCAGTGACGAGAACGGCTTCGGAGTTTCGGCCGGGGTTTCGTCGGGATTCTCTTCTGGGGGTGCAGCTGGTTCGGGAGAAGACGTTTCGGTGGAGTTTCGGATCGGAGAGGTTGGACGATTCTTCCGGAATCTGAGGGAGAATGGGCGAGAATCGGTGAGTCTTGGCGCCGGCGAGTCGACTCGGGTCGGGTTATGGCGGGAAACGCAGACGGTTGGAGCTGAGGAGAGCGCCATGGAAACGGGTCTGACCGTTTTGTTAGGTAATGTTTTCTTTTGTTGAGAGAGAGATAAGGTTGAAGTTTCAGCCAGTGGAATGCTATCCATAGCCATCCGATTTTAATCCTACTGTTCCGGCACGTGCCGCGCGTGTGAGTCGTATCCGGCCGTTAATCAGGTGGGTATGGCTGTATGTGTGGTGTGATGTGGAAATTGGGGTGGGCTTGTTATTGGGTGAGTTGCACGTGTGTCTGGGGCTGTGAATGGATCCTGATGGTTAATCGGATCCCAGGTCTTAGATGGACTGGAGATGTCCTTTGGTAGGACTAGGTGGATGCGTGTTGGCACATTTATAATGTCAGTTTTTATTTATTTATAAATAATACTTGGTACAATTGGCGGAGTAACAAATAAAACTATATATTAAAAAAAAAATTAAATTTTTTTTTTTTTTTAAGATAAATACGCAAACTGCTGGTGTGAGTAGGGCTGTACACGAACCGGGCTAGCCCGATTAACTCGCTCGACTCTGCCCGACTCAGAATTGAGTTCGAGTTGGGACGAGCCATTTTCTTTGGACTTCAGGAGGTTCGAATAAATTCGGGGCCGGCCCAACGGGCCATTTTCTATATATATATATATATATATTATATATGGTACTATGCGCTCGAGTTCGTAAAGCGGTCGTCCGATAGATGCCGTTCGATCCAGATCGTCCACCAGATGCATGCGCCATTCCGGCTCAAATCAAGTCAATCCGTGTGGGCCCGACTCGTATAGAAGTTGAGAGGGTCGATATATATATATATATATATATATATATATATATATATATATACACACACACACACACACACACTAAATTCTTACCCAGTTACCTTAATCATTTACAGCAATCCAAGTCATCCAAATCGTGAGTCTCTTTATAGATGAAACAAAGCCCCAAAAATCTATGACAAAAGCTCTTCCCAAAAATCAAGGCCGTTCAAGTTACATGCCAAAGCTCTTCCCATGTAGTAGATGGAGCAGAGTTAAAAAATCAAGGTCATCCAAATCGTGGGTCCGAAACTAGCCCGAACTCGCCTGATTGCTGACCGGGCCTGCTTCGAGCTGGACATGTTGGCCCGGTGACTGGGCCTGGCTAGGTTCAGACTGATTTGGCTGGTGACCCGGCCGGGCCGGGTTGAGCTCAGTTCGACTCGGTTCGGCCCGATATACACCCCTAGGTGTGAGCAGACAATATAGGTAAATGTTTAGTCAGATGAGATAAAAAAATGTTTGATCTTCTAAGTAAAGACTTGATTCATCATAATCCAATAATGAAAAATTGTGAATGTTTACTCCTATAGTACCGCAATGTCACTCCTACAGTACCGTAGTGGTGACACTGGACAATAGCAATTTAATCTAAAATTTTAGACTTATTGAAGCATGGCTTGACAAAAGTAGAGGGGACAAAAACTATGTTAGGCTAGGATAAGGTAAGAGATAAAGACTATAAAAATACCTCGTGTTTGGCATGAGACCAAAACTCTTTATTGTGTTCTCCTTTTTATAGTTTCTGGAGGCGGCAAACCCTTACCGAGTTTCTTTTCTTATTCAATATCATTTGCAACCATGGTGCTTTATGTGCTCTTCCCACGAGAGATCTCTGTAATGTTTTCAAATCTCTTGCCAGTGTGACCGTAGAGATCCGTGGATCTTTAAGGATCAATTTCACTGAGCCAGGTTTGGTCACAAACTATTTTTAGATCCCCGCCCCCCTCCCCCCCTTGTGACCATGAAGATTCGTGAAATTGGTAGAACATGTGTCCACTAGATCTGAATCAGGATCTAAATCATTAGTTCCCATCCGCTTGGATATTAGTCCAATCTTCGAATCTTCGTAATCATTGTGAGAGCTCCTGGCTCTTTGGAAAATTTCCTCATTTTGAAAGAATTGTAAGAGACAGCCTTACCAAGCATTCGGATCTCTAATATGGTCCTCGCCTCGATCACGTGCCATACGAAATAGGGATACATGTCATTTAGCAGTTCATCTCATATAAAGGCGTCCCTATTTATGACGGGAGACGTGTTGAGGAAAAAAGATACCCTTAGACGAGAGTATGATTCGATCATTATTGGGCGTGTAGTACTAACATGTGGGGACATTCCATTAGTCCATGAGGGGTGTGTTAAAAAACGGATGTAAACACATGACAAATCTAAACTAGAACCTTCAATTTAGATAATTTAATTTAGCTTACTTGTAATCCGACGTATGCAAAATCTAAGTGATCGATTTTCAATACATGTACATTTATAGACACCCCCATTTACGATGGTACAATAAGGCCGCACTAAATCAGGTGTACAGGAGTTTTCACACCAAAATGGTGGGGTTGCCACTATTTTTACATGAAGACTGATGGGTCACAACCGTTTAATGTAAAAATGGCAACAACCTAGATATTTGTGGGTTCTACTCCTGCCAGCTGGACCAACCCCATGTTAACAAGTCAAGGCTATACGACACTCAGCCAGCACCCACCAAGTCCCTTTTGACAAAATCCATGCAAGTGCTTGAGGGTGTGTTCATTAGTAACCAATGTCATCATCCAAACCATTACCCATGCCATCATCCTTGCCATGATCCATGCCATTTTCCAAGCCATTACCCATGCCATCATCCATGCGCATCTAAACATGTGCGAGCTTTAAACCTACCTACCCAAATGCTTATAAAAAGGGATGTTCACCTTCAGAGAAAAGGTGAGGGCAGCATTGACAGAGGCCTTCTCTAAGACCCGTATCTTAGTCTGTACTGTTCCGTCGACTCCCGCGATATTTTTCGTCGAAGTCCGGCAATCTGCGACCTATAATCGATATTTGCGCGCGACCCTAAGTCGTATCCTGTAGATTTGAGTAGGCTTAATCCGAGACTTGCACCATTGGGATCGCACCGTCGCTGTAGTTCCAACGTCGCGTCCTGCATACCGATCCGATACCCTGGTAGAGAGATGTGAGCCGGCGTTTATTTCGAAGAAAACACCGCGCGTTTTCAATCCCAAGAGAATCTCTACATCATATCCCATCAATCAATCAATCAATCACCTCATGTCAAGTATAAGAGCAACCCATGCTTTCTTTCTCTACAAGTTAAGCAAATCCTAAAAGTCAACAAGTCTTTCACCTCACATCCATCACTCTCACCTCACATCCATCACTCACCTCACATCCATCACCTATCACTCTCTCTCCTTACAACCTTCTCTCACTCATTTCTCTTCACATTTTCAAGCAACAAAAAATGGTGCACGTCCAAGCTCTTCTATGAGAGGAAGTGAGTTGTGTGTGGCCCACTTTCCACCCTCAAAACCTTCATCCTAACCATTCATTTTTCATCTTCCACCATCAAAGAGAGACACAAGGAGATCGGCTTTCCAATGGATTAAGAAGATCGAATGATGAGTGCTCCTATAAGCTAGTTTTCATATTTTTATGATGGGCCAAGTGGGGCCTACCGATCGATGGTATGGATCTGACTTTGGACCCTAAGATTTGGCCGATGGCCCACCTTGATTATCATGGTCATTCCATGATGGGGCCATTCTCTATGGACCCCATCATGATGTTTACTTTCTAGTTTGAAAAGGGGTCATCTAGACCTTCTATTTCGGTGGAGAAAGTATCTCCACAGTTAATTTTGATCAGTGGGCGAATAAGGAATGGAACTCACTTAATGTATGTTTTAAATCATGCAAGGGAGGGCCCATAGTGGCGGGGTCCCTCCATCACTCAATCTCTCTCCTTCTCTCTCCCTCTCCCTCTCTCTCCTTCCTTTGATCATTTTGTGGCCCACATGATGAGTGTGGGTGATATCTAACCATCCATCAAGGGGACCCCATGGCCATCCAAGCCATGTGGGCCTATCCTTTGATGATGGAAAACACATACATCAGATTTATATAGGTGGGCCATGTCCACGTAGGGTCCACCCTACATATATGTGTTATGGCTAAGCTGTCCAGCATCCAGGGACGTTAGACGTGAATTGTAAAAAAAAAGAAAAAAAAAGGAGAGATTTTCTTGGTTTTGGGGTGGATTGCTCATGCAGACCCCACCTTGATGTATGTTTTTAATCCAAGCCGTCTATTTCATTTCTTAGATCATTTTAGGCGTTGAGCCAAAAAATGAAGCTAATCCAAATTTCTGGTGGGCCATAGCATAGAAAACAGTGGCCTTACCGTTGAAATTTACCCTGACATTTCTGTACCCCAAAATATATCAAATATTGGGCTTGTTTGGCTTGTCTTGAGCCATAGCGACCAATGGTTAGGTCGGATCCACCTGATGCGGACCCCACCTAGGAAAAACCTCTAATTCTCATTATATATATATATATAACACAATAGCAGCAGGCACTGCTGTTGTTGACAACCCAGGGACGCAGCAGCGTCCTGCGCCGGACGGACGGACGGACGGGCTGGGACCGTGGGTCCCAGCTGCAGGGCCCCACCGTGATGTGTGTCGAACATCCATACCGTGCATTTGATGGGTCCTTTAGGCAGCGGGCCCCCTTCCAAAAATCAGCCATATATGTAACTTAGGTGGCCCACACGGCAGGAAACAGCATTGATTAAAAACTTGCCATTGAAACCCTTTTGGTGGTTACATAGGTTTTGGATCATATGAAATTTATTTTCCCCCTGCCTCCAGGTCCATGCAACCTTATCAACAGATTGGGTGGAAAACAAACATTATGGTGGGCCCCACGTGGGACCCACAATGATATATGTGTTTTATTCCGTGGACGATGGAACCCATCATGATTTTTGTGTTTTATTCACACCATCCAGGTCCACCATGATGCATGTGTTGCATCCAAATCGTCCAGCCATTTTGAAAGCTCACTTTATGGCATAAGAATGAGTCAGATCCGTCTATCTGGTGGGACCCGCACCATGATGCATGTGTTGCATCCAAACCGTCCAACCCTTTGGCAAGCTTGTCTTAACAGGCTTGAGACTAAAAGTAAGTCATATCTAAAGTTCAAGTGGACCTCACCATTTAAAGTACTGGACAATGACGTCCACTGTTCAAAATTTCTAAGGGGCCATAGTAGTTTCCTAATAAGCTGATATTTGCTTCCACTTCAGCTATCACATGTTAGTTTATGAACAGGTTGGATGAGAAATATATGTTATGGAGGGCCTTAGGAATTTTAATGGTGGAAATCATTATCACCACTTACATTTGGGTGTGGCCCATTTGATGTACATATGGGGCCCGTTAGTGTGGCCCATCCGATATATATAAGACCCGTTGTTGAGGCCCACCTTGATATTATAAGGCCCATTTGAGGAGGCCCATCTTGATGCATTTGTGGCCCATTGTTGAGGCCCACCTTGATATATATGAGGCCTGTTTGATGTATTGGAGGCCCGTGAATCGAGGCCCAATAGAATGTACATAGGCCCATTGAATGTGATCCCACCGTGGTTCATGTGTTGACCTTTATGGTGGGCTACGCCTTGAGAGCAATGATGGTTTGACGCCCACATTGTAAGTACAATGTTGGTTAAATGTCTGCATTGTAACTCTCCTTAGGGACCATTGCTAGGCCCATACTTGTGATAATTCATCGCTCTATAACATGCTTAGTATAATTACATGACTCGTGACCATACGCATCATATATATGCTTGATATGAGTGATGACTGATCATTTCATATGCCATTGGGCAGATTATTTATGGGACTCATTGATAGGAGTTACCACATGAGCGCGTGGTACGTGCGAGATTGGTGCATGACTGTACGGTGTGACTCATGCATTTCGCATATGTATGACTTGATCACTACACGCCCTAGCGACATCAGGGTCGTGGCCTCCACAGGCACATCGTAGATGGTTGTATCAGATATTGGAAATATTAGCTCTAGTATTGTGGGCACGTAGGATGTCCTTGGGTGAAAATTCCAGAACCTTTTTTGGTATTAGGAGATGCTCCAACGTCTAGACTGAGTGGATACACGAGCGCCCAAGTGCCGAATACCGGTAATTCGCGTCTCTGATGTTTTATTTAAACCAACATGATTTAAATGATTTTTAAACTCGCAAGTATACGAATCAAATGTAGATACGGTACGTATTACGAGATCGTTCCCACGAGGACTGGTCGTCACAATTCAAATCTACGATTCTCCTTAACTAATCCAATCAAATAATGGAATGAACTACTAAGCACAATTCTAGGAAAAACAATTAAGAACAAGGAAGAAAATTCAATCAGAGAGAGAGCACTAGGACTTTCGAATCCACCCCTAATTATCATAACCCTTGTTTTGTCTGCTGATTCACCTTGATATAGATTGATACCACTTATATAGAGAAAGCACAATCTGTGTCCTTAATCGGGCATAGAATGTCTAATTCCTTTAAGCAATGCCATGAATAACACATCCCATGTCCTTGGTCGGGCACATGGAATGTACAGTTCATTAAAGCACCTTGTTTCTTCCTCTATAGGAAACCTGTTCTTGATCAGACACAAGCACCTATAATAAGCATCCAAACAACATCCATATATATACTTTGGTCAAGTTCATAGATGGAGAAGTATAGAATTTAAACCAATCAAGCCCACTTAGAGATAGAAACAAATTAATTAATATTCAAAGTAAATTCAACCAATAACTAATCAAATTAGGGGCTTCATCTCAGCCCTAGCTGAGAGATTAGTGACCCATAAAATCCATTAAAAAGATGGATAAACAAAATTCATAAAAAAAAACACCAAACCAATCGATCTCTCTCTCTCTTCTTCCTTCTCTTTCTTCTCTTTCTTCTCTCCCTTGCTCCAGATCTGGAATCCCCTGTTTCTGAATGAATTTCCCACGTCCATAATTCCTCTTTTATAGTTGCTGGAGGGCTGGAGTCGGTGGCAGAGTTGTAGCAGGACATGGAGTGTAAATTTTTGTAGCCATGATCGGTAGGCCGCACAAAAGTATTTTCTGAAAAATTCACCCCGTCCATTGGATTCAGGACGAAATTTCAGTCAAGAATGGTTAGTTTTGAATGTCTATTGACGCGGCCCAGAGAAGAAATCACAACAAAATCAGTTTTGAATGTCACAAGATCGCCTGTTTGTGGCCTCTGTATCGCGTACGTGTGCACGCATGGACACAAAATATTAACATGGTTTTGTAGTGCTCGAAGCCTTCTACACGATGAACGGCTTGGATCGGGGGTACAGTTGACGGGTGGGGTCCACAAACTCCGCAAAACTGGCCAGCGGCCGTCCGTTACGCGGACGCGAAAACAGCTGCTGCTGTGATGGTGGGGTCCGTGATCGGAATCTACAGCAAAATTCACTCCGTTCACCGAATTTCTATCGAAATTTCGGTCGAAAACCCATGATTTTTCTTCATTTTTGTGTGGCCCACAGAATGTTTCATTACACCGTCCATTCCATGTTTGAACGGCTGGATTCCACTATTGATGATCATTCACGATTCTTCCACCTAGGTAGTATTAACAGCCTTCATTTAGTCCTGATAGACGGCCCGAATCACGCATTTGGGCAATGTGTGGGGCCCACAACTGAGGACCGCAAGTCGGTTTGCAGGACGCTGGACGACAGCTTTGGATTTTTTAATTTAAGAGATAAAGAGTCGGTCAGCGCTTGCGCTGACTGTCTCAGCCGTCCGGTGCACGGCTCGAGTATGTATGCATGGTGTACATGCATCGCATATGGGGTCCACAATAATGTTTATGAGAAATCTGCACCGTCCATCCTTTTTCCCATATTATTTAACCCGTCACTACTCAGTTGAGGCAGTTTCAGATGTCAGGTGGGCCCCAAAATTGGAGGTTAATGGGCTGATCTGTCCGTTGGCATACTTCCCAAGATCTTTAATGAATGAAATTTAATATGTACGGTTAATTTATGGCCCTCATCCCATGTATGAAGTTTCGAACTGATCGGATGGCGGGAACCATGTGATCTTGCATTCTGGACCCTTTTCGGGCCCCTTTGGCTTGCTTTCCTCAGATCCCAGGCGTGTGAAATCTTCATTATTGGTTCTCTGGAGTCCATCCCGTGCTCTGGTGACTTTGGATCATGAAATCCATGCTTTTAATTCTCTTTTCAGTCTAACGTTCATTATTACATCCTGCAATGAAAACACGATTAAAACACTATTAAACCTTATCATGTACGTAAAATTAGGCAATTACTGGGGTCTGATATGCAACATTCGACACTCATCAGTCTCCCACTGTGTCGTGGTCGGTTAGAATGGGGTGTGGCCTTATCCACCCGAGTGAGGGGGATATAAGCTAGGTTGAGTTTGACCAGCTCGCAAATGAGTCCGTTATCGACGAGCCGGGTAAGTATTGGCAGACTACTGGTTAGGTGGATAGTGTGGTCTCTTCCACTTGCTTGGCTGTGCAGTTAGGGAGGAGGCAGTCAGTGTGAAGTGTATTAAACCTCGGTGATATCCAGAGAGGAACTGTACTGATATGTGTACTTGATGAGGACTGACATGCTTGTTTTGCATCTCACATATGACATTTGGCTACATATACCTCGCATCGCATGACTTTGGTATGGCCGATAACATTCATGCCTTGCATCGTATAGCTTTAGTACAATTGATAGTATTCATGGACTTACCGCATATTTTTGTATTACCTAATATTATACACTTGGCGCTTGCCTTGCGCACACACTTACACCACCCTCTAAGCTTTTGCAAGCTTATGCACGACCGTTGCGTGCAGGTGGCATTGGACCGCAGCAGCGCTAAGGCAGGAGCGCGTATCAGTCTATTTTAGAGCTTTTTAATCACCCTATATTTCCCTTTCCGCATTGTACTTAAAGTTTTTGATATAGTGGATATGTGGTGATGTTGTTTTGTGACTTGGTTATGCTTGTGGTTATGCTCCATTATAAAAAAAATCATACTGAAAATCCTCCTTATAGGATCCTATGATCGGAATCTGGTATCTGAGTGTTGAGATCCAAGAATGAGGCACTACGGAGGCTGTCAGCGATCAAAAATTTTGTGAGCCCGTTTTCTGAGTTTGGGGCGTTACACCTTCAGGCCAGCGAGAGGCATAGGTGGTCTGACGTAAGCGAGAGTCCAAGGGCAGAGGTGAGCGTCAGAGCCAAGCTCTGATCTTCTACTGCTCCTCTGAGCTTCCTTTTCCTTTTTCCCTTTTGTTATTTCAAACATTTCTCTCAAACTATCTATTATATTAATATCTGGTCTTTTATTTCTATTTACAAGCCAAATACATATTTTTAATCTATCATTGTTCAATCTGTACATTCCAACCCCCCTGCTTTGAACACCTAAGGTAGTAGACTCTACTCTGACATCACGTAAAATATGATATACAGCTGCCTCTTTTGAGGATCTTCTATATAAAAAAAAACATGACTTAACGGAGTAACAGAAAACTCTATGTTCTTTTTCTTTTCCGTACTTTTATCGAAAAACCATTTTTCTACCATTTTCATTCCATTTCAGATTATCTTTTGTAGCTTAAACATTTAAATCTTAATATTTTACTAGAAGTCCCTTTAATCCACTTTGAAAGCATACAGCCTTGCAAAGTAGAGACTATATTTAAAACGAGTAGTAAAAGGGTGTCTAACCTCTTCATTTTTCATAACTAGGGCCCTTACCTGGAATCCATTGTGCAGACCTATCAAAGAGTCACCCGAGTTGGGATTATTATGTTTTCTCGATCTTTAGGTGATTCCATGTTTTCTAACCGACTGTGGATTTTAGAGCCTTCATTTTAGCTAACAGCAACTCTAATCATTACATAAACATGAGAAGGTTGCATGAGGTATTACAAGTGGTATAAGCAGAGTTGGGCATCGAGTCGATTCAAACCGAGTTAGGGCTAACCTGACTTGATCCGATTTTGAAATATGCCTGACCCGAACTCGACCCGACTCAGTACCAAGTCTAGCATGCTTGACCTGATCCAAGTCTGGTATGCCTTGGACTGATCTGGACCAAGTCCGAATTGCTCAAAAGTACCAAGTCAAGTTGAGTTGGCATCGAGTCAGATCGAGAGATGAGGGAGGGAGGGAGTGGAGAGAGAGAGAGAGAGAGAGAGAGAGAGGAGGAGGAGGAGGAGGAGGAGGAGAAGGGGTAGTGATGGTGGTGGGTGGGCTGCTGAGAGAGAGAGAGAGAGAGAGAGAGAGAGAGAGAGAGAGAGAGAGAGAGAGAGAGAGAGTTTAGGTTCGGATCGAGGTCGTATGCAACGGGTAGGGTTAGAGATACTTAAAAACTAGGCTTATACACACACACACACGATTCCGAGTCGAGTTGGGTTTCGGACTGGGTCGAGTTGGGTTTTGGATTGGGTCGAGTCTAACCAAATTGAGTTTCAGGTCGGGTCGGGTCGGGTTGAGTTACTAGGTAACTCGGACTCGACTCAATTTGAGTTCGGATTGGGCGAAGCCTACTCGGTTCGGACCGACTCACCTATTCGTTTCGAGTTAAGTCGGATCTGAACGAGTCAGACAAGTCGAGTCATCCTGTGTCGTCTCTAGGTATAAGTATAATCATTAACTTCTCTTTCTAACTCCTCTGCGAGGTTCATAATATGGAGGTCTTAACCATGGGTTTTGCCAGATCTCGAATTTAAGCCTTCATATGCTATCACTTGTGTCAACCAAACGCCTATAAAAAAATCATATAATCTTTTCTCAACCCCTCCATGAGGTCCAAGTATAGAGGTCTTAGCTATGAGTTTCACTAGATTTATATATACTTCGAATTTGGGCCTTCACATGATATCCCTCGTATTAACCAAGCATTTAAGAAAACATACCCTCTCTTCTTAACCAATCCGCAAGGTTCAGGTATAGAGGTCTTAGGTATAGGTTTCATCGTATCTAGATAAATTTCAAATTTAGGCTTTTATATGTCATCGCCTGTACAAACTGAGCATACAATATTATAAGGTCATGAAAGACATGTTTTGTGATTTGTTGAGTATTCAGATCCAGTCACATTAGAAATCATAGTAAATTCTAGTTTTTATATATATCCACCATTCGACTCATGCAACCAATTAGATGGTCCAACTCGGATACCTAGTGAGGTAACCTGTGGGGGAGGGGGGGAACCTCTTGCCAGAGTCCACACTCGGATCCGAATATTGATCCCACATATCTGATCTCAACTATCCAATGCTCTGATCGAGGCATTTGGACGTTGTATGATTGATTAGATCCACACATATTCCGATCTTAATAGTCCAGTGCTCTGATTAAGGCATTTGGATATTGCATGAGGGATCAGATCCGCAAATCAATCACATATATTCGACCCCGACCGTCCAATACTCTGATCGAGGCATTTAGATGTCATGTGACGGATCAGATCCGCACATCAATCAACACATTCTGATCTTGACTGTCAAATGCTCTGATCGAGGTATTTGGATGTTGTATGACAGATTGAATCCGCACATCAGTCCCACATATCCGATCTCGACCGTCCAATGCTATAATCAAGGCATTTAGACATTGTATGATGGATCAGATCCACACATCGATCAACATATTCTAATCTTTACCATCCAATGATCTGATCGAGGCATTGAATGACGGATCAAATTTGTACATCGATCTCACATATCCGATCTTGACTGTCACATGCTGTGATCGAGGCATTATGATACTATATGAAGGAACAAATTTTCATATCGATCATACACCATACACATCACGCATTCACACACATGACACATATAATGCGTTCACACACATCATACATCTCATTTCATGCATTTTTCTATTCCCTTGATGGATCCCTTATCTTAATTGCCCTACATCCACTTTGAGTCATTTAAATGTCAAATAACGGATTAGATCTATTCTATTTCATGCATTTTTCTTTTATTTCCCCGATAGAGATATGGTCTTGACCGTCACACATCCACTGAGAGCCCTATGGATAATGAATAATAGATCAAATCCGTTCCATTTTATTTTACTTTTATTTCTCCAATGGATATCTAATTTTAACCGTCCTACACTCACTTGGAGCCTTTTTGGATATCGGATGGTGGATTAGATCTATTCCATTTTTTTATCATTTCATGCATCCCGTTTCATCATACCACGCATTTACATCCATCTCATTTTCGTGTGCCATTCATTAAGGGAACTCTGATTCCGGCTGTCCAAATTTTAAAAAAGACCTTTTGGACACCATGTGGCAAATAAGGTATGTTCCATTTTTATCTAGCATCTTTGATCTTGACCTTATAAAGCTTTAACAGAGGCTATTAGATGTTGTATGGCAGATAAGATTCGCATAATTCCACATTGATCAAACCATGCTTTCAACCGTCCAAATTTCCTAAAAAGACATTTTGGACTCCAAGTGGCAAATAAGGTCCATTTCGTTTCATCTAGAATCTCTGACCCTGACCGTCTAATGCTCCGATCAAGGCCATTAGGCGCAGTACAACGGATCAGATCGACACATATCTATCACCATAGATCTTGATTGCCCAAAGTTCCCATCGAAACTTATTTGACGCTGTATGATGGATCAAATCTATCTCGAGCCATGCCACATTCAGTGCATGCAACACTTACAGGATTGTTAGAAGACAGGTATGTCTATAAAACACAAATTTCACAAATTTTTTTTAAAATTAATAAAAAACTTTAGAAAAACATGCAACGTGTTCGAAATCTTATACCGTGATCAATTTCCTATACTCGGCATATGCCAACGCAATAATAAATTTGATTTTGATTTAATCCTAAGTGGATTTCACTCGAATATTAAAAAAATAGACGTAAGATGATCGACCTGAACTCACAGTGTCACTCCAATCGCTCCGACAAAGATGAGAATCACTGTCCCTGCTATTTGTAGTGTGGTCCACTTAAGGGTTAGACATGACTCATTTTTAGACTCATGCTCTAAAATGATCCATCCAAGTCTAAAATGATCTATCCAAATGGATGAATAATGTGGATATAATAAATATATCATTGCCGGGTCACGTAACTATCGTATCCTTCAAACCATTCATACAACTTATCACTCTAGTATCTTCTGAGCCACACGTACTCGCACCAGCCATGTCGATGGTGTATGGTACATCAGCCAATCCGCTTCTGCTTGGTGTACCACACACCACCGACCTAGCTGGTGTGGGCCAGTGTTGTACGAACACAAGTGCTGTGCTCCTCAAGCTTTGAGTTGTACACAAGTGCTCCTCAAGCTCCTAGTTGTACGAATTGTTTAAAGGAGATCATAATTATATAAGGACATTAATGATATATTTATAATATCCACAGCTTTATATGAGCACCATAACAATATGTTTATTACATTTTGAAAAAATGGAAGGGCGGGTGTACATTATACTAGCAACCTAGGTGTTGTATTGATATCAATAATTTTTATAAGTCTGATAATAAAATTTATGTTATATCTAAAACGTCCATCGATTTGGTGAGCTTGTCTTAAGGCTTGAGATGAAAAATAAGATAGATTTAACTATCAAGTGGACCATAGTAAAAAAAGTAAGGGAGAATTCAACGTCTACCATTGAAGCCCTTTTTGGGGTCACAGAAATTTTGAAAAAATACGTAAAAAAAATTTTTTATGGAAAATAAATGTTATGGTGGGCCCTATGAATTGTTTAACGGTGAAGAACATTATTTCCACTGCTATTTGTGCTTTGGCCCATATGAACGTTGGATATGATTCATTCTTAGATAATGCCCTAAAACGGTCTCTAAACATAAATAAATAGGATAGATATAATAAATACATCACTGCAGGCCATGTAACTTTGATCTCCTTTTAACTGTTCGTACAATTAGGAGATCGAGGTGCCTACCTACACAGCTATACAGCTGGTGTGACGTTCATCAGCCAATCCGCTTCCATTTTAGATCATGCGCCCAAAACTGAGTTATATCCCAACGATCAAAAGGCCTATACCATAAAAACATTCGCAGGGCTTACGTAACATTTATTTTCCATCTAATCCGCTCATGAGGTCTAAGAGACCTGGATTACCAGGAAAAACAAATATCATCTTGATCCAAAACTTCTGTGACCCCAAGAGGGTTTCAGTGGTAGATGTTCAATCACCCACTGCTTTTTCCAGTGTTGTTCACTTGATCATCTATCTTATTATTATTTTTTTTTTACTCAAGCATTAAGATGTGCTAACTGAATGAACGAACGGTTTAGATATAACACATAACGCATGAGGGGACCCACAGAACTTGGTGACGCCAACAGACCTGCCAGGTCGGGGGTTTGTGCAGCGTGGTACACCAGCCAATCCGCTTCGCCGTTATAAGAGGGCTCGCACACCAAGAACTCCGCACATGTTCAATCCTTTCCGTTGATCCAGACCGTCAACCTGTTGGTCCATGTGGATAGGCAGTAATCCAAAATATTCAATCCAAAAATCCCAGCGGTCTGTCGACCCTTGTACAGACCTACGTGCAATGTTTCAATTTTAACCGTCCATTCCAAGGCCAACAATCTATCCACCAACTGGGGACCACATGCTAAGATGATCCGATAATCGAAACCGTCCATATTGTGGAATCTGTCCTACAAGGGCCACCACAAGAAATTTATGCTGGATGGATGATAGTAGCCTTCCTTATCAATGTTCAATGGTTTGCATTCAACCCTAGAAATCAAAGGATAACATCATTACTGAATCTTAATTATGTTATTAAAGGATTCAACCCTAGAAATCAAAGGATAACAGATTACTTATGGTATTAAGTTGAAAATGGACGGTCCAAATCGCCAGACCATCTCAGAATGTGGGCCCCGGTGGGTGGCGACACATGCTGCATCCTGAGTCGCGACGTAGGCAAAACGTACTCTATCTTCGTATATAAACCCACCCTAGTCTTTCTTCTCAAAATCTCTCCCCATTTCTCTACTCACCACCGAACACACACCATACTCTCCGTGTATACGCTCTTCCATTCTCTTCTATTCTCTCCCCATAAAACATACACCATTTTCTCCGTGTACACGCTTCCTTCCAGTTCTCCTCTCTTCTACTCCAAACGCGCCCTTGAACTGAAATTCGAAGAGATTTCACCGCCCTCGGCATGAAAGTCGAAGCGGAAGCTTCATCAGAATCCGGCCATGGTGGGGCCCAGTCGAGTTCCCACACGGGCCCCCCTCGACGGTTCCCTCCTGCGGCCCAGCCGGAGATCATGAGAGCAGCGGAAAAGGACGATCAGTACTCTTCGTACGTGTATGACGCGTGTCGCGACGCCTTCCGGCATCTGTTCGGTTAGTTCTCGATTTCAATCAGTTACATTTCTGAATTCCCACGTCTTCGATTTTTTTTTTCCTTAAAGTATTTCTCATTTCTTGATCTGTTTGTATTCCATCGTGTCGGATTCTGTTGGTTGGATTGGAATTTATCTTTGATTATTTGGGAGATTGGATGGTGCTCACCGCGGGGAGTTAGGTTTCTTTTCTTATCTGTGTTTGCTTGGTACAGCAAATGAAGGTGTGGCCCACCTTGCATGACTGAAACCGTTTATCTGGTGGGCCCCATCATGCGATGTACTTGCCTGAAAATATTATCCATCGGAAGATAGCAACCGTCCAAAACGGTGGCTTGCAATAGATAGTCGCAAAAATCTACAACTCATTGTTAATTGGAAAAACTCCACCGGCAGTATGGATACGACCATCGAATGGGGCTGGATTTCTGGAACATGACGCTCCATAATAAGGTCCATGGTAAGGATGGTTTGGATCACTGGAAGGTGGGCCCTGCCTGCGAGTTGCTGCACTGCGTAACACAGAGAGACGCTTTTTTCCTTTCGACCCAAGCACTGTACTTTTCCTGTGATTATCTTCGGTCTCTAATTTGGGCTGAATTTGGGAGTTTACGGTTTTGCATGACGGTGCATGAAAATTACGGGACTAGCTCTACGATTGCATCACCGAAGTGAAATCCTCAAAGATAATGCTTACACTAATCGAATTTTGCTAAAAATGGTTTTTACCGACATGCATTTCTGGCCTGAGTACATAGCCGAGGACTACTGCATGAAGATTCAACATGAGAAAATTTTATTGTGGGTTGGACAAGAGTTTTGTTTGCATTATTTCATTTTTTGGATTTGAGTTAAGCTGATCTTAGTTTCTGAAGACGGCCTATATATTAGGTTTGAAATAGGGATGCAATAAAATCTCTTGCTTAATTATTCAAAACTTGAAAGGTTTTTACCTGGGCATGTATCGTCTCATGTTTGTGGCACAAACCAGAAGTTGAGACATGCAAATCTAAACCCCAATTTTGGTATTCACCCGCGGTTTTAAAAAAGTGGCTCGCATCAGTTGCCCAGAGATTGAAACCAGTACAACTTGCCCCAACTTGTTCCATTTCTATATTTTCCAGTCCTGTTTCAGTCTGGTGACTTGTTTCGTTGCCCACTAAAACTGAGATAACACGGCAGAATCAATTCGAATTCAGATGATATTTAGAACCATAGTGTTAGTCTAAAAGGATAGATTTTGGATCAATCAAGTGTGTAAAGAGGTGTTCTAATTCAAATTGTTAACATGCAGCCAATGATAGAATAGAGAATGAGAACCAATGATAGCTTAATCAAACTCCCAATGGAGATGAAAATTCTGTGGTCTTTTAATCCAGCAATAACATAGAATAGATTGTGTCCCAAAGACATGCCCAAAAAAAAAACTTTAAATATCTGAATGTAAACCTAAAATGCTACTAAATCTTAGCCCTCTTATCTATTCCTAACTCGGATGTTTATTCTCACATATAACAACTCTGAATAAACTGTAAATGCTAAGTACTCTAGCATGGTATTGTGGCATGCCTTCTATTTGGGAGTTAGGTGTGGTCCCCCATCAGGCAATCACTCATGAAATTAGTTGGAGACCAACTACAAGCATGGAAATTTCTATTGAAATTTAGGACTTCTACTGGAGAGTTCCTTAAGAGCTCGAATTTTACCAAACAATGGCCCTTGACTTTTTAAAGTTCCAAATAGTGCTTATTGGGTTGTGAAATGACAGAAATGCCCCTGTCAATTTTTCTTCTAAAAAGCGGAGTTGGAGCATTGTGGGGCCCATCTGCTGCACACTTGTGTGCATGCCATCCAACCCAACCAGCAAGTTCACTCCATCATGATAGTTGAACTAAGCAAAAATCAAGCTGATCCAATCATTCAACGGGCCGCACATGAATTTGGAGGTTTTTGGGTGGTGTGTATTGTTTTCTATTGTATGGCACACCTGATGATTGGATTTGCCTGATTTTTTGTTATTCTCATATCATGGTGGGGTGTAACTGTTGGAAGGGTTAGATGACATGCATATGCCACATGGGCCCCCACAATACTGAACTCTTCTTTTTAGAAAAAAAAGGATAAGGGCCTTTCTGTCATTTCTCTCCCTGAGAATCATGTTTTGGAAAATTTAAAAAGTCAAGGCAATGTTTGGTAAATGCTGAATCCTTGAGGATTTTTGCAGTAAAAGTCCCTTGGATTTGTAACATCATGCTCTCCATAAGCACTTGTTTCTTTCTACATGCTTTCTAAGAGTATGCATCTGCCAAGAGCCCTGCTAAGCCGTACTTGCATCTGTAGCACTGCAATCCTACTCACTGCAAGAGTGCTGATATCCACATGTCTGTGAGATCTGGGCCTTTAGTTGGACAGGGCTCACCGTGTATGTGCCCTGTCCGGAAAATAGGTCAGTTAGCTCATCAGGTGGGCAACACGTCCCGATAAAAGATTGGGCTAATGTCCACATTCAAGTAACAAGTGCGTCCCACCTGATGACTGGACTGCTTTGATTATTGGATGAAGGCACATACATGTTGGTTCACCTTCTTTGGTCTCATGGACACATGCCATGCAGATACATGAGCCCACGACTAGGATTTTAATGCATCTTGCTTGATTGCATTTTTGTGAGATCTGTGTGTGTGTGTGTCTCTCTCTCTCTCTCTCTCTCTCTCAATCTCTATACATGCATGTGCGTCTTAAATTACTATGTTTTGGCTAACTCCTTATTGCAATTTGTGGTGGGTCACATATCTAATGAGACTTGCTTCTTTTGCAGGTACAAGAATTGCTGTAGCTTACCAGAGTGAGGTTGGCTATTTGTAATGCTTTAGCATTCAATAACTTGTTTTTTCCCCTTTTGTTTGTGTTGCACTAGACGGATATCGGCATCTTCTAATTATTATGTCATTCCTCTGTGTGTATATGATCAATGTGTTTGGTGTGTGACCTGTGTAGTGTCTAGTGTGTACGGTGTGTGTAGTGTGTACAATGTCTATAGTGTGCACGGGTGTGATCAGTGTGTATGTGCATGTGTGTGACCAACACGCGTATGTATGGACTATCCACGATGGACAACGTGTTGGCTGGATGTTTGGGACTACCCATGATGGGCAACGTGATGGTCAGACCGTGGACAGCCCATGATGGTACCATTTGGATCTCCATTGATCAAGGCCGGCTGGGTGAGCACTGTGGGAGTGCAATAGACCATCTGTGCAGGCCAGGTGAAGTGGTAGCGTGACCAACTAATGTAGGAATGGGTCACCCATTGATCGACGCCGAGTGGGTGACATACTTGTGTGCAACAGACCACCTATTTTGGCCATGTGGGTTTATTAGTAAGATTTAAACCAACTCATGTAAAGTGGTCCCTGGTGTTCAAAGGAATCAACGATAATTGATTACAATGGTTACTCCTATCCTATGCATCACATCACTCATCCTTGTATTGTATTTAAAAATTCATTATATTTTTTGTGATCTCTATGAAGTGTACTTGTTTTTGTTTTATTTATTTATTTTTTGGAGAGAGCTATGTTGAGGTTTACTCATCGAGCTGTCAGCTCATTTAAATATATGGTTGATAAATTACAAGATTGGATCAAGAGCAAATGAATTGAAGATTTTGATATATCTTTATAGTTATTTTGATATATCGTTATAGTTTCATAGTAGATTGAAACATTATTATAATAAATTGAGTTAAATTTTAGTTGTGTATGGATGATTAATAAATTTTTTTGGAACCAGTTTATTGTTGAAGGTTGGTTGTGGAATAATGATTACTTTTTCTTCTTCTTTTTTTGGGTTAGCTTGTTAGTACACACCCCACTGTCAGTACACGCTTCAGTGTTAGCCACCCCCACTAGGGAATCGATACCAAGACCTCGGTGTTGAAATGAGGTATCTTCACTCAATCTAATAATGATTACTTATTTATATAAATATGCTTTATAATTATTTGTGGAATATGTGGAATCTGAACTTAAAATGTTAAATCTCGCCCTCGGTACGGCAGGTCGAGTATACCTGGGTATCGGGCTCAGGGTGTGGCAGATGGCTTTGGCTCTCTTGGGCTCTACATTGTTTGATGTATCCTCGATATTAACCAAATATTCCCGATATTATCCGCATCTCTAGCTCATCGATACCGATAACCGGTGGCGATACCAATAACACTGGTAGTATAAGAAATTCCAAGTATTGACAATGCATCGCTAAGTATCGCCAATGTATCGATATCACTGATATTTTTGACTACGTAAATTCCATGTGTCACTTGTATTGCCAATTATATCGCCAATATTTTTTATTGTGTAAATTCTAGGTGTTGCTTGTATCGCTAGTGTATTGGTGATATTTCGATACTATTGCCAATGTATCGATATCGCTTATTGAAAAAAATTCCATTTAAATTTTTTATGGGTGCATGGTTCTATGTAATGTTCGATTTGTCAATGATAATATCAATAATATCATGATATTATCGTTATCGCAACATGGGCAATATCGAGACTACAATCTTTTGTTTCCTTTCCATTTGCCGACGATTTCTCAGTGAAATATCGTGTTATCAATATTTTGAAATATCAATGGATGTTTGGATGGAAGGTTGGATAGTTTGATGGATAGATGTGATGGTTGGATGGATGGGATGGTTGGACTGATTTATTACAACGTCACATGCTTTTAGGCCCCCATTAAATAGAAACTTATTATGTATGTATTCTTTTTGCAATGCTTTGATTCCTAAATGTGCAAATATGTGTATTTTAGGATCTCTGGAAGTTTCATTGTAAAATTCCACCGTTTCCCCCATGTTTCTTGGCATTTCCGGTTATCGGTGATATTATCAGTGATATCGATATTGTTTCTGTATCCCTGGCCAACGAAACTTGTAGCGATACCGATACTTCGAACACTGGAGCTCCATGAGTCATGCTATATAGGAACTTCGGCTCCCTTTTGCTATTTTAATGAACTTTTCTATGGGTTTTTTTTTTTTTTTTTTTTTTTGTCTGTTGTTTTTTTGTGTGTCAATAACAAGACAATAACAAGATGTTTAGTAATGAAGCAGAGTCACTAGAAGCAGTTCTCTTAAAGGCTCAAAGGTAAGCGGTTCCTTGGGCTGTTTTGTAGAGATGAAGTCCAAGGAATTTGTAGAGCTGACTATTGATGCTTATGGGGTCTAGGCGTGGTCTATGTGATCCTCTGTTGTCCTCCCCCTTCTGTTGCTGTTTCATGCGTGTCTCTACTCTGTTGCTCCTTTTCTTTAATAAACTAAACTTACCGTTCACAAAAGAGGAAGAAGAAGAGAAGTTGAGGAGATACATAAATGAAGCACACCGATGTTCTTATTAGGTGCTCTGCATTCATTTTGGTCATGCGGCACAATGGTGCATGATTCGGACTACTCGTAGGGTGGGTCCCATTGTGGATAGGCCACAGCAGAAAAACTCACTTATTGGATTATCTTAATCATCCAATCTGTGACCCACAAATAATATACCATAGCCAAGTATATTGATGATGGTCAATAATCAACGCTAAAAGGGCAATCCATGGTAGAAATCGGCTGATAAATTGTCCAGATCACAGACAGATGCATCACCTCTGATTCTGCTGCAGCACACAGGCAGGGAAATTGGAGTGCTGCTCTTTGGTTAGGTTTCCTGAATGATAAATGCAGCACATTGTGCTTATTCGACGCAGGTTTGCCTGTACAGCGGGTTGCTCTGGTAAGTAGTACTGGAATGGGTATTCTGTCTGCCACTTCATCCGATATAGGGGTTGCATCATGTGGGTCTCTCTAGTTCATATACTAAGTACTGTTCAACATAACTTTATACGCATACTGATATTGTAATTTATATATGAAATGATGAATGTTATTATGATAGATCCCACAACATAATATTGTATATTATGTATGAATGCTATTACAAGTTGAAGGCTCTAAAAGGGCAAAGGATATCGGTGGAGGTAGTAAGAAAAGACTTGAAGACCTGTGGTCTAACTGAAGTTATGGCCCTTGATAAAGGGAATGGATATTGGTGAACCATAATTTTGGGTCAATAAAAATAGCGATTCAGGACCCATAATCCAGATTGCGTGTTCAAAAGGGAAAATGTAAGGGGGTTTGCGATTTAGATAGCATCGAATTTTCAAGTACTGTTTGTACAACTATTTATGTGCCTATAAGTAGGAGCTAGGATGCCTCCTTGGATTGGTTGGCTGCCGAATGCTTTTTCTGTTTATTGGTTCATAAAGTGAAGGCCTCCGAGATCCTTCCTAGTCCTTCCCTACAATGTAGTACTCGAGTTCTTTTCTTGCTTTCCCATGGTCACGGCTTGCTATTTTCTACTTGACAAGTATCTTTTGTTATAGCCTGATATGCTTATAATATATCTCTATATACCTGTTATTTTGCAGACAAAACTGTTGGGCCAGATGCTTTATTATGTTCTAACAACAGGTGCAGGGCAGCAGACTTTGGGAGAAGAGTATTGCGACATAACCCAGGTCTATAGCCCTTATCTTTTATGTCAGAAGTCCGGTATTTCTCGTTAGTCTAACACCAAATCCATAGTCATTCCCATCAATATGTGTTTTTTGATAAATTGCAGTTTTATATAGTAATAAAGGACTTGAAATACAGCTATAGAAGGGTAGAGAATGCCCAATACACAGTGAAGGTCTAGCACTCATTTCGCTAATACATCAGCTGAGAATGGCACCATTAGGACTTCCCCTCAGGTTTTGTAAGGACTTTAAACCTAAGGCAGCTTGTGGAAATTATAAGTTGTTAATATTGTTATACAACACTTGGTTTATTACTCTCAGAGCCATGGAAGTTATTTTTTATTTGTTTGTTTGTTTGTTTTATTTGTTTTATTTTTTATTTTTTTAATTGTTTATAAATGAAATCCGTGACACTGACTCTAGGCTAGGGGTGCATTTGGGAATTTCTAAATTTGCACTGAACGGAGTGGGCATTGGCTGGAATGGTTCTATGCTCATTTCTTATTTCACAAGCTTTGCAAGAAAGGAAGAAAAAAATATTAACTAATTTTGTAAAAATGGTACCTTGTGGTGAATATTCTATTTTCTACCATGTCATTTATCATTTTCCTTGTAGTTGCTTTTTCCAGGTTGCAAGCTCTTATGGCCTTCCTCCAACGCCAGCAAGACGTGCCCTTTTCATCATATACCAGACAGCAGTTCCCTATCTTGCAGAAAGAATTAGGTTCATTACCATTTCCTGTTTCATGGCCTCTTTAATCTTCCTTCATCAGATAATAGTTGTTTTATTATTTTCGATTTTCTCTTGGTTGGGCTGTCTCCCACAAGAATAGTATTGAAGTTTTTTTTTTGTTTGCAGCTCAAGGGTGGCTGCCCGTGGGATAATCATGGCTGATTCACAGTCCGAGGATTTTTACGGGGACAATGATCCTGTAAGGAATCAAGTTCAATCTTCTGTTGCTACCGAAAGCCCATCTTCCTCAACAACACGGGTGCCTATGTCAGCTCTGTCCAGATTGAAGGAGAAATTTCATAGACTGTGGCTGCTTGCAATCCAGAAATGGCCTTCGGTAGAAATCACCTTCTTCCTGGATATCTTTCTTATTTCTTTTGGTAATATGTCACAGCAGGGAATGATGGATGCTGATGCATGAGGGAACAAATATTGTCATCATGCCCCATATCCATACTAACTAGTGGAGCCCACTGTTTGGTGTAAAGAGAGTGATGGTGATGGGCTGTCCCTTGGATGGTGAATGCCCCAAGAATCTCCCAGATGAAGGATTTTAACCCTTCAGTTAATGGCCAGCCTCTGGAAATGATTAAGAAAAACACAACAAAGCTCCAAAACAATGTCAAATGTTGGATGGCTTGGATGTTCCACTCTGGGAGGCTTTTGTGATGTCTTCTATCTACCATGGCCTATCCTATCTACCGTCTGGATCACAGATATGGCACGGAGTTGGCACATCAGATCAAGGTTTTAAACCCATGTATTGGGTTTCAGATCGTTCACGACTTATATGGCCGTGTATTCCCCTGTATCGGGCTGTTTTGGGCCAATACAGCGACACCATTCATGGGCATTAACAGTCCGTATCGAGTGATATGAACTGGTTTCAGACAATAAACCTTGCATCAGGTCACTTCGGTTGTCCTGAATCCTGATGTCTCGGGATCCATAAATTTCCTTTGTAACAGCATGTTTTGAGCTTGGTTCGTTCTTGGAATAAGGACATGAAAACCTCGAGTTCTGCTCGGAATAGCACAAGATGATCTTGTGTTGAAAGAACTCAGTTTTGTCTGCATACTTTTTTGCTGAATAATGGCTGGTAGATAGTTTTCTTTTTTAGCTTACTTCTCTATGCTATCATGCTTTCAGGTGCTTCCATTCGCTCGTGAGATCTTACAATTGGTTCTCCGAACTAACCTCATGTTCTTTTACTTTGAAGGTGATTCTTAAGTTTTGCTTGTCACTATTCATTTATATTTAACATTTGATTAACCTATCTCTAGGAGAAGGAATGCTGTTGTGACTGTGCACTATTTGGAGTTTCATTAAGTATGCACCGAAAAACGTACACCATACAAGTGGCATTTGTTTGTGGTGATCGGGACTGTCAAGTTTTTGGTCGGCAATCATGTGGATGGGTCACAGCCCAGAAAGTTGAGGCGACAAGGCTATCTTAGAATGTCCTATCCATGGGCTGCAAGTGGACAGTTGACACAAAGTTGATTTTTTTTTTTTTGATCAATGGTTCATATTCAACTCACAAACCCACTATTATTAAATAGCTAGGATCATCCAATCACCAGATGTTTTCGGGCTATGGCCCATATATTTTTAGTCCTACAAATTAATGGTCCCAATCACCAAACACATTCACCATGTTTATGGTGACGAGTGACAGCTGTGCTTCATCAAAGAAAGCATTGGCATATATTCTAACTACCAAAGACCATACAAGATCCACAAGTTTTGCCTCTTGTGATCACTCTCATACGTGGTTTTAAATATTGGATTCGTTATTGCTGATACGTATCAGCAGCATAGTAACTGTATCAGCCATCCCTGTTGCACATTACAAGGGTGAACCAGTCCGTTATTTATAAAATGGGCCATATGGGCCTGTATTGACCGATACATGCCAATATGTTGGCACCGATACAATGCTGATATGACCATAATGGCTGCTTTTTGAAAATTTTATTTTCAAATTTCTCTCATTTTTTCCATTTCTTCTCCCATTTCAACCCTGGATGGAGCTTAAACCAATTTTAAACTAGATCTAGGCCATTTTGGAGGACAAAAACACAAACTTGATTGGGATGAGATGAATCAAAACAGAATCCAATCCTCCATACAACCCCCCCCCCCCCCCCCCCAAACACACACCCATGCACGCACGCAAGATACTTCTATTGTTTACTTGTTTTACTCTCTTTCCCCCCCTATTTTTCCAATAAAATGACAAGATCTCGCTTAGCTGATACACTCACCGATATCATTATTCAAAACTTCTCTCGGATTACTTTGGCTTTGTTATTTTCAGATGGCAGGCCGACAGATGGGTCATCTGATTCCAATCTAAAATATTGCTCCTATCCTTTCTTTGGATCTGCAACTACTTGTAAAGCACTATGCATAACTTGGATGCTTTGCTACATCATGCAGGTCTATATTATCACATATCAAAGCGTGCTGCAGGCATTCGTTATGTATTTATCGGGAAGCCACTCAATCAAAGGCCTAGGTAGGAGCTGTAGGTTTACATTTTGATTATATCCATGCATCTTTGACATCCGAAATTTTAACAGCTACAGCGTCCTTTAATTACTCTTCAACAATCCAACATACCATTAGCATCCTTTGAACTCAAAAGTATGTTCTGAAACATTTGGGGGACATTTGGTGGGCCTATCTGATTTTAATTGCATTAGTAGTCAAGTGGAAATAACCACAATTCAAGTTGCTTTTCTTAGCATAAATAAATACCGAGGTATTGTCTCAAATGGCAATTGTGTTACTTTTAAGCTGGACTCTTAAGGAATGCAACTGCAATTTGAGGGTTCTTCCTCATCATGAATACTAGGTAAACTTCCCCATCATATGCTAGAAACATCATTACAATCTGGTCATTTTCTCTTGTTTGAATGGAGCCTTTGCAATTTGATTCACTCGTGCATCCAAATGCAGCCTAAGTTTAAAATTTGAAACTATGCTTTTAATGATGCTCCTTTAGAGTATCACGTGACACACTGCAAGTGTTTTTCAAGAGACATGGCAATCATTAGTTGCACAATGGGGTCAGTTGTTATGTGTGCATAAGGTCCGAAGCAAGATCTGTGTATTTTCAGTAGGGATTGAACAGCCTTGCAGTGCCAAGTGCAGACGTCTTTTTTATGGTGGGTTTCTGCTTGGGTTGTAACCGTAACCTGGAAGCCTCTTTGTTGGAGTTGGCAAAGGCTTGATAATTATGTGCATGTGGACTGCATTTTATAGTACAGAGCTGCATGTATGTATGACTGGCAATTGCTGTGGCCATTCATTGGTGGACAAAAGAGTGCATTGTTTTCAGACTCTAGACTTGTGGATGGAATACATTCTCTGAAGAAGTTTTCATTTGAGCTGGTTGTCTACATAGATTTGCTAATTTTGTGCCAGGGCCTTACTTGTAGTCTAATTTGGATCTGCCATTGCTGTAATTTACCTTTTTGTTTTTTGGTCTCAGAAAGCATTTAAACTGGATGAAACTGTTGGTCATATGGGTCTGGTGTGGATGGATGATGCAGCAATCGACCCCATCAAATAATTCTCAAAAGAGAAAAAAGTCTCCATCAGATGCATTTTTCATTTGAATATGGCCCATTGCTTCTTCTTCTTTTTTTTTTTTTTTGTTTTGTTTTTTCCGTAACAGTATTTTTACACCAGGGCTAAAAGGGGTAGGTAGGGTTGTCCCACCTGGGGGATATTTGGAACGTAGTCCATCCACAGTGGGGCCCATCACTGAACCATAGACTCGCCTTTACAAACTTAGGACCTGAGGATACCGTACATATTCCCTCGATCGAGGACATTTTTTTCTCTATTCTCTTAACTAACCTACGAAGTTTTATTGAATAATTTCCGACTGGTTTGTAAATGCAGATACCAAATTCTCGGTGTGTTCCTTTTAATTCAGTTATGTATTATTGGTGCCGAAGGACTGCGCCGGAGCAATCTATCTTCAATTGCTAGTTCTGTTCATCAGGCATCTATTCGGAGCCGCCATACATCAACAGGTTGTATGACCATAAACTCAATTTCATTGACCCTTTTCCATTCGTCGTTTCATTTGCCTCACATCTCTATAGATGGTAGCATGCTTTCTCGAGTTGAAACTGGAAATGAAACTTCTTGGAGTATCTGGATGTACCACAAATCGGTGGCGGGATGGATATTTGGAAGAAAGAATTACCATATGCTACATTTAGGGGACTGCAGGTAACTGGAACTGTGGGAGAGTTTTCCACCTTTTTCCAACCACAAACCAAGATTTGATGCATTGTAGCATACAGGATGCATACCACCCAGCCGCATTTCTAGGGACATCAAAATACTCCCTTAACGCATCAAATGTAGTTGAAAACAATGATGTCATTTTGAGGTTTATGCAATTGCTAGACCTTAAATAGGGCATGCATGTGCCACATTAGCATGTGCCTTTTCAACTGCATAGAGAAGCAAAGCTTTCATGTATTTGGCTTTATCGACAATGATAGTCACTCTCTTTGTTTCTCTTAGCCAACTATTGTGGTGATATGTTACCCACAGATGTACTGAGGAAGTCTACATCACAGATACACCTATGGATGGTGTATTGAGACAGTCTCCCTCCACCACAGCCAATAAACTGAAGTTGCTTATCAAGAAAAAAAAAACTGCCGGGTTAATAAGACGAAGATGCACTGTTTCTCAGACATTTTGGTTAATGATGTACGATTTACGCATGCACCCACATCCACACCCACTGATGGACACACATGCAGAGACACCCATGTGCACACACATGTGCATGGGCTCACACATGCAACCCCAAACACCCACACCTGTGTGCGCGCATGTGTGCATACATTGTTGCAAATGCAATACCTGTCACAAAAAAGTGGAAACTTTAGTTTCCGGCTGACAGTTTTATTGGCAGTCATAAAAAATTGTTCAGAGTTATTTGTATTTTCCTTCTTTATTGATGCTACACATGATTTTAGTGTTAAGATATGAATTTAATATCCAGTTTGTCTGACACTTCCTGGTGCAGGACGAGGTTTGCCGGTTTTGAATGAAGAGGGCAATCTGATTACAGATACGAATCCAGAGAAAGGCAATTGGACCTCTGATTCTGCAGCTGTTCCAGAGGTATGTATTTTCCTCTCCATGTAAAAAGATGTATGGATATTTTGAGATCTGCCATTCAAATTGACTTGTTCAAATTGCACATTTGTTTTGTTAGTTCTGTGCTGTTCGATTCAATGCATGCATAGGTGTTTATGCCTGATGGTGTAGGACATCATCCCTTATGAACCCGCACATGTAAATAGTTTTGAACCACACCATAATTTTGAAACTGTGTTGTTTCAGTCCCAAGCAGCAGGTGGTACCAGCAAATGCACCCTCTGCCTCAGTACACGGCAGCACCCAACTGCCACACCATGTGGCCACGTCTTCTGTTGGTAACTCTCTTTTCTGTCCAAGGCCCATATAATGCAACTCTTTCTGTACAAATCTTCCTCTTCTTCTTCTTCTTCTTCTTCTTCTTCTTCTTTTTTCATTCACCTCAATTTTTTTAATTAGTGGTGCCTGCCCCACCATACAATAGGTGTACCTGGTCGACCCAGATCGTTCAAATTGCAGTAGCCATTGTGGATGGACCACAGCCTGAAAATTGTCTGATTGAAAGATCCTAGATGTCCAATTGGTGGCCATCAAATGGACAGCTAGGAATAAACTGGTCAGTATGAATTCTTCAGGAGTAGATTAGATGGTTGATAATGTCCAGTCATTGTGATTTTCGGGCTATGCTGCATCCCATCCATGTGGGCTTATGATTTGGACGGCTGGATTGCGTACATGTGTGCTGCTCATACTGTGGCCACATCTCCTGTTGATTGGTTTTTCTCTCCTCCTCTATGCTATGTATTGTAGGAACTGCATTATGGAATGGTGCAACGAAAAGCCTGAATGCCCGCTCTGCCGCACCCCAGTGACTCACTCAAGCTTAGTTTGTATATATCATGCTGACTTTTGATGAGATTAGGATCGTCTGACTTCCACTATATTAGCAATGTACCAAATTACAATGTCATCGATGAGTCATGGATCAAAATAACCGGCCAGTCTCTTGAGCTCAAGGATTCTTGGAAGAGAAGGTGGTGGCAATCCACATCCAAGCAGTCGATATCAGGATATGGAAAATTCTTTGAGACTTCTGTAACAAGCAATTAGAAGATTGCAAAGGATAACCGCTTCAGCTGAGAGTTTCTCTAAGTTGGGCCCATGGTTCAGTGATCTGTACTGTTGCTATCATGGCATTCACGGGTCTCTCCGTAAATGGCTCGTGCGCCACAAAAAAATAAAAATCCCCTGGGTTCAAAGATCCCAGCATTGGAGTATTTGGCCCTTTCTTTGTTGAATGTCAACTGTATTTTCATTCTTGGGGGTTTCTTTGTTGGCCTGACAATGCTCCCTCTGTTTTGAGATTAAAGCTAAACCTTCAGTCCCATAACAAACTGAAATAAATGGTAGAAGCGAACCCATTTGGATGCCAGCTTATCTTCTCAATCAGCGAACCTTAGAACCGTTGGATCAAGACAGGGGGTCAGGCCCATCTATTCCAGAAGTAAAAGCAAGTTGGTCCAGCTTCTTGATGGGATACAGTCCATAAAATGACCATAAGGTCCATCGAATGACAGCAAATACTGCTACCAGTGTTCAGTACCAGATCCACATTCTCCACATTTGGTTTGATCATCCAATGGAAGTGTAATTTCTTAGCCCCCGTTTGGCAGATGCATAAATAAGAGTTCTTATCATTTTAGTTAATAGTAATTATGTATTAGAGATCTTGATCCTTAATAGATAATAAATGTGTTAACAGGATTTATGAATTAGAGATCTAGATCTCTAAATACACAAGTACTCAGTTTAAGTAAAATGAGATGAACTCATTGTTAGGCATCTGCCAAGCTATACAATGGTATTAGATTTCCTTAATAATGTGTTTTTGCAATGGTCTCAACTAATCTAACTTCTTGTTGATTTTCTGGAATTTAAGAAAATGGCAAGATTTCAGGAAATTTTTTGGAACTGGGGTGGTGTTTGGATGTTCCCATTGCAAACGGTACCCTTTAGTATTAGATATGTTGTATTTTTATTTTTTTTTCAAACACCCACACCACATGGGCACTTCATCCCATGATTTAAGTGTTGAAACAGAGTCCGTCTACCACTCAGCCATGAAGCCGGACCCAACAAGGAAAAAAGACCGTACCCAACTACCCCTAATGAAATGGCTACCCCAATCTCCTCCGTACAAGTGGCCTTCAGCTGTCAGACTGATTGGATCTGTTCATCAAGTGGGCCCCCACTATGATGGGTTGCAGTGTACAAACCACCGACTAAAAAGTATCACATGATCAGTGGGCTTATGTAAAATGAAGTTTTTGGATCCCTGGTTTTCATAGACGGAGCTCCCAATTGAATGGTTATGATAGGAGAATGGTTGGGGGGATTGTCCTATCGTGATTCTTGCTGTGTGGCGCATGCAGCGGGACCCATTGGATGAACGTCTTCGATCCCCCACACATTAGCTGCTTGTACATGGAGATCTGGCAAGCTAACAAGCTGGGTTTTGTCTTTTGTGACAGGATAGTCATTCTTTTTTTGAATTCGTACTGTGCGGAGGAATAAAGAAAATGCAAAAGAGGAGAACTTCGTCACTCTGGCAGATTGGAATGGATGATACGCAGGCACTGTGAGAAATTGTATTTGGGGCATACGACCCTAATTCAAATTGAACTGGCCAAATTATGGGTCCCAGTTTAAATGTGTCGTTACCAATAATTATTTGGTTATGTAATTATCAAATTTATGGACATTTATTGGACGGTTGACATGAAAAATATCCAATGGTCCTATTTCAGAAAACAAATGTCCACGAATCAGAGGATAGGATTGGTTAACCATTTCGATTTTGGGAGCCATTTGGTTTCCCACAATATAAACTGTTTAATTTCAGTTGCCAAGTGTACAATTTTTGTGTGCCTGCGCATCAGGTATCAGACACTGCCAGAGTATCAAATGACTCTTTTGCTAAAATAAGCCGAGTGCGCAACACAAAACTCCCGTATCTGACCGGCCGCCGATTGCCTGTGCCCCCGGCCTCATTAAGTTGCTATGGTCGGAAGCAATGTGGGGACTAACAGAGATGCCCGTGAGAAATCCACTCCATCCAATAGTTTCTCAACCTCACAATAGTACAGGATTCCAAAAATCAGGTAGATCCAAAACTCACGTGGACCACACGACAGGAAACACTGAGAATGGAAATGTCAACCTTTGAAAACTTTTTGGAGGCCACCAAGATGCTTATAAGCCATCCAAACCGTACTTTTTGGAGCCCACCAAGATGCTTGTATGCCATCCAGACCGTTTATAACGTTATTAACTGTAGGCACAAATATCATCCTGCTTCAAACTTCTGTGGGCCCGCACAAGGTTCCCAATGGTGGGTGTCCAATACCGTCCTGTCGTGTGGCGCACATGAGTTTTGGATCAGATTTTTTTTTTTTTTTTTTGAAGTCCTGTCCTATTGTGAGGTTGAGAAACTGGACGGAGTGGATTTCTCACCCGTGGGCCCCACAGCTTCAGACCATAGGAACTTCCGTTGCCGGGGCAATTCCCGTCCGCTCTACGCGACCCAGATTGCATGCGACGGGAAGCTAGGTGGGGCCAACCGTGATGCTTGTGAGAAATACACTCCTTCCAGCCGTTTTGCTAAATCATGTCAGGACATAAGCTCAAAAATAGGCAGATTCAAAACTCCAAGTGGGCCGCACAACAATAAGGATTGAATTTCTACCGTTGAAACATTCATGGACCTCATAAGTTTTGGGTCAGGCAAATATTTTTGTGGGTTCAGTTCATCCTAGTAGGAATGACCTTGTGAACGGTGTGGATGGCATATAAAAGCTGGGGTGGAACCAGGGAGATTTCAACGGTAGGCATTTCCCTACCACTTTTTCCTTATCATCCCGCCTATCTGCCTCATTTTTTTGGCTCACGTCCTACCGTACCATGATCTGGCAAAACAGATGGACGGGGTGGATTTCTCACGAGCACCACGGAGGGCCCCACCCAGCTTCCCGTAGGAGGAAGCTCCGCTTTCGCTGGTAATCCGCCTCCGCTCTACCCATACCACCATACTGACGTGGCTCCATAGGTGACCCGTTGCAAGATATGGGATAACCCTATCCTCCACAAACGGATGCAGAAGCTGCCACATCAGACGTAAGAGTACATCTAACCCATTCTCCACCTCCCATCCTTCCATAATCTCTATCTAAGCCTCCCTCTCCCACACTCCCCACTCCAACTAACACCCTCAACCGTTCTTCCTCACCAACATCGCTACTCCACTTCTCCAAAACAGTAAGCTAGAATCAATGGCATCGTCTTCGGCGGTCGCCATGTCATTGCCAATCACGTCCGCCGCCCACAAGAGGCTGCTGAGCTCCAACGCCTTCTTCAACCCCATGAAGCTGTCGGTGAAACCAGCATCCCCGTCGCTGAAATCCAACGGCAGGTTCCAGGTCCGTGCATCGTTCAAGGAGAAAGCCGTCACAGGTCTGACAGCAGTTGCACTGACAGCTGCAATGGTGATCCCCGACGTAGCCGAAGCAGCCCAGCCAGGGCTCTCGCCTTCTCTCAAGAACTTCCTCCTCAGCATCGTTGCTGGTGGTGTCGTGCTTACCGCCATCATTGGTGCTGTCATCGGCGTCGCCAATTTCGACCCAGTCAAGCGGACCTGAAGAGGAATTGGGATATGATGCGTGGTGTTTGGTGATCTTTGTAACTCATGTTTGTTTGCTGTAGTTGTAACTATCTCTGTTATCTGTAATTTTGGTGGGGAAAGATGGGAGCTTTGTGATTTAAACACCGTAATTCTAATGCAAAAGAGTGGTTGTTTTGGTTTGTTGAAATGATCTGATCATATGATAATGCATTCGGTGTTTTTGGATGTACTAAAAAAATCAATGGATGCTTCAAGGAATGGAGTGAATGTTATCCATTCCCGCTGCCTTACCTTCCCAGAAATGAAAACCAGCCTGCATCCGAAGACGGTCCAGAAATATAGTTGATATTGATTGGCTGGAAATAAAAATAATTAAAAAGAATTTACCGGCCAGACTTTAACAGACATCAAACGCCGCCTGAAAGAAGAAACTTATGTTTTTGGGTTTGATCGAGTGTCCAGATGCTTTTGTTGGTTGTCATTTTGGAGTGGAATTGCGGAAAACAGCATATACGACTTTCTCATTTTAAGTATCCCATTCAAACTCTGAAATTACCAAAACAAGGACTGACACTTCTCTTTGAGAAGGAATCGAAATTCGAATCAAATACAATCAATATATCTACTACCAGAGTTACATACAACTAACAACACCTCAAGAAGGTGTTTGGTCAGATTGAATCCGTGACGTTTATTGAAAGAATTGTCAGTCAATTCAATCGCAATCTGCACCGTGGGCATTTCTAATTTCGATGCCCCCACCGTGTAAACTACAACATCTGCGGTGCCCTAGAGGGAAGTTCTTGAAATCAAATCGAGTAGATATCTGCTCTCCACAGAAAAATTCACCTTATCCGCCTTCACAACGGTGATTTTCACCCGTTGCTCGTCGCCATATGTTTCCTCTTTAATTTTAAGCCGGAAAAGATACTGCTTGAAGAGACTGCTGCGGACAACCTCACCAAACCTGATATCATCTTCTTCTATGTGTTTCAACAAATACAATTCCTTTGCCGAGCAACCCAAGATCTCCTCCCCTGACTCCTGAAATGCTGTCACCCAAGTCAGTCCCGTATGGTCTTGAACTTGCGCCTGAAGGAGATACCGATATTCGCATTCCTGAATATCCTGATCGCACCTTTCACAGTGCCAGTTTCCATTTCCCGACATCATCACCTTCTTGCCGCACTGTCTATCCCCAACCATCAAAGGACATGCTGTGTAACAGAAGTTATCCGTCTTTATGAATGAAATCGTCGCCTTCACTGTGACCCAATCGGGCTTATCCGCCCTCCCAAGGCCTTCATCTTTGATTTGCGATACCGTTTTACGGATCTCATTACGTGGCCCACCGGGGATATCTCTGGAGATGGACTGAGCAGAAGCATTCTTTCCTACTCTATCGAACCAATCTCTGAGGCTATGAGCTTCAGGAAAATCTGGATTTATGAAAAGCTGGGTGGAGGAAATCGTCCCAACTGATTTCCCGCTGAAGTCATTTACCTTACCGGCTTTCACAGCCAAAACTGGGAAAAACCCAGAATCGAGCATCTCCTGCAGCTCCCGACCTTCCTTGTTGCAAAATTCGCCCCAGAGGGTGATCTCAATGCTCCGGCCAGACTCATCCTTCAGATTCAAAATTCTTCTCAGAGTTTCCATACCATTCTTTCTCAATATAGTAACCGATGGATTAACAGATATTACAACGCCAATCATATCCACAATGGAATTGTTCTCCGTGTGCTCAATTTCATTGATAGGTCTGAAGGAAAACTGCTGCTTCGGTATTGAGCTGTCTTCATCAGGGCAAATATCCACCGTCGATGTTGATTCCAAAAATATTTCCCACTCATTGTTAAGATGGTTGAAATTTTTCTGTGCTGGTTTTAAGCTTCCCTTTGATATCAAGTAAACCCTACCTACCTCGACAGAATCATAGAATCGGTCGACAATGGAATTGAAACAGGTCACTCGTATTTCGCCCCCATCAGCATCGAGGAGGTCGAAGGAAAAGACCTTACCATCTCCCCTAGCATTGTTGTAGCGCCGGAGATCTCCTTTCGAGGTCACTCTCGCCTTGATTGCCCACCGCCCCTGATAAGGATTCAAAGCAGCAATGGGGATTATTCGAGCAGGAGCTTCGTTCTTTATGATTGCTCCATGATTTTTGTAGTTCGGAGGAGGCTGGTAGGAAGGTTGAACGGTCGGGCGGAAGCTCTGCATCTTGTTAGCAGGATTTGATGCTGCATTAGAGCTATTCCTTGACTTAGGAACAGACCCGGATACACCATTAAACAATTCTCCTCTTGGGCATTCTGAGTTGTCACGAGACAAAGCTTTTTGAGGGATAGACTCTGACTGCATGGGAAGTTTTGGATTCCCGATGATATCACAATCTGCAATTATAGTCTCCAAGTTCAAAACAACGATAATCCTGCATAAAATCAATCATCCACAGTGAAAACAGGCGATGAATACTTCAAATATAATTTAAAATAAAAAGAAGTTATAAAACATAGTTCTATCAAAGGCTTGATCTCCAATTTCCCAGGTTGCCACCTCCAAACAATTAACTACAATTTTGTTTTGATCTTCTGTTGTTTCTACTGCCAAAAACATCAAACCGTAATTTTGTATTAATTTCCCTAGTATTCCATCACCAGGAATCATGAGAATAAAAAATAAAAAATTCTCCTCGCTCACTTGGATGAGGGTAAACCAAGATCTTGGGTGTTCAAAAGACAGATATGACCTTTTATAAACCAACCAATTAATTCTAAATAGACTAAAATGACTCAAAGAAAATGAGGGGACCCACCTATGAGACGATGGAATCCACTGGGTATTGCATTAACCCCAAACCCAACACTGGTGAGTCTCATTGTTTCCACCAATGGGATGGCCTCACAGAATAACCAATTTGAGAGTCCTGCAGTTTATATCTTTTTCCCTTCCACATCTAGAAGGGCAAAATCTAGGTTTTAAGAACTGAAGGCAGTTTCAGTAGGTTGCATTCAGTGAGACCTTTGCAGTAATTTCCACACCTGCTTACCTCTCAAAACAAACATAAAGACTTTGGTACTTTGGCATCATGTGATGGATGATCTGCACTCACCCAGAAATTATAACTTTATAGATTACAGGTTCCAGTTAAGATGCATTATGGACCAAAAATTACACACATTTAATTATCTGAGTACTGGATTGGTTAACATTTATTTAACAGTTAGGGATGCAAAATATCCAATGGTTCTATTTCAATGTAAAAGTGTCCGCGAATCAGAGGTTAGGATTTTTCAACGCATCTGATTTTGAGAACTTGACTCAGCTCCAGTGGATTCCACAACTTGGTTTAATTTCAGTTAATGTATGCCATTTGTATAATTTCTAAGTGCCTGCATGTTCAGTCCATACTATAACGAGTATCAAATAACTCCCCCAAAACAATGATAAAAATTAAAAAACTAAACCTGCTTTACTGGAAGGCAGTTTTGGTAATTTCTAGAGAGGGCTCTTAATCAAGTATGATTCCGACCACTAAAACCTACACCTTCACATTGCCAGACCTCTCAATGCTGAGATCCTAACTAACCTGGACTCTGCTTGCTGCCAACACAGAACCCAGTTGAATCAACCCAGTCATGGTCCAGTTCACTGATATTAATAAAAAAGGGCCCAGTCTTGTAGTCTCGTAGTCCACTAGGTGGGCCACATGTACAGGTCATAGAAAATTTTAAGGGGCAGGTCCTGCAATGAGTAAGTCATGGGCAAAACACGAATTCCACAAACAATCCAAGTCATCCGAGGTATGGGACAGATTTTTAAAAAAGCATAGAATGCTCAATGATTTACATTCAAATCCATTTTTGAATGGTTAGGATCATCTTTACAGGAAAAGGGGACAGTCCATGGCCTTCCAATGGTGGGCCATACCTCCTGAAGTTGATCCTACATTGGTCTATATGGCCCAGCTGGGGAGACTACGATTTCGCTTCAGCAGAGAACTTCAGATCCGAACTCAATCAATTCAATACAAAATTCATAATTCCTGACCCGAGCTGACTCATCGCCATCTCAAAAGACAAAAGTAGCAAGAGAATTTCCAACCCGTAAACGAATCAGCAGAGATAAAGAAATCTACATACTTTCGATTTTGAATGATGCTGCAGATGTAATCCAGCAACTGAATGACAGATCCCTTCTGCAGCTTCCCGCCTTTCACGCGGTCGCTGAGCTGGGCCGCGAGCATCGCCTGCTGCGTTGAGATGCCGTCGGATATGATGATCCGGTACCGGTCCTGGGAGTTCCCAATCGCCTTGATCTCCAAGACCTGGACAAGCGGCTTCAGATTCACGTCGCCGCCTTCAATGGCTGCGATCGCATTGGCCGTGAGATTCACCGCCATGTCAATGAAAAAACAAAAAACCCTGGAAATGGGAGAGAGATAGGGTTTTGAGAGGCTTAAGAAACCCTAGAAAGATGGCAGAGAGAAATGGAGGGCTGACCAACGGGGGGCGTTTGGCCTAGTCTCAAACAGAAAATTTGACAAAATACGAGAAATTGGAAATTTATAGTTTTCTATTTTTCAGAAAAGACAGATTTACCCCTAGTCGGTAAGGCCGTTCCCGCGAGTAACTGAATCGCGCGCTATCGGTTGGAGAATGGGAAGCGAACTCGCGCGAGTGTAATTTCCTCCACACGTGCCTACGCGCGATATCTAAGCCGAACGCTATGCGGGCGTAGGGCTGCAAATCGGGCCGAGCAAAACCGAACACGATTTTGAATAGCTAGGTAGGGGGTGAATTTTTGTAACCCGACCCGGATTGACGGAATCCAGCTTCGGTGAGTTTTGCATCGTTCATTGGGATCTTTATATCAACGGCCAGGATCAAGTCTCATCGATGAAATCCAATATTTGGGTTGAGTCAGGTCGGGTTTGGATCGGCTCAGGTGATCGTTAGGCTTAAGTTGGTGGAGTTGGGCTAAAAATCAGGTTGGGTCCGGTTTGTTTTGGTTGACTAGCCAACCACTCTTATAATTTAGTAGGCCACGAAGACAGGGTGACTGTGGACCATTGGTCTATATTTTAGGTGATGATTACCTTGACAGGTATGGCCCATACAATCGGTGATTCAGCCTGATTTTTATTTTTATTTATCGCAATTGTGCTAAGCTTTTACTTATTACTGCAAATGATCGGGTTTAAATACTATCCATGTAATTATTTATCTATTAAGTGTTGTCAGAAAAGTCTTCGCCACCTTCAACCGGTCGTAAGGATTGCTCGACCGGTGGTAGGGGTCCACACGACTGGTCGTGGCTCGCTCGACTCAAAGTCTAGCGAGCTCACCTTTTAGTGTCCGGGCCTCTCGATCGGCCGTAGGGATGACTTGACTGGTCGAAGGGGTCCCACGACCAGTCATAGCCTCGACTCGACCAGTCGTAGGTTACGCAGATTCGTTTCCAAATTTGATGTGGACTGCGGATTTTCGAGTTGCCTTTCGCAAAGGTGCGAAAGAAAAGTTGCCTAAACTATAAATAGGTGTCCCTAGGGCCTTTCTAAGGATGAGAAAATAATTTTAAAGTTTTCTAAAGGGATTCTAGGGTTATCAAAGGGTGTAGCGAGGGTGAGATTCGAGGTTGTTCGAATCGGGTAAGTCCTCTCTCTTGTAATTTATTTTCATAGTGGATTTCTGTAGCTTTGTGCTGTGGTTTTTTTTCGCAAAAGTTTTCCACGTAAAAACTTTGTGTTCTTCTATGATTGCTTGTTATTATTGAATTGTTATCCTAGATCTAGATATGTGTGATTCCGCAACACAAATTCCCAACAAGTGGTATCAAAGCTATCGTTGGGGCGCAGATCTGAATCTGCAAGATTAGTAATAATGAGAAACGACAAGTTTGATATTGAGAAGTACTTAGGCAAAAATAATTTTGAGTTATGAAAGATTAAGATGATTAGTCTGTTTACCAAGGAAGGCGAGATTAAGGCTCTTGAGGAGCGGAAATCTACCATGAAAGATGATGAATGGGAAAACCTTGATAGTAATGCTTTAGCCTCTATCCGTTTATGTCTCACGGATGAGGTTCTCTATAATATTTTGAGGGAGAAAACTGCGGCTAGTTTGTGGGCAAAGTTAGAGAACATCTGTGCAAAGAAGTCCTCTGAAAATCGCTTACACTTGAAGCTACAGTGTTATACCTTCAAGATAGTAGAGGGTGGAGATCTAAAAGCCCATATCAGCAACTTTAATAAATTGATGTACAAATTACTGGATATGGAGAAAGTGGTCAAAGATGAGGAACATGCATGTATATTGTTGAATTCTCTTCCGGCATCATATGAGTCTTTCAGGGACACGATGTGCACCGTAAATAAAACCCTAAGTGTTGACACCGTTATCTCAGTCATTCAAGGGAAGGCTATGAGAAAGTTAAACGGCGACACGGGGGCATCTTCCGATGCACTGATTACGAGGGGTAGAGATTCTGAGCGAGGTACAGGATCCTCAAGACCTAGATCCAAATCGAAGGGCAAGGGCAAAAGAAAATTAAAGTGTTGGAATTGTGGGTTGTCTGGACACATGAAGAAGGATTGTAGAAATCCTAAAACGAAGAAAGAAAATTCAGCAGCTTCTTCCAAAGAGGCCAATGTGGTCATATCTGATGAAGAATCACGTGGTGGTGATGTTCTGTCTGTTTCCATGATTGGTCACTTACACGACAATCATAAAGACGAATGGATACTTAACACAGGAGCATCTTATCACATGACTCCTCGTCGGAGTTGGTTTACCAGTTACAAGGAACGCGATGGTAAACAGGTTTTTATGGGCAATGACAATGCCTGTAATGTTGTGGCTATTGGTACGGTTAGAATCAAGAAGTTTGATGGGATGGAGCGTACCTTGACTGACGTCAGACACGTTCCTGATATGAAGAAAAGTCTGATTTCTCTCGGTGCATTTGAGACTATAGGGTGTAAGTTCACCAGTATTGATGGTGTCTTTAAAGTTTCAAAAGGGGCACTCGTGGTTATGAGAGATCAGAGGCACGAAAACCTTTACAAGTTAATTGGGAGCACTTCGGCAGGTGGAGCGGCAGTAGCTATTGCAGACTCCACGTCTCTACGTATGTGGCATGCTCGTCTGAGCCACATGAGCGAGCGAGGCATGAAGGTACTTTCTGATCGATGTTTGATTCCAGTTTTTAAAAGTTTTGATTTAGATATATGTGAACATTATATATATGGTAAACAATCTAAACTATCTTTTAAATCTAGAAAACATGTTTGTAATGGAGTGCTTGATTATGTGCACTCTGATGTATGGGAGCCATAGCCAGATGTTTTCATTGGGGGGTCGTCATAGTTTGTTTCATTCATTGACGATTACTTCAGGAAAGTTTCGGTTTACTTCATGAAACGTAAATCTGAAGTTTTCACCATATTCAAATAATGGAAGACAATTGTGGAAAAACAGTCTGGGCTGAAAATAAAGGTTTTAAGGACTGACAATGGTGGAGAATTTACTTCCACTGAGTTTAATGATTATTGCAAAGATGAAGGGATTATCAGGCACAACACAGTGCGCCACACGCATGAGCAAAACGGTGTGGCTGAGCGAATGAATTAGACTCTCTTGGAAAGGGTCAGATGTATGTTAAGCAATGTTGCGTTGGGCAAGGACCTATGGACTGAGGCCGTTAACACGGCTTGTTATTTGGTGAACCGGTCTCCTTCAACAGCAATTGAATGTAAAATCCTAGAGGAAGTATATGAAGTGGTCAGAAAATCGACTACTCAAGTCTACACATATTTGGTTGTGAGGCTCACTCTCATGTACCGTCAGTTGAGAGAGATAAGCTGGACCATAGAACTAAAAAGTATATCTTTGTTGGCTATAACATTGGTGTGAAAGGTTACAGATTATTCAATAAGGTCACACACAAGTTCATCATTAACCGTAACGTCAGATTCGATGAAAGCTCCCTATTTCATAAGAATGATCAAAATGAGCAAGAGGAACTAGAAAATGGTGATCGTAGACGTCCAGATTGACATAGATAATACTCAGGCGGAGACAGATGCGAAGACAGAGGTATAAGATCAGGTGGGGCAGTCACCTGTGAGAAGGAACCCACCGCGTGATCGCATGTTACCAGCGAGATAGAGGGACGACTCTAATATTGCATATGCCCTCATTGCAGATGAGGGAGATCCGTCTACTATTCAGGAGGCTCTTGATGAGCCTAATGCAGAAAAGTAGAAGGCGACTATGGACAATGAGATGGACTCGTTGCACAAAAATCACACATGGGAACTGTTAAAGCTTCTTGTAGGCCGAAAAACAATTGGATGCAAGTGATTATTCAAAAGAAAACATGATAGATACAAAGCAAGGTTGGTAGCGAAAGATTATGCTCAGAGAGAAGGGATCGACTTCACAGAGATATTCGTGTCGGTGATAAAGCAGATATCTATCAGATTCGTGTTGGCGCTGGTTGCTCAATACGATCTCGAGCTGGAACAGATGGATGTGAAGACTGCATTCCTACACGGGAATTGGAAGAGCAGATCTACATGAAGCAACCAGAGGGATACGAAGTTAAAGGGGCAAAGAAAAAAGTTTGCAGGTTAACGAGGTCATTATATGGCCTGAAATAGTCGCCTAAGTAGTGGTATAAAAAATTTGATTCTTTCATGGTGAGTCAGAAAGTTACTCGGAGTGAATACGATCACTGTGTCTATTATAAGACACTGAGTGATGGAAAATTCATCATCCTAGTACTGTATGTTGATGATATATTGATCGCCTGTCATAATATGTCTGAAATCAACATACTGAAAACTCAGTTATCAGTGACATTCGAGATGAAAGATCTGGGAGCTGCAAAGAGGGTTCTCGGCTAGATATTCATAGAGATAGGAAGAGGAGCAGGCTTTGGTTATCACAGGAAGAATACCTTGAAAAGGTATTGATCAAGTATGAGATGGATCAGGCAAAGTCGGTGAGCGTTCCTCACGCGGCTCACTTCAAGCTTTTCTCAGAACAATGTCCTAATTCCAATGAGGAAAAGCAGGTTATGTCTCATGTGCATTATTCAAATACGGTTGACAGTTTAATGTATGCATGATCTGTACATGTAACATCCCGAAAATCGAGGGTCGAGTAGTAACTCAACTCTCGAGTTCCAGAACATCACTTATGCAACAAAATGAATGATGATTGAATGTTGACTGTATTAGAGTAGTGAACATGAGTGAGATTAAGCCAAAACAAAGATATCATACTCAGAGACATTAAATTTCCAAGCGGAAGACTGTGATAGATAGATAAAATATATAAACTATGATGAGTCTCCAGAGTGTGATAACATTACCAGGTTAAATAATTACAAAACAATCCTAAAATATACCAAATGTGTAAGGTCCTCTAGTCAATATCCCAGAAAGCCCCGTCGATCAGGACACGGCTCACACGAAGCCGTCAGAAGACAACCAATACAAGCAGGCATCGTAGTCATTGTAAAGGTCTGGCTCCACCTCAGAAGTAGCGTCGCCATCTGAAATCAGACAATGTCTGGTGGGTGTTCGAAACACCGTCCCGTAACGTGGGAGTGAGTAGCTAACTCAGTGGAACAATAAAGCATAGGTTAACATGTTATTGACTCAGTCAAGCAGTAATGATAAAGCAGTACAATCAAACTCTCCTAACTACTTTTATTAATGTAAGTATGAATGACATGATGTATGCCCTCACCGACATATTCCCTCATGCGACACCATCTCACGCTCGCGGCATGCTTTCATCCCACAGTGCTCCACATCTTCCAGGCACATGCAATGCATGATGAGCATGATTACCGAGTTTTTAATTAGTCCATTTCAAACAGCAGGATTGGAAAACTAAGGTACCTCCCTTGTATCATTCCCAAACATGATCCATTCTAGGGTCGTCAATCCTAGTTAATATCAGACGATGGTGTATTTTCTAGGTCACTGCAGAGGCTGCCAGGGCTGTTACGCACAAATGTTACACCATTCCCCCATCACTCCTTAAACGATTCATCACAATACAGAAACAGGCCTAGTTCATACTCTATATATCGCGGCGAAACTCTAAGGCTCACCGCGATTTCAGAGCATGCTCGAGGTCACTACAAAGGGCTGTCAGGGCTGTTGCTCACATTCGTTGCACCACTCCCCTATCACCTTATCAATGTAGTAGGCATCTGAATATAGTGTCCCATACCACCATAATCGGCTCACGAGTCGATTGCTCAGCGGTCACTACGGGGAGGCACGTGGCCCCAGGCGTGGCAATGCCTGGCTCGACCACGGTGTCCCATACCACCATTCCCTGCTCATGATCTTAGCGGATCGAGGTACCATGGTTAAAAGGGATTTCACTGGTAAGTTTAGTACCCTAGGTTCAAACAGTAGCATCTAAACATGGTGAATATACATTAGACAGATCGGGTTACTTAATGAGCTCGGCTAGCTCGAGCGCACAACAAGTTGAACGACATGAAGTGCAAAAGCACTTCGCGTGGCCAACCACTATCGCCAACCGAAGTACGACTCGAGTTCGTCGAACACATCTCACGTGGCAAATGAATCACACGACCACGAATTCACTCTGGTTGTCGGACTATAATCATAGCCCCAAACACAATCAATTGTCATCCATAACATGTGGAGTAAAGCATGATAAACAAAGTAATTCAAACATGCTAGTAGGCATGTTATAAAGCATGTTATAAAGCATGATATAAGGCATGTTGTAAAGCACTACGTCAATAGGAATACAAACACATATATTGCAAGTAAGCGGTTTAAGTAAACAACCTCATGGAGGTAATCATACATGTCTCTAGGGTAGTTGAGAATCCTATCTCAACACTCTCCTAAGGCATCAACATTCAAACACTTGCTCATACAAGCATTTTCACAAACACTTAACATACACTATTTCAACATACATAGAGTATGTTAACAAACATGTATTAGGGCGAATCCTTTTGCCAAGCAAGTATTTTATGTAAACATAATATATTTAGACAACAATTAATCATGGCAAACACATCTCTAAAATATACATGTATACGGTACTTTTACAATACAGTATTTCTACATACATAGTGTATATTAGTAAAACATGTATTTAGGCGAATCCTTTCGCCAAATAAGTATTTTATCCATATATCGTATATCCATACAACAAATAATCATGTCAAACACATTTCCAAAAAATATACGTATACGGTATTTTCTACGAATACCTAGAATATGTAAAATTCCATATTCTACAACTTTAATCGAAACAGAAAACGGAAAGCACTTTGTACATGTGCAATTGCATGCAGATCATGAATCTATCATTATTTGACATTGAAAGCGTTGAAAATCATAACCTATACACCTAAAGTCCGCACCTCGTGTTGTAGAATTGTAACGGAGTCGATAGGTTTGCCAAGCTTCCGTATTCGGCAGTTTGGCAACCTAGAGAACGAAATAGGTTAGCTATTTCATAACCTATAACCTATACAACCCTAAAACAGGTTAGGGTTAGGGTTTCTTACCTAGAAACGGAGCTGGAATCGCCGGGAAAGCGATTAGAACGGAGCGGTGGAGCATGGATAGCAGCAGGGAAGAGTGGCAGGGAGATCCTCCCACAACTCCCACATTTTCTCTCTCTTTTCTCTCTCTCAAATCCAAATTCGTATGGCTGAAATGGGAGAGGGTTTAAGGTCCTTATATAGCCTAAAAATTCACCGAATTAGACTTCTGGACAAGGTTTACTTAGGTTATAACCAAAGCGGAACTTTTTCAGCTCAACGGAGGACTTCTGGCGGGCCTCCTTGAGCCAAAGGTCGGACTTAAGCTCACCGACACCGGATCTACGTTCTATTAAGTTTTCGTTTCAGTCGGATTTCCAGATCACGCGTGGCGGACCGATTTCGAACGGTCGGAGGTCTCGATCGGAGATTCCAAGTACATGTAAATGTGTATGAAATTTTTCTGATCCGATGGTGTAATTTGGTCGGTTCGACGGTGCTGTTGCTTAAACCGATCCAAGCGACGAGTCTCAGATTACTATTCAAGATATTTATTTTTAAAGAAAACAAGTGTTTTCACACTCTCTCGCTCCGGACTCAAGCGAATAGCCGTGGGACACTGGCTGGATTTGATTTCCGAGATGGTTGTCAAGCCCAGCGAGGCGGTCCTAAGTCCTTAACTTCGTGTTAATCGGACTCCCGATGTGCGGTCCAGCCCTGATACGAAGTTTCAAAGTGCTTCCGAGAGTAGTCAGGTAATGAGTTTGATCCTAGGTTTAAGGGTAACCTAGCGTCAATGATTCTACAAGTTTTGGGTCTTGCAGATCGTATTTAAAGCGATTCTAGCGGATTTCGTAACTAATCTAATTTAGCACTTAGTTACTTTGTCTCATTTCTAAAGGATTTAGTCCTATAAGATTTTTGTCTGAGGTGGTACCTAGGCCTTTGTAGTTTGTGTATAAGGTGATCCAATTTATACTACTTAGCTAGTTTAAGATAGTGTCTAAGGTACAAGTACTTAGGAAAATTGAAAAAACAAGGTAGTGAAGGGTGAGATTTGTGAAGGAAATGGGTTAAGGAGCGATTTTAGACTGTGGGATTCAGTTCTGACAAGTTAATAAGGTGTTAGGATCGACCCATCACCTAAGGACGTCTAATCCCAGGTTGGAAAAAATCCGGGATGTTACAGTACAAGATCAGATATTTTGCAAGCAATTAGTGTTGTGAGCAGATACATGTTTGGGAAGCGGTGAAATGGCTACTTCGATACATTCGAGGTACGAAAGACTACGTCTTAACTTTTGAGAAAACATGGACAAAGTTGGTAGGGTATGTGGATTCTGCCTACACAGACAGTATAGATTCCAGGAAGTCTACTTCAGGATACTCGTTTGTACTAGCGGGTGGAACAATTAGTTGGATGTCGAAGCTTTAGTCAGTGGTGGCTTTTTCCACAATCGAAGCAGAATATATGGCAGTGGCGAAAGCATTTAAAGAAGGTGTTTGACTCAGGGAGATGATAAATCAATTGGGACTTCAGTAGGAGGCCGTGCCGGTTAACTATGATAGCGAGAGCGCTATCGATTTGGCTAAAAATTCTGTTTATCACTCACGTACTAAACACATTGATGTTCGTCACCACTTTATCCGATAGGTTCTTGAGGAAGGAGGCGTCACACTAGAAAAGATTCACACCAGCGTGAATCCAGCAGACATGCTCACCAAGGTCATTCTTACAGAGAAGTTCAAGTTCTGTGCAACTTCTCTGGGCTTGGCGATGACGTAAAAGAAAGACGGAGTATGCACGAGAAGTGTTGATTGAAGTTATGATGCGATGAAGAGATACAAGAAGAGACTAAGGAGCTACACGGTTTAAGGTTGAAGACTTGCTGGAGATTGTTGTCAGAAAAGTCTTCACCGCCTTCGACCGGTCGTAGGAATTGCTCGACCAATCGTAGGGGTCCACACGACCGATCGTGGCTCGCTCGACTCAAAGTCTAGCGAGCTCACCTTTTGGTGTCCGAGCCGCTCGACCAGTCGTGGGGATGACTCGACTGGTCGAGGGGGTCCCACGACCAGTCGTAGCCTTGGCTCGACCAGCCGTAGGTTACGCGGATTCGTTTCCGAATTTGATACGGACTGCAGATTTTTAAGTTGTCTTTTGCAAGGGTGCGAAAGGGAAGTTGCCTAAACTATAAATATGTGTCCTTAGAACCTTTCTAAGGATGGGAAAATAATTCTAAAGTTTTGTAAAGGGACTCTAGGGTTATCAAAGGGTGTAGAAAGGGTGAGATTCGAGGTTGTTCGAATCGGGTAAGTCCTCTCTCTTGTAATTTCTTTTCATAATGGATTTCCGTCGCTTTGTGCTGTAGTTTTTTCCCGCAAGGATTTTCCACGTAAAAACTGTGTTCTTCTGTGATTGCTTGTTACTATTGAATTGCTATCCTAGATGTAGATCTGTGTGATTCCGCAGCACAAATCCTCAACATTAAGAGTCTAACATTTACTATATTTAGTTGCTTTTATGTGTCATTGTACATCCCTAGTTTTGGAAGCAGACTGCCTAGTGTGTCAACTTCAACAAGTTATGTGGGCCTTGCCATGATGTATTCATTATATGTAAATTGTTCACTCATTTGGTAAGATTATTTTAAGAAATGAGTTTATAAAAGGAGGAAGATCTGAATCTCAAGTAGACCATACCACAAGAAGTGGTGGGGATTGAATGCCCACCATTGAAAACTTCTAGAGGGCTACAAAAGTTTCAGATCAAGCTCATATTTGTTTGCACCCATATCCATATCTCAAATGGCAGACTGAGTGGAGATACCTCGTTTCAACACTTGAGGTCTTGGTATCAATCCCTAGCAGGGGTGGCTAACATGGAGTGTGTGTACTGACATGGGTGTGTACTAACAAGCTAACCCACACCCCCCCCCCCCAAAAAAAAAAAAAAAAAAAGAAGAAGCTCATATTTGTATTTTTCATTTTATGCATAACCTTATAAACATGTTGGATGGCAAATAAACATCATGGTGGCCCTGGAAAGGTTTCAACGGTGGGCATCATTGTCCTCACTGCTTTCTGTGATGTGGTCCACTTGAGCTTTAGATCTACCTCATTTTATTTTATTTTGTCTCAGTGCTCTAAAATGAAGGCATATATCATAAGTGGTTCACTCATTTCAGGCTCCATGGAATAAAGGAGGCAATTCATGACTATAATTATTATATTTCAACCTCTTGTGCATAGATATTTGGAAGGTCTTCCCTTGCTTCCATCAATATAGCTCAATTTTCTTCTATCATGATTGAGATCACTTAAGATGCAGCCATTTAGTTTAACATCGGTGACTCTCAATGACCAAAGGCAGGGTATTGGGGACTGTGACCAGTGGCGCAGCCCTTTGCCGCTGGGATACTAGCCATTGCTGGAGAGAGAGGTAGTCACTAGCCACTGCTGGAGAGAGAGAGAGAGAGAGAGAGAGAGAGAGAGGCCGAAGGCTCTAAATCATATCATGGAGTCTAAAAAGTATGGTAGTCACTTGGTGATCAGTTGTTGGATATCTATTGGATGGCCCAATGAAATTAGGTCTAAATTCAACAAATAAATATTTATTAATCTATATGAAATCTAATATCATACCTATCAATGGATGGCCCTTCCTCGTCATGTTTACAAACAACAACATTTTTCATGATAGTTCGAATTAGCTAACTCAGTCAGACAAATCTTTGCTTTTGCTTCCAAACAGCCATTTGTTTGATGATAGTTCAAATTAGCTAACTCACTCAGACAAATCTTGCTTTTGATTCCAAACAGCCATTTGCTATGCCAATCAGAAAGTTCCATTATTCACCAACCCTGCCAACCACGTTCGTCACACCTACTGGAAACGTCGGAAAGTGATCTCAACTGTCCATCAACTAAGCCCCAGCTTAGAAGCTCAACATGACCAAATCTTTTGAATCCACGGCATGAAAGCAGGTCTGAGACAACGGTTATGTAAACAACATCCATGACCTTGGATACTTCCCTACATTGGTCATGGTATGAACCATGCAAAATGTTAATTTAGCACGGCCCTCTCTTTTACTAAATTTGGAACTTTTCATTATAACCGTCCACGCAATGGGCCCACCACTGGTGATCTTGTGGTACCCACCACAGAGACCTATGCTTCAAGCGAAACAATAAATATCACAGGAAGAGACATCACAACCAATCATTACCATTTATCTATTGAATTTGGACCATCATCACAGCTTGGTGGGCCAAAGGTTCTAGGCTGGATCGATGGGTCCCATCATATGGAGCCCATCCTGGGGAGCTACCATTGGGCCCGTACAAGTTGTGAAGAGGAATCATCCCTACAGTACTGCACATCAGCATCACTCATTGATCCATGTGGGGCCCACAGTTCATCAACCCAATCCATTCAGATTACATAGGATAAGGGAATCACATCCTCATCATCATCTAGGGCTTTATTATCCCAATTGCTTGGAGTCGGCTAGCAACAGTCCAAATTCAGTAGAGAAAAACAAACATTGAATGGTTAGTATACTACAATAAGAAGGGTTGCCAAGGCATGGTCCTAATCCATGGTGGGCCGATCAAATCGATGATCTAGATCGCCTAACCATGGCCCCATGTGCACATAATCCTAAATGTAAGCAACCAAAAACAAAACAAAAAAAAAAAAAAAAAAAAACAACAAAAGCATATCTAGAGATGGAGAAATGTAAGAAAACCAAAACCGTCAAAAAGATATATAGACTGCATATCCATCTAGCCATAAGCCTTTTGTCCCAGATTGAGAATGAGAAAGTAATAAACGAAAGCATCCAAACGATATTACAAAGGAGAATCTAGTTTGCAAAAACCTTGCCATTGTTCATCTAGAAACATAAGATTCAGATTTCTTTTTCCTTTTCAAGCGGCCGGGACCTCTATATCAGTGGCCAGCATCGACGGCCTCATGTACTCCTCTTCCTCCTTCGGGGTGTGGATAGTGACCAAATCAGGGAGAGGCGTGGTGGGTCCCTGCTTGCCCTTGGGGTCCCAATCCAACATGATCTTCACCTTGATCCCAAGAACGCCCTGTTTGTTGACCAACAAAAGACCTTAGTCCGAAACTCTTCAAGGATCATTATAGAACTACTGTTTAAAAACACAATATAATTGGCAAACCCAACCACTGTTATCAACACCCTGACAAAATCCGAGTGATGCATAAATCTTTCGTTTTTCTACTGCCATGTTCGAAGAGCCCCAACAAATAGGGCATTTTTTCATCCAACTACTGCTTGAAAGTATGATAATAGCAATGAACCCATCTTGCCATTATCAACAGCCTGACACTATATGATGCATAAACATGCCATTTTTCAACTGCTGTATTTGAAGAGGCCACCCTAAGTAGAGTGAAACTTGGGTTCGGGTTGACTGACCCAGCCCGAGATCGAGTCAGGTTGGGCCAAGTTGTCAGGGTCCCCAGGTTGGATTAGGGTTGGAAAACTTCAACCAGAAATCGGGTTGGGTTTGTGTTAAGCAAATTCAGGCCAGGTTAGGTTGGGTTGGGAATAATCAAATGTATTTGGGTCTCTTGAGGTTGGATTGGGCTCAGGTTGATCCTCAACCTGACCTAACATACGCAACCTGCACCCCTAACCGTAAGTAGCAGATTTTTTTATTTTTTTATTTTTACTGAATACCATTTCCAGGAACAACTGGGGCCAGTAATCTATGACGCACTATGTGCATGGGCCATATCTCGAAAATGATGGTGATTAGACAATATTGACTGCATGTTGTGAGCCAGTGATCTACGGCGCACCACATGCATGGGCCATATACCGAAAATGATGGTGATTAGACAATACTGACTACATGTGGGCCATATCCCGAAATAACACACTTATATAAAATGCCAGCTCATGAGAGAGGTCTCTGTAATGCATTAATGCATTAAAATCAAAGCTGAGAAACAAAGACTCCAAATAGAGTTCAGTCAGTTGAGTTATTTCATCTGAGTTCAACAACACAACTTGATGGAGAACATAGCGATATGAGAAAACCAGAAGAGTTGGACATCGACTCAAAGAATCTTATAAAAATGCATTAGACTCCATAACTGGACCGGCCAGCCAAAATTCCAAGCAATTCAGCAAGCCTTAGGGCCTGTTTGGTTGGCAGTTAAAAATGAGTTTAACTCATTTTATTTGATCATAGTTGTGTTAGGGACAAATTTTTTTGGGTGGGAAAAAAAATTAAGTATTAAAGATCAATTTTTTCGGCTGGATTAAAAATATAACTAACAATCTATGTAAGGGTGTTGTGTTTGGTTGTACCAAATTTTACTATTAAGCAGTCTAACTTGGTGCAAATTATCATGAAATTTGGTGACACCAAACGCACACTAAGCTATGATCTTTAACACATAGTTGATATTTACCAAAATGAAAATAACCAAGTTTTAAGTGGCAACCAAACAGGCACAAGTAACACACAATATAAACTACTAAAAGTGAAACATGATTAAATACAAACAAAGAGCACGGACAAATGCTGTCTCAGAACATGATTGAGGGTACATTTCGATGTTCAATCAATTTGAAATGCAATAACCCAATTCAATAGAAAGACTAAATTACAAAAAGGCAACTGCCATCATTCACATACACCTTGAAACATGGAAATTGCAATTGGGGACATTGCCACCATTTTTGCACTAAAAAGGTGCCACACCCACATAGGTCTTTTCCTCCATGATGAATTGAATGAATGGCAATTCAGCCCAACTGAGCATCCAAACGCGACAAAAAGCATTATGGTTTAAGGAGTTAACCTGTCTCAGAAGAACATGCCTCACAGCCGAGTCAATGTATTCATTAACAGGCTGACCCGATGATATCATGTATCCATCCTTGAACTTCATCGATTTGGCACGCTGTGCCCTTAGCTTTCCGCTTACAATCACCTGTGAACATGACAAATACGTGGGCATCTCCGTTGAACAAAACAAGCATCAGCATGCACACGAACGAGAACATGTAGACAAACCTCGCATCCCTTCGCCCCGCTTTCCATAATGAATCTCAAGACACCATAGCAGGCCCTAAAACAGGCAGAAATCTTTAGCTAACAATTCTTCTCTTATAATCCCAGATTTTGCAAGTAACATTCACCAACAGGAAAGATTACAAGTCACAAACAATAACAATGATCAGAGGAAACCAACAAAAGGCAAGGATTGCTAGAGTTGCCACATGCAGTTATTGCTCTTCTTCTGCTATGTTTTATCAATCCCAGTGGAATTACTGATCAACAATGCAAGGATATGAATACCCCTCAAAAAAAAGCAAGGACATTAATCAAATGAGCTCGCTGGCGTGCTTGCGAGTTGGTCATTGGCTTCAATGGAGGTAAGTTTAAGATAGAAATCTTTGTTGTGAGTACAGTTGATTTTTTATCATCTAATCTTTTGTTTTGTTTTTTGTTTTTTTAAATATAAACCGGCTTTATTTCACCAGAACATGCAAGGGAACATACATCAGGCAAACTAGACAAAACATAATACAGTTGATGTTTTACGTCCAATCTTTTGCTTTTGTTCCTTATAGCTTTCATAGTAAACTTTACATGGAGTTAAGGCTTCTGTATTCTACCCGTAGTAAAAAAATGAAAAGAAAAAACAAAAACAAAACAAAAAAAAAAAAACAACCTTCCATCTCCACACCCTCTCATTTACGAGAGAGAATCCATACTCATTCACGACAATTCACATATAATGAGTCCGGTAATCTTATGGTGCACATGACATGTTTGCAACAACAATTCTGTACACCCCACCAGAAGCTCATCATGTCGATTCAAACCGTCCACATCCATGATCCAGATAGTAGGGTTGCATGTGACCCACCCTCAACATGAAGAGGAACTCATACCTGCAACTGAAGGGGCAGAAGATGTCCTTTTCACTACGGAGGATGAGCATGAGGAATTGAAAGGGCCAATTCCAACATTCTCCTACTTGTCAATGTGGCACCATGATATACAATGGTTTAGGTATATCTAGCATGTCCTTTATGAGCTTAAGAAGCAATCCCAGATAAATATGGAAAAGAAAAGGGAGGATTCCACGATTTCCTTGCAATCTAGCATGTCCAAATGTGAGTGTGTGCGCGCACGCGTGTTTGTACAGCTTCTAAGCCAAGGCATTCAATAATGGTAACAGAGGCCGTAACAGCCACCGTAATTACTGTAATGATACAGGCAGTAATAGAAGACACAGCTTCTTCTTTTTTTAAGTATCAGCCCCATCATGCATAACAGTTCCCACCATTATCGTTATGCAATTGCTGTTTTTTACTACCTTGTTCTAAACAAGATTATTCAACATCAGAAAAATGACATATAGACCTGGATAATTTGAATTTGAATAGAATCTCAAAAGCACAACCATGAATGCTAAGAATCAAAAGCAGCAGTAGAAATATAAGAGACAGCTACAACAGTCAGAAAACAAAATATATCAAAATACAGTAAGAGACGATCCAACTTACAAAATACATACCCTGGCTTAGTGTATATAGCTATTATACAGTAGAGCATAGTTACAAGAATTCATGTAAATTAAAAGATACCTCCGGACAGCGAGACCTCCGAGAAGCTTGTACCGCAACGACTCAGCCTGAGCAATGGCACAAAGCCCTCTATTGTTGACTTTCTCAGCATAAAGTTCAACACTGTTCTCAGGGAAATTAAACCTTTTCTGGACAACCGAAGTCAATTCCCTAATTCTTCTACCCTTTTCGCCTATAGTTCCAAAATAGAAGAAATTTATAATCGCCAAATATCTAAATGGAAAATGGCACATAAGCCGCAAGGGAACCCAATATTGTAATCCATTAAGACCAGTGCAGATATGTCCACTCAAATAACGAATCATATGCAATGAACTCTGCTGTGGATGACCCATATGCAGAAATTGCACTGACAGAGTGACCACAGTGTGGCCTGTAGTCGAAAATGAAAAATGCCAACGGCAAAAAGCCCCTTGATTTAACAATTAGGACAGTTCTATCTGTCACGTTCCTTCACTGTAGCGATCAACAGTGGAGCCCACCCTCATGATGGCATCATTTGCCTTCTGGGTCTTGGCATAGATTCAGTGGAAAAATCCTACCACGTAGAGAATCTGATGGGCCACACAGAGATCTGCCAACAATTGCTGAAACAAGAATAGCCAACAGCCCTTAGACAACAACTCATTGATAGAATGGGATGTTCATGTAGACTATCTTAAGGATTGTGATTTTCTGTTTCTTGGAGCCTACTAGAGTCTGCTTCCTCAGCGGACTCTCTCCTTTTTTATGTATTCTTTCTCTTCTTTTAATACAAATCTCATGATCGTTCAAAAAAAAAAAAAAAAAAACAACTCATTGATTAGACGGTTATGATTGCCACATGGGTGTCATTGCAAAACCATGGGAGTCATCCAATGCAGGGATCGCATGATATCAGTTGCAATCACTATTGGCAGGAGTCGATCTAACATCCAATGGCGGCCCTGCAGACTACAATATAGGGTAATCCCGCAGACCACCATAGCAGTGGTCCAAAATAAACCAACTGAACTGATAGCAAACCTTGAGCCCTAATAATACGATAAATTAAATTACCAAGGACGTTCTGGGTACGAGTGGCACGGATGATGATCTCCGTGCGCATGGGCGTGACCCGGACTTCAACACCCGAGTATCCATCCTCTGCGAGCTCCCTAGTAAGCACCTCATTCAGCTCCGCAAAGAACACCCCATCTGCTACAAACTGCAACAACAAGCCCAATTGAAATACCAACAACAATAATTATTAGTAGTAGTAGCAGTAGTAGTAGTGGTAGAAGAAGAAGAAGTGATCTAGTGCTCCAAGAGCAACATAGGTTATAGTGTTACTAATTCAATTGGGATACATGGACAATCCAATCATTCCATCTAACCAGACTGTCCATAAGATCCAACCCACACTTCACAGGCAACCAAGCATAACACGCAGCAACTAGATGATGCAATCAGTCCGAAAGCTGATGTGCTAGTTTATCTTCATCCATTTTCAAACCCACCAATGGGGTGGTTATGATTGTTTGGTCATGGCTTAGAACCACAATCAACTCATTATGGGACCCACCAAATAGATGGGGTGGTTAGCTTGTCCATTCATGGCTTAGAACCATAATCAACACATGATGCGACCACAAAATAGATAGCATGTCTGCGATCGACTGGTCAAGGTGATTCTTTGGAACCATAGTCAACCCATGATGGGACCCACCAAATAGATGGGATGGTTATGATCATCTAGTTAAGGTTACTTTTAGAAGCATAACCAATCCACAACAAGACCCACCAAATAGATTGTCCTAACGGTGTTGACTGGACCTACTTTTCTCTCCATGATCTTGACCGCCAATTTTATAGGCCATTGATCATATGGTTAGAATAATTTGGTCAGTCAGATCTTTGGCTTGGTGGACCACAAAGAGTAGGCTGAACCAAAAGGACAGTCCAGATCTATTGACTAGAGTGCCCATGTGCCCCTACACAACTAGAAGCACTACAATATAATAGAGAGGAAATCCAAGTGGAGAGCAATGAACTGATTTTCAGATGCACTGCGCTAAAACTGGACACATGTGACAGTGGTCCACTACACACTGTTCTTCATGTAGGCATCAACATCGATCAATCAGTCCACAAATCTCACTCAGTAAAGATCTGACCCGTCTGATTTGGCTATTGCAAGCATTCTCTTAAATTAGACGGTTAAGATCGCCCGATCTACAGAATTTTCCTACAGTAGCCGATCAATTGTGCGACCCACTATATAAACGATCCGGATTATGGAAACTCAGGGGAAATTTTAGCAGAGAACATTCACCACGTAATATAACAACAACCACAACAGCAGAGGCAGCAACTACAACAGCAATAAGGGATGCTATTTTTAGCTCTAAAAGGGTATTTTGTCATCGTAATTTCTACCCGTGCAAATCTGATACTTTTGGAGGGGTAATTTGGCCATTGAGAGCGTTTTCAACGATCTCACCAAATTACCCTTGCAGGGATTGAACTAGCAATTTTGTGGGTAGAAATATCAATTACAGGAAGAGAGAGAGAGAGAGAGAGAGAGAGAGAGAGAGAGAGAGAGAGTACCTTTCTCTTTTTGCTCATTTGAGTCGCCATCTTTCAAGGAGGAAGAGAGCAGCAGAAACCCTAATTCTCTGTTGGCGAAGAAGATTGGGGATGAGAGAGAGGAAGAAACCCTAATTCTCTGTTGGAGACGAAGATTGGGGCTTTTATACGGGAGAGGATTCAGGGCTTTATAGAGCCCTAACTCGTGTGGGAGAGGCTCGCGCACGAGGATACAATGCAGAAGAGACTCGCGACACGCGTGCGGAGGGATCGTCCGTGTAGGATCCCCGGATCGACCGGTGTGGGGCCCAACGAGATGTACGTGTCTTATATCCACACCGTCCATACATTTTTTTCATCTCATTTTAGGTCATGATTTTGAAAATGCAACAGATCAAGAATCAGGCGGACCACGTCACACAAAACAGTGGTGATTGAACGTCCGCCATTGAAAACTTGTTGGGGGCCACATAAGTTTTGGATCAATATAATATCCGTGTGGTCCCTTCATCCGCGTCGGTGTGACCTTATCAACAGCTTGGATGGTAAATAAACAATCTAGTGGTCCCAAGAAAATTTAAACGATGGGCAATCAATCACCATTGTTTATTGTGCCCACATGAGATTTGGATCCGCTCCATTTTTTGGGTCAGGCCATGAATTAGCTGTGAAGTGGATACATCATACATATAGCATATACGTCGCAGCGGCCCCACGGTCAAGGATCCTCCGACCCGCCCCCAACCTAGTGGGCTAGACAGGGGAGTGGATTACTTCGTACACGAGCTGAACGGAGTCGAGTTTGGCAGAGCCTGACTGGGTCTGAACTCGGCTTAGCTCGGTCCTTGAACCTGACTGACCAGCTTGGCTCAGTACGGTCAACAACTTAAGTTTGTTTAAGACGAGTTCGAGCCTTTGCGACATTTTCTCAAACATATAGAATGTATTTTCGATTTCTCACAAAATGTAAAACAGCCGCATCAGTTTACAAGCATTTCATCAAATACTTAGTACACAACATAAAAATCAAGATACAAAGGCATTTGTTTCATATCCATACTTTCCTCGCAACCAACCGACACTTCATTGAGTCATTTCATCAAACACTTGCTGAGCAACATCAATATCAAAATAACTAAGTCACTGAACTCGTTCAATTTGAGTTAGGGTTCGATCTGAGTCGAGTTGAGCTCGGGCAAACTTAAACTCGGCTCAAAAAAATTTTTTAACTCAAAAAACCAACTCAAATCAGCTCAAACTCAGTTTTAAACCAAATGGAATCCAGCTCTTTTTAGTCGAGTTGAGTGAGCTAACTGAGCTAACTCGCTTCGTGTACAACTCTAGGATTATGGCAACCTCGTCTCACCCAAGATGGTGCGGTACCATGGGCCCCACCTTAATGTATGTATTTTATATGCAAGCCCTACATCCTCTTTTTAATTTTTGGTTCATTTCAGTGCATGATCCCAAAATTGAATCACATCCAAATCTCGGGTGACCTACATCATAGGAAATCATGATGATTTGTTGATAGAAACTTATTGTGGGGAATAAATGTCAAATTACCACTTATCTAAAATCTCGAGCCGTTAGGCAAGGGTGGAAGGACACTCACATCATAAATAAGTGAGGATTAAGCATGATTTTGGCATACATAACATTATTTTTAATCACACACGTTTGACCGAATTTAGAGAATAAATGTCAAGTTACCACTTATCTAAAATCTCGAGCCGTTAGGCAAGGGTAGAGGAACACTCACATCATAAATAAGTGAGGATTAAGTATGATTTTGGCATACACAACATTATTTTTAATCACACACGTTTGACCGAATTTAGGCCATTCATAATACTATGGCCACATATCCAAATTGAACAACATATACAAAACTTTTGTACTCACATCAAGGCATTCAATCTCCACTGTTTCCTATTGTGTGGCTCACTTGAGTTTTGAATTCGCCTTATTTTTTATCTCATGTCCTACAATGAGTTGGTATGATAGATGGAGTGGATTTCACATAGACTTCACAATGGCCCTACTTAGCTTTCAACCCGGGAAACCTCATGTGGTTCAAGGCCTAGGCAATTAGGTGCGTTCCAGCATTAGAGATCGTGTCACTTCTCTCATACTCAAATGGTCGTAGGTGGAGGTGGATTGCCTAATGACGTTGTCATGTCAATGGCCAACAGCTACTAGACGCTGCTATGTGGGCCCTACCACAATGTATGTGTCTTATCCATGCTAAGACAAAATTGAGGCTGATTCAAATCTCATGCAGACCATGCCACATGAAACAATGGTGATTGAACACCGATCATTAAAAATTTCCCGAAGGGCCACAAAAGTTTTGGATGAATCTGACATTTGTGTCTTTCCTTTCGTTCTAAGTGCATGTGACCTAATCAATAGGTTAGATGACAAATAAACATTACAATGTGCCTGAGGAAGATTTTAATAGTGGGTGTTCAATCATTGCTTCTTTTTTTTTTGTGGTCAACATATAATTTGAATTTGCTTCATTTTTGTGCTCATGTCCTAAAATAATATGAAAAAGGTAAATAACCAACATGGATAAAACATATATGTTATGATGGAACCTAAGCACTGTGCAGTAGCCAGCGCCACTAGACAATTAATATTAGTAGCAAGATCCTTACTCTTGCTGGTGGTAGACTCTCAGGAGTTTCAACACCCCGTCAAAGGTTCGAACATCTATAGGTGGTGAAATCCCACTAAGGCGTGAGTGTGTGGGGGTGTGTTAAAAAAAAAAAAAAAAAACCATCAGTAGCAGGGAGCGGATTAGGTGTTACGGGGACAACACCTTAGTGGGGTTTTATCCCCTTATCATGTAGAGCCTACCTTAACGATTATTTATTTATTTTTTATTATTATTATTATTTTACATCCATCCCATCTATTTATTTTTTCCGGCTCATTTTAGGATGGAATCCCACTAATTAATAAGATCAAAAGTTATTGTGGACCACACCACCCAAAAAAAGTGATGAATGACCATTAGAAGCTTTTTGCGGGCTACAAAAGTTTTGATTAATCCTATCTTTATATTTTCCCTTCATCCAAGTTTGTTTAACCTTATCAACGGATTTGATGACAAATAAACATTATGAATTTGCTTGTGGTAGGACTTAGAAAAATTTTAACGGTAAGCATTCATTCACCAATGTTTCCCGTGGTGTGGTCCATGGACCACACCTTAAAATAGGCTGGAAAAACCGGCGAAAGGCATGTTGTAGGTGGCCCCTTGGCAATGATGACATACTAAGGTGTTGTAGGTGGCCCCTTGGCAATGATGACATATTAAGGTGTTACCCGGGTAACACCTAATCCACTCCAGCATGATGTATGTATTTTATCCAGGTTGTCCATCGGCTCTTTTTTTTATTCAAGATCTTTTTGTGGCATGAGCCTCAAAATCATGCAGATCCAAATCTTCGGTGGACCACATCATAGGAAACAATAGTGATTGAACGCCCGCCATTTAAAATTTCTTAGGAGCTATAGAAGTTTTTGATCAAGTCAATATTTGTGTTTTCTCTTCACCTAGGTCTGTGTGGCCTTCCCAACAGTTTGTATGGAAAATAAAATTTACGGAATCCATCTATCAAACTAGACCAACCCTGCGCAGATCAACCCGGATTGAAATTTGGACTTCGATTTCTGGTTTGCCTTTATATGATTATGTCTTTCTTTGATACGAATCGATACGATCTCTATAAGGCTCCTCTTCCGAGTGAAATTCAATGGGGTCGATAGAGACCATGTCTTCATCCATAGGATCCCAAGTGTCCGGGTCAATCGAAAGTTCGATTCTATCTGAACTGCTCATTTTCAAATGATATCCACATTGTTCACAAATATTCATTTTTGACTTAAAAAATTTTGTTTGGCACCTTGATATCAACTCATCACATCTTGAGGTTGAAGAAGGTCCTAAGGGTACGGTTCCTATCTACCGTTGGTGTTAAAGGGAGAACTGCGAGGAGCCAACCCTAGTACGAGAGGACTGGGTTGGGCCAACCTATGGTGTACCGGTTGTTATGCCAATAGCAGCGCCGTTGGGTTCTACGCGGCTGAGTGGCTGCCGCACCTCTCCATTGGATAGATCCTGAAAACATCTTGGAAGGGGAGGAGATCGAATGCAGGAGGTTCTGAACATTAGACTGATCATAAGGTTCCTTCCACTAGGCGGAAGCATCTATCTAATGTTAGTGAAGTTTTTTTAATGGTGGGCATTCAATCACCACCGTCTCTTGTTGTGTGGTCCAATAGAGATTTGGATCTGTTTAATTTTTGGGCTCAATCCCTAAAATGAGCCAGTAAAATGTATGGACGGAGTGGATATACAACATATAAATCAAGGTGGGCCTGACAATCATGGCTTCACCTAACTTGGTGTTCCCGAATTTCACGGGATCTTGAGGCTTATACCCAACATACTACCCACCAATTTCATTAGCCCAAAAGAAACCTTAATTGCGAAAGTAAACCTCAAGTCATACTGATCAACCCAAAAAGACCATACTTTTTTAAGCGAGAAATTTGGGACTGTGGACCCCCCCTTTTATCCAGCTGTTTTTATGAAACAATACAAACTTTGTTTGGAAACTTAGACCTGCTCGTACGGATAGCAAATTTGAGGACGAAAATACCCCTCCCTTCCTTTCAAAGACGAGCGTTGACGCTCCTCCAACCCAGAGTTGTACGAACGGCTCAAAAGAGATCAAAGTTACATGGCCCCACAGTTATGTATTTATGGATATTATATCCATAACGTTCATCCATATTTCGAGATCATTTCGAAGCATTATCCAAAAAACAAAATCATATCCAAAGATCAACTGGACCACACCACAAAGAGCAGCGGGAAAACTGATTTTCACCGTTAAAAATTTTGTAGGCCCACCATAACATTTATTTTCCATCCAATCCATTGATAAGGTCACAAAGGCCTGGATTCATAATGATCCAAAACTTCTGTAACCCCTGAAAGGGTTTTAATGGTAGACATTCAATTCCCCACTGCCTTTTACAGTGTGGTCCATTTGATAGTTAGATCTTTCTTATTTTAAGTCTCAAGCTTAATATGAGCTCGCCAAATAGATGGACGGTTTGGATATAACACAGACCTCGTGATGGGACCCACAAAAGGTGGTGGGGATTACAACAGAAAAAATAATAATAATAAATAAATAAATAAGGAACCAATAGCTACGATGTTTTATATGTCTACAGATTATAACCGTAGCTATAGCTGTTGCAGCTGCTTTTTCGATATGTATGGAAGATCTTTATATCTTAAAAGGTCCAGAATTGTCCAATGAGTTTGCTTCAAAAATTCTGCAGTTTTTCTATAGCTACGGATTATAACCATAGCCGTAGGTGTACTCCGTTGCAATCCATGCATTTTAAAAAAAAATTATTTCTAATTTTTTTTTACATGGAGAACTTTATTCTACCTACATTTTTCTCTAGTACATATTTATATAAATATGTATATATAAGCATATAAATTTTTTTTTCTCTCTTTTAATTCATTTCTTTGTCTATTTATTCAATAAGCATATCTCCTAAACTAGAACGATTTACTTAACGTACCACAAATGATTTTGGGGTAGGAGAAGCTAATTTAGCCAATAAACCTAGTTATTTTCCAAGATTTCATCGGGTCAATGGTCGAAAATCCATTTTATTCACTTCGCGGTCAATTTCAATCACTTCGCGGTCAAGCTAAAAATTCAACAAGCCAAAAATGAAATTGAGCGGGGCCAACGAGAAATTGAGCAGGGCAAACATGAAATTGAGCGGGGAAACTTGAAATTGAGTGGGGCAAACTAGAAATTCAGCAGGGCAAACATGAAATTGAGTGGGGCCAACGAGAAATTGAGCGGGGCAAACATGAAATTGGGTGGGGCAAACTAGAAATTTAGCTGGACAAACATGAAATTAACCGGGCAGGGCAGTACTGGCAGGGCAATACCTAATCTGTCTGGAGCACTAGTCTGTCTGAGCTCAGAACTGGTAGGGCAGTACCTAAACCACCGTTAGGCTTTCTTAACATGTCAGCGCCTCAAATGATCACGTGTTGTCTGAGAGGAAGGCGATTGGGTGGTGTCTAGGCCTTTAGGGCGTGTCGTTGGAAGAGGAACACCGACGCTCCTCGAAATCCAAGTTGTACGAACGGTTCAAAGGAGATTAAAGTTACATAGCCACACAGTACCGTAATGTTTATTTTACATCCAATCTTTTCATAAGGTCACAAACACCTGAATGAAGAGTAAAAACAAATTTCATATTGATCCAAAACTTCCGTGACCCCAAAAAGGGTTTCAATGGTAGACGTTCAATCCTCTACTAGCTTTTGCAGTGTGGTCCACTTGATAGTTAGATCTGTCTTATTTTTCATCTCAAGCCTTAAGACAAGCTCCCCAAATGGATGTACAATCTGGATATAACACATACCCCGTGATAAGACCTACAGAACTCTCTCCCATAGTCACTCCCCTACATAAAATGCATTCGGTCCCTAACACAGACCTCATGTTTGCCCCGCTCAATTTCTAGCTTGCCCCGCTCAATTTCATGTTTGCCCCACTGAATTTTATGTTTGCCCTGCTCAATTTCATGTTTGTTCCACTGAAATTCATGTTTGCCTCGCTCAATTTCTCGTTGGCCCCATTAAATTTCATGTTTGCCCTGCTGAATTTCTAGTTTGCCCCGCTCAAGTTCATGTTTGCCTCGCTCAACTTCTCGTTGACCCCGCTCAACTTCTCGTTGACCCCGCTCAATTTCTAGTTTGCCCTGCTCAATTTCTCGTTGGCCCCGCTCAATTTCATGTTTGCCTCACTTAATTTCTAATTTGCCCCGCTCAATTTCATATTTGTCCCGCTCAATTTCTAGTTTGCCCCGCTCAATTTCATGTTTGCCCCGCTCAATTTCTCGTTGGCCACGCTCAATTTTATGTTTGCCCCCGCTCAATTTCTAGTTTGTTCCGCTCAATTTCATGTTTGCCCCGCTCAATTTTCAGTTTGCCTAGTTCAATTTCTAGTTTGCCCCGCTCAATTTCATGTTTGCCCCGCTCAATTTCTAGTTTGCTCCACTCAATTTCATGTTTGCCCCGCTCAATTTTCAGTTTGCCCCGCTCAATTTCTAGTTTACCCCGCTTAATTTTCAGTTTGCCCCACTCAATTTCTAGTTTGCCCCGCTCAATTTCTCATTGGCCCCGCTCAATTTCATGTTTGCTTCGCTCAATTTGCTTAATTTCTAGTTTGCCTCGCTCAATTTCATGCTTACCCAGCTCAATTTCTAGTTTGCCCCGCTCAATTTCTAATTTGCCCCGCTCAATTTTATGTTTGCCCCGCTCAATTTTATGTTTGCCCCGCTCAATTTCTAGTTTGCCCGTCTCAATTTCATGTTTGCCCCGCTCAATTTTCAGTTTGCCTGGCTCAATTTTTAGTTTGCCCAGCTCAATTTCATGTTTGCCCCGCTCGATTTTCAATTTGCCCCGCTCAATTTCTAATTTGCCCTAGTCAATTTCTAATTTGCCCTGCTCAATTTTCATGTTCGTCCCGCTCAAAGGAGATCAAAGATCAATTGGACTACACCACAAAGAGCAACGGGAAAATTGTTTTTCATTGTTAAAAATTTTGTAGGGCCCACCATAACACATATTTTCCATCCAATCAATTCATAAGGTCACAAAGACGTGGATGAAGAGGAAAAGCAAATTTCATAATGATCTAAAACTTAAATAACCCCTAAAAGGGTTTCAATTGTAGACGTTCAATCCTCCACTGCCTTTTCCAGTGTGGTCCGCTTGATCGATAGATCTGTCTTATTTTTCGTCTCAAGCCTAAATACGAGCTCATCAAATAGATGGACGGTTTAGATATAACACATACCTTATAATGAGACCCACAAAATGCCGTGGGGATTGCAATGAAAAAAAAAAGAAGCTAGTGAGTTAGGGTCAGTGGAACCCTGTAGCTACGGATTATAACCGTAGCGATAACCCGAGCTCGCTATATCAAAGATCTTTTGATATTATTGAAAAAGTCTAGAACTGTCCAGCGAGTTTGCCCAATAATCCTACAATTTTCGATACACTATAGCTACGGATTATAATCGTAGCCAAACTGCACATTGGCACTGCCGCGGCAATCTGTGTTTTTTTTTTTCTGTGTTGCTTTTGTGGATCCCATCATGAGGTTTGTGTTATATCCAAACCGTCCATCTATTTGGCGAGCTCATATTAAGGCTTGAGACGAAAAATAAGATAGATCTATCTATCAAGTGGACCACACTGTAAAAGGCAGTGCGGAATTGAACGTCTAACATTGAAACCCTTTTAGGGGTTACAAAAGTTTTGGATCATTATGAAATTTGTTTTTCCTCTTCATCCAAGTCTTTGTGACCCTATGAATGAACTTAGACGGGGAGAATTTCTCACAAACATCAAAGTGGGCCCCTAAAGGTTTTTAATGGTTGACGCTCATTCAACACTGTTTCCTGTAATGTGATGCACTTGAGATTTGGATATACCTCATTTTTTCGTCTCATATCATAAAATGATGTGGAAAAATATATGGACAGCATCGATGAAAAGCATACATCATGGTGAGGCCCACAGACCACCGACCATCCGCCGGGGAGTACCCAATCCGTTTCCTTGAGAGGAGGGGTATCTCCGTCCTCAAAATTGCTGTCCGTACGAGCAGGTCTAAGTTCCAACAAAGTTTATATTGTTTCATTAGAACAGCTGGATAAAAGGTGGGGTCCACGGTCCCAAATTTATCTTTTAAAGCTGATTACCCTGACAGATAGGGTATTTTGGTTAAAATACCAACATCCTAACCTAAAAGGTCACTTTTCGTTAAATAAGTTTTCGGGGGTTGAAGATAAAAAAAAGGCATCGTACGGACGCATCTACAGTACTAATTATTTCGAATTTCACGGCCTCACCTAACTCGGAATTTCATACCAACTGAATTGCACCTTTGTACAATACACACGCGTTTTCAATTCCAACAAGTAGAGCTCGTAAATACGTAATCCGATCCATTAGTTTTGTTTCTTCCACTGAAATAACCAAAAACCAAAAAATATAATGGATAGAAAATTCATAAAATTTCTAATTTTTGTTCCCCAGATGAACGGTTAAGAAGAGAAAATAAAACAACAGTCCACATCAACAAGAAAAGATCGATCTCTAGTATCTTCGTCCACTGTAAGAATCAAAATATAGACGGTCTAGATTACAGAACCATAGGTCCACCCACTGATCGGAATTGAAAATCCAAGTGTACTTTGAAAGATATGGACCAACGCATCACATCGTTCCTCATCCATGGATTGGCTCACGTGCTTTCTCCACCAATCATCTCCTTATCCAAACGCTTGAACTGAAATAACTGTTTTTCCTCTCTCTCTCTCTCTCTCTCTCTCTCTCTGCAATGGCTTCTCTATCTTCATCTCTCTCCATTTTCTCCAAAACCCCCTCTCACTCTCTCTCCTTCCACTCTTCTTCTCAAAATCCATTAAAGAGCTCAATTCTATCAACCAGATCCCATACTCCATCTCTCATTTGCTGCTCTTCCAAGAAGAAAACTAGCTTCACCGATCAGATTCTCGACTACATCGAAGGTATTTTAATCTTTGCTCGACTACATCGAAGGTATTTTAATCTTTTCTCATCAGATATCGATTTGGGTGTTGCTTGTTTCATTCGATTTCATCCCGACAAACGCGATCTAGTCTCGGCAGGAAAATTCAATGAATTCCATGTTCTGTCCAATGAATTCTTCTTCTTTAATTGGATTTTCTGTGAATCGGCGCATTTTTAGCATTGTGGATCATTCGACTTGTGGGTCCCACTGTAGATGGGCGACAAATCGAAGAATCTCATCCATCGAACAGTTGATGTTATTCGATTGGTGAAACTTCTTCCCACTGCATATGGAATGCTAGCATTCCATTTGCAGGTATCATCCATCAAAGGAGAAGCCCACAGTCTGAGCATGGTATCATTTCCATCCGTGGTGCAGAGAGAGAGAGAGAGAGAGAGAGAGAGAGAGAGAGAGAGAGAGAGGAGAGAGAGAGAGAGAGAGAGAGAGAGAGAGAGAGCATTTGGATTAGCAATGGCATATGTTCAGCTGGATTCATTGTTTGATCTGCAATTGATACCGAAACAGCTTCAAATTTCGTAATTATGAGTTAAATGGGGTTTTCTACATTCACACATGGTTGCATTTGCAGGTGGACCAAAATTGAGGAAGTGGTATGGAGCGCCGGATATACTCCCAAAAGATGGAGGTCTTGTAGATGAAGACGATGAATCGCCAGGTAGTAGAGTATGTATTCAGGAACGTTGCTTTTGGATTCTAAGGCCTTGAAGGAAATTGGGTGTGTTTGTTGACGCGCAGAAGCAGAGGAAATTCGAGATGCAGTGTTGGTGACAGACGGAGATAGCGAAATTGGTCAGGTGGGTCATTGCATTTGCCTGATTTTTCATATTTCCATCATCTCAATATGCAACTTCAGTAAATCTTCAGTCTTGATATTGTTTTAGCTTGTGTAAAATTGAATTCAAATGAATGGAATGGGGTTATGACTACTTTGGTCATGGACTTCTTCACTGAGATGGCTACTGCAATTCAATCCAGTCGAGCATCCAAACGTAGCCTAAATCATGCAATCAAACCAGTATGAAGGCATAGAACATAGAACAATCAGAACTTCTAAAATGAGATGATAGCCATGTATTTTGGTCCATGCAGATGGTAATACTATCATTGATTTTAAAACGATCTCGAGTGAAGGCGCTCGTCAAGGATAAGCGGGCTGCAGTTGAAGCCTTTGGGACTTATGTCGAGGTGAAAGCATCACAAGAGATTTTCTCATGCATATCCATATTGAGATTTAGACAATTTTCCATAACAGACATTTCCAACATCGTTTCAATGATTTTTTCTAATTTGGTTCTGTTGTTCTGTGAGAAGTCAATGGCTGGAGATGCGAGCGATCGGTCCTTCCTTACGAAGGCTCTGAAAGGCGTCCGTGCAGTGATATGCCCTCCAAATGTATGTATGTTCTGTTCCAATCAGTCCATCGATTCTCATTCCCGTTTTCCAGACATGGTTTGAAGTGAGTGGATGGACTATACCCCAATAATCTTCTCGAGACCATCAGAGACATTCAACAGAAGAAAATGGCCAAAGTATTGACAGCTAGGATTTACAATATGGAAGATTTTGGGAAGTGGTCCACCCAGATCACACGGTTCCTCGGATCACATAGGCATAAATCATATTGGTTAGATTCTGGAAATTTGAATTTTATGTCATTACCAGAGAATCCATATTGAAATTAACTGGTGCAATGTTTGAATCTTTTCAATATAATGGCTTGCTTATACTCTTTAAGGGTGTTCTTGGGTGCTACTGAGAATTTGAGTTCTAATGCATTTTTCTCCCCACCACATACCAATGGCCAGATTTGAAATTAAGATTGTGGCCCGCTCAAGTGTCCAATAGGCCCTGAAATTTCAGAGAAAGGGGTTTTCCAGAATCCCAAGTTTGATGAATGGTTCGGCTTCTCAAACACTCGGCACATATCAATCAACAGCTTTCCCCTACAAATGCCAGTCTCTGCAGATTTAGGGAGAAATGAAAAGTGGGTGGCATCCAAACATGCCTTATGATTACAGACTGAAAGCTTATTTTCATATCTCCATTGCAACAATATAAAATGGAAGAGAGAATTGAAGCATACCTTGTTTGGTGTCGGATGTGTATTTTCATTTGAGATGCTAATTCTCTTTACATCCTAATGAAAATCTTTGCTTTGTATGACCCTCCAAACTCATACAAATCCATTTTCCTGCAGGGAGGATTCTTATCAGATGTGGGGAACATGAAAGGCGTACAACATATCATTCTTCTTTCTCAGGTTTCCTGCTCACTCCATGCATGCATTCATGGTCCCATGTCAAAATAAAGCTGCGTTTGGATGCTCAACTGAACTGAATTGCAAAATTCAATTCAATGCAAAAGTAAACAGTGAAAGTGGGTCTTATACACCACTCAACCGGATCAGAATTACGACAATTTGGAGTCCTTGGAATGCATGGAATTACAGATGAACTAAAATGGTGCCGCCCCACATTGGCCATTTCTTCTACATTGGATCACGCTATCGCAATTCAGTTCGATTGAGTGTCCAAACGTGTCCTTGATATACTGGCCATGTATTATGGAGTTTTAATGAGATTGCAGTTGGCTGTTTATAGAGGCAGCAGTGGCATCCAAGCTCTCATGAACAGCAACGCAAGGAAGCTCGCCGAGAGAGATGAAGCAGTGGTGATTGCATCCAGCATCCCTTACACCATCATCAGAGCTGGCGCATTGCAAAACAGCCCCAGCGGCGAGCAAGGTTTCAGCTTCAAAGAGGTCTTCTTCTTCATCTTTTCTTCAGGTGCCATTGCGGTGTGTCCACTTGATACACGTGCCATTGCGGTGCATTTGCAACAGATCCAGACAATTCATCAGGTGGGCGCAGGCAGCATGAAAATCAGGCCTGTTTGGTCATCAGGTGGTATGCAGGTGGATTGCTGAATGCGGAAGATTGTTTGATTCTTTTCAACTGTCGATGGTTTTCCCTCACTGTTAGATGTTAGAGTCCAAACTGGACTGGTTTTCGGGCCATGGCACATGCAAGGTGGACCCTGCCTGATGAACAATGGAATCTTCATATCACAGTAGAGACCAACAATGATTGATCATAGAAATCTTGAAATTAGAGATATGTAAAGAGATGCAATTGCGCCAACTTCAGACTTATACGAAGATGAAGAAAAATGTGTTTGGTACAAATTCAAATGAGATTTTAGCTGCATTTGTTCTCCAATGGAAGTTTCAGTGTCGAATGCAAACTGTCGCAAGCCATTCCGTGGAGAGACATTAGCTGATTCTGGTCATGCAGTGGATGAAGCTGGCGAAAAATCTTTTGTGAGCTACATATTCTCGAAGACTAGACTCCACTCGAAATCAGAATGAGTCGAGTTGCCTCAAAACCTCATATGAGTTTTTTCTGATTTTTTCCAGTATTATTTAATATTTAAAAAGCATAATCGTATATAATTAATTTCCAATTGTGATAAGTCAGTTTGGGTTTTTGTTGATTTTTACAATTTATTTTTTGACTCGAGTCGGTTTTTCTTGAGTTCACCGAGCTGTGACCAGATTGGGTTTTTCTGAGTCATGGTGAAATCTGGTTGAGTCAAGTTTAGTTTTTTCTAAGTTTTCTATCTACGCTACAGATGGACACCTAAGAAGGGAAATACAACAAATGATCCCCACCCAACTGAAATAAAAAAGGTCCCAAGATTGGATGCCAGGATCTCCTAATGTAGGAGATATCTGGGGAATTGTCCATGAACCCACAACACACCAATGGTCAAGATTGCTTAACCATGGACCCCACTTTTCAGAATTGAACTACACATCATATAATACTTCTTTATTATTTTTCCTATTTCAGGGAAGTGCCGCACAAGGAAGGCTCAGCAAAGAGGATGCTGCTCTCATCTGTGTAGAGGCACTTGATGCAGTTCCACAGACAGGACTCGTTTTTGAGGTTGGTTTTAAACAGATAGCATTACCATTTCGTATTAGACTCAAGTGGGATTGAGAGGAGATCCAGCCGATACTTTCTACACCGTACACGTGGCAATATGAACAATGATCTAAACCGTTCATTCATCTGGGACCACCATGAATGGCCCCTCGTCCCAGATATTTGGGGTTGGAAGAACCAGTGTGGGTCATGGGCCAAAATCATCATTTTAAAATTGCATAGAAAAGCCACTATAACCCAATTGGTGTTTTTCTTTCTTGAGTTTTTTTACATGGTTGGGATCGTCCAATCCTTATGATGAGTGATGGTTCTGATCATCGGTCGACATGGTGGGGCCCACCTGATGGATGGCATGTTCATCATCCCACACATGGCACGTGTGCCTCTTTTCATGATAAAAACCATTTTGATTTTAAGCTTATTCTCTGCATAGGTGGTGAATGGGGGAGAAAAGGTTTCAGACTGGAAAGAATGCTTTGCATCTCTTATAAAAAATGAGCAAAAGCTTCAATAATTTCAACGGCTGAACCGATTTCTAGCTGCTTATCTGCTGTCTAAAGGCATGTTTGGATTCACTACTGAATCAAATTGTGATAATTTAGTTCAGTAAAGAAGAGACAACCACTTCCAAGTTTGACGTGGAATGAACATAATTGCAAATTGGAGATCTACCCTCATCATATACCAAAGGCACGCAATTCGCTGCACTCGTGCATCCAAACAGAACCTAAATCTTAGAGTGCTCAGCTTGTGAGACCATGTATGACTTGTTTCACAAGGGGCGGGGAATAAAAGAAACTGCTGGCTTTCTTGTTGGAAATTCTTCATTCATTTTTCAGATTGCGTTTGACATGTATGTTTTTTAAAATTTATGTATTGAAATTTTTATTAAACAAAAGAAAGCAGGACACACAGCAAACAAGAAGCAGAACAGAGGGAGGGAGCGAGGGAGAGAGAGGAGAAATGACTGCTGGGCCAGGAGAGCCGCCAGAGGCCTTAACTCCTGCTCACTATCACAATCTGCTCCTTGTTTATCAGAATTTGCACATAAGAACATAAATTTGAAGCTTCCTCGCTAATTTTTGCAATGGCCCAGGGTAAACTGTCATCCCTAATCCATTTGATCACATCGCTAAAATCTCCTTTAATAATTATGGGGCGAAGACAATGATCCACAGCTAACGGTATGTTTGGTTGCCGCTTAAAAAAGGGTTCATCTCATTTTGTTTAGTCATAATCATGTTTTAGAGATCAATTCCTTTGATAGAGGCCAAAATATGTACCATGGCCTCTAATATGTAAGTGATATTAACTAGAATGAGATGAACTCATTTTTAAGCAGCAACCAACAGGTCATACTTTTATGCCTTGAAGAAGGAAGTTGCTTTGGTGAAATTGGAGTCCCTCAAACCTAGTGGACCCGATATTTCTAGAATTTCGTTGCTCCTGTGGTTCTTTGCTAAGCTGTGGATCCTCGCCGGGCCTGGGTAACCCCCAAAGAGCTTCCATCGAAATTGAGCTCGAAGAAAGCTTGAAGAAACCAACAGGGGTGGTGTGCTTTGAATTTTCTTTAGGTTTCATTGGAACCCTTCGCTGCAGATCAATCAAAATGAAAGGGATATTTTATAATGTTGCTATAAGATGGACAGAAATGGGGCAATCAAGGAACCAAAACGAATGTAGATGAAACAAGGATATTGAGATGAATGAGTAGCAAGATGGGAAAGATAAAATTAGAAGTGAAGACATTCAAGAGAACTTAGGCGTGGCCGGATAGGTGAGAAGATGAAGCAAAGTAAGCTTAGATGGTCTGGCCATGCCTGGGTAACCCCCAAAGAGCTTCCATCAAAATTGAGCTTGAAGAAACCGACAGGGGTGGTATGCTTCGAATTTTCTTTAGGTTTCATTGGAACCCTTCGCTGCAGATCAATCAAAATGAAAGGGAGATTTTATAAGATGGACAGAAATGGGGCAATCAAGGAACCAAAACGAATGTAGATGGAAACATGGATATTGAGATGAATGAGTGGTAAGACAGGAATGATAGAATTAGAAGTGAAGACATTCAAGAGAACTTAGGCATAGCCCGGATAGGTGAGAAGATAAAGGAAAGTAAGCTTAGATGGTCTGGTCATGTGTGCATTGAAGACCATGAACAGGGGTGAGTTTGTTCAAGTTGGGGAAGGCCCAAATAGGAATTTGGTGGCAGGAGTAAGAAAATATTTGATGCACTATGATTAAACTGAGGATATGGTCCTGGAGTGGAACACCATAACATGATTTTGCATAGCCGACTCCAGTAAATTAGGATAACAGTTAGATGATGATGATGAATTATGTATTTTTTCTATCTTGGATATGTTTTTTTTTTTTTTTTTTTTAAAAGCTTTCATTTAACTAATATCAGTATAATGATACATTTTTACTATACAATTGAATGTGTCAAAGGATGCATTTTTTGGGTCCCAATGTTTCACTCTGTTTCAATATCCAAGATCTAACACCATAGCCATGAAGACGAAGCCAGGTCAAGAAGAGTGAATAAGATGGAACAAGGGTTCAGCCGTTAAAGAACATATACAAGTTTCAACACTATACATGGCAGTTGGCACATATCCTAGCATAGAAACCCGAACTCTCCTCTGTTTGTGGGTGTGATAACAACAAAAACCCGAAACAAGAAGATGAGTTACAACATTCTTACATGGGTGGCACCAAAATTTCCATGTCAAAAACTCAAAAACAGGCAAACCTGGCTTGACTTTTAAGGTGGCCAGCATAGAACAAAACAATAAAAATATCGATGCTTCTGAATTAATCATGGATGTTTGAAGAGATGTCCGAAATCACTTCATAGGCAAGAGATACCCATGTCACTCCTGTTTTCTCTCATTGGAGCAGTCAGAAGCTTGGCCCGCCACTGCAAATAATATCCAAATCCATCACCCCAAAACCTGGCAGTTGAATGAAAGAAAAAATCAGAAACCTATATGAATAACAGCTGAAGAAAGGTTGATAAGAAGAAGAAGAACAACAACAACAACAACAAAAAGCAGAAGAAAGTAAAAAGAGGCAGGGTGCAAATGACAGGGCCAGAATGGCTGCCCCATATCTTTTGAGCTTTCAGATTGCACTCAGGACTAGAACATAGGCCTGTGGAAGAGCTTTGGTCTGAAATGCAACACTAAATCACAAAACGGGCTGGGCCCCAACTGATTTTTATGCCTGGTTAAAAATTGGGCCATTCCAGGACTGCTTTGAACTCAGCCAGCTCAATGCCACCCTTAAGCTTCACCGTTGCCAACCCATGTTCCCCAAAAAATCCCACAGATTGGAAGACAGAAGATGTATAATATTGGCCCTTTTTCTTGATCGTGGAGCACAGCTGTATTTTCTCTCTTAACCATCTATCTGTAGATCTATTATCGAAGGCTTCGGATTCTTCCTGTCTCAGGGATTTTGTTTGTTGCAACATGGGCCATCCACTGCCCGCAACATCAACTGTTTGGATCACTGAAAATTGAGCTGCACTTGCCCCCACTTGTACAAACTGAAACAAACCTCATGCAAAAGATGAAGAAGAAGAAGAAGAAGACAACGAAAACAACTCGCAACATTCTTAGAGAGCAAGGTCCAAGTTGGAATCCCCCTTATGAACATGCTGACTCAGGTCATTGCCACAGTTGCTTTGGTCTCTCAACTGGGCAGATCAATTACACTGGCGTTGAAAGTTGGTATTCGAGACGAGAAAACTCAAATTATCACCTCTGACTAGGTTTAACTCGACCGGAGTCGGAGTGTTCCAGATGGATTTGTGAAAAACCAAGCGTATGCATAAACTCATCTTTGGTTTCAACAGGTTTGAGTTGTTCGAGTCATCGAACCTTGTCATCAAGCATGTCGTTTTTGGTTGCAAAGTCAATCCAACAAAGCTAGCAGGAGCTGCTCGACGCCAATGATGAGATCGCTTCCCTTTGCTCATCTTTGGTTTCAACAGGTTTGAGTTGTTCGAGTCATCGAACCTTGTCATCAAGCATGCCATTTTAGGTTGCAATGTCAATCCAACAAAGCTAGCAGGAGCTGCTCGATGCCAATGATGAGATCACATCCCCTTACACGTCTAGTTTTTCCAATAAAAATTCATTGACAAAAAAAAAATGTTTTACTTTTATTTAGGTCAAACTCGGGCTGACGTCCTAGCATGAGACAGTGTAATAGATGTATGGAGTGGATTTCATAGAGTCGTCATGGTGGGGCCCACAACGTGCAGCGTTTGTGCATGGCTCCCTAGTAGTACTATCCACATAGGCAACATGCAGAGAAGAAGAGGGTAGGCTACTTTTAAATAAGCCGCTTTTTTGTGGGTAAAATCTAGACTGTTGCAAGCTTTCAGAGGTGAAGTCTGAACCATTCAACCAACAACGGTCACAATTTTTAGTTCCCAGGAAACCCCAACCTTTATTAGAAATGTATTCCCATGTCCTTTTAATATCCCAACCTTACGGAAACTGATTGCAGGGGTAAAAATGTCCAGAAGTTGCCCACATTATATATAGTATAGATAGATTTGAACCAGAGCAAGAGCAAATTTCTGAAGTATCTCCTCTAGCCACTAATCCCTTTGGACTCTTGAAATCCAAACCAATATATTTAAAAATACTTCCAAAACCAATGGAATAACCAATAGATTCCATTCTGAATTATTTGAAATATAGGTCCTCCTTTTTTTTTTTTCTTTTTTTTTGAGAAACAGGCCTTAAAACTTATCTCGAAAATTACTAACAAGAAAGGCACTCACAGAGTTAGCTGAGTTTCTAGCGCCACGGAGAGATCATCACTGTCCAAAGTTCAATGTCGGTGGCATTGCAGAGCCAATGTAGCAGAGGTGAACTTCTTGAGGCAGAAGGTGATATTTAATCGAGAGGTCTTCGAATATTTTCTTCAACTCGAAGATGAGATCAGATCTACGGCTATTCTTTTCACCCATGTTCTGAAAGTTCATGGTGTGGTTGATCAATAGAGTCATCTTCATCTTATTCACATTCTCGATCTCCTTGACCACCAAGTTGTGGTTAGGTTGCCAGTGCTGAGGTTTGCTCTCTAAGTACCTGGTAAGCCCAAAAAGGAACTTCTTCAATGAAGACGGTTTCATGATATAAATAAACAAACAAATAAAAGAAGGTCAGCTTTCGAAACTCCCTGGTTACTCCACAAAGAACCCTACACTAAGAGTTTCATAAAGATCAGGGGGAAGGGGGTGTCAATGGGCAGGGAATTGGATAACCAAAGGGCTGTCATCAGCCGTGACCCGACAAGGGGTGGGATGACAGCATGTCGAGCCCACTAGGCCCACAAGCCTAATCATGGGGCACGACAGATAAAACGGGCCAGACAAGTTTGGGCTAGGGCCTAACAACTTTTGTTCTGAAACATAACTTGTTTATAGCCGTCATGGGCCAAATTTTTGCCTGGCCCTGGAGGGAGGGGGGCTAGGCATGTATTTTCATGCCCGGAAAATGGACAAACCAAGGTCTGGCTTGCCAAGGCTTGGCTCAGATCTTGCCCACTGACAGCCCTAGATTGATGCAGGACATGAAAATTTAAATATGCTATGTAAGAGTTCAAGCTTTAGATCATACTAGTTCAGAAACAATCACACAAAATTTCACATCCCACAAAAAAAGTCAAGCATTCAACAAAGGGGAATCTATGCAGGTCCAGGCCTACACATGCTAAGGCTGGATCAATTAAAGTTATAGACCAAACAATGTTCAAAGGGGAGTAAATTCATCCACACATGTACAAAAATATTTCCTCAATCCAAGGGATTCACAGGTTTCAATTCGGGGAACCCTAGGATTAAAGAAAATGGCATAAAATTGGAGATTTAGGACAATCTAGGGTTAGGGTTAGGGAAATTAGATAAAATAGGAGTGAAAGAGATGAGAGAGTGAACCTGAAGCCAACCTGCGCATGTGGACAGCAGGCCAGGCCAACGCACGTGCGTTGATGGCTACCCGCACATGCGTGGGGCCCATGAACCCAAAAAGTAACACCTTGGGTCTGGTCGGCCAGGGGTGGGCCACACTCCCACCAAATTTAAGCCCGATCCAACGTCCAGTCCGTGCATGGTGCTCCACCGAAGTTTCAGCCCTCCTGCATGCCAGATTCTGGAAATCTGCTGTAGAGGAGGATTAGCTGCAAAGTGGTGATGGATTTGAAGGTTGAATGACTGTAGGAAAAGTTGGATATGGATGGTAGAAGATGGGGACGAATCGAAATAGATGTGGCTTCGTACCACAGTAATAGCCCTTCGAAGAAGGGAGAGTTTTGCACCCAATTAGGTTTTCACAACTTAGAGAGGAGTAGGAAAAAATGCAGGAATTTTATTCAATCTTCGATGAGACAAAAAAACTACAAGGGGTGCCTATTTATAATAAAATCCTATACCCCAAAACTCGCGCCATGTGCGCACCTTATTACTTGGAGACGAAGTAATAAAAAATAACAACTAATCAAAGCAATTTAAATCGTTCATGATATTCCTAATAATAATAATAAGCAAAATCCAATGTACTAGATTATTTAGAATAGTGGGCCACGATTATGAGAACCCATGGTGGGATTCACATGCCGATCGGGTCCACTCCAATGAACCAAAACGCAGTCCTCTAACTAGGAGGCCCTCCCTGGATGTCGTTATCGATCCAGATCGATGGTGGGGCCCTCCTCCTCCTTACGTACGTGCATGGGGGGGCGTGCGTGTGCGCGTGATGTCCCTATCATAGATAAAAGTCATGTCTGGATATTTCCAGATAGATAGCTATGAAGAATAGGTTATGTTAACACAATAGTGCTCTTCATTGTGCATTTACATAAAATCTATATATATAGCTTGATAATAATTACATTGAACATACTAGGGGATGGGGCACGTGCAATCCACATGGAAAGGGTAGGGTAGAGAGAACAAGAGAAGGATGGGGTAGAGAGAACAGGAGAGGGTACGTGCAATCCACATGGAGAGGGTAGGGTAGAGAGAACAGGAGAGGGTACGTGCAATCCACATGGAGAGGGTAGGGTAGAGAGAACAGGAGAGGGAGATAGAGGAAACGGTGAGGCTACAGGACGGTGCATGTACACACAAAGAAGGGTTCAGTGATGGTTGACCCATCCCAATTTTTTCCAACACCCACTCAAGCTTAAATCTCCATCGTTTTTTGTCTAACATCAAACATGAGACGGCACAATAGATGCATGGAGTGGATGTCACATATTCACCACGGTGGGCCCACAGAGCCTTTGTCGCACGAACTCTTAATAGTAAGCCTTCTAGTGGGCTACAAGCAAACTGGAGAAGTGGGTTTGGTCTACTCGCATGGAGTTGAAAGGACGGATATACCTTTGGGTCGAAGGGCTACACCGACGAAAAAACAAAGGTTTCAATGCTCCCCACAACTAGTTGCAGGGGTAAAATTGGCCAAACGGTGCATGTGTAATATATAAAACAAATATCTGCTTATTATCATGATTTATCAAGAGCTGAAATGTGCATAACGTTGTCTAGACAGCTAAATGACCTGGACTGTCCAGATGATGCCATTCATGTTGTTGAAAAATGATGGCCCATACTCACTACCATGGTAAGCGCCCGCGAACTGCAGATTGTTTGAGCAAACAGAATGACTAAAGATGCATATGCGATGTCATAAACTGAACATAGCTTGATCTAATACAGAGTACAGAACAGAAGGCTAGGGTTTATAACGTACATTTTTATCCTTTCTTTGAGCGCTCCGATACTATCCATTGAAGTTGAAACATCAACTGCAAACTCCACAGAATCACCCATGTTTGGACTTCGGTAGAAGTTGCTGATGGGTCTAGTTGCCAACACTGCATTTGGATAGTATATTTTCTCATTGTCAAACCTTAAGAAGATTGTCGTCAAAATATTCATCTCTTCGACAACCATCTGCAAGGTTACAGTTCATCAAGTAAATATAACAAAATAAAAGGTTTTACTATGCCCACACAAATTCATGTAGCCAACCCCAATTAGTTGGGATAGGGCTTAGATAATGATGAGGATGCCAGGCCCACACGTATCAAATAAGGAAGTACATCTACATGGCAACGTGTTCCAGCATGGCACATGGGTGGGAGGTCCATGACCATCAGGTGGGTCCCACTGTATCAATTTATCTATTTATTTTGATAAGCATCCCCACTGTATAGAAGCACTGGCCCAAAAATCAGGACTTTCAACTCATCAGGTGGGCCACAATATAGAAACAGACAACATTCCTAGAGGAGCTTAGAACCTTTTTTTCTCAATTGCACATTTGTTTTGAAATTTGTGTCCTGCCAGATTAGTGGTCATGCCTGATTTCTGGACCAGGGATCGACATGATGGGACCCACCTGATGGGCGTCTTGGATCTCACATGTGTGAACACCAGCACAGGCGGTAGCAGGTAGATGGGATGCCATATACACAAAGGGGCTTAGCAACACCCACAAAATAGATATCAACTTCAGGGAGCTACCTGCACTCCATCGATAACACAACGGTCACCAACATCAAACGGGTGCATTACGAATACGAATATGATGCCTTCAAATATGGTTTTGCAGGTGTTTCCAAACATGAAAACCACCACCAATAGTTGAGATGAGATGAACACGAGCACTTTGGTTGATGCGAACTCCATCAAAAGCAGCCATATTATTATAATTAAGACGATCATGACCCCTGTTAGTAGCTTGTTCAACTGTTTCACTGCTGTTTTAGTGTCATTCAGGGAATGTGCTAGCGATTTGCGTTCAAGGTAGACCTTAACCTGAAAAACAAGAACCAGAAAAACATGTCGGCTACTAATATTGGAAAATTAGGCAATCCCTCAAGTTAAGAAATGAACTTTTTTCTCGGCTGGAGAAAAATTTCCATGTTCTTTCCATGAAATGATTTGACAGTGTAGGTTTCTTATTATTGTTGCCATTCAATCAGATATGAGATCACTCGTGTTAACAAATGGCCCATATTTGGTGAAGTATGTGTGATTAAAATAGTGTCAGGTGTGCTAGAGTCTTACTCAACTCGAGTTCGATTGAACGCTTGCAACCCCAGGCGTCAAATCCGCCGTTGGATTAAACCTATGAAGGTTTACTTAACTTTTAAGGCACCAGTGTGCAGCGATCAAGCGATTTGGAAGGGAAGGGTTAGTCCTTTCAAATGAGATCTTTTTGTCTTGAGCTAAGGACTTTTCTTTCAACAATGATTATAGTTCTCAGGTTCTCCAGTGACACAATAATGGATTAATAAAAAATAAAGGCGAAATGCCAATTTTATTGATTTGGGATTAAGATTAGTATAATAAGCAAGAACATAAATAAACAAAGAAAATAAAAGATAAAACCAAGATGGACAGTGTTGCGCTATGAGAGAGGGGTTGTGTGATGGCTTGGTTTGTGCCTCTTAACTCTTCTCTGGGCATTGTTTACATAGACTGGGAAGGGCAGTTGTCACACCAAAATTTCCATATCGTTAGAGATCCAAATAGTCGGTCGTGTGTATCTTCTTAATTTTTCACATAAGCGTGGCCAATTGTATCAGGCCACGTGTACAGGAAGGATCCCGTAAGATGAGAGAATTTTTAGCCCATCCATAAAAGAAAAATCAGTGGTGAAAACGAAAGATATGAACCTGCCTAAAGGAGAAATTGGAGGAAAGCCATGAAATGAAATGAACCATCAAAGGATAACTCTCTTGCCCTAGAAGATACAAATTAACATGTGCTCTATTGCATTACTTTCGCAGCATTTGAGATTCAAACACAAGGAAGACCGTGTGGAGACCTGAAAACAATCTTACCACCCAGTTCCTCAAAGCCGACTTCTTGATCTTTCCAGTTTCTGCAGCACCTTCGAATTGCAGAAGCACACTTGCCACCTCCTCCTTACTCAAGAACCTCATAAGGTCCTCCACATCAATATACCTGCCAAAACAACCGAAAAGGCTTATATAGTCCAAGGAAAACCGATCATCCCAACATAAAAATTAAAAAATTAAAAAATTAAAAAAAAAAACATCAAATATGGCTCCTTACTTGCAATTGGGCTTGGCAACATTTTTGAAAATTTCATAAGCAGCAGCCTTCGCTTCCCACTCGCTAGTAATCTCCTGATCTTTCTGCTCAACCCCATCTTCATGGATGCTCTCATCAATCGTATATGAAATCGTAGACAATCCAGAGCTCGTTATCGTGTTAACCAGCCGTTTCATGGTCCATGCCGAGACCTTCTCTTGCTTCATCTTATGAAGCTTCCCCACATCAATCACCTTTTGTTCCTCCCCTCCCTTCCCTTTCTCCACACTCCTAAAACTCATCTGGGCACTCTTGGTCCTCCCAACCTGCTCAGCCATCTCCATTGATGGAGGCCCCGAGAGGGTCTGAAGAAGATACTGATGATAAATCGATTCTTGAATCCGATCAAAGAATGTATTGACGTGGAATGAAGATGCTAAGATCTTGACCAACAGAGTCTTCACCAACCATATAACAGCTCCAATCAGAACCGTACCAAGAGTCCTCGACACATAATTCAAGACCTTGCTGGTTGTCTTCGATCGCTCAACCCCTCGATCGAACAGCAGAGACCAACTGAGGAGAACCAAAGCCGACCAAATACAGACCTGAACACTTCTCTTCAAACCATGAACAAAATACAGAACCTTCTTCTTTAGTATGAAATTCAGTTCGATCAAGAAAACAAGGACATATATAAACCAACCGGAAACCAAGCGGCCGCAGAAGATCACTATCACCATCAGGCACCATTTCCAGATTTCCAGACCCCAGATCATGAAGTTCTGCAATCCATTAACGGTCAGGCTCATGATCAGCAATGCGGTCGCACAGAGCAGTGAGACCCACTCGAACAGGACCCTGAACTTCAATTTCCTGCGCCATTTCTCGCGTGCAGGGACATCACAACTTTTATAAATCTCTTCCTCTTCTTCCTCCACCGCAAGCGACCGTGGTGTCATCGTGGTGCTCTTGAGATTTTCCTTGGGAGTGATAGGAGGAGCTCGGTTTGGCGAACTCCGGTAAGGTGAAGTCGAGCCTTTCGTTGGGAGATGTTCTTCCACCTGTTTCAAAGCAGATGGATAGGGCAATTCAACATATCTCGACTTAGGCTTTGAGACCATCGATCTTGAGAGTGAACGGTAGGTTAGGGTTTCAGTTTGGGCGTGCTTTGGAGGCTTGTTTGGACTCGGACAGAATTTCATGTTTTCAGGGGAAGGGCTGCTGCCAACTAACGTTGAAACAGAAACGGAGACTTTCGATTTCAGATGGTCAATATCTGAGAATCCAGAATCAGAATCCTTCGGATCTTTAGACAGCGGAGACGCAAGGATTCGGCTAGCAGATTCCGATTCCTTTGAAAAGGAGCAAGATCCTGCATCTTTTAATGAATCTATGCAATCCCTGATCTGATTCTTAGCCTTCGAAGCTTCTTCTTCTGAAATTACCAAAACAACATCGTCTTTCTCACCTTTGGTGTAAGCTTTGCCATTCAAATCCATGGAAAAACACTAGAACAGACTCGATTAAGGCCAGACCAGACTTTACACGATCGAGGACAAGAACCCGGCAGTTATTCGCTTCAAAGCGTGTACGGGGTTTTCCAGCACTAAACGGCCGGAAAACAGGACAGCGCCTAAATCCGGCGAGATTTTCACACGAGCTCTTCAGCTTTTCGGCGGGTTCCCGGCCAAACGAGGACGGGGTTTTAACTTCTCCGGCGACGATAAGCTTTTCCGGCAGAATGGCCGGGAAAACCGGACATGAGATTTTTCGGCAGTATCTCCCGCCGGAAAAGGAGGAAATGAATTGAATCCACTGGATTCTTCAACTCCTCCGGTTAGGCTGACCTCTTCCGGCAGAACGGCCGGAAATTCCGATATGAAATTTTCCCGCAGTATCTCCAGCGGGAAAATGAGGAAATGAGCAGAATCCACCGGATTCTTCAACTTCTCCGGCCAGGATGAGCTCTTCCAGCAGAAAAGCCAAGAATGCCAGAAATGAGCTTTCCCGTCAGTATCTCCGTCGAGAAAAGGAGGAGGTGAACTGAATACCGGATTCTTCAACTTCTTCGGCGGAGATAAGCTTTTCCGGCAGTATTTCCGGCCAAAACTGCCGAGAAAAGCGGGGCGAGAACGGTACTAAACGGAGGACTCTCGCCTCTTTTCCGGCGGTTTTCCGGCAGAAAACTACTATTCCTACTGATTTCCTCAAAATGACGATATCCGAATCGGATTTTTTCCGGCCGGATTTCCAAAAAATATCACAATCTTTTTCTCTGCTTTATACCAGATTGGATTTTTTTTTTTTTCGGTCAAAAACCGCCGGAAAATATAGCAGCGGCCTTTCACCGTCTTTTTTTAACTGCAGACGTAGAAATATGAAGAATGAGAAGAGGGCACATGACGAATGAGCGGTTTCAAGCTGGGGTTTTATATAGTGCACTCGAGTGCCCTGTCTATTCGATACACGTGAGGATTTTCTATGTACACGTGGTAGATAAATCGAATCCAAGCCGTCCAAATGTAAGGAATCTCTCTAGATGGATACATCCGAAAATTTAACTGGAAGATTGATGGACAGGTAATCAACAGTGGGATGAGTGTATCATACCGTAAAAAATTCTTAGCAAGATAGTGGAAGCGGATTGGTTGGTATACCTCACACCGGCTATGCTGCTGCTATATTGACGTCAGCAAGTTTTTTAGATCATGAGGTGTTTGTTATATCCATACCAAGACCTCAAGGGTTGAGACTAGGTATATCCACTCAGTCTACCAGTTGAGCTATGGATGAGGGTGTATCCAAACCATACATCTAATTGATGAGCTCATCTTAAGGCTTTACACAAAAAATAAGACAGACCTAACGATCAAGTGGACCACACTGCTAAAAGTAGTGGGGATTGAATGTCTACTATCATACCTTCATTGGGTCACAAAAGTTTTAGATGAATATGAAATTTGTTTTTCCTCCTCATTCAGGTCTTTTGGAATTTACGAAGAGATTAGATGGAAAATTAATGTTACTTTTTAACCGTAAAGTCACTATGTCCGCTGCTGTTTGCAGTGTGGTGCATACAATCTTTTGATATGATTCATTTTAACGTTACAGTATAATAATTACATCACCGTAGGTGCATGTAACTTTGATATTCAGTGAGTCTTTACCGTTCGCACATTTCGGAGCTCGAGGAGCGTCAGTGCGGACGCGGATTGCGTCCTACACCAGGCCGGACGGTATTCCGCCCGGGCAGGGATATGTGGGGCTCACCACAATGTAAGTGTTTTATCCATGCTGTTAATCGCTTTTATCAGATCATTTTAAGGTATATATATGAAATTGAAGCATGTCCACAACTCCAGGGGCCACACCGGAGGAAGCTGTGGTGATAATGGCACCGCCGTTGAAACCTTTCTGAGGGCTACCGTGATGTTTATTTTATCATCTAATCTATTAATAAGGTCATGTAGATGTGAATGAATCGAAAAAACAAATATTAGCTTGATCCGTATACATATGAAATTGAAGTAGGTCCACAACTCCGATGGCTCCCGAGAAATTTTAATGGCACCGCCGTTGAAACCTTTTTGAGGGCCAATTAAATTATCATCCAATCTTAATAAGGTGTAGGAATCCAAAAAACAAGTATTACAGTGATCCAAAATTATGTAATTTTCTCAATTTTGGCCAAACCTTAAAATGACATGAGAAAAGCGTTTAACGGCTTAGATAAAATACTTACATTACGGGTAGAACGCAATCCGCGTCCAGTGCTCGTCTTCTCACGACACGTACATAGAGCAGCGGTATAGCTGTTATGTGCTACACCAGCGAATCCGCTTCCCAAGATAGCATCTATTTAATGGAGATACGAGTTGTAAAATCGATCTGATTTGGATGGAATGAACGATATGTAGTTGGTTCCGTTGTTTGGACGGTCTGGATTTGAATTACACACATCCCGTAGTTGGGCGAGCTGGACGTGGATTTCCTGAGAGCTGCCTCAGATGGGACGCGGATCAGGTGAGACAGGTGCACCAGTTTACTGGGGCCCACCTCGACGAATGTGTTGTATATCCATGCCATCAATCTTTTTTTCCTTCTCATATTAGGGCATTGTTTCAAAAGTGAGGTAGATCCAAATCTTAGGTGGACCACATGGAAGGGATTGAATTTTCCACCATTAAAAACTAAATGGGACTATAAAAGATAAAGCTGATATTCGTCATGGTATGCTAAATTAACGTTACAATGGGCCCTAGGGATCGTTCAAAGGTAGGGATTAAATCATTTCTATTTTCTCACCATGTGGGCATCAATTTTAGGGCTCATACCCTAATTTGAGTGGAAAAATAGATGAATGATACGGTTAAAACACATACATCGATGGGTCCCTGGTCTATGTCTCACCCAACCGCACATACGGGCCTTGAACTGAGACTTGCTCAGCTTGACTCGAAAAAGCGCAACTCAACCCAGTTTGAAATTGTGTTCAGGCAAAGTTGAATTGATTTTTTAGGTTTGAAATATTTTGAGTCAAGCTTAAGCTTGCCCGGCCCGACTCAACCTAGATTGGACCCATCTCCAGTCAAACTTATATTGTACTCAACTGAAGACGAGCTCAGTTATTTTACTATTGATGTTGCTCAGCAAGCATTTGATGAAAAAACTCGTAAAAGTGTTCCCCGGAGATGAGAAAGGTATGAATAAGACACAAATATCCTTGTATCTTGATATTTATGATGTTTGTTGAGTGTTTGATGAAATATCTGTAAACTATCGGTGCTACTACATTTTGTGAGAAATTAAATGTGTACTCCATTTATTTGAGAAAATGTTGCAGAGGCTCCCTCTTAACTTAAGCTCGGTACAAATTGGCCTGAGCTAATGACCAAAATGAGCCAAGTTAACCAACGAAGCTTGAGATCCGAGTCTGAACCAAGTTTAAGCTGAGTCAGCCAGTGGCCGAGCCGAGTCTAGCTATACTAAGATTTACTCAGATTGACGATGGGTGTACATACACCCATAATCGAAACCAAAGAATAAGATACGTCCGGTCTATATCCGTTGGATCCGGTCCATGTATGTGATCCAGCAAATGTACTCCCCGTATCACAATTCTGTCCGTTGATTTCTTCACTTTCATCCGTTGTTTTTTCTTCTGTCATCGTTCTGAAAGAGATTGATCAGAAGGATGGGATCAACCAGTCTATCTGTATTTTAACCATTTGTCCATCAACATTAGGGAAAGTAAGATACACGGTCCGGAACGAGGGCGCGGATTAGCTAGTGACAGGTTGAGTAGCAATACTAGCTACTGAAGTGACGTCACCAAGTATTGTAGGCCCCATATGTTTTGTATCCACGCCTTCCATTCAATTGGAGAGATCATTTTACGGCAAGATACAAAGAATGAGCTAACTTCAAAGCTCCAGTGGACCCGAACACAAAAAACAGTGGGGATAGTAATGCCCACCATTCAAATCTTCTAAAGGCCACAGAAGGTATAGATCAAGATGATATTTATGTTTTCCCTTCTTTCACGTATTTTTCAACTTTTGAATGCGTTGGATTTCAAATAAACATTACGATGGGCCTTAAGATAGTTTCAACGGTGAGAATCACTCTCCCCGCTGATTTCTGTGGTAGGGTCCACTGCAGATTTTTATCTCCCACATTCTTTGGCTCGTGCCTTAAAATGATATCTCAAAAATGGATGGACGGTGTGGATACGACACATACATCATAGTGAGAGGCCCACGTAACTTGGTGACGTCACTTCAGTAGCGAACTCGCTACTCAACCTGTCAGTATCTAATCCGCGTCCCTGTAATGATAGTTGTTCTTGCCACGTGCACGGTGGAGAGATGTCTCTGCCATTTTCCAGCTCCAACAGCTAACATCCAGTGTCTCGCAACTACCAAGAAAGAGAGCCGTTGCGTGGCCCTAAGAGGTGGATAGGGAAGCCGATTGCGTCCAGCTGGGAGACAGCGATGTTCGTGGCCACACGATTGTTTCAACGGTGGAAGTTTAATCTCCATTATTTTCTGTCGCACGGTCTACTTAAGTTTTGGATCTGCGGCTCATGAAATCCTGATATGAATTGGAGAAACCGATTGGATAAATTGGGTTTCTCAGAACTTCATGGTGGGCCCACTGTGATGTTTGTGAGAAATCCACTCCGTCCATCCGTTTTTTCAGATCATTTTAGGACAAGACCCTAAAATTAGAAAAATCGAAAAGCCAAGTGAGCCACACGATGGGATAACCTGTGCAGGGAAATGGCTACTGTTGAAACCTATATGGGTCCAATGTGATATTTATATTTCATCTGTACGTCATTCCCGCTGGAATGAAATCAAAACACAAGATATTAGCTGGATCCAGAACTTATGTGAACCATGAATGTTTCAATGATGATACAGGTTCAATCTTTAATGTTTCTACAATACACGAGTTTTAGTTCCGCCTCATTTTCTATTATATTACTTAAAATGATACAGAAATGTAGAGTGGATTTATCAAAAATATTAAGGTGGATCCCATCTAGCTTCTTCTCATGGAATGCTTTCTTGCATCCAAGTAGATTATGTTGCTATAACGGAATTCGAATCATGTGGCCCACCTATTTTTTCAGATCATTTTAGAGTATTATTCAAAATTTGAAGCAGATCTAATTACTATTCAATCAAACTATAGAAAACAGTAGTGATTGACCATCAATGAACCAAAAGTTTTAGATCAAGTTGATATTTAATTTTTCCCTACATTCAGGCTTATGCGAACTTATTAATTGAATAGAAAATAAACACCAGAAACATATAGGGCCTGTTTGGCCCGGCGAATCCCATGGGATTAGGAGGGATGGGATGGATCTTAGGGCCTGTTTGGCCGGGTGGATTGGAAGGGATTAGATGGTATTGGAAGGGATTGGAAGTTAAATCCCGAGATTGGCCGGGCGTGCCAAACAGACCGCGTAATCTGATCCCAGGATATAACAATCCCATGGATCTTAAGACAATCCACTGACAACACCATCATTACCTTTAAATCCCATCCAATCCAGCCTAATCCGTTCAAATTTGCCTAAGACGTGTTTGGTTAGAGGGATTGGAAGGGATGAGAAGGTTTATTCCTGGGATTGGCTGGACGTGCCAAACAAACTCGATATAGCAACCCAAGGACATGGCAATTCTATGGATCTTCAGACAATCCACTGACAACACCATCATTACCTTGAAATCCATGCCATCCAACCTAATACCATTCAATCCCTTCCAATCCACCCGGCCAAATGGGCCCTTAAGGTAATGATGGTGGTGTCAGTGGATTGGTTTAAGATCCATGGGATTGCTATATCTCGGGACAAGTTCACTGGGTCTGTTTGGCACGCCCGGTATATCCTTGGATTTTACCTTCCAATCCGTCCAACCAAGGGATGGGATCAATTTTAGGGCCTGTTTGGCCGGATCGATCCCGCGGTATTAGGAGGGATGGGATCCCGATATCCCGGGATATGCATGACGAGCCAAACAGACTCGGTGAACTTGTCCCGGAATATAAGCGATCACATGAATCTCGAAACAATCCATTGACATCACCATCATTACCTTAAAATTGATCCCATCCCTTGGTTGGACGGATTGGAAGGTAAAATCCCAGGATATGCCAGGTGTGCCAAACAGACCCAGTGAACTTGTCTCGGGATATAGCAATCCCATGGATCTTAAACCAATCCACTGACACTACTATCATTACCTTAAAATCCATCCCATCCCTCCTAATCCCATGGGATTCGCCCGGCCAAACAGGCCCTTAAGGTAATGATAGTGATGTTAGTGGATTATTTTCAGATCCATGGGATTGCTTATATCGGGCAAGTTCTTATATCCCGGGACAAGTTCATCGGGTTTGTTTGGCTCGTCATGCATATCCCGGGATATCGCAATCCCATCCTTCTTAATATTGTGGGATTAGTCTGGCCAAACAGGCCCTTAAAGTATGCTCTAAAACTTTTTTAATGCCAGAGCCTTCGATCACCATTGTTTCCAATGGTATAGTCCAAATATATCTCATTTTTGGTATCATATCATAAAATCATATGGAAAAGTGGAGGAATGCATCAATACATGATACATTCATCAAATTACGGCCCACTAAGGTCTGCACTCTCTTAGGTGAGGCCGACGTTTCACCCAATCCACCCCTGAATGAGCATGAATTGCTCCCACCTAAGCAACCCTGAAAGTAAAGTCCATCTCAATATATACATTGTATATTCACATTATTCACCTAAGACATACAAGATAGTTGTCGATACCGTGAAGGGTTCCATAGGGATATCACTACAAGAGAAACATGCCGGGAATCGCCTCCGCACGTTGAAGAGGCTGTATTTCGAAGTGCGTGAGACACTGAATGCTTCTGATTTCAGATGGGATGACGACTTGAAGGTAGTCACTGCTCCAGATGACGTCTGGAAGGATTACATATGAGTGAGATTGAAATCGATTTAAGTTTCAATACATTTCAAGTTGTTTATTTTGTTTGTATTTAGTAAATATGATATATCCAAATATAACCTTGTATTGACACGTTCATCGTTGTTGTCAATAGTCACATCCTTTCGCACAACATGTACAGGGCAAAGCGGTGCAGAGGTATGATGACCTAACATACCTGTTCAGAAATGACGGAGTTAGTGGATGTCGTTCAAGCACGGGCAACATGCTAGGCTTCAAGACGGTCAAGGGAAACCGAATTATCGCCGAGAACATCTGTTGATCTGAATGACAATACGCTTGTGCTATCAAGTGACAATGTAGGAGACGATGCGGCTGACATCCAATGGTCGTATCAAAGTCGTGATGGCACCCATAGGCCCTATCGAAGTCCAAATGGAAACAGAAACAACTCCGTAAACACAAGCAGCACATCGACATCAAGGAAGAGAGCAAGAACGAGTCACCCTTGTGACGTAATTGAAAAATGAATGAGCGAGGTTGCGGAAGCTGTGAAGTCACTAGCTATAACCATTCACCAAGGGAAGGACATGGTACGTATGTCGCAAATTGTTCCTGCTTTGAAGCAGGTTGAAGGGCTCACGGGACATAACATCCTTCGCGTAACAAAGATTTTATCAAAGGATGAACAACAGTCAGCCTCCTTCCTTTCACTTCCTGAGCACAAGAGGTTGGACTTTGTGCTGATGCTGCTTACATCGAATCAGTCCTCCGACTGAGCGCAGTAGGACAAACATGGGGTTTGATATTTTGGATGATTATTTATTTTGGACAATTACTTTTTGCTATTTTGGGTAATTGTAGGTGACTATATGTGGATGGATGTGCCTGTATAAAACTGTAACATCCCGAATTTTCACTGTTTTGGATTTTCAAAAATCCTTGAAATTTATTTATTTATTTAATTATTTATTTTATTATTAACTTATAATATCACTTAACGACCATTAACACTCAATGTTAGTTTATACTGGGGTGGACCAGTCTAGTTATGATAGGACTAAGTGCGGGCCGCCAAGCCAGATGGCCCGTTTACATATGAACAAGCCCGTGTGGGCCACCCAAATGACGAGAAGGGTCGAAAAATCTAAAACTTTAGAAAATCATAGATCTCACTGGGCTTGTGGTCCATCGCAGGATTGTGGACCCGGTGGACACCCAGATACCATCTGGCGCTTGCCCAATGCGCCCCACACTCAATGCTTAGATTAAAATCGCACCGATATAAGCGAGACTCCGGGTCTTCTAGCCGTCGGATTTCTTCCAAATTTACGGTGAAGGTTTAATGTATTTTTCAACGCCTTCCCACCAAATCTGGGCCCCAATCGTGGCACGATGACCGTTGATCGCGAATTGGACCCGTACGACCAAACTCCGCATCCGTTCGTTTTCAAATTTTGTAAGGCCCCTCATCGGGCCATGGACCATTTATCCTATAAATTTCATGGCCAGAGGGCCATCAGAAATGCTCCAATCACCAAAATGGCCCCCACAGGACCACTTAAAGGTCAGAAACGCTTTCTCAGATCATATATCCGTTCATCCGTTCGTCCTCAATTTTTTCATGGGCCCTAATCGGGACATAAGGCACCTACACGTCGAATTTGGTGGCCAGAGGGGTGTTAGGGCCACCCCAACACCAATAGGGAGTCCCATAAGTCTATTTTAGGAAATTATGGAAGTTTAGGGCCATTTGCACCAAATTTGGAATTATAAATAGAGGTTTCTTTTGGGCACCCCTCTCCATACGAATTTGCCCTAGGAAAGGGAAGAGAGAAAAGAGAGAAAAGAGAGAAAGAAGAAAGGAGGAAGAGAGGGAAGAAGACAAGGTGGACCCTAAACCAAGGTGGGGCCCAAGAAAATCAATCTCTCCTCTCCCTACACCTTCTCCAAGGGGAAACCCATCCGAAAATCGCCCTCTTCATTTCATGGATCGTTTAGGTAAGATTCAACCCTCTTTTTCTTTGAAAACCCTTGTAAGGAGGGGGGTTTTGCTTATAAATCTAACATGTGAAGTTGTTTTAGGGATTCCGGCCGATCTACCGCAAAGCCCTCTTTCCTAGGACATTTTTCCAAGCCTCCAACAATCCTAGGTGCGGACTATTAATCTTAGGTGGCTTAGCACCAATTATAATACTAGCTTAATGATTTTGGATGCTTGATTGGTACATTTGAGAGCCTAGAGAATCCTAGGAATTGTAAGTTCTTGAAATTGTATGGATGCACATGATTTTCTTCATAATATTATTTGTTGTTCAAATGATTTTCATGAATGGATGATAATATGCTTATGCCGTGTCATTCTTCCACATGTTATTGATCCATGTTGTGTATGCTTCCATTACCCTTATGCATATGATGGCTTGAGATGGAGGAAGTGCGTAACTTCCTCACACACACCCACACACCTCACATGTACTATATTGCTTGATTTCTTGCTAGAACATCTAATTTGTATGGTGAGATGCATGGAGTATGATGATGACATGCTAGTGACAATCAGTATAGTCGGCTTGTTAAGAATGACCTTCATTACATTGGGTTGGTCAGAAACATGAGGAGAGAGAAGGCGGCTCCAAGGGTAGGGGCCGCCTCGAGGCTAAACCCGTGAGTTTGGGCGGGTGTATTCGGGTGGTCAGTAGTTCGACTACATGGGTCTCTCGTGCCCGAGGTCGCTCGTCTCACGCTTGCGACTCATGCGTCTAGCCTACCGACCGATCAACCCCCATGTTTGTTAACCCCGTGTGCCCACATTTGAATGGAATCGAACCACCCCGCAACCATTGTAGCCCATTGATAATCCACTTGAAATCGGTCCACGCCTCGTGAGCCGGGCATGGTGGAATGGGACACTGTGTCCGAGGCTGTCGGCCTACTACGGCCGGGGTACCGCGCCTCCCGTAGTGACCGCGAGCGATCCCTCCCTATCGGCACTCCTCATGTGCTTGGAGTCGGGATGAGGAACCCGACGGGATCACGGGCCATGAGGTCTCGGCCTCACGCGTTGATGGGGTCTTGGCCTCGCAACTAGCGTAGGGCATTGATATGTAAGGTGAATCAGAATCCCCAACCTTTTTGGATGAATGGACTTAACTAATAACTCGCTAACACGATCGCATTGCACGCATTAGTTAGGGTGGCGACTCGGAAGTCGAGGTCGCTCGAGGAGTGTTGTCATATGCGATCGTTAGAGGGAGTCGCTGAGGAGTGTTGTGGCGAGGGCATGCATCATATCATCCCGCATACATGCATTTTAAATAAGAGTTATTAGGTATTGATGATTATCTGTTTTTCATTAAGTTCATATTACAATTGATGCCTGTTGTAACTTGAGACTAATAGTTCACACTGAGTTGATCACTCACCCCCACTCTGGGACGGTGTTTTAAAACCAACCAGACCCATTCATAGATGCAGCACTCAGGGCATGAGAGCCCAGCGATGAGCTTGGAAGAGGAGGACGGACTCTCCTATTGGTGACTGATGGGCGCTGGCTTAGGAGACTGGATTCTAGAGCGTTGAGTCATGGGCTCAGTACCATTCTTATGGGCATATGATTTTCTTTACGATTTTGTTGGGCTTTGCCTTGTGCGGCCTTTTATATTCTTTTTCAACCTATATATATTGTTTTCTTTCGGTTCGATGAGACTAGTTGTGGATGTGCCTCATATTTCAATTAATTTCATGTCGCATTTAAACTTGATAAGTCATAAAACCATAAAATTAATGATAAGTGACACTCGGAGACTCGGGAGTCGAGCGTATGCACGACCCCTGATTTTTCGGGGCGTTACAAAAACATGCCATGAATGTGCCTGTATAGAACAAGCAATGGAAAGACCTTATTGGATGCTAGTCTTGGACTTCAACTTGTTATTTTTTTTGTGGTTTTGATGACTGTTTGCATTTTGGTGACTGGTGTGTATGGATTGTTGATAAGTAACTGTCATATACACTGCATAACATGTTTCTGTACTTGGATTACTCTACCAATGATCTTGTAACTGTATGTTTTTTGTGTAAACCATTCTGTCAGATTTTGCAGGTGTTACCTAAAGACCGATTCAGGTATGTGAATAAAAATACTATAATACCAGGGTAATCTAATGATTAGAACAAATTTAGTTACACTATTTGTTCCAGTTATTGAATAAGTAATGATAATTTAACATTGTTCATCTTAATTTTGGTATATTGCAATGAGATGTTATCACCTTATTTGATAATGTGCATATGGCTAAAAAGGTATACGTAGTATTCAATGGTCGCCGTTCCAGCGTATATTATGACTGGGAGGAGTGTCGTGTGCAAGTGGAGGGATATTTAAGGGCATGTTTTCGTGGTTACAATTCGTCTGTCGAGGCTTTTCTCGAATGGTTAGCATGGTTCGAGAAAATGGAGTTTACAAATGTCCCACGGGACGAGATCATATATGATTATGAGAGTGTTAGGTCGCAACATAGAGAGCGCTGCAGTGCCATTTGCACGAGTCATCCCATAAGTCGGACCTCGGCAATGGCACCTTGTGCTCCATATGACCTTGGCACTAACATATATAGAGAAAGTGCCACAGACATGGCAGATGGTGTTGCGGTAATTGTTAGATTCATCTTCGAAATCTTATTTTTGGTTATTGTGATTTAGCTCATATCATCGCTGAAATAGTGATCATCAGTTCTTCTTGGTGAACTGAGGGATTTGCATAATTTCTTTCTCTTCTTGTTTGATTTAGAATTTTTTTTGGACTTTCAAATACATAAATGCTTTATGTAGACTTCCTTACTCTAGACCGCACTAGTTTCGGAATCTGTCACTAGACTTGGTGTGTTAGTTATCTCTGCATATCATGGTTAGTTGTTTCAGCTTTGTACATATTTAACTGTTAATTTTAGCTAGCAAAAGCCCATGGATTTTCCTAGCTTCACGCAGATTGGTGGGTGATCTCAAGAGCAAGGCCATGGTGCTGTGGCAGTTGGTTTTGGGGAGATTTGGGTGGGACCCATACGAGGATATGGGTGGGTCGCATAATGGGCAGCTGGGATGCTTTGATTTGTGTACTTGGGTTGAGAGCTTGTGGGGACCGTTTGGATTTTAGAGGGAAATGTCTTTGAATGGATTTGGAGAATCTGGAACTGGAATGCATGCTATATGGGGGTGTTTGGTTGCATCTTGTTGTTTGATGGAGATGCATGGTTTAGTGATTGCATTTCATATTTAGGTGGGACCCACATGAGGATATGGGTGGGTGGGCCTTGTAGTGGATGGCTAGGATTCTTTGGTTTATGTGGTTGGGTGCATTGATGCGTTTGAATTTCTACGGGGGAAGTAGAGATGTTATGGTGGTTTATAATTGCACATGGTGAGCTTCATGTATTATCAGGGTGACTCTTTTACATGTAAACGCTCTCCTTTTTCCTAGCAAATGTCACTCGTGTGGGACATCTGATCCGTCCAAGAAGGTGAATGAACTGTACAGATCATCCGGGATGAAAATGGAACTGATCCACTAGTAGGTGGGCCATACCTATACATTGAGGCATATCATCGGATGTCCGTTCCTTTTAGTAGCGTAGTCCTCCTGATGAGTGGGCCGTTCTAGATTTCACCCCAGATGATGTTTATGATATGGCCCACCTTTTGAATGGCTTGGATATCATACATAAGTGACACGTTGGCGGGAAAAAAAATGTTGTTTGTGAAAAGCTACCTATTATTCAAGGCAAAAATTTGACCAGCAAAAGCCCATGCATTCAGGTGTGATTCACAAAATGTTTGAGGGTGATACATGCTTGAAACCAAATAGATTATGCATGCCTATAAGATATGAGGTGGTGGACACTATAACAATGAGGTAAGTTATTACATTGTCTGCTAGGTAATTTGCTATGATGATGCTGAATTCCACTAATATAGTGCAAAAAACAAACAAGGGTGAAAGAGTAAGAGCTCTTTGGCAGCCATTGCAATTACATGTATAAAGTAATAATGACAACTTTACCACCAATTAACTACATAGTTGGAATTTTCCAAACGGCCCTGAAGGCACACCCGACAAAAACCTTAGCCTAAGGAAGCTAATGTTGTTGCATGTATTCTCCCCAAATCAACATCTAATCACAAGTTCTCTCTCTTGTTATTTTATTTTATTAATTACTTTTAAACCACACGTACGTAGGCATTGATTATTCTCGTCCTTACATGCATTTGCTGCATATAATATATAAAAATGGCTTTCCTTCCAATAAAGAAATATAGAAATGGAAAGACAATAGGAACCGGCTTAGATCCTTTCGACTCTCGAAGTCAGCTGAACATTCATGGCTCACATGATATTCAATAGGAAAAAAATAAAATAATAATAATAAAGTAAGACTTCTCAGACAATGGTCCACACGGATGGATGACTAACTGAGATATCATATCACAGGCATGTGCCTCATGGCATTGGCAGAGGATTAGGTGCCGCCCTTACCATTAGACCCACCTTGATGTAGTTATTCTATATCCACACCATTAATCCGTATTTCCATATCATCTAAAGGTATGAACCCAAAAGTGATATAGATCAAAATATTAGGTAGACCACAACATAAGAAATAACGGTGATTGATCATTGAAAATTTCTCATGGGCTGGATCAAACTAATATTTATTTTTTCCCTTAATCCAGGTTTGCAATACCTTATTAATACGTTGAATGGCAAATAAACATTACAAAAACATCATGGTGGGCCCAAGGATTTTTTAAGTGGTGGGGCATTTAATTACTACTGTTTCTTATGATATGGTCCACTGAGATCTGGATCTGCTTCATTTTAGGGCATGATCTGGAAAAATGGATGGCTGACATGGATATATCATACAAACACCAAAGTGGGCCCATGGCAAGGGCCTCATTTTCTTGCGTGAGGCTGGCGCTGCACATAAGCGGCTCCCCAAGAAAAGGAATTAGACAATCTGCGTAGCTGGCCATGTGTACGGGGGGCCGACCAAGAACCGGTTCATGGAGGAGCGGATTTGGATATACCCGGCCACCAAGGTGGGTGGAACCCCGGGCTGTGGGTCTCACAGTGATACAAGTGATAAATGTGCCTTAAATCCACACCGTCCAACCATTTTGAAAGCCCATTTTAGGGCATGACCCCAAAAATGAAGCTGAATCAAATCTTAGGTTTACCACACCATAGGAAAGAGTCGTGTTTGAATCCCTATCATTAAAAGCTTCATTGATTCTACGGGAATGTTTATTTGCCATCAAACCTGTTGATAAGGTCACAAACACCTGGATGAAGGGACCACACAAATATTATCAAGATCCAAAGCTTTTGTGGTCCATGATAAGTTTTTGTTGGTCAATCAACACTGTTTCCTGTTCTATGGTCCAGATGGTGGGATTAGAACTGCTACATTCCCACTGTGGGGCCCACTTTGATGTATGTGACTACATCCACGCCATCTATCCACATTGAAAGTTCATTTTAGGGCATGGTTTGAAAAATAAAGTAGTTCCAAATATATGATGTACCATGGTACAGAAAACACTGGTGACTAACCATTAAATACTTCCTTGGATCAAGATAACATTTGTGTGGTCTCTTCATTTAGGTGTTTGTGATCTTATCAATAGGTTGGATGGCAAATAAATAATCCGGTGGAATCCATTAAGTTGTTAATGGTGGGTCAGGATTCAATCACAATTGTTTCCTGTGGTGTGGCCCACCTAAGATTTGAGTTAGCCTCAATTTTTTGGGATTATACCCTAAAATAAGCTTTCAAAGTAGTTGGACAGTGTTGATTTAAGACACATGCATCACTATGAGCCCCACGGTCAGGGGACCCACCCAACTCAGTAGATCCGGATCCGGGGCCTCACCAAAAATGGATGGTCAAAACTCAAAAGTGGAAAAGAGGATGCCTACGATGGGAGCAGATTAGGTGCCGCCTTGGTGTCCCCCAACACCGGGTGGCCTTAGCTGTGGGGCCACCTTGATGTATTTGTAATATATCTATTATGTCGGTCTGTTTTTTTATATCATTTCCCGGCATGATAATAGAAATGAAGTAGATCTAAATCTCAGGTGGACGACGATACAGGAAACAGTACTGGAGATCGATCTTTAAAAACTTTTTGTGGGTCACAAAGGTTTTGTATGAAGGTAATATTTGTGACCTTATCGACAAGTTGGATGGATAGCAAATGAGCATTGTCGTGGGTATTAAAGAAGTTTTTAATGGTAAGCGTTCAATTAGCATTGTTTTTCTGTAGCGTTGTTCACTTGATATTTATATCTACTTCATTTTTGGGCTTGCAGCCTCAAATGAGCTGGAAAAACAGATGGACAGCGTGGATATGTTACACACATCTAGGTGAGCCCTCCAGATAGGTCGTACCATGTTGTGAGAGGCAGGCCACACCTAGAGGTGTACACGGACCGAGCTAGTTCAGTTAGCTCGACTCGACTCGGTTCGAAGTTGAGTTCGAGCTAATTTTCTGATCTCGAAAATGAGTTCAAGCTGGCCCTAGCTCAACTCAACTTGACTCGGATCAAACCCAGCTTGAATCAAACTCAAACTGAACCAGTTTGGTGACTTGATTACTTTGACATTGATGTTGCTCATCAATTGTTTGATGAAATGACTCAAAGAAGTATGGCTAGTGGCAAGGATGATATGTATATGAAACCAATACCTTTTTAATCTTTATTTTTATATTGCTTAAAAGGTGTTCGATAAAATACCTATAAAATCATTACTGGTGTCTCAAATATACTAAGATTTTGAAGGTGCAGTCTAAGTGTTTGTGAAAATGCACAATGGCAAACTCAACTCGAACTCGAACTCAAACTCAACTCAAGCTCGAAATGAGTCTTGACTAAACTGAAATGGTAGCCGACTAATCGGCTCGGGACCGAGCCGAGTTCAAGCTGAGGTCAGCTATCTAGCGGCTAAGCCGAGTCGAGCTCGCCTCAGCTCAACTCGGTTCGACTCGATGTACACCCATAGCCACACCCCATCCGCTTTTGCATGTGTAATCTGTTACAGTGAAGCCGTGCAGCGGAAAACCCTATGGGGCCTATCATGATGTTGGTGCGACATCCACTCACATTTTCACACAAGCCGGAGAAACTAATGGAAGGACCGGATGTCACATGTAGTGGGCCCCACAGAGTTTTGTACTTCAATAGCTTTGACAGCTGACATTAGTTAAAAAGGACGGGTTTGACTGGTGGCAGGTGACCCAACATTAGCCGATCGCTGCTGTCAAAGCTTTGTAAGCTAGGCCATTATGAAGGGAGCGGATTAGGTGGGACCCCTGACCGTGGGGCTCTAAGTGATGTGTGTGTCTTAAATCCACACCATCCAAACATCTTAAAAGGTCATTTTAAGGCATGATCATAAAAATAATGCAGATCCAAATCTCATGCGGACCCCACCATTTCTGGCATAACTGCCCCGGCCACCAAACCGAGACCGCCCCCGAGCCTATGAAGCTTGCACCCGATCCCTGTGCTTTCGTGGACGGTCCCGGCTCGACGCATTCCAATCGGGCTGTAGCGCTTATATGTCACATGGTCTGTTGCCTATTTAATGCAACTGGTTGCCAATGAGCCGAGGAAGAAAGGAAAACACCCATGAGCAAGAGAGTCAAAGACGAGGAACGGAGGGAAGGACTGAGCAAAGAGAGGGGTAGAAGGGCAGAGACATAGGCGTCATCGAAGGGTTCGGTCGAAGAGAGCAGATTCCGTTAGAATCTACTCAAATGACAACAGAGCTTCGTTACATTGAAAATAGCATGTGCTTAACCCTACGTACTCTTTGAAATATTCTTTCTATCGGCTCGTCCTTCACGTCAACCTTAAAAATAAAGAGGCAGTTGAAGTCAACGAATACGGTCGAAACTTAGGACGTCCAGACATCTCTTTTAATTGAAAAGAGTGCTGATCTTTCATTTTCCTTCTCACATCTTAAAATCTAGTTATATTCTATTATAGACGTACCCTACACAATTGTAACATCTACACTTATGCTTTATTTTGTTTCGTTTTTTAAATATTTCACCAACCTGGCCTTAAAATAGCCTGGGAAGTATGGCTTAACAATGCTTGCTTTGTTTTACTTTACCGCTGCCTTTAAGTGCTCTTCTATTTTGCCTGCCCGGATCTTAAAAATTCTGGGTAATATGGCTTAACTTTGTTTATTTTCTTTATTTTGTTAATGCTTTTTTCTTTTTTTTTTGCTTAACCAATCCCCACGAGCTATCACGGTACAGTTTAGCTACTTAATATTGTAAGTTTCTCATAAATTTACTTAAATTTTTTACAGTTTTGTAAAGTAAAGATCATGTGTTATATGGGTGAAAAATTATGCCTAACTCTTTTTTTTTTTTGTAACAGATGTCAGTCGCATACCAATGACAAAAGTTACTTGAATTGGGAAATCTTTCGATTCCTCAACTGTTAAGCGATTTTTTAGTTTTTAGTTTGCCATAAATTTCAAATTTCATTTAACTAATGGTGACTCCCAAGTCAAATATAATTTTTATCTCTGAGTTATCCCATATTTTAATCAAATTATAGTCGGAGATGGCAAATAAAGGACAAAAAAGACCCCACCCCCTCCAAAAAAAAAAAAAAAAAAAAAAAGAGTTAGCATCATCCCACCATGCAACTTTACAGGGTGGGCATTCACATATACATTGCTACGAAATCCTTTTAGGGCGTGTTTGGATTCACGGTTTCGAGTGTATAGTATCGTATTGGTGGGGTTGATGGGACATGTCCCTCGTTTGGAAACGAACGACGGGCGACGCATTCAACGCGCACGAATACGCCCGAGAACTACTTTGCATCGTCGATGGGATTGCACTACACAACCGACCGGACGTTCAGTCAAATGCAATTTTCTTCTTTCACTGTGTTACTGGTAATGCCCAGTATGACCATCTTTTGACAAATCCACACCATTCATCATCTTCCTCTCGAGATTTCAACCATGAATGGTGAGCTTTGATCATCCGACGATGTGGCCCACTGAGATAATCAAGCTGAAATAGCAGCCGAATGGTCTTCTTTTGATCATTGTAGCAATCATGAGGAAGTACGTGGCCATGAAAGGTCAACATGTTTTTGATGAATTTTTCTCCCTCTACCTGATGAGCGGTTCAGATCCACCTTTCACTGCATGATGGTGGCCCACAACGAAAAGACGGAACCTCTATTTTGCAACAGAGTCGACATACGTCGACTCTGTGAAGTTTGGTGGCCCGCTTATTGAAACTTCTTGAAAAATCCACTCCGTCCATTGGATTTAGGACGAAAAACCATCCGGAAGGGAGTGCTTTTGGAGTGAAATCAGCATGGCCCATGAGGGTGTTTACTCCGCCGTCCATTTCATGTTTAATGATTGAGATTCTGTAATAGTTTGCATAGAAATGAAAGGACACCTATGCAAGGGTAATGCCCACCCTCTGAAGTGAATGAACGGCTCAGATCATTCAATGGAACAGTGAGTAGGCCCTACTACACAAAAATATCCGACGCAGTGAAGACGCTATCAGAGTTTTTGTATTTGAGAAGAAATTGTATACATGCTAGAGTAATACGTCCTATCCAAACATTGGTTAGTGACACGTCTCCGCTGGATGTATTCTGAATATCGCCCAATGTATACGTAAACAGTACCAGATACAATACAATACAACCAAAACGTGAATCCAAACACGCCCTTAATAGATCCAGCTTGGTTGTTTGATAGTGAAAGGAGAGAGTGGTTGTTTGAGGATGAAAAGTTTGATGGTGAGTATTAAAAACCCTTGAGCGGCGTATGGGGCATGGGTTTAAGTGGGATTTGGTGGAAGTGGGTTTCAATATCCCACGGATCATTGCAAGGTATGTTTGGACTCACATGGGCATGGGCTGTGAAACCCCTCCTTGGAATCTGCACCGGAGCAAGGTATTTCTACAGTCCAGTATTGGATTTCGTGTGCCTAGTGGTTGGTGCTATGTGGGGCCCACCATGATGTATATGTTTTATCTATGCTGTCCATCCATTTTGAAATATAATTTTAGGACTTGATCACAAAATAGATGTAGATATAAATCTTAGGTGGACCACACCATTGGAAAACAGGAGTGATTGAATTACACCATTAAAAATCTCCTAGGGCCAACTGTAATGGTTATTTGACATCTAACCTGTTGATTAGGTCATAAAGACTTGGATGAAGGGCAAAAACAGTTATCAGCTTGATCCAAAACTTTTGTGGCTCTAAAAAAGTTTTTAATGGTGGGCGTTCAATCAGCGCTGTGCGGTCCACTTGAGATTTGGATCAAACTCATTTTTGGGCTCATACCATAAAATGATCTAAAAGAATAGGTAGACGACATGGATGAAATGCATACATGGTGGGGCCCACAAAGCACCAACCGGTTGTGGCAAGGTGAGTAGCCAATCCGTTTCCATTCCAGAGGCCTTCTCTTCCAAACACGAGGTGGGATGGCTCCAAGCCATGGGATTATAGACAATCCCTGACACGACGTAATTATGATGTTTTGCTAATCCCATCTCACTTAAACCCGTTTAATCCCATGCTCCAAACAACCCTTTATGGAGTGTTTGGACGGTGGGAATATATGGGAGTAGGTGGGAGTAGATCTGTGAAACCCATGGATTTTAACTTGGGCCTGTTTGAGACTAATGTTGGAAGTGGGTTTGCAGGGTTTTCTTGGAAGTAGCACCGGCCTACTTTGGGTTTCCTATGGCTAGTGGTTGGTGCTAGGTGGACCCCACCATAATATATGTGTTTTATCTACGTCGTCCATCCATTTTAGGGCTTGATCCAAAAAAATGAGGTAGATACAAATCTCAGGTTGACCACACCATGGGAAAACGGTAGTGATTGAATTACACCATTAAAAACCTCCTAAGGCTAACTTTGCAGTCCACTTAAGATTTGGATCAAACTCATTTTTGGGCTCATACCATAAAATGACATGGAAGAATGGGTAGACGGCATGGATGCAACACATACATTATGATGGGGCCCATAAAGCATTGACTAGGAGTTGTTGAAACCCTTCCATCTCATGCCATTCAGACACTATGACACAAGATCCCAAGGACTTACAAAACCCATAGCATTGCAAGACAATCACTTTTTTAACCCATCCCACCTAATGCCATCTATTCCCACCGTCCTAACACCCCCTTAAGCTTTGTAGAGAAAGTTATTGTACGGTGAAACACATTGATACAAGTGCGGAGTGTGTAGATGATGGACAGGCGCTTAAAATAGCATGCGTGGAAAACAAGCAGTTCAAATTAAACTGTCCAAATCTGATGTATTAGATTAGGTGCAGCAGAATAAAACAAGGCGTGGACATGTCTCTTACACACGTGTCGGCTAGCAATGCTTACGTAGAGAGTGCTCATGACACCATTGAAAAATAACTCTTAAAAGGGAATGAGCAAGGTGGGCCCAGTCATCATTTGATCGAATGGTGAGAGTAGCCCACACACAAGGAAAATGACGTGCTGATTTCCTGTTTTAAAGAGAAATGTTCGCATCAAGGGTGCATGTGAACTGTCACGTACATTGCTTTGTTTCCACCCACTTATCATTTATTTCTTAAATCTGAGCCATAGAAAATGTGGGACACACGATGAAAATAATCTGGGATGAAAATGAAGGTGGCCAATTTTTTAAATTGGCTACAAGTTCAAAATCAATGGATAGCCGATGATCCGAACCAATGTAACTTTAGACCCATAGAAATGTCTGACCAATCAGATTCTCTCCCTGATTGGTATTCATGGTACGGATGATGGATTTTCTACACATTTTTCATGTTTTTATAACAACAAATAGGTGGATATAAATGCTGGCGTACAGACGTTGTATGTGGACATCTCTTTCTTTTCTTTTTAAACCGAAGACTGTGAGGCTGATAGTTTACTACGTCTACGGATGGGGTGGCTAGTCATCCGTACACGTGGCATACTGTATTAGTACGCAATCCGGACCGTCCAAATCATGGGGCCTGTTTGCAGGTGATTATAACCTAAAATTTACGATCATTAAAGATCCTACCATCCAATTGATGGCTATGAAATGGACGGTCAAACCCAAAGCAGTCAACAGTCCGGATTCGACTTGCATAATTAGATTGTTAAGATCAGTTGATGATCATGATATGAGACTGTGCTCCACCTAAATGGGCCCCACTGTTTTAGTAGCGTAAACTATTGATGCCACGTGTAAATTGGACTACGCACTGCTGTTGTAAATAGTGGTGAGCTATCATAAAGCGTCTGAACATTTTAATTATGGATAAAGGTGGCATGGAGCCGAGTCGAGTCGAGGTGGCCAAGCTCAGCTCGGCTTACCCAATGTGCACTCGAGTTCGGGCTCGAGCTTGGCCTAGTGTTCAATGTGAGCTTGTTTGCCAAAGCTGTCAAGCCGAGTTTTAGTCGAGCTAGTGGTTCGGCTTGGTTGAGCTTTAATGCTTTGAGCATTTGTGTCTGATTCTTTCTCACCTTGCTTCATATCATAAAACTCTGAATTTCTACTGAAAAAATCCAGTAATATCCAATGGATTAAGGATCCCACTATTGTCTATCCAATGCTAATAAATAGTTCCATTTTTGTTCTCTATTTCAGAGTAAGGGTTGTGATGTAAAATAATCTCGATAAGTAATCATTACAATATCCATGTAATCTCAAAGTCCAAATACACCCTTTAAATCGTGGAGTTTAATAGTCCATTGGAATAGATTAATTAAAAACTAATAAAATTAAAAATGGAAACTGGTTGTCGAGAACTTGTAGCAATTGGGATGCTTTGATGCTGATTCAAGGACATTTGAGTCTTATCCTATCCAATGTAAGAAGAGATTTATTAGATCTCTCATGGATCTAACTTCAATAGATAAAAAGATCCAATTAAGATATGGTGCCCAGGAGATTAATTAATTCTCACATCCTATGTTTGTGAAAGTTAGGAAGGGTTAGTCACCCTACCATGCCCATGATGGTGAATAAATGTTCAAGTTCACAATTTCAATATATGAAATCAGAATATCTCAAGCTTGCTTTGGTGAATCTATTGTAATTTGAGTCATAAGCACCTTAAAAGTTTATTCATAATCAAACATTATATCACAAACACGTTCAATAAACATTAAAGCAAAGCTAACAACCCAATCACAAGATTTCACCTCTTTAGCCCTTCAGAAATTTAATCCACCAATTAGACTAGATCTAATAAAAAATAAAAATAAATAAATAAATAAGCAAATAAAAAAAATACTCTTTCTGTTTGCTCCACGTTTCCACCGAACCGAGATGCTATTGAATCTTTTTTCCTTTCTTCCTCTCTGTCTTTTATATATGTTAGGGAGGTCGGTTGGCTAGACGTTTTTAGAAGCTGCCTCCAGTCGGTGCTATGCGTCGGAGGTCGATGCGCAAGTTCTACGCACTCCTGGTGGAGCTTCTGGTGCACCCGATGTCATCACAAAACCAATGTTGAAAATTCATGCTCCTTGAGGCGACTTTGGCCCGGGGACAATTTTGAATAGTATGCATCATCGGACCGATCCTGGCCACCTCTGTATATGATGTCACCCTCGCAATAAATATCCACCAATGACTGAGGTTTAAGTAAAATCAAATTAGTATAAGTTTTAGATGATTTGGATTGCTTTTGATCATCCATTGAAGAGGGCCACACCATTTGTATGGCTTGGGAATCCATCCTCGCTTTCTCTTGAAATTTGGTCACCTAGGCCTTGCTCAGACGGACCTTGGGATTTTAATGGACGGTCTAGAAAGATGGTAGCATGATTGTGAATAAGACGAGATCTTCAGTTTAGTGTTCGCAATCTGGTCCGGTGGTCGGCTTTGTGGGCCTCGATAACATGAGATTTATGTATTTCATCCATGGTGGGTCCCATCCATTTTGAGATATCATTTGTAGGGCTTGATATTAAAAGATCTAATGAGAGATATAAATCTTAGGTGGACCACATCATAATGAAAACAATAGTGGTTGGATATCCACCATTAAAATTCCTCCTGGGCCCAGCTTCGATTTCTTGATTTTCTCGGATCTGACATAAATCTATCGATCTTGGTCCCCATCCGTCCCTTGCCTTGATGAAGGAGTGTTAAATCCGGTGCTTGAGCACCTGTTTTAGTCCAAAATCAGAATACACTTGCATCACAAACACGATTAACTTGGGTCGTTAAACAGTACCATGTTCGTAAATCCAAGCAATAACTGGGGTCTAATATGCAATATTTAACCCTGAACACTAACAAATTACTATACAGTAAAATCTTTACCTTTATTTATTTTCGAGGTTCTTTGTCTTGAGAATTGGTTTCCATAATCTAATATCTATGCCAGGGCCTTAGTGGAGCTTTTGACGTTAAGTCACTTGTTGAAAAATTAGAAGGAACTTTTAAATCCCGATTGGCCATTGTGGTAAATGTATCGATGTCACCCTCCATAAATATCCACCAATCCCATGGGATTGCTTAAGTAATCAAATTAGTATCACCATCAGACTTTGAATCATCCAATGAAGGGGCCACACCATTTGTATCCTCATTCATTACTCACATGCCTAAGATGAGATCTTTGTTTGGTTCGGTGGTGATTGGAAGGGATGTATGTATTTCATCCATGCGATCCATTTTACATATCATTTTAGGGCTTGATACCAAAAATTAGAGAGATATAAATCTCGGGTGGACCAATCACGGATAAACAATAGTGATTGATATCCACCATTAAAATCCTCCTGGGCCACATGTGGGACATCAATCGTGATTAGGTCATACGGGTGCACATGTGGGCGGGTGAAAAGCCAATCCGTTTTTGAATAATTAGGGTAACTATCTCCAAACGACATGTGTTACTATGAAAATAAAAAAATACGGTTGAAACCATAGTCTCCATATCGAAGTTGTCGTTGGAAGGGATTAGAAGGTGGAAGGTAAATCCGAGATTGGTGTTGTCACCAAACAAACTCGGGATTATCGATCCCATATGATGCCTTCCCATGGGGGTGACCACCGACATCACCATCATTACCTTGAAATCCATCCAATCCACCCTAATCCCATTCATTTTTGCCTTGGACGTGTTTGGTTCGATGGATTGGAAGGGATTGGAAGGTATCCGTGATCATTGGACAGGGTGCTAAACAGACTCGGTGATCTAATTACATATAGCAATCCCATGGATCTTGCACTAATCCACTGACGCAGCCATCATTACCTTGAAAGTGATGTCATCCACCCTAATACCATTCAATCCCTTCCAATCCGCCCGATCAAACACGCCCTAATAGCCTAAATAGTGAGAGAGTATGATCATTTATACATAAAGGCACAAGAAAAATGTGCATAGATGTATGATTAAATAAAGTGGTGATCAATAATGATATATGATGGAACATAATTAATTATGCGTGTTTATAAATAAGTTAATTGCACTAAGATCATGAAAATTCATCTCAAGATATGAATATAGAAATTTTTTGATAACTTGTCTTAGTTTAAAAGTATAATCGGTCACGTTTGTTAATCGTCTAATTAATCTAGAAAAAAATCATAGTTGTTGATTCTAAATACAATTCTCCCACTGCTGTCATACATTTTTATAAATTGTATAAAGTAGCTCAAGGCCTATGCCACTCTAACACAACATGTATGCTATTCTTTTGGTGCTATGCTGTTTATTCTTCATCCACTATGAATACTTATCATAGTTTGTATTCAATCTCATTTGTCATTAGCCAAAAGTCATGTTGCGAACTAATATAAATCAAGTAGATTGAAATTAGTTATTGTCACGCTCTAAACTCGAAAACCGGGCTCACAAAATTTTCGATTGCCGAATCCGATGCCAACAGCTTTCGTAGTACCCCATTCTCGGCTCCCAGTGCTTATACGCCAGATTCCGATCTTGGGATCCTACAAGGAGGATTTTCCAACGTACATTTATCTCGTAAGAAGCATAACCACAAGTTTACCCAAATCACAAAGGCAACATCATCATCGCATATTTACTAATATAAAAAACTTGGGTACAATATATGAAAGGAAAATACAAGGTAGATACCAAAAGCTCTAAAAGATCTGTCGCACTCTCCTGCTCAGCTCAACTGCGTCCTATCGTTACCTGCACGCATTTATCGTGCATAAGCTTATAGAAAGCTTAGAGAGTGGTGTACGTGTGTGCGTAAGATAAGTGTCAAGCACACAAATATCAGAGTAAGCGGAATACTAGCAAGGCTATAAGTCATTCAATATCAGAGTATGCAATGCAAATCGGCTATATAATCGAAGTTATAATGAGCCAAATATCAGATATTGAGGATGCAATACAATATGCAATTCTGAAGAGCCACAAATACCATCAGCCTCATCTAGGCCATATAAATATAGAAAATATAGCAACCCAAATGTCATATGTCGTTGATGTAATGTAATATGTAGATCTTAGCGAGTCCATAATATCATCAACCTTATTCAGGCTATGCAAAACAGAAGCATAATAAATCAAATGCTATGTACTGAGGATGCAATGTAATATGCGGTGAGAATGAAATGACCAAGCTGGAGTATGAAGTCGGGATGATAGTACATAGTATCGCAGGCTATGTGGTCCATCACAAGGGACTTCTATCCAAACCAGTCTCATACTTAAATTTGTATAGTCAGACTCAATATGGTAAACTCTTGATCTCAGGTCAGTCGCGTACCCAACCGAAATCATGGCCATTGCAAGGGTACGCATAACAAATTAGTTGCCCACCACCAACCCGAATGGATAGTGAATAAATGCATGAATGAGTAAAATTATAAGTATGCAACTTCTGCTCAATAAGTCCACTTATCAGTACCGTCCGTTTCTGGGATCATCACTGAGGTTTAGTACACTGCGCCACCTACCACCTCATCAAGCGTACAACTAGGTAAGTGGAAGACACCTCACTATCCACCTACCAATATCGGCCTGGCTCATCGATAACAGACCCATTTATGAGCTGGTCAGACTCAGCCTAACATTGCATACTCCCTCAAGCGGGTAAGGCCACACCCCCTCCCAACCGACCACGATACAATGAGAGACACGGCCTATTGGTATATGACCCTCATGCACTCATATATATCCACTCGGTTTAGACGTTGAGGTGTCCTCTGGTACCAAGAGGGTTTAGAGACTTTCACCCAGGGACATCCACCCCATGTAGAAAAAGATTTCTGGTGTCCCATCTGCCCATCCACGGTATGCCTGTAGAGGCTACGACCTTGACGTCGCTAGGGCGTACGGTGGTCATATTACAAAATGCGAGATACATGAGTCATGCATCAAACCTGCGTGTACCGCGCGCTCACGTGGGCAACTCCATTTTACAAGGAGTCCCATAGTAAACCAACCCAATGACATATGCTATGAACGATCACTCCTCATAACAAGCATACATATGAAGCGTATGGGTATGTATCATAATGTAATAAAGTACATAGGCATGATTATCTGCTAGGGCAGACAATAATAATCCATAATCAACCATCACTGGAATACAACATATAAAGAGTAAGAGCTAAACAACATGCCCCTTCTACAACTATAGGAGTCCATGTGGTATGTCCTATATTAAACTAACATTAGCCTCTCAAAGCACTAATATATGATATATCCTAAGATGGGGTCCACTGGAAGGACGGCGGGTCTAACCCATACATCGAGATAGGCTCTACACGATGGATATACTAAATCTGGTACCACATATTCTCCCATCTACGGCAAGAGGTGATGGTGTACTGGTGTCAAGGATAAGCCTCACACTTGTACTAAAGAAGTAAATGGACAGTGTGGATGATAAATACGTGACATTGAGGTCCTAACAACAAGATACAAGGATAAGATATGTCTCACGGGGTGAGTTAAGTGAGTATACAACAAGTGGGCTTCCTCACTCCCTTTATTATGACAACTGGGCTTTCCTATGAGGGCCTGATACGAATACAAGGCAACCCTTGGTAGGATCCATACATTCAGGACTACGTAACCCTATAAACGGTTCTGCTCATCATCTAAGTGGGCCTCAGGCTTGGGTTATTAAGCTTGGATAGACACATGCATCTAGGTGGGACACATTCTCTATGGAAGGCTTGGTATGAACACAAGATGGGCTCCAAGGCTTGGGTGGTCTTACAGGGTATCATCATTATCAAAAGGGGGCCCAACGGATTGGAATAGCCTAATCAAGGAAAAGATGGGTAATATAATCATCAATGGGGGCCTAATAGTTTGGGTTAGCCCATTAAGAGGAGATGAGAATGGGCCTAACAACGTGCCCTAGGGAGAGTTACAATGTAGACATTTAACCATCATTGTTTTTATAATATAAACATTAAACCATCATTGCTCCCAAGGTATGACCCATTTAATATTAACTGGGAACATGGATGGGCATCATAAACATCATTACATACATCCTAGTGGAATCACACATCACAATGGGCCTTATATACATCACCTTGGGCCTTACACAAGGGCTTCATATACATCGCAATGGGTCTCACTCATGGGCCTCATATAGATCACATTGGGCCTCATACTTGGGCCTTAATATACATTACAATGGGCCACATCAGATGTGCCTAATACACATCACAATGGGCCGCATCACATGGGCCTAATATACATCACAATGGGCCGTATCACATAAGCCTTGCTCATCACAATGGGCTACATCACATGGGCCTAATACACATCACAATGGGCCGCATTACATGGGCCTTACTCATGGACCACATATACATCATAATGGGCCAAATCTCATGGGCTCATGTACATCACAATGGGCCCCAACACATGGGTCAGGTATGTTGGAATATTTGGTTGAATTAAATAGACTTTAAAATTGAGAACCAAAAAAGAAAATAAAAGTTTTGAGAAAAAAGAACTTATTGTATTGAGTCGAGGTGTGACTGAGTCACTCGGCTTACATCAATTTGCTCCCCTTGGGCCGGCGTCCCAAGTGCAACAGTTTCCCGGGCAATCGACCTCCAGGATACAACGACTATGACCCTGGCCGGTCCCACGGTGCACTCACTTGTACACGGGCTCGAACCACTTGCGATTTAATCCAAAAGTAATCTTGAGTTGTCGGCGATGAACTCAGTAATAAAATGCTTAAAAATCCGTATCCGAGAGAGTTTTATAAGATAGAGTATTTTCGTATATTTAAAACTGGAATCGGTAGTCTTTATATAGACTCTCAGTGGTATATAAACACCCTTTACAAAAGGTTAGGTCAGTTGGGTTTAAACCCAATGTGATCGACCAACCGGAAGGATGCATCTCTCACGGTTTAAAACAAAAAGGCGCAAGTGCGAGTACACTCTCGCAAATAAAGTCCCGCAGTACCCATACACACACACCACGTGAATACACTTACACCGTACTAACGCACCCGCACTGCAGGTACGCCCACGCCCATGCCCATACCCCGTGGGTCCCGTCACGTCGCGTCGCCGTGCACACACCTACACTGGACACGGACTCGGACTCGGCTTGGCACGGCATGGCATGGCTCGGCTCGGCGCACGCGCACGCGTGTGTGGTCAATGGCATAGATTAGAGCTATTGGCATATCCCCCCCAACTCCATTTAAATCGACAAATTCACATGCCCCCCGAAAGGGGCACAAGCCCTAGGCAAAAATACTATCTTATATCACAGATAGTTTACTTTGTCAAATCAGATATGGACAAAACCCACAACACAAAAGTACCACAACTTTTCAAATGTGGAGGAAATTACCCCAAAATTTAAAAATTCAAATTTTAATATTATTTTAAAACAAAGTATAACAATCCCCACATGTTTTAAAATAAAACTCTTTTCGGATTAAAGCGTAATAGTTGTGCAATGAGTGCAGTGTCACCATAGACTTGAACCGACATTAGAGTAAGCAAGACAGTCTCTGGAATCGGTGACACCATAGTCTTGAACCTAAATCCTTTTAATGTAGATCGCAAGTACATGCCACTCACACAACTCTTCCTCTGCAAGTGATTCTGCGGTTCGGTGTGTTTCGGTCATACACCATTACCTGGATTTTATGAGTGCTCTAGAGAATTCATCTAGATTCTCATAGGAAGTGGCATCCACCTCCATACCCATATAAGTGAATTCCATCAAGTGTATGCAACAACTGTATACACCACCAAATATATAGCTATGGATTCATTAAGAGTTCTAATAGCTCATTCTTCTGCATTGCTGCTCGCACTGTACACCATAGAAGGGACTCATACAACTCAGTGCAATTGTCTACCTCATGTCTTGTTGTTTACCCATTGAACCTATCTCATGGGATCTCCACTTGTATAGGTTGGGTTCGCAATCCTTAATAGTGACTCATATATTAGGCTCAGCCCCATTCCCTTCGATGTATCATTGACTAACCTTTTAGATAGTCCTTTAGTCAGAGAATCTGCTAGATTCTTTTCTGATCTGACAAAGTCAATAGATATGACTCCATCACGCAACATGTGTTTCACAATGTTGTGTCTGAGTCTAATATGTCTGCTCTTTCCATTATATATTTTACTCTTTGCTTTATTATAGGCAATCTACAAATGAATTCACGGCCGATCTGAGGCTTTGGCCACAATGGTATATCGGCTAAGAGATTTCTAAGCTACTACTCGGCATCCATTCTTTTAAGGCAATAAACTCGGATTCCATAGTAGTAGACGATACATGTCCTTGGTAGACTTCAAGAGCCATTTCCACCCAAAGTGAAGACATATCCACTTGTTTGTCTTATCTGAATCAAATCTCCGATTAGCATCAACTATATCCTTCTAATCTGAATCAGGATAACCATTATAATGTAAACCATAGGCCATATCTGCCTTTTAGGTATCTCAAAATCTGAGACAAGGCATTCCAATGCTCTTTTCAGGGTTATGTGTATATCTACTTAGCCTTCTCTTTTGAAAAGCTATGTCCCATTCTAGTGCAGAGTTTGTTAGATACATGAAGGCTACCAATTATTCCAATCTCCATACTCCAATTGAGACACACTATTTTCTTTATTTTTCATAAGAGTCACACTATAATCGTAAGGAGTATTGACAAGTAAACAAGTCAAAATGGTTAAAGTTTCTCAATATCTTCTCAATGTAATGAGATTGTAATAATATAATAACACCATTTTTCCTGGTTACTTGAATACCCAAGATTACACTAGCCTCTCCTAAGTCTTTCATGTCAAACTTAGATGACAAGAATTTCTTAGTTGATAACCATGTCATCAACATAAAGGCATATAATAACATAATCATTTCCAGAAATTTTACTATATACACATCTATCTATATCATTTATATGATAACCGTTTGATTTTAAAACACCATCAAATTTTTCATGCCATTGTTTAGGAGCTTGTTTTAAACCATATAGTGATTTAACTAGTCTACATACTTTATTTTCTTTACCTGATATCTTATAACCCTCAGGTTGTTCCATATATATTTCTTCTTCTAAGTCTCCATTTAGGAAAGCTGTTTTAACGTCCATCTGGTGTACCACCAGTTTATATATGCAGGCTATCGCTATTAAAACCCTGATTGATGTAATTTTAGTTACAGGGGAATATGTATCAAAGTAATCTATTCCTTCCTTTTGTTTAAAGCCTTTTGCTACCAACCTAGCCTTAAACTTATCAATAGTTCTATTTGCTTTTAGTCTCTTTCTAAACACCTATTTATAGCCTATTGGTTTGTTTCTAGGTGGTAGGTCTACAAGTTTCCAAGTATTATTAGATATTATAGATTCCAACTCATTATTTATTACTTCCTTCCAAAAGGTTGCATCTGGAGAATTAATAGCTTCTGTATATGTTGTAGGATCATCTTCTACTAAGAATGTGAAAAAACCATCTCCTAGGTTAGTTTCTATTCTAACCATAGTACTTTTTTTTGGTTGTATCTCTTCTACTACTTTCTCGTAAACATTTTTACTAGTAGACGCAATATCTGATTCATTGACTTCCTATATTCCTATAGATTTAGATTTCATAGAGAATATGTTCTCAAAGAACTCTGCATCCCTAGCTTCTATAATTGTATTAGGATCCAGAATATTGTCCTTAGTTTTTAAAACTAGAAATGATACATAGGCATACCTTTGTTTTGTACGTAACCTATAAATACACGGTCGATCGTTTTAGGACCTAATTTTCTTTTCTTAGTTTCGAGGCAATCCTACTTTGTTCAGCAAGACACCCCACACTTTAATATATTTGTAACTAGAACATGATTCTTCCAAAGTTCATAAGGTGTTTATTCGAAGATTTAGAAGGAATCCTATTTAGGATATAACAATATGATAATTGCTTCTCCCCACATATTTGAGGAAGCTATATTAACAGGCATTCATCATCTCTTTTAGGGTTCTATTCTTACGTTCTGCTATTTCATTACGTTACGTGTATAAGGAGGCTGTAGTTTCGTGAACTATTCCATTCTTTTCACATAATTCTCTAAATTGAGAAGATTCATATTCTCCTCCTCTATCTGTTCTAAGTCTTTTAATTTTTATATTTAACTGATTTTCAACTTCAATTTTGTATTTAGAAAAAGCATCTAAAGCTTCGTCTTCGTTTCTTAATAGATAGACTCTAGTGAACCTAGAGTAATCATATACAAAAGTTATGTAATATCTTTTTCCACCTCTAGACACGTACTTTCTAAAATCACCTAAGTCACTGTGTATTAACTCTAATAGAACAGATGATCTTTCTATTCATTTAAAAGGTTTTCTAATAAATTTTGATTCTACACATGTTTCACATTTTTCAAATTCTTCATTAGATATATTAGGTAATAAACCTAATCTTTTCATTTTCTTCAAAGATACTTTATTCACATGACCTAATCTACTATGCCATAGATAAAAAGGTTCAACGATATAAACAGAACTAGATGCCTTCTTATTATTATCATTTGATACATTTATAATGAATAAACCATCACTACAGTATCCTTTACCAACAAAAGTTCCATTCTTGGTCATTACAAGCTTATCTGAATTAAATACTAACTTAACACTGAATTATTGAGGAGCGAACCGAGAGACCAAGTTTCGTCTAATGTCGGGCACATGTAGGACATCATTTAACATCGAGTCTTTCCAGTGAGTTTGAAGTACTTTCCTTTCCCTACAACCGGAGACGTTCTAGCATTACCCATGAACACACATTCGTCATCTCACGATACTTGGTAGGAGGTAAACATGCTACGATCCTTGCACACGTGCCTAATAGTTGCACCGGTGTTCACACAGTACCCTCTCCAAGTTGTTTACCGGAAGACTTCGACACTACGGCTACTACCATGTCGGACTCATTACACATTTAGTAAGATTAGCTGCGACTTATCTTTGTTTTTCTTAAGCTGCGGTTTTAATATGATGCCCATGCTTTCCACGAAGATATAGCAGTTTCCCTTTTTCTTGAATTATTTGTTTGCATTTTTCTTTTTAAGCACTGCATTCATTTGCGTAATGTTCGAAGTTTGCCTGATTATGTGACAGATTGCCCCTTTTCTTATAATTTGTCCGACTTGATTCCACAAGATTCGCCTTTGAATCTATCTCATTTCCATTTTCTTTTTGGTCCCTGATTCTATTGGCCTCCTCTATTCGTATATGTACGATAGTGGTTTTCAAAGAAACACCATTCTTTTTATGTTTCATTCTATTCTTATATTCTTTTCAGGAGGCGGTAACTTTTATTATTAGTGCTCTGAAAGAAACACTTCATCCAACTTAATTCATGCAGCGATAGTTCGTGAACTAAACTTTGAAAATCGTGAATCTGATTTGTGACAGGTTTATCGTCTGTCATTTCAAAATGAAGGAAATTAGTAATTGCATGTTTCTTAGCGCCTGCATCTTCCAAAATGTATTTCTTTTCTAAAGCAGTCCATATGTCTTTAGCGGACGCGTAAGAAGCATACACATCATATAGATCATTGGATAAAGAGTTTAGAATATAGTTTTTATAATTATTTTCATCTGTTACTTCAGTTTGATTTGCTGAGTCTATAGTAAATGATTCAGATAATATGTATGAAACTTTCAGGGTGGTCAAAACAACATCGATTTACATTTCCATTTAAAGCATTGTCAATGACGTTCGATTTTGGCTAACTCAAATGTGAAAGCATTCGATTATTATTGTAGCCATAGTCTATATAATTCAACAAATTCGATTTCAAGATTGTTGGAATATTTGGTTGAATTAAATAGACTTTAAAATTGAGAACCAAAAAAGAAAATAAAAGTTTTGAGAAAAAAGAACTTATTGTATTGAGTCGAGGCGTGGTAGTCACTCGGCTTGAAATCGAATTTGCTCCCCTTGGGCCAATCGTCAATTGCAACAGTTTCAGAGCAATCGACCTCCAGGATACAACGACTATGACCTGGTCCCAGCGGTGCATTCACTGTACACGGGCTTGAACCACTTGCAGTTTAATCCGAAAGTACTGAGTTGACTCAGCGATGAACTCAGTAATAAAATGCTTAAAAAATCCATATCAGAGAGTTTTATAAGATAGAGTATTTTCGTATATTTAAAACTGGAATCGGTGGCCTTTATATAGACTCCGAAGTGGTATATAAACACCCTTTACAAAAGGTTAGGTCCGTTGGGTTTAAACTCTGGTTTAAAACGAAAAGGCGCAAGTGCGAGTACACTCTCGTAAATAAAGTCCTGCGAGTACCCATACACACACACACCCACGCGAGTACACTTACACCGCACCTGCACCCGCACCCACGCCCACGCCCAGCCCAGCCCATCCCGCCCGTCTCGTCGCGTTGCGTCGCGCACGCGCATGCGCACACGGACACAGACACGGACTCGGCTCGGCACGGCACGACACGGCTCGGCTCGGCTCGCACGCGCGCGTGTGTGGTTAATGGCATAGATTAGAGCTATTTTTTTAGTCCCCCCACTGACCTAAATTCATTACCCCAAAAGGGGCACAAGCCCTAGGTAAAAATACTATCTTATATACAAGATAGTTTACTTTATCAAATCTGATGTGGGACAAAACCCACAACACAAAAGTACCACAACTTTTCAAATGTGGAGGGAAATTACCGAAAATTTGAAAATTCAAATTTTAATATTATTTTAAAACAAAGTATAACAAGGTATACATCACATTGGGCCTCAAAGACGGGTCGCATGCTCATTATAGTGGGCCTTATATACATCAAAATAGGTTGTATCACGTGGGCTTCATATACATCAAGTGGGCTTACCGTCCTAACTGGACTATCTACACCATTCATCTATTTTTAGGGACCATTATAGAGCATTACCGAAAAAAAAAAGAATCATATCGCAAGATCATCTGGACCATACCACAAATAGCAGCGGAGATGGTGATCAAAAGATCATCTAGACCACACCATAAATAGCAACGAAGATAATGATTTCCACTGTTAAACAGTTCACAGGGCCTACCATAACGTTTATTTCCATCCAATCTGTTCATAAGGTCACAAAGGCCTAAATTAAGAGGAAAACAAATTCCATATTGATCCAGAACTTCTGGAACCCCAAACGGGTTTCAATAGTAGGCGTTCAACCCTCCACTATTTTTTGCAGTGTGGTCCATCTGATAGATAGATCTGTCTTATCTTTAGTCTCAAGCCTTAAGACGAGTTCGTCCAACAGATGGACGGTTGGATCTAACACATAACTCATGATCAGTCCCACACTTGCTGACATCACTACAAAGTTTATATGCTGTGACCCAAATGGACCGGTGTGCGTACATCATGCGAGACCCGAAGTCTAAGTGTTGAACTGGGGGGAGCATGCAGATGGACGATTTGGATGTAACACATACATCATGCGATGGGTCCCATCCAGATGGACGGACGACGTAGGATGAAATACATGCATTATGTGGGACCCACAAAACTTGTTGACGTCAATACATCAGCTAGATAGCTAGTGTGAGGTACCCCAGCCAATCTGCTTCCTAAGGTGGGTCCACACGTGTGGCCCACCAGTCCAGTAGACTGGACGAACGGTTGGGATATTTACATACATCATGGTGGGTCCTACGTCCAGAGGACGGTGAGGATACAACACTTACATCATATGTCCCCACCGTCCATTGCTGGACAGTGGTGGATACAATGCATATATCATGTGGGCTCCACTAGCTGGAGATGGACAGTATAGATAAAACACAAATATCAAGGTGGGCCCCACCATCAAATGGCTAGCGTGGATGGAACACATATATCACGTGTGGGTCCCACACGTGTGAGTACAATACATACATCACTGTGGCCTATGGACGGCCTGGATATAGAACACATACCTCAAGGTGGGACATCCACATCCTAGCTGGATGGTTGAGGTCCCACACGTGTGAGTGGGTCCCACCGCATACCTCTTGACAGGGCCCACAAAACTTACTGAGGTCATACAACAGTTATATAGCCGGTTGGATACAACACGTACCCATGATCAGACCCTCAGAGCTTGCCGATGTTAGTCAGCAGCTTTAGGCTGCATGGGACCCACCGTCCAGGGTCTGGACGGTGTGGATCTAGCACAACATCAAGTGGGCCCCACGTGCTAGAGGCAGCACGGACGACGTGGTTACACAACATATACATCAAGGTGGTGGGTGCAACACTATAGCAAGGTGGGTCCCATGTGCTGGATGCAGTACTTCATCAAGGTGGGCCCCACGTTTGTGGATCAAGCTGTTATTTGTATTTCCCTTCATCAAGCGTTTAAGATGGACGGCATGGATGGAACACAGGTCAAGGCCCACCGTCCAAAGCATCTGGACGGTTGGATGGCATGAATGAAAAACATAGTTAGTTGGGCCCACACGGCTTGTACGACGTGGATTAAGTGGGCCACACCTATCACAAGAGAGAGAGAGAGAGAGAGACGACGTGTGAAGGGACCCCGCCACTATGGGCCCCTCTTTGTTTACAACACATACATTAAAATGGGTCCCATCACAAGTGGGCCTTACATCAAAATCAAGATCTAATGCTATGAACACCTACCTTAGATATTGGACTTCTTCCACCAATGCATTCTAGAGCTCTAAGGGATGAGATTTAATGGTTGGGATTAATTTTGTAGGGTTGGATGATGAGATTTTTTTTTTTTTTAGGGGGGTAGAAAGTAGGAAGTGGGTTCTCTTCGAGCTTGGACGGTCACCTCCCTTGGTTGCTTGGGAAAAATGGTTAGAGAATGAGAGAGAGAGAGGTGATGGGTGTAAAAAAGGAATGGGTGGAGAGAGAGAGAGAGAGAGAGAGTTGATTTTGGGGATGGGTTGTATACTTGGGGATGGGATAGAGTGATGAGTTGTGTACTTGCTTGTACTTGATTGATTGATGTGATGTTTGGGTAGAAATTCTCTCGAAATTCGCAACACGCGGCATTTCCTCGAGATATACGTGGGCCCACAACTCCTAGCCTGGATATCGTATCGGTGCGCAAGATACGGGGTTAAAACCGCGGCGACGGCGCGGACACAATGGTACAAGCTTCGGGTCAAGTCGACTCAGATCTAAGGATGTGACTTAGAGTCACGCGCGAATATCGGTTACAGGTAGCGGGTTGCCAGAATTTGACGAGAAGGATCGCGGAAGCCTACGAAACGTTACGGACTAGGATACGGGTCTTACAGTTATAACCTGTCATCCTATGTCACGTGGCTACGCCATTAGACCTCTAGGAAAATTTCTATGTTTTGAACAAATGACCACTAGGATCCTCTTACTACATGCTTAAGAATTTCATCAACCATCTCACCACAAAATTTGATTCAAGTAACAAATAAGCTATCGTTTAACCATGGTCATCTCACCACAGAGCCCAGTCGAGAGATGAGTAGGTGGTCAAATCACGACAACCTTGCTCATGGAGCGAGGCTTCAAGTAATGAGCGAATAATCATTCCCACAACTATCTTGCCACGAGTGAAAACTTGAAGTGACAAACAACTTGTCACCTTATTGACTTTCTTGTCATGAAGTAGTTGAGTAATGAATATTCGATCATCTAACTACGATCGACTCATCTATGAAGCTTCATCGTAAAAGGTAACGAACATATTAGTATTTTTAACGACTATTTAGCCACAAAGCTCAGTTGTACGATGAATGGATTGTTGAAAATATACCTACAATCGACCATCTTATCACAAAACTTAGCCTCGTATAACAAATAAGCAATCACCCTAACGTTTTTCTTGATATGAAGTCAAATGTGCAACAAACAGAATCACTTTTTCACGAACCCACGATCGTCTCACGTAAGGATATAAGAATTCTTAAGGTGGGCTTTATTGATCAACGGTTTGGATTGTCCTAAGAGTTGGAAAATGTGATCGGGTATACCAGTGGGCCCCACTAGTTGTGATACATTTAAAAATTCGTGTAAGGGGTGGAGTGTTACAACTGTGATATATACACAATATTCTAGAGGAACTAGGATTGTCAAATTCGTGTGGAGTCATATGGAGAAGAGTTTTGATGGGTTTCAAACTTCTTTACCATCTGCATTATAAACAGGCTTAGGTCCCCAACCCAACATCATCGACAGAAGTTATAGCCCCATCGTGGCTTCTCTAAAGGGTGTAAGGATAGGAAGACCTCAACGATCCTATCTAAAACAATGACGTCTCAATCAGGTACGTCATGTATTTAGATTTCATGATCTCTAAGTCCGATGCACAGCTCGGTCCTTGCCATTCCGCATTAAGACAATTTAACAAAAGAATCTTAGCCACGTGATGAGGGGAATGTCATCTCCAACGACTATCTTACCACAAAGCCATCCAAACAGACAATTCAGCTTTCATACCTGATGATTTCTTATCGATGAAGCTTGATATTCTATCAAGTAACAAACATATTATTGTTACTTATTATTAATATTCTTCTAATTTCTTTTTACTATTCACCTATCAATTATAGTTATATTTACATTATCAAAATCATTAGCTTCAATTGCATTTTTAATAGCAATATTTTGTTATCATTGAACAGTGTTATCACCCAATTAATTAAAAGTATTTTCTTAGCAAGAAAAAAGAATTCATTAAAATAACAAACTTTTTTATTAATTGCTTGATCTTTCATAATCAATGACTAAATACACTATTAATTTAAGCATATATAATCTCAATCAATCTATTTCTATTTGGGCACATGAGCTCACCATGAGTTCTGTTGAACTCTATTGGCATTTGGGTCTAGCACATCCAGTTAGACATAACCGGCATTTACATTGCTCATGTCAGTATAGATTTTGAAATTATGATTTTTAGGCTCGAACCCTGCCATTAACACCCCTACTCACACTCAACGCATACATATCATATCATAGTAAAAATTCCAATTTAAGCCCAACGCATCCTACGTGGAAGAAAGACCACCCTTGAAAATGACCAAACGGTCAACAATAAGATTCACCGTACAACTTTTGCCCACCTCGTGATTTAATAAGCTTTATTTCATTTTAAAAGATTTTCAATGGGTACAAACGGGTCTTCGTTACCCGTCGACATCATAATAGAAAACCAAGTCAAAAACGGCACGTTTGGTTGTCCAAATATCTCAATGTAGAGAGGACGTGTAACCGTTATATCACGGTCGAGACAAGGACGAGTACGTAGCAGGTACATCTTAACTAACTGCATACGTGGCACGCTTGAATATTGTGGATTTCAGGCAAGTGTTGATAGGTTGTACCCATTGCATATATGGTCCTTAATCCCAACCATCCAGATAGTGGGTCCTTCAGTGAATGGGTAGTTAAAAAGGATGTCATTCATTGAGTTATCCTGACCATTTGTTGGATGGACCTTATCATGTAAGAAATAGAATCATGACTGTTCTTTTTACAAACTTCCATCTACAGTCAATGATTGTATGGTTGGGATGATTATGTAAGCGTGATTCTTAATTTTGGGTTCTTTACCCAAACCATGAGATGGACGGTTTGGATTGATTCCCAAGTGTTCCTAAATGTACAGTTGATCGGTGCATGGGCATGATCCACTATACTCCATCAGAGCATCATGTCATTCTTTAAGGAGTTTTAACGGAGAAATTGACCACTGTAGACGCAACTTTTTATCCCGTCTCTTTTCCGGAACTTAGCTGATTCTGGTCATGCAGTGGATGAAGCTGGCGAAAAATCTTTTGTGAGCTACATATTCTCGAAGACTAGACTCCGCTCGAAACCAGAACGAGTCGAGTTGCCTCAAAACCTCATATGAGTTTTTTCTGATTTTTTCCAGTATTATTTAATATTTAAAAAGCATAATTGTATATAATTAATTTCCAATTGTGATAAGTCAGTTTGGGTTTTTGTTGATTTTGACAATTTATTTTTTGACTCGAGTCGGTTTTTCTTGAGTTCACCGAGCTGTGACCAGATTGAGTTTTTCTGAGTCATGGTGAAATCTGGTTGAGTCAAGTTCAGTTTTTTCTAAGTTTTCTATCTATGCTACAGATGGACACCTAAGAAGAGAAATACAACAAATGATCCCCACCCAATTGAAAAAAAAAAGGTCCCAAGATTGGATGCCAGGATCTCCTAATGTGGGAGATATCTGGGGAATTGTCCATGAACCCACAACACACCAATGGTCAAGATTGCTTAACCATGGACCCCACTTTTCAGAATTGAACTACACATCATGTAATACTTTATTATTTTTCCTATTTCAGGGAAGCGCAGCACAAGGAAGGCTCAGCAAAGAGGATGCTGCTCTCATCTGTGTAGAGGCACTTGATGCAGTTCCACAGACAGGACTTGTTTTTGAGGTTGGTTTTAAACAGATGGCATTACCATTTCGTATTAGACTCAAGTGGGATTGAGAGGAGATCCAGCCGATACTTTCTACACCGTACACGTGGCAATATGAACAATGATCTAAACCGTTCATTCATCTGGGACCACCATGAATGGCCCCTCGTCCCAGATATTTGGGGTTGGAAGAACCATTGTGGGTCATGGACCAAAATCATCATTTAAAAATTGCATGGAAAAGCCACTATAACCCAATTGGTGTTTTTCTTTCCTGAGTTTTTTTACTTGGTTGGGATCGTCCGATCCTTATGATGAGTGATGGTTCTGATCATCGGTCGACATGGTGGGGTCCACCTGATGGATGGCATGTTCAGCATCCCACACATGGCACCTGTGCCTCTTTTCATGATAAAAACCATTTTGATTTTAAGCTTATTCTCTGCACAGGTGGTGAATGGGGTAGAAAAGGTTTCAGCCTGGAAAGAATGCATGGCATCTCTTATAAAAAATGAGCAGCAGCTTCAATAATTTCAACGGCTGAACCGATTTCTAGCTGCTTCTCTGCTGTCTAAAGGCGTGTTTGGATTCACCACCGAATCAAATTGCTATAATTTAGTTCAGCAAAGAAGAGCCAACCACTTCCAAGTTTGACGTGGAATGAACATAATTGCAATTTGGAGATCTACCCTCATCATATACCAAGGGCATGCAATTCGCTTCACTCGTGCATCCAAACAGAACCTAAATCTTCAAGTGCTCAGCTTGTGAGACCATGTATGATTTGTTTCACAAGGGGCAGGTAATAAAAGAAACTGCTGGCTTTCTTGTTGGAAATTCTTCATTCATTTTCAGATTGCGTTTGGCATGTTTTTCTTTTCTTTTTTTTTTAATGTATTGAATTTTTTTTTTTTAATGTATTGAAATTTTTATTAAACAGAAGAAAAAGCAGCACACACACGCACGCACGCACACAGAGAGAGAGAGAGAGAGAGAGAGAGAGAGAGAGCCGCCAGAGGCCTTAACTCCTGCTCACTATCACAATCTGCTCCTTGTTTATCAGAATTTGCACATAAGAACATAACAACGTGCGCGCGCGCGCGCGCGCACACACACACACACACAGCCGCGAGAGGCCTTAACTCCTGCTCACTATCACAATCTGCTCCTTGTTTATCAGAATTTGCACATAAGAACATAAATTCGAAGCTTCCTCGCTAATTTTTGCAATGGCCTAGGGTAAACTGTCATCCCTAATCCATTTGATCAAATCGCTAAAATCTCCTTTAATAATTATGGGGTGAAGACAATGATCCACAGCTAACGGCGTGTTTGGTTGCAGCTTAAAAAAGGGTTCATCTCATTTTGTTTAGTCATAATCATGTTTTAGAGATCAATTCCTTTGATAGAGGCCAAAAAATGTACCACGGCCTCTAATATGTAAGTGATATTGACTAGAATGAGATGAACTCATTTTTAAGCAGCAACCAACAGGTTCCTACTTTTATGCCTTGAAGAAGGAAGTTGCTTTGGTGAAATTGGAGTCCCTCAAACCTAGTGGACCCAATATTTCTAGAATTTCATTGCTCCTGTGGTTCTTTGCTAAGCTGTGGATCCTTGCCGAGCCTGGGTAACCCCCAAAGAGCTTCCATCGAAATTGAGCTCGAAGAAAGCTTGAAGAAACCGACAGGGGTGTGTGCTTTGAATTTTCTTTAGGTTTCGTTGGACCCCTTCATTGCAGATCAATCAAAATGAAAGGGATATATTTATAAGGTTGCTATAAGATGGACAGAAATGGGGCAATCAAGGAACCAAAACGAATATAGATGAAACAAGGATATTGAGATGAATGAGTAGCAAGATGGGAAAGATAGAATTAGAAGTGAAGACATTCAAGAGAACTTAGGCGTAGCCGGGTAGGTGAGAAGATGAAGCAAAGTAAGCTTAGATGGTCTAGCCATGCGTTTATTGAAGACCATGAACTACAATGATTATAAGGGGTGAGTTTGTTCAAGTTGGGGAAGGCCCAAATAGGAATTTGGTGGCAGGAGTAAGAAAATGCCCTATGATTTAACTGACGACATGGTCCTGGAGTGGAACACCATAACATGATTTTGCATAGCCAAACCCAGTAAATTAGAATATAACATTTAGATGATGATGATGATTTATGTACTTTTTCTATCTTAGAAATGTTTTTTTTTTTCTATGTTTTATGCTTTCATTAACTAATATCAGTATAATGATACATTTTTACCATACAAATTGAATGTGTCAAAGGATGCATTTTTTGGGTCCCTATGTTTCATTCTGTTTCAATATCCAAGATCTAACACCATAGCTATGAAGACGAAGATGGGTCAAGAAGAGTGAATAAGATGGAAAAGGGTTCAGACTTTAAAGAACATATACAAGTTTCAACACTATACATGGCAGTTAGCACATATCCTAGTATAGAAACCCGAACACTCCTGTGTGTGTGTGATAACAACAAAAACCCAATACAAGAAGATGAGTTACAACATTCTGACATGGGTGGCACCAAAATTTCAATGTCAAAAACTTGAAAACAGGCAAGCCTGGCTTTTAAGGTGGCCAGCATAGAACAAAACAATAAAAATATTGATGCTTCTGAATTAATCATGGATGTGTGAAGAGATTCTGAAATCACTTCATAGGCAAGAGATACCCATGTCACTCCTGTTTTCTCTCATTGGAGCATTCAAAAGCTCTGGCCCACCACTGCATATAATATCCAAATCCATCACCCCAAAACCTGGCAGTTGAAAGAAAGAAAGAATCAGAAACCCATATGAATAACAGCTGAAGAAAGGTTGATAAGAAGAAGAAGAAGAAGAAGAACAACAACAACAAAAAAAAAAAAGCTGAAGAAAGTAAAAAGAGGCAGGGCGCAAATGACAGGGCCAGAATGGATGCACCATATCTTTTGAGCTTTCAGATTGCACTCAGGCCTAGAATATAGACCTGTGGGTGGGGACCATCTCTGATCCTTTTAAAAATGAAAATTTCTATTAAGTACTTGGCCAAGCCCAAGAACAGGCGCATTATGACTTTAATGGGAGAGCTTGGGCCTGAAATGCAACACTACATCACAAAACGGGCCAGGCCCCAACTGATTTTTATGCCCAGTTAAAAATCGGGCCATTCCAGTACTGCTTCGAACTCGGCCAGCTCAATGCCACCCTTAAGCTTCACCGTTGCCAGCCCATGTTCCCCAACAAATCCCACAGAATGGAAGACTGAAGCTGTATGATATCGGGCCTTTTTCTTGGTTGTGGACCACCACTGTATTTTCTTTCTTAACCATCATCTGTAGACATATTATTGAAGGCTTCCGATTCTTCCAGTCTCAGGGATTTTGTTTGTTGCAACATGGGCCATCCACTGCCCACAACATCAACCGTTTGGATCACTGAAAATTGAGCTGCACTTGCCCCCACTTGTACAAACTGAAACAAACCTCATGCAAAAGAAGAACAAGAACACAACGAAAACAACTCGCGGCATTCTTAGAGAACAAGGTCCAAGTTGGAATCCCCCTCCTGAACATGCTGACTCAGGTCATTGCCACAGTTGCTTTGGTTTCTCAACTGGGCAGATCAATTACACTGATGTTGAAAGGCCACAGTTGTTTTGGTTTCTCAACTGGGCAGATCAATTACACTGATGTTGAAAGGCCACAGTTGTTTTGGTTTCTCAACTGGGCAGATCAATTACACTGATGTTCAAAGGTTGGTATTCGAGATGAGAAAACTTAAATTATCACCTCGGACTAGGTTTAACTCGAGCAGAGTTGGGAGTGTTCCAAATGGATTTGTGAAAAACCAAGTGTATGGATAAACTCGTCTTTGGTTTCAACAGGTTTGAGTTGTTCGAGTTATCGAACCTTGTCATCAAGCATGTCCGTTTTTTTTGCTATGTCAATCCAACAAAGCTAGCAGGAGCTGCTAGATGCCAATGATGAGATCCCGTCCCCTTACACTTCTAGTTTTTCCAATAAAAATTCGTTGGCAAAATAAAATGTTCTACTTTTATTTAGGTCAAAGATATCAAGCATTGAATAAATAGGAAAATTAACAATGCTTTCGGGCTGACGTCGTAGCATGAGGACGCACAATAGCTGTATGGAGTGGATTTCATAGAGTTGCCATGGTAGGGCCCACACAGCGTGCAGTGTTTGTGCATGGCTCCCTAGTAGAACTGTCCACGTAGGCTACATGTAGAGAAGAAGAGGGTAGGCTACTTGATTAAATAAGCTGTTTTTTGTGGGAAAAAACTGTTACAAGCTTTCGCAGGTGAAGCCTGAACCATTCAACAACGACGGTCACATTTTTTAGTTCCCAGAAAACCCCTACCTTTATTAGAAATGTATTCCCATGTCTTTTTAATATCCCAACCTTATGCAAACTGATAGCAGCGGTAAAAATGTCCAGAAGTTGCCCAAATTATATATAGTATAGATAGATTTGAACCAGAGCAAGAGCAAATTTCTCAAGTATCTCCTCTAGCCACTAATACCTTTGGACTCTTGAAATCCAAACCAAGATATTTAAAAATACTTCCAAAACCAATAGATTCCATTCCGAATTATTGAAATATAGGTCCAGTTTTTTTTAGAAACAGCCCTAAAAAACTTATCTTGAAAATTACTAACAAGAAAGGCACTCACAGAGTTAGTTGAGTTTCTAGCACCACAGAGAGATCATCACTGTCCAAAGTTCAATGTTGGTGGCATTGCAGAGCCAATGTAGCGGAGGTGAACTTCTTGAGGCAGAAGGTGATATTTAATCAAGAGTTCTTCGAATATTTTCTTCAACTCGAAGATGAGATCAGATCTGCGGCTATTCTTTTCACCCATGTTCTGAAAGTTCATGGTGTGGTTGATCAATAGATTCATCTTCATCTTATTCACATTCTCGATCTCCTTTACCACCAAGTTGTGGTTAGGTTGCCAGTGCTGAGGTTTGCTCTCTAAGTACCTGGTAAGCCCAAAAAGGAACTTCAATAAAGACAGTTTCATGATATAAATAAACAAATAAATAAAAGAAGGTCAGCTTTCCAAACTCCCTAGGGTGTGTCAATGGGCTGGGAATTGGATAACCAAAGGGCTGTCAGCCTTGACCCGACGAGGGGTGGGATGACAGCACATTGAGCCCGCTGGGCCCACGGGCCTAATCTTGGGGCATGATTGATAAAACGGGCCAGACAAGTTTGGGCTATGGCCTAACAACTTTTGTTCCGAAACATAACCTGTTTATGGTTGTCATGGGCCAAATTTTTGCCTGGACCTGGAGGGAGGGGGGCTGGGCATGCATTTTCATGCCCAGAGAATGGACAGACCAGGGTCTGGCTTGCCAAGGCCTGGCTCAAATCCTGCCCGCTGACAGCCCTAGATAAAAGTCATGCCTGGATGTTTCCAGATAGATAGCCATGAAATGAAGAATATGTTATGTCAACACAATAGTGCTCTTCATTGTGCATTTACAGAAAATCTATGTATGTAGGTTGATAATAATTACATTGAACATACTAGGGGATGGGGCACATGCAATCCACATGGAGAGGGTAGGGTAGAGAGAAAACAGGAGAGGAAGACAGAAGGAACAGTGTGCATGTACACACAAAGAAGGGTTCAGCGATGGTTGACCCATCCCAATTTTTGTCAATTATGTGACCCACTTGAGCTTAAATCTCCATTGTTTTTTGTCTAACATCTAACATGAGCTGGCTCAACAGATGCATGGAGTGGATGTCCCACATTCACCACAGTGGGACTATGGAGCCTTTGTCGCACGAACTCCTAATAGTACACCTTCTTGTGGGCTACAAGCAAAATGGAGAGTGCGTGTGGTCTACTTGCATGGAGTTGAAAGGACAGAAATACCTTTGGCTCAAAGGGCTACACTGACAGGAAAAAAAAAAAAAAAAGAAGCAAAGGTTTCTATGCTCCCCAGAACTGGTTGCAGGGGTAAAATTGGCCAAACAGTGCACGTGTAATATATAGTACAAATATCTGCTTATTATCATGATTTATCAAGAGCTGAAATGTGCATAACATTGTCTAGACAGCTAAATGACATGGACTGTCCAGATGACGCTGTTCATGTTGTTGAAAAATGATGGCCCATACTCATTACCATAGTAAGCACCCGCAAACTACAGACTGTTTATGCAAACAGAACGACTAAAGATGCATATGCAATGTCATAAACTGAACATAGCTTGATCTGATACAGAATACAGAACAGAAGGCTAGGGTTTATAACGTACATTTTGATCCTTTCTTTGAGAGCTCCAATACTATCCATCGAAGTTGAAACATCAACTGCAAACTCCACAGAATCACCCATGTTTGGACTTCGGTAGAAGTTGCTGATGGGTTTGGTTGCCAACACCGCATTTGGATAGTATACTTTCTCATTGTCAAACCTCAAGAAAATTGTCGTCAAAATATTCATCTCTTCGACAACCATCTGCAAGGTTACAGTTCATCAAGTAAATATAACAAAATAAAAGGTTTTACTATGCCCACACGAATTCATGTAGCCAACCCCAATCAGTTCGGATAAGGCTTAGATAATGATGAGGATGCTAGGCCCACACATATGAAATAAGGAAGCACATCTACATGGCAACATGTTCCAGCATGGCACATGGGTGGGAGGTTCATGACCATCGGGTGGGTCCCACTGTATCCATTTATCTATTTATTTTGATAAGCATCCCCACTGTATAGAGGCACTGGCTCAAAAATCAGGACTTTCACTCATCAGGTGGGCCACAAGATAGAAACAGGCAACCTTCCTTGAGGAGCTTAGCAAAAAATTTCTCAATTGTACATTTGTATTGAAATTTGTGCCCAGCCAGATTAGTGGTCATTTCTGGACCAGGGATCAACATGATGGGACCCACCCGATGGACGTCTTGGATCTCACATGTGTGAACACTAGCACATGTGGTAGCAGGTAGATGGGATGCCATATACAGAAATGGGCTTAGCAACACTCACAAAATAGATGTCAACTTTAGGGAGCTACCTGCACTCCATCGATAACACAACGGTCACCAACATCAAATGGGTGCATTACGAATACGAATATGATGCCTTCAAATATGGTTTTGCAGGTGTTTCCAAACATGAAAACCACCACCAATATCTGAGATGAGATGAACACGAGCACTTTGGTTGATGCGAACTCCATCAAAAGCAGCCATATGATTGTAATTAAGACAATCACGACCCCTGTTACTAGCTTGTTCAACTGTCTCACTGCTGTTTTGGTGTCATTCAGGGAATGTGCTAGCGATTTGCGTTCATGGTAGACCTTAACCTGAAAAACAAGAATCAGAAAAACATGTTGGCTACTAATATTGGAAAATTAGACTATCCCTCAAGTTTAAAAAATGAACTTTTCCTCAGCTAGAGAAAATTTTCCATGTTCTTTCCGTGAAATGATTTGACAGTGTAGGTTTCTTAATAAGGTTATTGCTATTCAATCAGACGTGAGACCACTCGTGTTAACGAATGGCCCATATTCGGTGAAATGTGTGTGATTAAGATAGTGCCAAGTGTGCCAGAGTCATACTCAACTTGAGTTCGATTGAACACTTGCAACCCCCGGCATCAAATCAGCCGTTGGATCAAACCTATGAAGGTTAACTTGACTGTTAAGCCACCAATGTGCAACGATCAGGCGATTTGGAAGGTGAGGGTTAGTCCTTCCGAATGAGATCCTTTTGTCTTGAGCTAAGGACTTTTCTTTTAACGGTGATTGTGGTTATAAGGTTTTCCAGTGATACAATAATAGATTAATAAAAAATAAAAGCAAAATGCCAATTTTATTGATTTGGAATTAAGATCAGTGTAATCAACAGTGAGAACATAAATAAACAAAGAAACTAAAAGATAAATTACCCGCAATCGTCTGTGTAAACAAACAATCGAGGGACGACCAACTGGATGTGACCAGTATGATCTTCCAAGTATGGACCAGATTAAACGGGGATCCAACGGCAATGGTCGTGGATATTTACACTCCTCCAAGGCGTATTGCAGCAATGGCATTGGACAGTAGCATTCTAAGTCGTGCTAAACTCCGGACTTGCTGCCACGAGGTTGGACAGAAGTAGAGGAACTAAAGCTAAAACTAAGATAGATAGTGTTGCGCTATGAGAGAGGGGTTGTGTGATGGCTTGGTTTGTGCCTCCAGCTCTTCTCCAAGCATTGTTTATATAAACTGGTACAGGCAGTGGCCATATCGAAATTTCCATATTGTTAGAGATTCGGCTGTGTATCTCCTTAATTTTTCACATAAGCATAGCCAATTATATCAGGTCACGTGTACAGGAAAGATCCCATAAGCCTTTTACTATCCTGGTCGTGCAACATCCGTCCATAGGAAGCTTTGCTAGTCTTGATGTGACTAGACTACTGTTTCCTTTTGCAGAATTGCTTTTTTGGTAGGACTCTTGCTTTGCAGAGAGTTGCTTTTCTTTAACTCTAGTTTTGATCTTCCCCACACAAACATGCCACTAGCCTTTGAGGTTTATCTCACCGCGTGTGGCATGTCTGCCACGTAGCACCTTCTGGACCATCCGATCTGGTTGTGATCGGCCGAGTGTAAACAGTTACATGGGTGAAGAATCATGATTCTATTTCAAAGAAGAGATAGTTTTGAGCAATTTGCATGTATACATGGAAAAAACCAGTTCCAAGTCCATGGCCGTCGGATGAGAGAATTTTTAGTCCATCCATAAAAGAAAAATCAGTGGTGAAAACAAAAGATGTGAACCTGCCTAAAGGAGAAATTGGAAAGCCATGAAATGAAATGAACCATCAAAGGATAACTCTCTCGCTCTAGAAGATACAAATTAACATGTGCTCTATTGCATTACTTTCGCAGCATTTGAGATACAAACACAAGGAAGACCGTGTGGAGATCTGAAAACAATCTTACCACCCAGTTCCTCAAAGCCGACTTCTTGATCTTTCCAGTTTCTGCAGCGCCTTCGAATTGCGGAAGCACACTTGCCACCTCCTCCTTACTCAAGAACCTCATAAGGTCCTCCACATCAATATACCTGCCAAAACAACCGATAAGGCTTATATAGTCCATGGAAAACCGATCATTCCAACATTAAAATTTAAAAAAAAAAAAAAAAAAAAAAAAAAAAAAAACACACTCAAATATGGCTCCTTACTTGCAATTGGGCTTGGCAACATTTTTGAAAATTTCATAAGCAGCAGCCTTCGCTTCCCACTCGCTAGTAATCTCCTGATCTTTCTGCTCAACCCCATCTTCATCGATGCTCTCATCAATCGTATATGAAATCGTGGACAATCCAGAGCTCGTTATTGTGTTAACCAGCCGTTTCATGGTCCATGCCGAGACCTTCTCTTGCTTCATCTTATGAAGCTTCCCCACATCAATCACTTTTTGTTCCTCCCCTCCCTTCCCTTTCTCCACACTCCTAAAACTCAACTGGGCACTCTTGGTCCTCCCAACCTGCTCAGCCATCTCCATCGATGGAGGCCCCGAGAGGGTCTGAAGAAGATACTGATGATAAATCGATTCTTGAATCCGATCAAAGAATGTATTGACGTGGAATGAAGAAGCTAAGATCTTGACGAACAGATTCTTCACCAACCATATAACAGCTCCAATCAGAACCGTACCAATAGTCCTCGACACATAATGCAAGACCTTGCTGGTTGTCTTCGATCGCTCAACCCCGCGATCGAACAGCAGAGACCAACTGAGGAGAACCAAAGCTGACCAAATACAGACCCGAACACTTCCCTTCAAACCATGAACAAAATACAGAACCTTCTTCTTGAGTATGAAATTCAGTTCGATCAAGAAAACAAGGACATATATAAACCAACCGGAAACCAAGCGGCCGCAGAAGATCACCATCACCATCAGGCACCATTTCCAGATTTCCAGACCCCAGATCATGAAGTTCTGCAATTCGTTAACGGTCAGGCTCATGATCAGCAATGCGGTCACACAGAGCAGTGAGACCCACTCGAACAGGACCCTGAACTTCAATTTCCTGCGCCATTTCTCACGTGCAGGGACATCACAACTTTTATAAATCTCTTCCTCTTCTTCCTCCACCGCAAGCGACCGTGGCGTCACTGCGGTGCTCTTGAGATTTTCCTTGGGAGTGATAGGAGGAGCTCGGTTTGGCGAACTCCGGTGAGGCGAACTCCGGTAAGGCGAACTCGAGCCTTTCGTTGGGAGATGTTCTTCCACCTGTTTCAAAGCAGATAGATAGGGCGATTCAACAAATCTCGACTTAGGCTTTGAGACCATTGATCTTGAGAGTGAACGGTAGGTTAGGGTTTCAGTTCGGGGGTGCTTTGGAGGCTTGTTTGGACTCGGACTGAATTTCATGGTTTCAGGAGAAGGGTTGCTGCCAACTAACGTTGAAACAGAAACGGAGACTTTCGATTTCAGACGGTCAAGATCTGAGAATCCAGAATCGGAATCCTTCGGATCTTTAGACAGCGGAGATGCAAGGATTCGGCCAGCCGATTCCGATTCCTTTGAAAAGGAGCAAGATCCTGCATCTTTCAATGAATCTCTGCAATCCCTGCTCTGATTCTTAGCCTTTGAAGCTTCTTCTTCTGAAATTACCAAAACGACATCGTTTTTCTCAACTTTGGTGTAAGCTTTGCCATTCAAATCCATGGAAAAACACTAGAACAGACTCGATTAAGACCAGACCAGACTTTACACGATCGAGGACAAGAACCCGGCAGTTATTCAGCTTGCAAGCGTATACGGGGTTTTCCGGCACTAAACGGCCGGAAAACAGGACAGCGCCTTAATCCGGCGAGATTTTCACACGATCTCTTCAGCTTTTCGGCGGGTTCCCGGCCAAACGAGGTCGGGGTTTTAACTTCTCCGGCGACGATAAGCTTTAGAATGGCCGGGAAAACCGGACATGAGATTTTTCGGCAGTATCTCCCGCCCGAAAAGGAGGAAATGAATTGAATCCACTGGATTCTTCGACTCCTCCGGTTAGGATGACCTCTTCTGGCAGAACGGCCGGAAATTCAGATATGAAAATTTCCCGCAGTATCTCCAGCGGGAAAATGAGGAAATGAGCTGAATCCACCGGATTCTTCAACTTCTCCGGCCAGGATGAGCTTTTCCAGCAGAAAAGCCAAGAATGCCAGAAATGAGCTTTCCCGTCAGTATCTCCGTCGAGAAAAGCAGGAGGTGAACTGACTGCCGGATTCTTCAACTTCTCCGGTGGAGATAAGCTTTTCCGGCAGTATTTCCGGTCAAAACTGCCGATAAAAGCGGGGCGAGAACGGTAGTAAAAGGAGGTAAAAGGAGGACTCTCGCCTCTTTTACGGCGGTTTTCCGGCAGAAAACTACTATTCCTGAGGATTTCCTCAAAATGACGATAAGCGAATCGGATTTTTTCCGGCCAGATTTCCAAAAAAATCACTATCTTTTTCTCTGCTCTATATCAGATAGGATTTTTTTTGCAGAAATTTCCGGTCAAAAATCGCCGGAAAATAAAGACGCAGCCTTTCACCGCCTTTCTTAACTGCAGACGTAGAAAAATGGAGAATGAAAAGAGGGCACGTGACGAATGTGTGGTTTCAAGCTGGGGCTTTATATAGTGCACTCGAGTGCCCTGTCGATATGATACACGTGAGGGTTTTCTATTTACACGTGGTAGATAAATCTAATTCAAGCCGTCCAAATGTAAGGAATCTCTCTAGATGGTTTACATCCGAAAATATCTATTTATCAGAGATACGAGTTGTCTAATCGATCTGATTTGGATGGAATGAACGATTTATACTTGGTTCCGTTGATTGGACGGTCTGGATTTGAATTACACGCATCCTGTAGTTAGGCGTGGATTTACTGCGAGCTGCCTCAGATGGGACGCGGATCAGGTGAGACAGGTGCACCAGCTGATGAGGTGGGGCCTGACCATGGGGCCCACCTCGACGTTTGTGTTGTATATCCCTGCAGTACTGGGGAGATCAAGCTTATATTCGTTCCAAAAGTGAGGCAGATCCGAATCTTAGGTGGACCACATAATCGGGATTGAATTTCCACCATTAAGGGCGTGTTTGGGCAGCGGGATTAAGTGGGATGGAATTGCATTGGTCCTGTGACAATTCCAGTCCATGCCTGGGAAGAATGGAAAAGTTATAGATGGAATTGCATTGTTCCTCCAATTTCACTCAGTGTTAGCAAATAGTGTATGTCTCACCAAGAAGTGTGGGCTATATCCACACCGTCCATCCATTTTTTGAGATTATTTTAGAGCACGAGTTAAAAAATAGGTAAATCTAAAGCTCAAGTGGACCCTATCATAGAAAGCAACGGGGATTGAATACTTACCATTGAAAACTTCTTTGGGGCCACATAAGTTTTGGATCTATCTCATTTTTAGGCTTATGCCATAAAATGAGGTTACAAAACAAATGAACGGTTTAAATATAACACGTGTGTTATTCTCAGTAACTTCAAATGATGGTGCGTATATCCATTCAATGTACCACCGCATTACCAACAAAGAATTAATCTTATTCCGCAATCCCTGTCAGGTAATAATTATGTTTTTTAAATCCCATCCCACCTAATCCCTTCTAATCCCACCGCCCAAACACGCCCTAAAACTAGGGGGAGATCAAGCTTAATATTCGCTCTGGTATGTGTGACCTTGTCAACAGTTGGGATGCCAAATTAACCTTACAATGGGCCGCAGGGAGCTGTTAATGGTTGGGATTAAATCATTTCTATCTTCTTACAGTGCGGCTCACCTGAGATTATCTGCTAGAATTTTGGGGCTCATACCTTAAAACGAGTGGAAAAATAGATGAACTGCAAGGCTAAAACATATACATCACGATGGGCCTCATGGTCTGAGCTTTATCCAATCGGCACTTTTAGTGGCCTTGAAATCAAGTTAGCTTGGTTAGTTTGCTCGACCAGACTCGAAAAAGCTCAATTTGGTTTAAAATTGAGTTCGAATTGGGTTGAGCTGATTTTTTAAACTTGAAAAAATTTTGAGTCAAGTCCAACCATGCCCAAACTTGCCTCAACTTGAATCACACTCAACTCCAATTTGAACACGGATCAAACTAGTTCAGTAATTCGATTATTTTAATATTTATGTTGCTTAGCAAGCATTTTATAAAATGACTCAACGAAATTTTGGCTAGTGACAAAAAAGATATTGATACGAAACAACTACCCTTATATGATGTTAATTACATATTGTGAGAAATTGAATGTGCACTCTATTTGTTTGAGAAAATACCGCAAAGGCTACATCTTGTATGGAACTCATCTCGAACAGGCTCCAACTGTTAACTAAATCGAGCCAAGCTGGTCAATGAAGCTCGAGAACTGGGTTGAGCTGAGTTTAAGCTGGGGTCAACTAGCGACTGAGCCGAGTCTAGCTATACCAAGCTCGACCCGATTCGACTGATGTACACCCATGATCGAAGCCAAAGAATAAGATACGTCAGGTCTATATCCGTTGGATCCGGTCCGTCTCTGTGATACAGCGGATATACTCCCTGTATCACAGTTCGATCCGATGATTTCTTCACTTTCACCCGTTGGTTTTTTTTGTCTTCTAGCATCGCTCTGAAAGAGATGTATCAGAAGGATGGGATCAACCAGTATATTTGTATCTTTGACATTTCTCCATCTACGTTAGGGAAAGTTAGATAGACGGTCCAGAATGATAGCTGTCCTTGCGTGCACGGTGGAGAGATGTCTCTACCATTTTCCAGCTCTAGCAGCTAGCATCCAATGTCTCGCAACTTCCAAGAAAGAGAGCCGCTGTGTGGCCTTAGGCGGTGGATAGGGAAGCGGATTGCGTCCAGCTGGGAGACAGCGATGTTCGTGGCCACACGATGGTTTCAACGGTGGAAGTTTAATCCTCATTATTTTCTGTCGCATGGCCCACTTAAGTTTTGGATATGCGGCTTATAAAATCCTGATATGAGTTGGAGAAACCGATAGGATAAAGTGGATTTCTCATAACTTCATGATGGGCCCACCGTGATGTTTGTGAGAAATCCACTGGGTGCATCCGTTTTTTAGATCATGTTAGGACAACGACCCTAAAATTAGAAAAACCCAAAAGCAAAGCGAGCCACACGGTAAGATAACGTGGGCAGGGAAATGGCTACTGTTGAAACCTGAAAAAATTAGCACCGTAGATGCTTAGTTTTTATGTGATTTTTTTTTTTTTTTTTTTCTGAACGGTGGAAACCTTATGTTATAAAAGTATATTTTTTCGAAAAGAGAGTTTTGGACAAAAATATTCCTAATTTTCAAATAAAAGTAACTAAAAAAGTAAATGTATTTTTATCTTTATTGGTTGTCGACACGGATAAAGGTCTAAATTGGTAAGTAACTTTTGTTAGGGTCAAAAAAAACAGGGAAGTGGATGAAAGGTCACGGCTATAATAAAAATTACCCTTGAAACCTATGTGGATCCCAATTTGATATTTATATGTCATCTGTACGTCGTTCCAGCTTGAATGAAATCAAAACACAAAATATAAGTGGGTCAAGAACTTATGTGATCCATGAATGTTTCAATGATGGTAAAGGTTTAATCTTTATTGTTTCTATAAGCCACTTTAATTTTAGATTTGCCTCATTTTCTATCCTATTTCTTAGAATGATATAAGAATATGGAGTGGATTTATTAAAAATATTAAGGTGATCCCAACAAGGCTTCTTCTCATTACATGCTTTGTGGCATCCAAGCATGTTCCGTTGCTTTCACGAAGTTCGAACCATGCAGCCCACCTAATTTTTCAGATTATTTTAAGGTATCATTAAAAAATTGATGCAGATCTAATTATCAGTTGATCAAACTGTAGAAAACAGTGATGATTGACCATTAATAAACCACAAAAGTTTTAGATCAAGCTGATATTTATTTTTTCTCTACATCCAAGATCACATGAACTCATCAATTGGATAAAAAATAAACACTACCGAAACATTAAAGTATGCCCTAAAACTTTTTTAATGCTGGAGCCTTCAATGACCATTCTTTCAATGGTATAGTCCACCTAATGGTTGGATCTACTTCATTTTTGGCATCATAACGTAAAATCATATGAAAAAAATTAGAGGAATGCTTCCGTACATGATACATTCATCAAAGTAGGCCCCACTAAGATCGGCACTCTCTTGAGTGAGGTAAACATTTCACATGATCCATTCCCGAAGGAGCATGATTTGGTGCCACCTAAGCAACCCTGAGAGTAAGGCCCACCTTGATATATACATTGTATATTCACATTATCCATCTATTTTACTAACTTATTTGGTAGCATGGTCTCAAAAATAAAGTAAAAAAGAATTTCAGGTGGACCACAGCAGAAAATAACACGTGAGTAGACATGATAGACAGGACGGTTTTCTCACCAACGTTATGGTGAGCCCTACCTAGCAATCTATGTCTTAGACTAACCTATGGTTAGTAACCATCCTCATTTATTACATGTGTTGTTGACCAACCTCATGAAAAGAGTTGATAATTGACCACACATATGTCGTGGTGTCTTCCTGGCAACAGCTCTTGAATTTCTCCTCCCACGATTTGCAATTCTCCAAAAAAGGCGAGATATTTTGGGCTGGCGCGGATTAGCTGCTTACAGGTTGAATAGCTAGACTCCCTACTGAAGTGGCGTCACCAAAGTTCCCTAAGCCCCACCATTATGTATGTTTTGTATCTACGCCTTACATCCATTTGGAGAGATCATTTTAGGGCAAGATGTAAAGAATGAGTTAAATCGTAAGATCCAGTGGATTCAGCACAAAAATTAGTGGGGACAATGACACACGCTATTAAAAAATTTTAAAGGCCACAAAAGCTTTAGATTAAATTCTAATTTGTGTTTTCCTTTTTTATCATGTCTTTTTTAACTTTTGAACAGGTTGGATTTCAAATATATATTATGGTGGTCTTAGAATAGTTTCAACGTTAGGAATCACTCTCCCCACTTTTTTCTGTGTAGGGTCTACTACAGGTTTTTATCTGCCTCCTACTTTGGATCATGCTGTAAAATGATATTTCAAAATAGAGGGACCGTGTGGATACAACATCATAGTGGGGCCCACATAACTTGGTGACCTCGCTCCGCAGACTCCTACTCGACCTTTCTGTATCTAATCCGCGTCTGCTGAACTTGATGGTAGCGAGTCTCGAAATTGAAGTGACGTTACCATGTTATGTGGGCCCACCATGGAGTATGTGTTGTATCCACTCCACCCATACATTTGGAGAGATCATTTTAAGGCATTATGCAATAAATGAGGTAGATCTAAAGCTCAAGTGGACCCACCACAAGAAACATTGGAAATTGAACATCTACCATAAAAAACTTATTTTGGCCACTGAAGTTTTCTATTAAGCCGGTATTTGGGTTTTCCCTTATTCCAATCGGTGTTAACTTATAAACAGGTTGGATCTCAAATAAACATCATGGTGGGCCATTGGAAGGTTTCAATGGTGGGGCGTCACTGTCCCACTGTTTTCTATGGTGGGGTCCAATTGAATGCTTGATATGCCTCGTTCTTTGGATCATGCCATAAAATGATCTCTCCAAATGGATGGATGGTGTCAATACAACACATACATCATACTGAGGCCAAAAAAACATGGTGACGTCACTTCAGTAGCTTACCGGCTGCTGTCGGAGTTTCAACACCCGTCATGGGTTCCATAGGTGGTGAAATCCTACTAAGGCGTGAGTGTGTCCGGTGTTATATATATATTGTTGGGGACAAAAATACCGGGTCCAGAGACTCGGATCTGGTGCCTCGGCTTGGAAAGCACTACGTCGGATCCGAGGCAGGGCACGTCGGATCCAAGGCAGGGTTGAGAACTCTATAAACCGAGACGAAAAGTTACCTCGCCTCGGACGAAGAACCAGTAATCCGAGGATGCATCGGGCCGACCCTCTTAACGGGACTAGCCAAAGAACGGCGCGAAACCGGATTTCGTCCCGAACATTTTGGGATAAGATCCCCGATCCCGAAGCTTGCGAGGTCAGACGAAGATCGCGGACGGATGTCATCCGGTGTCCGCGATCCTAGGAAGAGAATCCTCTTTCGATTGCACAAGATCAGGAGAAGAATCCTCCTACGATAAAACGCTCCAACAGCTATAAAAGGGAAGCTTTCATCATCTAAAAGGTACGCACAAAATTCTCTCCCAGACTCCCTCAATCTGTAAGACCCAGATTCCTAGCCTGACTTTGGCATCGGAGGGTCCCCGCTCTAGCCAGGGTCTCCTTTGTCTTCTTCTTGTGCAGGTACCCGAAGGTCTAAAGAGGGTTCGACCAGATTTTTGCATCAACAGTTTGGCGCCGTCTGTGGGAACGTACAAAAAAGCCATCCCATATTCCTTTGTTTGTATCCCATGGTGATGACTAGAAGGATGGTCCCAGAAGAAGATCTGAATGAGATCGCGATTCTGAGGGCCGGCCCAGTCCGGTCCAAATGATCCCCAAGCGCCTCGAACCCACCTACCAACCGCCAACGAGGAGCGACCAGAACAAGCAACAATCAGCGGGGTCGGAACGATGGGCGGTTGGATCAGGAGGTCCAAGAAATCCGATCTAATATGAATATGATGAAGCAGATGTTAGAACGAATGTATCAGCAGCAAATGCAGCCACTCCCGCCTCCTCAAGGGGAAACGACACACGTACCGACTGCAGCGGCTGATCCTCAACTTTCGCACCGCGCTTTTCGGCCGAGCCAACGCTTGGCGTCCTCGAACCGGCCGAGCCAACTCCAGCTGGCAGTCGGCCAATGCATCTTTGCCCCCAACCGACCTTCTGCGAGATAGAGCGAAGAAGGCGCATCCGACCTCCCGAAGAAGGCACGGCGAGAAAGTAGTGAACCGTGGAAAGCCGATATTCAAAACTTTAAAAGAGAAGTGCGGGAAGAAATGGCGAAAGAAATTGCGGACATGAAGCATAGTCGAAATATGCATCCAACCGTCATGAGGCAAAGGCGTCCCCCTTTGTGGACTCGGTAATGGCGGCTCGGTTGCGAGAGGTTTCGGTTGCCTCAAATCACTCCCTTCACCGGCAAAACCGACCCAACGGAGCATATCGAATGCTTCGAACATATATGGAGCTCCATGACGCCTCGGATGCGGTGATGTGTCGGGCCTTTTCTCTTACATTGACCGATGTAGCTAGACGTGGTTCAAACAGCTTAAAACCAAAGTCCATTAGCTCATTCGGCCGGCTGAGCGACGCCTTCCTTACTAACTTCATCGGCGGGAAAAAGAAATTGAAGCCCCCCGCACATCTGAACAACATAGTTCAGAAGCAGGGAGAGCTGCTGAAAGATTACATAAAGCGTTTCAACTTCGAGTCCCTTCAGGTTCGGAAACATTCGGAAGAAACGGCTCTCAATGCGCTTATGCAAGGAGTTAAAGATAAGCCATTCCTGGCATCTTTAGACAAAACTCCGCCCGATACTCTGGCAGAGTTTATGGCACGGTCGGATAAGTACGCAAACGCCGAAGAAACGCGAATCCTGCGTGAAACTAAAACTTCGGTCAAAGAGTCGGTCAAAAAGGAAGCCGACTCGACCGGAGGAAGGAAACGTAAGGATGATCAAGCGCATAATGAGCGAAGATCAGGAAAACGACCAGATCGCAGCTTTTCCACATATACCCCCCTGAACAAAACTCAAGAACAGGTATTGATGGAAATCAAAAGCGAAGGTTTCGTTCACTGGCCCAATAAGCTCAAAAGCAATCCTAATCGGCGGGACAAGGATAAATACTGCCACTATCATCGTGATCATGGGCATAACACGAGTGATTGCCGTCATCTAAAAGAAGAAATCGAGCGACTCATAAAGGACGGCCGACTCAAAGAACATGTGATTAAAGCTGCAGAAACTGAGGGACGCCCGACCGAGAGTCAGCCGATGGAAGAAATCCGGACAATTATCGGTGGTCCGCGGGGCGGGGGCGACTCAAACAATGCTAGAAGGAACCATGCAAGAAAACTTAGTCAGCTAGAGGCCGAGCTTATGATTATAGGGCGGCCACCAAAAGAGAAGAAAATGGACAAATATTGTCTTTCGTTCACAGAGGAAGACGCCCGAGGTATCTATCACCCCCACGATGACGCACTGATTATCACTCTGACTATCGCTAACCGGAAAGTGTTCCGGATACTCGTTGATACGGGGTCATCTGCAGATGTGTTATTTACTCAGGCTTTCGATAAAATGGGAATTGAACGATCTATGTTACGCTGATTCGGACCCCGTTAATCGGGTTTTCCGGGGACAAGTATTGCTGAAGGAATTGTCTCGCCCCACTCACCGCCTAGCGATCCCCACATCGAAGACGATGATGATCGATTTCTTGGTCGTCGATCAACCTTCAGTATACAACGCCATACTCGGCCGACCTTCTCTAAGTCTCCTTCAGGCCGTGGTATCCACATACCATCTTTCACTAAAATTCGACCGAGTCGGGTAGGAATTGTCAAAGGAGATCAGCAAGATGCAAGGCGCTGTTACATGATAGCTGTGAAAGGATCAGCCGACAAAAAACCGATCGACATCTCAACGATCGAATCGTTGGACCCGCGGGGCGAGAGTCATGAACGAGGACAGCCGGTAGAAGATCTCATCTCAGTCCCCTTGGTCGAAACAGATGCATCAAAGACAGTACGAATTGGCTCGTCTTTACAATCCCCCTTGAAGGACAAGCTGATAGCCCTGCTCCGTAGATACGCCGATATATTCGCCTGGTGCCATGACGATATGCCGGGGATTGACCCATCGGTGATGACCCACCGACTCAACGTCGACCCGTCATTTCGACCGATCCGACAGAAGCGACGACCACTCGGCCCCGAACGATATGCCATCATTGAAGAAGAAGTCAGCAAACTCCTCCAGGCCAATTTCATAGAAGAAATACACTATCCAGAATGGGTCGCGAATGTCATGCTGGTAAAAAAGTCCAACGGGAAGTGGCGAGTCTGTATCGACTATACTGACTTAAATAAAGCCTGCCCGAAAGATAGCTTTCCGCTTCCGAGGATAGATCACCTAGTAGATAAGACGGCCCGACATGAGCTTAAGCTTCATGGATGCGTATTCGGGATATAATCAAATTGTAATGCATCAAAATGATAAATCAAAAACTACCTTTGTCACCGACAAAAGGCCTTTATTGTTACCGAGTGATGCCATTTGGTTTGAAGAATGCTGCGGTGCAACTTATCAAAGATTAGTTAACAAAATCTTTGCTCGGCTTATAGGTCGAACCATGGAAGTATACATCGACGACATGCTCGTCAAGAGTATACACGCGGATCATGTAAATGATCTGGAAGAAATGTTTCTCATCCTACGAAAGTTTCGGATGAAGTTAAATCCGAATAAATGTGCTTTTGGGGTGAGCTCCGGAAAGTTCCTCGGTTTCTTAGTTAGTCAGCGAGGAATAGAAGCAAACCCTGAGAAGATAAAGGCTTTGGTCGAAATGGAATCCCCAAAACCATTAAGGACATCCAAAGGTTGATTTGGAAGGGTCGCGGCACTTAATCGGTTCCCCGTCCAGAGCCACGGATAAATGTCTCCCTTTCTTCAAGCAGTGAAAGGACAACAAACAATGAGATGGACGGAAGAATGCGAAGCGGCATTTCAACAATTAAAATCATATCTCGGTTCTCCGCCTCTCTTATCAAAGCCCGAATCGGCGAATCCTCTTCTTGTATCTAGCAGTATCCGAGGCAGCCGTTAGCTCGGCTTTGATACGAGAATCCGAAGGAAAGCGATTCTTAGGTATATTACGTTAAGAAAGCGTTATTGCAGCCGGCGAAACAAGATACCCAAACTTGGAAAAAGTAGCCTTGGCACTAATAACTTCCTCTCGCCGACTCGGGCCGTATTTCCATGCCCATACTATCATCGTGATGACCGATCTACCTCTTCGCCAAGTTTTCACAGAAACCGAAAGCTTCCTACCGACTCACGAAATGGGCTATCGAACCGAGTGAGTTTGATATTCAATACAAGCCGGGCGGCAATCAAAGGGCAAGTCGTGGTGATTTTATTCTTTCGAAGGAACCCCACCAAATGAACTCCCGGTCGGCGATATGCCGAAAGATGTCATAGTCCCAAAGAACGGCCGCTACACCACCCTACCCCGCCCCATGCCCTGGAAACTGTTCGTCGACGGCTCTTCCAACTCGAAGGCAAGTGGGGCCGGGATTATACTTGAAACTCCCGATCATACCTATATACAGTATGCCTTACGACTTGGATTCCAAGCGTCGAACAACACGGCAGAATATGAAGCATTGTTGCTCGGTCTCCGACTCGCAGCGAGCATGGGAGTCACACACTTAAGCGTGTTCAGCGATTCTCAATTGGTCGTTAATCAAGTGACAGGAGTATACCAGACACGGAAAGACCAGTTAAAAGCGTACATGGAGAAAGCGAAAGAACTTATCAATGGATTTCAACTCTGTCAGGTCACTCGGATCCCTCGTACGGAAAACGGCAAAGCCGACCTATTAGCAAAGCTCGCCTCTGCTGATGAAGATGACATACCCAGGTCCGTCCCCGTCGAATACGTCGATAAACCAAGCATTAATAACCAATTACTAAGGCCGTCAATGCCATTAACTCGGAACCATCCTGGATGGATCCAATCCGCCAATACCTTGACAAGGGGGAACTGCCTGGAGATCGTGCCGAGGCCCGACGACTTAAGTTCCGAGCCTCCCGTTACACCATACTCAACGACACCCTCTATAAGAAAGGTTACTACGCTCCGTTGCTTCGGTGCCTCACACCCGGTGAAGCGAATTACGTGTTACGTGAAGTCCATGAAGGAATCTGCGAAACCACTGCGGAGGAAGGTCTCTCGCCCACAAGGTTCTACGACGGGGATATTGGCCCACTATTCAACACGACGCCGCACGCTCGTCCAAAAATGCGACAAATGTCAACGATTCGCAGGCAATCCCGAGACGAGCCCCGGCGCTAACGCCAATGACCGGTCCCGGCCCTTTGCACAATGGGGTATTGACATCATAGGTCCACTCCCTATGGGAAAAGGTCAAACCAAGTTCGCCGTGGTAGCGGTGGATTATTTCACGAAGTGGGCCGAGGCCGAGCCATTAGCCAAAATAATCGAGTAGAAGATCACCGAGTTCGTCTGGAAAAACATTATCTGCCGGTTCGGAGTACCCCATACCATTATTACCGATAATGGAAGACAATTTGACAACAGGAGCTTTCGCGATATGTGCAACAACCTCAGAATCAGAAACGTCAATTCTTCACCTCATCACCCTCAAACTAATGGGCAAGTCGAGGCGGTTAAGTAAGATTGTCAAGCAACATCTTCGGACCAAGCTCGGCCGAGGAGCAAAGGAGCATGGGCGGAAGAGCTCCCGAAAATTCTTTGGGCCTACTGAACCACGGCCCGAACCGCCACAGGAGAAACTCCCTTTTCACTCGCTTACGGTTCGGAAGCCGTCACTCCCGTTGAAATCGGCCTACCTTCGGCCCGAGTCACTTCATTCGACGAGGATGAAAACGAAGAACTCCTCGCACTCGGACTCGACCTCCTGGACGAGCAAAGGGAAATGGCACGACTACGTACAGAAGCCCGGCAACGACAAGTGGCACGGTTCTACAATGCCCGAATTAAGATCAGACGATTTCGGATGGGAGATATGGTTCTCCGAAAAGTATTTCCGAATACTAAGGAAATTGGGTCGGGCACATTAGGACCAAACTGGGAAGGACCTTACATTGTCTCGGGTACCATCCGGCCAGGAACATACCAATTGGAAGATCTGAACGGGCAATCGCTGCCTCATCCGTGGAACGCTGAACATCTCAAGACTTACTATCCTTAATTCAGTGCTCAATGTAAAGACTCTGGACTAAGCAAGATCAAAGCCGAGTCAAATAAAACTAAAGTGTTTTCTTTCATTCATCAACCACATCCGAGTATAAAAAAAAAAAAAAAAAAAAAAAAAAAAAAACATAAGGGGCCCTTGCACATCGTCCACCTTTGGTCGAACGGTCCCGGCATTCTCACAAATGCCGACCTCTTCCCCACCAAAGTGATTTCGCGCTGACGGCATCCAGTTCTCGGTCTAAGGCTCCACCTCGATTTCCAGAGATCAAGGTCGGGAAAAGATTTCTTTATGTCCTTAATACATTCAAGAAATCCGCTTTGAAACAAGCGATCCCTCTCATCCTCGAACTCCTCGGATTCAAGAAATGCTTGGACGGCTTGATCCCTAGCTTTCTCGGCCTCCTGAGCCTTCTCGTTGGCCTGCTGGATAAGCCCCGCCGCCTCACGCTTAGCTCGAGCTAAGTCATCTGCGCAAGAAGCATGGACTGTGAGAACTCGTCGGGTTTCTTCTTCAGCCCTGGAAAGAAGAACCGATACCCGAGTGACTTCAGCTTGCGTTTCTTCAAGGGCCCTCCTGGAGAAAGTCGCCTCTGCTTTCGCGTCTTCAGCCGCTTTTCGGGCGAGGGCCGCCTCCCCTGTCAAAATGCCGGCCCGAGTTTCGGCCTCTTCACGTCGCCTTTCAGCTTCCGACAAAAGGGTCTGCAGCCGATGGGTCGAAGATAACTCCTTGCTGGCCTTAACCAAGCAAGGAGCGAGTTCAAAAAGCACCCTTGCTGCATGTCCAACGGTTTGCGACGAAGGAGCGTTGTAGAGACCGATGAACTCCTTCTCGCTCCCATGAGCTAAGGCCCAGGGAACCATCCCCGACACCACCTTCCGCAATACGGACGGTCCCTCTTGACTCGTCTCCTCCCCTCTCGAGGATGCAGTCCTCGTCTCTTCTTCCCCTCTGGAAGACGCGGCCCTAACCTCCTCCTCCTGTCTCGGAACCTCCGTCGAAATGTGTTCAGATTCGGGTGCCGCCTGAGGTTCCGAGGCCGCGGTCACCGACACTTCCACCCTTTCCTCCGGGTCAGAAATTACAACAACAGGGGGAGCAGAAGAACCCACAGGTTCTTTTTCCTTCCGTACCACTTTCTGTCTCTTCGGCGGCCGGGGCTCTGACAGGAGAACTGATCGTGGAGGAGCCTTCAACTTCGAAACCATCCTGAGAGGAGGACGAGCCCCGGTCGTCTTTGAAGGGGCTGGTTCGGAGGGGGTTGACTCGGAAGGGGCTGCCTCAGGGGGGGCTGGCTCGGGAACAATCCGCAAATGAGGACGAGCTTCAGGCAAGTCTGAAATAAAAGAAAAGAAAGAACTTCAAGTCAGGGAAAATTCAGAAGATACACAAAGGCACATTCTCAATTACCTGTGACAGCCGAGTCTAGACCTGCGAGATGAAGACGCTCCGGCTGTAAAAGCACTTTCCAGGACCTATCTGCCGGATCCAAGCGTCCTCAACTCTTTGATCCGGCCAAGCACTTGAACCGAGCTTTTGCCGCTTCTTGGGGATATCTGTCAGACACAAGCTCGTCAGACTCAGGATATTACAAAAAACAAAGAAAGGCAAGAGAGGAGAGCCAGGTCACCTGCTCTTTGAAACGACCGAGGGACACGAGCCTCGTAGGACCCGGGTTCAGCCGACTCCCAACGGCCACAGGCCCAAAACCAACGCTCTCTCCAATGTTTGTTAGACGTGGGAGGGTCAGTTATTAGGGCCGCCTCGCCCCGCCAAGGGCCGAAGACGTAAAAGCCGGGGTAGTTCGGATTCACGCGCACTTGGTATAGGTGAAGAAATTGTCGACCGTGCAACGGCGGTACATTCCATCTCGGCCCCACGCATCGCACACCCGAGTAAGTTCCTCCACCCATTCGGAACTATTTGCCCAGGTGCAATCCGAATACGAGACAAAACTCCCAGGACAATGGGTTGAAGGGGCGTACATGCCGCATCGCATCGAGACTTGGTAAATCGCGACCGCCCCAGAGGAGGATGATCCGAAGCCCGACTCGGACGAGGGAGGTAAGTGATAACCGGTTCGGGATATGATACTCGATTCGGATTCTGTCTAAATCCGCCTCGCTTAGAACCGAAGGAACCGGCCCGCTCGGTCATCCCCCGATCCTTCTCCTTCGTACTCGACGCGCCGACTTATCGCAGAACCGACTTAGAGGTTCTCTCGGCAATCACTATCTCTTCTTCTTCCTCCTCTTCTTCCTCTTCTTCCTCCATGCCCCTTGGAAAATTGGGCCTTCCCGGACGAGTTATTAAAGAGGATCCACCCCGAGAGGGATTAACTGGAGCGGGCGCTCTGCGTGGAGCTTCGGTGACCCTCTCGAGAGAGAAAAAGGCCATAGCATCAACTGCCATCTCCGTTAATAAAGAAGGCGATTCCGCAACGTTCCAAAAACGTTGCGCTTCGCCTTCCTCTCCGGAGACTCCTTCCTGGGGATTTTGAGAACCCCTAGCCGCCATTATCACTAAGTAAAGAGGAAGGAGAGACTCACCGGAAGGAGGGAGAAAAATGAAAATGGTGAAGAGAGCCGCTGACAGTCAGCAAAGAGGAAGGGAAGGAAAGGAAAGACCGAAGACCGAAAAGAGCTCCGAAAGAAATGAAAAGCGGGAATGGCATTAGTAATTTGAAATGCGGGACCCTTCCCCTTTTATAAGATTGCCACGTGGCGGAGGCAATTAATGCGGAAATGATTCGACGCCTCCGTCGACTCCCCAGCTCGACACGTGGCACGCATCGACTGACGACAATAACGCCCTCGCTACGTGTCAAACCCTCATTGGCGGAATAAGCGAGTTGACGGATGCCGGCGCATGCGTTGTCAGAAACTGAATCGTTTCCTATCAAAGACAGCACAGGATGCATTAAATGTACTTATTGCGTCGGACCAGTTCATGAACCGACTTACAACTTGTTACTCCTGAGTGTCACGTGAGACACACGGAGTAAGGGGGCTTACTGTTGAGGACAAAAATATCGGGTCCAGAGACTCGGATCTGGTGCCTCGGCTTGGAAAGCACTACGTCGGATCCGAGGCAGGGCACGTCGGATCCGAGGCAGGGCACGTCGGATCCAAGGCAGGGTTGAGAACTCTATAAACCGAGACGAAAAGTTACCTCGCCTCGGACGAAGAACCAGTAATCCGAGGATGCATCGGGCCGACCCTCTTAACGGGACTAGCCAAAGAACGGCGCGAAACCGGATTTCGTCCCGAACATTTTGGGATAAGATCCCCGATCCCGAAGCTTGCGGGGTCAGACGAAGATCGCGGACGGATGCCATCCGGTGTCCGCGATCCTAGGAAGAGAATCCTCTTTCGATTGCACAAGATCAGGAGAAGAATCCTCCTACGATAAAACGCTCCAACAGCTATAAAAGGGAAGCTTTCATCATCTAAAAGGTACGCACAAAATTCTCTCCCAGACTCCCTCAATACTGTAAGACCCAGATTCCTAGCCTGACTTTGGCATCGGAGGGTCCCCTGCTCTAGCCAGGGTCTCCTTTGTCTTCTTCTTGTGCAGGTACCCGAAGGTCTAAAGAGGGTTCGACCAGATTTTTGCATCAACATATATATATATATATATATAATAAATTTAAAAAATCATTTGCTTTGAAAACTCTTCTTAGGCCATGATCTAAAAAATGAAGCAGATCCAAATCCCAAATGATCCATGGTATTGGAAATAGTGGTGATTGACCATTCAAAATTTCTCGCTAGGCCACAAAATGTTTGGATCAATATAATATTTCTGTGGTGTTTTCATTCAGGTGTTTGTGATCTTTTCAACAGGTTTGGACGGCAGATAAACATTCCCTTGGAATCCATGAAGTTTTTAATGGTGGGGATTCAATCAAGATTATTTCCCGTGGTATGGTCCACCTAAGATTTGAAGTCATGCTTTAAAATTAGCTATCAAAATGGTTGGACCTGTGGATTTAAGGCACATACGTCATTGTGAACCCATATATCCGGGCCTCACCTAATCCCCTCTATTATTTTATACATGGGCAGTCCATGGCTCTTGATATACATATATAGTAACCAAAAAAGTCGTAAATGAATCATTTAGTAACACAAAAAAGATTTTACAGTACCATTAGAAATCTGTTAAATCTAAAGTTATAATATATATATATATATATATATATATATATATATGGAAAAGGTACTATGCACTCGAGCGTAAAGCGGACGTACGTGAGGTCGAGCTAAAGTGAGCCCCTTCATGATGCTGTTCAAAAACTACCCCCTCAGTCAGATGCACCATACCAGAGGGGGCCCACACGGCTGAAAATCAAGTCAATCCGTGACTTTTGTGGGCCACACCACGTACAAAAGTTGAGAGGGGTCGTGCACCATTGAAACATTCAAAACCATTTGTGGAGACCTTTCAAGAGGTGTTTTGATGATCAACACCGTCCATCATGTGTCCCACTTGGATGTAATTTTAGACCAAGTTTCAGGTGGTATCCACAACTTAGGTGGGGCCCGCCAAGTGCTTTTACATATTTTTACGTGTATACTTATGTTTTCCGATGGTATGGCCCACTTGAGTTACGTGGACGGCTGCTTTTGGGCCCTGTGGACCCACCCTAGGCTCGTGCATCTGGTGGACGGTGTGGATCTTCGAAAGGCATCACGGTGGGGCCCACTTTAGCTCGACCCCACAGACGACCGCTTTACGCTCGAGCGCATAGTACCTTTTCCGACATATATATATATATATATATATATATATATAAGAATAAATATTTTACTATGGCTAAGTAGATTGGCAGTATTAGCCATTGGATAAGGTTCTGTCTCAAACCAGTCCCGTGAGGATTGGCTACTAGCCTACATGTGTCGGGCATGGCACATGCATGCTGGCAAGATTTCATTTGATGGCAGAGGTGGCCCACTCAACTAATTAATCAAACCATTTTCAAACATGCTTTCAATGAAGTCTCGTATGTTGTAACAACTTATCATCCAATTAAATCATGCTCTATAAATTAGGTATGCCGAGCGGACATAAGTAAGGGCATTACTCAATTCAAATCCATCCTACCACATGGTGCATGTAGATTGGAAAACATATGGAGAGCTTACTTGAGTACCTATTTTTGACCTAACAACTTTCAAACATACATTTTATGGAAGCCAATTAATTGGTGTACCATACACTGCCAAACTAGCTGGTGTGGGTGCATGTTGTGGAAAGACGCGCGCACTCGAGCTCCCTGAGTTGTATAAATGGTTTAAAGGAGATCAAAGTTACATGTGCCCAACAATAATGTATTTATTATATCCATGTTGTTCATCCATTTGGAGAGATCATTTTAGATCTTGATCTTAAAAATGAGTCATATCCAAAGCTCAAGTGGACCACACCACAAACAGCAGCGGGACAATGATTCTCACTGTTAAAATATTCATAGGGCCCACTCTAACATTTATTTTCCATCCAATCTATTCACAACGTCACACGGATAGGGATGAAGAGGAAAAACAAATATCAAGTTAATCCAAAAATTTTGGGTAGATGTTTAATCCTTCGCTACTTTTTACAGTGTGGTCCACTTGATATTTGGATGTCTTATTTTTCAGCTCAAGCCTTATGAGCACGGCAAGTGGACGGACAATTTGGATATAACTCATACCTCACGATGGGACCCATGGACTTGGTGATGTCAACACACCAACCGGGTTGGTGGTGTACACTAGCTAATCTGCTTCCCTTTTTATGGGCATCATCTTTTGTAACAGCCTGTCACCCAATCAAATCTTGCCACATTATATATATGCTAGTACTCAGTTTCGGTCTATCACGTGGTTCAGTGGAAGCATTCATAACGACATGACCGTCACGATCCGAAAATCGATACCTTAATACGAAGACTCCGATCCCAAGCTCCCAAGTATAAACCTATCGAAAATGCATGTGGGTAAGTTCCCACATGCCTGTGCAATCCGATTAACATTCACATATGATCAAAATCATAGTAACTTTAAATCAACAGTATCAAAAGTTAAGCAAACGTAACTAAACCTAAAAAATATATGGTTAATAATTAAAATGTACAATTTCAAAAGTGGTGATCGCCCAAAATGAGGATTATATACGTCATAAAGAACATATAACAAAATCAACGTACAGAGCACCCCCAGTCGAGGACTCCAACATGTACATGTACAAAAAATAAAATACATTTAAGTTTCTAATTTCGCCCAACACTCCTAAGATTTCACTGTGAAAGCGCAAGCTGGTCTAAGCCTACTCGCCAGAGGTCTTGATAGCACCTGCATCAATGATATTGTATGGTTGGTGTTTTAAAATATTGTTCCATATGGGAGTGAGTAGCTAATTCAGTGGTTTCATTAGTTATAAGTTATACATGTTATCAACTCAATCAGCTCAGGTAATGATAAAGCAAGTAAACAATCATTTCTTAGCTACTCTTGTTAAATGCACGTATAAAATAACGACTTGATGCATGCCCTCACAATCCAATACTTCCTCATAAGCGGCTTCAACGATTATTTCGCAAATGTCAACACTCCCTCACAAGCAACTCTAACGCCAAATCGCAACAACCTATTTAATGTAATGCAATTGGGGTGAATGTTAGTCGAGTAGTTATTTATCTAGGATACCTCCATTTTATCATAGTTTCAACCAGATCACGAGGCTCGAGACAGCTATAACGGCACCTCACTTTTGTCCATTGATCCATTTTTGGGTTCATCACCCAATCGACAACTCCTTAGCCAATGTGGGGCTAACACTGGTTGGATCGATCATACAGAACCTGGATGACACGGGGTCAATCACTCCATCAACATGGTAAAGGACGACCATAATTGATGTAAGAGTCGTCACACAAGCACAATTGTGTTGCAGTTGTGGCATCCATTCCATTTATGATAGAGTAGGCTCGTAGCCTTCATGATTCCTCATTAGTCACTACGAGGAGGCACGTCACCCTAGCATATGCTGACAACTCGGACACTTTATCCTATACCACCATGTCCGGCTCATAAGTCTTGTGGATCGTACCGCTAATGGTTATAAGTAGATCCATTCAATGGGAATGAGTATCTTAAATTCCATTTATCGTTATTATACATCGTTAACATACATGGTTAGTCAATTATTAGGCAAACTCGATTGACTCAAGGAACTTCGACCTAACTAGCATTGAGCATGCGAGCATCCCATGTAATCTATCTAATGTTGGTCATCCGTGTTCGACTCAGGCCGATCGAATGAGCCTAGGGTAGTCTACCCAAATCGAGTCATCCCTTAATTTAGGTGATTTACCGACTAATCCGACACTATAGGCAATTCTAAACATTACTAGGGTTTACTCATTTATTAGACAATCATAATGTGATTTCATATGAAGCATGATTTCAACGACACAACCACTCGAGCATTTCATCAAACATGTGAGCAACAATAGAACACATCTACTTAGCCATTTCATCAAATATGCGAGAATCAAATATAACAATACATCTTTACTTAGACATTTCATCAAACATGTGAGCATAAACAAGTAATAACACATGTTGCAATCAAATCGAAATGTGGGCATATTAGTAATCAAAAAGCCATCTACAACAACAAATCATTAACTGAGACCCTCAAGGGTCGATAAATGACGGCCTAATAATAATGTTCGTGAAAAGGCCAAGCTATATGTCCTAGAAGGGGGGGTGAATAGGACTATGCCAAAATTAAAATTTAACAACGGAATTTAAATTGAAATACGATAGCCTTATAAACAGATAAATAAAGGACAATGCTTTAAATAAATCAATGAACGGAAATGAAAAGCAATCTTAAATAAATAGCTTGATACTAATGTTGTTCTAAGGACAACCTTTGCACTATAAAAACCAAGGGTTTATGGCAAGACAACCTTACTAGAACAAATTGAATATCAAAACTCAAACAGAAAGGAAATAAAGGAAATAGTAAGAAATAAATTCTAAACTATTACAACATTCTCACTTTGCTTGAAATGTAAATATTACAACATTCACATTTACATATACATTCAACACATCTGAATGATTAAAGATATAGAAATTAAAAGAACATTCAAATCACAAAACACACCGATATATAGTGGTTCGCTTGTGTGTTTACCAACTGTTAAACTGTTGGGGGCTTTGCACAAAATCTTAAGATCTAGCCCTCCAGAACAAACCAGAATTATGGATAATAAAGCAATGAAAACAATCAATGCATCAATCACACACCATACAAGAGATTTTTACGTGGAAAACCCTCAAAGAGGTAAAAACCACGGGACCTCGTCTAGATCAACAATCCACTATGAAGTAGAACGTTACAACCTTCTTCACTTACGCAGGAGTGGATAAACAATAAGAGAAATGGAGAAAACGGAGAAATCTAACCGATTACGAGGACATAGAAGCGCTGAGATATAGATTACACAGTAAATAACCTCCACGAGCAGAACCTTCCTTCTATAAGCTTCCTCTCTCTCTTTCTCCCTCTCTCTCTCACCTTTGATAGCCCTAAACCCTTTAGCAAATCCCTTGTAAAGCTTTAGAAAACCCTCTTGTTGTATCCTAGAAAGCCCTAGGAACTCCTATTTATAGTTTTAGGAAACTCCCCTCCGCATCTCAATTGTGAAAGGACTTGCGACACAAAATCCACGCAAAATTGCGGAACGAATCTGCGTAACCTCGACTGGTCGAACCGAGTCCACGACCGGTCGAGAGCCACCTTCGACCGGTCGAGTACCTCGGTCGACTGGTCGAGCACCCCGGAGAAAAATAGTCTACAGTTGTTGGACTTTGAGTCGTGCCACGAATCGTCTTCCACGATCGGTCGACCACAGCCTTCGACCGGTCGAGCGAGGCTCACGACCGGTCGACGACGGGTCAAAAAACCCATCAGATCTCTCCCTTTTTTACCTAGAAGGGATTCACCTTCTTCAAGCTAGCCAGGTTTCTACAAACCTCAAACTTACCATTGAGCAAAGCCTTGGTCATCATGTCTGACCCATTATCGTCTGTGTAGACATTCTCAAGCTGTAACACCTTTTGTTCCAAAGTATCCCTGATCCAGTGATACCGAATCTCTATGTGCTTCGACTTGTAATGCTGACTTGGATTCTTGCTCAAGTGTATAGCACTCTGACTATCGCAATAGACCACATGATCCTCTTGCTTCAGGCTAAGTTCCTGTAGGAACCTCTGCATTCAAAGCATATCTTTACATGCCTCTGTGACTGCAATGTATTTGGCTTCTGTCGTCGACAATGCTACGACCTTCTTTAGCTTGCTCTGCCAGGAAACCGCTCCCTCTGCAAACGTGAACATGACCCCGATGTAGACTTCCTGGAGTCTATGTCACCTGCCATATCTGCATCTATGTAGCCCTCTAACACAGGTTTACCGTCAACATAGCATAGGCTCAACTTGGATGATCCTCTTAGATACCGCAGTATCTACTTCACCGCTGCCCAATGCTCTTTGCCAAGATTGGCAAGATACCGGCTGACAACACCAACCGCATATACTATATCTGGGCGTGTACATACCATAGCATACATCAAACTTCCTACTGTTGACGCGTAGGGTATCTTCTGTATCTCTTCCACCTCTACCTTCGTCTTGGGACACTGCTTGTCGCTCAATCTTAAGTGACCGTCTAGTGGAGTACTGACCGGCTTCGCTGCATTCATATTGAACCGCTCTAGGACTTTCTCAATATACCGCTCTTGTAATGACAAGAGTCTTTAACCGCTATACATTACGGGTTATCTCCATTCCTAGGATCTGTTTAACCGGGCCCAAGTCTTTCATTGCAAAAAACTTACCCAATTCTTGTTTCAGCCTGTCGATCTTCTTGATGTCTTTTTCCATGATGAGCATGTCATCAACGTATAAGAACAGAACTAAGAAATCACCATCTGAGAACTTGCGCGTGAACACAAAGTGGTTTTTCATAGACTTCTGCGATCTTCCCGGTCGAATTTCGGTAACCTTCGATCCTTAACTGGCATTTGCGCACGACCCTGTGTCACATGTCGTCGACCTAAATTGACTCAAACAGAGACTTATACCCTTATGACCGCACCGTTGCCGCAGTTCCGATGCCGCGTCTCGCGCGCCGATCCGATACCCTGGTCAGAAGATGTGGGTCTGCGTTCGGTGCGAGGAAAACGCCGCACGTGTGAATTCCAAGAGAATCTCTACGACTTGTCACATCAATTAATCCATCAATCAATCTCATCATGTCAAGTACACATCACCTCACACCCTTCTCCAAGCAACCTCTAAAGTCAAAAGTTTCATCCACAACTATGCCTTTCTTACACCAAGCAACCACAAAAGTCAAAAAGTCTCTTACACATCCATCACCCATCTCCCTCTCTCTTTACAACTCTCTCTCTCTCTCATTTTTTTCAAATCACTTTCCCAAGCAAAGAAAAAACCCCACGTCTAAGCATTTCTAACCTCCAAGAGAATTTTGAATGTAGCCCACTTCCTACCCTCTCATCTCCCTTCTAAACCATCAAAACCCCATCTCCTCCGTTGCGATTGAAATTAAGGAGCATCGGAAGCCAAGGGAGCAAGAAGAAGTGGAAGGTGGGTGATCTTGATCCCACATTTGTATTTTTTGTGATTAAAGGGCCGCATGTAGTGAGACCCACCTTGATGTAGGCTTTGTATATAAAAAAAAGGGCCCACAGTGGCGGGGCCCCTCCATCCTCTCATTCTCTCTCTCTCTCTCTCTCCATTGTTTTTTTTTTCTTTTTCTTTATGGGTGTATGATGGCTTGTGGCCCGCTTGATGCAGGACCTTATCCACGCCATCCATTGATGTGGACCCCCACTGTTTTCATGGGTGGTATGTGCCATGGGCAAAACACAAATATCAGGCTAATCCAAAACAAGTGGGCTATGTGGGATCCACCTTGACGAGGCATGCCACCCGTCCGTCAGTGGAGGTGGCTAACAGTGAAGTGTTAATTGACGGTGAGTGTGGACTAACCTAGGTGTGCTAACAGTGGGTGTGCACTGATGTGGGTGGCTAACATGGAGTGTGCACTAACATGTGTGTACTGACAAGGGTGTGGACTGACGGTGGGGTCCATGGGACCCATCCACACCGTCCATCCATTTGGCATGGGCCACACCACCATGCACGTGTGGTGCATCCACCTTCCAAGGACGGTGGGACCCATCTATAGCTCACGTGGTAGACTGAGGGAAAGATACCTCGTTTCAACGTTGGGCCCACCCAGCTCTACGGCTCAAGTGACAGACCGAGTGAAGGATGCCTCGTTTCAACACTTGAGGTCTTGGTATCGATCCTGTGGCGGTGGCTAACATGGAGTATGTGTACTGACATGCTGACGGTGGGGTCCATGGGGCCCATCCACATCGTCCATCCTTTTGGCGTGGGCCACACTACCCTGCATGTATTGTGTCCACCGTCCATCTGACGGTGGGACACACCCCACATGTGGGGCCCTCCTTGATGTAGGTGACCGTCCAGGCCTCCCAAGGGCTTGGACGTTGGATGTAATACATATATTGTTATATTATATGTTATATATATTATATATTGTATATATTATATTATATATATGGCATGTGAGGGTGGGCCCTACGTGGGACCCACCTCTGTCTTTTTTTTAATGCAAGAGTACATCAGGTATATGTATATGCATGTGTACTTTCCAAGCTCTTCCGGCGGTGGGACCTACTCCAGGTGTATGTGCTTCATCCATGTGGTGTGGGCCCCAATGATGTATGAGCTTTGTCTACACCGTCTGTTGTTTGGACGATGGGGCCCACCATGATGCATGTGTTGTATTCAAAACATCCAACCATTTGTAAGATCATTTTGTGGTATGAGGTAAATGGGTGAGTCAGATGTAAAGTTCAAATGGACCCCACCATTTAAACAGTGGACAACGACATCCACCGTTCAAACTTCTAAGGGCAACGGTAATTCCCAATTAAGCTGATATTTGTTTTCACTTTATTTATCTTCATGTTAACTTATGAATAGGTCAGATCTCGAATATACATAAGGGTAGGCCTGACTTGATATACATGAGGCCCATCGGTGCGACCTATTTGATTACATGGAGCCCGTTGGTGCGGCTCATAGAATGCGGCCCATGTGATGTGGCCCGCTTGACAGAAGAAGCTCATTGAGATGTATTCGAGACCCTGGTGCGAGGCCCACCTATTGTGTGTATTCGAGGCCCGATGTGATGTATGTTGGCCCGTACGACGAGGCCTATGTAATATAAATGAGGCCCATCATGATTATACGTGAGGCCATGGGCCCACTATATGTTTGGCCCTATGTAGGCCACTCCTTGGGAGCAATATTGGTTAAATGTCCACATTGAGGGGTAATGATTGTTAGACGTCCTCATTGTGACCTTCCCTTAGGCCTTGTTAGGCCCATTCTCTTCGTAGGTTAACCCAAATAAGTGAGCCTCATTCGCCGTAGATGGATAACTCTATGCTATCGGATTTGATATAACCGCAGCTGAGTGTTGATCTTTATATTATAGTTGATTGGCTGATCATCTATGGACCCCGCTTTGTTTATCTACTAATTATCGGTGCCGATTATCGAGGCCAACACTGATTATCGACCCTGATTATCGGTGTCGATTATCAACCCTGATTACCGGTGCCGATTATCGACGTTGATTACCAAGGCCGATTATCGTGACCGATTGCCGATTTCTGATTGACGTGATCGATTTATTGATTCTGATTATCGATCGATTCTGATTATTGTGAGCGAGTTATCAATTTCGATTGTCGTGGTCGATTGCAGATTTCGATTGACTTGACCGATTGCCGATTAGCGATTGAGGCCGTTTATTATAACTGATTGTCAATTAGTGATCGAGACCGATTATCATGACCAATTCCTGATTTTTGATTGACGTGACCGATTTGCCGATTTCAATTATCGATCGATTCTGATTGTTGTGACTGAGTTGCCGATTTCGATTGTCGTGGCCGACTACTGATTTCGATTAACTTGACTAATTGTCGATTAGCGATCGAGGCCGTTTATCATGACCGATTGCCGATTAGTGATCGAGGCCGATTATCTTGACCGATTACCTATTTTCGATTGACGTGACCGATTCCAATTGTCATGACCAATTTACCAATTTCGATCGTCGTGGCTGATTACCGATTTCGATTGCCAAGGCCGATGGTATCGGCCGATTTCGATTGTCGAGACTGATTCCGAGTGTCGATTCCAATTGTTGAGGTTGATTCCGATTGTCGAGGCCCATTATGATGTATTCGAGGCCCACGGGACATAGCCCATTATGATATATTTTCAGCCCATATGGTGAGGCCCGACTTGATGTATATTAGGCCTGTGGCAGCGACCCACTGCGATCTATATTAGACCTGTGAGATACGACCCACTTGATGTATATGTAGCCATAAGTGAAGCCCATCGCGATGTGTATTAAGCTCTTGAGTGAGGCCCATGGTGTTGTATATTTGGTCATGGTGTGAGGCCATGAGTCCACTGTATGTTAGGCCTTATATGATCCATTCCTTGGGGGTAATGTTGGTTAAATGTCCACATTGTCGAGGTTAATTATCGATACCGATTATGAGTATGTGACCGCATAGCATCATGATACATGTCATACGCATCATCTGCATGTTTGTTATGAGATGTGGTTGACCATTACATATGTCATTAGGCAGGTTGTTATGAGACTCCCTGATAGGCAGAGGTTATCTCACATGAGCGCACGGTATGCGTAGGATAGGTGCATGACTGGATTGTATGACCCATGCATCTTGCATTGTGTGCTGCTATTATAGTACGCCCTAGTGACATCAGGGTCGTAGCCTCCACAGGCATATCGTGAATGGCCAGATGGGACACCGGAAATGTTTGGTTCAAGCATCGGGCTGCCATAGATGGCCCTGGATGAAAATCCCTAAAACCCTCTTGGTACCAGAGGACGCCTCAACGTCGAGACCAAGTGGATATACATGAGCGCCAGAGTGGCAAATACCAGGAGGTCGTGTCTCTCACTGTGCCGTGGTCGGTTGGGAGGGGGTGTGGCCTTACCCGCCCGAGGGGGTAGGCATAGCTAGGCTAAGTTTGACCTGCTCGAGAAATGGGTCCTCTATCAACGAGCCGAGTAAGTATTGGCAGACTACTAGCCAGGCAGATAGTGAGGTCTCTTCCACTTACCCAGCTGTGCGCTTGATGGGGCGGCAGGTGGTGTGTAGTGTACTAGACCCCGGTGATGATCCCAGAGAGTAACCGTACTAATATGTGGACTTATTAAGCAGGAATTGCATATTCATTCATTCATTCACTATTTACTCGGGCTGGTGGTGTGTAACTATTGTTACATGTACCTTCGCATGGCCAAGATTTTGATTAGGCACGCAACTAACCTGAGATCAGGAGTTTACCACATTGAGTCTAACTATCCAAATTTAAGTATGAGACTGGTTTGGATAGAAGTCCCTTGTGGTGGACCCCGTAGCCTGCGATATTACGTACTATCATCCCGACTTCACACTCTAGCATGATCATTTCATTCGCACCACATATTACATTACATCAGCAGTACTTAGTATTTTGGGTTACTATATTTCTATACTTATATGGCCTAGCTGGACGTAGCAGGATTTATATATTGCATTATACCCTCTGCATCTGATATTTAGCTCTCTATGACTCCTCATTTGCATTGCTGATCTGTATTGCGTATTCTGATATTATATGACTCATGGACTTACCAGTATATTTTCGCTTACTCTGATTACTCTGATATCGTATGATTCATGATCTTGTCAATATTTTCGCTTATTCCGATGATGTATGATTTATGGGCTTTATGGTATACTTGATACTTATCTTGTGCATACACTTTCACCACCCTCTAAGCTTTCTATAAGCTTATGCACGATAGATGCGTGCAAGTGGCGTTAGGTTACAGCAGCGTTGAGCTTGGAGTGTGCAGCTGTCTTCTGGAGCTTTGATTTCGATATATGTATTTCCCTTTCCGCATTGTATTCAAATGATTATATTAATGGATATGTGATGACGATGTTGCCTTTATGATTTGGGTATACTTGTGGTTATGCTTCTTTTGAAACAAATGTACGTTGGAAAATTCTTCTTGTAGGATCCTAGGATCGGGACTTGGCGAATGAACGCTGGAAGCCGAGAATGGGGTACTACGGAGGCTGTCGGCACCAAGTTCGGCAATCGGGATTCCTGTGAATCTGATTTTCATGTTTGGGGCGTGACACAAGATGTTTTAATGAGCTTAAAAAATTTTCAAGCTGAGTCCGAGCTAGCTTGAACTCAACTCGACTCGACTCGAAGTAAGACTTGGCCAGAGTTTTTAATAATATAAATAACAGTAACGCCCCGAATTTTGAGGGTTGAGCAAATGTTTAACTCCCAAGTTTTCGAACATTACTTATGCTTTGCGAAAGCTAGTTCCTTGGTTATTTTTATATTAGACAGTTAAACATGTATAGGATTATACTAAACAGTGTATCATACTTCAGAATAAATACGATTAAAGTAGATAATTAAATGGAAACGCGTATAGTATGATTATCTAGAGTATGGGTCCAGCCGGGTCCAATATACAATTCCAAAATATTCAATAAAAAAAATGTGACAATGTGGCATCTAGCTAAGCCTGATTGCTTGACTCTCTCTGTCAAGAAGTGCGCAACCTACATCGGCCCATCCGAAAGCTGAAAGTAAGAGAACTCCTCCTCATCCATGCCCGCCTAGTTCATTGCATCAGCATCGGTGGTCCCTACATCAATATCATCTGGATAGGGAACTTTTGTGGCCCCCTCGGGAAGGTTTTACTGTGGATGTTATTATTCTAACGGTTTCTTGTGGTGTGGCTCACTTAAACTTTGGATATATATCAATATTGGGCTCATGCCCTAAAATAAACTAGTAAAATAAATTGATAGCAATGATAAAACAACATCCCACATGAATGAACTAAACATTTGCTGCTTCTTAACGTTGTTGCATGTCGTATTCTCCCCAAATCAACGTCTAATCACCGGCTCTCTCTTATTATTTTATTAATTTCTTTTAAACCACACGTACGTAGGCATTGATTATTCTCGTCCTTACATGCATTTACTCCATATAATACATAAAAATGGCTTTCCTTTCAATAAAGAAATATAGAAATGGAAAGAAAACAGGGACCTGCTTAGATCCTTCCGACCATCGAAGTCAGCTGATCATGCATGGTTCACCTGACATTCAACAGGAAAAAATATAATAATGATAACAAAGTAAGACTTCTCAGACGGTGATTCCCACATATGGATGACTGACTAAGATATCAAAGGCATGTGCCTGGTGGCATTGGCAGTGGATTAGGTGCGACCCTTTCCATGGGGCCATCTTGACGTATTTATTCTATATCTACACCCTATATCTACACCGTCCATCCGTATTTCCAGATCATCTAAACATATGAGCCTAAAAGTGATATAGATCAAAATATCAGGTAGACCATAGCATAAAAAATAATGGTGATTGAACATTAAAAATTTCTTAAGACCTTATTAATAGGTTGGATGGCAAATACACATTACAAAAACATCGTGGTGGGCCCAAGGAATTTTTTAGTGGTGGGGCATTTAATCACTACTGTTTCTTATACTATGGTCCACCTGAGATTTGGATCTGCTTCATTTTAGGGCATGATCTGGGAGAATGGATGGACGGCATGTATATAACATACATACATCAAAGTGGGCCCATGATAAGGGCCTCATTGTCTTGGGTGAGGCTGGGACTCCACCTAAGTGGCTCCCCAAGACAAGGAATTAGACAAGCTGCATAGCTGGCCATGTGTACGGTGGGGCCGACCAAGAACCGGTTCATGGGGGGAGCGGATTTGGATGTACCCGGACCACCAAGGTGGGTGGAACCCTGGACTGTGGGTCTCAGAGTGATATAAGTGATATATGTGCTTTAAATCCACACCGTCCAACCATTTTGAAAGCTCATTTTAGGGCATGATACCAAAAATGAAGCTGACTCAAATCTTAGGTGGACCACCCCACAGGAAAGAGTTGTGTTTGAATCTCTATCATTAAAAGCTTCATGGATTCTACCGGAATGTTTATTTGTCATCAAACCTGTTGATAAGGTCACAAACACCTGGATGAAGGACCACGCAAGTATTAACAAGATCCAAAGCTTTTGTGGCCCATGATAAGTTTTTGATGGTCAATCAACATTGTTTCCTGTTCTATGGTCCAGATGGTGGGATTTGGAACTGCTACATTTTCTGGATCCGCCCGGGTGGGAGGGGCCCACTGTGAGGTACGTGACTACATCCACACCATCCATAAAGTTCATTTTAAGGCATGATTTGAAAATAAAAGTAGTTCCAAATCTCAGATGTACCATAGTACAGGAAACAGTTATGACTTACCATTAAACACTTTTTGTGGACAACAAAAGCTTTGAATCAAGGTGATATTTGTGTGGTCTCTTCATTTAGATGTTTGTGATCTTATCAATAGGTTGGATGGAAAATAAATGATCTGGTGGAATCCATGAAGTTGTTACTGGTGGGAGAGGATTCAATCACAACTGTTTCCTGTGGTGTGGTCCACCTAAGATTTGAGTTAGCCTCATTTTTTTAATTTATGCACTAAAATAAGCTTTTAAAGTAGTTGGACGGTGTTGATTTAAGACAAATGCATCACTATGAGCCTCACAGTCAGGGGTCCCACCCGCCTCAATCTATCCAGGCCTCACCAAAAATGGATGGTCCAAACTCAAAAGTGGAAAAGAGGATGCGTATGATGGGAACAGATTAGGTGCCGCCCAGGCGTCCCCCAACACCAGGTGGCCTTAGCTGTGGGGCCTACCTTGATGTATTTGTAATATATCCACTGTCTGTTTTTTCATATCAATTTAATGGCATAAGACTAAAAATAAAGTAGATTCAAATCTCAAGTGTACCACAATACAGGAAACAGTGGAGATTGATCTTTAAAAACTTCTTATAGGCCACAAAGGTTTTAGATCAAGCTGGTATTTGTGACCTTATCAACAGGTTGGATGGATGGCAAATAAACATTGCTGTGGGTACAAAGAAGTTTTCAATGGTGAGCGTTCAATTAGCATTTGGAGAGACCAAATCTGTAGTGGACCCCGCCACAGAAAACAGTGGAGAGAGTGATGCTCACGCTTACCGTTGAAACTTTTATAAGGTCCACCGTGATGTTTATTTGAGATCCAACCTTTTCATAATTTAACACAGACATTAAATAAGGGAAAACAAAAATATCAGATTGATCAAAAAAATTTGTGACCCTTAGAAATTTTTAATGGTGGCGTGACTTTCTCCACTGTTTTCTGCCGTGGGGTCCACTATATATTTGGATTAGGCTCATTCTTTGGCTCATGCCTTAAAACGGTCTCTTCAAATGGAAGGACGGTATGGATACAAAACATACATCATAGTGGGACCACGTAACTTGGTGACGTCACTTCATTGGCGAGTCTCCCTACTCAACCTGTCAGTATCTAATCCGCGTCCCACCGAGGTGGGGGGACCCCTGACTGTGGGTCCCACTTTTATGTATGTGACTACATCCATGCCATCCATCTGTATTTAAAGCTTATTTTAGAGCATCATAGGAAAAAAGAAGTAGATCCAAATCTCAGGTGGACCATAAGACAGGAAACAATGGTAGTCGACAATTAAAAACTTCCTATGGGCCCTGAAAGTCATGGATCAAGGTGATATTTGTCTGGTCCCTTCGTCCAAATTTTTGTGACTTTATCAACAAGTTAGATGGCAAATAAATATTTTGGGTGGTCCCCATGAATTTTTAATGATGGGAATTAAATTATTATTGTTTCCGGTGGTATGGTTCACATAAGATTTGGATCTGCTTCATTTTTATGTTCATGAGTAAAATGAGCTTTTAAGATGGTTGGATGGTGTGGATTTAAGGCACATACATCACTTAGAGCCCACAGTTAGGGTCCCACCAACCTGGGTTGATCTGAGTCTCACCTAATACCTCCCCATTTGTAGTATGTGTTTTATCAAGGGATGTCAACATGCGAATTCACAGAGAGTGCGTTCAGATATACATTCGTACTCAATGAGAGAGTGGTTGTTTGTTAGTTAAAAGAGATTGTGGTTTTTTTTTTTTTTTTTTTTTTTTTTTACACATGCACACACACCACCACACACTCACGCGCCATGGTGGGATTTCACCACCTATGGGTACTCGAACCCTCAACCAATGTTGAAACTTCCCAGAGTCTACCACTGGAGTAAGAGAGAGAGTAGTTTTTTAAGGATGATACTCGTGCAGAGTGTGTAGATGATGCACAGGCACTTAAAAATAGCATGCGTGGAAAACAAGCAGTTCAAATTAAACGGTCCAAATATGATGTTTCGGATTAGGTGCAGCAGAAGAAAACAAGACGTGGACATGTCTCTTACACACGTGTCGGCTAGCAGTGGTTAGTTGTTACATACTGCTCATGACACCATTGAAAAAATAAATCTTAAAAGGGAATGAGCAGGGTGGGCCTAGTCATCATTTTGATCGAACGGTGAGAGTGGCCCACACAGGGAAACTGACGTACAATGTTCTCATCAAGGGTGCATGTGAACTTTCACGTACAATGCTCTGTTTCCACCCACCTGTCATTTATTTATTAAATCCGAGCCGTTGAAAACGTGGGACACACAATAAAAATCATCTGGGATGAAAATAAAGGTGGCCCATTTTTTAAATGGGCTTCAAGTTCGAAATCAATGGACATCCGATGATACGAACCAATGGAAATTCAGGCCCATCGAAATGACTGACCAATCAGATTTTCTCCCTGATTGGTATTCATGGTACGGATTGTATTTTCTACACATTTTTCATGTTTTTATAACAATAAATAGGTGTATGTAAATGCTGGCGTACACACGTTGTATGTGGACATCTCTTCCTTTTCTTTTTAAACCGAAGACTGTGAGGCTGATAGTTTACTACGTCTACGGATGGGGCGGCTAGTCATCCGTAGTCCGTAGACGTGGTATACTGTACCATCCCGCAATCTGGACCGTCCAAATCCTGGGTCCTATTTTCATCTGATCATGACCTAAAATTCACGGTCATTAAATATCCTACCATCCAATTGATGGCTACGAAATGGACGGTCGAAGCTAAAGCAGTCAACAGCCCGGATTCAACTTGCACAATTAGATTGTTAAGATCAGCTGATGAGCATGATATGAGACTGTGCTCCACCTAAATGGGGCCCACTGTTTTAGTAGCGTAAACTATTGATGCCACGTGTAAATTGGACCAGTCACTGCTGTTTTAAATAGTGGTGAACTATCACACAGACTTTCAACATTTTAATTAAAAGTCGGGATCTTCTGGTCAACAGGGAATTCCGGTTACCCTGTGGAAACGGATTGGCTACTCCCCCTAACACCAGCCCCGGATCTGGTGGTCGGTGCTCTGTGGGCCCCACCATGATGTATGTGTTTCATCCATTCCGTTCATCTATTTTTAAATATCATTTTATGTTTTTATTCAAAAAAAGGGAGGGATATAAATCTCAAGTGGATCACACCACAGGAAAAAAAAATAGTGATTGGATATCAATCATTTAAATCCTCCTAAGGCCCGATGTACTGTTTATTTGACATCCAATCCGTTGATTAGGTCATAAAAACCCAGATGAAGGGATAAAACAAAGATCAACTTGATCCAATACTTTTATGGCCCCCAGGAAGTTTTTAACGGTCGAATTTCATTAAACACTGTTTCCTGTAATGTGGTCTACTTGAGACTGGGATATACCTCATTTTTTTTTTAATACCATAATTTGATCTACAAAAATAGATGGACGGAATGGATGAAACACATACATCATGGTGGGCCCACAGAGCACCGACCACCAGCTCCGGGGCTGGTGTCAGGGGGAGTAGCCAATCCGTTTCCGTTGTAAGTCAGTCCGGACCGTCCAGTCACTGATGGAGAAAAAACTAGAAAAAATTTAAAAGATAATTCAATTTTAACCATCTGATTCTTCCCTTGAAATGTGGAGCACTGGCTGTTTTCTTATAACTATACAATCGATAGCCATCAATTGAATGGTTAGGATATCTTGATGAATCTGATTGTAGAGATGAGATCAATGCACAGTGTCTCCCATGGTTTCGTGAATGTCACGTGCGAAGACGATGAGTAACCATCATCTTTAAGATGGTGGTGAACTGCCAGCGGAATACAGGATGTTGACATGACGCTACTTGCTTTGTCCTCTGGAAAGGCGAATATAATTAACGAGTCCGGATAAAATATCTGGCCAACAGGGTAAGGAAACGGATTGGCTACTCCCCCTGACACCAGCCCCGGAGCCGGTGGTCGGTGCTCTGTGGGCCCACCATGATGTATGTGTTTCATCCATTCCGTCCATCTATTTTTGTAGATCAAATTATGGTATTAAAAAAAAAATGAGGTATATCCCAGTCTCAAGTAGACCACATTACAGGAAACAGTGTTTAATGAAATTCGACCGTTAAAAACTTTTTGGGGGCCATAAAAGTATTGGATCAAGTTGATCTTTGTTTTATCCCTTAATCTGGGTTTTTATGACCTAATCAACGGATTGGATGTCAAATAAACAGTACATCGGGCCTTAGGAGGATTTAAATGATTGATATCCAATCACTATTTTTTTTCCTGTGGTGTGATCCACTTGAGATTTATATCCCTCCCTTTTTTTGAATAAAAACATAAAATGATATTTAAAAATGGATGAACGGAATGGATGAAACACATACATCATGGTGGGGCCCACAGAGCACAGAGCACCGACCACCAGCTCCGGGGCTGGTGTTAGGGGGAGTAGCCAATCCGTTTCCCTTACAACTATGCCACGTGTCCGGTTTCAGAGTCACCACCGTTTTCAGAATTTTGGTGAACTAAGATTCATTAGAATCCCACCTGACTTTATTCTATTTTATTTAATACATTGCTTTAATAATGGAAAGATGATGCAATCACATGCATCGTTACACCTATATCCGACCGGTGCCACGTATCACATTTTGTAAAGTATCCGACCCGTGAAGAAGGTGGGCCATACCTTCATGATGACATGATATAAAAATCAGGACGGTCCAATTTTTTCTTATATATAGTGGGCCCATCGCTATAAAAATCATTACATTAGCCGTCCATAGATTTTTTTACTTTTGGACTTATTCAATTGGTGAATCAGGCTGATTTTCACGTGGGACGAACATCATGATTTGTCTCACCTTGTTAACGGATAGGATCGAATATCCTATACGTGAGCGGGGAAAAGATAGCTGCAGTACAGCCGCTGCATATGATCATTTCTCTTAACAACGGAAAATGATCCGGTGTCAATCTCTGTGGGCCCCACCATGATTCGTGTCAGATATCCACTCCGTGCATCGAGTGAGGCTCCTCAAACTAACCAAGCCAACCATATAGAGGCTGATCAAAGGCTCGCGTGGGTCACACATGAGGGAACCACGTGAAACCATGCATGAAATATATAAATCCACATTGTGTGGTCGACTGGATTCTTGGAATGACCCATATTTTTAGTTGTACCTTCGTTCTCATGGGAAGAATCTGATGAATGGATCGGATGGCATACTCATATGACGGTGGGCCTTACAAGTAATCTAGAGAGTTGTATTGGTTTTGATTCCCCTTCCAACCGTTCCCTGTTACATGGCCAAGATCAAGATTATTTTTGGCCATTGGTTTAACATAGAAAAGCACACCTGATGGACGGAAGGGATATCGTGCACTGATTACAGTGAGCCACTACCATTGAGTAATTCTTCTTCAATGACTATTACCAATACATTTTCAAATGCAGGAAATCTGAGCTGGTCTGACCAAGTCAGATATAAGGGCTAGTAACTCAGATACATGGTGGACGCGGATTGCGTCCTACCCCGGCTCTGTGGGGCCCACCGCGATGTAAGTGTTTTATCCGCTGCTCATCGCTTTTCTCATATCATTTTAAGGTAAGCATGTCTACAGCTCCGGTGGACCACACCAAAGGAAGCTGTAGTGATAGTGACAACCACCGTTGAAACCTTTCTAAAGGCCACCTTGATGTTTTTTCACGGTCCAAACCATTAATAAGGTCATTTAGACGTGGATGAAGTGAAAACACAAATATCAGCTTGATCCGAAATTTCCCCATCTCCCAGAAGTTTTTAATGGTGGAAGTTCAATGCCCACCTTGTGGTCCTCTTAATCCCTCGACCTGCCTTATTTTTTGGCTCATACCTGCCGCGAAGAAGACGAGATCTTTGCAGCCAGGTGGCTGGTGGTCTGTGCTCTGTGAGCCCACCATGATGTATGTATTTGATCCATGCTGTTCATCCATTTTTACTGATCATTTTAGGTCTTGATATAAAAAATGAGGGAGAGAGAGAGAGAGAGATAAATCTCTGGTGGACCACACCACAGGAAAACAATAGCGATTGGATATCCACCATTAAAATACTCCTACGGCCCAATGCACTGTTTATTTGACATCCAATCTGTTGATTAGGTCATACAGACCTATATGAAGGGTTAAAAAAAATAAAAAGCTTGATCCAAAACTTTTATGGCCCTAAAAAGTTTTTAATGGTCGACGTTCAATCAACACTGTTTACTTTAATGTGGTCCATTTGAGATTGGGATGTACCTCATTTTTGGTCTCATGTTATTAAATGATCTAGAAAAATATATGGATGGCATGGATGACACACATACATCATGGTGGGGCCCACAAAGCACCGACCACCAGCCATTGGCTGATGGTGGCAGGGGAGTTGCCAATCCGTTTTCGAATAATCAGGGAAACTATATCTACAAATGACATGTGTCAACAGATAGAAAATCAAAAAACATACCGCTGAGAAGCCATTAATTAACTTCATAAAAGCCTAAACAGTGAGAGAGTGTGATCATTTATACGCAAAGGCACAAGAAAAATGTGCATAAATGTATGATTAACCAAAGTGATGATTAATAATGATATATGATTGAACATAATTAATTACACATGTTTAGAAATAGGTTAATTGCGCTAAGATCATGAAAAGTCATCTCAAGATAGGAATATAACTAACTATAATTGCTAAATAATTGCAATTACATGAAATTGTTAATAAATTGTCTTGGTTTAGAAGTATAATCGGTCACGTCTGCTAATTGGCTGATTAATCTAGAAAAAATCATGATAGTTGATTTTGAATAAAATTCTCTCACTATTGTCGTACATTTTTATAAATTCAGTAGATCAGCTCAAGGCCTACACCACTCTAACAAAACATGTACACTATTCTTTCGGTGCTATGCCGCTTATTCTTCATCCACTATGAATACTTATCATAGCTTGTATTCAATCTCCTCCATCATTAGCCAAAAGTCATGCTGTAAACTATTTTGAACTGGGTAGATTGAAATTAGTTATAAGTTGTCATCCTATGTCACGTGGCTATGCCATTAGACCTCTAGGCAAATCCCTATGTTTTGAACAAATGACCACTAGGGTCATCTTACTACATGATTAAGAATTTCATCAACCATTTCACTACAAAGTTTGAATCAAGTAACAAATAAGCTATCGTTTAACCACGATCGTATCACCACAAAGCCTAGTCGAGAGATGAGTAGGTGGTTAAATCACGACAACCTTGTCCACGGAGCGAGGCTCCAAGTAATGAGTGAATAGTCATTCCTACGACTTTCTTACCATGAGTGAAAACCTGAAATGACAAACAAGTTGTCACCTTATTGACTTTCTTGTTATGAAGTAGTGGAGTAACGAATATTCAATCATTTAACCACAATCGGCTCATCTACGAAGCTCGGTCGTACAAGGTAACGAACATATTAGTATTTCTAGCGACTTTTTAGCCACGAAGCTCAATTGTATGATGAATGGATTGTTGAAAATCTACCTATAATCGACCAACTTGTCACAAAACTTAGCCTCGTATAACAAATAAGCAATCACCCCAACGATTGTCTTGATATGAAGTCAAATGTGCAACAAACAGAATCACTTTTTCACGAAGCCACGATCATCTCACATAAAGATGTAAGAATTATATATGGCGAGCCTTATTAATCAACGGTTTGGATAGTCCTAAGGGTCGGATAATGTGATCGGATATACTAGTGGGCCCCACTAAGTTGTGATGCATTCAGAAATTCATGTAAGGGGTGGAGTGCTACAACTGTGATACACACACAGTATTTTAGAAAAACTAGGATTGTCAAATTTGTGTGGAACCATAGGGAGATGAGTTTTGATAGGTTTCAAACTCCTTTGCCCTCTGCATTATAAAACAGGGTTGGGTCCCCTATCCAACATCATCAACAGAAGTTAGAGTCCCATCGCGACTTCTCTGAAAGTATAAGGAGAGGAAGACCTTAGCAATCCTATCTACAACAATGGCGTCTCAATTAGGTACATCATATATTCAGATTTCATGATTTCCACGTCCAATGGACAACTTAGTGCTTGCTATTCCGCATTAAGAAAATTTAACAAAGGAATCTTAGCCACGTGACTAGGGGAATGTCATCTCCAATGACTATCTTATCACGAAGCCATTTAAACAGATAATCCATCTTTCATACCTGATGATTTCTTACCGATGAAGCCCGGTATTCTATCAAGTAGCAAACATATTTGTAACGCCCTGGAAATCGGGGGTCGTGTATACACTCAACTCCCGAGTTCCCAGGGTCACTTATGACCGATTCTCATTAATATGCGATTAATCCAGTCAATGCCAGCCTGAAATTCTTGAAACATGAAGCACAATCACACAAGTCTACTGAAATGAAAGAAATCATATATATATATATATATATATATACATGTCCAAAAGAATAAAGGGGTCGCACATGCCGTCACCCAACAAAATCGCAAAAGAATTGTATGTCCCAAAAAAAGGCTGAGTCTACAACTCAGCGATCCAAATGTCACTCATCAAGCCGATAGAGAGCCGCCTATCAACTGAAAGTAGGACGTACCATCCTCCTCGCCTAAGCTCATGGATGATAGGCTCCTCGTATCTCATCACCTGCGATATTCTACAGAGAGTCCGGTTTGTTTTAAAACACCGTCCCAGAGTGGGAGCGAGTGATCAACTCATTGGTGTTATTAGTCTCAAGTTATAACGGCATCAATTATAATATGAACTTAATGAAAAGCTGTCAATCATCAACACCTAGTAACACTTATTAAAATGCATGCATGCGGGATGATATGATGTATACCCTCGCCACAACGCACCCTCGAACGACTTCATCAAACGATCGCGTATGACCACACTCTCTCAGAGCGACTTCGACTTCCGAGTCGCCACCCTAACTAATGCGATGCAATGCGATCGTGTTAGCCGAGTTATTAGTTAAGTCCATTCATCCAGCAGGTTGGGGAATATGGTATACCCCACATATCAATGCCCTAAACTAGTTGCGAGGCCACGACCTCCCAACGCATGAGGCCAAGACCCCGACTTCAAGCACATGAGGAGTGCCGAGAGAAAGGGATCACTCACGGTCACTATGGGGAGGCGCGACACCCCATTTTTCCGACAGGCGGACCATTTTTCCATTCTACTATACCATCCACGCAGGTATCGTGGACCGCCCAGCAATCGGTATTGGTGGGTCACTTATGGTTGTAGGGTGTTCCAGGTTTCATACATGTGTGAGCAAACGAGGTTAACAAATAAGGTTGTTCAAATAGTAGACTGGACCACATGAGTTCAGGCAAGCACGTGGCGGAACAACATCAGGTACAAGCGACCCATGTAGTCCAACTACTGTCGTCCACACGCACTCCCCCAAATCCATGGGTTTAGCCTCAAGACGGTCCTACTAACGGGACCGCCTTCGCTCTCCTCGTATTCCTGACCAACTCAAGGGTTGGATGGTGATTCATAACATGCCAAGTATACAAGTTATTAACTAACATATCAATACCATGTTCTCATGCATCTCAACCATACAAACGAATACTCTTACTAAGCAAGCAAACATTATCAAGAAACAAGGTGCGTATGAGTGTGTGGGTTTGTGAGGAAGTTAAGCACTTCTTTCATCTTAAGAAATCATGAGCACAAGGGTAATAAATCATACACACAATGAAGCACCACATATAAGGGAAAATAATCAAGCAAACATGAGCATACTATCATCCATACATAATATCATGCGAGAGGCAAGATCAACACCAAATTTGAGAGCTAAGTATGCACATCTATACAATTCCAACAAACATATAATTCCTAGGGTTTCTCTAGAATTTCGAATATAACATCCAAGCAAACAAAATCATTAAGCTTGTACTAAAATTGGTGTTAGGCCACTTAAGAACAATAGTCCACACCTTCAGATCGTTGTGGGCTTGGAAAATGACCTAGGAATGAGGGCTTTGGGGTCGATCGGTCGGAATCCCTAAAACAAACTCTTGCATGTGAGAAATTCAAGTCAATCTCTTCTCAATACATGAATTTCAAGAAGAATGGGTGAAGAATCTTACCTAGACGACTAATGGACGATTGTTGTGGTAGTGATGGAGAGTTTCTCCTTTGAGGAGAGGTAGGGAGTTGAAAGGTTTGATTTCATTGGGCCACACCTCGATCTAGGGTCCACCCAAGCTCTTTATTCACTCTCCCTTTCTTCTCTCTTTACTCTCTTGCTCTCTCTTTACTCCCTTAACAATGGTAGTTGTGGTGAGAATTATGAGATAGGGGGTTAGGGCTTTATTTTTTAGAGTTGGGCCCTTTGGCCCCAAGCTTCCACAAATTTCTAAAATAGACCACTAGGACTCCCTATTGGTGTTGTGGTGGCCCTAACACCCCTCTGGCCACCAAACTTGGTGTGTAGGTACCTTATGGCCCGGTGATGGGCCATATAAAATCTGGGAACAAACGGATGAACGGATATGGGGCTTGAGTGAACGGTTCCGATCTTTAAATGGCCATGTGGGGTTCATTCCGATGATTGGAGCGGTTCTGGTGGCCCCCTAGCCATGAAACTTATAGGTATTTCATGGCCCGATGAAGGGCCTTACAAAATTTAAGAGCGATCGAATCTGAGGTTTGATCGTGTGGGTCTAGTTTGTGATCAACGGTCACCGTTCCACGATCGGGTCCCAAATTTGGTGGACGAGTGTAGAAAAATACATTAAACCTTCACCGTAAATTTGGAAGAAATCCGACAGCTAGAAAGCCTGGTATCTAGGTTTTATTTGCAACTGCCAGATTCCAATTCCAGCATTGATGGGGTGCATTTGGCAAGTGCCAGATTCTAATTCTGGGTGTCCATTGGGTCCGTGGTCTGCGATGGACTACAAGCCCAATGAGATCTTCAGTTCCCTAAATTTTTAGATTTTTCTAACCCTCCTCCTAGCTATTCCGCATTACACGGCCGTTGTTAAGTATAAAGATCACTTAGTTGCCCGCATTTGGGATCATGACCATCTCTCTAATGGACTAAATCTTTAATTAACTCATGAAGCCATCACCACGAGTAATCGCAAACTTTCGATCCCGCGATGAATCTTCTCACGCGATGCCTTAAGACATTCGATCAAGTAGCGAGACGTTATAATATTATTGTTACTTATTATTAATTTTCTTCTAATTTCTTTTTACAATTCACCTATCAATTATAATTATATTTACATTATTAAAATCATTAGCTTCAATCGCATCTTTAAAGCAATATTTTGTTATTATTGAACCGTGTAAGTTAATTATCACCCAATTAATTAAAAGTATTTTCTTAGTAAGAAAAAAGAATTCATTAAATAACAAACTTTTTTATCAATTGCTTGATTTTTCATAATCAATGGCTAAATACACTATTGATTTAAGCATATACAATCTCGATCAATCTATTTCTATTTGAGCACTTAGAGCTCACCATGCGTTCCGTTGGACTCTGCTGGCATTTGGGTCCAGCACATCTCGTTTGACTTAAACCGGCATTTACATCGCTCATGTCAGTCTAGATTTTGAAATTATGATTTTTAGGCTCGAGCCTGGACATTAACACCCCTACTCACACTCAATACATACCCATCATAAGAAAAAATCCAACTTAAGCCAAACACATCCTACGTGGAAGAAAGACCACCCTTGAAAATGAACAAACGGTCAACAATGAGATTCACCGTATAACTTTTGCCCACCTCGTGATTAAATAAGCTTATTTCATTTTAAATGTTTTTCATTGGGTACAAACGGGTCTTCGTCACCCGTCCACATCATAATAGAAAACAAGTCAAAAACGGCACGTTTGGGTGTCCGCATATCTCAATGTAGAGAGGACGTGTAACCGTTATATCACGGTCGAGATAAGGACGAGTACGTAGCAGGTACATCTTGACTAACTGCATACGTGGCACGCTTGAATATTGTGGATTTCAGGCAAGTGTTGATAGGTTGTACCCATTGCATATATGGTCCTTAATCCCAACCATCCAGATAGTGGGTCCTTCAGTGAATAGGTAGTTAAAAAGGATGTCATTCATTGAGTTATCCTGACCATTTGTTGGATGGACCTCATCAGGTAAGAAATAGAATCATGACTGTTCTTTTTACAACCGTCCATCTACAGTCAAGGATTGTATGGTTGGGATGATTATGTAAAAGTGATTCTTAATTTTGGGTTCTTTACCCAAACCATGAGATGGACGGTTTGGATTGATTCCCAAGTGTTCCTAAATGTAGAGTTGATCGGTGCATGGGCATGATCCACTATACTCCGTCAGAGCATCATGTGATTCTTTCAGGAGTTTTTAATGCAAACGCGGCAGTCCCAAGCGCTTGAAGAAAAAGGGTATATCGACGAATTAGTCATCTGGTCTTCCATAATTTAAGTAATTAGCAGCCTTTTAAATATTCATTTTTTATTTTTTTACTTCTAACTGTAGCCCTCAATTTCGGACGAAAATACCCCTGCATATGTTCACAGGGCCAATACAAGGTTGTAGGGCTGTCATTTCTCAGGACCACATACTTCACACAGTTTAAACCTTCATTGGGTCCACCATACTGGCCATCTGTGCCGTTGATATTGTCGCACGTGTATGGATGAGAAGAATATATAAATTTTGCCCCATCAAAAAGGTTCATGTGCCCACATAAGCTAGCAGTCCAAACTTGAATATTCACTGTTTCATGAGGTGTGGTCCACCTTGAGTTAGATCATGCTAAGGTTTTTAGGTCATGCCCTAACATTATAACATAAATCAGATGGACAACGTAAATTGGAATAGGATCTTACGGTGAATCCAACAGATGGTGACCAAAAGCACTGAAAAGAGGCCCCACCCCATAAAATACGTTCAATGTAGTGGACCGAGGGTTGGTTTCAACGGTGGACATTTTATTAGCTGGGGATTAAACGCCTACCGTTGAAGCATTTATTGGCTACGATATGTTTATGATAAATTCATCTGTCCTTCTGTTTTTCCAGCTAATTTTATGTAGTGGGACCCAAAAAAAAAAAAAAAAAAAAAAAAAACAATACAAGATCCAGTGGGCCAAACGACAAAAAATGGTGTGGAATGAACGCCCACCATTGAAAATCTATCCAGGGGTCATGATGGGGCCCACTTCGAGCTTTTGATCTGCTTTTCATTTTTCGGCCGGTACATGAAATGAGCTGACAAAACAGATGAATGGAGTAGATTTCACAGAAACAACAAGGTCGGCCCCATGTACGGTCGAGCGTCAGGGTAACACCCCATGAGTCCACTGACAAGTGCAGTCAGGTAAGGGCAGAATTGTCAATACAAAAATACAATATCCCAGTAGTACTGATATAGGTAACTAACCGCTGGTGGTTTAACGATGAAGGTGAAAACAGTAGGCCAGCTTCCAGAAAAAGCTTTAAAAGCAGCTTCCAGAAATAGCATAAGAGCAGGAGGTTTTTGGCCTACAGCCAAAAAGACAGTCGGCTAAAGAAATTAAAAAAAAAATCCTTTTAAAATTCAGGACGAGGCCCACCCGGCCGTTGACAGCTTGAAGAGAATTGGCTGGTGTACCACACACTAGCTACATAGCTAATATAGGTACGTGTCATGTGAAGACGAGCACTGACGCTTCTCGAGCGCCGAGTTATTTTAACGGTTCAAAGGCGATCAAAGTTACATGCCCTACGATAATGTATTTATTATATCTACACCGTTTATCTATTTTTAGAGATCATTTTAGAACTGTAGACACTGAAAAATTGGGTGTCCACATTGTTTGGTAAGAAGTGGTGTTTGTGTTAGTGATTGTGTTGGGGGTGATTAAGCTGATTTGTGATTGTTGGAGTCGCCACTAGCCAAAATTACTCAGAATCCCGCGGTTGATTAGAACCCACGGAATGCATAAAGTTGGAGAAATCCGAAGACTCTCCCACCTTAGATTGACTCCTGGTTTATGACCTGGAATTCCGGGTAAGGGACCTCGGTTACAAAGAGGGAAGGTGTTAGGCACCCTCTCTGCCCGTACAGGTGTACGGTCTCAACTTAGTGTGGTAAAATAATTTCAAGGATGATGATGATGCTATAATCATGATAGGACTAGTCACATGTGGATTTCGATGTAGCAAGATCCGAGATTTCAACAGTCCACGAGCATACGTCCATCAATGTGTTTAGAAGGCGGATGTGAGGATGCTTACGCAAAGAGGTAAGAAAAGTGGACTAGATCACTAGGAATTTCGATGTAACAGATCCGATGAACCGTAATCACAGAGCATACATCCACTAGAGATCTGAGAAGCGGGGGTTTGAGAAGAGAGTAGATGTCACATGATGAATGCTTGTATGTAAATGGATCTTTGACTTGATTCTTGAATAGCAGGATGTAGATTGAACCATGATCATTTTGGGCTAGGCTGTCGGCTAGGCTGGAAGGGTTGAGATGAAGGCTAGAGGTGGTGAAAATTTGGGCTTGAAAGCTTGGGAGCCCCTTCCTTTTCCTCACTCTCTTCCTCACTCACTCTTTCTTATTCACTCTCTCTTTCACTCTCTCCCTCCCTTGGTGGTCTCCTTAAAATGAAGGAGGAGAGGGCTATTTATAGCCCTCTCCAATGGTATTGTGGTAATTTTAGGCTTTGGGAGGGGTAAATGCTGATGTGGCAATAGGTGATTGGTTGGAGAGAGAGAGACGCCACATGGCGCGTTCTCATTGGCTAAAAGGGCTGGTAAAACGGTAAATAGTGAGAATGAGGAGGGTAAATGTATGGGAGAGTTGACTTTGGACGCCAGACAATGTCCCCTCGTCAGACAAAGACGCGCAAAGATCCAATCATCGGTAATCCGACCACCGCCGGCGGTAATACCACCGCCCGGACTGGCCGAGTCCGAAACTCGTGTGGTTGACTCAGTGCTCGCTTTTGAGAGAAAGTGGTAGTTTGACTACCTCCGGCGGTAGTCAAACTACCGCTTCGGTATAGCTTCCTTCGAGATTCATCCGATGGGTCTTTTTTTTGGGTCCTTAGAGCGAAACAAAGTCCGTTTTAGATATTTTGCTCAAAATGGCTTGAAATTGGCTCGATCGTTGCCCAAGAATGATTCGAGAAATAGATCGGTTTTGGACATGGTCTGGATTGAATAATGGTTCAGGTTAGAGTTAGGGACATGATCATGGTTCTCGAATTGTCTTAACAAAATCAAGATATTAGCCTGGGTGGGGTGTCTATAAGAACATTATTCAAAAAATAATCATATCCAAAAATCATCTGAACCACACCACAAATAACAACAGAGATGATGATTTTCACCGTGAAAATTTTGCAGGGCATCATTTTCATCCAATCTGTTTATAAGGTTAAAAGGACTTGATTGAGAAGAAAAAAATTTCCGCTTCCGTTGCGTGTTATAGATGGCGTGAAGTACACCAGCCAATCCGCTTCCGTTGACAGCACCACCGTCTAGTTGGTAATAAATCCAAAGAAACAACGCCTCAAATGTGCCAGCGCAGCAAATATTTGCAGGATCCTGGCCGTTCAATTGTACTTTTTTTTTTTTTGTTATTTTTCTAACTGTCCATTTCATTCATCATGAGTATGTGGCGTCGCAGGCGTGATTTTTGTACCGTGAAATCTACACGGTGGGCAGCGGACCATGAACGACTCAGATCCCACACATGTGCATCATGTTGCGTGTTCCATAGCGCTTTTTCTTTTTTTCTTTTTCTTCTTCTTTTTAAATTATGGATTCGGTATCCTAAGTCCTAAATCATAACCCATCATCAGTGGCATTGGAAATCGGATTGCGTACTGAGTTACTTACTCAGTTCGCTCTTATAGCACTGAGAAAACTCAGTTGGTCCCACCTTCAATGTACGTGGTCCATTCACGCCGTTCATCCCTTTTTTCATCTAATTTAAAGGGTTAAGCCCAAAATTAAAACATATCTAAAGATTTAAGTAGATCATACCACAGAAACAATGGGGATAATGATTTCCACGTTGAAACATTGCTAAATCCATGGTGTTGTTTATTTGTCATCCAACCTGTTAATAAGATCATACAGACGTGGATGAAGGGAAAATATTAAAATAATCTTGATTCAAAACTTACGTGGCTCAGAAGAATTTTTCAACAGTGGATGTTCAATTCACACTTTTTCCTTTGGTGTGGTCAATTTGAGCGTTGGATGAACTTCACTTATGAGATCAAGCCCTAAAATTATCATATAAAATGGACGGACGGAGTGGATAAAATACATAAATCATAGTAAACCTTAGAGAGTTTACTTAGTACGTTTTGGGTTATGTCCCCAACACGACTCTGTGGGCCCCTCCGTGATTATGTATTTTATCCACGCCGTCCATCCGTTTTGCAAGGTAATTTTAAGGGATGATCCCAAAATAGAAAGACGTCCAAATCTCAAGTGGACCACATCACTGAAAAAAGTGAGTATAATGATATCCACCGTTGTAACTTTGGTGGGACCTACAGTGATGTTTATTTCTTATCTAACCTGTTCATAGGGGACCTGGAAGAAGGTAAAACACAAGCTTTATGTGGCTCAAGAAATTTTCAACGGTAGGTATTCAATCCCACCGTTTCCCGTTGTGTGATTCACTTGAGCTTGAGAAATGCTTCAATTCTGAGCTAATGCTCAAAATTGAATTGCCAAAACAGATGGACGGTGTGGATAAAACACATACATCACGGTGGGCCACAGAGTCCTTACACCACGTAGCTCTGTGGTGCTAGGTTCACCAGGCAATCAGCGTTCATTGAAAACCCAACCCTATCTAACCATTGACAGTTTGGGTCTGCTGTAGTCAGCAGTCAACATTGCCTGCACGCCCACCACACACTCAAAACACGTGCGGAATCATCCGTACACCTCGATGGACCATCAATAGTCGCCCACCTTGCGTCAAACGTGCTGCTTATGGGTCATGTCTGTGACAAATCCGAGACGTCCAAAAGGTGGGCCCCACCATCACACAAAAATCAGGCCGATCCACACATCAGGCGAAACAATCTATAGCCAGATATATGAATGGACATACATGTGTGGCCAATCTCATAAGACTTGTGTGGTCCACCTAATGCTTGAATAGGCGGCATTTTCATCCCGATATGCATGTCAAGGTCAACGTTTTGAACGGCTCAGATTTTCAAATAAAGAGGCGCAGTATGGCAGTTTATCATACTTCGCAATACCTAATCACTTCATGCTAATCGGTTATTCATTTACAAATTACATTCTTCAATAATGGTTTGTTAAGATACGTTCGGACGTATTGCAATGATATATCTCCAGTTTTAAGCCTTTGAATCTGGGGTCATCTTTCATTGATCCAAACCGTTCATACGATGGGCCTGATCTGGTGGGTATAACCTAAATTTAAAAAACTCTTGTTATGAAATATTTAATTCTTTGGAGAAGTGACTATCTTCCCCATTTATGGTCTCCTCAACATTTGAAAAAGGCTCTTTGCTCGTGCCTCTAAGTGGTAAACTCACAAGAGTTTCACCACGAGGTCATGGGTAAGTACTATCATGGTGGCGAAATCTCACTATTCTGTGAGTGGGTTTGTAAAAAAAAAAAAAAAACACATTAAAATTTTTTCCATGATATTGAGATGATTTTTTTTTTTTTCATTAAAAAAACCTTTAGGATATGAGCTTAAGATTTAAAATAATCAAATTTAAGATCCAAATTGGTCACACCACAAAAAACAATGAAACTAAAAAACAACCATTGGGAGTTATTTCACAGCATGAATCAATGTGGATTGGTGGTATTTGGTGCACTTGAGAAGAGTGTATTTGATCTACACAACATTTAAAAAAAAAAAAAAAAAAAAAATCACAGTAAAATCATATGATTTCATTTTATATGAATTTTGATTACAGATGGTTACTGCTATTTTATGAATTATTATTACCTCTCTTCCAAATACACAACCAACCATAAATTGGTGATTCCATTACATTACACGTCAAATACTAGATATTTAAATTCACATGAATTCCACTTAAATTATCAATGCATATCAAATAAATAATACTAAACCACACCTTAAAATTTTGTTATGGACAGATGTCTTAAATCTGTCTGGTGGTCTGTCGATGATATCGACAGGGTTTCATTAAGATGCCATCGATGGTTGCTCGATGCCATCGATAATTCACAGAATTTTTCATCCCTGGTCACTGGACAGTTTTGGTCCTATTTCGATATCATCGAAAGACCGTCGATGATATTAAAGTTGTCATCGAGAGACCTTCGATGACATCGAAGAGTTCCGCAGATGCAATTGTGAAAACGCAGATTCTGCGGATTTTGTTTCCTATTCCGAGTCTGCTTTTTTCTAAACTTATAAAAAGGTATGTATGCAGGATTGAGATGTATGCTAAGGCTTTCTAAAGGAGTTTTAAGGGTTCCTAAAAGGATTTTAGGGTTTCTAAAGGGTGTAGCAAGGGTGAGATTCGAGGTTGTTCGAATCAGGTAAGTCCTCTCTCTTTGTAATTTCTATTTTCATAGTGGAGATCTGTCGCTTTGTGCAGTGGTTTTTTCCCGCAAGAGTTTTCCACATTAAATCTGTGTTCTCTTGTGTGTGTTTGGTGTCATTGGATTGCTATCCTAGATCTAGATCTGTGTGATTCCGCAGGTCAAAATCCCCAACAATTTTCAAGGGGTGACAAAAGCCATCACCTGGGTAGCTATTTGTGTTTTTCCTTTGTCGCCAAGGGAAATCTAAAGATGGTTTCAATAGCATCCATTTTCATCGTTGTTGTTAGGGGTGTACACAAACCGAGCTAGCTCGGTTAGCTCGCTCGACTCGACTCGAAAAAGCTCAATTCGACTCGGTTCAAAGCTGAGTTCGAGCCAAGTCGAGTTGATTTTTTGAGCTCGAAAATGAGTTCGAACAGGCCCCAACTCAACTCAAATCGGATCGAATCCAACTCGAATCGAACTCGGATTGAACTAGCTCAGTGACTCGGTTACTTTGCCATTGATGTTGCTTACTGAGTGTTTGATAAAATGACTCAACAAGGTGTGGTTGGCGACAAGGAAGGTATGTACATGAAACAAATACCATTTTTTTTCTTGGTTTCTTATGTTTCTTAGAAGGTACTTGATAAAATACCTGTAAAACCATTACTTCTGTTTCATATACAAAGGGATTTTGAAGGTGCAGTCCAGGTGTTTTTGGAAATGCCTCAATGACGAACTTGGCTTGAACTCGGCCCGAGCTGCTAACCGAACCGAGCCGAGCCGAGTTCGAGCTAAGGTCGGCTAGTGGCCGAGCCGAGTCGAGCTGAGGGCAGCTCGACGCGGTTCGACTCGATGTACACCCCTAGTCGTTGTTCTTGTGATGTGGCCCGTTTGCGTTTTGGATATGCCTCATTGTTTTGGTTCATGTCGAGGGTTACATGATTGATGGACATGGTCAATATCACAGTCGCCCAATAAATTAGCTCATTGGGTGAGATTAAATAAAGGATTTTTGGACTGGCAACGTTTACTTTTAAACTATTTTTTCGATGCGGTTTAATGTGAGTTGCTATACACAAATACTATTCTCTTTTCTTAATGGGAAACATTTCTTTCAAGTGCTTTAAAATGTTGAGGAAATGAGGTAGGGCTGACTTTCATCATATTTGTCACAAATCTGATCCATCCACATTTTCACCATCTCACTTTACAGTATGGGCCCAAAATTCAGGCAGTTCCAGTGCACATGTGGGTCCCACAACGGGAAAAAGGATCATTGCTAATTACCGTCGAAATTATTAATTGTCTATTTTTAATGTTTTTAGACCATTCAAACAATCTAGAATGTCATTCCCAGCAGTTTGAATGGCCTGGATTCAACATACATTGTTACCCGTTGTGTGGCCTACCTGAGCTTCGGATGTTGAATGGCTCAGATCTTTTGAAAAGAACACAACGAGCCAAGACCATCTCACACCCACATCTGACATTTAAGTCGATCTTGACCAGTGACAACTTTTATGAAACCATTAATTTTGGTGGGGCCACCTTCGTGATGCCTGTGGTAAATCCGAACCATCCATCATTTTTACCATCTCATTTTAGGGCATAGTCCAAAACCCAAGCAAATTCAACGTAAATGTGGGTGCATTGCTTACTACCGTTGAAACTATCAACAGCCCGTTTTATATTTTGAGACCATCCAAACCATTAAAATGACATTTTCAACCATTCAAAATGTCATTTTCCAGAATAGGCTAAACGTAACTATCTGTATTTTCTCCGATATAAATTTTTTTGCGGTATTATGACCATTTTTTTTGCGGTTCAATGTGCACTCTTACCTGTCATGTGAATCTGGATCATATTTAAGGCTAAGCCCTAAAATTATACAAGGAAATGATGGACGGATCAGATTTTTCACAAAGAACATAATGGGGCAACTGTCAGGAACACCATCCACCAGCATTAATTTTATCGAATCCCACTTTCCTGATACTTATCATAAATCAGAACCGTTCATTATTTTTGCCATCTCATTTTAGGGTGTGGCCCCAAAATCTGAGTTGATCTAATGCAAAAGTGGATCCCACAATGAAAAGTAGGTGTAGGTAGGGGTGTACATCCAGTCGAACCGATTCGAGCTGGCCTCAGCTCGAACTCGGCTCGGCTCAATCCTCAAGCCTCACTGGCCAGCTCAGCTTGGTTCGATCAACAGCTTGGCCGGGCTCGGGCCAAGTTCGAGCTGAGTTCATCGTTGAGGCATTTCCACAAACACCTTAACTGCAACTTCACAATGCCACTGTTTGTAAAACAGAGATAATATAATGGTTTTACATGTGTTTTATCAAGCACCTTTTAAGTAACATAAAAACCCAAAAAAGAAAAATAAAGAGAAAAGAAGTATTTGTTTAATGTACATATCTTGCTTGCCACTAGCCAAACCTTCCTTGCCACCAACCACATTTTGTTGAGTCATTTTATCAAACAGTTGGTGAGCAACATCAATGGCAAAGTAATTGAGTCACCAAACTGGTTTGATCCGAGTTCGATTCGAGCTGCATTCAATCCGAGTCGAGTCAAGTTGGGGCCTGTGTGAACTCATTATCGAGCTAAAAAAATCAGCTTGAGTCGGCTCGAACTTAGCTACAAACCGAGTTGAATCGAGCCTTTTCGAGTCAAGCCAAGCGAGCTAACCGAGCTAGCTCAGTTCGTGTACACACCTAGGTATAGGGCTTACCACCATTGAAACTATCAATGGTCCAATTTTGATATTTTTAAGCCATTCAAATAGTTGAAATGACATTATTTAGAATGTCATTCCCAGCGGACTGAACATAACCACCGTTTTAGTCCCTGAGTTAAAATTTTGTTGCCTCATAATGATTTGAAAGTCTTGGGCTCAATACACATTGTTACTTACCGTGTGGTCCACTTGGGCTTAAGATATGAATTATTTTTATACCGAAATAAAAAATTTATATGAGAAAAATGGTAGACAACTCATTTTTTAAAAAAATAATATGGTGGGCCCCACAATCACAGCCACCCTACTGAATTGGCCATGAGATGCATGTGGACCACCTGCATCACATCCTTCCATGAGTCGGGCAAACAGATGGATGGTTTGGATCTAGTCCAATTACGCAAAGTCAAAAGCTGTCCAGGCGGTAAAAATGCCCTTTACCCAAAAGTATTCGGTCGACCAAAACAGGCGGCTTACGGGAGAGATTGCATTAGAAAGAAATAACGATTATTAGAGAGAGATTAGACAGGTGCTGGCTTTACAGTCGGGCCCACCTTTCTATATTTATTCTGTATCCATGCCGACCATCCGTTTTTACCTATCATTTTAAGGCATAAGCTCAAAAATGAAAAAGGTACTAATCTTAGGTGGGCCATTCTACAGGAAACACTGGTGATTGAACGCCCTATCATTATAAGCTTCCTAGGTACACCTTAATGTTTATTTGTCATCCAATCTGTTGGTATGGTCACATGAACCTGGATGAAAGGAAAGAGCAGATATCAGCTTGATACAAAACTTTTGTGGCTTATTAATGGTCAATCACCACTGTTTCCTATGCTGTGGTCCACCTGAGAAATTGATCTGATTAATTTTCAGAATCGTACATTCCTAAAATGATATTGAAAAACAGATGAACGGCATGGATATAGTATACATATATCAATGTGGGACCTATGATGAGGGCCACACCATCTTGGTTGAGGCCGGCCGTACCTAATCCGCTACCAGACATACAATGCTGACTTGTCCAAACTTGGGTGTGTAACTTTTTTTTTTTTTTTTTTTTTTTAATTACACACACGCACACACATCCCACGCGCGCGCACACACACACTCCACACACGCACGCCGTGGGATTTCACCATCATGGGTACTCGAACCCTTGATCCGGTGTTGAAACTCCAGGGAGTCTACCACCCGGGTAAGAGTAGGCCCCTCTCGGGTGTGTAAGTTGAGTCATATGCAACTCGATGAGTTCGACCGAGTTACCCAAAGCCTATAAGCAGATTCCGGGTTCACGTGGAGCCCACCATGATGTATATGTTTATCTACGCTGTCATCATTTTAAGTTAGGAGCCTAAAAATAAGGCAGATCTAAGGTTCAATGACTCTGACATTTAATGCAACTTATATTTAGCTCTTGTTTGATTTCAATGACACTGGTAAATCCTGTAAATAAGTAATTATTATTTTTTCACCTTATCTGAATACGAGTAATTTCAACTCGAAAATTGATACAAAAGTATTAACTTAAATTTGTAGACCCCACCATAATATAAATAATATATCCACACCATCCATCTATTTTATTAGAACATTTTAGGGCATGAGCTGACAAATGAGGCAGATCTAACACTCAAATGGCCCACACAAAAGGAAATAATGGCCTTAATTTATCCACCATTGAAAGTTGTTTCTTTCATTGGGCCCACATTGAGGTTTTTTCATCATCTAACCCGTTCATAGGGTCACACAGACATGGATAAGGGGAAAACGCAAATATCAACTTGACTGAAACTTTTAAGGGCCTCAAGAAGTAATGGTAGGCATTTTATTCCTACTTTTTCTTGTGGTGTGGTCCACTTGAGATTTGGATCTGCTTCATTTTTTTACTCATGCCCTAAATTCAGCACGCATAACAAATGAACGGTGTGGATAAGTAACATACATCACGATGGGCCCCACATTGATTTAATAATTTTTTCGATTTAAGCCGTAAAAAAAAAGCAGTCAGACTCGGATTTTCCTGCTAAAGCCTTTCACATGAAGTTTTTGCATTGGAAACTTAGGTGGGGCCACTGTGATGTTTGTGAGAAATCCTCCCCGTCCATCTATTTTGTGATTTCACTTTAGGACATGTTGCCAAAAATGAATTGTATCCAAAGCTCAAGTGAGCCGTACTAAAGGAAAATGTGGTTAGGTAAATTCCTACAGTTGAAACCTTCTTGGTTCAACAGTGATGTTTAGATGTCATCCATACCATTATAGAGATGAACTGAAAACAAAAATATTAGCATGAATCAAAACTTATGTGACCTCACGAATATTTCAATTGTGGACGTTTAATTATCACGTTTTCAGTTCACATAAGCTTTGATATGGGTCATTTTAGGCAACATGTCCTAAAATGAACTCACAAGACAAATGGACATGGAGGATTTTTCACGGATAGCACAGTGGGCCGCACCCGAGTTTCCAGTGCAGGAGCTTTCGCAGGAAATCCGCGTCCGTCGTAGTCAACTGCATTGGGAAATATTTGGTAATTACCTAGGTAAATAATTATTACCCATTTACATGGTAATTATAGTTGAGCTGAAAAATCAAACAGGCCCTGAATGCAATCCAAGCTTTTTAGTGTAATCCACTTGAGCCTTGAATCTGCTTCATATCTTAAAATCGTGTAAGAAAATAGATGGACAGTGTGATAAACAAATACATCACATGGCCCCATAAGTTGGATGCGGATTGCGTACTACCCCTGTGTAACATCTTGGATTTTCACTGTTTTGGATTTTCAAAAAATCCTTGAAAATTTTTTCCCAAGTAATTAACTTATAATATCACTTACTGACCATTAGTACTCAATGTTATTTTATAAACATGTGGAACCAGTAAAGAACTACACAAGTCTGATTAATTAACCGAAGGAGCCAACGAATCTGCCCGATCACTTGAACATCAGGTGTAGCCCCATGACTTACTCACATAGGACCCAAATCTAACCGACTCGTCACTAACTAATCAAGACAAGTATAACTAAATTAAAGATCTAACCGAAGTTGAGTCAGATAAGGCCCAGGTCTTAACTAATAGACCAAATTAACCCCTATAACATTCCGTCCAACCAGCACTGTGTCATGTGGCGTCCACGTAGGATTTGCCACAGAACCATTCGTTTAAACTACTCATAGTGAAGTACCGCAAGTAAATTAATCTATGATTAGCCCAACTGAGTAGACCATACGGGTCATGATAGGACCTAGTGCCGGCCGCCAAGCTAGTTGACCGTTTACACTTAGCAACAGCCCGTACGGGCTATACCGTGACGCGGGAAGGTTAGAAAATTATAAAAATTTAGGGAATCATATATCTCACTGGGCTTGTGGTCCATCACGGACCACAGACTCAATGGACACCCAAAAATTAGTTATCCGGGCCGTTCCAGCAGCACTTGCCAAATACAACCCACCCAAGGCCAGAATTGAAATATGGCACTTATAAATGAAACTGAGATTCCAGACATTTCAGCCGTCGGATTTCTTTTAAATTTACGGTGAAGGTCTAAAGTATTTTCCTACGCCCGTTCACAAATTCTGAGATCCGATCGTGGCACGGTGACCGTTGATCGCAAATCGGACTCGTACAACCAAACCTCATATCTGATCGTTCCCAAATTTTGCATGGCCCTTCATCGGGCCATGGAGCACTTACCCTGTAAGTTTCATGGTCAGGGGGCCACCAGAACCGCTCCAATCACCGGAATGGACCCCACAGGGCCATTTAAAGGTCGGAACCGTATGATCAAACCCCATATCCGTTCATCCATTCATTTCCAAATTTTGCATGGCCTTTTATCGGGCCATGAGACACCTACACACAAAATTTGATGGCCTAGGGGGTGTTAGGGCCGCCCCAAAGCCAATATGGAATCCTAAAGGGCCATTGTGGCCATTTGAGGAAACTTAAGGCCAAAGGGCCCAAGTCGAGAAAATAAAGCACTAGCTCTCTCATAACTCCCCATTTACTACACCGACCAAAGAGAGAGAAGGGAGAGCAAGAGAGTAAAGAGAGAAGAAAGAGAGAGTGAAGAAGAGCAAGGGTGGATCATAGATCGTGGTGGGGCCCAAGGAAACCCCATCTTGCAACTCCCTAACTCTTCTACAAGAAAACCCCATCTTGCCGCGCCTCCCCTTAGTGACCGCGAGCGATCCCTTTCTCTCGGCACTCCTCATGTGCTTGAAGGCGGGGATGAGGAACCCGACGGGATCAATGACCACGGGTCTCAGCTTCACACGTTGGGGGGCCTTGGCCTCGTAACCAGCTCAGGGCATTGATACGTGGGGTGTATCAGATTCTCCAACCTGCTGGATGAACGGACTTAACTAAGAACTCAACTAATACCATCGCATTGCATTGCACTAGCTAGGGTGGCGACTCGGCAGTCGAGGTCGCTCTGAGGGAGTGTGGTCATACGTGATCGTTAGATGAAGTCGCTCAAGGGAACATTGTGGTGAGGGCATGCATTATATCACTCATCATGCATGCGCATTAATAAGATTAGTTAGGCATTTATGATTGACTGTTTTTCATTAAATTCTTAATATAATTGATGCATGTTATAACTTGAGACTAATAACACCCACTGAGTTGATCACTCACTCCCACTCCGGGACGGTGTTTTAAAACACCAACCAGACTCTCTCGTAGTTGCAGGTGACGAGGAGTATGAGGAGCCTGGCGGCATGAGCTTGGATGAGGAGGATGAGCTATCTTATTTCCAGTTGATGGATGACTCTCCATCAGCTTGATAGACAGGATTGGGATTGCTGAGCAGTGGGCTCAGCATTATTCTTTCTGAACATGGTATTCTTTTGTTGTTTTTGTTGGACAACGCCTTGTGCGACCCATTTATATTTTTGGACCTGTATATATGATAGATTTCTTTCATTTCAGTAGACTTGTGTGGTTGTGCTTCATGTTCCAGAAAATTCCAGGCTGCACATTTAAACCTGATTAAACGCATTAATGAAAATCGGTTATAAGTGACACTCGAGAACTCGGGAGTCGAGTATATGCACGACCCCGATTTCTAGGGCGTTACACGCCGCCCGTCCATAGCTCCGAATGGACAAGTCTGTGGACGGGCCCATCGTGATGTATCTATACATCCAAATCGTCAATTCCTTTTCTCATATATTTTAAGGCATGAACACAAAAATGAGGCATATCTAGCGCCTAAGTGGACCACACCAAATAATAAGCTTGGTTGCATTAAAATGCATAAAGCATTAAATGTCAATTGCATTAAATGCAAGAGTCATCTTCTGTGGTCCAATTGATGATTGGAACTGCCTTTTTGTGTTGATGCCTTAAAATAATCTAACGAAAGTGGTAGACGGTTTGGATGTAAGATACAGCACGGTGGGCCTGCCCATTACCTGCCCGTTTGGAGCTAGGGACGGGCAGGGGTAGTACGCAATCCGCGTCCCCATAAGCCCTTATACAGAGGATGCGGATTAGCTACTATAACACTTTAAGCAGGGAGACTCGCTACTGAAGTGATGTCATAAGTTCCGTGGGCACATAAGATACTTCAATTATGGCCTATACCCTAAAATGAGCTAAAAAAACGGATGAATGAAGTGGATTAAACGTGGGCTCCACTGGGTCCTTACACCACGTAGATACGTGGTGTGCCTCACGACGCAATCCACGTCCGGCCCACCATACAAACTCAGGATCCAAGAACATTATCCACGTCCTAGGGCGAGGATCATATCATGTGAACCACACTTGGATGGTTGGGATTGACTTTACTTAGCAACGTGGATGCCATATGCATGTTTGTCGTGTGCAGATGCACATAGGGGTGCACATTTAACTGGTAGAACCGTGGAACCGGACCGGAACTGTTGGATCAGTCCGGTTTGGTCCGGTTCTAGACAGCAACGGTTCCAGTTCTGGTTCCAAAATTTCCAGAACCGTTGGATACGGTTCGGTTCCGGTTCAAGGGCACGCAGAACCGAACCAAACCGTTAACCGAACCGTGGAACCGTGGCCTAGATCCACACCGTCCATTATCTTCCTCTTGGAATTTAGACCGTGAATGGTGAGCTTTAATCATCTGATGATATGACCCACCTGAATAATCAAGCCTTAAAAGCAGTCGACGACCTTCTTTCGATCGTTGTAGAGATCACGAGGATGTACACGGCTAAGAAAGCTCAACATGGTTTTGATGGGTTCTACCCCCTCTACCTGATGAACGGTTCAGATCCATCTCTCCCTGCATGATGGTGGCCCACAACAAAAGGACGGAAGCTCTGTTTTCAACAGAGTTGACGTACGTCGACTCTGTGAAGGTGGCCCACTTACTGAAGTCTTTTGAAAAATCTACTCCGTTCATGAGATTGAGGACGAAAAACCATCAGGAATAGAGTGCTTTTGAAGGAAAATCAGCGTGGCCCATGAGCTTATCAACTCCGCCGTCCATTTCATGTTCAACGGTCATAATTCTACAACAGCCTGCATGGTTTCAGAATGCCACATTGCCAAGGGTTAAATCTCCCTTCTGTACACAATGGACAGTACAGATCGACGATTTGAATGTGGAGTGGGCCACACTGAGAAAATTGCAAAGGGACTGTAGGGGATTATTTTTTCACCTTTTTTTCTTCTTTTGTTAAATTTTTTAAAAAGCCAGAACCGTGGAACCGATCCGGAACCGAACCGGTTTTCACGGTCCGGTTCTGGTTCGGTTCTAGTGTGCTAACGGTTCGGTTCCGGTTCCGAAAATCCCAGAACCGTTAGGAACGGTTCGGTTCCGGTTTTACCCCAGAACCGGACCAAACCGACCCGTGTGCACCCCTGGATGCACAGGTGTGAAACAGACGGTAAAGACTACAAAATCTTCAAAAGTTCTCCGAAAAAGTAAATGATACGATAGAGATAAGTCATCCAGACCGTCCACCTAGTGCCCCTCACTAAGTATATCTAAGATGTCGAAAATCACACCTATCCAGTAATTGATTATATTCGTAAATTTTATTCATTTTATTGAAATTAATAAGGACCGTTAATTATTCCTCTTCACTTCCCTTTTCTTCTGATGGCCACGATTCTTATAACTTCAATCATCTGAGCTACGTGTCATCAGATTTCTCCGTCTGTACTAGGTCCCACTAGATAGACAGTCCCGATTGACAGATTATCATGCCACGTGTACTTCAAAGAGATCGATGTGCCATGTTCCGGTTCCTCCGGTTCTACCTTATCATAAAATAAAGACTGTCTGACTCACATGTATCCAGCGCGTGTTGCCGCCCAAGGGCCCACATGCAGACCAGTCCGATGCGTCCTACCCCCGCTCGTTTCCAGCTGGGAACGGGTAGGACCGTTGAGTGGACACCGTGATGTATAGGTCTTATCCACACTGACCATCTATTTTTTCGTATCATTTTAGGGTACAAATCCAAAAATGAGCCAGATCCAAGCTTAAGTGGACTACACAATGGGGGTTAAACTCTTACCGTTGAAAACTTCTTGGGGGCCACAGAAGTTTTAGATGGAGCTGATATTTGTGCTTTCTCTTCATCCATATCTATGTAACTTTATGAATAGGTTGGATAGTAAATAAACATCACGGTGGGCCCTAGAAAAGTTTCAACGGTGAGAATGATTATCACCGCTGCTTCCTGTGGTGTGGTCCACTTGAGCTTTGAATCTGCCTAACTTTTAGTGTTATAACCTAAAATAATAAAAATAAATAAATAAAATGGATGGACAGTGTGGATAAGATCCATGCAGCTGGAGACGGGTGGGGTAGGACGCTATCCATTGATCTGAACAAATGATTTTGACCATTGATATCAGTAAATAAGTTTGGATCATCACTGACGTGTGATTACATGAAAACAGCGTATTCTGTGGGCGGGCCATCAATGCGGGCTTCAGATGTTAGTGGTGGCGGAGACGGACGCAAATGTGTCCTACCCCGCCTGTCTCTAGCCACGAGCAGGCAGTTCTGTGGGCAGGCCCACCATGTTGTATCTGTTTATCCACGCGTCCATCCCTTCTCTAAGATAATTTAAAATTATTTACATAAAAATAAGGCAGATCCGTCACTTAAGTGGACCACACCAAAGATGAATATTGCATTTAATGTTTTGTGCATTTAATGCGACCGAAGATTATTATTTGGTGTGGTCCACTTGAGCATTGGATCTATCTCATTTTTCTGCACTTACCTTGAAATGATCGAAGAGAAGGGATGGACAGCGTGGATAAACGGATACATCACGGTGGGCCCAGCCACAGAACTGCCGTTCGTGGCTAGAGACGTGCGCGGAGACAATACTTTGATACTTTGATACTCTGGCAGGCTGTCATTATGTTACAGGCAGTTAGATATTAAATAAAAATTGCATACGTGTCATACAATTATTAAAGATAAACGGTCCAAATTATTGGTAAAAAAAAAAATTGGATGTATTAAGAACCAGAAATTAATTTTATTTGGTTGTCTAACCGTTAGATTTTTGGACGTTTAAAAATAAAAATTATCTAACCTTCTAATTTCATAAAAATAAGTATACATGAATCAGGCGTTATGATTAATAAATAAATTTTAATTTAATTTTATAATTTATATACAATTAATAACACAATTTAGACGGTTTATTTTGTACTAATATACACAATGTGTGCCATTTCTAAGTGCCTGTGTATCAAGTGTATTATGCAGCTGGAGTATGAAACTCCCCAAATTAAAACGGTCAACACGGTCTGCTTGCCAATAGGCAATAGCCGACGCGTGAAGCATCTAATTTCTTAAAGCCCACACGCGCATAAAGGACTACCCATCTCCACGCAAGCATACGTGTGAGAATAAAACCTTGTGAAAGATCGGATTCATCCATCAGGTGGGAAAAATAATTCAGATCTTCTACTATGCTGTTTAAAGTTTTAAAACATAAATAGATGGATCAACCAAATTGTTTCCAGCCATCCATTCGCCTGAATCGCCTCGCACACAGTCGCTCACAGGAGAAGTGAAAACGTCTGGGTTTTAAAGATCTAAACCGTCTTGCCCAACAGATGGAAATATCAGATATCTCACACGTGTTCCAAATCGCACCTGTGTCCGCTTGTAAATGGGCAGTGATCGAAGCGCGCGTTTGGTCTAGACCATCACTAGAGGCCTGCTAATTCACGGTGCGGATTTGGTAAAGCCCCAGCCGTGCCCAACACGGTGCGGCCCTGATTATGGGTCCTAACCTGATATATTTATATTATATCCATGCCGTCCATTCATTTTATAATATATTTTATATTTTTACAAAAATACAGGACATAAAATTCTTGGATGAATCACACCAAAGGAAACAGTGTAGATTTACCATTATAACTGTTTATGGGCCACCAAATTTTTGGATCGAGCCTGATAATATTTTATTTTTACCTTTACACAGTTCCTTGTGACCTTATCAACAGGTTGGATGGAAAATAAAATTTACGGTAGTGTCTAGGTATTTTTTAATGGTGGGAGCTCAATCATCACAAATTTCCATCTTTCGGTCCATCTTAGTATTAGATATGGTTACTTTTTTCATCGTAAACTAAAATCATCTGATAAAACGTATTGACGGAGTGGATATACGATATATATCTTCAAGGTGGGCCTGCAGTCAGGGATGCACTGTGTTTGATGAGGCAGGGGCCGTACCTTATCGGTTCATCCACACGCGGTCGCACGTGTAAATAAAAAACACGTATCCTCAGATCTGATCTTTCCATAATGTTCGAAATAATTCCTAGATATTCTTCCTATAAGATCAGAGAATTTCCTTCCTCAGAAGGTCCACAAAGCAGAAATTAAATTAACGGCTAAGATTTTTTACACTAGCCATTCATTTTTCCGTGGCCCATCTGAGACACGTAATGGCCCGATTTCTATGCAATAAGCTCTAAACAGTGTAGCTCACCTGATGGAAAGCTCAGATCTCACACACGTGCCAGCTTGTAGATCCCACACACGTGTGGATTTAGCAAAACCTCTCAAGTACTCTATATAAGACCGGCCCAAACGGAGGCACTTTGGAGTGGTAGAAGCATGGCTGGGGAAGACGTGAAGCTGCTTGGGGTGTGGTTCAGTCCGTTCGTTCGGAGGGTCGTTTGGGCACTCAAACTCAAGGGGATCGCATTCGAATACGTGGAGGAAGATCTGACCAATAAAAGTCCTTTGCTCCTCAAATACAATCCTGTCCACAAGAAGGTTCCCGTCCTCGTTCATAATGGAAAACCGATCGTTGAATCTCTCGTGATCGTCGAATATATAGATGACACGTGGCGCGATAATCCGATCTTGCCTGAGGACCCTTACGAGAGGGCCATGGCTCGATTCTGGGCTAAGTTCGCTGAAGAGAAGGTCAGGATTTATTTATTTTTTCTTTTTTCTTAGAATTGATATTTAAGTCCTTTCTTTTTCACGCGGGCCACTTTTCTCTGCTTTTGGTGACGGAATTGTACATTTTGGTACTATTCCGGCAGAGAAAAGGAGGAAAGTGAGTGTTGGCATAGGAAGCGACCTTGTGTGGGATGGCCCGGATATCTGTGAGAAATCCACGCCGTCCATCAGTTTCGGCAGCTGATGTTAGGACATGAGGCCGGAAATGATTTAGATACAAAACTCGAGTGGGCCACTTGACAGGAAACAGTAGGGATGGAAAGCCTACCGTTGAAAAGTTGCTGGAGATGGACGGGGATTTCCTGAAGTACTTGCGCTGGGATGCTAGATGGGGCCCACTGTGATGTTTTTGAGAAATCCACCCCGTCCATCCGTTTCGCGAGATCATCTGAGGACATGTGACTAAAAATGAGGTGGATCAAAATCTCATGAGGGCCTCGTGAGAGGGAAAATTGGGGAAAGAAATGGCTAGCGTTGAAACCTTCCTGGGCTCCACCTTGATTTTTATATACCATCCAAACCGTTTATAAGGTAATTCCCACTATGATGAAGTGAAAATAAAAAATAATTATCCTGATACAAATCTTTGTGGCCATGCTATGTTTCAACGGTGTTCATTGAATCGACTGTTTATTCTCGTGTGGTCCATTTGAGTTTTTGATCCGCTTCGTTTTTGGTCTCAAGTCCTAAAATAATCTCACGAAACGGATGGATGGGAGAGATTTCTCACAAACCAAAGAAGGGATTTACTCGAAAGCATCCCGATGTGTTCGAATTCGATACGTCGCGTCTGACCTAATCCGATTTGGATGTTTAAATGCCACCAAATATTAAACTTATCCAAAGCTGGTATGGACCCACCGGTCTAAGTCTGGACTGTTTCGTCCGGTGGGCCCCACTTTGGATCGGGCTTCTTTTTTGAACTGATGTACTAGAGATGAGCCGTCGAAATTAATGGACGGAGTGGATGCCACGTGGACATAGCGGTGGGGTCCACATAGCTTTAGCTGGGCAGAATCCGAATTAATCCCACGAATCCGACCCGATTCGAACCGAACTGAAGGCCTAGATTGGTGTAGGACCACTCAGATCAGATCATATATTGGATTGAGTTTGGATCGTGGTCAATTCGGACGGATCGGATTTGAAATACAAACGAACCCTAACCCCTGTTTCTTTACCCGAAGGACGCGCCACACCCACCCATCTCTCCTCCTCCTCTCCCGATTTCGCTCCTCTCCTTCCTTCTCTCCTTCTTTCTCTACCCGTTTCCCACTTCTCATTCTTTCTCTCCCTCTCTCTCCCTAAACTTAACTTGATCTGACTTGATTCAATTTCTCATATCGAGTCAGACTCGATTGAGGTCAGGCCAGCATGGAATCAAGTCAGCCCTGTTGAACTCTGTTCCGGATCGGATCGAGTTCGAATCAGGTTATTGAAAATCGGATTGAGTTGAGTTGGACCAATCCGGTCCGACTCGACGCTATGCCCGCCTCTACTTCTGCCTACGGAAGCTTACGGTAGCCGCGAGGGGCACGGGCAACTCATGCACTTTCGACTTTGGCGGGGCCCACCGTGTGAAGTCCTGTTGTTTGAGGCCTCCTCTCTCGTCATGCTGGCGCGCATCTGATGGTTGGATTGGCTGGCATATACCGAGCAAGTTGGGCCCACATACAATCCGGAAGTTTTTGTGGTGGGAACTCTCTTTCCATCTCTCCCCGTTGGATTTGGATGGTTTTTTATTTCTGGGCCTTATATGGGTATGGACGGTTTGGATGGATCACAAACATTTTGGTGGGCCCCACAAGATTTGTGATCATTACCTGTGACCGGGGTTCCAGGGAGACCCTGTGAAGATAAGTTCCGTGGGGCCCACCGGGATGTCTGTGTGACATCCACTCCGTCCATCAGTCCGGCAAGCTCATGTTAGGAAATTAGCCCAAAACGGAAGGAGATGTAAAATTCAAGTGGGCCTCATCACAGGAAACGGTGGATATGAAACATCCACCGTCGAAACCTTCGTACGTAGCCCTGTGACGTTTATATGCCATCGAACCCGAACCCGTTAATAGGGTGATTCCAACCGAGATGGAGGGAAAACACAAATATCGGCCCGATTCATAAGTTTTGTGGGCCCCAAGAAGGTTTCAACGGTGGACGTTTCATTCCTATGGTTTCATGTGGTGTGGCCCACTTGAATTTTGAATTCTCCAGGTTTTTGGTATGAAATTCCCAGATGAGTTGGCAAAACTGATAGACCGAGTGGATTTAACACAGACATCACGATGGGCCCCATAGAGGTCAGGATCGCAGGGACCGGTGTCCATGACCACTTACTTTAGCACGTTGCGATTGATAGGATGGGCATATCTATCTTGTTAAGTGCATTGCAAGGTGGACAGCAATAGTAAAACTGATCCTACCGTCCATCTTGCACACCTTTACGCAGATGGTTCTGATCATCTGATCACTTATCTCACCGTGCACGGCACTCCCATCCTGTGCACGGTGGATCTGCCATGTTCCAAGACAGTCCCACTTCTACAGCTGAATCTAAACCGTTGATCTTTTCCTCTGTTACCCTTTTATTGAATAAGACCATGGTCAGGTCCACCAATCGTGGACCGTCCATTGCAATTTTTTTACATTGGACCATCCAATGATGATGGGCGGATCCGATCATCAGACCATACATTCATGTGTACCGCCCAAGCAAGTGTTTGTGGATCCGAGCTCGTGCTGCTATGTATTCTCAACGGACCTGATTTTCAGGCCTACTGGGAACAGCTGGTTTTTTAATGTCAATGGGCCAGCAGCCCATCTGGCTCACCTCCTTTGGGCCATGCTTGTGCTGGAATAGGAGACCTGACGGCTGGGCCCAGGCTAACTTGAACCCATTTATTAACCATGTTGGGCCAGGGTCCCACCCAATTGCCTGGCACATTAAAAATCCTCAAGGACATTTTTGTCATGTCTGATGCATAGTGGACACACCTAATGAATGGCTAAGATCTTGCACAAAAACAGGTTGTTGGACTATTTAGTTGGGCCCTTTCCTGGGCCAGGCCTGGCTCATGCTTTTGATTTGAAATCGTGCCGGTCATAGACAGACCTCATCCGTCGGATATAACATGACCCGCTAATTGCCATAGTTTTGGTATTAAGTGCTTTCTTATAGGTGTATCGGAGCCGATCCCCCGACATGTTTTTGTTATGGTCCTTGTTACTAAACCAGCCCTTGAAAAGAGGCCCAGGCCCATATAAGAAACAAGTGGGCCCCACAGCCCATCCAACCCATTCCCATTTATATACAAGATCTAATGAATCCCATGTGCATTGGCCCAGTGCCTGAATTCCATGTGGACCGCTTACATGTCGGACGGAGACGATCAAGCGAAGGAGATTGAATCGACGGAGGAGGCCTTGAAAATCCTAGAACAAGAGCTGAAGGGGAAGAAGTTCTTTGGAGGGGAGACGATCGGCTTCGTGGACCTTGCCATGGGGTGGGCCGCACACTGGCTGGGCGCGATGGAAGAAGCCGCTTGCATTAAGGTGGTGGACACACATAAATTCGCTACATTTCATGCGTGGATGGAGAACTTCGCGGCCCACCCTGTGATCAAGGACACATTACCACCTTACGATCAGTTGGTCCCATTTTTCAAGAGCTTCAGGCAATTTAGCGCCGCTTCCGAGTGAGGTTTGGTGTGGGCCCAGGCCCATTAGTGGTAGTTTACTATGGATGAATGGAATTGCTGATGATGATGTGGAGTGGGCCACACTATCACATTTCTATGTCAGTTTCAAAGTGGGGCCCACTTTCCACAATGACTTGATCTTGATCTTGGTTGAATGGTTTTTGAATAATAGTGGTTGTGTTGTAGTCTCAAAATGAATATACTGATTGAGTTCTAAGAGGCCCGGCCAGAGTAGGCCCACATGGTTGAATCGAATGATCTAGACCGTCCAATCTGGAGGGACATTCTATGGATCTGGTGGGCCTTAAAACAATGAAATTAGTTAGTAGCTGCTGAGATACGTTCATTAAAACAATCAGAGGGAAATGGACCGATTGCAACATTTGGTGGGGCCTTCTATTTACAATATGTGGCCCATAAATCAGGTGAATAAGATGATCCTGGCCAATGGTCTGGATTATATTGCCATGGGGCCTGCATGTGCTGGGCACTGGTGGTAAATCAAATGTTGCTTTTGTTGACATCTGCTTTTTGAATGTTAAAATGGAGGACAGGTACCAAATAAATGTGGGGTCCACTCTGATGTACGTGGTTTATCACACCATCCATCCGTTATGCTGGCTAATTTTAGGGCATGAGCCCAAAAATGAGGCAGATCCAAAGCTGAGGTGGACCAAATCACAGGAAACAATGGGAATTGAATGGCTATCGTTATAACTTCTTGAGGCTCCCAAAAGTTTTGGATCAACATGATATTTGTGTCTTCCCTTTTTTTCATGTCTTTGTGATGTTGTGAATGGATTAGATGACAAATAAACATCAATGTAGGCCCGGTAAAAGAAATAGCTCTCAACGGTGGATATTTTAAGACCACTTTTTCCTTTGGTGTGGACCATTTGAGCTTCACCCAGTGAACGGATTTGCATGGTTTTACAGAATTTCAATATCCATTCTTCTCCTTATTGTTTCAATGGTGCTGGTTCCTAAAAGATAAGGCATGTTGATGGAAAAGATGGTGTAATAACAAAAGATAAGTCATTTTGACGGGGAAAGATGGTGCAATACCATAAGTCATGGTGCAGTGCATATTGGTGATCAGTCATCATCAAGGGCACATAAAGCAAGGATGTAAAACTTTAATCCAATAGCCAAACGAGGAGATGATTGTAGGCTTTGTCCTGTCTTTCAATATAATAATGTACGACGGAAAGTGACAACATTATTGTGGGCCACGAATGTGTGGTGCTTTGCTCTTAAATATAATACTATGAATCATATCTGTATAAAGTGATAATGTTATTCAAAATTATTGTTGCCAACCTTAACGAGGGTGGGAAACTAAATGGCAACAACTATAATACTTAGCATCACAAAATCCAGTATTTGTTGGATGAGTAAAGTGTTCTGGAAATACTTACCATTAACATTGCTTTGGATTTCTAAAAATTCTTGATTTTTTTAAAATCTAATTAACTTATATTATCATTTATTGACCATTAACACTCAATGTTAGTTTATACATGGGTAGTATCAGTAAAGAATCGCGCAAGTCTAATTGATTAACCGTACGAACCAACGAATTCGCCCGATCACTTAAACACTAAATTTAGCCGCATGATTTGCTTACACAGAGCCTAAATCTAACCGACCTACCACTGATTAATCAAGACAATCATGACTAAATTAAAAGATCTACTCGAAGCCGAGTTAGATAAGGCCCGAATTTTGACTAATGGACCAAATCAACCTCGCCACTCTTTTAGCCTAAAACCGACGGTTTATAGTGATCAGGACTGAATCACCCTTTTCACTAATTTCGAGTAGGTCATACTATGAACTTATTTAATCCATGCTTCAACAATTGTACCCAAGAAATCTCCTTACCCATTTTACTCCAGAAATGCCCAGATTCCCGAACAAGCTATAGACCGCCCATTAGTGGGCCACTATCTCCAAAATTTTAGAGTAATGTCCGTCCCACTAGGTTTGCGGTCCATCACGAACTACGGACTTAGATGACGCTTAGAAATGAGATTCTCGCGTCGTCCAGTCGACACTTGCGAAGTGCGACTCGCCATAATCTTGGACTGAGACTTGAAACTCAAAATCACTAGCTCTTTTCTTGATATATTAATATGGGGCATTTCAGCCTTCAGATCTCTTCTAAATTTACGCTGAATACCAAAATTAATTCTCCACACTCGTCCGCAGAGTCTGGACCCCGATCGAGGGATGATGACCGTTAATCACAAATCGGCCCCTTGCGGTAAAACCCCACATCCGTTTGCCTTAAAATTTTGCATGGCCCTTCATCGAGCCATGGAGCACCTATCTTATAAATTTCGTGACCAGGGACCCATCAAAGCAACCCCAACGGCCAGAAATGGACCCCACAGGGCCATTTAATTATCAGACCCTGATCGCAAATCGAACTTTTACGGTAAAACCCCGCATCTGTTTGCCATCAAATTTTATATGGCCCTTCATTAGGCCATGGAGCACCTGTCCTATAAATTTTGTGACCAAGGACCCATCAGAGCAACCCCAATGACCAGAAATGGACCCCATAAGGCCATTTAAAGATCGGACCCTTGCGGCAAAACCTCGCATCCGTTTGCCTTCAAATTTTGCCTCGCCCTTCATCGGGCCAGGGGACACCTACACTACAAATTTGGTGGATAGGGAGGTGATAGGGCAGCCCAGTAGCCAAAAGGGGTCTCATAGGGCCATCGAAGAAAATTGTTAGAACTTAAGGCCATGTGGCCCAAACCTAGAAAATAAAACCCTAAAGCCCTCTCTCACACACTCCCATTATCACTCTAACAACAAAAGAGAGTGAAGAGAGAAGGGAGACAAAGGAGAGAAGGAAAAAGAGAGTGAAGGAAGGCGTTGTTGGTGGAGGAGCCCAAGGATACTTGGAACCTTAGCAAATCTTTTACCTTTCCTCACATTCACAACCCCAAACACAACTTTCAACCGATTGGGGAGGTAAGCACCCATCTTTTTGAAATCCTTTGTGTTGAGCTTTGATTTGCATGTAATCCTAACATGCAAATTCATTTGACTCAGAATCTTTACGAATCAACCCGCGAGTTTGGCAACCCTAGATCGTTTCCTAAAGTTCTCAACGATCCATATGTGCGGACTATTATTCTTAAGTGGCCTAGCACAAATTTTAGTATGAATTTAATGATTATGAATGTTTGATTCAGGATCTTTACGAATCGACCCGCGAGTTTGGCAATCCTAGATCGTTTCCTAAGGTTCTCAACGATCCATAGGTGTGGACTATTATTCTTATATGGATTTAATGATTATGAATGTTTGGATGATGTGCTTGAGAAATCTAGAGAGAACCTAGCCAAGACCTTACATAATAGGTCCTCCCAAATTCCATGAGATGGTTAAGTGTTGTTTATTTGTCCTTCAACGTGATTGGGCTTGATTTAGAGCGGCATGTTTATCTCATATATTATTCTAGTATAACCTTTCTTGTGGCATGTATGATTGCATAAATCCTTATTGTATGTTTGTGATTGCATAAATCTTTATTGTATGTTAGTGCTTGCATAAATCCTTGTTGTATGTTACTGCTAGCATTAATCCTTTTTGTATGTTTCTGCTATGAATAATGTATAGCTCTCGATCTCTTTAGTAACCCATCACAACATACATCTACATTAGTTTCGTATTTTTTATAGTAGTTGCATTGTAGAAAAATCTGGATTTTATGTTTAATGTATGAGTACATGACTTCACTTGTGTAGGAGATGAATCCTGAATTGTTGGAATATTATTGAATGTCACCAAACCCCTAGGTTGGTTAAGGAGTTGAGGTGAGAGAAGGTGGTCCCATTGGTAGGACCATCGTACGGCTAAACCAGCGGGTTTGGGCGGATGCGAATGAGCGACAGTAGTTGGACTACACGGGTAGCTTGTACTCAATGTCGTCCGTCACGTACTCGCCTAAACTCGCACTGTCTAGTTCACTTACTGACCAACCATGTTCGTTAACCATGACTGCTCACACCCATATGGAACCTGGACACCCTTCAACCACTGAAGTCTATTAATAACCATTTGAAACTGATCCACTGACTCGAGAGCCGGACATGATAGAATGTGACACTGTCCGAGATGTCGGCCTACGCTGGAGTGACAAGCCTCCCCGTAGTGAAGGTTGTCTGGTTTCGCACCTTAAGGGCATGTTTGATTTCGGGTGAAATGGTAAATACCGTGTAAAAAAATAATAATTATTTCCCTGTGCATTTATATCATACTTGATTTGACTCTTTACTTTTTGACACAAAACTCAAAAATATTGCAAAATATCTATGGGTCCCACTGTGATGCATTTTGCTTATCCACACCATTCATCCATTATTTCAGTTGAATTTATAGCATGAGTAAAAAAATGAGGCATATCCAAAACTCAAGTGGACCATGCCATAAGAAAAAGGAAATTGAATAATGACCGTTAAAAACTTTGTGGGGCCACTGTTTCTTTTGGCTTGGGCCACTTGAGTATTAGATCTACTTCATTTTTCATCTCATGCTTCAAAATATTGTAGTAAAATAGATGGACGGAATGGATATACCATATGCATTATCATGCAGTTCAAAAATTAAAGTTACCTCTTTTGAACCAATTTGAAAGACACGAATTCCTATGAATTTTCAAACGTGTGAAATAGGAGGAATTACCGTTTACTGTGCATTTACCATTTCTTTGAAAAAACAAACAAGCCCTACGAGGTTATGCGTGCGAGCACGATGAATTCATGGTCAGCCAACGAGTTCCTCAACACGTTCGAACTTATGGTTGCGAACAAATACTCAAAATTCACTCAAGTTGACAATATCCTCGAGAAGTTGGTGTATGTCCAGTCTAGTATAACCAAGACAAGTATGGGGCAGGTTAGTGTTGCAGAAATGAGATATATTATGCTAGTTAAAATGGAAACTTAATATCATTGCTTTCTCTCTTAGGTTATGCACTTCACTGATCGCACACTGCATTTCGTGGTATAAAGACTTCTTTTTGCCACTTGTGATACAATCAACAATTGGGTTGGTGCTTGACTGGTATGATCGGGAGATGGTGGATGTAACGTCTTAATGGCCCCCGCCCATGTTTAAGATGAAATTGAATGGGGATTTAGTTATGGTAACTCCTAGGCCACTTTAACAACGCAGTTATATAAATTGCTATCATCTTTCTCCATAAAACAGAGAAGGGTGAGGGAGAGTTGTTATGGATAGATGTCTTAAATCTGTCTGGTGGTCTGTCGATGACATCGACAGGATTTCAATGACATCAAAGCCAGTCTGTCGATGACATCGACAAGGTTTCGATGACATCCAAGCCAGTCTATCGATGACATCGAAGGTTACTTGATGCCATCGACAATTCACAGAATTTTTCACCCATGGTCGCTGGACAGTTTTGGTCCGTTCTCGATGTAATCGATGGCCCTTCGATGACATCAAAAATGTTATGCGAATTTTCTGCGAAAACGCAGATTTTGCATTTTTTGTTTTCTATTCCAATTCTATTTCTTTCTAGACTTATATAAAGGGGTATATGCAAGATTGGGAGGGATTCTAAGGCTTTCTAAAGGAGTTTCAAGGGTTCCTAAAAGAATTTTAGGGTTCTAAAGGGTATGGCAGGGGTGAGATTCGAGGTTGTTCGAATCGGGTAAGTCCTCTCTCTTTGTAATTTTTATTTTCATAGTTGAGATCTGTCGCTTTGTGCCGTGGTTTTTTCCCGCAAGGGTTTTCCACGTTAAATCTGTGTTCTCTTGTGTGTGCATGGTGTCATTAGATTGTTATCCTAGATCTAGATTTGTGTGATTCCGCAGGCCAAAATCCATAACAAGTGGTATCAAAGCGATCGTTGGGGCACAGATCTGAATCTGCAGAATTAGTAATAATGGTGAGCACCATGTATGAGATTGAGAAGTACTCAAGGAAAAATAATTTTGAGTTATGAAAGATCAAGATGATGAGTTCCTTAATCAAGCAAGGCGAAGATGGTGCTCTTGAGGAGCGAAAGTCTACTATGACTGATGATGATTGGAATACTCTTGATAAGAAGGCTTTATCATCGATCCGTTTATGTCTCACGGATGAGGTTCTCTACAACGTCATGAAAGAGAAAACTGCGGCTAAGTTATGGGCGAAGTTAGAGGATGTCTATGCGAAAAAAATCCTTTGAAAATCGCCTACACTTGAAGCGGCAATGGTATAACTTCAAGATGACAGAGGGTGGAGATCTGAAGGCTCATATCAATAATTTTAATAAATTAGTTTGCAAATTGCTGGTTATGGAGGAAGTGATGAAAGATGAAGAACAAGCATGTATGTTGCTGAATTCTCTTCTGGCGTCGTATGAGTCATTAAAGGACACCGAATAAAACCCTGAGTGTCGACACCGTTATTTCGGCCCTTTAAGGGAAGGATATGAGAAATCTAAACGGCGACATGGGGACATTTTCTGATGCACTATTTACAATGGGTATGAATTCTGAACAAGGTACGCGTTCTTCAAGTTATAGATCTAAATCAAAGGGCAAGGGCAAAGGAAAGGTAAAGTGCTGGAATTGTGGGAAGGAAGGATATATGAAGAAGGATCATGAAAATCCTAAATCGAAAAGAGAAGATTCTGAGGCTTCGTATAGGAGGCCAATGCTGCCACGTCAGATGGATCGAGTGGATGTGATGGTGATGTTTTGTCTGTCTACTATCAAGCGGCCATATGATGATCGTAAGGACGAGTGGATGCTAGACACAGGAGCATCTTTTCACATGACTCCTTATCAGAGTTGGTTCGCCAGCTATATCGAGTGCGATGGTGGACAAGTGTTTATGGGCAATGGCTTTGCCTGTAATGTTGTGACTGTTGGTACGGTGCGCATCAGGATGTTTGATGGGGTGGAGTGTACTTTGACTGATGTCAGGCACGTTCCTGATTTGAGCAGAATTTGATTTCTCTTGGTGTACTTGAGACAAAAGGATGCAAGTACACATGTATTGATAGTGCTCTTAAGGTATTTAAGGGGGCATGGATAATCATGAAAGCACAAGACTCGGTAACATGTACAGGTTGATCGGGAGCACTTCAAAAGGTGGAGCTGCGGTGGATGTAGCAGATTCCACCTCTGCACGTGTGTGGCATGTTGGACATGGACACATGAGCGGGCAGAGCAGGAAGGCTGAGACGTGCGGACAGGGATACATAGTAGGTGGAGCAGCCACCTGTGAGAAGAATCACACGGCATGATCGTAGGATATCGGTGAGATACATGGATGACTCCAATATCGCAGGGGATTCATCTTCTATTCATATGGCTCTAGGTGAGCCTGGTGCTGAAAAGTGAAAGGTGACTATGGGTGATGTGATGGATTCATTATACCAGACCGACATATGGGAGTGGGTAGAGCTTCCAGTGGGCCAGAGAGCGGTTGGATGCAGGTGGATCTTTAGGAGGATACAGTATAGATACAGGGCGAGATTGGTAACGAATGGTTATGCTCAGAGAGAAAGGATCGGCTTCTCAGAGATAGTCGCGCCGACAGTATAGCAGGTGTCTATTAGATCCATGATTGGCACTGGTTGGCTAATGTAATCTTGAGCTGGAAGGATGGATGTGGAGCCTGCACTTCTGCAAGGGAAAGTAAAGAAAGATCTACACGAAGCAACCAGGGCGGTTCGAAGTTAAAGGGGCTGAGAAAAGACTTTACAGGAGGTCATGGTTCAACCTATCACCTAGGCAGTGATTTGATTCTTTCATGGTGAGTCAGGAATTGATGACATGTAAATCGCCAATTATGATATATTTGAAATCAAGGTACTATAGACTCGGTTAAGTGGGACATTCAGGATAAAGGATCAGGGGGACTGCAAAGATGGTTCTCGGCATTGAGACTGAAGGAGGAGGGAGGAATACCTTCTGTGTAGGTATTGATCAAGGATGTGATGGGCCAGGAAAAGCCGGAGAGCATTCCCTACGCGTCTCTCCTCAAGTTTTCCTCAGGACATGTCCCAAAATAGATGAGGAAAAGCAGGATATCTCATGAGCCTTACTCGAATGCGGTTGGCAGTGTATGCCATGGTCTGGATTAGATTGATTATTTCACAGGTTATCAGTGTTGTGAGCAAGTACCCCGGCAAGCAATATTGGGTAACGGTGAGATGGTAAGAAGATTACGTTTTTTTCATTTGGGAAGACAGGAGCAAAATGGTTGGGCACGTGGATTTTGATCCAATGGACATGCTCTCCTAGATCATTCATGTAGAGAAGTTTAAGGTCTGTAAAACTTCTTTGGGCTTGGTGATGGCGTAAAAGGAAGACAAAGTGTGCAAGAGAAATTATGATGAGATGTAGAGACAAGAGAAGGGGACAAGAAGCTACACGGATGAAGATTAAAGACATGATGGAGATTGTTATGGACAGATGCCTTAAATCTGTCTGGTGGTCTGTCGATGACATCGACAGGGTTTCGATGACATCGAAGCCAGTCTGTCGATGACATCGAAGGTTGCTCGATGCTATCGATAATTCACATAATTTTTCACCCCTGGTCACTGGACAGTTTTGGTCCATTCTCGATGACATCGATGGCCCTTCGATGACATCGAAGGCCCTTCGATGACATCAAAGATGTTATGCAGATTTTCTGCGGAAATGCAGATTTTACGTTTTTTGTTTCCTATTCCAATTATACTTCTTTCTAAACTTATATAAAGGGGTGTATGCGAGATCGAGAGGGATTTTAAGGCTTTCTAAAGGAGTTTCAAGGGTTCCTAAAAGAATTTTAGGGTTTTTAAAGGGTGTGGCAAGGGTGAGATTCGAGGTTGTTCGAATTGGGTAAGTCCTCTCTCTTTATAATTTCTATTTTCATAGTGGAGATCTGTCACTTTGTGCCGTGGTTTTTTTCTGCAAGAGTTTTCCACGTTAAATCTATGTTCTCTTGTGTGTGCTTGGTATCATTGGATTGCTATCGTAGATCTAGATCTGTGTGATTCTGCAGGCCAAAATCCCCAACAATAGTTAGGAGATGCATGGTGGTCTACATGGCTTGCTATGTGGAAATCCAATCGAAAAGGAAAATTTTGGTAAACTTACCCTTCGCCAGTGAAGCAAGCAAATCCATCTTTCGCTGACGTAAGAGGCATCCGGTAAGATCCAATAGTTTTCCACCATCTTCCATTGCGGGTGGATCGATAATTCGCCAATGGACAAATCTCACACCTCCAAATACACATTACTAAACGAGCCAATGTAGTTCCATCAACACTCAAATCCCCTCAAACACATTCAAATACAAGGTTCCAAACTATCCTTTATTAGCTCAATTTTAAAGGTGAGAAAGTCACGACAGTAACAATGGTGTCGCTAAACTATTAATCCATTATATACATGTCACACTAATGATATAAGAAGAAATCCAAATACAACCGCATCACGGAAATCACACAAATGAAATGATTTTAATTATCCAAATGTTGACAATATAATAGACAGTTAAAAAACTTTGGTGAGTTGTGTCATTCAGGATCCTTATGTTTGTACCCACCTGAGGCTCTAATTTTCCTCTCTCTATCTCTTTCTAGAGTATGTATTTCAATTGGTTCATCACTAATTTTATATATTAAAGTTTATTTACATAATTAAATTCAAATTTTCACAAATATATTATAAAATTTAAATGCATTCAAATTAGAGCCGCTAACATAAATTTCAAATTCCAATGATTTTCAATTACAGGCTTCGAATTCATGGTATTTATAACTTAAATTATAATTCATGCCAAAGACAGGCTACCAGATGGGAAGTGGATTAGGTGAGACCGTTTCTCACTCAAGACAATGTAGCCTTTGTTGTAGGGCCCACCTTGATCTATGTATTCTATATCCATGTTGTCCATCAATTTTTCCAGACCATTTCAGGAAATTATCTAAAAAATGAGGCAGATCCACTAATCAGGTGGACCATACCATGAGAAACACTGATGATTAAACGCCCCACCATCAAAAACTTCCTCAGGTGCAACATAATGTTTCTGCAGTGTTTATTTGCCATCCAATCCGTTGATAAGGCCACGTAAGCCTGGATGAAGGGAAATATCAAATATCAGCTTGATCCAAAACATTAGTGGCCCATTAATGTTTAATCGCCGTTATTTCCTAATGTGTGGTCCAGCTGATAATTGGATATGCTTAATTTTTGGGATAGTACCCTAAACTGATCCGGAAAAAAACAGATGGACGGCATGGATACAAAATACATGCACAAAGGTGGGGCCCACTGTAAGGGCCGCACGGTCTTTGGTGAGTCCTGGGTCTCACGAGTCACGACTCTCACCTGCGGAACGAGGCTAACAGAAAACCCAAGTACATTGAGACATGTCCTCAAAATGTACTGGACTTTTTTTAGTTTCCATAAGTGGGGCCAACGGATTAGTGATCCAGACCGTCAATCATCATGTGACTATACTCAATTGGCCATTTTCCAAAATTTCCTTGGATCAAAGTTGCATTTCTTCAAACTTTAATTGCCTGAGACAACCGGTCACGGGAAGTTTCTGCACTAGGAAGCTAGGTGAGGCCCACCATGATGTTTGTAGGAAATCCACTCTGTCCATTCATTTTTTCAGCTCATTTTAGGACAGGAGATCAACAATGATTATGTTAAAAAACTCAAGTGGGCCACATGATAGAGGATTGAAGGATTACCGTTGAAACATTTGTAGGGCCACGTGAGTTTTGTAACGGGCTAAGTTTCTTTTGTTTTGTCGTCATCCCAGTGGGAATGACCTTATGAACGGTTTGGATGACATTTAAACATCAACGTGAACCTCAAAAAGATTTCAACGGTAGGCGTCTGCCCATTGAGTTCAGTATCCTCCTCATTTTATTTTATTTTATTTTTATGTCTCCAGTCCTAGAAAGAGCGACACGGTCAGGTGAATTTCTAAAATAAAGTTACAGTGGGCCCCACCTAGCTTCAGCCAATCCACCTCCCATTTGTTCTCCACCGTCCTTTCAAAGTTCATAAATTGAGAGGTTAGGATCGCTTCATTTCATCTTCAACGGATCAATGCATCTCTCCATTGGTTATCCAATAAAGGCCCACCTTGAGAATACCTGGAACAAACATCATCCAGGTCCCCTCATCTGGTGGGCCCTACCTTTATAACTAATGGACAATCAACGGTTTGACTCAACGAACACTTGTGGCCCACACTATGAACGGATCAGCATGATTTTTGAGAAGAGAGATCTTGACTGTGAGGCCCATCATCTTCACGGTTGAGATTTACCACACGTGTGGCACGTTGGTAGGAAATATGGCACAGTACCACAAGCTGTGGTCCCTTCACTGCCAAGTGGTCAGTTCCAAAAATGAATACTACCAACAGCTAACAAACCAAAAGTCGGTCTATCGATGGGAGGCTAAGAACCGCCCAACTGTATACAGTGGTCCACACAAGGTGGGTCCCACAAGGGTGAACACGTCAGCATAATCAACCTCGTGCCACGCGTCAAATTCATATGGCCGGGGTCGGTGCGCGCAGCGCTCAGTTGAGATTTTTTCTTTTTCGTTGTTATTTGATACTCGGGCAGCTTATGACGGTTGATATACGGAGACACTTAGTAACTGTACACGTGGCATGAATGGACTCAAATTAAACTGACTGGACTGTGGATCCACTGCGTCTGATTCAGATCCCCAGAATCGGACGGTTGAGCAATGCTAACTTCAGATTCGGAGACATTTTTCTATTGAAATAAAAAACGATGGAGTCTTCTCATTTTTTGACTGTCCAATATATGTCCATCAATCCAATGGTCAGACAATCTAACAATCTTAATTTCGCTTCACCATGCATCTGAGCACACTTCCAAATTACCATGTGCCACGTATGTAATGTCTAGGTACCCGCGTATCATCTGTCGCAACATGCCAGAGTATCGAAGTTATTCTCAACCAGAAATTACAGGACACGAGGCTTGAGGCTGCACAGTACACGTGTGTCTCCAGTTTCTCAAGTGGGGCCATTGTTTGTTAATCCAGACCAACGATCTGTTTCGCTCGTCTGATCTGACGATGACCCAAATGTCTCCCAGAATGGAAGATCCTGGCCATCGTACTTGGAAATTGATGCTTTACTTCTCTTCTCAACCGTCCATTTTATCCACAAATCAATGTACCAACCAACGGATGGTTATTACCATAAGATCGACGGTGGGGACAGTGGGGAGGGTAAGACCCACCATAGAAACTTCCAGTTCCAATGTGTAGTACACAATAATGTGTATATGTCATCCAAACCGTTCATCAGGTTTGCCCCACTACAATAAAGGACCCACTAAAACTAAGGCGATTTCAGCACTCAGGTGGGGCCTACCACGTGAATATGTAGGTTTTAGTGGCGACTGTACATTTCCTCCTTTCATGTGCCCAACCTGAGTTTTGGGTCGGAATGATTCTTCAGATGTACGGTGAACGAGATAGGTACCAGCAGAAGATTCCACTTATAGCGGGTGGGCCCCACACAGCTTTCAACATTTGGCAACTACCATCCCAGTATGTGTTCATTCGCCCACAGAGTTGCGCTACTGACCAGATTTTTCTGATATATCAAGTTCCACTTGGGCAGGGGACTACTCTGACTCGTCCGACTGGTTTCGACCTGACCCGAATCGAACTAAATGGGTGAGCAGGTCCGAACCGGGTAGGGTTCGTGTAGGTTTCTCTCAATCCGAACTGAAACTGAGTTGTGTTTGAGTTACCCAATGACTTTATTCGAAACCTGATTCGATTTGACTTTTTTTTTTTCACACACACCCCCACACACTTAGGGCCCGTTTGGCCAATTGTATTAGGTGGGATTAAGGTGGATAGAATTGTAAAAGTAACAATAAACGTATGTGTAAGGTATTGTCTCTGGATTGGGTGTATCCCATATTTTCCAGTACCATGTGTCGGAAGGTATGCAATTAAAAGTAAATTTCGAAATTTTCTTTCAAATTACATTTGGGTAAAGGAAAAATTTGTCATCATGGGATTTGAAAATCCTATATCACACTTTTTAATATAAGACTTATTTTTCAAAGCCTATAAAATTAATTTTATCTTAAGGTGGGATTAGCAATGCAATCTCATTTAATACAACTTAATGCCACTGGCCAAACCAAGCCCTTACGCTGCAGTGGAATTTCACTACTTATGGATACTCGAACCCTTGACCGGGTGTTGAAACTCCTAAGGGTCTACCACCGAATATTTGATCTGAAACTGACTGGACTCGGTTTCAAGTATATATATAATAAAAGCCCCCACCTAATTCTAAGTTTTCTTTTCCTCTCTCATTATCCTCCTTTTCCAATCCCGATAACCACCCACCTCCATCACCACCCTCGTCTCTCTCACTCTCTCTCCTCTCACTCCCTCACACCCTCATCTTCCAAGCCCACTACCATCACCACCACCCTCTTCTCTTTCTCTCATATCCACTCCCTCCATCCCTCATCCCTCAATCTGAATCAGGTTCGAATTGCCGCTAACTCGAACCAACTTAGTACTTTTTCCAGGTCGGATTCAATCCGGATTAGTCCGGGCCAAACCTATGTTCGGATCGGTTAAGGGATGCTGAACTCAGTGCCGATCTGAGTTGAGCACGGGTTAGGCCTATTTCGAAAACCGGATCGAGTCTGGTCACCCTAACTCGGTCTGACTAGACTCGATGCCCAGCTCTATGTTCCACCCATCCACAGTGGGCTGCAACAGACCAACGGTCCGGATATCTTTAGGTGGGCCCCCATTTGTCAGAACATAAAACCCGAGCATACCGCGCAAAAGTCCTCGGGCCGCGTAATTCTATTTCCATGTTCCTCTTCCCGATGAAATTCACATCCTCAGCTTTCTCTCTCTCGCAACCACATCTCCGTCTTTACCTCGCAACGCCGTCCGTCTCCTCTTCCCGACGAGGTGGGGAGCACGGAAATCCGTGTCCCTCTGCGAGACCACCATACCTGAATTCCTTCTTTCTCTGCGAGACCACCATACCGGAAATCTCCAATTCTCGTCCAGGTACGTCGACTCGTTTCGACCTTCTATCCGTCGCCTCTTTCGCTCTTTCAGAAGTTGGATTTTAGGGTTTCTTTCATTCTTTTGTGTTCTTGTCTTTCTATCTGTCTCGCTTTCTCGGATGGGTTTGTGCTTTTGATGGATGGGCTGCACACGTGGCAGACGGGTAGGGTGATCTGGGCCGTTGATGTGGTGGGCCACCATATGGACGGACAATAGCCTCGGAATCAAGGTCTATTGGACTATCTCAGCCGTCATATACACAGAAATGTGAGATCTTGGTCATTCATCCAGTGCGCCACGGCACGTGTATGCTCTCACCCGGAATTTGAGCTGGTATGGGATAATGGACGGCTTAAATCAATTGCCTGGTGGTCTGATTTCAGTGTACACGCATGGTCCTGATGAGCATGCGGCCGATGATTAGGGCGTGGTGCACATGAGGCAGAGCGAGTGTGATGAACGGCTGGATTTTGTAAATTGTCGTGCATTGGCACTTGGGGTGGTTCCAGATATGCGGAATGAGCTATGGTCTGCATATCAATGGCAGAAATTTCGTAATTACCGGGTGGCTAGGATCGTCGTGTGGTTTGTCCACATGGAGGCCCACCATGTGGATGGTTCTGATACTACCCCAGTTGCTATTTATACAATTGTGATGCTAGAGACCTTTTAAGGATTCGAGCTGCATTCCAACTTCCAATGTCTTGGTTTGCTTGCATTGCGTCGGCCTATGCTAGGGATGGTTGCTTGTCTATGTTAACCGCACATGCGGCAATGTCTCAGGTGATTGTGAGGTCTTTGAGTGAAGTCCATCTCTTAGTTGTTGGAACATTCTGCCCAGATACTGCACCTGGTTTGAATCATGCTTTGGAATCACATTCCTGCTCTTGTTTTAGCTTCCTAGCTGCTTATGCTTGCCAACATTTAGGAACATCCTACACCCGAATCTGTTGCTGCTTCACTACACTGTTTGTGCAACTATGGTACAGCTCAAATCTCCCCAAAAATTCGTGTAGGGCAATTGGAGCCATTCATATGTGGCCTATCATATCCATTGGCTGTAGCTTGTAAATCACAGTGATTACATGATCCTGTCCATCTGATTTTGTCCATTAATTTGGACTGTTGGTTAAAATTTTGAACCTCCCGTGTTGTATGTTGAACATCACTGATGCAATGTCTAAAACTGACCACTACTATCTCTCAGCCCTTCAAGACTACGAAAATCTTAAACACTGAAAATGATACTTATTTATTTATTTATTATTTTTTTTTATGGACTAAAAACATATTTTAAGTGCATGGGGGGTCCAGTCCACCAGATGGACCATAGGTCCCAGGTTTTGGGTCTTTGGGAACCACAATTTTATTTTATTTTATATTTTTTGTAAGATGAGGAATTTTATTAGGCCACAACCAAAAGAAAAACAAAAGCAGAAGAAGAAAATGAAACAAAGAAAAGGGAACTAAGAAAATACAAGGCAGCCCCATGGCTGAAACACCCAAAAGCCCTAGACATCAAGGAGCCCACTCCTTAATAAACTGGACCACATTACATAGAACCCCTAAAGACGGTCCTTTCCTATTACAGAAACATTGATTGTTTATTTCAAACCAAATAGCCCAAAGGACAGCACAAAGGGCGAGTGTCCATCTTTTCTTTCCAATCTTTCCTCCACCCCCAAAGTGCCAAGACCTGAACTGACCCTTGATAGCTTGCATTACTTCTAAGGTCCAAAGCCATGAAAATGCTAGGAAACTGCTAATGTGGTTGTTTCGATTTCCCTGCTGTTAAACTTTTCTTTCTGGTATTCAAAACCAATTCTTAATCTGGGTTCTCAATTTGATGGAGGAACAAGAAAAACCTCTGGGGTGAAAAATAAAAGGAAGGAAAAAGATGCAGAATTTATGTTCTTCTGATGGATTTTTTCAAACTGCTGGTAAAAAAAAAAAAAGAAAAAAGAAGAAGAAGAAATAGGATGTGTTTCTCACCTTTCCAAAAAAAGGAAAAAAGGATGTGTTTATCAAACTGCTGTTTTTATTGTTTTGATGGCTGGAATGTGGAAATTTTGGACTTACTAACACACATGCCCATCTAATGAATAGCTTCGATTGTGCATTCATGCTATGTGCCTTTAATGAATGGGTTTCCATTTTTTAGCAGGAGACTATAGCATTCCCTTTTTTATACTGGAATTGGTCCCTCCAAATACAAGACACGCAGCACTTGAGGGGTGGATCTAGACCATTCATCCGGTGGGCCAGGAAAAATTGGGACTGTAAAAAGGAATTTAGGAATCAATGATGGTTCATCAGGTGGGCCATATCAGGTGGGCCATAGATTTGCAAAAAGAGATGGATGATCGGAAGAAATTGACCGACAGTGCCCATGTATTGAATGGCTTGGATCTTGCGCACATGTGCATGCATGAATAGCTTGGATCGTGCACTATATGCCACATGCCCATCTAAAGAACGGCTTGCAGCATGCACAGGTGTGTGGAAGAATGTCTTGGATCCTAATCCACATGCCAATGATTGTTTGTTGTGGCCCTCCTAATGAGTGAAATGGCCTTGTCCTTGGAATGTCAACCACTGTCAAATTTCTTTTTTAGTTGGAGCTAACGTATCCAAATGCTAGGATGACAACTAAGGACCAATGGAGGAATTTAAGAATGAACTAATTGGTAGTTTGGGAGTTGAAAATGCCTTGAATGGTTGAGACTGTTGCTTTATATATTCTACACTTATTTCTGGGTAATTTAAATTCATATTTCTTTTAATCTGGCCTATGTAGGAAGATGATGGGTTTTATTGCAAGATGTTAATCTATCATGAGAAGCAGAGATGGTAAACATGCATTATTAAGTTCCATGTATTTGGGAGATAGTGTCATAGGATGTGGGGCAGTGAACAACCTTGCATGAATAATCAGGCCGACACAGGAGTAGACTATATAACTTTGGAAAACGATAACACTGATAGTGAGATGGCAGCGGATGTTGAACCTGAAAGTGATACAGCAGTGGACGTCGAACCTGAAAGTGATACGGCATTGGACATTGAACCTGAAAGTGACGCAGCTGTGGACATTGAACCTGAAAGTGATACGGCAGCGGACGTTGAACCTGAAAGTGATACAGCAGGGGATGCTGAACCATGTGCAAGTTCAGAGGGCAGTTCAGTTCCTCATGTGGGTATGCGGTTTAAAACTGCCGATGAGGCATACACATGGTACAATGATTATGCAATGCATGTGGGTTTCAGTGTGCGTAAAGACCGTCAGGAAAAGTCGAAACGTGACGGAGAAGTTATCTCCAGACTATTTGTATGCTCAAAGGAAGGAAAACGTCGGGACAAAGACCCAGATAAAGAAAATAAAGACAAGCCTGAGCAAGCGCACACAAGGGTCGGTTGTGAGGCATATCTCATGGTAAAGAGAAGGAAGAGAGGTACTCCGGAGGAGTTTTGGGTGGTTACAAGATTTCGGGAGCATCATAACCATGATTTAGTATCTCCAGATAAAACGCATTCCCTTCGATCACATAGGAAGAGGGGTCGTTCGGGTGCACATTTTCGTGGGGTTCATATGTCTTCCTCACTCACGGAGTCCAATACTATTGAGAATGGTTTGTGCAATCATCTGAGTGTTAAAGGGCATGAGGCTCCTACAAAAGGAGATGGTGCAGCAGCTGACTATGATTATGGAAGTGACAACCCCGAGGATATTTCAGCAGACAATCCAGGTCCACGTTTAGGTATGCAGTTTAGAACTGCTGACGAAGCATATGCATGGTATATTGATTATGCAAGGTGGGTTGGTTTCAATGTGCGAATCGATCGTCAGGAAAAATCGAAACGTGACGGAATAGTCATTTCCAGATTATTTGTATGTTCCAAACAAGGAAAGCGTAGAGATAAATACCTAAATAAAGAGAATAGAAGCAAAGTTGAGCAAGTGGAAACAAGGGTAGGATGCCAGGCATATCTTATGGTAAAGAGAAGGAGAGGTCCCGTGGAGGATAGTTGGGAGGTTACAAGGTTTCAAGAGCGTCATAACCATGACTTAATGTCTCCGACGAAGTGTGGAAGGCGTGGGGCAAAAGCACTTGAAGATAACAATATGACAACCTCTGCCATAGAGAAGTGTTGGAACGATATTATTGAAGGCAAACAAACTGAAGCAAAAAACGGACAGCTCAATACTCCTTCGACTGGAAGTATTCAAGAAGGCAATATTGGGGAAGGGAACTGCACTGGCCATTCCAATAGCCAAACAACTCTGCATGGACATGAAGATGTGGACAGAGGTGGATTCCCTTCTAATGAAAGTGGTAAGAGCAGGTCAGAGAAGCGACGGAAGGGTACCAAGAGCTGCAGCATTTGCAAGAGACGCGATCACAACAAGCGCAAATGCCCCTCGTTGAAGGCCACAGGGTAATATGAGAAAAGCTCAATCCATATCACTCTTATTGATGTTGGTGCATGCCAAACAACGGGTTCTTAATCTCATGTCTTCTAATTTTCTTTTGTTTCCCTTCATTTTTTTTTTCTTTTTTAAATTTGTAGGGATACTCTTCAGCCAGAGAGTGACTTGCATCCAGACATGATAGATAGGTACAATTTGGTTTAGCAAAATCTTCTGTTCCAGTTAATTACTTCGAAAATACTCCTTTTTAAAAACTATTTCTTCTTTCCTATTATGACTTTGCAGCGAAGTTATCAAGGATCGGCTCCCAAATGGTATCATGTATCAGGTAATGTCAGCCTATTGGTTGGTTTTTCTGTTATCAATAAAATTCATCACCAAAGAGTTCTCTTCTTTGTTTGCTAATTGTTATCTGGCACATGGGAAAACAAGCAATTCTCAAGCATGAAGATTAGCAGGTTATGATAACATTATATTATCCCTCATCAATCCTTTTATCTCATCAAGCACATAACTGAAACGATGTCTACATGAATTAAAAACTCTTCGCAATCACACTCATTCATTTCTTTTATTTGTAATGGATGCCGTAGGGATCCTCACTATCTTATTTTTGTAGAAACCAGCAGTAGGGAGGAAAAATGTGAGAGAGATCAGACATTGTGGGGGGAAGAAAGAGGGAGGGAGATGTCCTAGCGTTTAGGTGTCCTCCCCCTCTCTTTTATTAATAAAAGGATAATTTACAAAAAAGGGCCTTTGGCCAGCTGGGCCCAAATACAACCAAGCCCACCAACACAAGTTCTTTAACAATTTGAATATTATGTTTGCTATTAGTGTGGTTATTTTATGCCCAGTTCTTTCCTAGTAATTTCTGCCATTTTAGTTGGTAGGGTTTGAGCCGATAACTTGATTGGGTATTGTCTTGTGTTGCAACCTAGATGTAGGAGGTAAGGCTTTCAATGGCCAGACTGGCCTGTTGGGCATTGGGCTTTGGGCTTTGGTCTTTGGCCCATGGATTACATGGGTCGTGAATCATTCGCCAACCGATAAACTGGCTGGGGCTGGTTTGACGACTTTTTCTATCAAAGCCTGGCCTGAGCCAAGGTTCCAGGCCTGGTTATGGCTGTTACATGTTGGCCCCCAAGCCTCAATTTCAAGATTGATAATGAACGTCTCCGGCTTGGCATACCGCGTTACTTGTACACTCAACTAATGAACAGTGCAAATGTGGCCGATTTGGAACCCAGCCCATTTCGACCCCTAATAGAGGTTATTGATGAATTAGAAAAGGAACAGTTAGGTTACAGGTTACTTACCAAGAAAAGAACAAATAGGTCAATCAAGAAAGGTTAGTGATAATGGAATCTGAATGATAACATGTTACGTCTGACTTTTCTCCCTCAACCAATTTTTGAAAGATCAAAGAAGACGTTGGGTTGATCCGCTTAGAGGAGGATCATGCCTTCCTAAATCTCATAAGAGAAATGTTTTTGGAAAGAAAGTTTCTGCCTACACTTCCATTAACAAGGTTTATTTAATACAATTCATAGCCCATAGGCCACGTCACCATAACTACCTACATGCTACAAGGACCATTCTCCAGACTATTAGGTAACTACTCCACTACCCACTACTGGATAACTAACCCCACTACCCACTACTAGATAACTAACCCCACAACCCATGACCAATCATGGGTTCTCATGCAACTCCATTTACTTGGCATGCATCACTCTTCCCCCCTTGCACCCACCTACTCAAGGTGAAGGTCCGGGAAACGATCAATGATGGACTGGTACTTCTCCCATGTTGCATCTTCTATGGGTGCACTCTGCCATTGAATCAGGACTTCAGTAATAGCTTGGTTCCTATGCTTAACCATCCTACAATCAAGGATTGCTTGCGGTAGGGGTTGTAGGATGCCTTCTTTAGTAAGGGGCACCAACACATTGGATGACTGAATTTTCTTCCCTAACTCTTTTTCTTAAGGCATGAGACGTAGAACACAGGATGGATCTTGCAGCCAAGGGGAAGGTTGAGTTTGTACGCGATCAGTCCGATTCACTATAGAACTTGATATGGTGTGAAATAATGACCCAATATTTTGAGAGACCTTATCGCTAAGAAAGTTTGACAATAAGGTTGTAATATGAGGTAGACCCAATCTCCAATTGAGAATTCTCTCTGTCTTTGGTGGTGATTGGCATACTTCTTCATCCATTATTGTGCTAATTCCAAATGCGCCTTGAGTGGTATTAAAACCTAATCTTTTTTTAGGAACCCTGGTGGTTCCAGAAATGTAGGTGGGCAAGTTTGGTGGTGATACACCATACACCACCTCATAAGGAGTCATCTGTATTGCTAAATGATAGGTGGTGTTGTAACACCATTCGGCCCAAGGAAGCCACCTGACCCACTCCTTGGGTCTCATGCTTGTGAAGCATCAGAGGTAGTTCTCGAGACATCGATTTAGGACTTTGTTTGGCCATTAGATCGTGAATGATAGAATGAACTCATTTGAAGCCGAGTTCCCTGTAAGCGAAACAATTCTTTCTAAAAGTGACTAGTGAATGCTGGATCCTGATCACCGACAATGGAGACTAACATTCCATGAAGCGTGAATATGTTTTCAATGAAGACTCTTGCTACGATAAGTGTTGTGTATGGGTGTGCCAGAGTGACGAAGTGTGCATACTTAGATAATCAGTCTACAACTATAAAGATGATAGGCTTGTCATGGGATGGAGGTAGCCTGTCAATAAAGTCCATGGTGATTTTAGTCTATAACCACTATGAAACCATAATGCAGGGGGGTTTTCATACTGGGCTTGAGTGGGGTGGCCTGTGGGATGCAGGAGCACACTCGGGGTAGGTAGCCCGTGAGAGGCGGGTGGCTCAGGTGAGGCGAGAATTGTAGAATCAAAACAATTCTCTTTTGAGATTTTGAAGGTACAATCCTCCTTGAAGTATATCAACCCAACGTCTTCTTTGATCTTTTAAAAATTGGTCGAACGAGAAAAGGTATACATAACATTTTGGTATTAGAGTCGTTAACCCAAGGAATGACTGACAGTACGAGAGCAACAAAAATGAAGGAAGCGGTGAAGCAACTTCAAGATACCACCAAGCAGCGTGAGCAACGGCTTAGGGAGATCCTTCAATTACTCACAACAATTGATCTCAAGTACGACCAAATGTCCCAAAACCTTATGCAAGATCACGTAGAGGCATCAGGTGGGCAATTAGTTAATCACCACCCTCAAAGCAAAGTTGGGGCTGTGCGGCTTTATTTCCCCCGATTGGTATGAGAAGTGCCAACCTCATTTGGCGTGGGCGAGGTTTCTCACAACTCACAACGCTCAACACGAGGTTTGGACCTAAGGAGTATGAGCAAGGTATTTCGTAACTGTAACGGTGGCCATTACGGCCACTGCCATTACCTTTACGATACGGGTCATAACGGCTGTTCCAACCCTCGTAATGGCTGTTACGGTGTCTTTTTTTATTGAAAGAAAAAGCCAGAAAAACAATTGTCTATCTCGTAACGTTGAAAAAAAAAAATCTGAAAAACTTGTATTCGCCCCATAACAGACCATTATGGGGTTGTTACAACCCTTACAAGGGGCGTAATGGGCTGTTAATGACGGTTATAGGTCATTTTTTCTAGAACGATTGTTACAACCATCACGAGCCCGCAACATGTAACGGTTGCCACCATTACCTTTACATAACGGCCTTTATGGCACATCATGAGTACGAGGATTACGTAGGATCCCTTGCCAAGCTACATCAGATGACCACGGTCTGAGACTATCAAAACTAATTTAAAAGCTTGCTAACCGTACAGATGGGCTCAACGAGCCCTTTTTAATGAGATGTTTTATTTTGTGGATTGAAGGACGAGATACGCCTTGATGTTCAAACGTTCCATCCTATGTCATGCCACAACTGTAATGAAAAGTTTCACCTCGGCTATGGGTGCAAAAATCAAAAGTTATTTTTGATAGAGGATCATGGCGAGAAGGGGGGAATCAATGAAGGCTACTAAAGTGATCGAAGATAATCCAACCGAGTCAGAGTAGGCCTCACTAGAGATATCACTTCACGACATCGTTGGTTCGACCGCTTTGCAGGCAATGCGATTGGAGGACTACTACGACGGCAACCTATTATGGTGTTAATCAACATCAGAAGCATGCACAATTTCATAGATCCCAAGGTCGTTCATAAAGCCTAGGTACCCATTCAAAGTGTAGCTCCATTTCAGGTAATGGTAGGCAATGGGGATCACCTTGCCAGCAAGGGGAGGTGTGCCGGTCTAATCATTCGAGTTCAAGATGTTATGATCACAACAAATTTCTTCTCTTGCTCAACCCAGGTGGCTACAATGCTGTTTTGGGAGCTTAATGGTTGCAAACCCTTTGATTGGTCGTTTGAGATTTTTCTCAACTCATCATGAGTTACATGGATGGCAGTCAACTGCGTAAGCTCGAGGAGCTACAGCCCTCACGCATGGAAGCCATCGATCATGGGGTGTTCATGAAGGAGGTTCATAGAGGGGGAAGGGCTATGGTGCTACAACGATACATCATCCTGCCACCCCCATTAACCACAATCAAGGATGAAGCATTGCAAAATTTACTGGCCGAATTCTAGGACGTGTTTCATGAAACATCTAATGTGCCCCCTGCTGCGATCTCATGATCACCACATACCCCTCATTAAAGGTTGCGAAGCCCATAAGCGTCCGCCCATATAGGTACCCTTTTCATTAAAAAGAAAAAAATGTGATAGAGCGAATAGTAAAAGGTGTGCCATCTTTGCGGATTATAAGGCTGAGCACGAGTCCATACTCGTCACCAATGCTCTTGGTCCGTAAACGGGACGGAAGTTGGCGCTTTTTTGTTGACTACCATTCTTTTAACCAAGTCACGGTTAAGGATAACTCACCAATTCCGGTTATAGATGAGCCGTTAGATGAGTTACACATGTCCATGTTTTACTCAAAACTAAACTTGCGATACGGGTACCACCAGATTTGAGTCCATGAATAAGATATACCCAAAACAACATTTTGCACTCATGAGGGCCATTATGAATTGTTGGTGATGTTGTTTGAACTTGTCAATGCCCCATTGACTTTCCAAAGTTTAATGAATGAGGTACTCAAGCTATATCTTCGATGCTTTGTTTTATTATTTTTTTTTATGATATTTTGGTATATAGTCAAACTTGGAAACACCATCTCCATAGTCTTCGTTCGAAATTGGAAGTTTTAAGGCAACACCAAGTCTATGCTGAGGAGGCAAAATGTAAATTTGGTCATCAAAGAGGTAGATTATCTTGCTCATATAATTTCCAACAAAGGGGTTTCACTGGACCCCACAAAAATTACAAGCATGTTGGAATGGCTACAACCATGGACCCAAAAGGCTTTGCATGGGTTTCTAGGCCTAACGGGATATTATTGTAAGTTCATCAAGGACTATAGTAAAATCACATCCCATTCATTCGCATTGTTAAAAAAAAATGGTTGGGGGTCGTCCGATGAAGCTGATCAAGCATTCAATGAACTTAAGCGAGACATTACACAAGCTCTTGTACTTGCACTACCTGATTTCTCTAAACCATTTATTGTTGAGTGTGATGCATCAAGAATAGGGATTGATGGTGTATTAATGTAGCAAGGGCATCCAATAGCATTTCTGCGTCAAGCATTGCATGACTGAAACCTAGTTTTGTCAATGTATGAAAAGGAGTTGCTCGCTTTTATCACCGTTGTTAAAAAATGGAGGTTGTATCTCTTGGATCAAAGATTTGTAATACGAATCGATCAAAAGAGTCTTAAATTCTTGTTGGAACAACAAACCACTATCCCGGTACAACATAAGTGGCCGTCTAAACTGTTGGGTTATGATTTCATAATCGAATTCAAAAAGTGTTAGGAATATCGAGCAGATGATGCCTTATCCTAACGTGATGAGGAAGTTGAGATCCTAGCCATCTCTATGCCAGTGGCTACACAGCTAGATAAGGTGCAATTGGAGACTTCAAACGATCCTTATTTACAATCTTGAATCAAGGAATTAGAAGGCGGAAATCTCAATGAACAAATAGAGCTGCACACGAGTCGAGTTAGCTCGATCAGGTCGCTCGAATTGACTTGGAAAAGCTTGACTCGCCTCGGCTCGAAATTGGATTTGGACCGAGTCGAGCTGGTTTTTGGAACTCGAAAAAGTTTTAAGCCAAGTTTGAGCTTGCTTGAGCTCGACTCGACTCGGATCGAACCTCAACTCGAATCAACTCGGATCGAATCAGCTCAGCGACTCGATTATTTTGATATTGACGTTGCTTGCCGAGTGTTTGATGAAATGACTCAATGAAGTGTGACTACCCTCATATCTTGATTTTGATGATGCTTGCCGAGTGTTTGATGAAATACCTGTAAAGTGTTATTAATGTTTTGCATTTTGTGTTAAATTAAAGATGCTTTCTGTGTTTGGAAAACGTCGCACAGGCTCAAACTTGGCTCGAATTGGTGACCGAACTGAGCCGAGCTGGCCAGATAGGCTTGAGGACCGAGCCGAGCCGAGTTCGAGCTAGGGTAAGCTACTATCCAAGTCAAGCCGAGCTATGCCAAGCTCGACATGGTTCGACTCATGTACAACTTTATGAACAAAGATGTGCATTTAGGAAAAGACTCTTTAGAAAAGTGAGAGCAGTAATAGGGCCTACCTCACCACGACGGAATATTATTCTCACAAGGATGCATGGAACTTCCTCCTATCACTCGGGTTACCACAAAACCCTTAAAAGGATCACGAATACATTCTATTGGCCAAGGATGCATAGGGACGTGCAAAGGTTTGTGAAAGAGTGTGACACGTATCAAAGGCACAAGGTTGAAAGCGATCTTGGAACCTTCGTAAAAGTCGAAGATGGATGGTGCACATTTAGCAGTCCGACTAACCACTAAGGGAGCAGAAAGGTCTGATCACCCCTTTGATTCTATGGTTAAGATGGCTCTAGATTACTACGATCAATGACTTGGATCGTTAATGGGGCAATCCAGATAGACAAACTTTGGATATAATACTTATACCTGTTTTATCTCTAATAATGCACGACTTTAGGATATGATTAATGAGAGAATCCCTCCATTTTCTATAGGAAATGGTCGGTAAGTTTGGATAAATCTGGAAGTTATCCGGTCTCATCCAATCTAACCCTATCTCAATCTCAGTTTTGAAATTGAATTTAAACCTTGAATGTTTGAAATTCAACTTCAAATCTCGAAAAGAAATAAAAAAGAAGAAGATAAATATGAGGAAAAATTCGTGGGGCCCACCCACTAGTGGTTGCCCACAAGTGAGCCTCACGGGCCCTTATCCAACATCTGCCACTCAATAATGTTGTGGGATGGGCACAATATAAATTGTCCATCTGATCTAGCTCGCCTCATAACAATCAAAACAAAAGGTCGCAATTGAAAAAATTAGAGGTGTAGGACCAGTTGGAACACCGTCACATTCTCACAGATGTTTATGTACTAAGTGACCACCTAACTAACACTCAAGAACCCAAGCTTTGCAATGCCTATTCTAGTACGTACAACTACACTAGATGGAATTGACTCCCAATCTGGAGTACTCGGCTAAGAAACATACTTATCCAGCTTATCGAATTATTATGAAAACTTGGTTTTTCGCAAATATCAATTGAATTCTTTTGAAGTAATATTATAATACATATACTTTTGGAAAGAATCTTGTTTGCAAAAAAGATGTCAAAATCTCGATATTTCCAGTGAATAAGTCTTTAAGTGTGTATTAATAATTATAATTTTAGAAACTTGGTGTAGCTATCATGGGATCTTCCACACATAGATGTGTGATTTGGAATTGATCAAGCCGCTTTTCTAGCGAAATTGAGTCTGACCAATCAAGGGCCCTTCATCATTGTACACTGAAGTAGCGATGCTCAATCTCATCCTCCTGTACACAAGAGGATGGTAGCTAAGGACAATGAGTCACCAATGGGATTGACTACTTGCATGTTATAACGATTAGATCTAGATCGAATCAAAGCAATATGTAAGTAAAAGATCCCAGCACGTGGCTATAATTTATATTGTGAAGTAAACAATACTAGCATATGTCAGGTCTACAAGGAGCAGGTTGTCTCACATAAGATATGACTCATCTTATATCCACATGATCTGGCTTTTATTCAGGCCATAACAATTTTTTTTTTTTTTTTGAAGACACAAGGTGTCCCCGCCTCTTGAAGTGAGACACAGGCCATAACATTGATCGCATGGAAATTGAGTGATTATGTTATTCAACTTGATCAGTCTCATCTTCAATCTTTTAGGATTAAAGGCGGATGCAACTCATTCATGGTCTCATCTTCTGTTCTTCACAATAGATGGCGGTTCACACCTCAACGTCTGAACATCACCCCGATTGTACCTCTCTTGTACATTTAGGATTAGTTAACTTGTGAGAGTGGGTGACCGATTTGCTGACAAAGGTAGAGATCCTACATGATCATAAGATAAATGCTGATGATCTATAAACCTAGTTAATAATTGTACCCATCTCACAACGCGATTGAGTGGGAGATGTTGGATATGGGCCCATGCCGCCCATTTGTGGGCAACTACTAGTGGGTGTGACCCACAAAATTTCCCTCCTATTTATCCTTTCTGATTTCTGTATGAAGTTTGAAGTTGAATTTCAAATATTCGAGATTTAAATTCAATTTCAAACTTAAATTTGGGATAGAGTGAGATTAGATGTGACCGGATAACTTCCGGCCTCATCCAAACTCCTCGATCCGTCGCTATAAAAAAGGAGAAGGATTCTCTCATTAATCCCAGCTTAAAGTCGTGACTTATTAGCGAGTAGATTGAGAGAGATAGTATATTCAAAGTTAATCCATTTAGCCCGCCCTATTAACAATCTAAGCCATTGATCGTAATCCGGGGCCATCTTTAACTGTACAATAAGAGGGGTGATCAAACCTCTCTGCTCCCGTAATGATTAGGTGAACCATTGGATGTGTACCATCCATCTTCGTCTTTTGTGAAGGTCCCAAGATCGCGTAGATCGCCGGATCCTGCGGGCAAGCAATTGAAGGATCTCCCCAAGCCACTACCCATGCTACGCGGTGGGATCTTGAAGCTGCTTCACCGCTTACTCCATTTTTACTGCTCTCGTACCGTCAGCCATTCCCTGGGTCGATGACTTTGATACGAGAATGTGAGGTATACCTTTTCTCCTTATGCCAATTTTTGGAAGATCAAAGAAGACGTTGGGTTGATCCACTTCGAGGGGGATCATACCTCCTAAATCTCAAAAGAGAATTGTTTTTGGGAAGAAAACTTCTGCCTACACTTTCATTAACAAGGCTTATTTAATACAATTCATAGCCCGTAGGCCACATCACCATAACTACCTACAAGGACCATTCTCCCTGCTATTAGATGACTGCTCCGCTACCCACTACTAGATAACTAACCCCACAAGGCATTACCAGGCAATAATGGGTTCTCATGCAACCTCATTTACTTGGCATGCATAATAACACTGTAGATTTATGAGATGATGGGGATCGTACTAACTACTAACTATTCTAATGCATTGCCGATTCAAAATTGTGACTATACCTCCAATAAAACAGGCTTAAACCATTTCCATGAGAGAACAGTAAACCAGCATAATGATAACTTGCAGTCACAGCCTATGCTGGACACTGCACTGACTCTTCTGTGATTGCTTTTCAGAACTTGCTAGTGGTGTAATGATTCTGAAACAGATTGCGAAAATATCGAACTTCAGACTCAAAACCATATAGCAAACAATGAAGATGCAGACCTCCACTAATAATCTAATATGTAAGAGAGCTACCACTCCGAATGGTGTTGATGTTAAGGACTTCTGCAGAAGTAATAGGGGCCGAGGTTGGTTATGGAAATAGAGGAAGGGTTAGAGCTAGGAATAAGTCTTTTGGGGATTTTTTTTTTTTTTTTTAATTTTTAATTTTTTTTTTTTTTTTTTTTTGGGGGGGGGGGGTGTTGGTAGTTCTGGTAGGAGCTCAGTCATCTCCCTGGTGCCTGGGGCGACCTGCAAAGTAATCCAACTTATTCATGGAAATCGGGCGGTTCTAGAGTCACCACAAGTATGATTGGGTTTGGCAAGTTTGTCAACAATTGTGGTTTGATCAACCTTCCGATTCCAGGCACTAAACCTAGTTGAACAATCAAAAGTCTCCAATGATGAGCCGCCTCGGTAGGTTGCTTATCTTTCGTAGATTGCAAATTTTATTAAATGGAGCCAAAGCAACCCAAAAAGAAAAAGAAAACAAGGCAGAACCAAAACAACGAAAAAGGAGCAGCTGTACAGAAGGGAAAGGGAAAAAAAAGAAGAGAAAAACAAAAAACAAAGAAAAACAAAAAGAGAAATGCCTAAAACAGCTATACGACTCAAGGATGACAACCAATGCAGAGCCTCAACACTGAGGGTAGAATAATTCCAATCAAATCAGTTTAGCCAGTCTCTGCCGATGTACTTGCTGTTCGTGTTGACCTGTCTGGTTAGGGTTTTTGCAAAGATTGAAGCAATTAGAAAAAAGTTCCTTTGGATGAAGATGAAGGGCACAAATAACATTTTGCTGCGTGGAAATTGGTTTGCAAACCTATTTGATACGGTTGTTTGGGTTTAAAAGATATCAGGACATCAAACATTGCGCTGCTATAAAGATGGTAGTGGATATTGGGCAATGGCAAACCATTGGTGGCGAGTAATCTATTTGTTGTGAGATATTGCATTCCAGAGAATGGTTGGGATATCAATCGGGTGATGCGCAGAGATGGTCGAATATTTTGTGAGCAATTTCCTGGGCTCAATGGATCTCCCACAACTACCGCCTCTTTGAAATCGGCAAAGGTAATAGGGTCCGCTTGAAGAATGGTTTTGAGAGAGATTGCATTCCAGAGAATGGTTGGGATATCAATACGGTGACATGCCGAGATGGATGAATATTTAAAGAATGGTGAGGAATCTATTGGTTGCGAGATATTGATTTCTAGAGAACAGTTGGGATATCAATCGGGTGACGCACAGAGATGGCTGAATACTTGGCTAGCTATTTCCTGGGCTCAGTGGTTCTGCCATCACTATCTCCTCTTTAAAATCCGCAAAGGTAACAGAGTCCGCTTTTGGGAGGACTTTTGTACTCAGAAGTGTCACTATGGGAAGAGTTTGAAGAATGGTTGAGGGTTGGTTGGTGGTGGCATGGGCTTCCATTGGGCAGTTCCTGTCGAATTTGGTTGTTCATGGGGCTCATGTGGCCAAATGTTCGGCCCCTACAGCATCCGGATAGCTGTTTCGAAATTAGTTTTGATGGTTGTCTGTTTGGTAACCTCAGGCCATCTGGTGGGGTTGGGTTCGTGTGTGATAACAGTGGTTTATTATTCACTGGCTTCTTTGTTCTGATTGGGTTGAAGGGCTCAAAACTTTGTTGATTGTTGGCTGTGTTACTCAAGCAATCAAGATGGCTGTGGAGGGTAGCTCTTGAGGAAGCATCGGGCCTGTTTGAAGAGCCTGGGTAGAAGAGGAAGGTTGATATGTGGTCAACAGCTGATTGTACAACTGCCAATCTACCATCTAAAAGCCTACTGTGGCATTGCTGGGAGAAAGGCTAAATAGCCTTTTAAAAAATACTTCCAAAAAAAAGAAGGGGCTGAAGGCCTGTTTGGGGGCCACTTGAAAGTGGGTTCATCATACTTTATTTAAGAGTTGCTCCAATGCTCTCAGGCACTATGACTTTCAGTGCTCCTAGTTGCATGGGGTAACTTGGACAGCAATATATCAATCTTAGCTGTACATAAGGTCTGTAACACATTTGAAGAGCTATCATACAAAATTAAGGCTGATTGATGATTAATCCATCAGTGTGGCCTTATTTTTTGTAGGCAATGTTTTTCCAACCCATTGAAGCGATGGCTACAATTTCCTAATAGAAGTGATTCTATAGAATCATAAGCAATCCATGATGGAAACTATCAGTAATCAAATACATGAATAGAATTGTTGGGTAGACTTCTTTTTGTACAAGTATTCTTGACCGTCCATATCAGAGGCCATTTATCAGATGGTTAAGATAATGGGATTGGTGTGATATTTGCGTGGTAGCCCATGAAATGTGTTTTGGACCTAACAGGTAGTCTGGATCAATTGATTGAATTGCTTAGGTGTCCAAACACAACTAGGAGCATCTCCGGATAAAAATAAAATAAAATAAAATTATAGCCAACAATTTATATAAACCATGATCTCTAATACGTAATTGATGTTAACAAAATTGAGACAAACACATTTTTAAGTGGGGCATTGGAACACATTTTCAAGTGGTATCCTAAAACGTCGTAAGATGACCATTATGGATACTCGAGAGACATTCTCATTGCTATTTCCTCCTACTTAGAATGAAAAGTTTGAAATTGATTTCATTTGTGCATTCAAACATTAATTTTTGATTGTAAAGTGAACATTTTATCTAATTTCTGTAGTTGCATGCTTTTCAGGATTTTGTGCATAATCGTGGAATTTACAGACAACCGGCCAGTGACATTGTACTTGGTTTCTACTTTGGAGACTGATCTTATGTTCATGGTCTTCTTTTAAAATTCTGACGACCGATAAGGTAGTAGGGCCTGTTCTTTTTAAGGTATCAACTACACAATCTTAGAACATTAATTACATCTTAGAAGATGTTGATGTAATTCATGTCACTAGGAAACATGCCAATGCGAGACGAAAGGCCATGATGGGCACTTCATGTCCTATGGTCAGGTGAGGCTGCCCGGCGGAGGTCAGACTCTGGGCGAAAGCCACGCGGGCCCTTAATAGCCCTAAAATGGCGGTTAGTATCATTGTTGGGCTGGACCCTTATGATAGGTAACCGCCATTTTGAAAATGGCAGTGACTCGTTTTCCTCACATGTGGCGCTCATGTAAAGCTATCTAGACCATCCAAATTGCGTACTGTGGGTGGAGCATATTGTATAAAATCACACTGATAAAAAAATCCTAACCATGCAATGGATGGCTATCAAATGAATGGTTAGTAGGGAGTGGTCCAATTTCAGAGTGAAAAATCATATGTTTACAATCATGTTCTCATTGCAATTTTTCGCATCTGCTCCATCCATAATTGGTTCAGAGATTTGGATGGTGTGGAACACGCCACAACTATCCCATATGTCGGGTTGAAGAGTCACCGCCATTTTAGAAACATTACTGAACTACAAAAGGAGTCTAGCCTGCCATTGTTTTATGTAGGGGTGCAAATGGGTCGGGTCGACCTGCAGGTCATTGGACCCCACCCTACAATATGTCATGGTCTAAAATTTGGATCCATGGGGGCAGGTATGGATCCCAAAGTTCGACCTGAAATACTAAATGGGTCGGGTCTGGGACATGTCGAAGTTAAGCCGACTTGACCAAGGCCCAGTTTTTAAATGAGTCCGATTTGGTTCATACTAAAACGAATGTGACCTAGACCTGACCCAAACCCGGACTGGACCCAGACCTAGGAAGAGTTGTTAATTAATATATAGGTAAGTCGACCGAGTCTTTTAAAACAGGAATGATCACATATCTTTGAACTTGTGCTAAATACCATACATTCAAGCTGTGTGGGGCCCACCATCGACTAGATGCACCCAAAATCCAGCTTGATCCATAACTCACATGGGCTGCACCAAAGGGAACAATGGCGGACACCCTGGGGAGGGCGAGTCTCACCATAGAAAGCATTCTATATCGTTCATGGATTATTTTCTTCTTCTTCTTCTTTTTTCCTTTTCTATTTGTAGTTTGAGAGTGGTTGTTTGAAGACAATTTATATGTAGATTTCATCTTAAATTCTTCTCAAGTTTATCTAAGATTGCATATTAATCTCGTGTTCTTGAATCTCATCCGACTTAAACCTTGATACAACTAACATATTTCAAATGGTAGTTGCGAAGTTATTTCTACGTCTGATGCAGACCCAACACATGAGTTACATGGGTCAGGTCTGAATTTTAATGTGTTGGGTCTGGGTCTGGGTCTGGGTCGATGCCAGAAGTTGGACCAAATTGCTCCCCCTAGTTTTATGTAGAAACATGAGACTTCCAGGAAAAAAAAAGTATGATTATAGGTCTGGTGAAAATGTACAATGCTTGATCCAGGGCTTGTACATGATGAGGCCTGCCGGATGAATGGCGGGGAACCTCCGTGGCTCGAGACTTGCAGGAAAAAAAGTATGATTATCGGGCTGATTTGTTTTGAAAGGTACACTGTCAGGGATTGAACACTGGATCAGTCACACACACTACAGTCTCCACCACCTCATCTAATGAGTGGGAGATTTTTGGGCTGATCTTGATTGTGTTAGGGGCCATGGCCCTGCTATCAATACTGTTTGATCTGATGGGCCTCACCTGGGATGGGTCATACTCCAAAAGTCTCCCAAGTTGAAAGATCCGGGGCTGGACATTTGTCTGTTTACCATGGCTGCAAATTTTCTCAACTTGGGTTCGTTTTAACTGTCGCCCACTGGGCCCCCACTGGCAAAGATGGTCCATGATTTGAGCTCGCCATATTCGGTATAATAAGATATTATACCATAATCATGCTTAAATGATGGTCCTAACCCTTGATTTATAGAGTTGAATGTGACCTTGTAGAGAGTGATGGTCACAAGCATCGGTTCAGTGAATCTTCTCATAGTGGGACGGCAAGGCGTAGTGTGGTTGACATGGTACTGCTTTATGGATGGTTCTAAGGGGCGTTTTGCGCATGGTATCATAGGTGGGGTGGAATTGCATTGGTCCCATGCAAATTTCATTCCACGTTTGGGGAGGACGGAAATAGGTGGGATGGAATTGCATTCGGTCCCATGCAGGATTTCCATGGATTTTAAAATCTACTCCTTTTTTTTTTTTTTTTTGTTAGTACACCCCTGTCAGTTCACAATTCACTGTTAGCCACCCCCACTAGGGATCGATACCAAGACCTCAGTGTTGAAACTAGGTATCTTTCGCTCAGTCCACCGCTTGAGCAATCGATCAGGGTGTGATGTTAAAATCTACTCCACACATGTGGGCCTCACATTGATGCATGTGTACATGTGGGCCTCACATTAATGCATGTGTTATGTCGATGTTGTCCATCCATATACTCCATTCACACATGACATTCTGGTTATTCATGTGTACAAGTGACCAACATTAGTTGGGTTGGTTGATTATAGTTCCATGGTCCACCAAATGGAGTTTGGCTTAATCTAGTGTTTTCCGTGACAAGAATTTTATTCCAAACATGGAAATTGGATGGCCAAGATACCGTGGTATTTCCGGTCATGCAATCATTGTACAATAAAATTGTTACTTCCATGCCATTTAATCTCATGGACCATCCAACTCGGGGGATTAACTCGGTTTGACCCAATCGGGTTCGACCCCACTAAGGAGAGAGTTGGGCCTGACTCAAGTCTCGAGTCATCAGGTTGTGCCAGGGTGTCCCACCATGAGTGGATCATAATAAGTGGATCCCACCGTCCATGTGTGCTGTAACTCACTATTCAGTCCAATCGTGTCTGAATCATCAGTGTAGCATTGGCTTATATTTGAATAGCATATAAACATCTCAGTGGTACTAGAAAGATTTCAACGGTAGGAATCTTAATTCCCACTGTTTCCTCTGGTGTGGTCCACTTGAGCGTTGGATCTGCTTCATTTTTGTGCACATGCCTTAAAATGATCTGAGAGAAGAGATGGACGGCGTGGATAAACAGATACATCACGGTGGGCTGGCGGGTAGAGGCAATCCACGTCTAAAAATGCGCTGGTGAAAAATGGTGGGCCCCACAGAGCTTAGAATCCCTGCAGCACCGGATCCATGTTATCTGCGTCCTAACTCCTAAGATAGCGGCAGCGGGGGAAGCAGATTGCACACTGAGTAAACTCTGTGGGGCCCACCGTCTTTCATGCATTTTATCCGCTCCGTCCATCCATTTACCAGACAGTTGTAGGGCTGTAGGCCAAAAACGAAGCCTTTCCAAAGATCTGTGGGGCATGTACAACAGCATGACGTGATGTGGTGGCTGGTTTTCAAGTAAGCAGATTGGGTGGTGTTGGGCGCTGTGGGGCCTACCCTGATGTATGTGTTTTATATCCACGCTGTCCATCCGTTTTACCAGCTCATTTTAAGTTATGAGATAAAAAATGAAGTATATCTGAAGCTCAGGTGGACCACACCACAGGAAACAGTGGATATAAAGACATCTACCGTTGAAATCTTCCTAGGGCGCACTGTAATGTTTATTTTCCATCCAACCTGTTGGTAAGGTCACACAGGATGAATGGAAAACACAAATATCAGCTTGAAACTTTTGTGGCCCCAGGAAGTTTTTAATGGTGGCCGTTCAATCACCACTGTTTCTTGTGGTGCGTCCGTCCATTTTTAGCTTTGCGAAGTGAATGTACGGTGTGGATAGAACACACACATCATGGTGGGCTCCATCGGGTCACCACCCATTCCGCTTCCGCTTTTCACCGTCGGATTGCATTTAAACGAACGGGATTCTATGGTAGTTAGGTCATGTGAAGAAATATTTGTAGAATGGGTGTCTGTGTATGTATGTATGAGATGTTTGTATTTAAATTCATATTCAAAGGTCAGGATCATCGATGAAGTATGATTATAAAACCTTAGCTTCTATACGGTGGTATTGAGAAAGTGAACGGTTCAGATCAATCTAGAGGCAGAAACCAGTCAACGCACCACACTGCTGTACGCGTCCAGCGTACGCTAGCAATATACGTGTCTGACTCCTTTCCATTTCCGGTGCCTGGGACAGTGTGAATGGCGCGAGGATTACAGAAAGAGACGGGAAGGGGATCTGCACGACGTTAGCTTGAAGGAGTAATTCGCAGTAGTTCACACGCGTCTGCGGCATGGGCCACTAAAGAGGTGGGGCCCACCATGAACATTCATATGGCCAGAAATCAACGTCCTCTAATCCACAAGTGTAGTAGGTCAATTGCTGATAGTCGTTCGTACTTGTTCCAACCGTCCATTTCTCCCCCAGAGATGTGGCCCACTGATGAATGGGACGGCCTGGTTACGGTATGCCGTGGGGCTCCACACGATCAGTGACCACTAAAATATCACACGTGTGCCACCACTCTGTCACGTGACCCGCGATTCGCCTCTTGGCAATTCTTTCTGTGAGTGAATGGTCGGGCCATTCTTCCTCACACAATCGCTTCCTCCCGCACGCCCGAGTTCCTAAATTGTCTCCATCGCGAGTCGCGACTAACCATCCTCCGTGTGTTGCCGCCCACTGGGGCTCACATGCTTATATGTACCATTGATTTCATCCGTTCGTACTCTCTTTAATTCTATAAATAATCCATTTCTCCATCATCAAGGTTCAGCATTCGTCCTAACCTTTGATTTTTGGATTTGAATGGGACCATTTGATGATACGAAATTCATCTACGGTTAGAAATAAATCATACATTCATCATATTTTTCAAAGTAGGTACTTATTCATATTTTCCACAAAATGGACGGTTTAGATCATCAGGTCATTTAGCATGTGGGTCCCAGTAGTGGCTGCACACGCCCGAATGTTTGTCGCGACAGAGGCAAAACGAACTCATCCTTCCCAACTTCCCAGTTCCCACGAGCGCGACTATCCGGACTCCACGGCTGAAGTTCAAATACAGCAGATTGCTTTTTCGAATCCGCTGCAGCAAGCAGAACAGTTGAGTAGAACAGAAGGAGAGTGCTCTGAATTTTTTTTTTCTCTCTCTGTCTCTCTCAAATCCCTTCCATTCAACACCTCTCGTCTCTCATCCATCCGATCCGAAATCAACGCCTTAGATATCTCTCCTGCAGAGACAATGCCGATGCGAGTATGGATTCGCTAACTGCTTTCAATCCTACGGTGAAATATTCAAACTCCAATTTCCCAAATATTTATTTTATTTCATTTTCTATTTTCAAATTCTTGTTTTTTAGTTTGATTTCAAATTGATATTAATACCACCCTAATTTTGATAGTTCCACCCCACACGATTTATTTGGTTCTAGAAAAGCTTGTTAATTACCAAAATGGCTGTTTGTGGGGTGGAAATATCAGTTTTGGGGAATTGATATTTTGACCCCATGAAATTGTTTGTTTCACCCCTAGTAGGGTCATTTGGTCATTAATAGAGGCCTTTTTGGAACTTAAAAAGCACTCATAGAGGACTTTTTATGGCCAAATGAGCCATTTTTTGGGTGAAAAATATCAACTTTTAGGAGGTGGAAATAACCTTTTCTTTTGAAAATTTGGGATTTGATATTTCCACTCGTATAAGGCTGATGACTAGAGTAGTTTGTATGGGTGGAAATATCAAATTTAGGGGGTTGGAAATAACATTCCCTCTTAATGAGATTTTTTATTTGTTCTTGAAAAAAAATATTAATATTATTATTTACTTTTGGGATGCAGTTTGTCAATGCATGTGGAGGATTTTAAATGGAAGAAGTGTTTATTGATGTGGAGACGGACGGTGGAGATCACGTTTATGAGACTTCACTTGGAAAAATAAGCTCTTCTGAGTCTTCTTCAACTGATGCTGATCCTGTTGTTTACAAGCTCGTTCGGGTAGCTACTTTTTTTTTAAAAAAATTTTAACTAATGTATTTTTAGTTTGTCATCTGTTCTTTACTTTTTTTTGGTATTGGGTTGTAATTACTTGCTTATAATTCGGTGGTGGTTATAACCTTTGTTGATCGGATGATCGTAACCATCCAATTGCCTGTGATCAAATGGATGGTCATTGGTCAAGAAGAAAATAATGAGCAGGCCAATACCAAAAGTTGTATTTTTTAATTCATTTGATGAGTGTGAGTTTCTCGCATATGTTTTATCCATAATTGGGCCCACAATTTGGATATTTTGGATTGAGTTAGATGTATGCCACATGTATAATGCAGCTAAGTCCCCACCATAAAAAAAAAAATGGTGGAGATGGCAAATGGTAATGCAGCCCTTTCTTTTTATACATTTACATACTAACATCCAATAGTTGTAAAATTGGTATTGGATCATTTCAAGGGCATCATCATCATCATTAAGCCTTATCTCAACTAATTGGGGTTTGCTTCATGAATCCAGTTCCATCATTCCACTCTATCAAGGAGCATATCCTCGGTTGATCCATAGGTCACCAAATCTTTTCCTGTTACCTTTGCCCATGTCCTTTTGAGCCTTCACCTTGCCATCCAAAGCCTTCAACTTGAACCAACTCACTCCTAACCGGTGCAATTTTTGATTTGCTGGTCACCATTGCACATGGCCAAACTATTTAGCATACTTTCTCTCATCTTACCACATATTATTGTTACTCCTAAGTTCCCTCAAGTGCATTCTAATTCTATCCCTCCATGTCTTGCCACTCATCCATTTGAACATCCTCATTTTAGCTACACTCAACCTTTAAACTTGTTGTACCTTGACCTCCCAACATTTTGTCCTATGATGTATTTGTGGTTGTATAGCTATCCCATAAAATCTTCCCTTCATTTTGATTAGTACGTTGCGATCACGTAAAACTCTAGAGGCACATCTTGACTTCACCCCTAATTCTATGAGTAGCATCCTTCTCGATTGTTCCGCTCGTATAAATTATCAACCTAAGATATCGAAAATGGTCATTTTGGGGTACCTCTTAATTAGTAATCTTAACTAATTCCTCGTTTCCACTCTTGTTGTTATTAAAATTACATTCCATATACTGTTTTGGTCCAACTAATTTAAAAACCTTGAGATTCTAAAGCATCCCTCCGGAGTTTTGTGTTTACCCCTCCCTCGTCTCATCAATCAAAACTATGATGTCATCTACAAACGACATACACTAGAGGACTTATTTTTGTAAATGCCTCGTTAGTTCATTGATAACCAATGGAAGAAGATACGAGCACAATGTTGAACCCTCATGTAAGCCTACGATAATTGGAAACTCACCTGTCCTCTCCATTGGCGGTCCTCAAAATTTTCAATATATCTTCTTGAGATTCCTTTATTCTCGATACCCATTAGATTCTCTCTTTATGGACCCCGTCTATGCTTTTTCTAAAGGGAAAGAGAAAGAAAAAGAAAAATCCCTCTAATCGCTTGTAATCGGGTCGCCTTGTTGGCAGTTTTTGGTTTTTTCTCCTCTGTATACTTTTCCTGTTTATGCTTCGCAAGTAGGCCTTTAATAAATTCCCCATTACCCAGAGAGAGAGAAGGGGGGGGGGGGGGGGGAATCCTATGCTTTCTCTAAGTGAATAAAGACCATGCTAAGATCCTTCTTCCTCTAGCTGTATTTGTCTATTAGTTGCCTAAGTAGGAAAATGGCCTCAATGGTTGATCATTCATATCAAGGGCCTGGGCTCCAAATTCCACTCGTGTTACTCTCGAGTCGGACTAGGAAGGGACATAATGAGTACATTTGAGAACTACTTTGTCATGGTGAATACTTGGAAGCAACATTAACTTTTGTTGTTTCTATTGATTAAAGTGATTATTATTATTATTATTATTATTTTATAAGTAACGCCCTTCCATGATATTTCTCCATTTATTTATGACTCTTTCAATTGAAGCTTTCTCCAAATTCTCCTGAATTCCTCATTAGTCATTACATTGGAAATTTCAGTTTTGACCATTCCACTATCCAATCCGAACTTGCATCACTCTTAAGCCAAGTGGCCAAGTGGCCAAAAGTCACTCTAAATTTCATAGTCTTTAAAACCCACTTTACTCAAACCCTCATTCCCTATCTATTAAATGATTCAAATCCAAGTTCCTTACACTTCTCTAACTCCAAATCTCCTAAACAATCTAAAAAAAAGACATCCGAATCTTCAAAATCCATATCCCACTAGCCATCATAACCCAATCCCCCCAAAGCCATGTGTCACAAAAGCAAAGTAACACCCACCAACACACACTCGAAGTCCAAGATCCTATCCCAACAACACCAGCCAAATGCTGCCTAAACGAACTTTAATTTTGGATCTATGACCATTAATCTGTTTGTGTAAATACCCTCTATTGTGTCTTATATCCATTACCCATATGTAAATGTGCAATGAATTGGATATTTCAATGCTGTTTCCCTTGCCTTATAGGTTGAAGGTGATGGAAGACTAGTGCCTGCTACAGATGATGAGGTTATGGAAGTTGAAGATTCACTTGAAGATGACAAGATAGAACCTCCTCTAGTTAAAGACCCTGCGCACACCGAAGGATACATTTCAAATGATGGGTTTTCCTCCAAGACAACTGATTTAGAGAGCTTAGAAGGTTTTCTTTCATAATGTTTCCTTCTATGTTGTTTCTTTATGGTTATTTATGATTGTGCACATATTCTGATTATGAATTATATGTGTCCACTTCAATGAATTGGGTACTCAAAAGTTCTATTTTGTTTCATCTCAAGGCATTTCAACTATTTCCTTCAATCATTGCTTGCTAGAATCTTCTACTCTAGGATGCATTGCCCCTTAGGAATTTCAAATATCTAGATACCTTAGAACCCAAAAAGGGCTTACTCTTTTCCTTCAATTCCTACTATGCGCCATCTAGTTGCTTTTGGACACCAAGGTTTTACTTATTTTCGTTAGGTAAGAAAATATACGGAATTATTAGAAAGAAGGTAAAAAAAAGAAAAAGAAAAAAGAGGAAGATATTAAGGTGGTAGAAAGGTTTGAGTGAAAGCTATCGAGTTGGAAGGGTTGGCTCCTCTTATTGGGTGGGTGGCTAACTCTCATCAAAGCTGCTTTATCTAACATCCATCTCTATTATGTCCCTCTTTCGCTGCCCAAAATCTGTGTTGGATAGGTTGGAAAGATTGAGAAGGAATTTCTTGTGGAAGGGAACCGAAGACAATCGCGAGTTCCATTTACTTAAGTGGAAAGAGTTGTACAAGCCAATCCATGGAGGCATAGGTGTGCGAGACTTGGAAACTATAAACAAATCCCTATTAGGAAAATGGGTGGAGCAGTGCAATATGGAAGAGGTTAACCTTTGGAGGGAGGCAATCGCACACAAGTTCGAGGTCCATGAAGGTGGATGGTGGGTGAATCACTCCTCTCTTTATAGGGCATCTCATGTGCGGAAGTCGATTTCGAGGGCGGCATCATTGGTTGAAAGGGGAGGTTTCTTTTCCTTTGGTGGCGGTCGTATTTAGTTTTGTGGAGATTGGTGGGTCCCCGAGAGGCCACTTCTCTTGGTGTTTCTATTGCCTGCTTGGCTTACTATAGTAAAGGGCATTGAGGTTGCTCGATGTTTCTTAGTGAGTGGGCATGGTGTGATTTGGTCTCCATCTTGCTACAAGGTCTTGATAGATGAGGTGGTTGCCAAGTTTGTCAGGCTTTTGGAGCAGCTTGAGGGTTGTCACTCTATGGTGGGGGCAAGAGACTTGATGGTATGGGGGTAGGGAGATATCATGAAGGTTCTCGGTTTTTTCACTCTACAAGATGCTTTTTTTTTTTTTTTTGGGGGGGGGGGGATGTGTTATTACGGTGCACCCTTTAAGGTGACGAATTTTGTGTGGTTGGTTGGAAGGAATCGAATTGTCACCATAGATAATCTCCATTGAAGATCAATGGTGCCCCCTGAAAGACGTAGAATCAGCAGGTCATCTCTTTATGCTCGGTCAGTTCGTGGCTGAAGTTTGGGTCAGCTTCCTTGAGTTGTTTTCAACTCTATGGGTTATGCCAAGGTTGATCGTGGGCCTCCTTTGGCTTGGCATGGGGGAGGGGTCGGTAAGGATGGGACTCTTTGTGTGGAGGCTAGTTCTTATGGTAGTGTTATGGGCAATTTGGGGGAAATGGAATAAGCGGTGCTTACGGAACCAAATTGGGTCGGTTTTGGATGTTATTAGAAGGGATGTTAGGGATTGGGCCTCTGTGGCCAAGCTTGAGGATGTTTGTAATCTTTTTTCCTTTGCTTAATTTGTAGTTGGGTCCCCAGTTGAGGGCTTCTTAGCACATAGCTTTTTAATAAAAGCTCCGTTACCTTTCCAAAAACAAAAAACAAAAAAAAAAGGAAATAAAGAGATTTGTGTCAAAAAGAAAGAAAAGATATTAAAGTGAAAACAATCTCATGAGAAGATAAAGGGAGTTCTTAGTATCAAGTGATCTTGCATGATTGGTGACCTATGATACTCATGTCAGGTCCTTAAATTCCTCAAGAGTACCTGTCAAATATGGTGTGGCACAATGTTAGGATGGTTTTGAGATTTGTGTCAGATTTAGCTTAGCCGTATGGAAATATTTTATATTAACATGATATTAATCTTTTTTTTTTTAATTTAAATTATTTGACACAATAATTAAAATGACACAGAATCTGGGTTCTTGTAAATCTCCTCCCTCTAGGTATGCTAAGGCTAATTTTGATGGTTTCTTATGGGGAAAGCTAGGCCGTCCGTTGTTGGTGGTAGTCTTTGAGACTGGGATGGGAAGATAATTACTAAGTGCTCTTGGACTTCCACTATGTTGAAGATGCAACTTTGCTTTAAGCTTGCAATGCAGCGATGGAATTTGCCTCAGGCCTAATTATTTTTAGGGCAATCCCAACAATGTTATCACTTGGGTAAGTGGTGATTCATATCTACGGAAAGTCGCTAATCTAATTGAGGAAGTTCGTGACCTGTGTCAAATGGTTGGATTGTTTCTCTCTCAAAGTGCCAAGACAAGTTAATGCGGATGAGGACTTCCTTGCTAAGGCTAGTGACAGTATAGATCGCCTTAAAACAATTATTTTCTGACGTTTGTTGCTTTTCTTCCTGCAGTATTTTGCTACTTTTTTTTTTTTTGGTCTCTGTGTTGCATCCGAGCTCTTGGCGTAGCTCGGCTTTGGCTAGTTTTTGTTTTTAAAGAAATATTAGCTTACTAATAAAAAATTAGAACTACAAAATATATTTTATAAAATAATTAAATATTTAAATATATTTTAGTCATTAAGATAGTAATTGTTAAATGCATGGTCATGTCACTTGGAGTGCAATTCTAATAACAATAGGAGTGGGAACAAGGAATTTGTTGAGATTGCTGGCCAAGAAGTTTCCCAAATGACCACTTTGATATTATTGGGTTGATAATTCATGAAAGTGGAGAGATTGATATTTGAGAAGGATGTTGCCCATAGACTTCAAGTGGGGTGGAAGAAATGGAGATGCACCTCTGGAGTTTTATGTGATTGTTGGGTGACACTCAAATTGAAAAAGGAAAATTTATAGGGTGACTATAAGACCAGCTATGCTCCATGGAATAGAATGTTGGGCAGTTAAGGAACAACATGTTCATAGGATTAGTGTAGCTGAAATAAGGATGTTGAGATGGATGAGTGGCAAGACAAGGAATGATATAATTAGAAGTGGATGCATTCGAGGGAATTTAGGAGTAGTACCGATAGGAAATAAGATGAGGGAAAGTAAACTTAGATGGTTTGGTCATGTATAACGGAGACTAAGAACTACATGGGTTAGAAGGAGTGAGTTTGCATAAGTTGAAGGCTCTAAAAGGGCAAGGGGAAGGCCCAAAAGGAAGTGGGTGGAGCTAGTAAGAAAAGACTTGATCTATGGTCTAATTGAAGTTATGGCCCTTGATAGAGTTGAATGACAGAAAATGATTCATGTAGCCGACCCCAATTAGTTGGGATAAGGCTTAGATGATGATGGTGATAGTCATGCCACTATATCTTGGGATTTGAGGTTTGAGCAATTACGACACCAAGATTGTACCCTTACTTGGCACCTGTACCTAGGTGACATGGTGTGATATTGTGAGACATGTCAAATCTAAAAGTCACCCATCTAAACTTTTTTCTTTTACCCTCTTATGAATTTTTGAACTCTTCATGACATCAAGCTGCATCCTTCAAGTTGGAGGCATTAGAGAGAGGCCTGAAGAACCAAGGTGTCCCGTATCGGTATCGGTTGGCGTAACGGTGCCCTCCGAAATCGATACTGGATCTGGTAACGGCGATACTGGGAGTAACGGCTCACAATTTTTTTTTTTTTTTGCCAAAAAAATATGAAAAAATATGGATTAAATCCGGAATATTCTAAGCATTCCAAATATGCATTCATTTATAAATTGGAACATGTTTATGGTGGTGTAGTCCACTCTTTGGTGAGAAGTTGTATCTAGATGTCTAATAAATTTATGAACCGAATTTGACTACAAAATTCATATATTTTTTTTCTAACTATCTACTATCAATGATAGATATATTACAATGAATGTAATATGAAAATATCTTACATTTAGGTATTTGCAATTATTTTTGAAGGCCAAAATTCACGTGTAAATAGAAAAAAATATTTTAAAAAATATAAAATGGCACCCCAAATATGTAAAATACACATTAACATGTTCTACTATGATTAACACATCATATGGCATCATTAAAACAGCAAAAGAATCATTAAAAAATGATTTTTCGAATTTTCAAAAAAAGGGCCAAAAGAAATGCGTAAATCGAAAAAAATAAAAAAATAAAATAAAACTGCACCCCAAATATGTAAAATGCACATTAACATGTTCTACTATGATTAACACATCATATGGCATCATTAAAATAGCAAAAGAATCATTAAAAAATGATTTTTTGAATTTTCAAAAAAAGGCCCAAAATAAATGCGTAAATAGAAAAAAATATTAAAAAAAATATAAAATAGCACCCCAAATCTGTAAAATGCACATTAACATGTTCTACTATGATTAACACATCATATGGCATGATTAAAACAGCAAAAAAACCATTAAAAATTGATTTTTCGAATTTTAAAAAAAGGGGCCAAAATTCATGCATAAATAGAAAAAAATATTTAAAAAATATAAAATGGCACCCAAATATGTAAAATGCACATTAACATGTTCTACTATGATTAACACATCATATGGCATCATTAAAACAGATTTTTCAATTTTCCAAAAAGGGCCAAAATAAATGCGTAAATAGAAAAAAATATTAAAAAAAAAAAAATATAAAATGGCACCCCAAATCTGTAAAATGCACATTAACATGTTCTACTATGATTAACACATCATATGGCATGATTAGAACGAAAAACAACTATTAAAAATTGATTTTTCAAGTTTAAAAAAGGGGCCAAAATTCATGCGTAAATAGAAAAAAATATTTAAAAAATATAAAATGGCACCCAAATCTGTAAAATGCACATTAACATGTTCTACTATGATTAACACATCATATGGCATCATTAAAACAGCAAAAGAATCATTAAAAAATGATTTTTCGAATTTTCAAAAAAACGGCCAAAATAAATGCGTAAATAGAAAAAAATATAAAATGGCACCCCAAATCTGTAAAATGCACATTAACATGTTCTACTATGATTAACACATCATATGGCATGATTAATACAGCAAAACAACCATTAAAAAAAAGTTACCGTTATTCGGCCGATACGGGTACAAAAAACAGTAACGGCCTATACGACCCCGAATCGCGTATCGACCATCGCCGTTACCGTTACATATCGGCCGATACGGCCGATACGTAACCGATTTGGCATTCCTTGTGAAGTATTGGAGATGCTGCCACACAGGATCTGCATGAGTTGTTGAAATCTAGATTTTCGTAATGAAGTGACTGAGATGAAAGGTGGGGATTGGAAGACTGTTTGGCCAAGGACACTGTAGCTGGGAGGAAGGCAGGAGAGAGGGGCACCATTTATGGTGCTCGTGGTTGGTTTTGATCTTAGGTGGAGGGAGGTAGAGCTAGCTTTTGTATTAGAAAATTTATTATCACTATTGGAAACAATAATTCAAAGAAGGATTTCTGCTAAAATGTGCATTTTTTTTACGGCTCTGGTGGGATGAAGCTTGTACACCAATGCGAGGGATGGATGGATGGAGGGAATTAATTGTACATGTATCAAAATATGGAAGAAGCCAAAAGAGGGTAGAAAGTTAATTGTGTAGCAAATTTTGGAAGAAGGCAAGGATGAGTGGAGGGTGTGAAGAGAGGGTGAAAATTGATGGTTTGTTGGGTAATTTGAGAGCCCAGAAGGATTTGGATGGAAGGACCAATATGTTGATTGCTGCATTTCAACATTGAGGTCTCAGGTTTGGGCCCAGCTTACCTATTAAAAAGTGATCAATATCCTGATTAGGACCAAAAAGGTAGATTGGATGTATGTTATGTTCTTCTCAGTGTTGAGAAAGAAAGTCGAGAGGATTTTAAAGGAAGGTTGCATGAGAGAAGGGGATTTGGCCTTGAAACTTCAATATTAGAGTGAAAAGCTTGGTTCATTTAGGAGAGTTTTGTGCCTTAAGACAAGGGGCGTCGGCTTCATGTGTGGGATATAGAAACCCCCATGGCACTTGGTTCATGCTAAGGGTGGTGGTAAATACTCATACAGTATGTAAAAAAGCCATGGAGGTGGGTAGCTTAGTCAATGACACCATTGGAACAAGATTGTCATCCAGCTGATGGTAGAAGGAAGATTATAGGCGGATGTAATGCTTGGAAGTCTCAGAGATGGGAGGAGATGGGGGTCAAGGATTATGAGGTGGATATAGACATTACAATCCAAGTATGAGAGGTGGTCAGAGCACCCCGAGGGGGGTTTAGTGGATTCCTTCAAAGGACAATTTTCAATGGTAGAAGGACAATTTTCCTTGCTTGTACCATTGAGGGATACTTTGACGGGTTTCCAATGGGTTTTCACGACGGTATACGGACCTAATAGGCCAAGGCAAAGACTTCAATTTTGGGATGAACTAAATGTATGTTGGAATTGATGGCACCGTGGTGTGGGAGGGGATTTTAATGTGGTAAGATATTCGTATGAAAAATCGAATGGGGTAATATCACGCGCAATATGAGAGGTTTTTCAGAATGGATAGAAAGAAATGAATTCGTGGATTTGCTGATGGGTGAAGCAAGGTTCACATGGTCGAATGGTCAAGACAAACCTACGAAGTCAAGGCTCAATTAATTCTTACTCTTGGTAAATTTTAATGTGGTAAGATATTTGTATGAAAAGTCGAACGAGGGTAAGATCACGCGTAGTATGAGAGGTTTTTCAGAATGGATAGAAAGAAATGAATTGGTGGATTTGTAGATGGGTGAAGCAAGGTTCACATGGTTGAATGGTCAAGACATACCTAGGAAGTTGAGGCTCGGTCAATTCTTACTCTTGGCGGATTTGATAGAGTTGCCTGTAATGCATCAAAGGGGGCACTTCCAAGACCTATATCAAACCATTGCCGTTACCTTGGAAATAGATGAAGAGGATTGGGGTTCACGTCCGTTCATATTTGAACTAGTGTGGTTGGAGGTAGAGAGTTTCTCAATTTTTGTTTAGGAATGGTGGATGTCCTTTGTGGACTTTCTTTGTGGTGCAAGGAAGTGCGGGGAACAAGTTGTTTAAAAAATTAAAGTTGTTAAATATCAAAATGAATATCTAGGAGGAGGTTTTTAGAAGCAGGGAAGAGGTGTCAATAAGGTTGTTGCAAGAATTCAAAGCTTGGACGCCTTAGAGGAAAGTGGTGATCTGTCAAAAGAAGACAAAAGGGTGGAGAGAAATTTATAGTGCTAAATATAATGCAAGGTTATGAGAGGAAGGGATAAAATGGTGATAGCGTTCTCGTGCCTTCTGGTTGAAAGAAGGCGACAAAAACACAAAATTCTATTATGTGGGTAGCAAGCGCTCGAGCAAGGGTGAATAAGATAAAATCAGTCGTGGTGGAGGGAGGTAGAATGCTAGGCAGAGCCAGGGTCTGTGCGGTGATAGTGGACTTTTATAAGAAGCTTCTGTCAAAGGAAAACTAGAGTAGACTGAAGCTAGAAAATTTTCCATTTGATATGTTATCAAGTGGGGTGGCTAAATCCTTAGAAAAAGCATTTTCAGAAGAGGAAGTGAAGCAGGCAATCGACAATTTGGGTAGTGACAAAGCACCTAGTCAAGACGGATTCTTGATAGCATTTTATAAAAAAATTTGGGAGTTCGTTAAAAAGGATGTGATTGATTTCGTAAATGAATTCTATGAGAGAGGCTCTATTGCGCTAGAGCTGGGTGCTACGTTTATAGTATTAATCATTAAAAAAAAGGAGTGGAGGCTTTGAAGGACTTCAGGCCTATAAGCCTATTGGGAGGGCCTTATAAGATCTTGGCTAAAGTATTGGCATCGATATTTAGAGAGGTGATATCTAAATTCAAGGGGCTTTTATGGCGACCCAATAGATAGTAGATAATGCAGTGGTGTCCCATGAATGCATTAATGAAAGTAATAAAAGAGGTTCAAAAGGGGTGGTGTGCAAGTTAGACATAGAGAAAGCCCACGATCATGTAGATTGGGAATTCCTCGATTATATGTTAGATTGGTTGGGATGTGGTGCAAAATGGCGAGCTTGGCGATACTGGTTTACGTCTCCCCGAATCAAGGTGTTTCATAATGGTAACGATGTTCGTAACGGCCACTGCTGTAACTATTACGATATGGGCTGTTATGGCCTTTTTTAAAAATTTATTTAAAGAAAATTTTGCAAAAGAAAAAAAAAAAAACCCTGGTTTGAAACTATCACAAGTAGTTTTTTCTGTAACGGCCGTTTCGGCCTCATAACGCAGCCCTTACTCGTAACTGTTTTTGTACCATGCCCTGAATGGTTTGTTCTGATCTTTAAGAGGCTTGAGGCAAGGGGATCCGTTGTTGCCATATTTGTTTGTGGTGCTGATGGAAGCTTTGAACAAAATGATCAGAAAGGGGGGCAGAGGTGGGGCTCTTGAGAGGTTTTTGAATAGACAATTCGGATATCCTAATCACTCATCTTCAATATGCGGATGATAATCTCCTATTATGCGAAGCTGATGAAACAATGGTAGACAATCTGCGATTGATTATAATATGTTTTGAAGTAGTTTCGGGCCTAAAGTTCAACATATGCAAGAGTGAACTGCTGGGGGGTTGGAATTTCAAGAAGGCTCTTTCCCATCTACATATTTGGGCCTTCCATTATGCTTGGGCAAACCGGCGAAACATCTATGGGATAAAGTGATCGAAAATTTTCAAAAGAAATTATCTCTATGGAGTAGACACTTATCGTTCGGTGGTAGACTAAATTTAATTAAATCGCTGATGTCAAATCTCCCTATTTACTTTATGTCACTTCTTAAATGTCCGAAATTGATGGTGGAGAAATCAGAAAGAATTAAAAGGGATTTTTTGTGTGGCAAGGAGCGGAGGATAGGCAAAGGTTTCACTTTGTGTAGATTAGATGAAATGAATTTAGCATTATTAGGAAAGTGTGTTTGGAGATTTGGGGTGGAAGCATGTAGTTTATGGAGGGAGGTGGTGGGGACGAAATATGGGGTAGAAGATGGGGGTTGGTGGACTCGGGCTTCGTCATTATGTAGGGCATCTTTTATGTGGAGGTTTGTGGCACTTGTAAAAAACAAAGTTTGGGAAGGGATAGCTTTCTTGTGAGGCAATGGTAAAAAAATAAGGTTTTGGGAGGATATATGGGTTGGGGATCAAAATTTGAGTGAGGCCTTTCCTAGGTTAGCGAGAGTGGTGGTGGAGTCAAATGTATAGGTGACGAATTGTTTTGGTATGAGAGGCAAGGCAATTGTTTGGTGTTTGTCGTGCAGGCAGAACTTAGATGATGCCGAATTTGAGGAGTTTGTTAACTTGCAAAAGCTTTTGTTCGTCCAGTGTTGAGCGAATTGGATTCACTCCTTTGGTGAAAAGAAAAGTTGGGAAAATTTTCAGTTTCATCTTTCTCCAGGATGCTTTCCAGAGGGTCGAGGAGTGATGAAATCAGTCAGTCAAGCGCGTGTTTGGTGATATGGCGCTCCATCAGAGGTTGCTGCGCTTTCACATGGCTAGTCAGCCATAACAAGGTTTTAATGGTGGACAATCTCCGTAAGCGAAAGAAGATCCTTTCGAATGTATGTTTGATGTGCATGCATAACAAGGAATCGGTTGATCATTTGTTTATTTCACAAGAGCAGTTTGGGAAGGCTTCTTCAAATTATTTGGAATTGCTTGTGTCTCACCATGTTTGGTTGCGCACTTCTTCTTTATGTGGCATTAGGGAACATATGGAAAAAGAGAGACAGAAGTTTGGCAACTTTGTCTACTCGTGGGATTTTGGTTCATATGGCTAGAAAGGAACAACCTATGTTTTAGGAACCGATCAGGGCGAGTATTAGAGGTGTTCGTTCAATAGGGCTAAAAGGAATGTTATGGAGTGGGCGTTGGTGTCAAAGGCGGCTGAGTGCTTTCTAGAGAGTTGGCTTGAGCTGTAATTATCTGTTTTTTTCTTTCTTTCTTTCTTTCCAGAGTGTTGGTTTGATTTGTATCTTTTGTTCTCTTTGTTCATTTGTATTTTTTGGCTTCGGCCGGTTTCTTGATATATACCCAATGTTCAATAAAAAAGAAGGAGAGTGCAATATCTGGTCTCATGAATTATAATAAATCAAGAAATCAGGACAAAAAGAGGGAAAGGGGCAATTTGGGTAATAGATAGAGAATGAACATTGTTTCATAGAACGTTGAACGATTGGGTAATCCCAATAGAAGAATGGCATTGAGGGACTTCCTGAAGAGGAAAGTCAAATTTGTGCCTTTGTACTGAACTGGAAGTGGCCAATGATGAAGTGGTTGCGGAGCTTTCGGGTTTCTGGAAGTGGCATCTGTTAGGAAAAGCATTATATGGATGTAATTCAGCCCATTTTACCCCTTCCTTTCCATGCCACTGGCTGAGTCATAGAAGCTTATCTTGTTCCAATAATGTTGTTACCTCAATGACTCGAGCATGGACATGAGCTGACGGACAGGGAGCCCTTAAAAGGTGACACATTGACTCATTCGTAAAGATAAATGACAATGTAAAAAGTCAAAACATTTATTGTTATATAAATTTTAGGCCACGAATGCATAAAGTATAGGAAAATCTATACGCATACATACATATGTGTGTATATATCTCAATATAGTTAGAACCATACAACTTCTAATCACAAGAATAAAGCATACACAAAGGTTTTCTCCAAATATGGGTGTCGATGGGTGTCCACCAGGTGACTGATATGGATGTTGGTCATGGAAATTTCTTTTAAATGGCCTTGTCACATATGTTGCTATTGTCCATCTTTTACTTCTTTTCTGGTCTCAAAGGCTTGCTTCTGCACCTGACTATACATTTGAACTTGAAGTTGATATTTGCTTTGAGTTTCCAAATATTTCTATCTTAATATGTTTGTTAACTTTTAGACTGTCTTTGTTTTCCGCGTTGCGCACATGATTGTAACAAAAGTACATTTCTAAATGAGCTAGATATGCCAGGGTTATCAAAATCTGAGAATACGGAAGGCAGCGGTCGGAAGTTGAATGCTAGGCTTGAGGTGCGTTACTGGAAGTCCACCTTTATGTGCACACTTATTTTTAATTCTCTGCTGCATTTGTTTTTCTGCTTGATTACCTCTAGAAGAACTCTTTTTGCATCTAATCCCGTAGCTACTTTGTGGCTTATCTTCAGGTTTCATGGTGATAAACTGCTACTAAATTACTGAGAATCACCACACACACACACAGAGGTTTTTGCGAACATCATGTTAATAAACCCCCCCCCCCCCCCCCCCAAACACAGACGCACACACACAAATGGGAGCATTAGCATTTGTACTGTTCATTCATTCAATAGCATAGAAAATGGAGAGTCAAGATTGAGTGGAGAAGCAAAATAGGTCCAATCAAACATCTTGAAACATCTATTCAATAGATCCCACTTTGCATTGCTTATGATTCCAAACTAGCACTTTGGTCTTATGATCCTAACCATGTGGTCTATGGCTCGTAAACAGTGGATGGTTGTAACAAATTGACCACATGCAAAGAGTTACGATCATCCGATCATATGATTCTTGCACTATGGCTGCTCCCAATGGTACTATTGAATTAACTGTCTCTATTGATGATCGGACATCTGTGTGTCTGCAAAAAGCTACGGTGACGTTGGTAAGGGGACGCTAGCAAAGCCCATTATATTTAATATATGTGGAGATAGTATCAATTCATCATGTTCTTTGATCTAGATGTTGTTTATTTTGTTCATGAAATTATTATTGCCTTCTGCCCCGTATTATTCATCAAACAACACCATGTATTGTTGACTCCATGATTCCCACATTTCTAGACAAAAGCAACATGTTCTTTTTTCTTTTTTGGGAAAGGTGAAATTATATTAAACAGAGAAAGAGAACAAACAAAAACAGAAACAAAAAGCAGAACAGAAAGGAAAACACACTACAAACTACAAAGAGTTCCCTGAACTCAGAAACCCCACCCGAGGCACAAGGATCCCAATACTACTATATGAATCCCACCCAAGGAAGAGGACTTATCCTCAAAGCATCGTCTATTCCTTTCACGCCAAAGGGACCAATACCCAGTGAGGAAGGCAAGCTTCCATCTCTTCTTTCCTAACTAATATTCATTGCTTATGAAGCACAGTATTTTTTCGTTCTTTCTTTCTTTCTTTCTTCTTTTTGTTTAGATTTTGAATGGCCTATTGTCTTTGTTTTGAAAGATTTTTGGAGTCCGTATGATGTGCTATTGGAAACAAGTTTCCATTGCAATTTTTATTTCAACCACAATATCTAAGGTTAAATCCATCTAACTTAGCATTAAAATGTGTATCTACTCTGTCCCTAAAGCTCGAAAATTTTGCATCATAGCCTGGAATTTAGTTTGGCTCCACTTAGTGAATAAATCAATGTGTTGTGGGAATATTTTTCTTTTATAAGATTCATTGCAAATTCCAGTAACTTGATTGTTCCTACTTTTGGATCCATTTAACTCAGGTTGTGCATTTGCATGCACCGCTTCACTTGCTTTTGTATCGTTAGAAGAACATGCTTAGAAGTCATTTAGAGAGATGCCCTGTTAATTTTGTTATGGTGAAGAATTTCTAGTTCTTGTTTGATTGACTTGCTATTAAGCTATGTACTTTCTCATTATTGGATTTGCTAAATTCATTTTCTTTCCATACATCGATATCCTTGTTGATTTTTAAAAATGTTTTAATTCTTTCTCATTATAATCTGCCAGGAGCTTTTGATAGGCTACATTTCTTCTGCCATGGTTTTTTTTTTTCTTTTCTCCATTTTGTATTTATTTAGTTAAACTGAGGGGTTTGAACACATACTTTTGCCAATATGTGTTGCATTGGAATGCCCTCTTATCTATGTTTCTAAACCCCTGCCATTTTATACTCTCTTGCAGTATATTGAGGAGATGCTGCAAAAGGTTAAACAAGAAGAAAGGCTCTGATTATCATGTGAATCTCCTGATCACTCTTCCAAGTACATGAATATAGACGGCCGGTCTTCTGATCAACAAGAGCAGTTGCCATCTAGTGATGAGAAGCTCCATGCTGAAAATGCTCTGCAGGAAACTATTCTTCCTACATCACGCAGACTAATAAGTGATGATGCTACTGAATTAGCGAGTAGCATGACATGCCCGAAACCAACAGATGAACCAATTAGTTGCAAATCGGTTTCTGACACTGGGACCAGTTCCGTACCTGATTTTTCCACTATAAAAGGGGAAATCATCTGCTTGGATAATCTCTCAATAAGAGAGCTTCATGAAACTTTCAGAGCGACCTTTGGGCGAGAAACGTCTGCCAAGGATAAGCTGTGGCTTAAACGGAGAATTGCGATGGGGTTGACTAATTCTTGTGATGTTTCAACTACGAATTTTATAATCAAAGGAAAAACATTAGTCCGTGAGAAAGCCAAAGAAGAATCGCACTGTGGGATGGATGGCAATAAATGCTCAGATGATTCGCAGCTCTCGGATCAAACAATTAGAGAAATATATGATGATGTCGGGGGCCCAGCAACGTTCCTGACTAAGCAAATGGAAGACCAACATGTTTCATCAGGGAAGAGATTCAGAGAACCTAAAATAGATTCTGACACAGAGTGAAGATCTTCATATGGAGCAGTCTACAGCCAAGAGAGTTAGAAAGCCAACTAGACGGTACATCGAAGAATTATCAGAAGTTGAGACCAGAGAGTGCAGTGGGAGACTGATTTCTTCTGTTAAATGTTTGGAACATGGTCAGTCCTCTCCAAAATCACGGATCAGACTTGTCCAAGATGTTGGTTTGGCTAGAACAGCTTTTGTCACTAGGCAGGACTCTCTTGGAGGATGCGGTGTTCAAATCCCGTATGTTTCTAGGGTGCGAAGAGGGCGCCCTAGAGAAAATTTTAGGGCTCTTATGGTATGTTCGATTATAAAATCTAGTCAATAAATATATATTTCTGATTGTAATTTTTGCATAATCCTGATTTTAGTGACTGCTTTAGCAGAATGATACAAATTACCCATGCAAAACCATTCTCATTCTTAGCCATTTAAAGATTTTCTGGTCACTTTTCATCAAATGCTGATGTCGTCATCTTCAGATGATTTTATTTATTTTATTCACTGTCATTCATTTGGTGGTATGTTTAGTAGAATTTTGATTGGCTGTACTTTTTCAATTAAAGTGTGGGCATCTTTGACTTTAGATATCTTCTTTTTTCTTTTTCTTTCTTGTACAAAACGTGCTTACTAGGATTGGGTTATATCACTCTTTGATTTATTATAAAAGGATATTTGTTGTTTTTTTTAAGCTTTGTTCTTTTATAGTCTGTAAGAAGTGTGTGAGCCTGCGACCATATAGTGGTTATGCCATATGTGGCATTATGTGAGCAATCACCTTAACTAACTGAAAATAAGGGTGCTTTTGTATGCAGCACTGAATTGAATTCCAATAAAGTGTAAACTTGTGTTGTGTGTTTTGTACACACACTGGCAAGTGGATATGACATCCAACTGGTCCATAAGGTGACCCCAACCATGGAGATTAATATGCACAAAATGAGACGGTCCATTCATCTGGCAGGCCACACATGTATTTTTACATCCATTCATTTTGGTATAGATGTTACCTGATGAGTAGATGGTGGAACAATTTGAGGCAATCGAATTGCAAGTACAAGGATCATTGCACTTGCCAATTTGAGCCTTCAATCTTCTCCTTTAGATGCCAAAAATTGAAAATTGAACCCAATAAATGGACATTGCAAGTATATTCCGGCAGACTTCTAGTTTATCTAACTAGAAAGAAAAGGATGAAACCCAACTAGTTTATTGTTTAAAAACAAAGAAGAAAAAAAGAAAAGAAAAGGAGAAGGAAGAAACCTTCCAACAAAAGTGCAAAGGGGGACTAATTATCTGAAAGAATTCGAGTGAAGAATTCTACCCGAGCAAGAAGAAGAATAGCTGAATCTTCTGAGCAAGGACGGAAGAAAATACCCACATAATTGTATAATAAAAAAATATCATTATTCTCTAGTCCATACGTAGGGGTTATGTTTATATAGCACTTCCTTACATGCGTCCCAGTTTTAAATAACTAGCTACTTGCATCCTTGCACAAAAAAATTCAATTAAGGAAACTAACCAATAGAATCTATCTGAATAAGACTCCAGTAACTCCACATACCACTTACATGCCAAAAAATACTCCAACTATATGGCATTGTGGGCTATTATGAAAAACCCTAAAAGGGCTGTGGTGGGTTTATGTAATTGTAATAAGCTGAAAGTAGACAGTTACTAGGGCAGTTTCACTTACAGTCGGACTCGTGGGCCCCACAGTCCAATTATTTCTTTCAATAGACCCATCCGATTAGACTCATAGGCCCCGTAGTCCTTGCAGGCTGCTAAGAACCATATCTGATTGATCTTGTTGGGTCCATAAGTCGGGTGTCCCCTAGACTTGTGGGTCGGATCTTGGGAGCCTTTTGGTGGATAGATGACCCAGAGCATCACTTGACCAGCCTGATTTTTGTGTATGATCATCTTCACGGTGGGGGCCACCTTAGAACACTGCATAGATGTCCTTGGGTGTACCACACACTTTCCAGGTTGAAACATGAATTATGTATAGAGATGTGAGTTAGGGGCTAACCAATGTTTTAAATATCGACAATATCAGCCAATATATCCCACGATATATCTTGTATCCCACCTGTGCGATACGAAACGCATAGGTAGTGCCGATATATCCCACATGTTCGATCCGGTGAGCATTTTCAATTTCTGATCTTTTTTGTTTTGTTGAAATTATGTTAAATCAGTGTCAAATGGCTATAAATCCATTGGTTCTTCATGTTTTGCATGAAAAATCAAGGAGTTGGAGCTTTGATTTCGATATCTATTGGTTTATCATGGTCTCCATTTTTTTTTCTTCTAAATTTCTGTTCAATCAGCTGCCAATTGAGACTAATATCGAAGTAATTAGGAGTATTTGATGAAATGATCATCACATACATTCTAATTTCCAAATTTGAGTGTAGGTGGTCCGATTTGGGGAAAATTCGAAATTTCCCCAATTTCTATTTTGGGAAAATTTCGAAAATTTCCAAAATGCTTGCAATATTGCACTCCAAACATGAAATCAAGCATGTATGAGGGCTGCTCTACTAATTTGTCAAGTCCTTGTCAATTTTTGGAAATAAAAATTATTTTTTAAATTATTATTTTTTTCCGAAACTTTCCTTCAACCAACTGTCAACTGAGACTAATTTCTAAGTATTTAAGAGCGTTTGATGAAATGATCATCACATACACTCTAAATGTTATGCATTCAAAAAGGAATATAGTTGCATTAGTTCAGTCAGACAACGCATAGCTTAGGACCCTATACAAAGGAAACCTATTATGCGCACTTTTTTTTTTTTTTTGAGATGTTATGATTTAAAAGTGTGTATTAAGGTCTTTTCTAACAATCCTTGAAGTTTCATTGGAAAATTCAACCATTTTCCTAATGTTTCCCCGTGTTTCCCAAAAAGTGCGATAAATTATCTATGGCTAACAAGCCTCTTTTCAGTTTCTTTCTATATAGGAAGTTTTTTATTTGACATGCTTCCTTTTTTTTTTTCCGTGTGGATCATGCAAAGCACTTTCTATATGTAGATCCATCGCAAAAGGCATCGTGTCCTAAGCTGACAACACGAACTAATTCTCTACTGTTTTCTTCCTTAATAGTAAGTTTCATCGTATGTTACGGATTGTTCAATGAACTATCACCACTTTTCATGCTTTCCATTACAATTCTTTTCATTGCACTTTTCATGTGATCTGCATGGCACTATTTTGGTCAGTCGTTCTATAAATTTCCAGAAGTCTCAATGGCATGGAGAAAACAATGAATATGTTGTTGATATTGAATATGTCCACTGTATAAGAATATAGGCAATATTTATATCTTTTGTAGAGTTTACACAGCCCTTATGGGGCCCATCTGATACCTAATGGTTATTGATTTCTTTTTCTCCATAAACTGAATTAGCTCTTTCTTATTAAAAATCTCTGTTGCTATTGGGCAGAACTACCATGACATGGCAGACAATTTGGTGGAAAAGGCCTTTGATGTTTGCGCTTCTCGACAAGATGATGATGGTGAAAGTGGAAGCAAAATAATGAAACATACAGACCTTCCTCAACAAGATCTGCCCTTGGTAAGACAAATAGGTCACGCCATGTAGGAGATTCTTCAATTATTGTTTCTTTTAGTCGTAATGAACCTAGTTAAATGAGAGGAAAAGGATTCCATGTTAAATGCCAATATATAAGTAGGTAATCCTCTATGTCTGCAGTGGCACATGTGTGTGAGATTCAGAGTGTTCATCTGTTGGGCCTCCACGTGGGTGGACTATATGCTGAAAGCCGTGCCTGTCAGATGATTCTAGCCACCGGTTTTTTGATGATGATCCTAACCACCATGGAGGACTTTCCTTATTGAATTTTGATCATTTTTGTAACCACTCAATTGTATTTCACTAGAGTCATGAATCTATGGAGATGCGGTTCTTTGTGATTGACTTAGATACAGCACCAGACCCCTTCTCAGAAAAGAAACAAGGACAGAGGTAAAGGCAGGTCTGGATGCAAAAGTTGTTCTGGCTAATACTTCTCTTTTTGTTTCTGAAGTTCAAGTGCTGCTTGTGGAAACATAAAAGACCCGGGGTACTTGTCCCAAACCTGAGTTTGCTACTGTGAAAATATGATACTGTGGCACTTGAAAAGGGGCATGCATTCATATCTGGCACTAATAACATAGAGGAGTTTGAAAATGCCAAAGAAAAATATAAGGGCCAATGATGCACAATAGTTAGGCTAAAGTGCAGTGTTGGGATGTGAGTGGTGTTTGGTAAACATGTATCGCTGGGCTTCCTTCCCCACAATCAACCAACTACTCCAAGGCCCCAACTTATGTTACTAGAGCCACTTTACAATGATGACCCACTTGAAGTTATGGCTCTTGATAGTGTGGAATGGCAGAGCAGGATTCATGTAGACAACCCCAATTAGTTAGGATAAGGCTTGGATGATGATGATGGTGATCCACTTGACTCCTTTCAAAACTTCCTTACTGGTGAAGACAGATGACAACAAATGGATCCCTTTCCCATACTTCCATTCTCTCAAGAGATCTGAGTGGGAATACCCCAGTGCTCAGGTGGGTGTCACTCACAGAACACTTTTCTGCCTGAGACTGCTGCCTTGTTGGAATATTACATTCCACTCTCTCAAGAGATCTGAGTGGAATACCCTGGTATTCTGGTCTGATTAGTGCCCAATCTGTGATCATAGAGGTCATTCTGTGCTTAATCAGTTCGACCGATGTGACTTTGTCTTGAAGATTCTTCTATTTCTCTCCTTCTGCAGGCCTCGCATGGCCCAAAAAGGCACCATCTTCCACATTGCCTTCCCAGATTGAAACTGGCTAGGGTCTATCTACTTAGCAAGAGATCCATTGGGAGTCCATGATATCTCAAGCCTGCTAAGGAATTCCTTGCCACTTAGCCACATAGCAGTGATGGAACAGGTGGTCTGCATTTTCCCTCCTTTTCTTACACATGAAGTGCATCTTAGGGACAGCCATTGGACGCTGCTTCTGATTGTCTGCCATTAGAATCTTATTTTGCCACATCCATGTAAATGCTTTAGGTAGAACATGAATTTTCTGTATCTTTCATTTTATGTGAGTGTAATCTGGGGACTATATTTGATCCAATATCCAAGGAAAACTACAGGACACTGCAATAGCCATTCCGATGCGGAGGAATTGTAGGTCCTGATGCATTAGGCATTAGGCATTAGCCATTCCGTACAATTGGGGCCCATGGTTCGATGATCTAGTCCATCGATCTGACGGGCCCTGTTATGGATAGGGGATGCTCTGAGAGTTTACCAGATACTAGTCATCCAACCTTTGGCCCTTTACTCGGCACCCCCCATCGCCCATCAGATCAGAGGTCTATCACCAAATCATGCACGAAAATTGTTAGGACTGGGGGCATCAGGGCCCCTATAATCCCCCGTCTCAAATGACACTCATGCAATTATTTTTCTCTTGGAGCGATTAGGACTGTAATCTATTTCATAAACATGATGGCGCAGGGCACAAGAATGCTAACTGGTTTTTTTTGCTGCCAGACTGTTGTTGAAACAGAAAGAGAAGGGGAGGCCACAGTAACATGTGCTGGGGAGCAGCAGCAAGAACACGAGCCTGCCCGCTTAGATTCATCTGGAGATAATTCAGATGACAATGTAGCAACCGTGCCAACATCAAAAGGTGGGACTAGAAGGAAGCATCATCGAGCTTGGACTATCAACGAGGTTATGAAACTAGTAGATGGGGTGTCTAGGTATGGAGCTGGAAGGTGGTCCGAGATCAAACGGCTCGCTTTTGCATCTTACACCTATCGCACCTCTGTTGATCTCAAGGTATGGTAAATTATGTCCTAAAACATCAAAGAGTTTATGATCCTGGACAGGTTTTAGTTTTTGCAAGGGGCCCCAAAATTCCCTTGATGGGACAATACTTAGCCATCCAATCGGCGCCCAGCAAATAGGCTGTTAAGCAGCGCAAATATGGGAAAATGGTTGACCATGGATGGCTGGGATCTTCTAATCTGGAGAGATCTCTGGAGCATGGTCCGCCCAGGGTGGAGCCTATTAAGATCAACGGTTGGATCACTGGACTGTGGGCCCACTTGCACAAACTAGAAAATTGAGGATACATTCCTCAACTTTGGAATGGATATGGAAATTCCGGTAATGGAAAATGGTTCCCGGCAAGCGTTAATGGCTAGGACAAGTTTGTCGCTGAAAGCTATGAAGTATATGCCAACAAGTGATTGTTTCATTTTATAGGACAAATGGAGAAACCTTCTGAGAGCTAGCTTCTCACAAGCACCTGCAGCAAAAGGGGTAAGGTTTCTATCACTTTCTCGTCCTAGGAAATGTACATTGCTCATCCTGAACTTACCTACTTTTGTGCTGGCCGTCATTTAGTGTTCCAGACCATTCATTATGTTGGATCCCACTGTTCATGTATGGACAATGTTGGAAAAAGAAGCACATCCACCCATCAGTCTATCCCTGCCCTCTGATCGTTGCTACATGAATGGATAGTAAAAAATTAAATACATTTGAAGGTCCATACAGGCAAGGAATGGTCTACTGATAGGATAGCTGGAGGGTTTGGAGGAGTTTGTTAGTCCTTGCAATCCAAGGTGGGACCCAACAGATGAAGAGTCTTGATCACGTAGAGGTGGGACCCACTAGTACAGGATGCTTTGCTGGTGCAGAAATGCCTGGCTGCTCTGGACTGAGCATTGTACAAGATCTGATCTATTTCTGGTATTGAATCACTGAAGCAAGTGGCATGCTAGCATCAAAGTTTTCACCCCAACGCCACAGTTGGGCATGCTGATCCAAGTTCACCAGGGAAATGCTTAAGAGATCCCGCTCTTAAAGAAATTTGAGAGTTTTCTCCACGGCATGTTTGTGACATCTGGGCCACTCATCAGGTAGGGCCCACCATGAGCACGCTCCAACCCTGAAAAATCAGGCCAGCCTGTTCATTAGGCTGGCTGAGAAAGAAATGGTCAATGCTCCATATTCAACTTGCAATTGTGTTGTGCCCCTCTTGATGATTGGATCAGCCTGCCTGATGAAAGTCCCGGATATCGCAAATGTTTGTGTAAACCCATGGATTGCTGATCTTCTGAGTTGACTCAGACTTGGTTGAGGCTGATCCAGTCCAACACCACAAGTCAGCATCGATAAATAGGCCCGATTCAGCCAGACCCGATTGAGTACTGACTTGACTTAGGACCTGATGAGTCGGTCCAAGTTGCATGGGAAGCCCTCAGTCATTTTCAATCCCCTCCATTTCTCAAGTGCACTAAACATGGTTCCGCATTCTTTGAATTCCATCTTTTCGGTTCTGTTCTTTCTCCTTAAATGGGTTAAAATCTGTAGGTTGGCGGGTCCCGGAAACATGCTTCGATGCCCATCCCCATGCCGATTCTAATCCGTGTAAGAGAGCTGGCGGAAATGCACTCGCAGGTCACATCCGAGCAGAGCTCTGGCAAGTTGGCGGGCTGTAGTGGTAGAACTGTACATGAAACCAGGTCTGGCTATCTATAACTGTATATTTCATAGATAGAAAGAATAATAACGGAACATATAATTAATGTGTATGATACCGAACACTTTCCCCTAACATGTATCATACTAGCATTTGGACTCCAATCGATGAGAAAGTTCTACTGCTTATCATGATCATTGGAATGGTGGTACAAGTGAGCCATACTCTGATCAATAAGGGGTTGTGATGCTATGGCCCCTTGTGAAAACAGATTCTATTAGCGGAGGTATGCTAAGCTCACATGCATGTACACCCTGCTCATGCAATCGCCATTACATGTTCCAACGCGGCATACGTGTACAAGATCCAAGTTTTCTGTGATGATTGCCACAATGTCCGGATCATTTGGCAAAAAATGATGCCAGGTCATGTGGGCTGGGTGGGTTCTGGGCTCCAGTGGTACCCGTACTGCTGTAATACAGAGATGTGCTCATGGAATCGAAGCTCAGAAAACTTTTAGAGACGATAAATCAGCCTAATCTAAAGCATAGATGGGCCACAGCACAGGGAATGTCGTATTGAGATGGAACGCCCACCATTGATTAGCATAGGGACCCCACTGTCTTGTGTATATATAATCAATGCTGTCCGATCCTTAGACAATCCAGATGAAGGTTCATGTTAAAATTCAGGCTGTTCTGTGATTCAGGTGGGGTCCCCTGTGAAATTCAAGGGTGGGTGTTTCCTCACAGCTTGTTCCCTTTTGCTGTGGCCCATCTTGGTTTTGAATCTTGCTGATTTTGGGTCCTAGAGGTTTTCTGAGGTGACACATCCACTAGACGGGTTGGATGGTGTAAATACATCACATGGGTGCCGCTAATGCTTGCATAGGAGCCCACCCCTATGGTATGTAAAATAATTGAATTGCTAGACCTACTTATTTTGCACACTCCACCCGACCTGAGGAGTGAACATCCTCTAACATCTGGACCTTTTGATCTAAGAAATGTGGCCCATCTCATGGAAAGCTCGAATCTTGTCCGCACGTGCTGTATCGGCATGCTTAGTGGCGTGTACATGAGGAGGATCTTACATGCATATGCGCATAGCAAACTTCTAAAAGTGAACTCGTTTCCTATGTTTGGATGCAGGGACAGGGACTGGAAAGAGATTACCACTGGAAAATGTGAAGCTTTCATTTGACTTTGGTGTGACTCCCTCCCTCCAAATAGACCAAGCTGGCCCATTGGGTTCGGGTCAACCTGGACCCCATTGACTTGGGGTTGGGTTCAGGTTAAGCAATTTCGGTTCGGGTTAGGTCAGGTTGTCAAAGTTGGGAACAATCACATGTATTTGGGTTGAGTATATATAGAGGAACTCGGGTTGGGTTTAAGTTGGGCACTTCTGGTTGGATCCTCTTGAGGTCGGGTCTGTCCTGGGCTGACCACAACCTGACCCAGTTCGCTCTGGTCGCACCCTAACCCAATGTGGATGTGAAAACATCTCCTGCTCTATTGAGTCGTGTAGTCATTTTTATTTTCATTTTGGGGACGTCCAAACAGGCCATAAAACTGATATATAAGAGGTCTGCTATGAGCACGTGCATGTGCAAGGCAGCTCATCTACACAACAACCTGTGTGCCAACGTGGCAAATGTGTTTGAGATCCAAGCCATCAATGGATGGGTCTCACTCAGTAGAATGCCCCTCCCCCAAAGATCAGCTCAATCAGCCCATTGGCCATGCTGTGATGTTAGGAACGAACGCGGCAAAGGTCATTGACATGGTGAGACCCATCCGTTCGACGGCTTGGATCTTGCACGTGCTTGCCACTTGGGCACATAGGTGCCTTGTACATGGGCTCCCTCGTACACGTGTACCCAACCAGTGCGCTGGTTCAACCGGACGCCTGCCCATCTCCAGCTGGGAACGGGCAGGAGCTTTGAGTGGCGAACGTGATGTATGGGTCTTATCCACACCGTCCATCCATTTTTTCCCTATCATTTTATGGTATAAACCCAAAAATGAGGCAGATCCAAGGTTCAAGTCGACTACACAATGGGGATTAAACTTTTACCGTTGAAAACTTCTTGGGGGCCACGGAAGTTTTGGATGGAGCTGATATTTGTGTTTTCTTTTCATCCAGGTCTACGTAACTTTATGAATAGGTTGATGGCAAATAAATATCACGGTGGGCCCTAGAATAGTTTCAACGGTGAGAATCATTATCACCACTGCTTCCTGTGGTGTGGTCCACCTGAGCCTTAGATCTGCCTCATTTTTTAGCCTATATCCTAAAATGATACGAAAAAAATGGAAAAAAATGGATGGACGGTGTGGATAAGACCCATACATCACGGTGGCCACTCAAAGCTCCTGCCCGTTCCCAGCTGGAGACGCGGGGGTAGGACGCAATCCGCATCGGTTCAACGGCATAGACACAACACGTTTAAAGTGGTGTATCATCTCACGTGTTCAAGAGGCAATATTGTATCATCTCACACTGAAATGGCTCGTATTTAGTGTGAGAAAGGCCTCTTTTTATTAGATGGCTGGGATGGTCAGATTCTTAAACGTGGCCCATCAATGGCAGCAGAATCCCTGGTATGGATCATCCAACGCACGTTGAACGGCTATGATACACGGTCTGGAAGTACCAAAAGATGCCGCCCTCCACAGGCAGTGGACCCCAGTTCGTTTGGAACCAACCTCTGGGGCCACATGCCAAGATGGTCCAATGATTTGAACCGTTTGTAAACTTGTTACCACCATGGATAAGATATTTTCCCATTATCACGCTTCAATAATCATCCTAGCCATTGATTTTTGGAGTCGAACACGAGCCGTTGAAAGCTTTCTTTTTCATTTTTCTAAATTCATCTACAGATAACCAGAGTCACGATCATGTATTCAGCATAAGTTTCGTACAATTGTCCTGTATAGAGAGGAGTCCACAAAATGGACGGTTCGGATCGTCAAGAGTACTGAGCATGTGGACCCTAATGTCGGCCAAACACGAAGGAAATGAGCTTGCATGAAAATGACCAGATTACCCTCATTCTATTTATTTAATAAAATGTTTTATAGTGCATTTTGGGGCCCACGTGGTGATGATATATCCAACCTGATCAACGGTTACAGATGATCATGATGATCAAAGAACTAAAAATTGGGCGGATCCAATCATCAGGTGGGCCACACCTGAATTGGAGGTTTTTTTTTTGGGCGGTGTACATTGTTTCTATATGGTGGAGCCCACCTAATGGTTGAGTCGGGGTTGTTTGTTATTCCTCTGATGATGGCCCCACAATGCTCAACTCAAGAAAGAGGAGTCTGAGGATATTTTGGTCATTCGAAAGTTGAGGCACTTTTTGGTAAATCAGAATGTTATTGAGGAACGAAGTGGTAAAAAATTCCTCCTCCCTTCCCTTTCCATCCGCGTCATCACTAGTTTTGAAATTCTCCCATGCTAGTTTTGCACCATTTAAAAGGTGACGGTAACTCATCTCATAACATATGGCACCGATGCACGGCTATCCTGACCATCCAAATTATGGGGTCCCATCTTATCTATAAAGTCACACCAATCAAGCTATCCTAACCATCCAATTAACATCTCTCAAATTGACAGTTAACATTACCTTCGTCTCAAATATTCAGTTATGCTCCATTCACAGTAGTTTCAGCAGTTTGGATGGTCTGGATGTGTACAGTCGGATAGTTTAGCTTTGCCAGGTGTACAGGTATGTGGTACATGCCATATGTGTGCCGGCATGGCACCAAGATCTAATCCGTACATCAGGTTGCTCCAACCTTGTACATGTTTTCACAAAAAAATAAAAATAAAATCTGGAGCACTAAACTTGAGGGCCCAATATTGAAAACTGGCCAATGTGTTAATTTTCATAGCCATATCTTTGTTTCACAATCCGTGGTCTACCTGATGAATGGATCAAGCTGATTCTTGGGCCAGGAGATCAACATAGCAGTACCTTTCTGATGCATGGACTGGATCTTGGAGTTATCATGCCATGCTAGCATATATGGGTGAGCTTTGTTGTACAAGCATGTTCACTTAGCGAAGCTCTTGATAATCACAACCATTTTCTTAACGGTGTAAAACTAACATGGGTCTCATCTGAATGATAAATATCAGGCATCTCATTAGTTTCTTTCCTACTTTCTATGGTTTCCCTCACCTACATCAAAGAAATGATATATGTAAGAAATGCAGAAGATGGTTCTTTTGGCAGTGGAAAGAGAGGTTTGTATGTGAGAATCATAGGAGATCAAACTGTGATTAGTGTTAGATAAAACCCTAGGATGGAAATGCTTTTGGCAGTTTGGTTTCCTCTGATATCTCACCTCCAATCCGCTTTCAATCTTGTGAGCCATAACCCCCTTCAATATCCATATGGTCATCTTGAAATTGAATGTGAGGCATGGTAGGGGACCAAACCGGCAAGAACCATACTAGTATCTTGAGTCGGTTTGGTCTCCTCTTATGTCCTTGCCTTCAACCTTTTCTCGGTGAGAAGACTTCAGGTGAGCTTCTCTAGGGCTTGTTTTGATTAACTCTAATAAGTAGCCGTTTTATTTTTTTATTTTTTAAAAAATATGGCTGTAATTTTTTTTAAAAAATAAAGTTAATTTAGTAACCATGTTTGTAGAAGTAGATTATTAACAATGTTGTCAAAATTGTTATTGTATGGCAAATCATATAAGGGTTGAATTGTAACGAATCGCAAATTATATTGTAAATTGTAAGTTTTTTTTTAAATGATTTTCTTAAATTTTTGAAAATTTATAATAAATAAATAAATAAAATGAAAAGTCGTTGATCATACTTTTGTAATCAGCATGCACCTAGTAATACTATGTCATGATAATGTTAAACGTTTCTCATCTTTTCGTTTTTTTTTTTCAAGAATTTTTGTTCTTAAAAAACATATAAGAATCATTTAATAATTTATGTTCTTATTTCCTTTTTTAAATGTAAAAACACATTGGAAAAGCCGCATTTAGTTTTGTAGATCAAGGGAAAAGATATTTTGATTTCTAACCATCATTCCATCATATATATATATAGCATTCCGTAAGGTCGACCGCTGTCAGTTTGCTAGCCGTCGGATGGGGCGATTTTGAAACCAACGGTCATCCTTTTACCGCATGTTGAAGGAATAGAACCGGTCATACGGGTTTCATTGAGGTCGAGCATGTACACGACCATTCAAATAGGAAGTTTTATTGCGCTGAAGCCCTAGCCGTGCAGCCCTCTCTCTTTCTCTGTCCCTGGATTCCTTCAACCAGCTACATCCAGTGCAGCATCTCTCTCCCGCAATCCCTACAACCGGCCACGTCCGCCTCCACCTCTCTCTCTCTCTCCCTCTGTCCCTCAATCCCTACCACCACGCAGTGCAGAGCTGAGATTGAGCGTTACAGGTAAGGTCTCGGCATGGATCAAGGTCTGGATCTGGATGCGGATCCCAGGTTATTTTTTTTTTTTTTTTTTATTTTATTTTATTTTTTTTTTTTGTTGAAGATTCTGATTTTCAGTGTTGGATTGGTAACATTGTGCAAGTAGCATTTGAGCAACGTAATCATTTTTTTTTTTATTTTTTTAGGAAATGGATATTATTTATGTTCTCAAATAGTTGAATTGTGTTTAGTGTCTTAATGGCGAGATTGGAAAATTCGATGGAATCTAGAGTTTCAACAACATCTTAGTAATTCCTATTGGTATGATGTTAAGCTCTGTTACTATTGTTGTTATTGTTTTGTTTTTAATTGAAACAGAATTGTTATTACTATAAAAATGGATTTCTTTTTATTTTTTTATGTTTTTCTTTATGCTTGAAATGATTAACTGGTACCTTGATTTTTTGGCAGTCGTATCTTTCCATATCAGGTTAGAAAATGTGATGGAATCTAGCTTCTGGCTGTCAAATGAGCTCGTATTTTTCTTTGTTATTTTATTATTATTATTTATTGGTGTTTTTATTCTGTATTGGAGGTCCCTCAAGTGTGGAAAACATCTCTACCGTACACATGGCACTTCTACATTGTGATCAGGGCCGTTTACTTGACGGGCCACCACGTGGATGGACCATATACCAGAAAACAATAAGATTTATTTGTTGTAGGTATAAGGTAACTAATCTGCAGCCTGGAACTCTGTCTAGAATTCAAGCCTGTGGCCTGATTCACTAAAACAAGAAAAGACAAAAACCCTATAGGACTCGAACTTAGATTGACCTCATTTCATACTATTTAACACTATTTAAGATTCCAAAAAAGTATGAATATTGAGTATTTTTTTCCAGGCCTATTTGGATTAGTACCTTGGATTGTCCATTCTAATTTGTAACTTCCTGAATCTGGTCTTCTGCTGCAGGTTTCGAGGAAGAAACCATAACACTTGGTTAATCAGCTTTGAGTTTTCATTATCTTTTATGTAGTTGAACTGATATGTTTGTTTTGTAGTATCATCATTGTCTTTAGCCATTCAAACCTGAGGACACTGACTATATCACCATAATTTGACTTGTAGAATACAAATGACCATATCGCTTGGGACTAGGAGTGATGAAGTGCAAGTGCGGTTGATTGATAAACAACCCGATGGCGGTAGTGTAGGTGATTCGAGTGGGAGCCATGGTCTTGAAACACAACTCAAGCTTTATGGTACGGAGGCCAAAGAACTCTGAGTGGGTTTTTCTTTTTTCTTTTTTCTTCTTTCTTCTTCTTTTTTTTTTTTTTTTTTTACTTTCTTTCTTGAAGGCTCTGAAATGGCATTTGTTTGTTTTGTTTCTTTAAATTTGGCTCTCCAATGCTAGGAATAAGTAACTTTCATTTTGGGTTTTTCAATTCCTAGGGCCTCAACTGCAGAAATTCAAATAGCATACCTGTTGGAAGGTATATCTTCAAATTATCAGTTCATCTCTTGTAACTGACAAGAATTTTGACTTGTAGTTGACTACGGTTGGACTATTCCAATTATCTGATCAGTTTGATGCCGCTGGATAAATTAATCTTTTGTGCTGCTTATTGTTTTTGTAACTTATTATCCAGTCGTAATTTTGGAATGACAACCATCTATAATTTATAGGTGAATTGGGTTTTCTTTGGAATTCTGCTTTCATTTGGAATTTTAATTTCATTGTTGTATTCTTCTTTAGTCTATTGATTGGGTTTTCTTCTATCTTCATTACTTCCATTTTCTCAATCCCTTCTTTGTTTTGGCAGATTAAACAGAGAAGAAAAGAAGGAAAAGTTTTTAAAAATAAAATTAAATAGTAAGTTGTCTACTCTCTCTCTTTTGTTGTGGTTTTTTCTTTCTTCTTTTTGTGCATTATTTTTCCTTTTCTTAAGTTCATCCTTACTGTTATGGGTTTGTAAGCCATGAATTCTTTATCTGTATTAGCTTAGATGAGTTGATCAATTAGGACATTTACCAGCAATGGTAAGAGACCATTTTTATAATTTTTCTAGCTACGAATATTAGCCGTAGCTTTATTTCCAGAATCTGTAGCTGTTGCTACGTTTAGCATATGGCTACGGATTGTGTTCTACTTTTAGGTACAAATATTATCCATAGCTATTTCACTATATGATACGTTGGGGCCACCACTTTAAATTTCTAAACTATACATATTTTTGGAAAAATGATATTTTACCTTGGCCAAAATGGAACCCATGTGATCGAGAATCAAATCCCAAAATTGGATAAGATGAACATAATGGGCCACTACAATAGAACATTTTGTAAATAAGCAGTTTTCCGGAAGGTGTTCCTTAGAGTAAGGTTACAAGTGGTGGTTGGATATGCCTATTCCTCGAATGGTTTGTAGAAATGCCTGTCAAGTTTTCTGATCGTTGTTGAGGAGCCACCAAGATTTCTTGTCCATTCTCTCTCTTTTCTTTTTTAATTTTTTTTGCTTTTGTTTTTCCTTTCGTTAATATATATATATATTTTAATCTTCCATGTCAAAAGATGTACCGTTAATTGGTTGTTACATCTGCAATGATAGATCTTTGGCCATATAATCTGCAACCATGGAGTCTGGTTTTCAATCCTGGGACAGGTTGAATGCTTATTCCATTCAAAGGAGACATGAAATCATACATGCATCCTTTATCATATGCAAAGGATTTATAATTTTTTTTAAAAAAAAAAAAAGAAAAAGAAAAAGAAAAGAAAGAAAGAATGAAGCCTGGAATGAACATTTCTATCTTTGCTATGCTTACTGCTGCAATACAGAGCTGCGCTATGCAAGAAATTCTTTGTTATGTTAGCATGACCATGAGTTGTAATATGCACGTTTTGCTTTGGGCTACAGGCTGTGTATTATTCTTTTCGCTTCCATGTGTAGAGCCATCTCAAGCCTGTTGTAAAATTATTCTTCAGGAATCCTCTCTCACTCATATTGAATGTAACTTCACTGCAATGTAACCACAAATGTGCTGTTTTTACAAGAGATGTTTGTTTCTGCAGGGGCCAAGGAGCAGCAATAGCTCTTCATCGAAGCCGGAATCCAAAACTAAAGACAAGTGTGCTGTAATGTAGAGAAAGCATTTGTATATGATGTATTTCCCTCCCTTTTTTTGGCCAATTTGTTGTAATACATGAAAAGAACAGCACCTAAGCAATCATCATTTGTGTGAATTTCCAATCGGCTTTTTTTTTTTTTTTTTTGGTTATGTAAATAAAATAAAAATTATCAAAAGCAATAGCCTTGTTACAGGACTTTCATTTCAAGATAAGCCAAACATCGATCATTTCATTTAATCATATTCTCATATGTTCATCATACAACCTCTAGTTTCCCACCTATTGTAATTCACACAACGTTGAATTAGAAGCCAATCATCGAGCATTTCACAGGGACTTTAATGTGCCCATATAATCATCATACAATCACTAGCTTTCTACCGTCTATCAAGCCACAATGCGTCGAATTAGAAGCAAAGAGCGCAACAAGCAGTGGTTTCCTTTTAAGGCAGGCCGTGAAATTGTCGGAACTAATAGCACTATCATTGTCACTGTCAAACAAGTTGAATAGCTCAGATACCTGCATCCATGAACAATTGTTTCAGAACACAAACAGGGATGGTGGAATATAGGAGCAGTTGCTTCTGCACATACTTACATTATCGTCATTCATGCTCGGCATTGCAGAATGGATGGCATCTCCTAACGGTGCACACAATAGGATCAGAGACAAGGGGGCAAAACAGGCAAAAAGCTTGTTACAGGAAAGCAACAGAGCAGATGTTACCTGTTGCTTTGTGATGTAACGCTTGCCTTTGTCATCACAACTATTAAAGGTTGCTGTGCAAGCTTGCTGAAACAATGGCTGCTTCATTATATGGGCTGATCCGACCAACAACTGTGGGGTAATCAATTGGAAACAATCTCGAAATTTCATGAATGGGTCATGCTGTGAGCTTGAATCTCAATTTGGCAAGAACATTTTACTACTTGAAAAATGGGAGACCTAGCATGTACGCAGAGTATCAGGTTTCCTTGAATGTGAACTGCACTCAAATTGGACATCGGCACAGTGACCTGGAGAGATCATTTGGTGGGGTCCCGGTTGGGAATTCCTGCTGATGCATCCAATCAGTGTAATAGTTTGTTTTTGAGGAATGTTGGCAAAATGGTCTACGATGGTGTCAAGTGATCTATCATCTTGGTGGCTAGGATCTCCCAATCCATGCAATTTGGGGAAAGTGATCTATCAAAGATATCCAACCAACAAAATGGCTGAAAGATGGGTGTTTTGCCATGTCCAATAGAAGTGCAGCTCATCATGTAGGCAATTTCGTCAAGGTTTCCTCCTCGTGTGATATGCCTGTTGTCACAGGAATAGCTGACGAAAGCAAGTAATGCTGACCACGAATGATTTGATATTGTTTTCACAATTAAATATTGTTGCCTGCAGTTCATGTCAAGCTTCTTTGAAAACTTTACAAATGGATGTAGTGATTTGTTGTGAAGCATTTTTTTTTTCAAATTCTAAAAAGTTTCAAAAAAATAAAAAAGACCAAAAAGTGGATTTTGTAGAACTCATTTGAGGAACCTCTACAAGAAATGACATTTATCAAATGGCACAAAATCAAGTAGATTACCTGTCTAAATGTGATGGATCCAAGTTTCTCAACATCAATGAAAGCAAAGACCGGTTTCTTCATTCTCCACTTCTCTTCTTGCTCATAATCATCAATCTGATTGTATATAGTCAACCTATAACCAGTAACTTCCAGAAAATTCTCCAGAAAATGAATTCTGTTAACCAAAAGCTACGAAATAAATATGAGGGCACACAAATTACTATTTATAAATGAAGAAAAAAAAAAGAAAAAAAAAAAAAAAAACAATAACAACCGGTAGCTTAATCTAGTGAATCAAATTGGCATATTCTACCAAAGTATCAAATAACTCCCCTCTATATAATTTAAGGAATTGAAACAAATGAGAATATAGAAAAAATTATTTAATTATAGAAACATATCAAATTGGAAGAATTTTTCCATATTTGAAAATTCGAAATTTGTTCCTTTTTCTTTATATAGATACTTTAGTCGGATGGTTTTATCTACACTGTCCCTACAAGTTGGTTTCCATTGTTCAAGCACCTGCCAACCCCATGATTTTTTTTAAAAAAAAAATAAAATAAAATAAAATAAAATCATCCTTTTTTAGTGTCCTAGGTGAACTATTCATCCTTGTCCACCGATCTTTTTAGTGTCCTAGGTGAACTATTCATCCTCGTCCACCGATCTTTTTAGGCTTATTAGAGGGGGGGACCACCAGTTGGATGGATCATATGCCAAGTTCACCTTTCACCTGCTTGCTCCATGTGCATTTGGCTCCCTGGCAATGAATTTTGCAGGCTATAATCCATTCACCATTGGATCCATGGTCAGGAGTGAATCAGGCTCACATCCTACATTTGCAATGGTGATGTATGCAGGACCCCATTCCATCACCCACCCAAATTGTAGACCAGATGTTTGTAGGCTCAGCCACGGCAAACACCGGTACTGTTGTGTCACCCCATGCCACTCAGCTGATTCCATTTCCTTTTCATTGCATTGGTTACTGTTATCCTTCATTTGTAAGCATTCTACCTTTTCGCCTTACAATGCTCCCAGCATCAAAACACAGAAAAACAGAAAAACAACACAGCCGAGTCCACTGCAACAAACATAATGTTCGAGCTAGCACACCAGGTCCACTTGCTTTGTGGACAAACCAGCACACCAGTTCCACTCAGTTTTGTGGGGATGACAAAGATTATTCAAATACCATGCGAGTCCATTTATCGGGCACACTTGGTGAGTGAAGCAGCCTAATGCAGGGGCCCTACCTGATTCGTGACAAGAAGCCCAAATGGGCGCACCACATAAAGATGGCAGAACTTCCTTCAGCTTCTACTATAGGAAGAAAGGCCAAACAGACCCACCAACAGGAAGAACAGGGTAAAAAAAAAAAAAAAAAGTTGGAAGGCCTCAAAACACCATGGAGGAAACAACTGCAGGCTTTGTACAACAATTAAAATAGCTATTTCACCATCCCAACGTCCTTGCCTGGCTTGTTAAGACAGCAACCACCTAAACTCTAGATGGCTAGAGAAAGCCTATAAGCTGACATTGTGGCAAATCACCTACAGAGAGAAGGTGGGTCCATAGCCAAAATTGCTAAAAAGCAGTAATCAAGTAGTGCTCTAGTGTCATCAGGACACATAATGTACAATACAAGTGTGTGATCTTTCATGAGACATATACATATAACTGCTATAAATAAAGGATGAAACACAAATGAATTTTAGTGATGTTAATTATCACTGCCTAGTTAGTCATGTGAACATTGTAGGCATGAGTAGTGCTCGCATATAGGTCCACAATCTGATCGAACTGCATGAGTTTCAGTGCAACCCAAAATCTGATAGGCATCAAATCAGGCCAACCAGATCTTACTGGATGGTTTTTAGGGGCCTTCTTATAACCCAGATAGGCTGGTGGGACCTTTTGATTGTCGGTGGCAGATTACTGTGATAAGGAGGCCTTGATGGACCAACTGAAGTTAAAAAGTTATCATTCTTTCGGCTTACTGCGTATGAATGAAATGCATGCTTGTAAGACGATGATCATACATTAGAATCTCTATGGCAATGCTGTCCAACAAACAACATTGGTGGAATCGATGCCTAGGTCCTATTGAGCAAACCAAAACCTACTTCGAATGATTTCAAAGAGAATAGATCTTGTTCATCCCATGTGAACAACATTCCAAGGAATATTGACCTCATCTAACCTACCTAAACCATCTGTCCAATTCATGTGGAAATTTGTGAAATGGTTCTGGTCTAGTTTTATGTTTTTTTAGCTCTTGTCCAAAGGGGAGTATCCATTTGTTGCCAGCAAATAGATGGTTGAAAAGAGAGATACAGCAACTGACTCCATTCAATTGAATAAAGGCCCAAGTTCGGTGACTTCAACCTTCCAATCTGCGAGATTTTGGTGGCATGTCAATAAACAGCAGGACGAAAAACACCAATGATCTGGAATAGAGAACCATGAGTGCAAATTGTTGAGATTCAAAAGCCCAATAAATTGTGCAGAGCATCGGTGTAGGATCATATGATTCCACTCATGAGAATTTAGACTGAAGAAGCAACTGCAGAAACAGCTTGTGTTGCAAACGTGTGGGAGGTCCCGGCCATTACCAGGTGGGACTCAATGTGAACATTGCCCAGTGCCAACAGCCAGGCCCTTCTGATGGGACAATCTGGGACAATTGGTGATTTTTCAACTGACCATTTTCCTCACACAAGTCTGGCCCTTCTGATGAGTGGATTTGATGTAGGACATAAAATTAAATATGGTTAGAAACATCTTCCAATGAATGAAGAGGAGGCGGTGCATCCCACATATGAATGGTGCTGGTTAGGGAAAAAAACAAAGAAAATACCAAAAAACAGAGGCATGAAAAAAAAAAAAACAAACAAACAAACAAAGAAAATACAAAAAAACAGAGGCCTTACCTGCAACGCTCAATTTGAGGTCTGCACAGCTCTGCACAGCTTGGTGGTAGGGAATGAGGGAGAGAGAGGTGGAGGCGGGCGTGGCTGGTGGAACGGATTGAGGGAGAGAGGGAGAGAGAAAGAGGAGGAGGCGGATGTGGCTGATGATAGGGATTGCAGGAGAGAGAGAGGCTGCGCACGGGATGTTGCTGGTTAAAGGAATCCAGGGACAGAGAAAGACAGAGAGAGGGCTGCACGGCTAGGGCTTCAGCGGAGTAAAACTTCCTATTTGAAGGGTCGTGTACATGCTCGACCTCAATGAAACTGGTATGACCGGTTCTATTCCTTCAACATGCGGTAAAAGGATGACCGTTGGTTTCAAAATCACTCCATCTGATGGCCAGCAAACTGACAGCAGTCGACCTTACGGAATGCTTCCGTAAGGTCGAGCGTATAGTACCTTTTCCCATATATATATATATATATATATATATATATATATATATATACACACGGAAACGCTCACCTGCGAACCAGTTCGTACGTACTATGTACGAACTTTTTTGAGAACCCATCATACGTGATGGGGATCCAAAATCTGAACCGTTCATGTGAAGCAGCACCTCGTGAAACCCCCTGGGCCCAAGTTTTACTTTGATCTAAAACTTTAATGGGCCATGAAAAATGAAAACAGTTTCCTCTCTTGATTTGCATTTCTCTTAGCTATGACCCACCAGAATTTTAGATCAGGGTGAAAATTCATCAAATAGGGTTTCATGGGATTCCGCATCACATGGACCGTTCAGATTAGACACACATAGCACGTGTGCAAAGGTGCGCACGTGCGTAGGTGCGCAGGGGAGCATGACTCTATATATGGGAAAAGGTACTATGCACTCGACCTCGTGATAAGCTCCCGTGAGGTCAAGCTGTGTGGGCCCCACCGTGATGCGTTTCGACCATCAACACTGTAACACCCGTATTTTTTTTAATATAATTTAAATTTTTATTTTTTAAATTTCAAACTTTAAATGGAAACGAGATCTGCTGATCTCGTTATCCTTCCTCTATTCTCTCATCATTCCCCGTATCTCATAGTTCCCCAATCAACCTTCCTTCTTTAAAAAAAAAAAAACTAAGAAGAGTTCTATTAAAACTGAAAGAGGCAAAGAATAACTCGTAGAAAAAAAAAAGAAACGTGAGAGAGAGAGAGCATGAGTTCTATCAAAACTGAAATAAAATAATGAAAAACTCGTAGAAAAAGAATACAGAAGGAAAAGTGGGAAGGAGGAATTTCTTTGGAATTCACTTATTCAGGTGAGTAATTTTATATTATTTTCTTTATTTTATTCATGTAATATGTAAATTGACATGATCTACACAGTGGATGGTTTGGATCAATCAAACATCCATTGTGTAGGTTTAATTAATTCATGTAAAAAGGTATGCGCATGACTTGCTAAAGTATAGAACGTAAGATTTTAAGGTATGCGCAGGGCTTTAAGGGTAATATATAGAATGTGATATATTTTTTAATGGACAGATGACCATTATGATCCGTATCTTGTCATGGGTGTTATAACCATTAATTGTATAATATTTTTTAGAATCAAATCGATTCGACACCTTAATGGACCAGATCGTCATATGTCTATCAATCTTCTTAAGATTAAAATAAATTAAAATCTTAAATTCTAGACAGATCTGACCATTGGATGGCGGTATTGATATGAATAAATAATAAATCAAATGTTTTATTTATTTTATGTAATCGTAAGATTTAAAGAAAAATTCTTATTTATGTGATTTTAGGAAGCCCTAATTCAATTCAAACCGTTGGTTTACTAATCATCTCCACCACATCAAGGTGAGTGATCCCGATGTGTTTCTCACCCATCAAATTAAAAATAGATGGATTATTCGTTGTGTTGTATTATTATTCGATTTAATTGACATGATTTAATCGACATGATTAAATTGCCATGATTTAATTGCCATGATTTAATTGTCATGATTTAATTGTCGTGTACTTTTAGTTGACTGAAAGGACTATGATTTCTATATTAATAATGATATGATTTTATTTAGGTGTTAAACTATATTGATTCAAATGTGATAAATAGCCTATGCAATACATGATTCATGACTTCATGGTGCATCTAACAATTGCATGCACAACACGTGTTAAATTCCTCGGGACCTCCTGGACGGTATATCCTGGTAGAATCGTTACCAGAAGCCCACTATACTAGTGGAAGCCTACTCAAGGAGTAGATGCGGGCCTTGCTATGCCTACCAAATGGTAGAAGCACCGCTAAGGGGCGATGCGGGTTGACGGGTTTCAACTCAAGCAAGTGGACGGATTCCCACTTGATGCATTATTGCATTGCATTTTCATTTTTTTTTATTTTTATTTAATTTTATCTGTATATGTTTATTGGACATTCTATTATAATTTGATGTAAAGAACCATGCCGGGAATTCTCACTAGGCCTGGCCAGCTTATTTTTTTATTGATGGAAAAACCGTACAGATGTGAATGAGGGTGAGCCGGTGGCTCAAGAACAAGAATACGTGGCCGAAATGGAGGAGGATTTAAGGGACACGTAGCCCTACTGACAGAGGAAGAAATTACTGCCTTAGAGTAGACATGATTTGTTTTATTATATTTAATTTTCTTAGATTGTTAATTCATTTTTTTAAATTGTTGGACATATTTATTTTATTTCATAAGACCCCGAATGGGAGGGTTCTTAACTATGTTTATGATTAGTTATTTGAAATAAATGGTATTTCTTGCTTATGAAATGATTCTTGTATGAATGGATCGTAGATCTACAGTAAAGCTACTTAATAGATGAGATTTTTTTTTTTTGTAAGTAATTTAATAGTTTAAGTACACTTAGTGTACAAGTCATGACATGGATCTCGGGTCCGAAGTATACGCTAGGTACCCGAAATCTGGGTCGTGACAGAATGGTATCAGAGAATAGTTTTTCCAAAATCTAAAGTGACCTGTAGGTCATGTATCCCACAAAATTTCATAAATTGTAGACCCCCTAAAATAAAAAAAATAAAAAAAAAAATAATATTTCATCATAATTTCCCTCTCTATTGATGTATGGAATGAGGTACATAGAAATTCAAAACAAAATTCTTATCCATTTTAAACGTAGAAATAAAAACTTTAGGTCCTCAGAACTCCTATTTGAATATAATTAATATGGGTTAGTGTGGACTGAAATTAAATTTTTAAGATTTTTAATCCATAAAATAATGTTTGACAGCAATAAATGGTAGAAATTACCCAACTTGTAAATTTTGTAACTATAAAAGTACTACTCCGATTGAGGCGATTCAAAAGCTTGATCGAAGATAGACAAGTCTAAATTTATATAAAAATAATAAAAAAAATTTAATCTCAGAGTCACTATACTGATTCAGTGAGTAAACATGGGTTGGTCAATTCATCAAATTAAGACAGTGTCTAATCTAGAATTTTAAAATATTTTGTGGTTGGAATTTTTAGATAAGATTTCACAGATACATATTAAACTTATAGTAATATTTCTAAAAATATATATATATATATATATATATATATATATATATATATATACAATTTAATCTAAAATTTTAAAGTACAAGAAAAGGTGATAGAAACAATAGTCATCAAACTGGAAATCAACCTGCCCATACTGGTTTTCTATCGGTTTAACTAAAGGATTTTTTCATTTTAATAATTATTTTTGGTTTAATTAATATCTTTATTTGAGTTAAATTATTTTAAATATATATATATATTAAGAGTAAAATAAAATTTAATAAAGGTCATTATCTCTACTAAATTTAAAATTCTTTCTTACAGAATTATAAGCCCATACTTAGCGATTTTTTTTTTCTAAAAAAAAAAAAAGGAAAGAAAAAAAAAAATAAGGAAAGAAGATTTAATCTTAAACTTACTAAGACTTATTTTTAGGCCGATAAGAATATTTTTCCCAAATTTAAAGGTCCAAGGTAAGTATTTCTAATTTTGACAATTTGTTTACATTGTTGATTGAAAATCTGGACCATTTTAGTGTCCCTAATCAAATACAATAAAATTGTTACCCAAAAAAATATTTTAATTTTTTTTAGAGTCATGTACATATTGCTGGATATCTGTATAAAATTTTATGACAATCTGAGTTATAAATAAATTATGAAAATTCAAAGAGTAGGCCTTAAATGATAAAAATAACTTCTAGACAGCATGATTTTTCTCCCTTAGTAGTGATGAAAAACTAAGTAGATGTAATGATTTTGATCTGAGAATTTTTGTAAAAATCCATCAGATAGTCAGTAACCTATGTTCCAAATTTCAAATCATTCTGACTTTCGGTTTGGAAGTTAAAATTCTGGAAATAATGATGTGTTTATCAAATTCGAATTTGAAATTTTCCTTTAGTCACGTCGTGAGATGCAACGCTTTGATCTTTAATCATCGTGACGTGTAAAACTTTGAAACCCAACCTATGATCCTTGATTGATATGATATATATATATATATAATTAATTAATTAAATTTTATTTCCTTGCTAAAATAAATTTTCTTCTCATAGGATTAAATGGCCCCCAAGAAGACCCGTAGTATCCGAGATTTGTTGCCCTCCGCGAGTGCACCTCTTCCTAAGACTCCCGTAACAAATATGACTATTCATGAAGAATCAGGGACGGCTCCTGAAGAACAGGATGAGAATATGATAAATGAGGATGAAGTGGGCGATGTAGGACAAGTTCCTCTACCACCTCCTTATCCAAATATGGGTGGTGCAGACCAAGCACTCATTTACCGCTATCTCCAAATACGATGCGTGCTAACTTCAATGGACCTAACATTCACTGGATGCACCTTTGGGTTGATGACTCGAGATATGGCGGCCATGATGAAACAACAACAAGAACAATTTACAGCTCAGTGGAATATGTTAACAAATTTGAACCAAGCCCCTCAGAATCATCGAATTCCTCACCGCATGGAACCGAACCACTTCGAGAAGTAGATATGCTCGAAAAATTTACCAAGCTACGTCCGCCGTTTTCAAAGGAGCTTCGATCCATCGATGCGGAAGATTGGCTTAAACAAGTCGAGAAGACTTTAGAAGCTATAAATTGCCCTGATAACCAAAGGTTCGACTCGCAACATTCATCATGCGGGTGAAGCGGATGTATGGTGGAGAGCGACCAAGAGGATGGTACCAACTGGACATTTGTGGACTTGGAAAGAATTCCAAGATAAATTCCATGAAAAATATTTTCCCAAGGCTTATCGAAATCAGAAGATGGCGATTTTGCAAACCTACAGCAAGGAGCGATGACTGTGGCTCAATATGAGGCCAAATTCGCTGAGTTGTCAAGATATATTACAAGACTAGATGAAGATTATAAAATAACAAGATTTGAAGAAGGTCTTCGTCAGAATATTCGAACAAGATTTTGTTGTGCAGATATTCAAAAGTACTCTGAAATTGTAGATAAAGCCCTTCGAGCCGAGAGAGATTGTGAACGTTTTCTGAAGTCGAAGGTAGGAAGCCAAAGCAGAACCACGCCAAATCAACAACAACCTTTGGAGAAGAGACAACGGACGGATGTTCACATAGCACCATCAAGAAATCAGGAGCAACATTTTCCTGGAAATTGTTCATATTGTGGAAAATATGGACATAAAGCCCAGGTGTGCAGGAACAGACTTAAAGACATGGGAGTGATGCCGCTTCAGCAAATACCTCCTAGATTGCAACTTCCAGCACCTACTCAACAGTCGGGTCAAGCGTCGCGTGCATTACCTTCTAAGCCTCCACAAAATCAACATAATAGGCCTCAACCTCCTACGTCTCAAAACCAGGGAAATCAACAAACCAAAATGCAGCCGTCGAGAGCTCGGGTTTATTCTATTCATTCCGTCACACCAGCAGACAAGCTTGAAGATAATCATAATGTCGTGGAAGGTACAATTGATATGAATGGCATTTCAATTTCTGTGTTGTTTGATTCTCGAGCTACATTATCTTTTGTTCGTCATCCATTATAACTCCATTAGGGTTAAAACCGAGAAAGTCTTGTAAAGAAAATTTTTGTGAAGTCTCCTATAGGAAAACCTGTTATTTTAGATAAGATTTGCAAGTCTGTTTCGGTCATATTAGGAGGGATTCCAATGATAGCTAACTTGGTTGTCATGGACATGTCTGGATATGATATTATTTTTGGTATGGATTGGCTTACCTTTAATCATGCTAAGTTGGATTGTTACGAAAAGATGGTTAATTTCTCTACACTGGAAGAAAGCCATTTACAATTCAAGGAAGCAGAGGAACGAAAGGATCGAGCGTGTTATGATGTTAATAAATGGAAAGACACCGGTTGGAATTATCTGCGCAGACCAAATTCCATAGTGAAGGAATATCAAGAAATTTTTCAAGATATCCCAAGGGTTTACCACCTCGTAGAGAGAGTAGATTTTGGTATTGATCTTCGCCAGATCAACACCAATATCTATGTCTCCATATCGAATGGCGCTGTTGAAATGAAAGAATTGAAGGAACAACTAGAAGAACTGAAGGCTCGGGGATTCATACGACCGAGTATCGTCACCGTGGGTGCGCCGAGTCTTGTTCGTGAAGAAAAAGGATGGTACTAGACGCTATGTATTGATTATCGCCGATTGAATAATGTAACGATTAAGAACAAATATCCCTTACCACGCATTGATGATTTGTTTGATCAGCGAAGGGAGCTCGGTATTTCTCCAAGATTGACTTAAGATCTGGATATCATCACCTGCGAATCAAGGAGGAAGACATCTATAAAACGGCATTTCGAACACGCTATGGACACTATGAATTTCTGGTTATGCCCTTTGGACTAACCAATGCCCCAGCAGTGTTCATGGACCTGATGAATAGAGTATTTCAGCTTTATCTGGATAACTTTATCATTGTATTCATCGATGATATCTTGATTTACTCCAAGACTAGTGAAGAGCATGAGCTACACTTGAGGACAACATTACAGACTTTAAAGGACAATCAATTATATGCTAAATTCTCTAAATGCGAATTCTAGAAGGAGAGTGTTAATTTCCTTGGCCATGTTATCTCAGAAAAGGGAATTGCAGTAGATCCAGCAAAGATTGAATCAGTGGTGAACTGGGAACGACCCACAAATGTCTCAGAAATTAGAAGTTTTCTTGGACTGGTGGGTATTCTGAAGATTCATCAAAGATTTTTCAAGATTTCCTACCATTGACAAGTCTGACTCGGAAGGGAGTACCATTCAAATGGACTGAGAAGTGTGAAGAAGCTTTTGCGAATTAAAACGACTTCTAACCTCCGCTCCCATCCTTACTCTTCCGAAAGACGGACTGATGTTTGAAGTATATACAGATGCATCAACAAAAGGTTTGGGTTGTGTACTAATGCAATTTGGTAAGGTCATTGCCTATGCATCAAGGCAACTTAAGCCTCATGAGCGTAATTACCCAACTCATGACCTGGAATTAGCCGCCATTGTGTTTGCATTAAAAATTTGGCGACATTATCTGTATGGCGATGAACGGTTCGAACTTTTTACAGATCACAAGAGTCTTCGATACTTATTCTCACAGAAGGACCTGAATATGAGACAAAGAAGATTGACAGAATTCTGAAGGACTATGATTTTGAATTACTTTATCATCCGGGTAAAGCAAATTTAGTAGCAGATGCTCTAAGCAGAAAAGAATATAAGCAGAAGACTATAGCTAGTTTGATGATCCACGAATGGGAAATGCTGAGTTTCATAAGAGAATTCGACGTCAAACTAAATTTTCAGGAGCAGAAGGTTGAGATATGTAATATTAAGGTGAAACCGACTCTTAGAGATCGGATTATTGAATCGCAAGCTAATGATGAATGGTTGCTAAAAATGGTAGCCAAATATCAGGATAATGAGGAGTCCGAATGGAGTAATAGGGCAGATAAAGGGATTCGTTACCAAGGACGAATTTGTGTACCCAATGTCCCAGAGTTGAAGGACGAGATTTTGAAAGAAGCACATCGAACCAAGTTTACTATTCACCCCGGAAGCACGAAGATGTATCAGGATTTGAAGAAATTGTTTTGGTGGCCGAACATGAAGAAAGAAATCGCAGATTATATTTCTCGATGTTTAATTTGCCAACAGGTGAAGTCAGACCATCAGAATCCATCAGGTTTGTTACAGCCATTGAAAATACCTGAGTGGAAATGGGATTGTATTTCTATGGATTTTATAGTTGGTCTCCCCAAGACTAAGAAAAAGCACGATGCGATATGGGTGATTGTCGACCAACTGACAAAATCAACACATTTCCTTCCCATTCGTATCAACTATTCGATGGATGAGCTCGCTAAATTGTATATAAGGGAAGTTGTAAGACTTCACGGCATCCCTAGTTCTATCGTGTCAGATCGTGATCCTCGTTTCACGTCGCGGTTTTGGGTCAGCCTACAAGAAGCTATGGGAACCACTACGGACTACAATACAACATATCATCCACAATCCAATGGGCAGACCGAACGTGTGAACCAGATATTGGAAGATCTATTGCGTGCATGTGCCCTTGATTTTAAAGGAAGTTGGGATGACAATTTACATTTCATTTGAGTTCGCCTACAACAATAGTTATCAGGCAAGCATAGGAATGGCCCCATATGAAGCTTTATATGGGAGGCCTTGTCGCGCACCTAATTGTTGGACCGAAGTAGGTGAGAAGAGTTTGGTCGGGCCAGATATTGTTCAGGAAGCTACTGAAAAGGTCGAGATCATTCGTAGCGTTTACAAGTTGCGCAAAGCCGTCGAAGAGTTATGCCGATAATAGAAGACGTGATCTGGAGTTCACAAAGGAGATCATGTATTTCTGAAGGTCTCTCCAATGAAAGGACTTATGCGGTTTGGTACAAAAGGAAAACTTGCACCGCGATTTATTGGACCTTTTGAGATTCTTGAACGTGTTGGAGCAGTAGCATACCGACTCGCTTTACCTCCTCAATTGTCAAGTGTTCACAATGTTTTTCATGTATCGATGTTGCGAAAATATGAACGAGATGCCTCCCATGTTATTGAGTGGCAAGATCTTGAGCTGCAAGAAGACACTTCTTATATAGAGATACTGGTTTGAATTTTAGACCGTAGGAGCATATCTTACGTACAAAAACTATACCGTTAGTCAAAATCTTATGGTTACATCATGGAGCAGATGAAGCATCTTGGGAATCAGTAGAAATTCGCAAGAAGTATCCTCATCTCTTTGAGGAATGACCTCAGGTAAATTTCGAGGACGAAATTTTTCTTTAAGGAGGGTAGTATGTAACACCCGTATTTTTTTTAATATAATTTAAATTTTTATTTTTTAAATTTCAAACTTTAAATGGGAACGAGATCTCTGCTGATCTCGTTATCCTTCCTCTATTCTCTCATCATTCCCCAGTATCTCATAGTTCCCCAATCAACCTTCCTTCTTAAAAAAAAAAAAAACTAAGAAGAGTTCTATTAAAACTGAAAGAGGCAAAGAATAACTCGTAGAAAAAAAAAAAAGAAACGTGAGAAGCATGGTATGCCAAAACGGTTACGTATCGGCCGTATCGGCCGATACGTAACGGTAACGGCCTGAACCGATACGCGATACGGGGGCGTATCGGCCGATCGAATTTTTGCACCGTATCGGCCGATCTGAACCCATGTCGGGCCGACGATCTGGTAATAACGGTCGACGACCAAACGGCCGCCCATGTAATTGGTCAGCGACATTTTTTTTTCCTTTTAAAGCTAACTTTTGCTGTTTTTTTTCAAATTTCTTGCTTCCAAAGTACTTCTCACCCCTTCTCGCCAATTTCGACCAACCTTGGTTAGGTTTTGTGATAAAAACGCATTGTATTGCGGTTTTGTTGAATCAAGCTTCGGGGGCCATTTTTCAGAAATTCCGAATTAGTCAAAAATAGGTATTTATACTTTTTTAACATGTTTTGCTGTTTTAATCATGCAATATGATGTGTTAATCATAGTAGAACATATTAATGTGCATTTTGCAGATTTGGGGTGCCATTTAATATTTTTTTAATATTTTTTCTATTTACGCATGTATTTTTACCCTTTTTTAAAAAATTCGAAAAATCAAATTTTAATGGTTGTTTTACTGTTTTAATCATGCCATATGATGTGTTAATCATATTAGAACATATTAATGTGCATTTTACAGATTTGGAATGCCATTTAATATTTTTTATTATTTTTTTCTATTTACGCATGTATTTTTACCCTTTTTTTTAAAATTCGAAAAATCAAATTTTAATGATTGTTTTGCTGTTTTAATCATTCCATATGATGTGTTAATCATATTAGAACATATTAATGTGCATTTTACAGATTTGGAGTGCCATTTAATATTTTTATTATTTTTTTCTATTTACGCACGTATTTTTACCCTTTTTTTAAAATTCGAAAAATCAAATTTTAATGATTGTTTTGCTGTTTTAATCATGCCATATGATGTGTTAATCATAGTAGAACATATTAATGTGCGTTTTACAGATTTGGGGTGCCATTTAATATTTTTTTATTATTTTTTTCTATTTACGCATGTATTTTTACCCTTTTTTTAAAATTCGAAAAATCAAATTTTAATGGTTGTTTTACTGTTTTAATCATGCCATATGATGTGTTAATCATATTAGAACATATTAATGTGCATTTTACAGATTTGGAATGCCATTTAATATTTTTATTTTTTTTTTTCTATTTACGCATGTATTTTTACCCTTTTTTAAAATTCGAAAAATCAAATTTTAATGATTGTTTTGCTGTTTTAATCATGCCATATGATGTGTTAATCATAGTAGAACATATTAATGTGCGTTTTACAGATTTGGGGTGCCATTTAATATTTTTTATTATTTTTTTTTTATTTACGCATGTATTTTTACCCTTTTTTTTAAAATTCGAAAAATCAATTTTTAATGGTTGTTTTGCTGTTTTAATCATGCCATATGATGTGATAATCATAGTAGAACATATTAATGTGCATTTTACAGATTTGGGGTGCCATTTAATATTTTTTAAATATTTTTTTCTATTTACGCATGAATTTTGACTCTTTTTTTTTAAATTCAAAAATCAATTTTTAATGGTTATTTTGCTGTTTTAATCATGCCATGTGATATGTTAATCAGAGTAGAAAATGTTAATGTGCATTTTACAGATTTGGGGTGCTATTTAATATTTTTTTTGTATTTTCGAATTAGTGACTTTATATTTTTATTTGCTTATATTGGACAGGTTTTGGAGCTTCTTAGGGTTTAGTATTTTAGTTAGAACATAAAATCATCCTTATTAACATAGGTCATACAGACATACACTCATCTACTTAAACTTAAAGAAATGTCTGGTTACAGCCAACAAGTAAGTGAGGATATTGGATGGCAACATTGTGAGGGTTGGTGGTACTAGGCACCAAATGAAGTGAAGTGCAACTATTGTGATAAACATGTGATTGGTGGAATTACCCGTCTCAAACAACATTTAGCACATCGAAAAGGTCAAGTTGCGCCATGTGCCAGAGTACCGAGAGAGATAATGCTTTTAATGCAAGCTAGTCTGGATGAGTCGAAGGGTAAACGTGCTGTTGTACAAAAGAAGAAAGATGATATTTTGGATGCAGCTCGACAGAGGTGTTTGGTCCTAGAATATATGGGCGTTCGTGATGAAGATATTATTGATTCGACGAAGATTCGGATCGGGAATTAACTATAGCTAGGAGAGAGAGCTTGCGTGTGGCTCGTGAAGAGGAAGAACGTCGCCGCATGTTTGGCACGCATGGGTCGGTGCGTGATAGAGGGGGGGCGTGGGGAGTGGGAGTGGGAGTGCAACTGGCGGAAGTGCAACCGCTTACAGTAGGTGGGGCCGAGGGTCCGGGGGGTAGGTTTGGTGGGTTCGACGTATGTTTGGGAGCCGACGACAAACATCTTCACGTGATGCCCCTATACGTGAAGAAGAAGAAGTAAATGAGCTAGGAGACCTCTATTGATCCAATCCTATTTAGGAAAGAATCAAACAAAACAAAAAAATAAAACAAATGTGGAGTAGAACTTAGTTGAGAAATTAGGTAGAAGCAAAGAAAGAAAGTTATTTATACATGCTAACATACCTCTAATGCGGCCAATTCTCCATATTGGCGGTGGTAATTGATGCACGTGAGCAGATGTGAAGGAATAAAAGCTCCCACCTGCTAAGGACATTAGGGGGAAATGGACAAATGCGAGTATGTGGATGTGAAAGCATACGTGGCTACCTTTAAACCTGTATGGCAAGCCGAGAGGATGCACGATTATGTGTGATGGTTGGGTGCCCAACCGTACGTAGCATGATCAACTTCATGGTGTCTTGCCACTTAGGAACTATATACCATAAGTCAATTGATGCGTCAAAGGAAACAAAAAATGCTACTTATATTAATGAACTAATGGATAAAGTTGTGGGCGAGATTGGAGAGGAGAATATAGTGCAGGTTGTGACGATAATGAAGCAACATATAAGCTTGCGGGACATATGTTAATGGATGAGAGAAAACATCTTTTTGGTCACCATGTGCTTTTTGCCCATTGTATTGATCTTATATTGGAAGATATTGGGAAGAAGAAGAATGTTAAGGAAATGGTCGAAAGGCAAGGGAAGTGACGACGTTTATTTACAACCATAATCAAATAGTCGCATAATGAGAAAGTTCACGAAAGGACGAGAGTTGTTGAGGCTGCGGCGACTAGATTCGCAACAAACTTTATAGCATTAGAGAGTTTATTCGAAAGATAGGGGAGAGTTGAGTGAGATGTTCGCTTCCCGAGAATGGCTCAACACAAAACATGGGAAGAAGACATCAGGGACACGTCGACGTTGTGAACACCATACGGGACAACAAATATTGGAAGAAGGTTAAGGCAATCCTAAAGGTGATGGAGCCACTAATGAGGGTACTCCGTCTTGTTGAAACCGATGAAGCACCTACCATGGGCTTCCTATATGATGCCATGGATAAGGCAAAGCTTGCAATTCAACGTGATTGTAGAAGTTGGCGACTTATTGGAAGATGATCGACAGGAGATGGACAAAGCAACTCCATCACGATCTTCATGCAGCAGTTACTACCTAAATCCTAGGTATAGATATGCCCAATCATTTGTTGAGGATGATGAAGTTCGTGTCGGGCTAAAAATGTGATAAAGAGATTAGAGCCCTGACTTAGATCTGCAAATAAAGGCGTTGAATGAATTAGATACATTTGGAAATCGCCTTGGTAGCTTTGGAGATGTTCTTGCACAGACATGCAATGTCTGGGTTGCAACCCAGCCGAATGGTGGATTAATTTCGGAGAGAGTACGAAGGCTCTCCAAAAATTGCGAAGAAAGTTTTGAGCCAAACAACATCTTCCTCTAGTGCGAAAGGAATTGGAGTTGTTTTGCGCTCATTCATTCAAAGAATAGGAATAGATTGCGACTAGAACATTAGATAGACTTGTCTTCATGCACTCTGAATATAAAACTAAGAATGCGACGACATCATAGGAGCATTACATTTCTTAGATGATGGAGACTCTTGTCCAATAAACTTGGACAATATTTATGATGAGGATGACCCACTTCTACCTTGGTTGGAAACAGGGAAAAGCAAATTGAAGAGGATAGTGAAGAATTGGAAATTGATGACCCAGAAATACGCAAAGCGCAACAAGAGAGTCGTGCGGATGTGTTGGACCCGGTGAAGAGGGGCATTTATGCCACGTGCGGATCTGACTCAAGATCAACAAAGAGTACGACGGTGGTAGTGTAACCGTGTCGGATGATGACGACCCCCGCCCCGGTGCCACACTTCGGTGTTGCTTATCCCCCTATACGGCCCGTCTACGGATCGCGATGGCGATGAACATCGACGACGTGGTACACGAGGTCGGACTTACGAGTGTCTTAGAGTCACGATCTGACCCGGTGGATGAGGGTACATCTAGTGGTGCACGTGGTCCGAGAGGTCCTAACATCAAGGCTCATGGTCTTGGTTTTATGATGGATATTCTTATAGTCAATTGGATTATGATTATGATGGTTATCTTGAGCTTGTTCCATCACATTCATGTTGGAGTAGCCCTCCCGATCAATATCCATATGATTATAGATATCCGGATCCAAATCCAAGTTACTCATCGCACAGACGCACTCTCAATCTCAAGATTCTCAACGGCTGAGTATGGGCACCAGTATGGCTATTCGACGGCACTGGTGGATATCCTTATTCGGGGGTCGAGTCGTTGCTAGTCGGATCGGTCATCCTCTGGTTTCGTTGATCTAGTATTTCCTTGGCAGCCTTGGATATTATGGATATGCAAAGACCTACACCTATTGATGACCTCGGCTGATGGTGGCGATGACGATGATGTGGAAGTCGAGCAACCACAAAAAAGCATTTTCATTTTGGTGGTGACTTGTGATTGTGAGTATATATTTGTATTAAGGTAAGTATTTGTAGCATAATGACTCACAAGTGATATTATTGCAAGAAGCCATGCGGTGATGCACACACTTGACAACTTTGTCGAACTTGTATTTAAAATAACTCCCGACAACCAATCAAGTAATCCTTAATCAAGTTGCGAGGGAGTATATCGATACACTACTAATTTATTTTTTTAATATTCTTGACTTAAGGATGACGGGTTATAGACAGGAATCACGATCACGTGCACGCAGGACCACAGGTATGTTAGAAATTCCTCAAAAATAATTGCAAACACCTAATGTAAGATATTTTCATATTACATTCATTCTAATATATCTATCATTGATAGTAGAGCAGTTAGAAAATTAAAAATATGAATTTTGTAGTCAAATTTAGGTTATCTGGTTCATAAATTCATCGAGACATCCGATACAACTTCTCACCAAAGAGTGGACCGTTACACCACCATAACCATGTTCCAATTTATAAATGAATGCATATTTGGAATGCTTAGAATATTCGGATTTAATCCATATTTTTCATATTTTTTGGCAAAAAAAAAAATTTTTGTGCGTGCAAGTTACACGTTACGCCCAGATATCGCCGTTTACACCCCGTATCCGTATCGGTTTTGGAGGTCACCGTTACGCCAACCGATACCGATACGGCACACCTTGGTGAGAAGAGAGAGAGAGAGCATGAGTTCTATCAAAACTGAAATAAAATAATGAAAAACTCGTAGAAAAAGAATACAGAAGGAAAAGTGGGAAGGAGGAATTTCTTTGGAATTCACTTATTCAGGTGAGTAATTTTATATTATTTTCTTTATTTTATTCATGTAATATGTAAATTGACATGATCTACACAGTGGATGGTTTGGATCAATCAAACATCCATTGTGTAGGTTTAATTAATTCATGTAAAAAGGTATGCGCATGACTTGCTAAAGTATAGAACGTAAGATTTTAAGGTATGCGCAGGGCTTTAAGGGTAATATATAGAATGTGATATATTTTTTAATGGACAGTGACCATTATGATCCGTACTGTTCATGGGTGTTATAACCATTAATTGTATAATATTTTTTAGAATCAAATCGATTCGACACCTTAATGGACCAATCTTGGTCATATGTCTATCAATCTTCTTAAGATTAAAATAAATTAAAATCTTAAATTCTAGACAGATCTGACCATTGGATGGGCGGTATTGATATGAATAAATAATAAATCAAATGTTTTATTTATTTTATGTAATCGTAAGATTTAAAGAAAAATTCTTATTTATGTGATTTTAGGAAGCCCTAATTCAATTCAAACCGTTGGTTTACGGAATCATCTCCACCACATCAAGGTGAGTGATCCCGATGTGTTTCTCACCCATCAAATTAAAAATAGATGGATTATTCGTTGTGTTGTATTATTATTCTGATTTAATTGACATGATTTAATTGACATGATTAAATTGCCATGATTTAATTGCCATGATTTAATTGTCGTGTACTTTTAGTTGACTGAAAGGACTATGATTTCTATATTAATAATGATATGATTTTATTTAGGTGTTAAACTATATTGATTCAAATGTGATAAATAGCCTATGCAATACATGATTCATGACTTCATGGTGCATCTAACAATTGCATGCACAACACGTGCCGAATTCCTGGGGGACCTCCCTGGACGGTATATCCTGGTAGAATCGTTACCAGAAGCCCACTATACTAGTGGAAGCCTACTCAAGGAGTAGATGCGGGCCTTGCCTATGCCTACCAAATGGTAGAAGCCTGCCAAGGGGTAGATGCGGGTTGACGGGTTTCCAACTCAAGCAAGTGGACGGATTCCCACTTGATGCATTATTGCATTGCATTTTCATTTTTTTTTATTTTTATTTAATTTTATCTGTATATGTTTATTGGACATTCTATTATAATTTGATGTAAAGAACCATGAGAATTCTCACTAGGCACACTGAAATTTTTTTTTTATTGATGGAAAAACCGTCAGAGATGTGAATGAGGGTGAGCCGGTGGCTCAAGAACAAGAATACGTGGTGGCCGAGGAGGATTTAAGGGACACGTGGCCCTACTTGACAGAGGAAGAAATTACGCCTTAGAGTAGACATGATTTGTTTTTATTATATTTAATTTTCTTAGATTGTTAATTCATTTTTTTAAATTGTTGGACATATTTATTTTATTTCATAAGACCCCGAATGGGAGGGTTCTTAACTATGTTTATGATTAGTTATTTGAAATAAATGGTATTTCTTGCTTATGAAATGATTCTTATATGAATGGATCGTAGATCTACGGTAAAGCTACTTAATAGATGAGATTTTTTTTTTTTGTAAGTAATTTAATAGTTTAAGTACACTTAGTGTACAAGTCATGACATGGATCTCGGGTCCGAAGTATACGCTAGGTACCCGAAATCTGGGTCGTGACAAACACCGTGCATTTGATGGGTCCCCTTTAAATTATGGGATATCCCAAAAATCAGCCGTATACGGAACTCAGGTGGGCCATACCATCTAAAATTATGTGAAGACACCGTTAAAACATATAAAAGCACTTGGTGGGGCCCACCTGAGTTTTGCATGCACCTGAAACTTGGTCTGAACCCTCATTCAAGTGGGACACACATAATGGATGGGCTGGATTTGCAAACCACATCTCAGTGGGCCCTCAAAAATGGTTATGAATGTTTTAATGGTGCACGGCCCCTCTCCACTTCTGTATGTGGTGTGGCCCACATAAGTCACGTATTAACTTGATTTTTGAGACCTAGGCCCACGATGGAATGGTGCATCTGACTGATGGGGTAGATGTTCGAAACGCATCACGGTGGGGCCCACACAGCTCGACCTCATGGGACGGACTCGTGAGGTCGAGCGCATAGTACCTTTTCCCTATATATATATATATATATATATATATATATATATATATATATATATATATATATATATAAAGACAAGTTATACATCAATTTAGTGTTTCAACCAGTTTTTAAAAAAAATCATAAGATACAAGGCTCTGTGATTTAATGTTTAAGATGCCATATATCTTTTAATCTTTTATAAAGAACAAAAAAACTAATTTACTTTTTCTAAACTATTCTTATTTCCTTTGAAAGTTTTTTTTTTTTTTCCCTAAATGATTCTTAAAGCCCCCACCAATTTAAAAACATAAAATCAACATCAAATAAAACTTAAAATAAAAGAGAAAAAGCATAATTTGAATCGTATATTGAAACAAATTTAAATCGTAAAAGTGTAAGATTTAAATCATATAATCGTAAGATTCATATAAAAAGAGGTGTGATTCAAATCATTCTGCTTGAGATTCAACTCAAATCATTAACGTAGGATTTTAACAACACTGCTCATTAACTTAGATCCATGACTAAATCATTCTTTCTTTTTTACTTCTCTCTCTCTCTCTCTCTCTCTCTCTCTCTCTCATCTATCCACATATTGGATGGCCCATATCACAGGTGGCCCTACCTAATGGATAGTCCACATCGAAGGTGGGCCCCACGTAATGGACAATCGATGTCAAAGTTCAGCCCCTTATGGTGAATGGCCTATAACCAAGGTCGGCCTTGCATATGATGGAGGCCCACTTTGAAGTTGGGCATTGCATGATGGATGGTCCACATTAAAGGTGGGGCTCGCGTGCTGGATGATCCACGTCCAATGTCCAACATGATGGATATCTCACATCCAAGGTGGTCATGCATCATGGATAACTGACATCGAAGGTGGGCCTTACAAGGTGGATGATCCATATTGAGCTTAAGCTCCTCATGATGGATGGTGCACATTGAAAACGAGGCCAAGGTGGGACCAACCTAATGAACAATCCACATCAAAGGTTGGCTTCACATCATGGACGGTGGATACTAAAAGGACCCCACATGAATAAGTAAAAGTTGGAAGAGATTTTAATGGAAGATATTTGAAAATGATAGAAAAGAGTGCCAGAGGAGTGAGATTAATGAAAAACATTTAAAAATTACTTATGTGATGTTGGAAACTAAACAAACTTTACTATTTTTTTGCTGACAAGCATATTGTTTACCAAACATAATTATCTATTAGATAAGTAGAAACCAAGATAAGCAAAACAACTTACGAATCAAATGAGCCCCTAATGTCTAGCATAGAAGATCAAACCATCAATATTAATAGTACCATCGACAAACATACCATGCTAGCATCTAGGTTGGTGTGGTTTTCTCTTATGTCTCCCCTTCGACCTTTCTTCAATACAAAGATTTCCCTAACATCCAACTCGACAACTGCAATGGGGCGAGCTCCATGTGAGCACTAAGAACCACGGCAACTATATTAGCATCTTGACTTGGTTTGATTTCATTTGATGTCTCACCTTCAACCTTCTTCAACACAAAAACCCCCATTCTCCTATCTCATCAACCCATGTGAACTTCTCTAAAATCTTGCTTGACAGCAACAACAGATGTGGATTGCATGTGAGCAACGTGCAAGATAGCTATTATGGTAATGTTACCACCAACAACTATACCGGCATCTTGAGTTCGCTTGGTTTCCTATGTTGTCTCACTTCAACCTCTCTTCACATGAACTTCTCTAATGTCCGACACAACAACAGCAGCAGGCACAGGTGCAGGTTGAATGTGAGCATCGTCCATTCTTTTAGCAATGGTGACAACTGTACCATACTGGCATCTTGGGTTGGGTTGGTTTCCTCTGATCTCTCACTTCAACCTTTCTTCAATATGAAGGCTTCATATGAACTTCCCAAACACATGTCTTGAGAGATGCATTGGCTTCCTCCAATGTCTCGTATTCAACCTTCCTTCAACAAAACAAACTTCCTCCTTGTCAACAAAGCCTAAACCTTAATATCTGTAAAGGCCAATTTGGATTGCAAATTATATCAATAATGTATTATAAAAGTGCAATGATAACAAATTCCTTTACCTATCTCCTGAAAGCATTGCATTTGACTGACAATTCCATGTTTGGCTTATCATGGTAAAATCGTAATGATGATACTTTTCCATTACTTCAATGTCAAATCTTCAGATCCGTAAATTGATGCACATGTTTGGGTTCAAGATTTCCATTGCAATGCAATGCAAAATTGTAATGATTACAAACTTATTTCCTAATACATCTGCATTTGACCACCAATTCGTGTGTTTCGTTTATCATGGTAAAATGATAACAATGGTGCTTTTATGGTACATTACTAATGTAATTCACAATCCAAACAAGCCCCAACCAACATAATACCTGCATTCTGGAACGGATTGCCTTCCTCCCATGTTTCTTACTTTCAACCTTTTCCACTTGAGTTGCTCATCTACTAGGAAGTGATTCTCTTGTGACGACGCGGCTGCTTGGAAAATGTGAAATAGCAATGGCTCGGAGATGGGGTTCTTGCAATAAAGCACCAATACCAGCCAGCGTACCATCAACATCAATGCTGGCATTTCTCCTGTTGTGAAAACATTGGATTTACTAACATTTCTAGCATTGAGAGATGGTTTGCTTTTCGTTTAACCGTCAATCCTTGGGTTGCCATTGGCAGAAGACATGGGCCCCACATGAAGAATCATGGGACATTCTGTGTTTCATGCAGCGCCCCTTGTTAAAAGCGCGGAAGCGGGCCTTATCACCTTGAAATCCAGCTGTATCCTGGGGACTTCATCATTCCTCTCTCCCTCATCATATTCCTCACCCTTGCCGCTTCATCCCATCTGTTCAAGGATGCGTAAATGTTTGATAAAAGAACATAGTTCCCAGTATTCTCGGGCTCGATTTTGAACAGATGCTGGGCAGCAATTTCACCCAGTTTCGCATTGCAGTGTACCCTGCAAGCTCCTAACAAAGCACCCCATACACCCGCATCGGGTGCAACAGTCATGCTCTCGATTAGCTTGTGGGCCTCTTCGAGCTCCCCAGCTCGCCCAAGAAGGTCCACCATGCATGCGTAGTGCTTATTCAGTGGGACGATCCCATATGTCTGTGTCATCAACTTGAAGTACTTGCACCCCTCGTCGAGCATGCCCACGTAGCTACATGCATTGAGGACACTGACGAAGGTGATTTGGTTGGGTTCAATTCCTTCCTTTTGCATCCTTTCAAAGAACTCTAGAGCTTCTTGGCCCCGCCCATGATCGGCGAGGCTGGTGATCAATGCAGTGTAGGAGATTACATCTTTCTCAGGCATTTTGTAAAATATCCGGCATGCTTGATCTATGCTCCCACATTTCGAGTGCATATGGACCAAGGCATTGGCTACGACGAGTGTGAGTTCAGCACATCTCTCCTCCATATGTTCTGCCACTGAATCCGCCACGTCAGCATCCCCAAGCTGTGTGCAAGCGGAGATCACTGCCACCATTGCCACCCCATTGGCCTCCACATTTGCATCCCTCATCTTCTTATACGTCTCTATTGCTTCTTTTGAGAATCCATTCTGTGCATAGCACGCGATCATGGCCGCCCAGGAAGTGGGGTCCCGTGCGGGCGCTCCATCAAACACCCGACGGGCACCTTCCACATCTCCACACTTCCCATAGCCTGCAATCATAGCTGTCCATGACACTGCATTTTTCTCTGGCATTTCATCGAACAGTTCTCTGGCGGCACCAACATCCCCCAAATTCGCGTACCCAGCAACCATAGCAGTCCAAGAAACAACATTCCGCTCCGGCATTTCATCAAACACTTGTCTCGCATCTTCCATCAGGCCCACCTTCGCATAACCCGAAACCATCGCCGTCCAAGAAACAACATCTCTTTCAGACATTGCATCGAACACCTCACGTGCATCATCGACGACGCCGCATTTCGCGTACATATCCAAAAGCACCGTCTGCACGATCTTATCGCAAGACAACCCTGATTTGATTACTCGATCGTGAATCTGTTGCCCTTCTTTCATCGCAGGCAGACGGGCGCAGGCCGTCAGCACAGACGAGAAGGTGAAGACAGTGGGTGGAACGTCGCTCCGGTGCATTTTAGCGTACATGGACAGGGACTGGCTAAATTGCGCATGGAGGGAGTGGGACCGGATGAGGGAGGTCCAGAGGAACTGGTTTTGGCATTGGGGAATTTGATCGAACACATGGCGAGCATAGGAGAGGTGATGGGGGAATCTGAGAATTTGGGTGGTGAGTGAGAGGAGGAGATGGTGGGTTTGGTGGGGCCCACTTGAGATGCGGAGGATGCGAGCGTGAGTCTGCTTGAGGTGTTTGATGGTTTTGCTGATTTGGAGGCAGAAGCTGAGGGCGGGCTGGGTGTTGTAAGAACATTGGGAAGAGGGAGAGAGAAGGGATTTGATTGTCATGGACAAAATCTCACCGTTCATTAGCATGGGACCCACCCTGATGGAAAATGGATTACACACTACCCCAATCGGGTGATCTTAACCGTCCGATCGGAGGCTTTTGACAGCAGATGTATAATAAGCGATTTGACAACCGTTCATGCTTTCTCAAAATTATGACAGGCTTCCAACCTTAGTCGATTTGATGGTGACCAAACACCACCGACATCCCTACTGACCAGACTCCAGGAGATGGGCCATCGTGATGAATATGTTTTATATCCACGCCATTCATCTGTTTTTCCAGCCCATTTTAGTACATGATCCTGAACTTGAATCATATCTAAAGTTCGATTCAACTACACCATTGGAAACAGTCTGAATAATGACATCCACCGTTGAAACCTTCATAGACCCCACAGATGTTTATTTATCATCCAACATATTCATAAGGTCACACTTACCTAAAATTCCAGTGGGCCACACTAGAGAAAAACAAAAGGATGAAAATGCTAATCGTAGAAATGTAATGTTTCTTGCTTGCTCTTATAAGTTTCGAAATTATTTGATTACGTGATCACGTACCAATGCAACAAATGCAGGCAATGGATGTTACAATATTTTATATTGGTATCATATTGTTTGTTGTGCATATTATAAGAAATTCACAGTGGTGAATGGCCTCATATATTTATCTTTCCTTGGATTGGAATCCTATGCAATACCTCTCGAGCCTGTGGAACCCACCATGTTGTACGCGTAAAAAAATCCACTTTGTGTATCGGGTTCTATCCTCAATGTTAGGACTTACGACATAATCATTTAGATTCGCAAATTAGATGAGCCATTGGATGGAACAATAAGGATGGGAAGGCAATCATAAGATTGTAGTTGGGGTTATAATGGTTGGAGTTGTACATGAGTTGAACTGAGTCGAGCTTAGCACAGTTTGACTTGGCTCGGCCAGTAGTTGACCCCAACTTAAACTTGGCTCGGCTTGATACTTGAGCCTGCCTGGCCAGCTCAACTCAGTTCGGTCAACAGCTCGGGCGAGTTCAAATCAAGTTCGAGCATATGTGACATTTTCTCAAATATAGGGAGTGTACCTTCAAATTCTCACAATATGCAAAACAATAGCAGCAGTTGACAAGTATTTCATCAAACAATAAATAGGCATCATCAAAATCAAAATACAAGAATAGTTTTATCATGTAATTTTTATTTTATTATTTTATTATTTTTCGTAGTGATTTGTTTTGTATCATACCTTCCTCGCCACCGGTCGATCCTGCAGAGAATGTATGCACTCAAAACAACGTTTCGTTGAGTCATTTCATCAAACACATGATGAGCAATGTTAATATCAAAATGATCAAGTCACTGAACTAATTCGATCCAAGTTGATTTGAGCTCGGATAAGCTAGAACTCGACTTAAAAAAATTTCGAGCTCCAAAAATCAACTTGACTCGGCTCGAACTCAATTTCAAACCGAGTCGAATCAAGTTTTTTCAAGTCGAGTTGAGCGAGTTAACCGATCTAACTCGGTTTATGTACAGCTCTAATCATGGTACGTATCTTTCATAGGCCCATTAATAATATACAAATCACCACAATGAAGAGAATATACAAAAATTAGCATGATAAAAAGCTCGGGCAAGCTACATGAGGTGAACCTAACCATTTTAGGAGCAATTTTATATTGTACCTAACTTTCCAATGGTATGGCCGAAAATATTGATTTTCATACATTAGAAGGAGTAGATTTCACACACACACAAACATGGTAGACCCATGGGTGGTTTACCCATTGCATATAAAATGAGTGTTTCAAGGGACATCTTCCAATGAACTGAACCTTATCTAAGATGGGTCTCCCTTTTTATGGTGGATGCATGCTAAATAACTCATAAATTGAATTATTTCAAACCTTCGATGATTTGGTTATTTTGCTTTTAATATTGATTGTCATTGAGAACTTTGTATTTTCGAGTGTCATTATCTTCACTTTTTCTGTGTCGTGGTCCACTTGAACTTTGGATCTATTTCTATCTTGGGGCTTATACACCGAAATGATGTTGAAAACTGTATGGCCAGTGTGTATGTAACACATGCATCATGAGGGGCTCATAGAAGGCTGCCACGTCAACCCACCATGCAATCCATGTCCGTACGGACCATATGCTAGTACGGATTTAGCTACTAATCGATGCCTTGTGGCCATCATGATTTTTGTGTTTTATCCACACGGTCCATCGATATTTTCAGCTCATTCTAGATAGCACGCACAAAAATGAGGTACATCTAAATCTCAGGTGGACCACACCATAAGAAAATAGTGATGATTGAATGCTCACCATAAAAAATTTCCTATGCTCAATGTAATGTTTATTTGCGATCAAACCTGTTGATTAGGTCACACAGACCTAGATGAAAGAAAAAACATCATCCTGATCCAAAATTTTGTGGCCCCTAAGAATTTTTACGGTAGGCATTCAATCAACATCGTTTCCCGTGATGTGGTCCACCTAAGATTTGGATCTATCTATTTTTTTTTGGATCACGCCTTAAAATGTTCTGAAAAAATGGATAGACGGCGTGGATAAAACATATAGATTATGGTGGGGCCCACAGAACACCGACCAGTCGCGACATCGGTATTGGCGAGGTAAGTATGCAATCGTGCGCAGATTGGATACTGACAAGGTCAGTAGCCAAATCGCTACTGAAGTGACGTCACCAAGCTCTGTGGACCCCACCATGATTCATGTGTTGTATCCATACCGTCCAACCATTTTTAGAGATCGTTTTATGGCATTAAAAATAGAATGAGATAGATCTAAAGTTCAAGTGGACCCCACCATAGAAAATAGTGGGGACAGTGACATCCACCGTTCAAAACTTCTTAGGGGCCACAGTAGTTTCCGATCAAGCTGATATTTTTGTTTTCATTTCGTCTATCCCTGTGTTAATTTATGAATAGGTCGGATCTCAAAAATAAAACACGGTGGGCCCTATAGGTGTTTCAACGATGGGTGTGACTGCTCCCACGGTTTTCTGTGGTGGGTCCACTTGAAATTTAGATCTATCTAATTCTCTTTGTAATGCCATAAAACGATCTCTGCAAATGGTTGGACGGTATGGATACAAAACATGCGTCATGGTGGGGTCCATAGAGCTTGGTGACGTCACTTCAGTAGCGATTTGTCTACTGACCTTGTCAGTATCCAATCCGCGCCCTATGCAATCCGCGTCCATTGAAAATATAATCCATATCCAACATATTGTAATAAGAGATGGATGTTACGCAATAGAAATTGCACACGTGGCATACAAGTAATCAAATCAAACCGTCCAAATTATGATATCAAGTGTGCATATATCATGATCCAAAAATCAAGCTTATTTGATACTTTACTATCGGCTCCGCGGACTCTTTATCGAACGGTTAAAAACGAAAATATCCAACGGTCCTATGCCCACAAACAACTGTACACTAATCAGAGTTTAGGATTATTCATCCAATCTGATCTTGATCTTATATATTGATGACAGTGGGATACACAATCTAGACGGTTTATCTGTGTCAATATATCCCACGTGTACGATTTCTGAGTACCGGCGTATCAAGCATTGTACGTAGCCCGAGTACCATATAACTGATTACTCTGTCTCTGCCAGAAGCCGTACGCCCATTCGTTCCAGAATCCAGATCAAGATCCAGAGGAAAAACAAGAGGTAAATGTTAAACGCATACATACATACATACAGCATTCATGAAATGATCGTATACGTCTTTGTGGGGCCACCCATGATATTTATAGTAGAATCCAAACCGTGAATCTCGTTCTGCTCCTCATTTTCACCGTACATCTCCAGAACCATCCGATCCCAGACTCAGGTGAGAGTCAACGCTGGTAGCAATATACGATACATACATATATACATACGTACGTATTTCTCATTATACAATACATATAAGTACGTACGTATTTCTCACTACACACACAACAAACCCGCCTTTCTTCCTACCGTGGCGCTTCTCCGGAAGGGAGAAAAATAACCATCACCCCGGGCGCACGTTAGATACGACCCTTCCTTCTAAACCCGCCTTTCTTCCTCCCGTCGCGCTACTCCGGAAGGGAGAAAAATAACCATCATCCCAGGCGCACGTTAGATACGACCCTTCCTTCTACTCGAAAACCTCTTTCAGAGAAATGAAATCGCCCTTCAAAAAGCTCCTGAAACTCCGATCTCCTCTGACCGAAAAACCACCAGATTTCCCCAAACTACCCTCCATGAATACCCAAAATACCCTTCCTATCCCCACCCTCTCTATTTCCCTCACTTCCCAAAATGCCCTCACTCAATTCCTGAAATCCCACCTCACTTCCCCCATCACTCCATCCCAGCTCCTCTCCTTCCTGCGAACCAAACTCCATCATCACCCTACATTCACACAATTCGATTTCCACATCTTCCGGTGGGCCGCTTCGATTGACGACTCCTTCCGCCACGATCACTCCACCTACGAGTGGATGGCCCGCACCCTCGCCATCACTGATCGCTTCACTGATCTCAATTCCCTCCTCCAGACCGTCCTCTCCGATCCCTGCCCGTGCTCCGATGGCACTATCTTTGCCTGCCCACGCATCGAGCCCATCTTCCGGTTTGCCCTCAATTCTTTTGTCCGGGCGGGCCGACTCAATGACGCCATCGCTGCCTTTGAATCCATGAAGAGATCCATTGATGGGAAGCCTAATATAGTCCTATACAACATTTTAATAAACGGGTTCGTTAAACATCAGAATCATGAAAAAGCCCTCGAGTTGTATCGGAAGATGGTGAAGGATGGCATGAGACCGGATGTGTTCACGTTCAATATTTTGATTGGGAGTTGCTGTCGGAATTTGAATTCCGATTCGGCCTTGGGTCTGTTTCGGGAAATGCGGATCAGAGTTTGTAATCCAAATGTGGTTAGTTTCAACACGTTGATTCGGGGTTGTTTTAGAGAAGGGAAGGTTGAGAAGGGCATTGGGATCGCCCATGAAATGCTCGATTTGGGTTGTGGGTTTTCAGTTGCTACGTGCGAGATTTTGGTGGATGGGCTTTGTAGGGTGGGGCGGGTAGTTGATGCTTCCACTTTTTTGGTTGGGTTTTTGAGGAAAGGAGCCATTCCTATTGGGTTTGATTGTTTGAATCTCGTCGAGGTACTTTGTAGGGAAGGGAAGATGGATCGAGCATTGGAAGTTTTGGATGAATTTTGGGCGAGTGGAAGAAGGCCGAGTGTGGTCGCTTGTACTACGTTGATTGAATGCATGAGGAATTCAGGGAAGATTGATGAAGGGTTGAGATTGATGGAGAGGATGTTGAAAGATGGGATTGTTCCGGATAGCGTTACGTTCAATTGTGTTGTTCAAGCTTTATGTGATGTTGGGCGGGTAATGGATGCGAATAGACTGAGGGTGTTGGCTTCGAGCAAAGGATTGGATCCGGATGGTGCGACATTCGATATGTTGGTTTCTGGGTTTGCGAGGGAAGGTTGGAGGAGAGAAGGGGAAGGTGTTGTTGATGAGATGTTGGATGCGGGATTCATACCGGATATTAGTACGTACAACAGGTTGATGGATGGGCTTCGAAATGGAAGTATGCCCATTCGTTGCCATAGAAATGTTACTGGTGAGTGAGAATTGATTGCTGTATTGGCTAATAGCGAGGACCACCCTAACTCCTTGGGGAATTAACTAGTCAGGGTTCTTTGGTGTTTTGAACTGTGTCAGGCCTCGTGTTCAACTTGAGGAAAAGTGGTGTCGCCAGGGTTGCTATTGATGGTGAATTTGTGGATTCCTTTGCCGACTTTTTGGAATGTAATTTTACGTCTCCTGATGAAGGGCCTTGGTCTTATGATTGGGGGGAATTCAAATTTTTTAGACCCAATTGTGGAGAGAATTGAAAAGAGCCGGCAAAATGGGAAATTAAAAAACCTTATCTTACATCGGGAGGGAGAATTTGATAACAAATCTTCTAATAAGCCTCCTTTCTTTATTTAAGATGCTGGCGAGCATTGCTAAGAGAATACAGAAGATTCAGAGGGATTTTTGGTGGGAGGAAAGAGAGAAGGGCACAAATTTCACATTGCCAATCAAGGTTTGAAGTATCGCCAACACCAGTACATGTCGCCCATGTACAGCTGTATCAGCCTGTTGCCCAAAACAGTGATATCGGGTGATATGGGGCCATATTGGTGGTGAACTATATGATACCCAACACACCAATTTTAGAACCTTGTCTTTAACTGAGGGAAAGTCCAAATTCAAAGAGGGAAGGTCTTGGGATGGTTTGGTTTAGGGAGACGTATTGTTCCCTTGGAAAATGGTGGTGGAGGTGTTGGTTGAGGAAACAAGATCCGTTTTGGAAAAATGTGTGGCTTGGGGGTTCTAATTAGATGCTTCTTTTCCATCCATTTCTCTTTGGCTTTGAACAAAGAGGCCATGGTTGATGAGAGCCCCTTTGTTTTGTTTTTTTTGGGGGTTAGGGTTAGATGCAACGTGAATGAAGATGAAATGAGGGGTTTTGCTGACCTTATGGGTTCACTTCATGAGGCTGACATTGTTCTCTTGGGTGAAGATTGGAAGTATTGGAGTTGGTTGGCTTGGGGAATCGTCTCATACAAATCTATAATGTCCAAGTTGTGCAGCATTGGTAATTACAGCCACCCGTGTGCCTATGTGTGGAAAGTCCACATCTCTCCTAAAGTTCGGTCCTTTGGTTGGACTGCTACTGCAAACAAAATCTTAACTGTCAATATGTGCTTTATGTGCAGGAAAGTTGAGTTGCCGGTGGATCATTTGTTCTTGCATTGCATGTCAATGTGGGCAGTTTGGGATTATTTTTGGCAGTTCTTTAGAGTTCAATGGGCTGTTGGAAGATTGTTTTTTGATGTAATTTTGGTTGTTAGTGCTACCTACCTTCACTGGGACCTGATTTTGTTCTTGTGGAGGGGTTGGGGTTTATTGTATTTGTGGAGGTTCGGATCGGAGGAAGATTCCTTGTGGAAAGACACCATTGGGAGGAAATATGGGCTTCAAATAGGGGGATGGTGGACATGGACTTCATTGCTATATAGAGCCTCTGACTTATGGAAACCTGTAGCTTCACTAATTAGCAAAATTACCGGAGGGAGTGGCCTTCTTATTGGGTAATGGGAAAAGGATACATTTTTGGGAGGACATTTGGATAGGTGACAAACTGTTGAGGGAAGTCTTTCCAAGGTTGATGCGATGCTCCACCTCAGAAAATATTTCAGTTTCACATTGTTTCTCGATAGTAGGGGGAGAGATTGCCTGGGCCCCACCATGTCACAGGATGAAGAAAATGAAGATCTCGCCGATACTGTTTATGTTACTCCGCCATGGAAAGCTAACACTTGGAATATACGATGCTATGATTTGGCTCAAAGAGCAGTCTGGCCGATGCTCCGTGAAATCCTTTTATATAAACTTCTTAGTGGTCCTCCTTCGGCCTCCCCACCTCATCACACCGCTCATGTCTGGCATTATGGGGCTGTTCCAAATTTGCAGTCTTGGCCTGGTTAGTTGGGACAATAAAGTGCTAACGGTTGGTAATCTTCGTTGCGGGAATTTGCCACCTCAAATGCCTGTATCATGTTTATAAAGGATGAGGAATCAGAGGACCGTCTCTTTTTTTCACTGTCCTTTCACAAAGGAACTATGAGTCAGTTTCTTCTCCCTTTTTGGCATTTCGTGGATGGTCCCCCAATCAATGGCATTTTTTTTTTTTCTCTAGCGTGGCATTTTGGAGAAAAGGTTGAACCATTTGGATTGGCCCTTCTAACAGGTATTTGGTCACTTTGGGAAGAAAGGAACAATCGCTGTTTTAGAAATCGAAGTGGTCGGGCTCTAGATTGTTTCAATAGGGCAAAACAGCTTGTTCAGGGTTGGGCTGTTGCTGTAAAATTTCTAGATCTTAGCTTCTCCTTTCCAGCTCTCTGGTCAGCTTTGTAAAGTTTTTGTTTTATTTGTGAGATAAATAAATTATTGCCTTAAAAAAAGAGTCTCCTGTATTCGGGTGATTTTTATTTGGATTTCCTGGCACTGGGTTCCTCTGCTTGTTTTTATTTTTAGATTTTATCACTTTCCGATTAAGGTGGGGTGATGAGAGGGTCACCTGCACTTTTGTCGTCTTCGTCCTCATCATCTAGGCCTTATCCCAACTAATTGGGGCCAGTTTCAGGAAACCTTTTCTGCCATTCTACTCTATCAAGGGCCATAACTTCAATTATAACTGTACAAAGATAAAATAAATAAATAAATAAATCAATTTAAGAATGATCTAACCCAGGCCCAGTAAGCACATTGTATACCCCAAAAAAATAAAATTGAATGAACTGGTCATCTTTTCCAAAATAAATAAATGAACCAGTCAGTGTTTATTTCTGCGTGATGGTGCATGTGCTGTGGTAGGAAAAAACACACTAGACATGCAGTCTTAACGGTCCATTTGTGGCCTCAAATGGACGATGGAAATCGGAAGGTGTAGATTGTTTGGGTTCAAATTTCAAATGGGGGAGGTGTATTAACCAGACGCTAGCCATGCAATTGGATTGGTTTTGTACCATGGGCCCTGCATAATAGGGCCCGCCATTTTGACTGTCCAGATTCACCAACCATACAGCCATGCTTGGAGAGCTCTCTTTGGTAATCCATCTAAACATTTCAATAGTAAAAGATTTCTTAAGGTTAATTGCCGATAACCAATGTAATTCCCTTTTTATTTTCTAATTGATAATTAGATACTTCATTAGGAAAAGATACAATAATTGATTAGATAATGGATACAAGGACCATATAATCAGACCATTCCAAGAGATGCCTTCCTTTCCTAGTACCAGTAGCTGATATGATTACTTAATCAGCTTCAATGTAAAGGAGAGATTTCAACAGAATGACTGAGCAAAATAGTGTTATGGACTAAACTCATAAGCAGTTGAGGGAGAGAGGGAGGTGATCATCTGCTGAGCCCATGGTTTGGTAGTCTAAATGATTGGTCTGTTGACTTCAGTTGTGGATGGACCGCGCCCCATGAATCTCCTCAATAGTACAATACTGACCTTTTGATTTATTGCCTACAAATAGATGGTTAAGAAGAAAAATACAGCAGTGGTCTGCATTCGACCAAAGAAAGTCCCTAGATTTGTGTCTAAGATCTTCCAGCCTATGAGATTTTTGGTGCACAGTCTGTACATGGTGAGAGGTGACAGATCTATGGTCTGGGTTGCCATTGGCTCCACTTGTCAGAACTATAAACCTGTGTAAAGCCTCTGAGTCGAGGATCCTCTTATTCATCCCGAGAAGTACAAATCTTTTTATTTTATTTTAGCCAGAAAAAGTATTAATGGCATTAGCCATTTAATATTTTCTTGGTAATGTTTTAACCAAATACAGGTGCTGTTGGTGTAATATTGTTTATTCCTTTACTCGCTGTGATTTATTTAGTAGTGTGGCCATACTTTTCAATTTAAGGGCAGGACTCTTGACTTGTGCAAAAGGATATTTGTGGCATTCATGGTTTATATATATAAAATCTGTGAGGACTGTAAACCTGGAACTCTATGGTAGTTATATCTGTCGCAAATGTCATTACATAGGTAATCACCTTGACTGGTAAGAAAACAAGGGTACTTTTGGACCTTGGTGCAGCGCTGAATGGATTTGCAACATTTAGGGTGCATTTGGTTGCACCAAATCCCATGGAATTCCATGATATTTTGTTAAAAAATGGACTCAATAAACATGAAATATCATGATATTTGGTACAAGCAATGTGAGTGGTATCGAGGGGATCTTTTGCCATGGCTGGTTCCAAGTGCCCTGGTAAATGAGGAAGGTTCCAACTTCTAATTGTAAAGATTCTGTCAAGTGCTGGGAGAAAGGCTGAGATGTGGACGATGATTAAAGTGGAAATGACCAAATTTAATTAACTTTGTTTGATGGATTGAGCTCTAAATCTCAACTACAGTGAATTTCAAGTTGGCTTGAAACGGTTGTAGCTGCCATTTTAGGGCTGCTCCTAATCAGAAACGCTAAGAAATGCCATTAGAATAATCATTTCTTCCTGATTGAACTGAATTTTCTCAATTCAATCAGTTACACGTCCAAACACAGCCAAGTTGACCAATTTCCTTTCCTTTCCTCGCCATGCGAATACAGGGTACAGATAGTATGGTAGAAAGAACTATATGAACCTTTCTACCACACCATCTATTATTGTATTGTATAAAGTTGCATAAAGATATGTGCTTGGTATGGATCAATCTATAATATGTATCTACATGTGTACGTGGGGCTCTTGTAGTTACATTGTTACTGAATTGTTGTTATGCAATTGGTGTGTGGTTATCCTCATTTCTCAAAAGAAACGTGTATCAAGAGTCCCGGGAATAATCTTTTGAAATGTGCAAGTTGAATAGTGCACTTGATATTGGAACATCATGAACAATGGTTTTTCTTTCCCCCAACCATTCATTCATTTCATGCATAGGTATGACCCACCTGATGAGTGGATAGTGTAGCAAATTGGGGAAACTTTAGTTGCTTTTACTAACTTATTTGAGCCTTCAATCTTCTCCTTCAGATCTCACAAGATTGAAAATTGAGTGCAGTATGGACTGGAATTTCCAGCAGCCTGCTAGTTTATTCAATCAGAAAGAAAAGGAGGATCCATCCAACTAAAGTGAAGGGGGACTTGTGAAAGGATCCAACAGCCATTCCAGTAGAGAATTTCATTAGATCAAGAAGAATTACTCTTATAGACAAGTATTAAAGACTATAACCAAGTAAATTTATTTAATAAACAATAGCAATATGATTTAGTCCACACTTTTGACAATTTTATAGCCCTTCTTTACAAGCATTCCATATTTAAAATAATTAACTACTGGCACCCCCTATTGGCTGTAATTTCCTCAAGTAAGATCACCCTTGCACAAAAAGTTAGGAAACCAACCAATAGGAACTATCCAAATAAGGCCATATGATTGGAATATTGTGTACAGGTGGTATTTGCAGTCATTGTAGTCTTATTTGGGCAGTTCCTTATCACCACCACGACCTCTATTATGACTATTACTATTACTAGGCAGTTCCTTATCACTACCACCACCACTATTAGGACTATTACTATTACTATTAGTATTGCTATTACTATTATTATTCTTCTTGTTATTATTATTGTTACTCTTCTTATTATTATTATTATTATTATTATTATTATTATCCAATTCCAATGACTGCAAATACCACTCAAAAACCAACACTCTGATTGTATGGCCTTATTGGCTGTTATCCTAAAACTGCTGCATGGTTGGACCTATGGGGCCTACAACCATACAGAATGCTATAAATCTCATCTGATCTATTTTGTGAGGTGCACAAGTCAATTGGATCTCCATCCATTAACCATAGAGCTTGCAGGGCCCATCCCTTTGGTGGATGGGTGCTCTCAATGCATCAGTGGACTAGCCTGATATTAGCGTATGATCATCTTCATGGTGGGGGCCACCCATGGTTCTAAAAAATGGCTGCCCGATATGTGATGAGGGTGGGGGTGAATTTGGGCTGTCTGAGAGAAAAAGCTATATTGGCTGATACAGGCTGATATGGGGCCATATTGGCACCGACATGGCCATAAAGGCATTAAAAAAAAAAATCTTCTTCTCCGACTTATTTCTTCATTTTGTCCATGGAGGAAGCTTAGAAATCATTTTGGACTAGATCTAGGCCTATTTGGGGATCAGAAAACCACATTTTAGTTGGATTCGATGAATCAAAATGGGATGGACCATTTTGGGAAAAATTGGAAGGAGGGTTAAACCATCCCTTTCTTTATTGTTTTTTCTTCTTTTTGTTATATTTCAATGTAATGGGCCCAAACCCACCAAGTCACACTTGATTTGTGTATGATTAGGATGTATTTTGATTTCAGCAGGTCAAGTTGATGGATGGCATTCTTATAAAAAATTCTTATACACCATTGCATACATGTTAAAAATAGCACCAAAAAGACAGATTTTGATGTTTTACATTTTTCCAATAATTTGCATACTTTTTTTGGGCAAAAAGAAGAAGAAGAAGAAGAAGAAGGAAAAATGGCCAATATGCCCCCTGGTATTCAAAACCTTGGGGTCATCTTAAGACACTTCCTAGATGTCCCACACACTTCCCAGGTTGCAATGTGAGTCGTTAATGCAAGGGGATTTTCATACTGGGCTCGAGTGGGGTAGCCTGTGGGATGCGGGGGCACACTCGAGGTGGGTAGCCCGCAACCCATGTGATTTGAGGCCCACGAGGGGGCGGAACTCATGAATTTGGGGCCCACGAGGAGAGTTCAGCCGAGGACCTAACCCATGGATGTGGGGCCTAGGCTATGAGATAAAGGGATTAATTCGCTATGCTCTATCAATTCGAGCTTTTAGAGCAAGTGGTTAATTGTCTTGCATCGGTCATGTTTAAATGTGAGTGGGTGTGGGGGTGGGGCTAGCAAACCTCTTTTTACTTTTTTTGCTGGTTCTATTCTTATAGACAGTTTTTATATTTATGGTTTGTCTTGTTCAATGAACTATCATCACTTTTCACACTTTCCTATACAATTCTTTTTTATTGGATTGGGCCTTTTGCTTTATTCCAGCTGGTTCGACCATAGGGAAACTATAGAAAATTATTCCAGGCCATCCTATAAGTTTGCAGCAGTAAATTTCAGTGCAATGGAGAGCTGATTGTATATGTTGAATATGTTCACTGCATAATTATACAAATAATAGATATCATTTGTGTTCAAGCTTCATTCATCCGAGAAGTTGATTGCTTATGGTCCATGAGGTCCTTTGGATATCTAATAGTTATTGATTTGTTTTCCTCCATGAACTGAAGCAGCTTGGTATTCTTCATTAAACATCTCAATTGCATTTGGGCCGAACTACCATTGAAGTGAAATGATGACTGAATGGGTGAACAAGGCCCATGGCCTTCATGCTTCCCGACAAGATGGTGAAAGCAGAAGTAAGATATGGAAAGATATAAACCTTCCTCAACAAGCTTTGCAGCCGGTAAGATGAACTATGGTACCACCATGTAGGAGGTGTGCTTCACTTTTGCTTCTTTTCTAGCAATAATCCACTTCATTAATCAAAGAAAAATAAATGAAAGGACCTGATGCTAAATGCCAATATCTAAGTTGAACGGGCCACAACACTTTGCTTCTCACTCTTCTGTAACAGGATCACCACTTATAAAAGTACAGTAGCTAGGTGTAGATCGCTTATTAGATGGAGAACCAGCCCAATCTGCATCAGAATATCCTTTTACTTGAAGATGGCCATTCCACTTGTAGAGGATACCACAACCATGAGCTCCTTTTAAATACCCGAGGGTATGAAGCATAGCCTCTATATGTGGAACCTAGGGGGCTTGCATAAATTGACTAACCGCGTTGACAGGATATGTAATATCAGGTTGGGCGTTAGGTAAATTAATTTTTCCACTGGTTGAAGATGTCACCCTGATCCACATAAAGTTTTTTATTTGTATCTATAGGAGTTTTGGCAGGCTTGGCTCCTAAAAGACTTGTCTCATTCAGTAAATCCATTACATATTTTCATTGTAACAAGTTGATGCGTATCTTGGACTTGACTACCTCAGTGCCCAAGAAATATAAAAAACTGCCCAATTCCTTCATAGAAATGTTGTTGTAAGTATTTCTTCAACTTGTCAACACTTGTAATGTTACTACTGCCTGTAACCATGATGTCATCTACATGTACAACGAACATGATAGTGCCCGTCTCACTTTGCCGAACAAAAATAGAATGGTTGGCCTTGCTACGTTTCATCTTGAACTCGAATACTACTTTACTAAACTTGTTGAACCAAGTTCTTGGAGACTATTTAACCCATAAACTCTAGTGAGGGCTTCCCTTCATAGAAGCCCGAGCATTAAGGAGTTCTTTGGTTCTCACCCGCAATTTCGAATTTGATGAGTAATTGACTCGAGGAGTGTTTGATTTTGAGTAATCCTTGAAATGAACCTTTTAATGAGGAAACAAACGATTTAAGGTATACCTTATTTGCCTCCCCCTAACAAACAAATTCAACTGGTTGCTCCATGTAAACTTCTTCAACTAGATCTCCATGAAGAAAACATTTTCAAAACAAGCTAATACAATGGCTAATTCGAATTTGCAGTAATGGAAATAACTACTTGCATTAAGTGGAGCTTTTCCACAGGTGGGAAAGTCATGCTTTGGTTATATAATTGTAACATATATGGCTCAATGGATCATCTAAAAGCTCAGTTAGTTGCCAAAGGAGACTCTCAGACCGTTGTAGTCGACTACTCAAGTGCATGCTTTCCAGGAGATAATTAGTTAACATCCAAGTTTGATCATGACAAAGTGCAACCATTTCTTCTTCCATAGTTCGTTTCTACCCACAACTCAAAGCTTCCTAAAAAGAACGAGTGGACACAAACAACAAAGACAAAGCAAATTGTCAAAATGATGGAGATAAACCATTGAATGAAACAAAGTTGGAAATGGGATGCTGCGCACATGAACAAATACCCTTATGAAGAGCAATGGGTAGATTACCTTCATCTGATGGTGGAGGCAAGGACTTAAAAGAATGATGATCTTCTAACGGATCAGGAGGATTGGTCGAAGTCATGATCATATATACTTGATCTCCATGTTTGGAATGCCTACAGTAAACTTGCAAAGGCTGATCTGCGCATTGCATAGACATCTCCCCAACTCCAGTGGTAATATCTGGTACAATGGGAAGGGTAGTTATGGAATTCTCTTCAAACTATAAAGACTTTCATTCCTCAGAGAAATATGGAGTTTGTTCAAAGGACATGACATTGGCTGACTCATAATGTCTTATGGAAACAAGGTTATAACATTTGAATTCACATTGGCTACAAGAGTACTCAAGAAAGATACACTCGATAATCCTTGCTTTAAAATTATCACGAACATGATCAAGCTGATGCACAAAGCATACACAACCAAACACCTTGGGAGGAATAGAGGAGGAAGGAATATGAGGACACATGACAGAGATGCAACTTTCCATCTAGGACAAAGGAGGGCATCCGATTTATTAAGTAGCTAGCAGTTTAACATTGCATCACTCCAAAATATTTTTGGAACCTTCATATTCAACAATAAGGCTCTAGCGACCTTAAGTAAATGATGATTCTTATGTTCCACTACCTCATTTTTTTTGTGGTGCGTATGCACATAAAGTTTGGTGAATAATGCCATGATATGACAAAGTTTGAATTAAATTCATGAGATAAATATTCTCTAGCATTATTTAAACGTAGAACACAAACCCCAGATGAGTTTGTGCTTCAACATAAAATTCTTTAAAACAAGAAAACACTTTTGATCGATCTCGTCAAATATGGCTATGTCATACGAGAATAATCATCCAAAAAACAACATAGTACTTGTAAGCAGATAAACTAGTTAGATGTACTGGATCCTAAATATCATAATGTACTAAATAAAAAGGTTGATCACTTCTGTTGTCTAGCGAGGAAGAAAAGATACTCTATGGTGTTTACTCAACTCATAGGTTATTCTTACCTAGACACGTGACAATGATGAGATTAGACTCTTCAAACTACTTGAGGAATGACCAAGCCTGAAATGCCACTGATGAGGAGAGATGTATGTCCTTAATGCAACTCCAGTTATTTCATGATTGAGGTAATAGAGTTAATTTGCTTCATGCTCTCCACTAATCAACCTCTCCATCCTTGGATCCTGGAATTCATAATAAGAAGGATAAAATGTGATAGAACAATTTAAAGACTTTGTTAGCTTATTCACTAATACCAAACTCAAATAAAATTTAGAAATGTAAAGTATTGATGACAATGAAAGCGATGGGGTAGGAAAAGCTGTATTGAATCCAGATACATGGGTTGAAGTACCATATGCTAATGTGATAGAAGACATGGATAAAGATTATACTAATTGAGATAACATACTATGCTTACCAGTCATACGATTATAAGCTCTTGATTAAATGACCCAAGGTACACTGTCTTGCAAGACAAATGGTACTTGAATACGCGAGAGTAGTTGTGGATGATGATGCATTGGTGGAGCAATCCTTCAAAAGCCTGGCATATTCTTCCTTAGACAGTGTAACTATATTACTTGAAGTACTGGGGAGTAGAAGTGGAGGAGACAAGGCTTGGAGTCATAACCCTCAGTGCCATAATCAGAGAAATGAACCTGATTCGCTAGGCAGGCTTACTAATAAGATCCCAACATGTGTCTGTTGTGTGGTTACTGACACCACAATGCGTACATGTCGATTGCCACAATTTTGGCCTTCAAAGCAACCTCCCCCTTATATCTTTACCACCAAAACGGCCGCCACGATTGCAACCACCATCATGACTTCCCCCATCTCCTCCACTAGATGCAGACATAAATGCAGAAAACTATCTGACGAAAATGAACTCTGTAACTGATCGCACGTTGAACACGAGCAAAAGCCTCGATGGTAGATGGGAGCTTGCTACTTTGAAGAATCTAAGCCCAGAAAGGCTCAAATTCAGAATGAAGACTAGAGAGGAATTTGGCAAGACAGAAATACTTTTTCTGTCGTTGCATACTCTCATAACTGTAGATAGAATCTGGTATACATTTAATTCCTCCTACATGCCTCGTAAGGTAGAATAATACTCTTTAACACTCTTATCTCCTTGTTGAAGAGCAAAAATACTTTGAAGTAACTCGTTGATCCAAGTTAAGTTCTTTTATCTTAAATAGATCTCTTTTAGGTTATCCTATACTTTAACTTTCCTGAAAAAGATAACATTTGCTCTAATTTGAGGCTCTATAACATTCCATAACAAAGCCCTGATTTGGGCATCCTCTGCCACCCAATCTTCGTACTCTTTTAAACTTTCATCGGGTTTGGGCAAGTCAAATATTTTTATTCCCTTTTTACCCATAAGGAATATCTCTACTGATGTGGCCACTGTAAGTAATTTGCCCCATTGAGTCTAGTCGATCTATCTGAAAGTTCATCGACTCAGATGGAGACTAAAGACTCTTGGCTTTATTCTTGGCATCCATTGATTAAGGAGAAATCCAAGACCCAAGGAGGAACGGATAACTTTTAACTCCCCCGGTACATATTTCAAAAACTGATGTACACCAACAAACATGATCACTTGATGGAAGTTCTTCTTTCAACACCTTTACACATACGTTGATTCTTCAACCCTTGTAATGCTCATCTTCAACACATATTTTCAATCTCAAATCTGATCACAAATATGACCATAAACACACAATGCCCACTTTTGTCTATCACGATGGATCTATGTGAAAGTGGGCCTCACACACATTCATGGGACATGATTGCATGGCCCACCATATGGTGGTTTGGAAAGATTTGAGTAGATTAGTCCCCAATGACTATAGATTTTCACCTCAAAATGGTTAAAGGAAAAAAGAAAAGAGAAGAAATGTTGAAGAAGAAGGAAGAGATCGATGATTGGATAAATTTCACTCTGATACCATGTGGATGGATTGAGTCATGAGGAAAGAGAAGAAGAAAAAGAGAAGAAAGGACAGAAAGAATGTGAGAAAGAGAATGAGGTAATATTAGGGTTCACCTATCCGCACCTCTCTCAAGCTATTGACATAGTTTTTAATACTTTCAAGAATGTGATTAATAACAGAAGCAAATATGCCCGTTACATCCTAAACTTATATGGGCCTAAAAAGGGCCATATAACAGCCCACACTCACATTAGATAACTCTATGATCTGGACTGTTCATCTATGGGGTCTTACCATGGATGGGCTATGGGGTCTTACCATATAAAATCATGTCCATTAGATGATCCTAACCACCAACTATTTTTTATGACCCTAGCCACCAATTGGAGGAAATTTGTCATTAAACTTTGACCATTGATTAGACTTCGTTGTGTCCACCCAATTGTAATCCAATAAAGTCATCAGATCCGTGGATAATACAAACTTATATGTGATTTTGGGTGCCCCATCAATGGTGGGCTCAACAAATGAATGGTCCAAATCCTCGTGCATGTGTGGCACATCTATGGAGATCGAGTGCTTGATAACTGAACTTGATACAAAGATTGTTCCAACTTCCAACTAACACCTTTTCTCTTCTTTTCTTTTCTGGAGTTAGTGTTGCTTGTGGAAACTTATTGACCAGGGAGACTTCTCTCCCAAATCTGAACTTTGCTACCTTGGACATACGATGCTGAGGCAGTAAAAAACATGCATGTATCCATGTCCAGAACTTCTATAGCATAGAAAAGAGTTCGAAAATGCCAAAAAAAGAGATGTTTTTCAAAGCACTCTAAAATACGGGTCAGATAATGCACAACAGTTAAAAGTGCCATGTTGGAGATGATTGTGTTGGCACGTGAGTGGTTGTTTGGTAAACATATATCACTGAGCTCCAGCTATTTCCCACAGCTGGCCACTCAAGCTTGTGCTTACCACTTTTGGTCCAATTGCAGTATATTTTTTGTACTTTGTCCTGAGCTTGGACCTGGTCTTAATCTTAGTTCTAAAGCTCACTGACTCGACTCAAAATTCGGTTGAGTCAACTCAGTGAGATTTCAAGCCAAGTCACTGGGAAACTTGGTCATGGCTGTGACTCGACCTGATGAGGGAAGACTCGTGGAGTCAACTTGACCACTTGATCAGCTTGACATGACTTGCAGTGACTCGAGCTGAATAACCTGGTGAGTCATTCTGATATCAGCAGTCATCAGCAGTTGAATGCAAAAACCAAAATAGGGAGTCAAACCCACGACCCCTGACTGAGATAAGACACACACCTAACCGATGCATTGAGTAGTTTGTTGCTGTTAGATCAGCCCCCTTTTTTTTCAAATTTCTTATACTATTTCTAACTAAAAGATATTAACTACTCCTACTGGTACTTACTATGGTCTCAAGATAAATTTCTGCTGAACATGGCGCTGTAAAAGCATCAGGTCAAGAATCCTCTTATTCCTCATGAAAGTTACCATTTACTTTATTTTATTTTATGTTCAGTTCAAAATAGCTCTCTGCCAACTGTCAGTTACTGCGGACAAGCTGAGAAACATCACTCATGCACGTAATGCGATCGAAAGTGCTGCTGGAAATGGGGCCCAGCTTGTTGTTTTGCCTGTAAGCTTGCTATTTGAAATGATTTTGGATGTATCGATATTAATCACTAGCTTCATTCTGCATCAATATGCTTTAGTCTAGCACTTCTGCAGGGATTGTTGGGTCTTTAGCCTCAGGATTGTACCATTTGCTGAGGCCTCCCAATTCCATAGATGTAGAGCCCTGGTTCAGTGTCCTGGCAGTTGGTATGGTGGGCTCCACCATAGATGGTGGATGCCCCCAAACACTCTCCTAGAGATCCATATTGGAAGATGCGATCCTTTGATATTATGATCTACAAATAGACAGTTAAAAAAAATCAGCAATGTTGCCATCCAACAAAAGTTCAAAGATCAAAGGGGCAGGATCTTCAATATAGGATTTTGGGGCATCCTCTGTCCCCATTGGGCCCCATGAGGTCAACAGCTGCATGTACAGATTTGTGTCCTCAACAAGATCTATGCTTGTTGAGGCTTGGGGCTCAACAATTCCTTATATTTCTATTCTGCTTTGTGAATTTGCAAACATCATTGTCCTTGCCAATGTTGATTTTGTCTTTGTTTAATGATAGGAAATATGGAACTTCCCTTATTCGAACGAAAATTTCCCAAAATACGCTGAGAATTTTGACAATGAAGATGCATCACCATCATTCTCAATGCTATCTGAAGTCGCTCGTGTCTGTGGGATCACGGTAGTTGGCGGGTCTATACCGGAATGGAGTGATGGTCAGTTGTATAACACCTGTTGTGTGTTTGGCATAGATGGAAAGCTAAAGGCTAAGCATCGGAAAGTAAGGATTTACTTTTATCATCAAATCAACATGGTAACAATGTAGAAAATGTTTTGGTGCTAATGGGAATTATACAGTTCTCCCTTGAGCAAGTTTCTTGGCTGAACAAATAGTAAATGTGGCCCACCTTCTGGTGGTGACCCAAACAGTTTTATAGTGTGCTAGATACCCATAACATCTTCCCCGTCAGATGGTCTGAATTCCTAACCATTCTTACCTTGGTATATGTGGACAATTGGCTCTACTCTTAAGTGTGCATTTGCAAGCTCCGATTGGTTGTCTAGGATCATGTCATGGGGAAGATATTGTGTATGGTCCATCCATGATGGGTCCCACTTGGTCGGCATCATCATGTTAGCCTTCTCCAGAATATTGGGGTTGGCTGATGGAGCCCACTAGACAAGTTAGATTACTGAAAGGTGGAACTCACCTGTACGTTGCTTGGTTGAACAAAGTCCTCTACTTCAATCAAGCATCAGATAATCCTTCATCAACAATACCATTCTAAATTGGGAGGATTGGCGGTGTGTGTGTGTGGGGTTTTGCTAACTTCCCAATTTCATGGGGAAGTTACCAATGTCCCCAAAGCTTTCAAGTGACACGTGGGATGCCCAATCATAAATCCGGACTGTCCATTCTTTCATACAATTAGGGACAAGCCAGGGTGCTAAAATCATGTCAATTGGATAATCCTAAACATCAGATCAATAGCATGGAAAATGGACAGTCAATATTGAGCGAAAAAAATAGGTCCACTCATCATCTTGAACCATTTATTCAATAGATTCTACCTTGTACTGCTTATAATTCCAAAGTAGCACACGTTGGTTTGATGATTCTAACCATACAATCCGTGTCTCGTAAAAAACAGACGGTTAGAACAAATTGGCTTCATTCATTGGGTTACGATCATCCCGATCATTGTGATTCTTGGGCCATGACTTGTTCCCTATGGTACTATTGAATGAATGGTCTGGATTGATGATTGGGCATCCCATGTGTCACCTGAGTGAGAGAGAGTCCTACACCGAGATCTTAAACCATGATCTAATATGATAAAAAAAAAACACTCCATGATCTTGTTGATATTTCATATTTGAAAGTATAGACATGGTGATGTGTAGATACATCTGTTTGATGTCGACATTCCGGGGGATATTACCTTCAAGGAATCTGACACTCTTTCAGCAGGAGAGAAACCCACGATTGTAGATACAGGTATTCATGGTAAAGTTCCTCCAGATAAAAAGGTCATCCGTACTGCTTATTTTTCTTTCATTGACTGTTATCTATTGTCTTTGCGATGATTGAGTTCCCATTATACTTGTAATGCTTGCTTACCCAACTTATTTCCACATATCTACTGAGAAGAATGTCAGATTATTTTTTGCTGGTGTTTGGATGGCGGAAAACAATGGAAAACCGTGGAAATGAAATCCATTTCCACAGAAGTGATGCTTTCCCCTGTTTGCAATAACACAATTAGGTGCAGAAATCGTTTTCCATTTCCATAATTTTCCTCAAAAAACGAGTAAGATCTTTTCATCCCACCAAAACAATTGTAACTTCCACGGTTACGAGAGACTCTTGCTCGTTGATCATTGACCTTTTCATATTTTCATAATTCTATGAAAAACATCAAATCCAAACCAAACGGTGGAGTAACTGTTGAATTCTGCAATTTTCCATCCTGAGGAATCCATAGGGGTTTTCTATGTCCACATTTTGGATTCTCCCTATCCAAACAGGTTGCATTTCAACATTGAGGTCTTGGGTTCGAGCCCAGCTTACCTACCAAAAAGAAGTTTCACTGTTGAGATTGATTTATGCACCATAATTGGTGGTAATTGAAGAATGGGATTGCCCCCCTTTTTGTTTGATTGGGTATGAAATTTTATGGAAGCTGAGATTTTTTTTTTTAAAAATCCATCCAAAAAATGATAAGAAGAGCCCACACATAAAAAAGAACATGAAACCCCTTCTTTACCAAGCCCATCTACCAATTCATGGTCTCTCTTGGATTAGATTAAACGAAATGCCTGCTAAAGGCCCAACATTCCAAACTCAAGGATGGGGAAGTAATTTTCCATGGGTCTGCCTTCTTTTGTGAAATCCATTGCACATTTGGAATTGCCTTCTCTGGCCTCTTTAATGGAGAGCGAGTCTTTTTAAAAATTTCATCCCTGTTAGAATTGCTCAAATTTCTGTTACATTCGCATTCCTATGCCAGATAGTCGGAAGAATTCCATCTTAATTCCACCTTTCTCATTTCTTAAGAATTGCTATTGGGTTCTCCTATTGATTTTCCATCAATTAAGTAATCCTGGATCCAGAGCAATCTACCACGCAAACTTCCTAGGAGGACTGAAGCCCGATTCAATCACCAAGGACCCAGCTCTTTTTGTCTTTTTAGGACTACGAATGACACACCTGTGAGAACTCCTTCGATACAATGCACCAACCCAATTCAAGATGCGATTTATCCATAGTCGTCACCTTGTCAGTGAAGATTTAACTATTTCTCCTTCCAAAGGCAACAAATAATACTGAGGGGGTATTTTCCCTAAGTTGCGCCAGTGGGCAGAATACAGGTATCGGTTTCTCTCATGGAATATAGGACCCTTTTTTCTGCAGCCAAAATTTATAAGAGATGTGGTCTGATGATGTCCACACACTCCTAGATGAAGCAATTTCATTTTCAACATACACTTACAAAATCCTAGCATATCTGCAAGTTAGATCCTGTAGATGTGTACGGTATTTGTGCATGCTGCTCTAGCATGCTATCAGATTGTATACGCTTCTCCTTTGTTACATAGCTGGTCGGGTCCTCATTGGCATGTGTACTCGATCCTATGACTCAGTAATGCTTGTATGCAGAAAATGCTGAGGCTCCCTGAATGCCGTTTGACATTTTGATTCAACCATGAGACAAATGGCTTGCAGGATGCCAATTTCTCTCATTGGTGAAAGTTACCAATAAGTGTTTATTTATTTATTTTATATATATATATATATATATATATATATATATATATATATCATAATGCTAACAATATTTTATTGAGGAAAACAAAGGAAATACAGGCAATATGACAGGCCAAAAAATTGCAGTTGGAGTTCTCAGGGCTGGTAGGGACTTATGATTCAAGCACAGCTAATGTGGCTGCCCTACTCTCGAGGGATCAAAATTGCAGCTGTACACCTCTGTTAACAACCCTTCCTCATCTCAACTGCAACTACCTCCGGATGGTTATCGCGTTACCCATCTGAAGGTAGTTGCGGTTGAGATGAGTAAGGGTTGTTAACATAAAGGGAAGATAGTATTTGAAGGCAATTAAATGGATTGAATCTCACGGATCAGTTTGTATTTATAGGCTATAGATTACAACAACCGTCTCGATAAACTATAATTTGAATTTAATTGTAAATTTGAATCGCCACTGGTAATGCGCTAACCATCCAAAGGTAGTTGCGGTTGAGATGAGGAAGGGTTGTTAACACACCCTCTCAAGTTAAACGGCAGATGACTGGTTTTGTGAAGCTTGGCTTGTAACAATTTAGACATGGCAGAGCTTAAGGCCTTAGTGAATATGCCAGCTAATTGATCAACTATACCAACATAACGAACAATAAGATTACCCTAAGTAACCTTTTCTTGTATGAAGTGATAATCCACTTCAATATGTTTGGTGCAGGCAAGGTAAACCGGATTGGATGCCAAAGAGATGGCACTGATATTATCACAGTAGAGAATATGAGGTTGATGCAGATAAATGGCTAAATTGCCTAACACCATATAGATCCAAAACAATTTTGTGCCTGTGACAGCAAGAGAATGATATTCAGTTTCAGTGCTGGAGCGAGAAATTGCGGGCTGTTTCTTAGAACTCAAAGAGATTAAGTTGGGACTATGGGACCAAGAAATACAACATACTCTAAAGTAGAACGATGATCATCAGGATCTCCTGCCCAATCAGCATCAGAATAAGCTTGGAGGGTAAGAGAGGACCAGTAGGGCCTTTATAAAACCAAAGGCCACCCAAAATGGCTCCCTTAAGAAAGCGCAGGATATGCTTGACCGCCATCCAATGAGTCGACCGTGGGGCATGCATGAACTGACGTACTTGATTAATAACGAAGGCAATATCTAGCCTTGTAAAAACAACATATTGCAGAGCGCCCACAATGCTGCGATATTCATGAGGATATGATAAAGGATCACCGTCGAGTCTGGAGAGTTCAGAGCCGGAGGCAATATGAGATTGCAAGGTTTAGTATCTTGCATATATGTGCGGTGTAAGAGATCGTAGATATATTTGGATTGAGTCAGATACATATCTGATGCAGTGTGAAGCACTCAAAGTCCAACACCAAGAAAATAATGAAGTGGCCCCAAATCCTTCATTTTAAAAGGGCAGCTGAGATCAGCTAGGAGAGAAAGAAGGGCACTATGGCTACTAACAGTGAGGATAATATCATTGACATAGAAAAGTAAAACAGCAAATTCCTAGGCAGAACTGCGAACAAAAAGAGAAGTATCGGCAGAAGAGCCAACAAACCCCAGGCCCTTAAGATAAGTAGTAAGGTGTAGATACCACGCATGCAGGGCTTGTTTAAGACCATACAGGGCTTTGTGGAGTCAATAAACATGATGAGGATGAGATGGATCCACAAACCCTTGGAGTTGCGTCATGTAAAGTTCCTTGGTAAGAACATCATGAAAAACGCATTCTGCACATCAAGTTGTTGTATAGTCCATCCATAATGAAGGGCAATAGAAAGAACTAGCTGAAATGTGGTATGCTTAACAACGGGTCTGAATGTATCATCATGTTCAATTCTAGGCTGCTGAACAGATCGTTGGTAACCAAGACAAGCAGACTCGGATTCAATCCTTATTAGGGGCAGATACTATCTTAAAGAAAATGACTCTGTAATATGACTTGGAGCCTCTCTCCTTCTTTTCAGTTTTTATGTTGCTTATTGCTCGCTTAACACAACAACCATTGATCAACATGGAGAATAAGATGTTGGGATTTTGATGCCCCTTCAACATCATCATCATCTAACATGATCTAAGTCCCTCCCCTTCCTCCCCCTCATTTTACAAAGTTTGAAGACATCTTTCTCACCTTCTCATCCCCTATCTATTGTAAAGATCATAGTAAGAAATGTAGCATTCAGTACATCACTCATTCTCAGCCTCTCATAGAACTCATATTTAAATTCCATCCGATTTTTAGTCGCCACCGGTAAGAGTTTGGCTATGTAGAAGGCTCATCTAGCAAAACACATGGCAATTTTAGCTTCTTAAAGTTGGATTTTTTTACTCTCTTTCTTCGTCATACTTATTCAGCACATGATAGTTTGAGTTGATTTTCATTCTGAATTACTCAAGTTATGTGGAACTGACAAAGGACACTGAATGCAGACGTTGGGCGGATTGGATTAGGCATTTGTCATGATATCCGCTTCCCAGAACTTGCCATGTTGTACGCAGCAAGAGGTTCATTGTTTTCTCCATCTTCGTCTTTTATCCTTGGATTTGGCTGCTAACTTTACCACAGTGTATCTTTTATACATCAACTCCTCTAGTATATTTACTTGTAAATTTGTACTATACTACTATCTCAAAATAGGCTTTCGGATTTTACTATTTGAGAGTCAAGACTCAAAACTCATTGTAAAGAAAATAGGTAAAGTAAATTGTGATCATTACATTTTCACATTATAAAACTATCATTTTAACAGTGATTTCTAGGTGAAACAGATAATGTAGTAAAATCATTATTACAGTCAAATGTAGGTGAAATCACCACACAATTACAAAAGCAATCTTTACTCATTTATGGCCATTTACCGTTGTAATCAGAAAACCAAACAAGCCCATAAGATTTAAAATCCTTTTAGTGGTTATTATTTTATGTTCTGTATTTGAATTTTAGATGTCAATCTTTAGGATGATTTAGATATAAAATAACTAATAGTACAGATTTCAGGTATCTCTTTGGATATTTATTTTTGTATTTTTGGTCTATTGATGCAGGACATGAAATTCAAGTATGACGTGCAAGATTTTCAGGCTTTAGATCACACTAGTTCAGAAACAATTACACAAAATTCCACATCCCACACAAAAGTTCAAACACTCAATCAAGGGGAATCTTATGCGGATCCAGGCCTACACATGCTAGGGCTGGATCAATCAAAATTATAGACCAAACAAAAATTAAAGGAAGATAAATTCATTCACACATGCACAAAAATAATTCCCCCAATCCAAGGGATTCAAAAATTTCAATCCTGAGGTTGAAGAAAGGGCATAAAATTGGGGATTTGAGTAATTTAGGGTTAGGTTTAGGGATTTTGGGTAAAAGAAGAGTGAAAGAGAGGAGAGAGACGAACCAGAGGAGTATTGCATGTGTGGACAACAACAATGGCCTAACGCACGTGCGTGTGATCCCGGCCGCACGTGTATGGGGCCCACTATTTAGAAAAAGGCCACCTTGACCCTGGTCGGCCAGGGATGGACTCCAAAACCCCCAAATCTCAACTCGATCCAATGCACGATTTGTGCGTGGTGCTCCGCCGAAGTTTCGGCCCTCCTGCAGGGCCAGATTCTGGAAATTTGTTGTAAAGAGAAAAATGTCCGCAAAATATTGATGGATTTGTAAATGGAATGTTTGTAAGAGGAGAAATATGGATGAAAGAAAGTAGGGGCGAATCGGGATGAGTGTGGCTTCGCACCACGATAGTCAGCCCTTCGAGGAAGGGAAGGTTTCGCACCCAATTGAATCTCCACAACTCAGAAATTTAAAGGAGCAGAAAAACGCAGCAATTTTATTAATCTTCATTGAATAAAAAAGACTACAAGGGGTGCCTATTTATAATAAAACCTTATACCCCAAAACTCGCGCCATTGCGCAACCTATTATTTGGCGACGAAGTAATAAAAAATAACAACTAATCAAAGCAATATAAACCGTCCACGATACTCATAATAATAATAATAAGCAAAATTCAAAGTACTAAATTAATTGGAATAGTAGGCCACGATCATGAGAACACTGGGATTCACATGACTATCGGGTCCACTCCAATGACTCAAAACGCAACCCTCTAACTAGGAAGCCCTCCCTAGACGTCGTCATCAATCCAGATCGATGGTAGAGCCCTCCTCCTCCTTGTGTACGTGCGTAGGGGGGGCGTGCATGTGCGCGAGATGTCCCCATTAATTCTCCCTAGCTATGAAGGTTTCGCCGTTGGCAAAACAAAACTCTTGAACCGCTCCGAGATGTAAGGATTAGGTCTCTGAAGCTCCTCCTCAACGAGCCATGTACTATCTAAAGCTGGGTGTGACTTCCACTTGACCAAGAACTTCTTAAACCCGCCTTCCGACATGGATATTATCTGATGGTCCAGAATATCCTCTCTCCTCTCTGGGTATGGGAAGGGTAGGTATGAGAGGTAGAGGCTGAGAAGATAGGTTGAGAGGGGGCCATGGATTAAGGGAAAGGTTTGGGGAATCATGATGGTTAGGTGACAGGTTGGACAATGTATCAGTGGTCCCCTGAAATGCAACTAGATCCTTCACATTAAATGTGGAACTAATTCCCATGGAAGGTGGAAGATCTACCACATACGCATTGAGACCGTTTTGTTTTATAGTTTTGAATGGTCTAGCGCTACACGCGTGTAATTTACAAACGGCTTCCTGAGGGTACCGCTCTGGCCTGATGCGGATCATCACAGAGTTCCTTACATTGAATTCCTTAAAACGTTTATGTTGGTCTGCAGAAAGTGAGTAATGTTCATTACTAGTCATGATCTTCTGCATGATTTCTTGATACCATGAATGAATGTGATGCGCAAAAGACTCTGCAGGCTCTGACGACCTATGGGACAGTGACATATGGACAAGATCAATAAGTTTCTTAGGTTTATAACCAGTAACGACTTCAAAAGGACTTGGACCTGTGGACCTATTGACAGAACTATTAAACGCAAACTCGACTATAGGTAGTACAGTGTCCTACGTCTTGGTGTGTTGTATATCCCTCGTAGGGGGAAACTCATCCGGTAGATTATTAGGAAATATATCACGAAACTCATCCACTACCGGAATGGCCTCGATGGGTAACTTTACACTAGCTTATGGTGCACTCTCTCTAGCCACAATGCCGTATATGCCATACCACTCAAAAAGGTGGTCTATGTCTGCCAACCAATCTTGAAAAACTTTAGGGTCCAAGTAGTCATCAAACGTAGGGACATCTACTCTAATTCCTTTGAGAAGTTGCGCATCGGGGTCATAGTGGTCTTGATGTCCTTCACGGGTTGGGTGCACGGGTGTGCACCCATAACCGATTCCTTAGCTACCTCCATTCCTTTATCTATCCTACTGACCATCTGCCTAAGATTGGGCATCTTCTCCGATGGTGGGGTTTGCCTTGGCGGAGGTCTTTAATTGGGTAATGCACACATCAAGTTGTTCAAAGCATTAGTCCATACGTTGTTCCAAGCGCCTGCCCAAATACTCAAATTTCTGGATCAGCTTGTTCATTGACTCTTGCAATTGCTCCATATTTAGTGTAGGGTGCAAGCCAAAACCACGACCCATACATGTGGGAATACAAACTCAATCTAAGGACCTTCTACTACAACTATATATGCCTAGATAGAACTAAATGCTCCTATAGGACTCTATATGGAGAAAACGACACAATACTAAATTTCCAGCAACCTATCTATCCAAAAAAATCTGTCAACAGAAAATCTAGCAAAGAGATATGAGGATTTTCTGATAGTACAAAATTCAGCAGCCTATATCAGAAATTATGGACCTCTAAATAACTCTATATGATGATACTTAATGCATAATGGACACAAATACACTAAACCTTAAATATGCAATGCATTCCCCTACAAGAACCCTACGCTCTGATACCAAATTTGATGCAGGACATGAAATTCAAGTATGATGTGCAAGATTTTCAGGCTTTAGATCACACTAGTTCAGAAACGATTACACAAAATTCCATATCCCATACAAAAGTTCAAACACTCGATTAAGGGGAATCTTATGCAGATCCAGGTCTACATATGCTAGGGTCGGATCAATCAAAATTATAGACCAAACAAGAATCAAAGGTGGATAAATTCATCCGCACATCCACAAAAATAATTCCTCCAATCCAAGGGATTCAAAAATTTCAATTCGGGGAACCTTAAGGTTGAAGAAAGGGCATAAAATTCAGGATTTGAGTAATTTAGTGTTAGGTTTAGGGATTTTGGGTGAAAGAGGAGTGAAAGAGAGGAGAAAGATGAACCAGAGAAGTACCGCATGTGTGGACAACAACAATGGCCCAGACCCACGTGCGTGTGATCCCGGCCGCACGTGTGTGGGGCCCACTGTTCAGAAAAAGGCCACCTTGGCCCTGGTCGGCCAGGGATGGACTCTAAAACCCCCAAATCTTAACTCGATTCGATGCACGGTTTGTGCGTGGTGCTCCGTCGAAGTTTCAGCCCTCTTGCAGGGCCAAATTTTGGAAATATGCTCTAAAGAGAAAAACGTCTGCAAATATTGATGGATTTGCAGATGAAATGCTTGTAGGAGAAGATAAATATAGATGGAAGAAGGTAGGGGCGAATCGGGATAAGTATGATTTCGCATCACGACAGTCAGCCCTTCGAGGAAGGAAGGGTTTCGCATCCAATTGAATCTCCAAAACTCAAAAATTTAGAGGAGCAGAAAAACGCAGCAATTTTATTAATCTTCATTGAATAAAACAAACTACAAGAGGTGCCTATTTATAATAAAATTTTATACCCAAAACTCGCGTCATGTGCGCAACCTATTACTTGACGACGAAGAAATAAAAAATAACAACTAATCAAAACAATCTAAACCATCCATGATACTCCTAATAACAATAATAAGAAAAACTCAAAGTACTAAATTAATTGGAATAGTGGGCCATGATCATGAGAACCCTTGGTGGGATTCATATGACTATTGAGTCCACTCCAACGAACTAAAATGCAGTCCTCTAACTAAGAAGCCCTCCCTAGATGTTGTCATCGATCTAGATCGATAGTGGGGCCCTCTTCCTCCTTGCGTATTTGGGGGGGGGGGGGCATGCGCGCAATATGTCCCCCATCATCTATATAAGCCATCTAAGGCTATATATATGAACGGGGTTGATGAAAGGAGCTTCGCTAAGTGAACATGCGTGCTTAATAAAGCTCATGGACATACCACACATGTGCCAACATGCCACATATGTGCAATATCCAATCCATCCATCAGGTTGGTTTGAACTTGTACATGTTTTCCCAAAAAATAAATCTGGTCCACTCAGCATGTGGGCCCTAATAATGGAAACAGGTGGATTGGTTAGAAAACTTCAGCCAAAGTTTTTTGAAGCTGTACAATTGTTTTGCTGTGGCCCACCCGACCAGTGGATCAACCTGATTCTTGGGCTGGATTCTTAGGCTGGGGCATTAACGTAGCGGTGTTGTTCTGATGGGTGGATCGGATCTTGAACCTATTGTGCCATGTTGGCACGTGTGGCGTGCACGTGAGCTTTTTTGCACATCCATGTGGGCCTATCAAGGCTCTGATGAAAGATAGTTTGGAAGGAAAAAAAAAAAAAAAGAGTTTAGGGAGAATATTCACTTGTAGAGAGTTCAAACCCATATAACAACTACTACAACACCATTTCTGCAACTTTCGGTCCTTGCAGAAGGTGGGTTGTGCCTACCCTGTAGGTAACTGGACAAAAATCAGGTCGGCCGCACATGTACAAAAGCAATTGATGGCTGAAAAAGAAAATCCATTGGTCCACATTCAAAGTGCATGTCTTGACTGCCTGATAAGTGGACCATCCTATTTTCGAGCGAGGTGATCTAAGCAGTGGGGCCTGCCTGATGGGTCACACACCTGCAGTCCCTCACATGACAAGCATAAAAGCCAGTGCATACGTTCGGTCTTTAACTGTTAAAAGGTGATGCAACTGTTTCACATTTTTTCAGCTGGATCAACTTCAAAAGTTAGCTGGCTGTCCGCTAGCACTGCAACTTGGGTTCGGGTTAACCCAAACCTGAGTGACCCAACCCGAGTTGGGGTGAGGTTGAGAAACACCAACCTGATTTGACTTCGGGTTGATCAAATTCAGATTGCGTTAGGTCAGGCTGGGAATACTCACATGTAGTTGGGTCTTGAGTCAGGTCAAGTTGGGTCTAGAGGACTTCGGCATGGATTCAGGCTGGGCGCCTTGGGTTAGAATTCGGGTTGGGTTGCAGGTTGGGTCCTCTTGAGATTGGGTCGGGCTCAGGTTGACCCTGAACCCAACCCAACCCAACCCGCCCAAGTTGCACCCCATCTCTCTCTCTCTCTCTCTCTCTCTCTCTCTCTCTCTCATGTTTTCTTATGCCACTTTCCTGAATATGAATTACTCAGTGAATTAATGCTTACCGTCCATTGGTTGGACACTAGGTGTTCAATTGATATGCTATCCTGGAGCATTCAACATGAGCACTGGTCAGTTGCTATGGGAACTAATGCAGAGAGCAAGGTAATAATACACTGGTTCTTGCTTGATACTTGTTGGTCACTTTGTTTAAATAACTGGAGCATTTATTATGAGATATCTCAATGTGGGAAGCTATTGTGGCATGTTTTTCTACAGTTGGAGATACTGCAGGAGGAAGCATTATCCGGCATGTGGCCTGAGGCTTTGTGCAGAATACATGGGTTTCAATTCTGACAAGTGGGGCATATGATTTGGTAATCCATGCCATTGGTTTGTTGATTCTCACTGTGGATGGACCATGCCCCAAGAATCCTCTAGATTGGAAGATCCTAGCCACTAATCTTGGGAATTTTTTTTTTCCTACTTGGATGTTGACTATTGCTGTATTTCTCTTATTAACTGTCCATTTGTAGATCAAAAGGTTGTGATTATCCTATTGAGGAGATTTTTGGGGCATGGTTCACCTACAGCGGGACACAAGTCACACAACAAATCACTGCTCTAGATCGCCAAACCATGGGCCCCACTTGTCAGAATTTTAAACTGTGCAAAGCCTCAGGTTGCAAATCCTATTGTTTTGTTACTGGAGATGGATAATTTGCTTGTAGGTTCTTTTTTCAGTTTAATTTTTGTGAGATTAACTATGATAAAGCAGCAAATTGGGATTATCCAATGGGATTCTTCTTCCATAAGCAAAGATTTAACAAATAATAATCTTGGTTAGTCTATTCATCCATGGAATGTGGACAATTGATACTCTTACCAGTGTCCTTGCTCGACTCTCCTCACTCCCTGCTCTTAATTTGTCCTGACATGTCTTCTACTGTTTAACAAGTACACAGCACTTATCATGCCATGTTGACCACATCTGATGCTTGTGGACATGATTCACATAAAAGACGAAAATGTTTAGTTACTATTATCTTTTATCTTTTGGATAGTTTTCTATGTATGTTTATTTATTTATTTATCTATTTTTGGGAATCAAGTTGATCCCAGATAGCTATGAGCCTGGGACGAGGATATGATGATGATGATGATGACATTCAATACAATATTTTATTGGATGTTGGTGAATCCGAATTTCAAAATACATTGTGTAGATGTGGGGCCCATGTGATGCATGCATAAAATCCAACCAGGCCATATACATCAACACATGCTATTCCCAGGGCCTTAAAATCAGGGTAATTAGTGAATCAGGCGGGGCACACCACTTGGAACAAGTTGGGAGGGAACTACCACCCTTGATTTCCATGGAGGAACCACTGTGTTGTACTTAGAAATCCAGGCCATTCAGACTCTTCATCTGGTCTGGACGAAGGATCAGGCCGAAAATAGGCTGTTTCAAAAATCAGGTGGGCCCTTGTGGAAATCAAGGGTTGGCGTACCCTTTCACATTGTTCCTTGTTTTGTGGAACTCTTAAGACTGTTGGATAGGCTGATTTTTGGCACCTGGACATAATATGATGTCTCGCATCTTATGGATGCATTGGATGGCCTTCGTACATCATGTGGGCCCCACACCTGCCGGCACCAGAGTTGTCAAAATCCTACAATTTACAATTTATGATTTGAGTCTAATATTAAGAAAAATCTTGAATCCCTTTTTAGATGAATCCCACAATTCTATGATTTGAATCCTATGATTACCCTTCAAATCCTGATTTATGATTCAAATTATACTTGTTCTCTTTTATTTAAATTTATGATTTGAGTCTAATATTAAGAAAAATCTTGAATACCTTTTTAGACGAATCCCACAATTCTATGATTTGAATCCTCTGATTACCCTTCAAATCCTGATTTATGATTCAAATTATACTTGTTCTCTTTTATTTTAAGCTTTACTTGGCTTTTATTTTATGTTTTTAAATTGGTGGGAGTTTTAATAATTGTTTAGAAAAAAGTTAATTATTTTATTTTGTTCTTGATAAGAGATTAAATGATAGATATTCTCTTCAACTTTAAATCATGGAGTTTTTCATATGATTTCTTAATGTCGAAACACCAAATTGATCTTTGACTTATCTGGAATGTTTTTATGGATGGTTGTGATCATGTTGACCTATATGTGGTGTGGTAATGATGGTTAGAAACCAAATGTACGATGGTTGACCTATATGTTGTATGTTTTTTTAGGGTAAATTTCTTAAAAGACATAAAAAGAGGAAAGACAAGAATCTTTTAACACTATCATGATATGGTATTACTTGGTGCATAATGAAGGGGAAAGGATGATAGATGAGTTTTCTTCTTTTTTTTTTTTTTTTAAAGAAAATCTTGAAAAATCATACCATTTACAGTACGATTCGACTCCTATTATGATTTGCGATACGGTGTCGGGATCCTAATCTAGCCCCTAGTAATCCATATCTATATCCAGGAATCAAAATCAAGTTATCAAAAATGGAACCATACAACCACCTTACTTTTGTGGATCCTGCTACAACATATCCCGATCAGGCTTTCCCACTTCTAAGCTCCGCAACAGACATGTTTCCTTGCTTCAAATGACTCAACTTGATATTAGTCTTCTAGCATACGTATCTTGAGCATATGACTATGCAAAGAAATCCCATACCTCTCGATCTTAAACTCGACAAAATTGCCCGGCACCACCATTAGCTTATGGTGGTACCAGTAACCCTTGAGCATGCTCCTTGTTTGATACAAAATATCCGTGCGTGGCACTAATACATGTGTTCAATTTCCAAATTTCCGTTAAGTAGCTGATGCCACTTTTGTTCTTTCATTTACTTTCTGGGGGTGAAATCACTGAAATATGCATCTTGCCTCTGGCCTGACATTTTAACTTTTGTAGTTGCTCCACTACATATCTCCACGTATTGTTAAGAAGATCTGTCAAGACTGATCTAAAACTTTTTGGTGGCTGCCAAGTGAAGGTTTTTAATAATTTCATGCTTTTGTGTCGACCCCAGAAGTTTGCTCTAGTGCATATACAATTACTAGGATTTATTTTAAGGATGGCCTCTATAGAGCTCAAGGCCTTCTGTAATCAGCTACACTGCTCTCCAGGGCCCACGGCCAACTTAAACCCATCTAGAATAACATTTATGGTGTCCCCTTCAATCACAGCAGGAAGCAAATTGAACACCTTGAGAGATGTAAACAAATTAAATTTACTTAAATTCCCTTGCTTTTGTGCTGGGTGAGGCCGGGTCTGGCTAAAATGACCCAAGCCCAAGCCCAACCCAAAAAAAAAATTTGTGGACCATGCATGCTAGGTCCAAACCCAGTCCAAATCCAGGTCTGGTGGGCCGCCTGGCTCATTGCCACCCTTAATTATGTCTGCCCCAAAAGTTTGCTTTGATGTATATACAATTGTCTGGCTTTATCTTAATATCTCAACATGTCAAAATTTCTTGCGCATGTACTCATCCCTTTCATGCTCTATCCATTCCAGGGCAGTGGATAATCAGGTATGTTCTTTGCTCTCTTTCAACTTATTTTTAGAAGCTTTCTGGTTCCACAGAAATGAACCAATCACATTCAGTTACTACTCTATGATGCACATGGCAATATGGCCATGACTTTGGTCGTCCAACTGGCGGGCCCTACAGTGGATGAATTCTACAAAAGCCTCTCTAATAACAATTGAGTCTTGTTAATAGATTTCTCCTGTTTGGATCTGGACTGTTAATGCTTCACTGTCCATTTGGTGCTGCAAATTGTTCGTCATCCACAGTAGAGCCCACCACATGGATGGTCCATAATCACTGATAGCAGCCACTTTTACTGTGGAGCGGCAACGAGGTATAATCGGTTCCCGAGTGATGAAATTTGTGATGGGATGTTAACACCAATGATGGTTTGTTCTGGTGATAGTTGTTTGTGGCCACTTGCTCACCAGCTCGAGACACTAGCGCTGATTACGTTACGTGGGGCCATTCGACTCTTGTCGGACCAGTAAGAGTAACCTCTTAAATTGTAGAGGAGTCTATTTTGTATTTTATTTAGAAATGGATGGTATATGTGTGAGTGTTTTGGATGAATAGAAACTGGTTTTTTTTTTTTTTTTTTTTTTTTTTTTTTTTTTTTTTTTTTTGCAATTTGCAGTTTGGAGAAGTAATATCAACCACTGGGCATGAAGAGAGTACTGTCATTGCCGAGATCGATTATTCTCTTATTCAACTCCGAAGGTGATGGTCCCCACATCCGAACAGAGAATCTTTAGTCGTGGTGTGTTTAGTACTGTTTATTACATGGTATCAACCCAATAATTATGAGATTGGTGAATGCACCAATCAATCCAAACTTCCACTTGATGGTCACCTCGTGCATATGCTTTCTGCAGTAGTTGGATGTTTCGGACCACATTTTTGTCTATAGCACGCTCCAGTGGTACCGGTACCACCATAAGCTACGATGGTACCAGGATGTGGTTGGGTACATGAGGTTTGCACAACATCTAAACCGTACATCATATGCGTCACCCCATTTTACCCCTCAATCAAAATAAGACTGATCCAAGCTTCAGTTGGGCCACAACACGGAACAGTTTGAGAGGAGATGCCTGCCATTGATTTGCACGGGGGAACCACTGTGTTGTGTATGTGAAAACCATGCCATTCAGGGTAAAAATTAGGCATTTTTCCAACTCAGGTGGCTCCGGGTGAAAATCAAGCTTGGGCATCCCTTTTTTATGTGCTATGGCCCACCTGATTCATGGATCTGCCTGGTTTCTGGTCCCTAGAGGTAAGTTGAGGTGATGCACCTGATGGACTGGTTGGATGTCATTCGGACATCACGTAGGCCCCACATCATCCTGGTATCACTGTAAGCTTATGGTGGTACCAGGTACCAATGGAGCGCATGCCATTTTTTTGTGGGCCCATTCTTTTTTCTTGATCCAAAAGTGGGTGATGGACATGACCTTGTAATCTTCTAGTCGGCATGATTTCCTGGGTATAGTTCATGCAAGAGGTGGTCCACTAAATGAACAGTTGAGGTCCATTTCAAAGTGCATCTATTCAGGATTCACAGGGTTACACCATTTACTGGATGTAATGGATGCACTGGATCCTCTCTCTCTCTCTCTCTCTCTCTCTCTCTCTCTCTCATTAATTAATTTATTAATTTGAAATGTGCAGGTCAAACCTCCCTCTTGAGAAGCAAAGGCGGGGAGATATATACCAGCTGAGGGGCGTCCATGGACTGGATTCTGAAAAATGACACTTTAATCACCTGCTTTCTTTTGATTCAATAAAATGAGGTTAGAAATATTTCCAGACTACAACTCCATTCAGAAACTCAGCTCTACTATTGTCAGAGCACGATGAGTTATAATGCTCGTACTTGCATCAATTCATTTGGACAGTTCAATTCGCCTATCTGAACTGTCCATTAAGTCCAGTACAGATTCCATGGGCTATGATGCAAAAATCACATTAATGGGATGATCCAATCTATCCTTGTTTTGGCCTTATTTTTTTTGCCATCCATTTTCAAAGCCATGGATGGGATGGTTACAATTGCCTAACTTTTGTTATTTTTTAGAATCATAAGCAATCCGTGATAGGTTCAAACAAATAGATGGATCAAATTGTTTATTGGACCTTTTTTTTTGCAAGTGATCTTGACCGTTCACATTAAAGACCATTGATCCAATGGTTAGATTTATCAGATCAGTGTGATGTTTGCATGGCAACCCATGAAATATGAGCTGGACCTAATGAATAGTCTGGATTAATGGATTTGACTTTAAGTTTCCCAACACAACTAGGAGCACTATGACTCATACAATGATTGCATTGGAGCATTTCTCATAAGATTTTGGGTGCTTAGTCTTTACCAAGTAATTTATGAAATTGAATCACATACTTTTTTTTTTGTGAAAGGCGAATCGATTCACATGCAATCATTGTCGTAGCCTTATCCTGATTATTTGAGGTCCGCTTTATGAATCTTATTTTCCTAATCATATACAAAACAAGAACCAATGGACATCTATTTGGGTCCTTACTCATGCCTTGGTGGTAGACACACAAGTTTCAACACAAGGTCATGGGTTCGAGTACCCATTGTGGTGGTGTGAGTGCGTGGGTGTGTGTGGGGTGTGTGTGAAAAAAAAAAAAAATTTACTTGTTTACTTGGGCTTGGCATCGCTTTCTTAGTGAATGACATACAATGGGAATGGAAATAGCGAAAAGGCCCTCTTAATAAAGGGAACCATAGAATTGCATCTGATCAGAATTTGGTAGATGGACCATGCCCCAGAAACCCTCTGCGCTGGAAGATCCCAACCATCCAATTTTTTGATGTTTTTCCCATTGGATGCCGCATTTTTTTTTTTGTTTCCCGGGCTGTTTGCGAAGATATGGTATTTTCCACTTGTTTGTACAAGCAAGATATGGTGTAGGAAAAACAAATCAATTTCCATTAAAATTACTTGCAAAACTAATCAATTCTTTTTCACAGTTTTCCATATTTTTTATACAATACGTGCAGGCCATTTATACCATTAGACATTAGACCAGTGATCTTTGAGATAGAGGTGGTCCAATCATTCATCTTCAAGATCTATCCAATCAAACCATTGACCATTGATTTGGAGATCAATCCAAACAGATCATCAAAATCTATTCAGGGGGGTGTTTCTGGGTCTTTTTAGTGTTTCTTGATGTTTTTGGGTTTTTTTTTTTTTAATGGTGTTTTTCAGATTTTTCTGAATGTTTTTCAGCGTTTCTTGGTGTTTTATCGATTTTCTCATGCTCATGGAGCGTTTGAGCTACTGAAATTGCAATTTGGACTAGCCATAATTTCCAAAACCCAACCTCATCTGTAATGTCTCACTCTCAAAATTTAGGTCAGGATGATTTGTTGGATATATGGTGAGGAGGGAATCCTACTTCCAAATGCATACAAGAAATAGATAATTTGTATTGGACGAAAATGCCATCATCATAGAAGTTGCCTACTCTACAAAGCTTTGTAGTGGATCCAGCCTCATTTCGATTCTTCATATCCAAACAAGCCCTCTTGATTGCAGTTTGGTAAGAAACCCAAGAAACAAAAATGACAAATACTTCTATTAAAAGAGCTGGAGAAACCCTTACCAAATGTTGAAATCTAAAACCAAAGGACCCAAAGCCCTTCATATAGGTAGGAGTACTCATTAAACACAACCACATTATTACAATAAAACCAATGCAACTGCTGTATTCCAAACACAAGCCACTAATCCAAGGGATGGGGTTTCTTGTCCCATTAGGGAGATTTTTGGGGCATGGTCTGTCCATGTTGAGGCCCATCTGATCGAACTGTCTAAATTGTGGAACCATAGGCCCAACTTCTACATTCTGTATGCATATAACATCGAGGCAAATCATACTTAAAATCCTCTTATTAGTATATTCTGCATGGTAGTATCCCTTGGTGTAATCTAAGAGTCTTTCATATCTACTTATCAACCCAAAAATGGATGAATGTTATCTTTCGGACCTAAAGCTTTGGTTCGTTTAACCGCTCTTTTATCTTTCTCAGAGCGCAGGTGACCATGGCAAAGGAGGGTCTGATCGAAGGGTTTGCATCCCAGGAGCGGCTGATGAGACAGATGAGCTCTTTAAGCCCTCCATCGTCGTCCGTAGGAAGTGTAGGTCTGAGCCTCCCATTCCCAACTTCTAGTGCAATCTGTTAGGAAGATGTGGTAATGAGAATCAGTGATTATGGACCGGCATTTTGTACTAATGTTTAAATATTGTCCAATATCAGGACATATACCCGAATGTGTACTGATCATGGTTTTAAGACTCATTTGAGTCAGGTGCAACTTGGATTCAGCAATACCCGATCCAGTTCGATACCACTAGTCGCCCTCCCGAGTCACCCCCGGCTCGGGTTTGTCTTGACTCGAGACCGAATGAGTTGATCCGAGTCGTCGAGTCTAGAAACCATGGGGTGATTCAGGTCGGTCTTGACTTGACTCGACTCAACTCGAGACTGAATGGGTTGACTCGGATTTGACAATACTCGATCCAGTTTGATACCACTAGTCGCCCTCCCGAATCACCCCCGACTCGGGTGAGTCTTGACTTGAGACCGAATGAGTTGATCCAAGTCACCAAGTCTAGAAACCATGGGGCGATTCAGGTGAGTCTTGACTCCACTCGACTCGAGATTGAATGGGTTGATCTGAGTCGCTGAGTCTAAAAACCATGGTAGTGGTATCATGCCTGTGTCTATGGTGAGACCTGATACACTGATTTTAAACCTTAATTTATAGTGGGATTTGTCGATTGATTTGACCTTTCTACTTGTCTTACCATACGTTTGGGCTTCGGGCCCACTCTGTGATGTGTGTGGAATCCAAACCGTACATCTAGTGTGCCACCTCATGTTTACCTTCCATCCATCTCAATGATCATCATGATTCAAAACTCAGGTGGGACACAATGTACAATTACACCTGAAACCTATATATGTTTAGGAGGTTAGGTCCACTTGAGTTTTGTCATGGTCTTGAGTTCTGGTATGTCCCTTCATCTTGGTAAGGCGCTCCAGCTGATGGTGTTGGATGGAATGTAAAAACAACATATCGTGGACCCCACACTCCATCTGGAATTTTCTACTATGCGGGTCGAGCTCCATGATGTCCCTCATGGATCCCTTTGGTGTGGCCCATTAGAGTTGTGGGTCAATCTGGAATTTGGTATCAAGGCCTAATATGGCTGGGCACATCTAATGGACGGTTTTGATGGAACTCACAAATCACGGTGTGGACCCCATATAGCCCAAACTTATGGTAATTACTATACATCGGGGAAGACAGTTGTGATCATTCCACGCGATGAACGTTGATGGGTGGCCAGTTCTTTCAACCATCCATTTCGCTCATTCATCTAGGGCTTCGTTTTCAGTCATCCCCACCTGATGAATGGCCCAGGTTTAGACACGTGGGAAGGATAGGATTCAAGTAGCCTCAGCACAGTCATGCTAAATGGTCAGGGTAAAGATGAAGAATGCATCGATTGGTTTCCTGATTTACAGTCATGGCTGGAAAGACTTTTCACGGCCATGATGAGACAACATCAGGTGAGGTCCCATTTCATTATCAATCCAACGGATGTGATTAACTGTAAAATGAAACCTTCTGAGTAGCTTGAATACTGAGTGTTGTCTGAAATATAGCAGATGGGTGGATAGGCATATCTAGTCTGGTAGAAATGTGGTAGGAGTAGATTGATAAGTGGGCCTGATTTGAATGGCTATGATGATGAGTGGACCGTACCTCAGTGGGCCCATAATCCGTATCGACGTATGGATATTGGCCAGTGATCAGCTCATTCAGTATGATTCCGAAGCTGTAGACGTCGCACTTCTCATCGTATGGTTCGAAGCGGATCACCTCTGGTGCCATGTAGACAAAGGTCCCTGGAAAATGAAACCAAATCTCCACCGTTGGTTTATTCATTGGAACCAACTTCCTATCTATGTCATCTCATTCTTCTTTGTAGGGGTCGCCCTGGGCGGGGCCAGGGGTGGCCATATAAGGCTTGTCAGGGTTGGGACTGGCCCATAAGGAAAAGGTTTGAAAGGGTCCAACCTGAGAATTTTTTTTCTCCTATATCCAGGTGAGGCCCCGATTGTGGGGCCCACTGTGATGTATGTGTTGTATATCCATGTGGCACATACGTTTTTACAGCTCATTTTAGGGGGTGGTTCCAAGAATTAGGCAGATCCAAATCTCAGGTGAACCACACTTACAGGAAATAGTGGTGGGTGAATGCCCACCATTAAAAACTTCGTAAGGCCCACTGTAATGTTTATTTCACGTCCAATATGTTGATAAGGTCACACAGACCTGGATGAAGGGAAAACACGTATAGCAGCTTAATCTATAACTTTTGTGGCCCCCAAGAAGTTTTTTAATGATGGAAATTCAATCCCTATTGTGTGGTCCCCCTGAGATTTGGATATGTCTCATTTTTGGAACCATGTCCTTAAATGAGCTGGAAAAACGGATGGACGGCGTGGATATACAATACATACATTGAGGTGGGCCCCATGGTCAAGCCCTCATCCACTATGCTGTTACCCCGGCCTCAATCTGCCGCCCATCGGCCCATGTATGATAATGGTTGTCATTAAAAAAAACACATGAACGGTGAATAGGCGCCATAGCCGACCAGGTGCGGCCCAGCCTCGCCCAAGATGGTGTGACCCTTACTGCAGAGCCCACCTTGATGTATGTATTCTATATCCATGCCATCCATCGGTTTTACCGGTTCATTTTATGGTGTGCTAAAATGAAACAGATCAAAATCTCAGGCGGACCATACCATATGAAACAGTGGTGATTGACCATTTAAAAAAAAAAAAAAAAAAAAAAACTTCTAGTGGGCCATAAGTTTTGGGTCAAGCTGATATTTGTTTTTTCCCTTTATCCATCATGTTTCTGTGACATTATCAACAGGTTGGATGGAAAATAAACATTATGGTGGGCCCTAGTAAATTTTTAATGGTGGGCCGTTCAATCACCACGATTTCCTGTTTCCTATAGTATGGTCCACCTGAGATTTGTATCTGTTTCATTTTTTTTTGTCTCATGCCATAAAATGATCTAGGATGGACGGCGTGAATACACACATCAAGGTGGGCCCCACAGAAAGGTCCACACCTAATCCGCTTCCCTTGAGATTTGTATCTGCTTCATTTTTCGTCTCACCCCATAAAATGATCCGGAATGGACGGCATGGATACATACATCAAGGTGGGCCCCACAGAAAGGACCGCACCTAATCCTCTTCCATTCACAAGCCTCTTTAAACCGTCTATTCTTTCTTTTATGATGACCCCATATAGGAGAGAACCAATGGGCTCGATTGGGCCATTGATCATTAGCCCGGGCTTAGATTTCAAGCCCATACCCTGGCCTTAAAACCCCACTTCTTTAAATGATTTTCGATTTCTTTGTTAGGCGTCTCTCGTCCGTTCATCAAGTGGGCCACACATGATGACATGGACATGTGACACAAGGAAAAGACAAGGAAGAAAATCTCTACCTGTTTCACCGGTATGGGCCTGCTCTCCTGCACGCAAGAACCGAGCATGACCGAAATCCGCCACCCTTACGTGCATGGCGTCGTCGAGAAATATATTACTGGGCTTCAAATCCCTATGAAGAACTTTGGGCGTTTGTCCATGCAAGTATTGCATGGCCTTAGCTATTTCCAGCCCTTTATCTATCCTATCCTCCAACGGTGGTAACGGTATCGACCGTTCCTTTTTCCTATTTCCTGGCCCATGCAACCATTCCTTCAACGTCCGTCCGCTCAGGAACTCCGTTACGACCCACCCATTTTCAGGTGGGCCCAGACACGCACCGATCAGGTGGAGGACGAAAGGGTGGCGCTGGCGCGATAAGGTCTCGAGCTCTTGTGCAAACCACATGTAGCTGTTCTCTGATGAATGGAAGTGATCGGGGTATATGCACTTCACGGCTACGTCTAGGCCTCGCCACGTGGCTCGGTATATATCGGCCGTTGATCCCTGGCCCACTTTTTCGTGTAACTCTATCTGTGAAGTGGTTGATGTATCAGAGAAAGGGTATTTTGGAATTTTTCAACTTGTGGACCGCATATAACAGAAATGATCATATGATGTGTTGTGAGTGGTTGGATGTGGTTTGGCTAGTGGTCGGTGCTATGTGGACCCCACGATGATGTATGTCTTTTATCCACACCGTCCATATATTTTGAAAGATAATTTTAGGGCTTGATCCCAAAAATGAGGTAGATATAAATCTCAGGTGGACCACACTATGAGAAAACGGTATTGATTAAATGTTCACCATTAAAAGACTCCAAGGGCCCACTGTAATGGTTATTTGACATCTAACCTGTTGATTAGGTCATACAGACTTTGATGAAGGGGAAAATATATATATCAGCTTGATCCAAAACTTTTGTGGCCCCCAAGAAGTTTTTAATGGTGGGATTTCAATCAACACTGTGTGGTCCATTTGAGATTTGAATCAACCTAATTTTTGGGATCATATTATAAAATGATCTGGAAGAATGGGTGGATGGCATGGATGAGACACATATATCATGGTGGGGCCCACAGAGCACCGACCACTAGCCATTGGCTAGTGGCAGGGTCAGTAGCCAATCCGTTTCCGTGAGTGGTTGCATGTGGAAAGGTGGACACAGTTCAGTCATTGTACTGGACCGTTCATTACATCCAACCATCTGCTATCGGTTATCCAACCCATGGATGGGACGGTTGGAATCCTCAAGTGGAATTGGTCATTGAGAGCTATAAGCAATCCAAAATTGAACATACCGTAAAGTTGGTTCGGATTGATTACTAGGCCCACTATTTTGTCAATGATCTTGACCCTTCATTCCTCGACCTGTTGATTGGATGGAGGGGATTGTCCATTTTACCATATCATTTTATAGCATGGGCCCAAAAACGAAGCAGGTCCAAATCTCAGGCAGACCATACCACAATAAACAATGGTGAATGATCATTATAAGATTTTTGTGGGCCACGGAAGTTTTGGATCAAGCTGATATTTGTGGTTTCCATTCATCCATGTCCATGTGACCTTTTCAACGGGTTGGATGGCAAATAAACATTACCCTGGATCGTAGGAAGTTTTTAATGGTGGGCGTTCAATGACCACTATTTCACGTGGTGTGGTCCACCTGAGATTTGTATCTTCTTCATTTTTGGGCTCATGCCCTAAAATGATTTGGCAAAACAGATGAACGGCATAGATATATACAACACATACAATGAGGTGGGCTCCTATACAGGCGTATGGAAGTCATAAATGGGCCAATGACTAAGCCCAAGCCCATCCTGTGATGGGCTTGGGCAAGCCCATAACAGTAGATATGTATACACGCCCCAGAAAAAAAGTGACCTACCTCATGTGGCTCAATGAACCATCCGTTCATCTTAGCTTGATTCGTGATGGATGAAAGGTGCTGATCAACGGTCATGGTGGGCTGCAGCGTGGAGATGAAATCAGTGGAGGGAGGAGATTGGCGGGCGTAATTGACAATCAGATCCATGAAGCCTTTCTCTTGTGCAATCTGCAAGCAGTACTTAAGGTAGTCATGCATCATTTCCAGCTTAGCTTTTAGCATCTCCTTCTGCTCTCTCTCTTGATTGAGTTGCCTTTGAAGATCAGCAACCTTCACGGACGGCCAGAAAAAAAATAAATAAATAAAAATAATCAGGAAAATGAGTGGGCCCCACTTGGAATTATAGGTGGAAATTGATTTTGTGCGCGCACGGTGGGCATTGGGGGGCTGTGCGCACAGATCTCACACCAATGATCCACCGTTCATCAACAGTGGCGGGCGGGAATATCGATGCACATTGTAGAATCTGGAAATTGGAATTAGCTTTTTGAAATGCTTGGTAGACACCGCCCGCTGTTTTTGTAACGGTGTGAGAGAATGTGCGCATCGAGTCTCGGTGCGCTTTTAGTTGTGGACAATATTCCAATGGTAGTTTACCACTATTTTAAAATTGTGGGGACTCATCCTCTTACCTGTGGCCCACCTGTACGGCCACGGCCATCCGTTCCAACCGAATTCTCGGTGAGATTATGGATGGGCCATAGATCAAAAATCACAACCGTTGATCAATTTTAACCATCAAATAGATGGTTAAAAGTAAAACGGTAAGCTGTTCAAATTCAATGGCCAATATCAGAAGGTTCCTGTCATTTGGTTAGTATGATTTTGGGTTATTCTCCATCGTCCATCCAAATTTCTCGGTAGCAATCCTGATGGTTTGGATTGCAATACAGTATGACATACGGATGAGTCACTGCCTCTTCTAAATGGTGGTGAATTATGTCAGGAGTCTTGATACTATTGAGATCAAAGACAAAAAAGAAGGGATGAGAGAAGCATAAAGCTCTGATATGCCGACACGTGTGTAAAAGACCATATACACGCCACACATGTGCCAGCATTAACACGTGCAAGATCCAGGTCATCCAAACCATGTGGACTTTCCTGTACTTATATTAATAAATTACTTTTCTTAGGTATGTTGATTTTGGGTGTACATTGGGTCGAGGTCGGGTCCGAATGGGTCCGATCCATTTTGTACGGCAGGCCCAACTTTTAGACCAGACCTGGTTCATGGGTCCAAAATGCAGACAAGGCCCCACTTACTGTTGGACCCACCCTAACCACACACACACACACGCATACGGTCGTCCATGAGGTCGAGTTGGTGTGGGGCCCACCGTGATGCCGTTCAAACATCTACCCCTTCAGTCAGATGCACCATCCCAGGTGGGCCCACACGGCTGAAAATCACCTCAATACGTGACTTTTGTGGGCCACACCACGTACAGAAGTGGAGAGGGGCCGTGCACCATTGAAACATTCAAAACCAGTTGTGGGGGCGTTTCGGGAGGTTTTTTCATGATCAAAACCGTTCATCATGTGTGTCCCACTTGAATTTAATTTTATACTACTTTTCAGGTGGTATCCACATCTTAGTGGGCCCCACCAAGTGATTTTACATGTTTTCGTGTGTATACTTATGTTTTCAGAAGGTATGGCCCACCTGAGTTCCGTGGACAGTGTATTTCCATTTGGGTCTCACTTGGAGCGGTACATCTGGTGGACGGTGTGGATCTTCGAAAGGAAGCACGGTGGGGCCCACCCCAGCTCGACCTCATGGACGACCGCTTTACGCTCGACCTCATAGTACCTTTTTCCACACACACACACACACACACATATATATATATATATATATATATATATATATATATATATATATATATATATATATATCAACCATAAATGGGCCTGAATCCTTTCTGGGCTGAACAAGAAGCTTTTTCGAGATTTGGCCCTGTGTTTGGTGGTCTTTGAGAATGCTTGTTAGGCCAGTGTGGCCCATCGATGGCTACGGTAGATTGAATCCAGTAAGTTCGTATGTAAATTCACCTGCCGCTCGATTTTCGACGGGCGCAGATGCGTGCTCTCAGGAGTGGAAGATGATATGCCTAAGCATCCCAGTGTATAACACTTACGCTGCAGCGCCGAAGGTTTTTGGAGCGCCGCCGGAGACTTCGTGACCGGAGATCCACATGGATACTCTTTGAAGAGTTTATTCTCTTGCTTTGAAGGGCTGCTGTTGGAAGGGAGGTTCATCCTTCTATGTGGGCCCGAGTATGAGAGTAGGTAAAAAGAGGGAAAAATGGATGAGGGTGGTGGGCCTTAAAAAGCCCACCAACATCTTCTACCTCCTTCTCAGTGAGAGGTCCGTAGCTTGTTGAGTAGTGGGCACAAAAGACAGATCTGGGCGGTTGGTTCGAGGAACTTGAACGGTTTGATAAAATGCTTTTTTGGGAATGTGTAGTTAATTAACCTGGATCATTCAATAAATTACAGAAATGCCACCTTAAATCCATATATGGGCTGGGCCCACCTTCATTTTTCCATTGGTATAAAAGTAACTTCCATTTTGCCTAGAGGTGGGCACGGGATGACTGGATCTGACTAACTCAACTTGTCCAACTCGTTCCGATCCAACTCAACTCGAACCGAATGGTCCGAACCGAATAAGCTTATCCTAATAGGAACTCAAATCAAGTCAAATAACTCGACTTGACTCAACCCAAAACTCGATCCGGTTAGACCCGACTCGACCCAACTCTCTAACCCTACCCCGATCCGATCTCAACCTCTCTCCCTCCCTCCCTCATCCTCCTCCTCTTCCTCTTCCAAGCCTGACAACCACCCACCACCATCACCCTCCTCATCCTCCTCCTCCTCTCTCTCCCCTCCACTCCCTTCCTCCCTCATCTCTCAATCCGACTCAGCAACCTGACTCGGTACTTCTGACTAGATTGGACTCGGTCCAAATTAGTCCAGGCCAGACCAAACTCGGATCGAGTCAGGCATGCTGGGCTCGATATCGAGTCGGATCGAGTTCGGGTCAGCCCTATTTGAAAACCGGATCAAGTCAGCCCTAACTCGGTCCGACTTTGACTCGATGCCCAACTCTAATTTTGTTGGTCTGATACTTAACTCCAGTGGACCATCTGGCCCAGTTCTATCATTACTGATCTTTTATGGACCATCCAATCTTCTTTTGATGGAAATCTCATTTCTATCTTCAATTGACAGTGTAGATCATGCAAAACAGTGATATCCTCTCGAGTGGCCCATCCACAACATGGAAACCCTCATCAATGATCATGTGTGCTAAAGGTAGTATTTTATAGTGGGCCCAGCCCAACCAAACCCAATTAGTTAGATTATGGAATGGGCTCATGGACTGGTAACTCAAATGAATCCGTTACCAGGTGTCCGAGTCGACTCAACTTGACTCGAGATCAGACGTGTTGGGTCCGACTCGGTCTTTTAAATACACGAGTGGATTTGGCCAGGCCCATTTTCCATGAAATGAGGGGCAATCTTGTAAAATTAGTTAAAATTGGAGGTGCCTTTAGGAAGCCGTTGTGAACGGTTGCTTTCTCCACTCTTGTTTTTATTCCGTTGCTTTCTCCACTCTTGTTTTTATTTGTTGGGATCGGATGGGGGCGATGTTTCCAATGTACACGTGTGAGAATATCCGTGTGGGAGCCTCGACAAGAAGGAATTCATTTAAAATAATATGCAGTGACATGGACCAATCTTCAATCTGGATGTAGGCTTTTGTGGGCTGTGATTGATGGATCTGGACCATTCAATTGTTATGAGTTTGAAAAATGATTATTATTATTTATTTATTTTTCGTGTGTATGGGTTGTAGAGGTGTACACGAGTCAAGCCGAGCTGTGCGCACATATCTCTCACCAATAATCCACCGTTCATGAACGTTGTGGGCGGGAATATCGATGCACACTGTAGAAGTGGGAATCTGGAAATTGGAATTAGCTTTTTGAAACGCTCGGTAGACACCGCCCGCTGTTTTTGTAATGGTGTGAGAGTGTGCCCATCGAGTCTCGGTGGGCTTTGAGTTGTGGACAAGATTCCAATGGTAGTTTACCACTATTTTAAAATTGTGGGGACTCATCCTCTTACCTGTGGCCCACGTGTACGGCCATCCGTTCCAACCGAATTCTGGGTGAGATCATGGATGGGCCATAGATCAAAAATCACAAACGTTGATCAATTTCAACCATCAAATAGATGGTTAAAAGTAAAACGGTAAGCTTTCAAATTCAATGGCCAATATCAGAAGGTTCCTGTCATTTGGTTAGTATGATTTTGGGTTATTCTCCATCGTCCATCCAAATTTCGGTAGCAATCCGGATGGTTTGGATTGCAATACAGTATGACATACGGATGAGTCACTGCCTCTCTAAATGGTGGTGAATTATCTCAGGAGTCTTGACACTATTGAGATCAAAGACAAAAAAGAAGGGACGAGAGAAGAATAAAGCTCTGCTAAGCCCACACGTGTGTAAAAGACCATATACACGCCACACATGTGCCAGCATTAACACGTGCAAGATCCAGGTCATCCAAACCATGTAGACTTTCCTGTACTTATATTAATTAATTACTTTTCTTAGGTATGTTGATTTTGGGTCTAGTTTGGGTGGTCAAGGTCGGGTCCGAATGCGTCCAATCCATTTTGTACGGCAGGCCCAACTTTTAGACCCAGACCTGATTCATGGGTCCAAAATGCAGACAAGGCCCCACTCACTGTTGAACCCACCCTAACCATATATATATATATATATATATATATATATATATATATATATATATATATATATATATGGGAAAAGGTACTATGCGCTCGAGCGTAAAGCGGTCGTCCATGAGGTCGAGCTGGTGTGGGCCCCACCGTGATGTCGTTTGAAAATCCACACCGTCCACCAGATGCGCCATTCCCCACACGGCTGAAAATCAAGTCAATACGTGACTTTTGTGGGCCACACCACGTACAGAAGTTGAGAGGGGCCGTGCACCATTGAAACATTCAAAACCATTTTTGGGGACCTTTCGAGACGTTTTTTGATGATCAACACCGTCCATCATGTGTGTCCCACTTGAATATAATTTTAGACCAAGTTTCAGGTGGTATCCACAACTCAGGTGGGGCCCACCAAGTGCATTTACATGTTTTTGCGTGTATACTTATGTTTTCCGATGGCATGGCCCACCTGAGTTACATGGACGGCTGATTTTGGGCCGTGTGGGCCCACCATAGGCTCGCGCATTTGGTGGACGGTATGGATCTTCGAACGACATCACGGTGGGGCCCACATAGCTCGACCTCACGGACGACCGCTTTACGCTTGAGCGCATAGTACCTTTTCCATATATATATATATATATATATATATATATATATATATATATATTTATATATATGGAAAAGGTAGTATGCGCTAGACTTCACGAGTCCGTCCCATGAGGTCGAGCTGTGTGGGCCCCACCGTGATGCGTTTCGAACATCTACCCCATCGGTCAGATGCACCATTCCATTGTGGGCCTAGGTCTCAAAAATCAAGTCAATCCGTGACTTGTGTGGGCCACACCACATACAGAAGTGGAAAGGGGCCGTGCACCATTAAAACATTCATAACCATTTTTTAGGGCCACTGAGATGTGGTATGCAAATCCAGCCCATCCATTATGTGTGTCCCACTTGAATGAGGGTTCAGACTAAGTTTCAGGTGCATGCAAAACTCAGGTGGGCCCCACCAAGTGCTTTTATATGTTTTAACGGTGTCTTCACATAATTTTAGATGGTATAGCCCACCTGAGTTCTGTATACGGCTGATTTTTGGGATATCCCATAATTTAAAGGGAACCCATCAAATGCACGGTGTTGATGGTCGACACGCATCACGGTGGGGCCCACACAGCTCGACCTCATAGGAGCTTATAGTCAGCTCGAGCGCATTGTACCTTTTCCCATATATATATATATATATATATATATATATATATATATATATATATATATATATATATATAGGGAAAATGTACTATATGCTCGACCGTATTATACCTTCCATAAGGTCGAGTGCTGGCGGCACATTATTCGTCGGATAGTAAAAGTTTTAAACAATGGGAAGATTTTCTAAGAAACTGAAGAAACACGAAATCGGATTGTGTACTGAGTAAACTCAGTTGGGCCCACCGCGAATGCATATGGTTTATCCATGCCTTTCATTCATTTTTCTAGATCATTTTATGGGTTCAACCCAAAATTGATGTATATACAAAGCTCGAGTGGGCCGTACCACTGGAAAATGTGGAACTATTGATTTCAACCGTTGAAAATTTTCTAAGGCCCTCAGTGATGTTTATTCGTCATCCAACCTGTTCATAAGATTAGAAGGACATGGATGAAGGGAAAACACAAATATCAGCTTGATCTAAAACATCTGTTGTCCCCAAGAAATTTTCAACGGCAGATGTTCAATTCACACAGTTTCTAGTGGTGTGGTCCATTTGAGGTTCGGATATACTCCATTTTTGGGATAAAGCCCTAGAATTATGTGTTAAAAGAGATGGATGGAGTGGATATAATGCATAAATGACATAGGGGCCTACGGAGTTTACTCAGTACGCTTATCGTACTGAGTTACTCAGTATGCAATCCGCTTTCAAGAAATACGGCGTAGATTAGATACTAAAATAGCTAGAAATGTTATTGAAGTGACATCACCAAGTTCCATGGTCCCCACCATGATGTATGTTTTATATCCACACCTTCCATCCATCTGGGGAGATCATTTTAGGGCAATATGCAAAGAATGAGTTAAATCCAAAACTCTAGTGGACCCAACATAGAAAACAGTGGGGATAGTGAGGCCCACCATTGAAAACTTCTAAAGGCCATGAAAGTTTTAGATCAAGCTGATATTTGTGTTTTCTCTTATTTCACGTCTTTTTTAACTTTTGAATAGGTTGGATTTCAAATAAACATTATGGTGGGCCTTGGGATAGTTTCAATGGTGGGAATCACTCTCCCCACTGTTTTATGTGGTGGGTCCATTACAGATTTTTATCTGCCTCATTCTTTGACTCATGCCCTAAAATGATATTTCAAAATGGATGGACGGTGTGGATACAACACATACATCATAGTGGGGCTCACAGAACTTGGTGATGTAGCTTCAGTAGTCGACTCACTACTCAACTGTGTACATCTACTTCCAGATTAAAAGGGGAAGCGGATTGGCTGGTGTACCTCACCCTGTATTAACGTTAGCAAGTTTTTTTGGTCTAATCATGAGGTATGTGTTATATATATCCAAACCGTCCATCCATTTGGTGAGCTCGTTTTAAGGTTTTAGACGAAAAATAAGACAGATCTAACTATTAATTGGACCACACTGCAAAAAGCAGTGTGAGATTGAACATCTACCATTGAAACCCTTTTTGGGTCACAGAAGTTTTGGATCAGTATGAAACTTTGTTTCCCCTCTTCCTTCAGGTCCTTTTGACCTTATAAACAGATTGGATAGAAAATAAACGTTATGGTAGGCCCTACAAAATTTTCAACGGTGAAAATCATTATCTCCGCTTCTATTTGTGGTGTGGTCCAGATGATCTTTGGATATGATTCACTTTTTTGAATAATGCTCTAAAATGATCTCTAAAAATAGATGAATCGTGTAGATATAATAAATACATCAGTGTGGACCGTGTAACTTTGATCTCCTTTAAACCGTTCGTACAATTCGGAGCTGGAGGAGCGTCAGTGCTCGTCTCGCATGACACGTACCTACAATAGCTATATGGCTGGTGTGAGGTACACTAGCCAATCCCAAATCCGCTTCCATTAGAACGCGGATTGCGTCCTACCACCTCCCGAACGGTAATCCGTCCGGGTAGGGCTCTGTGGGGCCCAACGTGATGTAAGTGTTTTATATCCACGCCGTTCAACGATTTTCTCAGATCATTTTAATATATGAACCAAAAAATGAGGCAAGTCCAAAGCTTAAATGGACCACAAGGTGGGGATTGAACGTCCACCATTAAAAACTTCTTACGAGCTGGAGAAGTTTGGGATCAAGCTGATATTTGTGTTTTCACTTTATCCACGTCTACATGACCTTATGAATAGGTTGGATGGTAAAAATTTAATAACAACTTATTTTTCCTTACATAACCATTACAGTGCGCAATAGGAGTTTGTAATGGTAGAAATTCAATAACAACTGTTTTCCTATGGTGTGGTCCATCTGAGATTCAGATATAACTTATTTTTGGTGTAAATCCCTTATATTATATTTCGAAATGGATGGACGACATGGAAAAAAAATATACATCATGGTGGGGTCCACATAGCACCAGTTTTGTTTCTCCAGTTTTCCTATAAAATCTCCCCGTTGTTTAAAATTTTTACCATCTGACTAATAACGTGCTATTAGCACTCGACCTTATGAAAGATATAATATGGTCGAGCGTATAGTACCTTTTCCCATATATATATATATGTGTGTGTGTGTGTGTGTGTGTGTGTGTGTGTGGGAAAAGGTACAATACGCTCGAGCTGACGATAAGCTCCCGTGAGGTCGAGCTGTGTGGGGCCCACCATGATGCATGTCGACCATCAACACCGTGCATTTGATGGGTTCCCTTTAAATTATGGGATATCCCAAAAATCAGCCGTATATGGAACTCAGGTGGGCCATACCATCTAAAAGTATGTGAAGACACCGTTAAAACATATAAAAGCACTTGGTGGGGCCCACCTGAGTTTTGCATGCGCCTGAAACTTGGTTTGAACCCTCATTCAAGTGGGACACACATAATGGAAGGGCTAGATTTGCAAACCACATCTCGGTGGGCCCTGAAAAATGGTTATGAATGTTTTAATGGTGCACGACCCCTCTCCACTTCTGTATGTGGTGTGGCCCACACAAGTCACGGATTGACTTGATTGTTGATACCTAGGCCCACGATGGAATGGTGCATCTGACTGATGGGGTAGATGTTTGAAATGCATCACGGTGGGGCCCACACAGCTCGACCTCATGGGACGGACTCGTGAGGTCGAGCGCATAGTACCTTTTCCCTATATATATATATATGTATATATATATATATATATTCAGCCATAAATGGGCCTGAATCCTTTCTGGGCCTAAACAAGAAGCTTTTTCGAGATTTGTGCCTGTGTTTGGTGGGCTTCGAGAATGCTTGTTAGTCCAGTGTGGCCCATCGATGGCTACGATAGATTGAATCCTGTACATTCGTATGTAAATTCACCTGCTGTTCGATTTTCGACGGGCGCAGATGCGTGCTCTCAGGAGTGGAAGATGATATGCCCAACCATCCCAGGGTACAACACTTACGTTGCAGCGTTGTAGGTTTTCGAAGCGTCGTCGGAGACTTCGTGATCGGAGATCCACGTCGATACTCTCTGAAGAGTTTATTCTCTTGCTTTGAAGGGCTGCTGTTGGAGGGGAGGTTCATCCTTCTATGCCATGCTCCAACTCGGAAAACGGGCTCACAAAATTCCTGATCGTCGAATCCGGTACTGACAGCCTCCGTAGTACCCCATTCTCGGCTCCCAGCGTCCATACGCCAGATTCCGATCATGGGATCCTACAAGGAGAATTTCACATATCTGCTTATAGCTACCCTTCACTCGATGATTGTTGAGAACTTAAAATGATTAGATCCCTGAATTCAAATAACTTAGAGATTTTTTTGATATAGCTCCCTACCGTTGAGATTGTAAGGCTGCATAGTTTCGGTCATTTCTGTTCTAGGATCCGATGTTCAATGTGATCATCATAGTGCAAACGAGGCGTCTTGAGAGTAAGAGGCTGATATTCGTGGACGTTGTCCCCATCTCTTAGGTGTTTGATGATTAAATCTATAGTGATGAGATTTCCCTCCCTTATGAACTCTGTATTGGTTATGTCGTATTTTAAATTTTGAGGACGAAATTTTTATTAGGTGGGGAGAGCTGTAATACCCGTATCCTAGTCCATACTGTTCCGTCAACTCCCGCGATCATTCCCGTCGAATTCCAGCAACCTGCGACTTATGATCGATGTTTGCGCACAACCATAAGTCGTATCCTGTAGATTCGAGTCAACTTAATCTGAGACTTGCACCATTGCGACCACATCGTCGTCGTGATTTCAACGCTGCGTCTTGCATACCAATCCGATACTCTGGCAGGGAGATGTGGGCTGGCGTTCAGTTCGAAGAAAACGTCGCATGTTTACAATTCCAAGAGAATCTCTACAACATGTCCCATCAATCAATCACCTCATGTCAAGTACACACACCCATGCTTTCTTTCTCCATAAGTTAGGCAACCACCAAGTCAACCCATCTCTCACCTCACCCATCACTCACCTCACATCCATCACCTCACCCATCACTCACATCTATCACTCTCTCTCCTTATATCCCATCTCTCCCTCTCATTTCTCAACACATCTTCCAAGCACCCAAAGAAACCCACATCCAAGCATTCCATGTGAAAGAGAAAAGTGATTTTTGTGTGGTCCGCTTTCCCATCCCAAAATCTATCATCCTAGCTAGCCATTCAAACCTCATCGCCCTCCATCAAAGTAAAGCACAAGGAGGTCGGCGTTCTAACGGACTGAGAAGATCGAACGGCAAGTGCTTCTATTGGCTAGTTTTCTTGTTTTTATGATGGACCAAGTGAGGCTTACCGATCGATAGTATGGATCTCACTTTGTACCCTAAGATGTGGCCGATGGCCCATCTTAATTATCATGATCATTCCATGGTGGGGCCATTCTCCATGGACCCCATCATGATGTTTATTTTCTTAATTTGCGTGGATAGAGGTCATCTAGACCGTCCATTTTAGGTGGAGAAGGAACTTCTACCGTTGATCTTTGATTTGGTGGGCCCGCATGTATTAGGGCCCACTTGATGTATGATTGAATGCAAGGGAAGGCTCATAGTGGCGGAGCCCTCCATCACGCGTGTCCCTCGATCTCTCACTTTCTCTCTCTCTCCCTCTCTTTTTCATTTATTTTCTTTGTGTGATGATGTAGTTGAGTGGCCCACTTGGACGGACCCCACCTTGGTGTATATCTTATCCACACCATACATGCATTTGGTGGCTCACCTGAGCAAGGCCCACCTTGTACATGTGTTCTGCCGGACCTGGACGTGAAAAGCTTATTGGGTGGGTCACTCATGCAGGCCCCTCCTTAATGCATGTTGTTAATCCACGCCATCCATTCCATTCTCCAGATCATTTTACCCATTGAGCTGAAAATAAAGTTGATCCAAGTATCTGGTGGGCCATAGCATAGAAAATAGTGGTTTTCACCGTTAAAAAAGCCACCTGATATTTCTACGTGCCAAAACACATCGTATATAGGGCTCGTTTGGCTTGTCTTGAGCCATAGCGACCAATGGTTGGGTCGGATTTACCTTATGTGGGCCCCACATGCGAAAAACCATAAAAAAATAGTTTTTCAAATATATATATATATATATATAGGGAAAAGGTACTATGCGCTCGAGCGTAAAGCGGTCTCCATGAGGTCGAGCTGGGGTGAGCCCCACCGTGATGCCGTTCGAACATCTACCCCCTCAGTCAGATGCACCATCCCTGGACGGGTCCACACAGCTAAAAATGTCGTCCATCCGAGACTTTTGTGGGCCACACCACGTCTAGAAGTGGAGAGGGGCAGTGCACCATTCAAACATTCAAAACCACTTGTAGCCCCCTTTCGAGACATTTTTTGATGATCAACACCGTCCATCATGTGTGTCCCACTTGGATGTAATTTTATACCACTTTTCAGGTGGTATCCAAATCTCAGGTGGACCCCACCAAGTGATTTTACATATTTTCACGTGTATACTTATGTTTTCAGAAGCTATAGCCCACTGAGTTCCGTGGACGGTCGATTTCAGTAGTGTGGGTCCCACTTGGAGCGGTGCATCTAGTGGACGGTGTGGATCTTCGAAAGGAATCACGGTGGGGCCCACCCCAGCTCGACCTCACGGACGACCACTTTACGCTCGAGTGCATAGTACCTTTTCCCTATATATATATATATATATATATATATATATATAATATATATATATATATGTGTGTGTGTGTATATGTATATATATATATATATATATATATATATATATATATATATATATATATATATATATATACACACACTATATATATATATATATGGGAAAAGGTACTATGCGCTCGAGCGTAAAGTGGTCGTCCGTGAGGTCGAGCTGGGGTGGGCCCCACCGTGATTCCTTTCGAAGATCCACACCGTCCACCAGATGCACCGCTCCAAGTGGGACCCACACGGCTAGAAATTGACCATCCACGGAACTCAGGTGGGCCATACCTTCTGAAAACATAAGTATACACACGAAAACATGTAAAAGCACTTGGTGGGCCCCACCTGAAATGTGGATACCACTTGAAAAGTGGTCTAAAATTATATTCAAGTGGGACACACATGATGGACTGTTTTGATCATGAAAAAACCTCTCGAAAGGCCCCCAAAACTGGTTTTGAATGTTTCAATGGTACACGGCCTGTCTCCACTTCTGTACGTGGTGTGGCCCACAAAAGTCATGGATTGAGGTGATTTTCAGCCGTGTGGGCCCGTCCAAGGATGGTGCATCTGACTGAGGGGGTAGATGTTCGAATCCAAGCATCACGGTGGGGCCCGCCCCAGCTCGACCTCATGGAGACCGCTTTACGCTCGAGTGCATAGTACCTTTTCCCTATATATATATGCAACGTACGCCGCCGCTTATCGTAGGCGCAGTACGCCGCCTTCTTCTTTGCGCGGCGGCGACGACAGGTCCCACGGCCCCCAGCCGTGGGCCCCACCATGATGTGTGTATGTCATCCAACCCGTTCATTATGTGGGCCCCTTCCTGAAGTAGGCCCCACCCAAAAATCAGCCACATCCAAAGCTCAGGTGGCTCACATCAAAGGAAACAGTGGTATTGAACTTCTGCCCTTGGAACCCTTTACTGGGCCATAAAAGTTTTGGATCAAAATGAAATTTATTTTTCTTTTTCACCTAGGTACGGGTAACCTTATGAATGGATTGGATGGAAGATAAACGTTATGGTGGGCCCCACGTGGAGCCCATAATAATATATGTGTTTTATTCCCACCGTCCAAGGCGGACGATGGAGCCCACGGTGATGTATGTGTTTCATTCGCACCGTCCACTAATGTGGATGGTGGAACCCACTTTATATGTGTTCTATCCGCACCGTCCACACTGGACAGTGGGACCCGACTGCAGTGTGTGTGTGTGTATATATATATATACACACACACTATATATATATAGATTATATATTATATTATATATAATATACCTGATGGTGGGCCTTCATGTGGACCCCCCTACCATGATGCATGTGTTGCATCCAATCTGTCCAGCCACTTTGAAAGCTCATTTTATGGCATGGGCTAAAGAAGGAGTCAGATCCATAGTTCAGTGGACCCCACCCTTGATGCACGTGTTGCATCCATGCTGTCCAACCATTTGGCAAGCTTGTCTTAACAGGCTTGAGACTAAAAATAAGTCAAATCTTAAGTTCAAGTGGACCCCACCATTGAAAATAGTGGAGACAGTGGCATTCACCGTTCAAACCTCTTAGGAGCCACATTAGCTTCCAATTAAACTTATATCTTGCTTTCACTTCACCCAGCTCTATGTTAACTTATAAATTTGGTTGGATCTCAAACACATCACGGCGGACCACTCCGTGATATGATCATCCATTGAGGCCCACTTTGATGTGTTTTGAGGCCATCTGTGAGGCCCACCTTGATGTACTTTGTGGCCCATCCGTCAGGCCCACTTTGATATATTTTGTGGCCTAATCGAGAGGCCCACTTTGATATACATGTGACTCATCAAGATGTATCTTTGACCCATGAGCGGGGCCCACCTGTTGTGTGTTTTGAGGTCCAGGTGCAGGGCCCACCTGTTATGTATTTGAGGCCCGTGTATTGAGGCCCACCTTAATGTGTATGAGGGCCCATTATTGAGGCCCACTTTGATATGCATGAGGGCCCGTTATTGAGGCCCACCTTGATGTGTATGAGGGCTCGATATTGAGGCCCACCTTGATGTGTATGAGGGCCTGTTATTGAGGCCCACCTTGATGTGTATGAGGGCCCGTTATTGAGGCCCATTGTCATGTGTATGAGGCCCATTGTTGAGGCCACCTTGACATATATGAAGACCATGTGATTAGGCCCATTTTAATGTATTAGGCCCATGGGTTGAGGCCCATTGTGATGTATTAGGGTCTATGGTTGAGACCCATTGTGATGTATAAATGCCCGTGGGTTGAGACCCACTGTGATGTGTATAGGGCCTATGGGTTGAGGCCCATTGTGATGTATTTAGAGCCCATGGGTTGAAGCCCATTGTAATGTGATTCCGCCGTGGTTTATGTGTTGACCTTTATGGCAGGCCATGCCTTGGGAGCAATGTTGGTTTGACGTCCACATTGTAAGAATAATGTTGATTAAATGTCCGCATTGTACTTCTCCCTAGGGCCCATTGATAGGCCCGTACTTATTGTGCGTAGGCCGTCTAGGCCCATCTTCGTTGTGAAGATAGTTCATAAAATGCTTAGTATAACTCCATGATTCATGCCCATACGCATCATATGTATGCCTGATATGAGAAATGTTTGATCATAGCATACGCCATTGGACAGACTATTTACGAGACTCCTTATGAGACGAAGTGCCCACATTATCGCGTTGTACGCGCAGGATTACTGTATGACTAGATAGTGTGACTCATGTATTTTGCATATGTGTAACTTGATCATTATACGCCCTAGCGACATCAAGGTCGTGGCCTCCACAAGCACATCGTGGGTGGCTAGATGGGACACCAGAAATATTTGGTTCTAGCACTATGGGCACTTGGGATATCCTTAGGTGAAAATCTCAGAACCTCCGAGGCTAGGAGTAACCCCAACGTCTAGACCGAGTGGAACATGAGCGCCCGAGTGCCGAATACTAGTAGGCCGCATCTCCCACTGTGTCGTGGTCGGTTAGGAGGGGGTGTGGCCTTATCCGCCCGAGTGAGGGGGCTATAAGCTAAGCTGAGTATGACCAGCTCGTAAATGAGTCTGGTATCAACGAGCCGAGTAGGTATTGGCAGACTACTGGTCAAGTGGATAGTGAGGTCTATTTCGCTCGCTGGGCTGTGCAGCTAGGGAGGAGGCAGTCATTGTCGAGTGTAATAGACCCCGGTGATTTTTCCAGAGAGCAACCGTACTGATATGTGGACTTATTGAGCAGGAATTGCATATCTATTCATTCATTCATTCACTATCCAATCGGGCTAGTGGTGTGTAACTATTTGTTACGTGTACCATCATATGGCCAGGATTTCGGTTGGACACGCCACTAACCTGAGATCAGGAGTTTACTGCATTGTGTCTGACTATCCAAATTTAGGTATGGGATTGGTTTGGATAGAAGTCCCTTGTGATGGACCTCATAGCCTGTGATACTACATACTATTATCCCGACTTCACATCCTAACATGGTCATTTCATTTGCACCACATATTACATTGCATCCGCAGTACTTAGCATTTTGAGTTACTATGTTTTTGCACGTATATGGCCTAGACGGACTTAGCGGGATTTACATATTGCATTGTACCCTCGGCATCTGACATTTCTTTATGACTTCTCATTTACATAGTTGATTTGTCTTGCTAATATTTTCGATATTGTATGATTTATGGGCTTATTATTATTTCTGCTTACTCTGATATCGTATGATTCATGATCTTGTTAGTATTTTCATTTATCCCGATGATGTATGATTCATGTGCTTCATTATATACGTGGTACTTACCTTACATACACTTTCACTACCTTTGAAGCTTTCTATAAGCTTATGCACGATAGATGCGTGCAGGTGGCGTTAAGTTGCAGCAACGTTGAGCTTGGAGCGTGCAGTTGTTTTCTGGAGCTTTGATTTCAATATATGTATTATCCTTTCAGCATTGTATTCAATTGATTATATTAGTGGATATGTGATGATGATGATATTTTGTGACTTGGTTATGCTTGTGGTTATGCTCCATTACAAAAAAAAAAATCATACTGGAAATTCTTCTTGTAGGATCTCAGGATCGGAATCTACCGTATAGGCGCTGGGAGCCGAGAATGAGGTACTACGGAGGCTATCGACACCGGATTCGACGATCAAGAATTTTGTGAGCCCGTTTTTCGAGTTGGGGTGTGACATTCTATGTGGGCCCGAGTATGAGAGTAGGCAAAAAGAGGAAAAATATATGAGGGGTGGTGGGCCTTAAAAAGCCCACCAACATCTTCTACCTCGTTCTCAATGAGTGGTCCGTAGCTTGTCAGGTAGTGGGCACAAAAGACAGATCTGGGCGGTTGGTTCAAGGAACTTGAATGGTTTGATAAAATGCTTTTTTGGTAATGTGTAGTTAATTAACCTGGATCGTTCAATAAATTATAGAAATGCCACCTTAAATCCATATATGGGTTGGGCCCACCTTCATTTTTCCATTGGTATAAAAGTAACTTCCATTTTGCCTAGAGGTGGGCACGGGATGACTGGATCCCACTAACTCAACTCATCCAACTCGTTCCAATCCAACTCGACTCGAACCAAATGGTCCGAACTGAATAAGTTTATCCTAATCTGAACTCAAATCAAGTCGAGTAAGTCGACCTGACTCAACCCAAAACTCGATCCGGTTAGACCCGACTCGACCCAATTCTCTAACCCTACCCCGATCCGATCGCAACCTCTCTCCCTCCCTCCCTCCCTCCCATCCACCTCCTCTTTCTCTTCCAAGCCTGACAACCACCCACCACCATCACCCTCCTCATCCTCCTCCTCCTCTCTCTCCTCTCCACTCCCTCCCTCCCTCATCTCTCAATCCGACTCACGGCCGACTCGGTGCCGACTAGATCGGACTCGGTCCGAATCGGTCCAGCGACCAAACTCGGATCGAGTCGCATGCCGGGCTCCCAGTATCGAGTCGATTGAGTTCGGGTCAGCCCTATTTGAAAACCGGATCGAGTTAGCCCTAACTCGGTCTGACTCTGACTCGATGCCCAGCTCTAATTTTGCTGGTCTGATACTTAACTCCAGTGGACCATCTGGCCCAGTTCTATCATTACTGATCTGTTATGGACCATCCAATCTTCTTTTGATGGAAATATCATTTCTATCTTCAATTGACGGTGTAGATCATGCAAAACAATGATATCCTCTCGAGTGGCCCATCCACAGCATGGAAACCCTCATCAACGATCATGTGTGCTAAAGGCAGTATTTTGTAGTGGGCCCAGCCCAACCAAACCTAATTAGTTAGATTATGGAATGGGCTCATGGACTGGTAACTCAGATGAATCGGTTACCAGGTGTCCGAGTCGACTCAACTCGACTCGAGATCAGACGTGTTCGGTCCAACTCGGTCTTTTAAATACACAGCTGGATTTGGCCAGGCCCATTTTCCATGAAATGAGGGGCAATCTTGTAAAATTGATTAAAATTGGAGGTGCCTTTGGGCAGACGTTGTAAAACGTTGCTTTCTCCACTCTTGTTTTAATTTATTGGGATCGAACGGGGGCGATGTTTCCAATGTACACGTGTGAGAATATCCGTGTGGGAACCTCGACAAGAAGAAATTCATTTAAAATAATATGCAGTGATATGGACCATCCGATCTTCAATATGGATGTAGGCTTTTGTGGGCTGTGATTGATCCATCTAGACCATTCAATTGTTATGAGTTTGAAAATTGATTATTATTATTTATTTATTTTTCGTGTGTGTATGGGTTGTAGAGATGTACATGAGTCAAGTCAAGCTTTGCCCAGCTCGTGCTCGACTCGGACTACTCGAGTCTCAGCTCATGCTCGGCTCGGCTCAGCCTTTGAGCTCGGAGCAGCAGCTCGTGCTCAGCTCGGCCAAGTTCCAGCAGAGTTCAAGCCGAAATTTTGAGACGGTGCGGCCGTGCAGGATCGTGCACGTCGAGCGTAATTTGGGGTCCCAAATCACACGATTTTAACAACATTGCCCTAAACATATATTGGGGTTGCAGATTAGGTAATTCATCCCCAAAACATTTTATAATCACTTTGAGGAATCTAAATGAAAAGAGGATGAAAGAGTATTAGATAGAGAGAGAGAGACCTCGATTTGTGAATGGACATGGGATTTATGTGTGTCATTGAGTAACTTCACATCTCGGTCATAAGAATGCAAGAATAGAAATATTCCTGCGTAGAAGATTTTTTCGGAATAGAAAAATTGCAAAAACACTCTGGCTGTTGAAATACTCAACTATTTCTTCGTGATACTTCAGGACACCCTGCACTGACCTTGCAAAGACAAAATCCTGATTCTTTCCCATAGAGCAAGGAGATCGGACGGCCGTGCGTCGGTGCAGCCGTGCGGGTAAGGGAGGATGAGGGACAGAGTAGAGAGAGAGAGAGAGAGAGAGAGAGAGAGAGAGAGAGAGAGAGAGAGAGAGAGAGAGAGAGAGGTTAGCTTCATTGGACTGAGAGAGAGGGAGGAAGAGAGGGTTAGGGTCTACGGTTCGTGCAGGCGCCAAGCGGGATATTTTTTTAAAACGGATAGGGTAGGGTTTTTTTTTTTTGGAGGATATATATACCCTGTACCGAGTCGAGCCGAGTTCGAGCAGTATTCGAGTCGAGTTGAGTCAAGCTGGGGCAAGATCGAACTCATTTTGAGCTCCAAAAATCAGCTTAACTCAGTTCGAACTCAGCTTCGATTCGAGTCGAGTCGAGCTTTTTCGAGTCGACTTGAGCGAGCTACCGAGCTAACTCTGCTCATGTACAACTCTAATGGGTTGTAAATTGTAACCATGTTTTTAAAACTCGGCGTCTGAGTCAACTCGGATTTTGGTAGTACTCGATTCGGATACCATGAGTTACCTCCAATTCAGGTGAGTCAGGCTAATAAAGACCCGACTCAGGTGAGTTTGACTCGACTCGGAAGTGAAAGTGTCGATTTGAGTGTTTTAACCATGGTTGCAAGTGGGCCAAGCTGAATTGGGCCTAAATGGGCCTGGCCCACTTCAAGTAGAATATTTAGCCCGTTCATGGTAACTAAGTTTGGCCCACTCTGGCATATATCCTCATCCGAGGCACATTTCCAATCATTTTCCACGGTTCATCTGGCATGACAGAGACACTGCATATGTGATCATAAAAAATGGACGGTTGTAACAAAATGGCCCATGTTCAAAGGGTTGGAATCATCATGCCAGCATAATGGTACAAACCATAGTCGGGTCAACTCAAAACTTGACAAAGTTTAGGGTTTTGGCTGGTTAGATTTAATATTTATTAATTAAAAAATATTAATATTAATGAAGTGTGGGCTGTATACAAAGAAGAGATAAAATAATATAGGCTAATCTCATAAAACATTAAAAATGATAAAAATGTTTATGATTAAATGCTCAAATATATGAATATTCTTTTGCCTTAAAACTCCAGCATAACTAATTGCAGGGCTAAAATGTCTACCATTATTATAGACGGTAACAAGGAAAGCAACTTAGCGCCTGAGTCGGCCAATTCAGAGGTCCAACTAAATAAGTCTCGTCGAGTTAGGGTTAAGTCATTTAGATTATCGAGTTTCTCGAAAAATCAGCTTGACATCTCATTGAGTTGAGTTGATTGACCTAGCTGAGTTTCAAGTCAAGTTAGTGAGTTTTCAAACTAGGGTATGAATTAATTGAGAGGGTATGAATTAGTGGAGAGTCTAGATTAAATCATGAGCCAGTTCAATTATCCGTTTTTAAGACTATATGATCGTCCCTAAGAACTATACTTTTACTAATCCAAATGATTATGTAGGATGCCATTTGATAATGTAAAAGTAAGGGTATTATATTTTGGGTGGTCTTGAGGACTATTGTTTTATTTTCGGATGTTTTCGACAATGGCTGCCAATCAACAGCCCAAATTTTATATATATATATATATATATATATATATATATATATATATATATATATATATATATATATATATAAGTGAATGCAGCTTGAGTAGTGCATTGGATGAAGGAAAATGAGACTAGGGTTTTGAGAAGGATGAAAAATGATAAGGTAGATAGTGAGGGTTAACTCTGATACCATGTTAAACATAATTTAAATAATTTTGATTTTAATTTTTTTTTTTAAAAATAAAATAGTAATCCACTTAATACATAATACTCTCACTCTAACACAATCTTAGAACCATGGTCTAAACTAATTAAAGATCTAATGTGGAATCAAAATCATGCCTGGTTCAATTAACCGAGGCATGTCAATTGCCTAAACAATCAAATATAGATTGCACACTTTAGCACCATTCATTTTAGAATCCGTTGATGAGATAGTTAAATTGTTACACACTACTTAGCGGATTTTGACTTCTACGAATAATCCATTAAATAAATATGTATTGTGCGGAATCTCCCTGAAAAATAACTTAGGGTTTTGATTATTTTGCCTCCCCAAAATAAAAAGTGTCAGATCATATGCTTTTGAGTCATCCATCCATGGCATGCCCACTTGATAGGGTATCACCTTTCCACGTGAGTAGACATACGACTTGATTTGAAAAGAAATCATCACAATCAAATACTTCTGGTGGGCCATGATCAACATATTCCAAATGGAAAGTCCCATTCTCATTCATCTCTCTTTCATGCATCATCGAAGGTTCGACAATGCAAGTGGGATGTTAAAGTAGCCAATCTGAATCATAAAAAATGCAAAATTGATGCCAAACGCACCACCTAGCCAGCATCCGGTGTGCTAGAAATTCAGAGAAATCAAGAACCCTTAATTAAAGAAATCTAGATGTTTGATTTTGTAGATGTGGAGCCCATGTTCACTTACCTGAGCCACTTTGTGGTGGGACACAATCTCTTGAAAGATTCTAATCCTTAGTGCCTTCAAATAAGCTGCACCTGGATTTCCCATTAGGGCTCTGTGGCGCCCACTTTGATGTGTGTAGGACATCAATCCGTAGAAAAAAAAAAAGGCTAATCCAACACTCAAGTAGACCACACCATAGGGAAGGCGGGGAATAGGACGCCTACCGTTGAAACCTTCTTGAGGCCCAATCAAATTTTGGGTCATATGATTTTTTTTCCCTTCATCATGGTGGGACTCACCTTATAAATGGGTTAGATGGCATGTAGACACCACAGTAGTTATGAGGATGGTTTTTCAGTGGTAGGTATCTCCATCCCCACCGTTGATTGTGGTGTGGCCCATTTGAGCTTTTGATCGTTGTGATTATTATTTCATGTACTATCATGAGTTGACCCAAAGTTTGGATGGAGTGGATGTGCATAAGAACATCATGGTGGCCCCACAAAGCTTTTGTCGCATACACTTATAGTGGAAAATTTGCATCCAAGTCAATATAGAAAGGGAGTAGGGTCCCTTCTCCACACACAATCTAAAATAGACCCAACATAAGGTAGTTAGGATCCTCCAATCTAAATGAATTTTAGGCCATTCCTTAACCTGGTGAGCCCACCTGAACAACGGCTTGGATGACGGAACCATAGCGCTGTGTGCGAGGAATCTTGCACATAAAAGACACTATATATTGTTGTGGTAAAGGGCCCTATAAGTAAGGTTGTAACCTGAGTTGACTCGACCCAAATTCAATTGATTCGACCCAAACTCAAACTTGGGTTGGGCTTGGCTGAAAATCTTCAGATTGACTTAGGTTTGGTTGGGCTTGGGTTGAGGCCTTAGGCAACCCAACTTTGTTTCATGCATGCATGGGCTGAGGCCCAAGGCAACTTAGCTTTATATGCAGTGTGTGTGGAGGAGGAATGCTCACTTGTGCACCGTCTTACATCAGCACCCGTGGGTACCTTTGAACAAGTGTTTTAGGCAAAACTCTAGTGGGCCATAGCAAAGAGAAATGCAAATCAATGAAGAAAATTATTTCCTATTTCTATGGCCCACTGGAGTTTTGGGTCAGGCTTAAATTGAACCCATATAGTTTCAAGGGGTGCCATATAGAGCTGGGCATCGAGTCAAATCAAACTAAGTTAGGACTGACTCGAACTCGATCCGACTCAATACCGAGTCCAGCATGCCTGACTCGATCTAAGTCTGGTCTAGCTAGGACTAATCTGGACCAAGTCCGATCTGGTCAGAAGTACCGAGTCGGATCGAGTTGTCACTAAGTCAGATTGAGAGATGAGGGAGGGAGAGACCGAGAGATTGGAGAGGAGAGAGAGGAGGAGGAGGAGGAGGAGGGTGATGGTGGTGGGTGGTTGCCGAGCTTGGAAGATGAGGAGGATGAGGGATGGAGGGAGAGAGAAGTCGGGCTTGGAAGATGAGAGAGGGAGAGATATTTTGGGATCGGGTAGGGTAAGAGAGTCGGGTTTCAAATCGAGTCGGGTCTAACCGGATTGAGTTTCGGGATGAGTCGGGTCGAGTTACTAGGTAACTCGAACTCGACTCGGTTTGAGTTCGGATTGAACGAAGCCTACTCGGTTCAGACTGACTCACCTATTCGGTTCGAGTCGAGTCGGATCTGAATGAGTCGGACAAATCGAGTTAGCCGGATCGAGTCATCTAGTGCCCACATCACATGAACCGTTTAGATTCTATGCCTAAGACACGTGCGAAAAGGTGAGCACAGGTGCTCATGTAAGAAGGTGCGTAGGTGAGCATTCTTCTCTCTCTCTCTCTCTCTCTCTCTCTCTCTCTCTCTCTCTCTCTCTACACACACACACGGAAATGCTCACCTGCGAACCAGTTCGTACGTACTACGTACGAACTTTTTTGAGAACCCATCATACGTGATGTGGATCCAAAATCTAAACCGTTCATATGAAGCAGCACCTCTTGAAACCCCCCAGGCCCAAGTTTCACTTTGATCTAAAACTTTGATGGGCCATGGAAAATGAACAGTTTCCTCCCTTGATTTGCATTTCTCTTTGCTTTGGCCCGCCAGAATTTTAGATCAGGGTGAAAATTTGTCACATAAGGTTTCATGGGATTCCGCATCACATGGACCGTTCAAATTAGACACCCATGGCACGTGTGCAAAGGTGCGCATGTGCGTAGGTGCACAGGGGAGCATGACTCTATATATATATATATATATATATATATATATATATATATATATATATATATATATATATATCTTGATATAACATGTTAAAATTATGTCCCACCATGGAAAATAGTGTTCGTCATTGGAATTAATCCATCTTGGTAACTCAATGTTATGTAAGGTTCATGATCAAAGCCATTCATGCATGAAAAATGAAATTTATGACTGAAACTGATCTGTGGCCCACATTTTATACATTATTTTGCTAGTTATATTTTAATAATTATATATATATATATATTTAATGATTAACTATTTAATTTTATCCGTTCACTTAATCTAATTGGAACTATTTTAAAGTTGAGTATTCAGTGTCTTAAGGTTGGGGTCTAGGGCTTGCACCCTTACATATAACCCCATAACATTGGCAGATTTCTTATGTACCACCATGTTTTTTTTTTTTTGGATTTTCTTGCAAGAAGAACGTTGATGGTCCACATGCATCCACTCATACATGTAACTCGATCAAAGTAGTCTGAATCATGGGACCCACCAAACTGAATTGACGTGCTATCAGTCTAACTCGGACTACATTCAATGGACGGTTGAAATGAAACGTAGTCAATGAGCTAAATTCAAAAAGCAAATGTTCATTATTCGGAGGGTTATTCATTCCTATCTTGAAACTATACACTATTTACAATTAGCAGCAAGATATGAAAGATTTAATTGGAGTTACATGTCCAATTTCTACCATCAAACTTCACTAAGGTATCACATAAATTCCCTTTTCTTGTCTTCTAGCCATGTAGCACTGTAACTTGGGTTCAGGTCAACCCGAACTTGATTGGCCAAACCCAAGTTTCGGTTCGGTTGGGTTTAGCCAAAGAGTAATTGAAAAGTGAAGCGAGCCAGCAAACTAACGATAGGGCGTTGCTAGTTTTTCAGGCCCCTATCTAGTGCTTACGTAATAGGGGCTAACCGCCGCCTACCCTATTAGTAAGGCTCTTCTGCTATCAATGAAACCGAAAGAAACACAAAAAACCCAGTGCGTTTCGTATAGATCGAGACTTGTAGCTTGATTCTTGACTCATTCCATACTGGGAAGAATTGCAGGAAATGGACAGTTGATCAATTCCACATGCAATGATTACTCCTTGCAATGCCTATCTGGAAATACTATAGCATTTGGCCATCAAATGTCACATTTGGATAGATTTCATATTTTGGCAAAAAAAAAAAAAAAAAAACACTTCATTACATGGATAATGCGATTGGTAGATGCAAGAGTTGTAATTAACGGATCAGATTACACATATGATGCTTCTCACTATATATCCATATTCACCTTGAGTGTCACTTGTAAAGGGCACATATGAATGGACGGTGTGGTTAGAACACATGCATCAATATGAGGCTCATGGAATTGGAATTCAAAATCCAGTAGAAACCTTGCTCTCGGAACTAGAAGGTTAAGGGCCCATTTGCGAGAGTGGATTTAAAACCCCCCGGATTCAGAGCCCTCTAGATTTGAAATCCTCATAGTGTGTTGGGCACCCTGTAATCAAAATCAACTTTAATCGAGAAGTATCTATGCATGGTATATTTATAAGGGCAACCCTTGGATTCAGAATCAACTTTAATCCAAAAGTAGCTATGCATAGTATATTTATAGAGGTTTGAATTTAATTATTAAATCAACTTTAATATCTCTAATTAATGAATCATATGTAACGTTTGACACAATGGTCATAATAAGCCAGCCGAAGTATATATTTTGCCCGAAAATGATGGAAGTCTAAGTCTCGGATGGGGCACAAGCGCAAAATCACATCTAAATGACTAACCAACGATTTTTAACCATTAATTTACATGGACAATGTTTGGACGGCGTTAATCATCATATCAAAGTAATTATAGTAACGCAATTGATAATCTAATTATTTTGGGATATCATTAGTGGGTCATTTGTCCAATAGATTAATAGTCTAGTGACACATATATTACACATGCAACTCTTGGAAATATTTTAGATGTAATCCAAGTTTCACTATAGATGTAACACCCCGGGTTTTCATGGGCCGTGTAGGACTCGGCTCCTAAATTCTCAGGTGCCATGGGTGCCCTAATAGGTTTCAAATTTTAATTACATTTGGATGATCTCATAAACAATGGAAAGTTTAGCAAGACATGCAACGTAAGTAAATCATAAAGCAGTATCGAGTGCCACTAAATAAAAAGTATGTAAACCACAAATCTCAAGTCATCTAAATAGGGAACTAGTCCCACCTATACATGATCCAAAGCGACTAGAGCCATGACCCATACCCCACGGTAGTCCGAACTCAAACTAAAAGGATCCGCCAAAAGTCTGGAAGCAGGGAAGCTCCTCAACCTCAACCATGCTCACCTCGCTCAGCTCGTCGAACTCCGCCTCATCTGCATCTAGTAAAGGATTTGGTTGGTGTTTTAAAACACCGTCCCAGAGTGGGAGTGAGTAGCTAACTCAGTGGTTACTATTAGCCTTAAGTTACAACAAACAACAATTATATGATGAATATAATGAAAGACATACATTCACAGATCTCAAATTAATTTTGTTAATGCATGTACATGTATTATGATATGATGCATGACCTCGCAACAACACTCCCTCGAGCAACTTCGTCTAATGATCGCGCATGACCAACACTCTCTCATTGCGACCTCAACTGCCGAGTCGTCAAATCCTAGCTAATGCGATGCGTGAATAATGTTAGCCGAGTATCTAGTTAATTCCGTTCATCCAGCAGATTAGAAAAACTGGTAGACCCCACGTATCATTGCCCTCAACTGGTTGTGAGGGCAAGACCCCTCAACGTGCAAGGATAAGACCCCGTGATCCTTGATTCCATCGGGTTCCCCATCCCCGATTCAAGCACATGGGTAGTGCTAAGAAGAGCGATCGCTCGCGGTCACTACAAGGAGGCTCTTCACCCCAGCGTAGGCCGACAGCTCAGACACAGTGTCTCATTCCACCATACCCCGCTCTCGCTTCAGTGGATTGGTTTCAGATGGTTATCAATGGGCTTCAGTGGTTGAAGGGTGTTTCAGATTCCATACAGATATGAGCAGACATGGTCAACAAACATGGTTAGTCAGTAAGTGGACTAAACCGTGTGAGTTTAGGCGAGTATGTGATGGACGACATCGGATACAAGCGACCCATGTAGTCCAACTACTGTCGCCCGTTTGCATCTGCCCAAATCCGTTGGTCTAGCCTCAGGATAGTCCTACCAATGAGACTACCTTCTCTCACCTCAATTTCTTAAGCAACCTAGGGATTTGATGGTATTCAATAGCACTTCAACAAATTAGGGTTTATCATCTAGCACAAGTGATGTTAGGTAGTCATACATTAAACATATAAATTCAAGTTTCTCTATAAATGCGACTGCTAACATTATTACGAAATAAATGCGCAAGTGTGTTGTGTGGGTTAGTAAAGAAGCCAAGAATTTCATGTATCTCATAGTACGAAATACACAAGGGTTAATGCATCATATATGTTATAAGGAAACATTGTATAAAAATCAAGTAAGGAATGAACAAACAATCATCAAATTCATACTCAATCATGTTGAGGAACAACAAACATTCCATAATCATTTCATGTTGATTGAGAGGATCTAAAATGTAAGGTTTTGCCTAAATTTTCTCTAAATTATCCAAATATATCACCCAATTAAACATAATCATTATATTCATACTAAAATTGGTGTTGGGTCACCTAAGAATAATAGTCCGCACCTTTAAGAAGGAATCTCCGATTTTGAGCTCATTGGTTTTAGTTTTTAGAGAAAATTGTTGAAAGACCTAAACAAACATACAAGCTTATGAGATTTGGGATAAACAACTATTGAAACCCTAAATTATATTTGAGATTCAACACTTACCTCCAACCATTGTCGGGAAAGCTCCAACGACGACTCCGGCTATGGCAAGGCAGCTAAAGAGGGGATGAGAGGGCAGAGGTGCACCAACACCCACAGCCCAAGGTCTCTCTCTTCTCCTTTCTCCTCCTTTTCTTCTCCCTTTCTTCCTTTTTTTTTTCTCTTACTCTAGGGTATTAAATTCGTATGGGAGAAGGGGGTGCCCAAATAAGGCCTTTTTATAGTGCCAGATTTGGTATAAATGGCCCCAAGGGTTGGGTTTTTACTATACTAGCACTATGAGAGGGTTTTTCTAGCCTCTAGGGCCCACTACAGGGTTTACATATTGATATACACTGTAAGATAGTTAGCCCTAATGATGATCTACGTAAGGACATGTTTGGCCCGCCATTTGGATCCATTGATCGACAGATATGGCTAGAAGTCTGTTTAACGGTCACCGATGGCCGATCGGAGCCGCGACTATATGGATATGAGAAGGGAAATATTTTTACTCCATGTGCAAAATTTGGTCATAAACCGACGGTCTGAAATCCTCAACTTTTCATAAGAGTGGACGAGCCAATTCACTTAAATTTCAACATCTTCCTTTAGGGTATGTGCACTTCTCATGCACTCTTCCTTTGACTCAAGTTGAGCGGTTCTGAATAGTACCCACGTCCGACTCCCTTGATGGATGTCAAGCCCAGTAAGACGGACATTATTCTATAGTTTTGGAACTAGTGGCCCAACAACGAGCGGTCTAGAGCTTGTTCGAAAAATTGAGACATTTCTGGAATGAATTAGGTATTGAGATTTCTCGTTGGTAATGATTAGGGTTTGGATTAATTATGTTCATAATGTGGCCTATTTATAAGTCGTGAAAGTGGAGATTTGGTCATGTTTATTCTAAACCGTCGGTTTTAGGCTAAAAGAGTAACGAGGTTGATTTGGTCTATTAGTCAAGATCTGAGCCTTATCTGACTCGACTTCGGTTAGATCTTTAATTTAGTTATGATTGTCTTAATTAGTTAGTAATGAGTCGGTTAGATTTGGGCCCTACGTGAGTAAATTATGGGGCTAAATGTAACATCCCGGATTTTCACCGTTTTGGATTTCCAAAAATCCTTGAATTTTTTTTATTAATTAACTTATAATATCACTTAATGACTATTAGCACTCAATGTTAGTTTATTCTGGGGTGGACTAGTCAGTTATGATGGGACAAAGTGTGGGCCGCCAGGCCAGATGACCTGTTTACACTTAACAACAGCCCGTGTGGGCCACCCAACGACCGAAGAGGGTCAGAAAAATCTAAAAAAATTTAGGAAATCATCGATCTCACTGGGCTTGTGGTCCATCGCGGATTACTGGACCGGTGGACACCCGTGGGATCGACACTTGCTTAAATGGGCCCCACCAATGCCAAAGATTAAATCGCACTCACAAATAAAACTGAGACTCTGGGAGTTCCAGCCGTCGGATTTCTTCTAAAGTTGCGATGACGATTCAATGTATTTTTTCACACCCGTCCACCAAATCAGGGACCCGATCGTGGATCGGTGACCGTTGATCGTAAATCAGACCCGTGCGATCAAACCCCATATCCGATCGCTCTCAAATTTTGCATGGCCCTTCATCGGGCCATGGATTACCTACCCTATAAATTTCATGGCCAGAGGGCCCCCAGAAATGCCTCATCAATCAGAATGGGCCTCCCAGGGCTACTTAAAGGTCGGAAAGGCTTACTCAGATCATATATCTGTTCATCCGTTTATCCTCAAATCTTACAGGGACCCTAATCGGGTCATAAGACACCTACACACCAAGTTTGGTGGCCAGAGGGGTGTTAGGGCCTCCACAACACTAATAGGGAGTCCTAGTGGTCTATTTTAGGAAATTGTGGAAGCTTAGGGCCATTTGCACCAAATCTGGCATTATAAAAAGGGTTTCTTTTGGGCACCCCTCTCCCCATACGAATTTGCCCTAGGAAGGAAAGAGAAAAGAGAGAAAAGGGAGAGCAAGAGAGAATGGAGAGAAGAAAGAGAGAGTGAAGAAAGAGCTTGGGTGGACCCTAGATCAAGGTGTGGCTCAACCCTTGCAACTCCATACCTCTCCTCAAGGAAAAACCCTCCACCACTGCCACAACAATCGTCCGTTGGTCGTCTAGGTAAGATCCCTCACTTCTTCTTCTTGGAATCTATGTATTGAGAAGAGATTGGCTTGGATTTCTCACATGCAAGAGTTTGTTTTTAGGGATTCCGGCCGATCGAGCCAAAGCCCTCTTTCCTATGACGTTTTCCCAATCTCCAATGATCCATAGGTATGGACTATTAATCTTAGGTGGCCTAGCACCAATTATATCATGAGTTTAATGATTTTGTTTGCTTGGGTGAAACATATGTAGAATCTAGAGAGACCTTAGGATTTGGGTGCTTGTTGAGATGTATGGAATTGTATGTTGCTTACCCTTTCTTATGATGTTGTTGGTGCCTCACTTGTTTGTGATATTGTGGATGACTATATGCTCATGCGTTATGTGATTTTCTCATATGTTGTTGCCTATGATGTGTTTGATGTTTGTCCATGTGCATTGATTCCTTGAAATGTTGGAAGCGCTCAACTTCCTCACAAACCCACACACTCACATGCACCTTGCTCCTGATAACGTAGTATGCTTGCTAGGAATATTTGACTCGTAGGCTGTGATGTATGTGAACACACCATTTTTATACTAGTTGAAAATCTTGATGGTTGGCATGCTATGAATCAACTTTGAACCCTCGGGTTGGTCGGAAACATGAGGAGAGACGACAGTTCCATCGGTAGGACTATGCTCGGGCTAAACCCGTGAGTTTGGACGGGTGTGTACGGGTGGCAGTAGTTCGACTACATGGGTCCCTTGTACCCGATGCCGCTCGTCGCATACTCGCCCGACTCGTGCGGTCTAGCATACTATCTGACCAACCTTATTTGTTAACCATGTTTGCTCACCTATTTATGGAACCTGGAACACTTTACAACCATTGTAGCCCATTGATAATTAGATTCCAACTGGTCCACAGTCTCGTTAGTCGGGCATGGTGGAATGGGACACTGTGTCTGAGCTGTCGGCCTACGCTAGGGTACCGCGCCTCCCCGTAGTGACCGCGAGCGATCCCTTTCTCTCGGTACTCCTCATGTGCTTGAAGTCGGGGATGAGGAACTCGACGGGATCACGGACCGCGGGGTCTCGGCCTCACGCGTTGATGGGGCCTTGGCCTCGTAACCAGTTTAGGGCATTGATACGTGGGGTGTACCAGATTCTCAAACCTGCTGGATGAATGGACTTAACTAAGAACCTGGTTAACATTATCATTGCATTGCACTAGCTAGGTTGGCGACTCGGCAGTCGAGGTCGCTCTGAGGGAGTGTTGACATACGCGATCGTTAGACGGAGTTGCTGGAGGGAGTGTTGTGGCGAGGGCATGCATCATTTCATCCATCATGCATGCGCATTAATAAGATTAGTTTAGTGACTGTGATTGATTGCTTTTCATTAAATTAGTAATATAACTGATGTTTGTGATAACTTGAGACTAATAGTTCACACTGAGTTGATTACTCACTCCCACTCTGGGATAGTGTTTTAAAACACCAACCAGACTCTCTCATAAATGCAGGGGATGCGGAGCAGGTGGAGCATGACGATGGTACTCTCGACGAGGAGGAGGAGCTGTCATACCGTCAGCTGATGGGCGGCCCTCCATCAGCTTGATCGGCCGGATTTGGATTTGCTGATCCACGGGATTAGCTTTATTCCTTAGGACATAGTATTCTTTTGTTGTTTGGTTGGGTAACGCCTTGGGCGACCCTTATTTATTTTGGACCTGTACATATATGGGATATCCTTCAGTTCAGTAGACTAGTTGTGAATATGCCTCATGTTTCAATTAATTATATGTTGCGCATTTAAACTTGATAAATCATAAAACCATTAAATTAATGATAAGTGACACTCGGGGACTCGGGAGTCGAGCGTATGCACGACCCCCGATTTTTCGGGGCGTTACACTAAACTTAATGTTCAAATGATCGGGCGGATTCTTTAGCTTCTTACGGTTGATTAATCGAACTTGTGCAGTTCTTTACTGGTATCACCCGTGTATAAACTAACATTGAGTGCTAATGGTCAATAAGTGATAATATAATTTAATTACATTTAAAAAAAATTAAAGATTTTCGAAAATCCAAAACAGTGAAAATCCAGAATGTTACAATAGATTTCAAACCCCCTATTTGAGGAGATTTGAAACCCCGGCTATTGGGTGCCAAACGGCTTGGGAATTTGAAACCCCAAATCCATGGTGCCAAACGACCCCTAAATACCTGGACCACTTCAATCCTTTCCAAATAATTGCTTAATGTTATTATGATATTAATGCAATGCATTATCATGAAAATTTAAAATTTTAAAAATTAATAAAAAAAAAAAAACCCCTTCCAAACTCGCCCTTATTTGAATATCTGATTGTCATATTAGAATTAGACTCTTGAAAAAGAAATATATCCAATGATCTTATATCAACAAATAAGTGTCCCATGATCAGAAGCTAGCATTACTCAAATAATCTAATTTTTGGAATGTGAATTAGACACATTGGATTCCACCATTTTTTTCATTTTATGCTTGAGTTAATGCAATGAAAGTATAGACATTCTAAGTACCTGCGTATCAAGCTTCATTATCTGACGGAGTATCAACTAACCCCCTGCCATTTCGTGTGTCCTTTTCCCTGCTTCAAATGGGCAAACATTAAGTGGGCCACACCACCATCCACTCATGCACTTAAATTGAGTGGTCCATACCATCATCCACTGAAACTGAGTGGGTCACACCTCTTCCCACGTTTATTGTAGGTGGGATTTTTTCTGCACGGATCAGTGGGACAGGTGGCGAACGGTAGTGGCAGTATTCATGTTACATTTCACGTGTGTTTTAGTTCTTTTTTACTTCATGTTTACAATTCCAACATCTCTAGAACATCCAAGCCGTGCAAAGGTGGAATGCTTCATAGATATGGCGTGACACAAAAAACTAGGATGGTCCACTAATCAGACGTTGTATAGCATCAAAATAACGGGACGATGATGATCTGACTCGATGTACAGATGTGGCCCACCTAAAGAGTGGATTGGTCTGTTTTTTTTCCCACCTAACTTTAAACGAGTGGGCCACCTTTTGAACGGCTCGGATGTTCTACCCAAGTGGCACGTTGTCAGGGAACAGAAACTTTGTTATTTTGGAGGAGCCTTATAATCAATATGCATACACTTGTGATGAATGGTGCAAATGATGGAATGGCCCATCGTTTGCATGGATGTTGTATGGCACAAATACAGGTTGCAATTGGCTGGGCTGGACCGCTGGTTTTGGGTTCCACCTTGATATGGATTAGGCTCAGGCCTGGCTCTAGAAGAGGCTGCTGGGTCGAACATGGACCTGTATTTAGAGCCAGAGTAACGAGTCTAGGCATAAATCTTGCAAATTTTCCTACGTGGGCCAAACCCCAGCTCGAGAACGGTCCATTTTGGGCTTGGCCGTGAAATTTAAGGCCCTGTTTGAAATAAATCGGATTGCGTACTGAGTACCTCACCGTTGATGTATGTGGTTTATCCAAGCCGTCCATCCATTTTTTCAGATCATTTTAGAGAGTGAGCCTTTAAATTGATGCATATCCAAAGATAATTGGACCACACTGCAGGAAACAATGGGAATAATGATTTCCACCGTTAAAACCTTCCTAGTGCCCACAGTGATGTTTTATTTTTCATCCAGATCATAAGATCTCACAGAAATGGATGAAGGGAAAATACAAATATTATCTTGATCCATAACTTCTATTGCCTCCAAGAATTTTTCAACGGTAGAAGTTCAATTCATACTGCATCTTGAGGTGTGGTCCAATTAAGATTTGGATGTACTTCATTTTTTGGATCAACGCCTAAAATTATTTGGTAAAATGGATGGACGGAGTGGATAAAATTTATAAATCATAGTGGGCCCCTTAGAGTTTACAGTACGCAATTTGCTTCCTATTTGAAAATGGGGCGTGCGTCACGTGACCGCGAGTCAGTGCTGAAAATATGCCCCGAGTCCCAATGACTTGGTCAGAGTCGCTGAGTCATCAATCTATCTGGATCGCTGAAGGGCATGGTGGGCCCGATCTCAAAGAAGCTGATGGACGGTGTGGATTTCACACGGACATCGTGCTGGGCCCCACAGAGCTTTGGCTTATATCCTTCGATTGAAAAGCCTGCCAATGCACATGAGATGTGGTGAATGGGCCACACGACGGATTTGTTAGCATGGCACACGTGTATGATCCGGGCATCCATTAGTTAGTAAACTCCATAAATTCGCCATGGCACAGAAAATAAATCCAGGTGACTCATCAGGTGGGCCACAGTCGTGTAAGAAAATCCACGGTCAGAAATAGAAGGCCTAAGGTCTACATTCAACACACTTGTAATCCATTACTTGATTGGCCCAATCAGATCTTTCTATCTGGCATGCTCAAATTATTCCCAACCTAATGGATGGTCTGGATCTCCTAAACACATGACACGTTCCCATGTGTGCAGCGAGGCTCATTCTCAATCTCACACGCGTGAGTAGCACTTGCATTTATCCTTTCAAGAATCCTCCTGCGGTGGGGTCCACATCCCCACCCAACTCTCTGCACTTCTTTGAGAAGGTTGGTTGTTTTATACTCGGGTAGAGTGGAAGGTAGATAAGCGAGCAGTTGGAGATCTCACACGTGGCATATACAAACTTAAATCAAACCGTTCAAATTGCGGTTCCCAATGTAGATAGGCCATCATCTAATACTCACGGTGGTTGAACAATCTGATACTGTAATCTACGAATACCTGTTTAAGAAGGTGGGACCACTGGCTATTTCTCATTTCAAGCTGTCCACCAATCCTAATGGAAGAAGAGTATTATACTTTTAAAATATTTTAAAGCGTTTTTTAATTGGGAGCTTATTAGGTGCGGCCCTTACCGTGGGGCCCACCTTGATGTATGTATTCCATATCACGCCGTCCATCTTCTTTTCCAGCTCAATTCCGGGCATGAGTCCACAAATGAATCAGATTTAAATTTCAAGTAGGCTATACCAAAGAAAAAAGTAGTGATTAACCGTTAAAACCTTATGTTGGATAGAAAAGTTTTATATCAAGATAATGTTTTTTGTTCCGTCCTTTGTCTAAGTTTGTGTGACTTTATTAATGAGTTAGATGGCAAATAAACATTAGTATAAACCTTAGGAATTTTTTATGATAGAGCTTTCAATCACATCACTACTTCCCATTGGACAGTCATTTACTTCAATTTTCGGCTCATATCTTAAAATGATTTAGGAGACAAATGGATGGTGTGGATTTAGAATAAATACATTAAGGTGGGCCCATAGTAATAGGCATACCAAACCTACTCCACTCTCGTGATAATTATCATTACACCACAAGGGGTGGGAGCATGTATTTGATAAGCATAGGCAATTATCAAAGAATTCATATAAAAAGTAATTATATATATTTTACAGTATTTTATTGAAATTTATATGATTTTAATTGTAAGTATTTGAAATGTATTGGTTGAGAGAAAGTCGGAAAAATGACCATCACCTATGAGTTGATGACATTTCATAACAATTAAGGGCTTGTTTAGGAGTGCGGATTCGGAACCATTTGATTTGAAATCCTCCAGTTGTATTAGACACTGGATTCAGCATCCTCTGTAATCCAAAAGCAACTATGCATAAGTATATTTACATGGGTTTGAATTTAATTACTAAATCAAATTTAATATTTCTAATTGCTATGCATATGTAATGTTTGAAATAATAGTTGTAATAAGCCCGTTGAAATATAATCTTTGCTTGAAAATAATGAAATTTTAAATCTTAGATGCGCGAAAAGCACAATATCACATTCTAGTGGCTAAATAATGGGTTTTAACCATTGATTTACACGGACAATGTTTGAACGGCAAAAATCATCATATTAAAGTAATTACATTGATGCAATTGATAATTTAATTGTTTCGGGATATCATTAATGGGCCATGTGCCCATTAAATTAATAGTCTAACACGTGTTACAGGTGCAAAAATTAGAAGTAATGTGGGCCCACTTCTGCTACAGCGGCCATGTGTAATCCCTGGTGGATTCGGCATATCCATCGGTTCACGTGATGAAATGTGGGCCCACTTCTGCTACCGTTGATTAAGGCTCATAGTTCTCCAACACGTGCAAAAGAACAAAAATTAGAAGATGTTGCATGGGATGGGGAATGATCAAATATATTGTGGGGCCTACTCATAATACCTACGTAGCATCCAGACCGTGAATATTGCGAGCCTCCTTATCCTAACCGTACATTCTAAAGAATAATTCCGATCCAAAATTGAGGTGGGACAAACCACAAGGAACAACATACAATCTTCCTGAAACCTGTATATTTATCTTTTTGTGGGCCACCTGTACTTTAGAATAGATTGAGGTTTGGTGTGGCCCTTCGTGCTGATGGGACGCACCTGATGAATGGGTCAGATGACAGATGAAAAACATTGTGGATCCCACATTTCATTGGAAAATTTCTTCAGTGAGTCCTATGCAGGACACCAATGGTGTGCCCTTATAACCCAAAAAAAAGAATAGATTTTAATCCAAGTGAGTCACACCACAGGAAAAAGGAGAGATGAAAATCTAGACCATTGAAATCTTTCTCGGCCCACTGTAATCTTTATACTCCATCTAACTTTGTCGTAGCGTGATTCCCACGGGTAGAGCTGGGCATGGGATGACTCGACTTGTCCAACTCATTCATAGCCAACTCGTTCCGAACTGAATGGGTGAGTCAGCCGAATTGAGTAGGCTGCGCCCAATCCAAACTCATACCGAATAGTCTCAGTTACTTAGTAACTTGAACCAACTCGACTTGAAATTCGATCCGATTAGAATCAACTCGATCCAAAACTCAACTTAACTCGAATTCAAGTATATATATAATAATTTTAAAAAAAAAAGTATATATATAATAAAAAAAATCATAATTTCTAAGAATATCTAACCCTATCCACTGCACCTGACCCCGAACCCCGTTCGAAACTCTCTCTCTCTCTCCTTTGTCCTCCTCTTCCAAGCCCAACAGCCACCCACCACCATCACCACCCACCTTTTCTTTCTCTCTCTCTCACTCAGGTCTCCACTCCCTCCCTCCCTCCCTCCCTCCCTTCCTAATCTCTCAATCCAATTCGGTGCCAACTCGATCCGACGCAACTCAATGCCCAGCTCTACCCACCAGCTTGTAAGGAACAACTTGTGTAGGCCTCAGTAAGATTTCAACGAAGGGAATCCAAGATCCACTGTTTCTTAAGGTGTGGCCCACTTGAGTTTTGGATATGCTTCATTTATTGGGCTCGAATCCTAACATTATACGGTGACGCTGATGGATGGAGTACATTTCACATGGACATCATGGTGGGCCCCACACAGCTTGGATGTATGCGATTACCATACATCGGCACTTATTTCATGTGATCCATGCTCTTTTTTTCATATATTTGTCTGTTATTAATGTTTCTGGAGTTCAGGCCCCGACATGACAACGAAATTAGAGGAAAAATGCAATTTCTGCAGGTGCACGCTACAGTGCACCACGTGCATGTTAGCTTTAAGTGCACTCCAGTGGCTTTAGACACGCGGACTATGGGATCATTGATCTGAACCGTTCATCAGGTTTATTTTACTTTTCATAGTCCCTTTCCATCCAATCATTGCCCAGTAAAATATACGGTCTGATTACAGTAAAAGAAAGTCGAATATACGGTGAATCAAGAAGAAGGGGAATGCAGTAGAGCCAATGAGCCATCTCTCACAGTACATGCTATCAATCAGGTCCATTCATCTACTGGGACCTATTATGGATGGCTTCTGTTTCAAAATAACCCCTGTTGGACTATTTTATCCATCCGATCAGTTCATCTGTGCCGTTCCAAATGATGGCAGAAATGAAAATAATTAATGGTCAAATATTCATTGTGGTGAATTGAAAAAAGAAAAAAGAAAAAGTAAAAAGACGGCAGAGATCTTCCATGGAAGTAGGACAGTTTTGAAACGTTAGAATCTTCTGATCATGGTGGATTGTGATAGTACTTTGACCTGATGAACGGTTCTGATTTATGATTGGAAAGTCCATATATCTAAAAGCAACCGGCGCAGTTAACACTAGTAAAATTTAGGGCTGTACACGAGTCAAGCTAGCTCGAAAGACTCAGCTCAGATTAACTCGGCTTGAAAGGCCAACTCAAGGCGAGTCAAGCTTGTTTACTAAAGCACGAGTTGAGTTCAAGCCAAGTTCGACCATAGTGTATTTCAACTCGACTTAACTCGAAACTCAACTCAACTCGAACTCGACTTGGCTCAAGTAATATATTTTAATAATATATATTATATATATTATATTAATATTAAATATTATATATATATATAAGTTTTTTTTTTGAAAAAAAGTTAAAATTTAAAAGTTTTACTAAAAAATCCTACTCGACCCTACCCGTCCCCATTCCCTTTGTTTCTTTCCCTGACCCTACCGAGCTCGACTCGACTTAAACCACTAGCTTGATTCGAACTCGACTCAAAAGTTTTGACAAATAAGTCAAGCTTCAATGTTGAGCTCGAGCTCGAGCTAGCTTGAACTCGAGTACAACATGGATGAGTCAAGTCGGGCTTGGCCCACCTCGACTCGACTCGGCTCGATGTACAACCCTAGTAAAAATGCAATGCATACTAAGGACACGTGCAAATGTTGATCCATGTAAATGAGATCCTGTCTGTTAATCAGGTGAAGTGCCACCGTGGCCCAAATTTTGGGGAGGTCTAATAGTCCCAATTGCATTTCTTTCGTAAATGCACGAACAGGATCTTACGCACTAGCATGCCATTTGCATGTGGGGCCCAATTAGATTGTTGGGAGGCTTAGCATTGTCATTTCAATGGGGAAGCATGCATTTGAAATTAATTGAAATTCAAATCACAATTACTATATATTTAATGTGAGTTGGAATACTCAACTTTCTTTGGTAAGTTATAATTAAAACATGTTTAATACTTACAATAAAAATGCATTGAAATTCTTTAATATAGGATTTTAATATTTGATAGAATGATTATAATAAACTATTTAAAATATATTTTTGGATAAAAATTAAGAAATTTTAAACCTTAGGTGAGCCACAGATATAAGGAAACATATGGACGACCAAGTAATGGATCATCAATGATGTCAAAATTAGGTGCGGACCTTACTGTGGGGCCAGTTTGATTCTAATATTTGATAGAACGATTGTAATAAGTTATTTAAAAAATATATTTTTGAATAAAAATTAAGAAATTTTAAACCGTGCATGAGCCACAGAAATAAGGAAAATAAGGACGACGAAGTAATGGCTCACCAATGGTGTCAAAATTAGGTGCGAACCTTACTGCGAGACCCACCTTAATTCTAATATTTGATAGAATGATTGTAATAAGCTATTTAAAATATATTTTTTTGAATAAAATTAAGAAATTTTAAACTTTGGGTGAGCCATAGATATAAGGAAATGTAAGGACGACCAATTAATGGCTCACTAATGGTGTCAAAATTAGGTGCGGACCTTACCGCGGGGCCACCCTGATTCTAATATTTGATAAAACGATTGTAATAAGCTATTTAAAATATATATTTTTGGATAAAAATTAAAAAAATTTAAACCTTGTGGGAGCCACAGATAGAAGGAAACGTAACCAAGTAATGGCTCACCAATGATGTTAAAATTAACTGTGAGCCTTATTGTGGGGCTCGCCTTGATTCTAATATTTGATAGAATGATTGTAATAAACTATTTAATATATATATATATATATAGATAAAAATTAAGAAATCTTAAACCTTACGTGAGCCACAGATATAAGGAAACATAAGGACAACCAAGTAATGGCTCATTAATGGTGTCAAAATTAGGTGCGGACCTTACTGTGCGGCCCACCTTGATTCTAATATTTGATAGAATGTTTGTAATAAGCTATTTAAAATATATATTTTTGGATAAAAATTAAGAAATTTTAAACCTTGGATGAGCCACAGATATAAGGAAGCATAAGAATGACCAAGTAATGGCTCACCAATGGTGTCAAAATTAAGTGCAGACCTTACTGCGGGGCCCACCTTAATTCTAATATTTGATAGAATGATTGTAATAAGCTATTTAAAATATATTTTTTTGGATAAAAATTAATAAATTTTAAACCTTGGGTGAGCAACAGATATAAGGAAACATACAGACGACAAAGTAATGGCTCACCAATGGTGTCAAAATTAGACGCGGACCTTATTGTGGGGCCACCTTGATTCTAATATTTGATAGAACGATTGTAATAAGCTATTTAAAATATATATATTTTTGGATAAAAATTAAGAAATTTTAAACATTGGGTGAGCCACAGATATAAGGAAACATAAGGATGACAAAGTAATGGCTCACTAATGATGTCAAAATTAGGTGCAGACCTTACCGTGGGGCCCATCGTGATTTACTATTTGATAGAATGATTGTAATAAGCTACTTAAAAAAATATATTTTTGGATAAAAAATACGAAATTTTAAACCTTGGGTGAGCCAAATATATAAGGAAACATAAGGACGACCAAGTAATTGCTTACCAATGGTGTCAAAATTAGGTGTGGACATTAATGCAGGGCCCACCTTGATGCATATATATTTTATATTCACTACGTCTGTTCATTTACTGGATCATTTATGAGCCTAAAAGTGTACTAAATTTAATTTTCAAGCGGAAGATAACATAAGAAATTACTCTACCCTTAAAAATTTCCTAAGGCTCACTTTAATGTTTTAATAATGTTTATTTGCCATTCAACTCATTTATAAGATCACATAAATATGGATTCAGGAAAAAATAATAATAATATAAATTTAGATCTAAAATTTATGTGGTCTGTTAACTATCGATCATCATTGTTTTCTATGACATGATCTACCTGGGGATTGGATTTGCTTATATTTTGTTTAATGCACTAAAATAATATGACAAAAAGGATAAATTGCGTTAATATAAATATATGTATCAAGGTGGGCCCAGAGTAAGAGCTACATAGCCTTGGGGAGGCTAAGGCCGCACGTAATCCGCCTCCTTGATCTCATTAGGAGCGGTGACCCATGGAGATATCTTTGTGGCCGGGGCTATGTGAGGTCCACAGAAATGTTTGTGATAAATCTACTTTATTCATCTATTTTGAAAGACCATAATAGGACAAGATCATAAAAATTAGGCAGATCAAAAACTCAGGTGGGTCACACTAATAAAATAGTGGAAACAACAATATCCACCATTAAAACCTTCATGGAGGTAACCATGATGTTTATATGCCATCCAAAATGTTCATAAAATTATTATCACTTATATAATCTGTAGTAACAAATATAATCCTAATACAAATCTTCTGCCATTGCCATCCCCACTTTTTCGTGTCTTATGGTCCACATGATTTTGGATCTGCCTGATTTTTAAAATCTTGATGTAGTGTGGTCTTTCAAAATAGATGAATGGACATCTTTAGGGGGGGGTTTACCTTCAACATGGCGCCCAATGTATCCGACAGGTGCACCTACACACCAATTAGGGAGTGTTTGGCACATGGAATTGCATGGTATTAAGTGGGATGGAATTGCTTTTTTGTAATAAATTGGGGGGTGTCTACTCTGATTTCATTTACCTTCAACATGGCACCCAATGTATCCGACAAGTGCACTTACACACCAATTAGGGAGTGTTTGGCACATGGAATTGCATGGTATTAAGTGGGATGGAATTGCTTTTTTGTAATAAATTTAATTGTCGGTGGATTGTCTCTTAACGACATGAGAGTGAGCCATTTACTTTGGTGTTTGGATCATGTAGGATGCAGGGGTTAAATACATATTTTGATAAAACAACTATAAATCTTGAAATTCCTGTTTGAAAACTACATTGAGAAGTATGGTGGGCCCACCTTAATGTTTATAAGTAATCCACCCTGTCCATCCATTTTGTGAGATCATTTTATGACATTCTACCAAAAGTCAAGCAGATCCAAAACTCAAGTGTGCAAATGGGAGGAAAGAGTGGGGAAAGAATTTCCTACCGTTGAAACCTTCTTGAGCTCCACCTTGATGTTTATATGTCATCCCAAACCGTTTATAAGTTCATTATTGCCGAGACAAACTGACAACATAGAAAACTTTATCATGATACAAAACTTTTGTAGCCATATGAATGTTTCAATGGTGGTCACTCAATCTCCACTATTCTCTCTTGTGTGGCCCACTTGAGTCTTAAATCTACCTCATTTTTGTTCGCTTATCTTAAAATGATTTTGTAAAATAGATGGATGGGGTGGATTCCTCACAAATATTAATGTGGGCCCCACCTCCCTTATTAATGTAAGAATTTCCTAGATCGTACTTTTAGGAAGAAATTCCATGAATTTCCAAAATCCTGTTTGAATTAAGGAAAGTCTTCCCTAACCCTCCCTACTCCATGCATATAATGTTGAAAACCTATGATGGACTAAAATGGTAGGATTTTCTAAACCAAGTGATTTAAAGTTTCATCCCACTTAATGCCATCTAATTGCACGTGCCAAACACTCCCTCGTCAGATTCTGCTATGGTAATGAACCCTCCAGCACAGTACCGGTCGTTGTGGGAAAAGCTTTGTAGGCCCACCATGATGTATGAGTCTTATCCACTCCGTACATCCATTTTTAATGCTCGTTTTCTACCATGATTCAGAAAACGAGACACTCCCATATCTTAAATGGACCACACAACAGGAAACATTGGCAATTGAATGCTCACCATTAAAAGGTTCCCACGATCCACTGCAACATTTATTTTCCATCCAACCTTTTATTAGGTCATAAATACCTGGATGAAGGGTAAAAAAAAGTATCATCTTGATCCAAAACTCTCGTGGCCCCCATAAAGTTTTCAGTGATGGGTGTTTAATCACCACTATTTCTTATCATGTGGTCCACCCGACATTTGTGTCTACCTCATTTTTTAGACTTTACCCTAAAATAATTCTTAAAAATGGATGAACGGCATGGATATACCAAATACATCACGGTGGGCCGAAAGATATTTTTCCTGGATCGACGTACCAAGGTAGGTACTCTCAATTACTTCTAAATACATTCAAATACAAGTACCAAACGGTAACTTAGAAAATCCTCCTCCTCTGCATATGCTATTTCTCGTTTGGTGGCCCACCAAACGATCGTATTAATCGATCTCGAGGATCTTCCTCTTTTGGTTGGCAGGCCTTGCAGGCAAAGTGGGTCCCACGCCACTTGATGTGTGGGCCCACCTAATTTGGTAGTTAGGTGGCCTTCCCTTTCCTTACCAAATCACATGGCACGCAGGTACTGGCCTAGCTGACTCATGTCTGGGCACACCAAACTGTGGATCGCACCAATCTTAACCGTACATTCCTAATCCTCTGTTACTAATGGTGGACCCCATTTGTCAGATTGACGACCAAAACTCGTGAACCACTCATTCATCAGTACGAACGGATCTGGGAATTGATTGGTTGGATCTATCCATCAGAACTCCCACAAAACCTACCTATCATTATAAAGGTTTCAAGACCGTAGATCAAGGCCGTTCATTTAGTGACCTCACGAATAACCAACGAACGTGATTGCATCTTGTCCAGGAATTGATCTGACATTGGTGGACCTCATAGACGATTCAGATACGGGAGCGGATTGCCTGTGAACAGGGCCAGAGAGATATATCCGGGGTATGCGTGGGGTCCAAAGAGATGTACTGATAAATCCACTCCGCCCATCTGGTTCGAAAGAACACAATAGGAGAGAAATGTAAAATTAAGGCAGATTTAAAATTCACGTGGGCCACACCAAAAAAACAATGGGAACAACAACATCCACCGTTGAAATCTTCTTGGAGCTGACCATGATGTTTATATGCCATCCAGACCGTGCATCGAATTTTTTCCACTCAAATAAACTGTAGAAACAAATATTATCCTGGTACAAAAAATTCTGTCACCACCGAGCGTTCAATCCCCACTGTTTCGTGTGGGATGGCCCATATGAGTTTTGTATTTGAATATTTTTACAATCCTATCATATGATGATCTTTCAAAACAGATAGACGGAGTGGATTTATCATAGACATCTCTAAAGACCCCACAGCTCTAGGCATAGAGGGAAGCCGATTGGCTAGTGTACCTCACACCGGCTATATAGCTGCTTGTCGTGCGAAGACGAGCGTCAGCTAGTGTACCTCACACCAGCTATATAGCTGCTATACACCAGCTATATAGCTGCTGTAGGTACGTGTCGTGAGTAGACGAGCGTCAACTAGTGTGCCTCACACCAGCTATATAGCTACTGTAGTTACGTGTCGTGCCAAGACAAGCGTCAACTAGTATACCTCTCACCGGTTATATAGCAGCTGTAGGTATGCATTGTGCGAAGACGAGCACTGACACTCCTAAGCTCCGAGTTGCACGGACGGTTTAAAAGAGATCAAAGTTACATGAGCTTCGGTAGGATGTATTTATTATATTTATACCGGTAATCCATTTTTAGGGCCCGTTTGGCCGGTTGGATTGGAAGGGAATAGATGATAGTGGAAGGGATTGGTTGGTAAACCCCGCATAAGGCCAGCCGTGCCAAATAGTGTAGGTGTTCTGATCCAAAACTGATAGATCTTCAGACAATCCATTGACAACACTATTATTACCTTTAAATTCCATCCAATCCATTCTAATCCGTTCAAATTAGCCTGCAACGTGTTTGGTTAGTAGGATTGGAAGGGACCGAAAGCTTTAATCTCCAGATTGGCTGGGCATGCCGCATAGACTGGATGTATCATTCCAAGGATATAGCAATCCCATGGATCTCAGGACAATCCACTAACTGATGGGTTTTTTTTTTGACCCGTTGTCCTTTCGCAACTAGGATGCGCAAAGTCCTTTCGCAACTAGGATGCGCAAGTCCTTTCGCAACTAGGATGCAGAAAGGAGTTTCCTAAAACTATAAAAAGGGGTCCCTAGGATTTTTCTATGGATATATTGTGTTGATGAGAAAAATATTCAAAGGTGAGAGAGGGAGAAAAGAGAGGAAGCTTATAGAAGGGAGGTTCTGCTGAGGAGGTTTTTCTACTTTGCAATTTATATCTCGGCCTTCTATGTCCTCATGTCGGTTAGATCTCTTCGTTTTCTCTATTTCTCTTATTGTTCATCCACTCTGCGTGAGTGAAGAAGGTTGTAAAACGTTCTACTTCATAGTGGATTGTTGATCTGGACGAGGTCCCGTGTGGTTTTACCTCTTTGAGGGTTTTCCACGTAAAATTCTCTTGTGTGGTGTGTGATTGATGCTTTGATTTATTTCATTGCTTTATTATCCATAATTCTGGTTTGTTTCGGGAGGCTAGATCCTAAGGTTTGTGCAAGGCATCCCAATAAGTGGTATCAAAGCTAAGTTCATTGAACGGGTAGGATCGGTTTTGAATTATGGAAGGTGGCTCAAGGATGATCAGCCTCAATGGTTCTAACTGGACCATATGGAAGGCTAAGATGGAGGACTTGCTTTATTGCAGGACCTATATTCTCCATCTCGACATATCGACAAAATCCAGGATATGACCGATGATGATTGGAAGAAGATGGATTTTATCGACAATGGTTGGATGATTCTGTGTTCCACCATGTGTCTACGGAAACCTCAAATAGCAAGCCTATGGCTAAAATTACAAGGGTGTATGAGAGGAAGACAGTTAATAAGATATTTCGATAAGGCGACTTGTAAATCTCAAGTTCAAGGATGGTGGTTCGTGTAGAGCATAAGAATGAGGTCACAATATAGTGAACCAACTCACCTCTATGAAGATGGTCTGGATGATGAATTGCGGGCTTTACTATTGCTTAGTTCATTTGCAGGTTGGGAGACATTGGTGGTGTCTCTAAGTAACTCCGCGCCGGACGGAAAGATATCCATGGAACAGGTAACCATTGTCTCTTCAATGAGGAGACAAGGAGGAAGTCTCGAGGGTCTCTACACGTGAGGAGGCTCTTGTGACGCAGAACGGGGAGAGGAAAGAACGGGGAAGGGCGGAAAGGCCCGAGATAAATCAAGAGGCAAGTCGAGTAACGAAAAGAGGTTGAATCTTTGGAACTGTGGCAAGAAGGGCCACTATAAGCATGAATGTCGTGGTAAGAAAAACGACAAGAAAGGAAAAAGGAAGGAAGATGAATCAGATTCCACTGCGGTCGCTTCAGATGGCGACATGGTAGTTATTCTTTCTACAGATCACGATGTATGTCTCACAGCTACGAGTCAGGGCACCGACTGGGTGATAGACTCGGGAGCTTCTTTTCATGCGACTCACACACGGGACTCCTTCACAAGCTACAAGTCAGGTGACTATGGGACTGTGAAGATGGGAAATTCTGGCGTATCAAAGATCGTGGGAGTTGGTGATATTTGTGTGAAAACTGATGTGGGCTGCACATTGGTTCTTAGGGATGTGAGGCATATCCCAGACCTTCGCCTCAACTTGATGTCGACGGGAAGGTTGGATGATGATGGCTATGAAAGCCGGTTTGCTGATGGGCGATGGAAGCTCATCAAGGGTTCATTGATCGTGGCTAGAGGAAAGAAGTGTTGCACCCTGTACAAGGCAAGTGTCAGTATGTACAATGGTGGATTGAACGCAGCGGAAGATTCAGCTATTGACATGTGGCACAGGCGTCTAGGCCACATGAGTGAAAAAGGGCTTCTACTAGCAAGAAAGACTCCTTCCGGTGATGGGTATGCCTCTCAAAACCTGTCTTGATTGTTTATCGAAGCAACATAGAGTTTCATTTATTAAACCTTCTCATGTTAATAAAGTGCATGCATTAGATTTGGTTTATTCGATGTTTGTGGTCTATGAGGACAAAACCTTGGGTGGGGCATTGTATTTTGTCACTTTTATAGATGATGCATCTAGGAGGGTTTGGGTTTATGCTTTGAAATCCAAGGACGAGGTCTTTGGTGTGTTTAAGTTGTTTCATGCTATGGTCGAGAGAGAGACAGGTAGACCATTGAAGTGCATCCGCATTGACAATGGTGGTGAATACATTGGCGACTTTCACATGCTCCTTCCCAGGGTATACGGCATGAACAGGCGGTTCCCAAGACCCCCACATAATGGTGTAGGCGAGCGAATGAATCGCACCATTGTTGAGAGAATCGGATGTATGTTATCCCATGCGAAGTTGCCCAAGACGTTACGGGGAGAAGCAATGCGCACGGCGGTGTATTTGATAAACGAGTCTCCATCGGCCCCGTTGAATGGAGAAGTACACGAGAAGGTGTGGAGCTGGACGGATCCATCGTACTACATCTCTCGGTGTTTGGATGCGGGACATCCGTTCACGTACTCAAAGGACGAGAGGTCCAAGCTCGATATGAAGATCGGGCGGTGTGTGTTCTTAGGGTGCGGTGATGAAAAATTCGGTTACGGGTTATGGGATCCGACCGAGAAGAAGCTCGTCGGGAGCGAGAGATGTGGTTTTCTTTGAAGATCGGTGTATCGAAGACATTGGTAAGCTAGAGAAGAACCGGCTGGAGTTCGGGTGAGCTAGAGGACATGGATCCGATTATTCCTCCCGTGGTGCGATGACGGGGAGTACGTGTAGAGGTGCGAGAGAACGAGGGAGTTCCTTCGGAAGATGGACCGGGGGCAGCGGCCCCATTGATCCACTGTTGAGCCACGGGTGAGGAGGTCATCTAGGGACGACATGTAAATCCAAGAGGTACTCGCCGCATGAGTACATTATGCTAAATGGGGAGAGCCAGAAGATTATTCTCGAGGCCCTAGCCGACGAGCATAAGGAGGAGTGGTTGAAAGCTATGCAAGAAGAGATGGAATCCTTGCATAAGAACCACACCTATGATATGGTGAAACTGCCTAAGGGCAAGAAAGCTCTGAGCAACAAGTGGGTGTTCAGAAAGAAGATTGAGCAGAAGAATTCACAGACGAGGTTTAAGGCCAGACTTGTGGTGAAAGGGTTTGGTCAGAGGAAAGGTATAGACTTCGAGGAGATATTCTCACCGTGGGTGAAGATGACATCCATACGGGTGTTGCTTGGGTTGGCGGCTAGCATGGATCTGGAGATAGAGCGGTTAGATGTTAAAACGCCTTTCTCCATGGTGACCTGGAAGAAGAGATCTACATGCACCAACCAGAGGGGTTCGAAGTCAAGGGCAAGGAACATATGGTGTGTAGGCTGAGGAAGAGCTTGTATGGGCTGAAACAAGCTCCACGGCAATGGTACAAGAAGTTCGATTCGTTCATGTTACAGCATGGGTATGACGAGCAGTCGGACCATTGTGTGTTCACGCGCAAGTTCTCAGATGGTGATTTCTTAGTTCTGCTATTATACGTTGATGACATGCTCATCATGGGAAAAGACATCAAGAAGATTGACAGGCTGAAACAGGAGTTGGGCAAGTCTTTTGCGATGAAAGACTTGGGCCGGCTAGACAGATCCTAGGAATGGAGATAACCCGTGACGAAGCGACGGGAAGCTTTGGGCATCATCACAAGAGCGGTATATTGAGAAAGTCCTAGAGCGGTTCAATATGAATGCAGCGAAGCCGGTCAGTACTCCACTAGATGGTCACTTCAGATTGAGCGACAGGCAGTGTCCCAAGACGAAGGCAGAGGTGGAAGAGATGCGCGAAGATACCCTCGCGTCAAATTATGGTGTGTACACGCCCGGATATAGCATATGTGGTTGGTGTTGTCGGCCCGGTACCTTGCCAATCCCGGCAAAGAACATTGGCGGCGGTAAAATGGATACTACGGTATCTAAGAGGCTCATCCGAGTTGAGCCTATGCTATGGTGACGATAAACTGTGTTAGAGGGCTACACGGATGCGAGATATGGCGGTGACATAGACTCAGGAAGTCTACATCGGGGTTCATGTTCACATTTGCGGGGGAGCGGTTTCTTGGCGAGCAAGTTACTGAAAGGTCGTAGCATTGTCAAACTACGAAGCCGAGTACATTGCGATCCACGAAGCATGTAAAGAGATGCTTTGGATGAAAAGGTTCCTACAGGGAACTTAGCATGGTCTATTGCGATAGTCGAGTGCTATACACTTGAGCAAGAATCAAGTCGGCATTCCAAGTCGAAGCACATAGAGATTCGGTATCACTGGATCAGGGATACTTTGGAACAAAAGGTGTTACAGCTTGAGAAAGTCCACACGGACGATAATGGGTCAGACATGATGACCAAGGCTTTGCTCAAGGGCAAATTTGAGGTTTGTAGAAACCTGGCTGGCTTAAAGAAGGTGAATCCCTCCTGGGTCAAAAAGGGGGAGATTTGATGGGTTTTTTTTGACCCGTTGTCCTTTCGCAACTAGGATGCGCAAAGTCCTTTCGCAACTAGGATGCGCAAGTCCTTTCGCAACTAGGATGCAGAAAGGAGTTTCCTAAAACTATAAAAAGGGGTCCCTAGGATTTTTCTATGGATATATTGTGTTGATGAGAAAAATACAAGAGGGCTATCAAAGGTGAGAGAGAGGAGAAAAAGAGAGAAAGCTTATAGAAGGGAGGTTCTGCTCGAGGAGGTTTTTCTACTTTGCAATTTATATCTCAGCGCTTCTATGTCCTCATAATCGGTTAGATCTCTTCGTTTTCTCTATTTCTCTTATTGTTCATCCACTCCTGCGTGAGTGAAGAAGGTTGTAAACGTTCTACTTCATAGTGGATTGTTGATCTGGACGAGGTCCCGTGGTTTTTACCTCTTTGAGGGTTTTCCACGTAAAATTCTCTTGTGTGGTGTGTGATTGATGCTTTGATTTATTTCATTGCTTTATTATCCATAATTCTGGTTTGTTTCGGGAGGCTAGATCCTAAGGTTTGTGCAAGGCATCCCAATACTAACAACACATCATTACCTAAAAATCCATGCCATCCACCCTAATACCATTCACTCCCTTCCAATCCACCGGCCAAACGGACCCTTAGATCATTTAGGGCGTGTTTGGACGTGCCCATCTCATGGGATTGGATTGTATAGGGTGGATGGCAAGTAATGATGGCTGTGTCAGTGGATTGCTGGCAATCCCATGAGATTGCTATATCCAGAGAATTCACCACCAAGTATTTTTGGATGGCCTGGGATTACTCCATCTAACCAAACATGTCCCAAGCAAAATAGATGGGAGTAAGGGCCCGTTTGGCTGGGTGGATTGGAAGGGAGTAAATGGTATTGGGGTGGATGGCATGGATTTTTAGGTAATGATGGTGTTGTCAGCGGATTGTCTTGAGATACATGGGATTGCTATGTCTCTGGATTGATACATCCAGTCTGTTTGGCATGCTCGACCAATCCGGAGAATAAAGCTTCCGATCCCTTCCAATCCTACGAACCAAACACATCGCAGGCTAATTTGAACGGATTAGGATGATTGGATGGGATTTAAAGATAATGATAGTGTTGTAAGTGGATTGTCTGAAGATCCATCGAATTTGGATCAGATCACCTACACTATTTGGCATGCCCGACCATTCCCAGGATTTACCATCCAATCCCTTCTACTACCATCTAATCCCTTCCAATCCAACTGGCCAAATGGGCCCTAAGAGAGATTGGGTGGATTTTAAGGTAATGATGGTGATGTCAGTGGATGGTTGGGATTGCTATATCCATCTTCCGCCGGTTTAGCACGCCCAGCCAAATCTCGTGATTGCTCCTTCCAATCCATCTTAAGACAACCTAATCCCATCCACCCTATTGGCCAAACATGCCCTTAGAATATTATCAAAAAAATGAATCATATCCAAAGATTTTTTGGACCACACCATAAATAGCAGCGAAGATAATGATGTTCACCCTTCAAAAATTCATAGGGCTTGCCATAACTTTTATTTTCCATCCAATCCGTCCACAAGTTAACAAAGACATGAATGAGTGAAGAAGGAAAAAAAAAAATCATATTAATTCAAAACCTTCGCGACCCTAAAAAGGTTTCAATGGTAGATACTCAATCCCCTGCTGAGTTTTAAGTGCAGCTCACTTGATGGTTAGATATGTCTAATTTATTGTCTCAAGCCCCAAGATGAGCTCGCCGACTGGATGGACGGTTTTAATATAACACATCTCTCGTGATACCCATAAAACTTGCTGACGTCATTTCCGCAGCTATGTGACTGGCGTGAGGCTCACCAGCCCATCTGCTTCGAGTTCCAGTCATAGAGATATCTCCGTCCCTGGTGTCACGGGCAAACAGATATGACGGCCAGCGTCGATTTAGAAGAACAGACCGTACATACCTCGATTTGACGGCCAGCGTCGATCCCCAACTTCCAACAAGCAGTAATTAATGCTTTGAATACCACATCGTTAGTGTGCGATGAAGATCTAACGGATCTACAGAGTCAATCATTACGGATTCTGTATAATAAAGCCGCCGATCTACCCAATCAATTGCCAGAGGATAGGATGCATTCAAATTTCTGATAAAACAGTGGAATATTCAACAGGACATGATCAATGGCTTGGATATTAAAGATGTAAACAAATGGACGGCATAGGACATCCCCCATTCTCTTTTATCGGACGCGGATTGCGTCCATCCGTTCGGTCAGGGATCTGTGGGTCCCACCGTGATGTTAGTGTTCTATCCACGCCGTTCACAGATTTTCTCACATAATTTTAAAGTATGGTTCAAAAAATGAGGTAGACCCACAGTTCCAGTGGACCACACCAAAGGAAGCTGCACTGATAATGACACCCACCGTTGAAACCCTTCTAAGGGCCAACGAGATGTTTTTCTTACCATCCAACTTAATCATAAGGCCACGTAGGCGTGGATGAAGTGAAAACACAAATATCAGCTTGATCGGAAACTTCTCCGGCTCCGAATAAGTTTTTAATGGTGTACATTCAATCCCCACTTTGTGGTCCACTTAATCCGTGGACCTGCATCATTTTTTTTTCATGTATTAAAATGATCTGATAAAAGCGTTGAACGGTGTGGATAAAATACTTAAATCATAGTGGGCCCCACAAAAGCTAATTTATTTTATAAAGAAATGGTAAATACACAGTAAACGGTAACTCTCCGTATTTCACTTGTTTGAAAATTTATTGGAATTCGTTCCTTTAAAATTGGTTAAAAAGAAGTAGTTTTAATTTTTGAACCATATGATAATGTATATGATATATCCATTCCGTCCATTTGGTTTATTACAATATTTTAAAGCATGAGACTAAAAATGAAGTAGATCCAATACTCAAGTGGCCCACGTCAAAAGAAACAGTCGCCCCACAAAGTTTTTAACAGCCAGTATTCAATTTCCTTGTTCTTATGACGTGATCCATTTGAGTTTTGGATATGCCTCATTTTTTTACTCATGCTATAAATTTACTGGAATAGTGGATAAATGGTGTGAATAAGCAAAATGCATCACAGGGCACCCATGGATATTTTGCAATATTCTTAGGGTTTGTGTCAAACAGTCAAATCATATGACAGTCAAATCAAATATGATATAGAAATAATTTTTATTTTTTTACACAGTATTTACCTTTTCACCCGGAAAACAATCAAGCCCTTTATCTCTCTCCCAAATCCCATTGAAGATGTTACAGGCGTATCCCCTCTAATTAGAGGTGGAAATGGGCCGGGTTTGATCTGGGCCAGGCTAGGCCCAGGCCTGGTATGAGCCTATGCCTAAGGCTAGAAATTTTCAAAAAAAAAAAAAAAAAAAAAAGTTGGGCTCAGGTCTAGACATATTCGATCCGACCTGGCCCAAAAGTTGAACAATTCCTATTATCCCTTGAATTTTCATAATATATAATTAAATGGGTCTCATATGCTCAAAGAAATAAATATTTTAGAAAAGTAACTTCAATTGTCCAAATCTAAGATAGGGGATTGCCTGAAAAAGATCACAGTGACATATCCGTAGGATATAACACATGTACTAGACTGCGCTGATCTAAAATGATTGCAATTGAAGCTCAGTGGAAAAATTAATTGGACCATCCATGTAATGCCCAAGCCTAATGCATGGACCATGCTAATAAGCCCAAATTTGACCCAAAGCAGGTCCATTGTCTAATTGGGAGGGCTAATCGGCTCGTTGTAACTTTTGACTTTGGCGTTCTTCTTTAGACTTTAAGGGCCATTAATGTATTAGACAATTATAGATGAAATTGAATATGAAAAATCAATGGTTCAAACTTCATATATGTTTGGTTATTAACTTTGGTGGTATTGGTTCAAGACTTTGGAAACTACACTCGTTAGATATTTGAATTCTTCCAATCCCACTGGATTTACAACTACTAGGGTCAGTTTGGGCGGGGGATTAGAAGGGATTAGGTGGGATAGGATTCATATGGTCCTGTGCCAATTCCACTCCAATGTTTGGGAAGAATGGAAAAGCCTGGAATTACATTAAATGAAATTACATTAGGTCTTGTGCCAATTTCACTCAATGTTTGGAAAGTTGTGTAGGTCCCACCATGATGTGTGGGCTATATCCATACCGTCCACCCATTTATCAAGATTATTTTAGAGCATGGCCCAAAAAATTAAGTACATTTAAAGCTCAAGTGGACCCCACCATAGAAAGCAACAGGGATTGAATACTTACTGTTGAAAACTTCTTTGGGCTACATAAGTTTTGGATCTACCTCATTTTTAGGCCCATGCCATAAAATGAGGTTACAAAACAAATGAACAATTTAGATATAACACATGTGTGTTATTCTCAGTAATTTCAAATGATGGTGGGTATATCCATTCAATGTACCACCATATTATCAACAAAGCATGACATTAATTTTATCCCATGGCAATAGGGGACAATCCCAACCATGGGTAATAATTATATTTTTTAAATCCCATCCCACCTAATCCCACTGCCCAAGCTGACCCTAAGGGCCCGTTTGGCTGGGTGGATTGGAAGGGATTGAATGGTATTGAGGTGGATGGCATGGATTTCAAGGTAATGATGGTGTTGTCAGCGGATTGCCTAAAGATCCATGGAATTGTCATATCCTGGGATTGCTACATCGAGTTTGTTTGGCACGCCCAGCCAATCCCAGGATTAAACCTTCTCATCCCTTCCAATGCCTCGAACCAAACACGTCCCAGGCAAATTTGTATGGATTAGGGTGGATTGGATGAGATTTAAAGGTAATGATGGTGTTGTCAGTGGATTATCTTAAGATCCATGGAATTGCTATATCCTGGGATCAGATTACCCGGTCTGTTTGGCACGCCCGGCCAATCTCGGTATTTAACTTCCAATCCCTTCTAATACATTCCAATCCCTTCCAATTCGCCCAGCCAAACGGGCCCTAAAGTGAATCCTGCATGGATTTATAACTACCAGAGTGAATCCCGCATGGATTTAAAAAAGAAGAAAAAATTGGTATAATTGCACGGTGGTGTATGGATGTCACTAAGTTTCATGGGCCCACTATGATATATGTATTATATCCATACCATCTATCCATTCTGAGAGATCATATTAAGCCATAAACCCAAAAATGAGATAGAGCCAAAGATCAAGTGGACCACACCACAGAAAGTTGTGAGGATAATGATTCTCATTATTGAAACCTTCCTATGGCCCATCATGAGGTTTATTTGTCATCTAAGATGTTCATAAGGTCACACAGACCTGGGTAAAGGTGAGAAACAAATATCAAATTGATTCAAAACTTCTACGGCCCGCTAGAAGTTTTCAACAGTAGATGTTAAATCTTACTACTTTATGTGGTGTGGTCCACTTAAGATTCTGATATACCTCATTTTTAGGTCCATGCCCTAAAATAATCTTGTAAAATGGATAGATGGTGTGGATGTAATACATACATCATCGTAGGCCCCACATAATGTGGTGACATAAACACAAACGTAGCTGGTGCGTTTTCGTCACAATCCATGGTATCTCCTCCACAATCACTGGCTGGTTTCACCATTGTTAGCCTAACACGATAACTGATTCAAGAGTGATATATATAAGAGGATTTTTACATTGCAAGCGTGAAATAGGATGTGATGAACTTCTTTAATACCACGGCAATCCCGACCGGCCATAATGATTATTTTCAGATAACTCCATCCCACTTAATCCTACATAATTTCATGCGCCAAACAGGCCCTATGTTTAAAGTAATACATAATATCCACTCACTAGAAGTTACTTACCCACAAATAAAATTCAGAATTCTTACTTTTCACATTATAAACCATCAAAATGACGAGTTTTATTTTAACTGAATCACAAACTAAATAAATAAAAAATAGGCAACTCAAATTTAATGCCCCACTTTATATGTACCACAAACCAACATGAGAGATGATATTTTTAGTTTATCTTTATTTTAACTATAGCTCTAAAGAGGCCCTCGTATGAAAGCAATTACACACCATGGACCTTATCCATGTGCTGATGTCACTAAGTTCTGTGGGCCCACAATGATTTATGTGTATATCTTTTCATCAATCGAGTTTGCAAGGTCATTTTATGGCATGGACTAAAAGTAATGCAAAACTAATGTTACCACCGAAAGCCGTGGATATTGGAGGTTGAACCTCCACCATTAAAAATATTTCTTTGATGTAAGTTTTAGATCAAGCACATTTATGTTATCCATTTATCTAGGTCTGTGTAACCCTGTGAACTGGTTGGATGGTAAATATCATCAAGGTGGGCCCTACAAAGGTTTCAACTGTGGATGTCATTTTTAAAAATTTCTTTACATGGTATAGTTCACTTAATGTGATGCTCCGTCACCGTGGTCACATGTGGGCGGGTGCACATGTGGGCGAGCTTCAAGATGGCAGGCAAACTACTGTGCACACAGTGAAGGTGAAACTTTATTTCACGTCGGAAATACCGTCTGAAGTTGTGGTGGTTATATGTGGAATTGCCACCCTATACTATATGAGGTCTTTTGAAGGCGACCCCAAGAACAAAACCGTGCCGGTTGTATCCAACCGGACAATATCATACAGTGTAGGCGTGGACTATTACACTTAAGCTTTGAATTTTTTATTTATTTATTTTTTCCATGGCCTGAAATGATCTCACAAAATGGATGGACGGTCTGGATATATCAAATACACCGTGATAGTGCCACAGAACTTGATGACGTCAACACATCATGATGGTGTGAGGAACACCACGCAATCCGCTTCCCCTTCCTATAACTTCGATCCTATGATCTGCTTACGTGGTAACCCGCTCTATGTTGACCACACTTCAAATTGTCTTACATTATCTTCAACCACCCACGTTGGGGCCCATGACCAACGGTCTGGATTACTTAACCGTGGGCCCCACGCGCGGAACTGAGTGTACTTTCCAAGGCATAACCCTATCATTACTAACCAAAGAAAGGCCCACTTTGGGAGACCATGGCTGCACTGACGCTCCAAATGTGCCGGTGCGCTTTTAGACACGTGGATGGTCAAATCATAGTTTTGAAATCAACCCCACTGTTCATGGATGTACTATTCGTACTGACCACTGACCTCCAGTCCAAATCCAAGCCGTCTATTTCTTGCATGCCTCCTCCAAGGAAACATTGGTAATAACCATCCAACGGTTATTAGAATATCATGGTCAAAATGGGTTTTTAATTCTACCTCATTCAAAGTGGGCTGAACCAAATGAACGGTCCCGATTGACGATATAACCATCCATGGGTCCTGCAGGGTCATGGCACGTTAAGAACGTCATTTTACCCATTGGGGAAAAGAGCTACTAATAAAAATGATGAGAAAACCTTGATACTCTGGCGGAAGTGATAGATGATACACATGCACTTATAAACTACTTAGAAATCGCACACGGGAAATGCACGTAATTCAAATTAAACAGTACATATATGTTTCAAGTTCGTATATGTCATGAATCAAGCGGACATTTATTGAACGGTCATGAATTAAAAATATCCAATGGCCCTATTTGAACGAGCAAATGTCTGTGAATCAGAAATCTGGACTGTTTATCCAATCTGATTTTTGGTCTGTGACTTAACAAGAGTTTCTTGGACATTTTAGGCGGTTTAATTTTATTTTTAATATCATTCATGCAAAATTTCTGGGTGTCTGAGTAGCAAGCCTCATAGGCAGCCGGAGTATCAAATAACTCCCATAAAATAATTACAAAAGCCACGTCATCAAAATGCCACCCTGTCGTTCCTGCCTCTGAGGGAGTTCGCTTGCCTCCGTCGCGACGTATATGGAATGTCTGTCGCTACCTACTGAGGCCCACATTCTAAGTGGTTTGACTATCTGAACCGGTGATCCGATGATAAAAGGGAAATAATAAGTTATTTATTCTGAAAATTATGAATGTAACCATTGCTGTATATAGATGAATCAAGAATCATAAAAGAATTTTTAATGGTTGAAATTCAACTCCCCAAATCAAAGAAAAGAATCATCATGGAAGGGTGATAATTAGGCAGTATCTTACTTATTGTAGTGAAATATAATATGGACGATTTTAAATAATCGGACTATCTGAGCATGTGGGCCCAGTGGCTAGCGACGGACCTAACATTAAATCGCGACGGAGGCAAACGAACACCCTGCTAGAATAGCATGCAGGCGCGGGACAGGCCTCAAAAGCTCGCTCTCTCTCTCTCTCAGCGCGTGTCCTTTGGCTTTCATTTAAAGAGAAAAACTTGGATACTCTGGTAGAGCGTGATAGATGATACGCAGGCTCTTAGAAAAATCGAAACAAGCCAAATTATGGATCCAATTTAGATATATCCTGAGCAAAAGATTACGCTTATTTGAATGGACGTTTATTGGACGGCTAAAATGGAAAACATCCAACGGTCCATTTTCAACAAACAAGTATCCACTAATCACGGGTTAGATTTGTTTGACCAATCTGATTTGGGACTGTGACTTCAGATACAGTTAGTTTCACAACTTAGTCGGTTTAAATGGAGTTAAAGCATCCGCCGAGTGTATATCTTCTGAGTGCCTGTGTATCAAGCTTCACACTCCGCCAGAGTATGAAATAACTTCTCTTTCATTTAAAGCCCAAGACCCCCTCTCTTCTTCCACTCCTCTCTCTCTCTCTCTCTCTCTCTCCGAACACCCTTCTCTTCAAAGTTCGAAACCTGCAAAAAAGGTCCTCTTCTGACATCTACACCCCTCCTTCTGTCGCCTTATTTCAAAATTACCCCCTTTAAACAAAAACTGTAACAAAAAACCGCCTCCTCTTTCTCCTCAGAACATGCCTCCCTTTCTTTTTCCAATCTACCGTCCATCAATCAATCCCCTGCAGCTTTTGCCCCTCCTATAACAGACAAAATCACCAAAACCTCTCTCTCTCTCTCTCTCTCTCTCTCTCTCTCTCTCTCTCTCCTCTTATTTCTCTATAAAGCTTGTAGAAGCCATGGATTTGTATGAGAAATCTCTGAAGGAGAAGAGATTCCATCAAAGCCAAAAAAACCCATCTTTCTCTTCGTCTCTTCTCGACGCCATCTACTGTTCAATCGACAAAGGAGAAGAAGCAGAGCTGGTTTTATACAAAGAAACAATGAGGAAGAAACAGAGCACTGATAGAACAGAGGAGAAGAAGAAACCCGAAAAGCTCGCTCCACGACGCAAACCATCGGATTCTGGAGATGGGTTTCGAAAATTTCAGAAAAATCAAAACCCCATCTTGTCCAATTCCAATTCCAGCTCTTCAGAATCCAGTTACGGCGGGTTTGGATTCTCTTCCTCCGAAGCAGAGTCCCTCCACACCCCACGCCCGAAGCCGATCCGAACCGGGTTCGTGCCCGTAATGCCTCTCCGATCCTCCTCCAAAAAAAACCACTTACCCGAAATTCAAGTGAAGGAAAAGCCAAAGACAGCGGCTTCAAAGATCTACAGCGATCTGAAGAAGCCGGGCCAGCCAATCTCGCCAGGCGGCCGCATCGCCAGCTTCCTGAATTCGCTCTTCGCATCGAATTCCAAGAAAGCGAAAATCGACAATTCCAGAAAGAACGGATCAGCCCCGCAGGCGCTCTCATCATCAACGACGCCCACGTGTTCTTCCGCATCTTCCTACTCGAGATCCTGCCTCAGTAAAACCCCATCCTCGAGAGGGAATTCAAACTCGACCAACACCAACGGCTCAAAACGCTCTGTCCGATTCTACCCAATCACAGTCATCGTCGACGAGGATTGCAGGCCGTGCGGCCAGAAACGCATCAGCGATCGTGATCCTACCGTCAGTGGGAAGATCGGGGTATCTAAACCATTGATCGGCGAGGAATTGAAGCTGCATTTGATGGAGAAGAGCAGGAGAATCGAAGAAGCGGCGAAAGATCTGCTGAAAGGGTATCAGAAGAAGAGCGATTTTCTTGAAGAGGTGATGAGAAGCATGCATGATCATGGCCATGGCCATGGCCATGATGATAATGATGATGATGGGTATTCAAGCTCCGATCTTTTCGAGCTTGAAATGCCGATTCAAAGGTATAGAGAAGAACTTCCCGTGTATGAAACGACTCGTTTCGAAACGAATCGTGCCATTGCTAGTGGTCTGATTCGGTAAATATGTTTTCTTTTGAGGGTAAATCGGAGAAATGTTGTTTTCTAATTACTTGGATTTTGGGGTTAATTTCGATAATTAGTTCTCTAATTACTGGCTCTTTTTTTTTTTTTTTGCTACTAAATAAGACTGAGTTCATATGCATGTCTTAGTTTATTGTGGTTTGATTTGCACTAGATACGTGGACGGTTTGATCGATCGATGTGGACCGTCCATTAGGTGCAGCCACCTTTGATGGGTAGGAAAGGAAATTTTGGGAAGTTTGTGATGGTTTTATGGGAATTTCTTTGAACCCAAATCAATCCATGGACCTTGCTTTTGTAAGCGATCTTGACCGTCACCATTTCATAGGCTATTGATTGGATTGCCAGTCAGTTTTTTACGTGGATGGACCTTGTCAAATTTACCCTGTAGTTAATGGACGGTTCAGATTAACAGATTAGAGTGTCCAAGTGTCCAAGAACCATAACTCAATAGTACTCTCAAGAACAATGGATCACTACGTCCAGGCAGGGGGCCTGTGGGGCCCACCGTCATGTATGGGTTTTATCTGCACCGTCCATCCATTTTCCACATCATTTTAGGGTATGAACCTAAAAATGAGGCAGATGGAAGGCTTAAGTGGACCACCACCACAGGAAGCAGCGGTGGTAATGGTGTCTTCTGTTCAAACATTCCTAGGGCCCACCCTGATGAAGGGAAAACAGGAATATCAGCTTGATCAAAACTTCTACCACTTCCAAGAAGTTTTCAACGGTGGCCGTTCATCTCCACCATGAGGTCCACTTGAACCTTGGATCTGTCTCATTTTTGGCATTATACCCTTAAATGATCTGGAAAAGAGGGATGGATGGTGTAGATAAAACCCATACATCACGGTGGGGCCTGTGGGTCCCCTGACTGGACCGAGTCCGTCCAGCTGGTACGGATGCAATCCGCTTCCCAAATTTTCCTCTTTCGGGATAAAATACCCACAGTTTTGTACCATTTCCATTCCAAAAATAGAGATTGGTAATTGGTATATCAATTCCCTAGGCTTCCACGCCTTCTTACCGTTGATTGGTGGGCCACTTTTCAAAAATTGTTTGGGACCCACTACCGTATCGATCCTATCATTGTCCTGCATCTGAACGGTAAAGATAAAGTCAGGCCAAAAAAATAAAAAAGCAACGGCCCATATTTAATGGGCAAACATTAGAATAATCGGTTGTCCAATGTCTGTGATTTTTGGGCCATGTTCTATCTATGTATGACCCATAAGATCAACAGGCTTGATTACGACAGTAAGTGCCACGTGTATGGTGGTCTTGAAAAGACGGCATCTGAGATTTTAGAAGTGATTTTTTCTTTTCTAATTTTTAAATGAGTATGAAAAGGAGAAGATGGAGTAAGGGAGATTCCAGACGTAGTTTCACACGCTTGGTGTGAAAGAAAAGAAAGGAAGGTCGGATCTTCCTTTCAGATGAGAAAGCGAAGGTAGGGGATAGACTGAAGAGCTTTTGCTTTCCTCCGTTTGGTGGGCCCCACACTTCTGAAACGTGGCGTCATGGCTATCATTGCCAATCGAGCCCTGATGAGGGCACTTGCGCTTGCGCTTGCACGCGCGGGCATGCATCCAAGCTGCACGTTAGGTGGGCCACACACGGGTGTATGGCTTCACCCAGGGCTTGGGCAGGTTACTCATTCCTGCGGTGGACCCTACTTACACGTGTCTCATCTGATCAGCCGGCCGGGCTGATTTTTGGTTAGGGGATCTAGAAGGGCGTGGCCCACCTGATGAAAGCCTTAAACCCTATATATTTCCCACACGTGTGAGCAGTGCACATTCACATGCGGGCGCACGTGTGAGATGCAAGCTTTCCATTAGGTGCAATAGATCTTCTGGCCCTTTCACACCCAAGCTGGGCCACAGCTTATCAAATCAAATGAATAGGTAGAAAAATTTCTAAAACCGTCAATTTACTTTATACGTTGTGTGGCCCACCTGAAGAGTAAAATTGTCTGATTTCTTGGCTAGAAGATCTAATTATAATTCCCAACCATATGGAGAGCTCAGATCTCATGCACGTGTTTCATACTTGCAAGTGCACCCGCGCGTGTGGATTTATCAAACCTCTCACAAATCACACTTAGATTTTTGGGCCCCAGAAAATCCAGGGTGGGACCCACCAGATGAACAACCCCAACATACAAACATCAACCGTCGTATTATTTCTCAGAGATTCTTTGCCTCAAAAGGCTGATCTGATCATCAGGTGGGCCACACGTCTACATCGACTGTCTAAACTGTTCTTTTGCCCCCATCTTATGATCAGAAGGCTGATCTCTGAGAAAAGGCATAGGTGGGGCCCACAAAAGACTAAAGTGTCTGGAACCGTCCAAACCGTATAAGAGGGGAATTATAGCGTATCATTCATTGGTTTACGTGCCAATGGTTGAGTGGCTATTTCCACCATTGTTCTAAAACTCGGTGACTCAAATTAAAACTCGCTGAGTCAACTCGGTCGAGTCACCCTTCTATGATCCGGATCATTCATATGGTGGGCCCCTTTATAGATTGCTCATGCTACCAAAATCTTCTCTATCAGACTCTCTTAATCATGTGACAGGACCTTTGATCAGGGAAAGTGGGGCCCACCCTTCATTGATTTTAGGGCTCTTTACTGCAATGGGGTCCACCATCAGAGATTTGAATTGATCGTTTAACAGTCACGACTGTCAGTTTTGGCCATGGTGTGAAAGTCCCATCAACCGAACAATCCTAGCCGTCTAATTAACATGCTTTGTTTTTCTGACCTTTTGCCCTTTTATATTGTAAATCCGTTTAGAAACAACGCTGGGGCCCACTCGATCTACGGTTGATCTGATTTTGAGATGCGTCATGGGTCTGCTGAATGGACAGAAACCTAGCAAAATTTTTGCTAGCCGTCTATCAGGTGGCCAAGAAATCAAGCTGGCCATCCAAATGAAATAAACAACGGATGCACTAAAAGTTTTCATTTTGACCGTCCATTGTTTTGTGGCCTACCAAATAGCTGACTCGTTGTAATTCTCAGGAGATGATATCTATGTTGGGCTCCACATGACACACGGCTCAGATGCAAACGCACACGATAGATTGGCACGTGCAGAAGTGCATGTGCACGGCTACGAGGAGTGCACTCACCACCACAGACAGTTACGTGCCATAAATTGAAAGGTTAGGATAGTCCTAGAGTAATACTTTTGCTGCATGGTCCATCCACAGTAGGACCCGACAGATAAACGGTCTGTGATCTTCGATCAATGGGCGTCACTTATACAACATGAAAACCCGAGTATATTTTGCATTTCCACCGCTCGAGGATCAGACTAATTACTCCTACTTTTTGGCTTTTGGGTGAGACTATCTCAAGTCCAACCCGTTGGACCATAGTTACAGTCCATCCAGTAGATAAATTTCAATATATAGTGTTTCTAATATATCTAAACTGTTCAATGTGTTATAAATCATTCTATAACTTTATTTGAATTTATATAGATCGATTTCAGATGTAAAAAATCTCAAATTTCTATTTATAAATTAATATTTTTTGTGTGGTCCAACTAAATATTTATAGGATTAATTTTATTTTAATTATTATCATGATGGGGCCGAAATATGTTGAGGATTGGATTTTAAATTAAATTAATATATTGGAAGTTGTAACCTAGATGGACTATAACTTATGGTCCAACTGGTTGGACATGAGACCCTTTCTTTCAATTATCTCCCGTACAGTTGGTGGCGTGGAAACTGCCTCACAATGATGGGATTAGGCCGACTGCAAGCGCGTTCTCTTCAGCTCGCTCTGTGAGTACACTCTCGTAGCACGTGGGAAATGGAAACATACGTATGAAATATCTGAGCCGCTCAGAAGAAAACTCCCCACCATCATATAAGATATTAAAAAAATATGCAAATGGTTAGCAGATGTCATAGACTCATATAATCGAGATGAATGGTCAATAGTCAACCGTAGGAATTCCCTGTACGTGTGTGGCCCACTTGATTATATGATCAGAATTTTTAATGCCTGAAATCTATTTAGTGGTGGTCGCCTGATGAGTGGCACCGATCTAACACGTGGCTAAATTGTTTCCACGTGTGAGACGAGTTCACTTGCTCGAGTACATTATGGCTTTAGACGAGTTTGAGCATGATGAATGGCTAATAAGACCTACACACTCATGCGTTGACCTCCCTACCACATACACGCGACATTCTTCTAAATCAACTAATCATTACTACAATATCATATGTGTACGAGCTTTTCTTGACAGACTACTGACCACGTGATGATCCAGACCGTTCATCTCGAAGATCCCATCGCAGATGTACCACATGAAAAATATCTCACTCGTTAGAGATTTCATTATCAAAATAGCAAGTGAGTTGGAAACAACGGTCTAAAAAAAGAATTTTATACATTGCCATCACATGGGCCGTAAAGACATTCGATCAATTGGCCATTTTGAATTTGGGTCTCTTCAATCAACGGTATGGATCATCAGGTAGTGGGGCATAGGGGGAGTGAGCCTCTAATTAGAGAATGTGAAGTCCTTGAAAAGGTGTTTCATTTCAGATGATTAAGTGAATAATTTATTAATGACAATGATCAAAGAAGGCAATGAATTGCGGCGGACATGATGGATGTTGTTTAAGTGGATTTAGGAATGTTGTTTTCAATTACATTAGATTTGATTACGCCATGTGCTATTGTAGATGTGAGGGCAACTATCAATCATTTATGAAAAATTTTAGAGAGGAAAGAAATTCAATATTCCTAATGAGCCAGTTGCTATCGAAAAAGAAGAGTCGTCGATGGAGATGGAATGAGTTGTCATGTAGCGATAGAAGAAGGCCAAGAGGTGAGGTTGTGGGTTGTCGGAGATGTATTCGGTGGATTGTCGTGCTATGATTTTAGCAGAAAAAAGGATGGGCTATAAAAAATAATGACATAAGATCTATCTGATGAAGTCGTTGCTATCCAATGGCTACGATGGTGCCACAATAGTAGTGAGATCGCAAGTAATAACAATGAATGAATCAAAAACCCTAGATATCAAGTGCTTTGATACTATAAAATTTTATAAAAAGTAAAACACTAATTTTTTTAAAAATAATTTCTATGGTAAAATACAATGCGACTCATAGAAGATGGGTTGAATCAACTCCCCAAATAAAAAAATACAATAATAGAAAAGAAAATAAGCAAAGGATAGTAATGAATTGCCTTATATTCAATTAATGCAACACATGGCCCAATCGCCGTGTCGGGAACCATGGTGCTCGGTTGTTCCCCGAAACACTGAATCGACATCCAAATTAGATGTCAAAATGTAAGGCCCATCCAAACAGAAACATAATAACTTAGATCGACCATTTGGATTTCATCATTCTTAGCTAATCACAAGGTTGTAATGGCTAATGGTGCCCTTTTATGTAGGAAAATGTTTATTATGTTTTTTTTTTTTTGTAACATCATCTTAATGTAAATTATGGTAAGGGAAAAATTTGTCAACCCTAACATGATATATGTTGGACTTAGTCTGGTGGATCGTACATATGATTATTAACTTTGAGCAATGTACAATAATATTTCTCAAAACATGACTTTATCCGAATCTCAAGTGGTAAAAAAAGTAAAGAAGCAGAAAACAAGTAATTGAAAAAATCATTCCTAAAAGATCTAAAATTAATTCTTGGTGGACAACTGAGTTTTGCAATGGTTTAAAATTTGAATGACTCTCAAGACATATACATAATTAATGGGTTGGACGTACAACAACATCTTTTGTGGAATCCCACAAATAATTAATATAGTGGGTGGGCATTCAATCTCAATTGTTTTGTGTCACGTGGCTCACTTTAGTCATGCATCGAGATGAATTTTAGACTCTAGGCCTAATAAGGAGGGACATGCGATGGACGGGTTTGATATTGACACATGTCATAATGGGCAGGAATAACTTAACCTTACCCTTAGGTTATAGTTAGGTTGACTATAACCTTTCTGACATTTGCACATTCTCCATTTAATTACTGGGCTTTATATTAAATGTAGACTTTAATACTCTTTTTGAAAAACATGCGAGGTTCGAGAAAATACAATGTATATCTATCAAGTATCAAATCAATGATAGGTTTCATTAGACACTTAAATCAAAACATAAATATTGTGGGCCATATGATGTGTGCTTGGCATCCAACTCATCCAACATGTGGGACCCTGCGTCATGTGCACCAGCACGAGAATTAGGCATACACAAGACAAGTGAGACATGCCATTGAGAAAAATGTACGACGGCCCAAAACCTTCGTAATTCTAGTGGTGGGGCCACATGGTGTGTGCATGACATCTCAACATTTCACAGCTTCATCCCACGTGATGAGAGGATGCACCACAAATCAGGCCAATGCAATCAACAAGGGATGCCTAACACTTGAATATGGAGATTTTTTTGGATTGTTATTTTATATTACTTTGTGTGGTGTGGCCCACCTGATGGTTGAATCAAACTGATATTGAGGGTATCTGCCCATTACTACGGGAAGCACCTGTTGGACGAGTGTGATGCAACACAAACGCTCAGTCGAATCCCCCTTGTTGGATCAGATTGATGGAAAACTTGGATCTTACACGTTTTTTTTATCGAGTGTCTACCTGCTTGGGATGTGCAGGGCTTCACGCGCGTGTGGGATTAGGCGAAATACTGTGATACTCTTGTAGAGAGTGATGGATGATGTGCAGCTACAAATTGCTGAGAAATTGCACACATGGCTTAGAATTAATTGAAATAAACCGTCCAGAATACGGATACCTTTTTGGATGTATCATGAACAAAAACATTATACATATCAGATTATTTAGCAACTAGATTGATGGATATTCATTGGACGGTTTAAATGAAAAATTATCAAACAGTCTTATTTCAAAAAATGAGTGTTTACAAATCAGAAGTTAGGATTGTTCAAGCAATCTGATTTTTAGATGGTAACTTGGTGGCAGTGAGTTCCACAATTTAGTTGGTTTGATTTCAATCAATATATGCCACGTGTACCATTTCAAAGTAGCTGCATATCAAGCGTCATACGACCTGGAGTATCAACTAGTACCCGACTGCCAAAGGCGCGCGGCTACGGTGGATCCGGGTGTGTGGATCTCTGCATTTGAGGCCTACCTTGATGTGTTTTATTTACATCCACGCCGTAAATCCGTTTTTACAGATCCATTTAGTTCATCACCCAAAAAATGATGCATATAAAAATCTTAGGTAGCCATATCACAGGAAAGAGTGGTGTTTGACAATTAAAAGCTTCTTGTGCTCCACAAAAGCTTTCGATCAGGCTCATATTTGCGTTGTCCCTTCATCCAGGTCTATTCATCTTATTAATAGGTTGGATGGAAAATAAAAATTCTGGTGGCCATCAAGAATATTTTAATGGTGAGTATTCAATCTTCACTGCTTCCTGTGTGTGGTCCATCTGAGATTTGGATCTGATTACCTTTTTCATTCTTGCAAAAATATAAGCTTTCAAAACTGATAGACAGCACGGATATAAGTAACATAGCTCAATGCAGGCACCACTGTCAAGGATCCGGGGATCCACCGATAGGGCGCTGTACACGAATCAAGCTAGCTCAAAAAGCTGGCTCGACTCAGCATGATTGACTCAGTTTGAAAGGCCGACTCAAGGCGAGTCAAGCTTGTTTACTGAAGCTTGAATTGATTTCAAGGCAAGTTCGACCATGGTGTATTTCAACTCGAGCTTAAGCTCGAGCTTGACTCAAGTTTTATATATATATATATATATATATATATATATATATATATATATATATATATATAAAAAATGGTACTATGAAAAGGTACTATGCCTCGAAAGCGTAAAGCGGTCGTCCATGAGGTCGAGAATGGAAATGGGCCCCACCGTGATTCCTTTCGAAAATCCACACCGTCCACGGATGCACCGCTCCACCTTGTGGACGTGGGACCCACACGGACATGCTGGAAATCGACCATCCCCTCATCCAACGGTCTAACTTGAATAAACGTGGGCCATACCTTTTGAAAATATAAGTATACATGTGAAAACATCTAAATTAATTGGTGGGGTCCACCTGAGATTTGGATACCACCTGAAAAGTGGTATAAAATTACATCCAAGTGGGACACACATGATGGACGGTGTTGATCATCAAAAAATACGTCTCGAAAAGGGGGCCACAAGTGGTTTTGAATGTTTGAATGGTGCACGGCCCTTCTCCACTTCTGGACGTGGTGTGGCCCACAAAAGTCTCGGATGGACGTCATTTTTAGCCGTGTGGGCCCGTCCGGGGATGGTGCATCGATCTGGCGAGGGGTAGATGTTCGAACGGCATCACGGTGGGGCCCACCCCAGCTCGACCTCATGGAGACCACTTTACGCTCGAGCTCATAGTACCTTTTCCCATATATATATATATATATATATATATATATATTTGTATAAGTTTTTTAAAAAAAGAAGTTAAAAGTTAAAAGTTTTTACTAAAAAATCTTACCTAACCCTACCTGCCTCCATTCTTTCTTTTTCTTTCCTGACCCTACTGCAGCAAACTAGACTCGACTCGAACCACTAGCTTGACTTGAACTCGACTCGAAAGCTTTGGCAAACAAGCCAAGCTTCAATGTTGAGCTCGAGGGCAAGCTCGACCTCAAGCTCGAACTCGAGTACAACATGGACAAGTCAAGCCGAGCTTGGCCACCTTGACTCAACTCGGCTCAATGTACTAAATTTTCGGATGTACCACTATCACCGATACCGCGCCCCTCTCTTTTTAGAGAGTGAGATAAATAGTTTATACTCTGGCAGAGTGTGATGGATGATACACAGGCACTTAGAAATTGTAAGTGGCATATAATTATTTCAAGTTAAACTGTCCAAATTATTATTCTCATTTTAGATGTATGATAAAATAAAAATTACGATTATTTTACCATATCACCATCGGATTGGTGGGTATTTGTTAGACGGTTAAAAATGAAAAAATATCCAATGGTCCTATTGCCACAAAGGACTGTCCACGAATCAGAGGCTAGGAATGTTCAGAAATTCTGATTTTGGGAATGTCATTTAATGAAAGTGGGTCTCACATTTTAGTTGGTTTAACTTGGATAAATGTATGCCACGTGTACAATATCCACGTAATGCCCTGGAAATCGGGGGTCGTGTATACACTCAACTCCCGAGTTCCCGGGGTCACTTATGACCGATTTTCATTAATATGCAATTAATCCAGTCAACGCGCAGCTTGAAAATTCCTAGAACATGAAGCATAACTAAACAAGTCTACTGAAATGAAAGAGATTAAGATAGACATATGTACATGTCCAAAAGAATAAAGGGATCGCACATGGCGTCACCCAAAAAAATTGCAAAAGAATAGCAAGTCTAAAAAGAATAAGACTGAGCCCGCTGCTCAGCGATCTATCGACTCATCTATGGGTCCGGTGAGGCCCCGCGCATCAGCTGGAAGTATGACAACTCCTCCTCGTAGAGAGTATCATCGCCATGCTCTACCTGCTCTGCTTCCCCTACATCTATGAGAGAGTCTGATTGGTGTTTTAAAACACCGTCCAAGAGTGGGAGTGAGTGATCAACTCAGTGTGTACTATTAGTCTTAAGTTATAACAGGCATCAATTGTAATATGAATTTAATGAAAAGTAGTCGATCATCAACACCTAACAACTCTTATTAAATGCGCATGCATGTGGAATGACATGATGCATGCCTTTGCCACAACGCTCCCTCGAGCGACTCCATCTAAAGATCGCATATGACAACACTCTATCAGAGCGACCTCGACTTCCGAGTCGCCACCCTAACTAATGCAATGCAATGCGATTGTGTTAGCCGAGTTATTAATTACGTCCATTCATCCAGCAGGTTGGAGAAATACACCCCATGTATCAATGTCCTAAACTGGTTGCGAGGCCAAGGTCCCCCAATGCGTGAGGCCGAGGCCCCGTGGTCCGTAATCCCATCAGGTTCCTCATCCCCAACTTCAAGCACATGAGAAGTACCGAGAGAAAGGGATCGCTCGTGGTCACTACGGGGAGGCGCGACACCCCAGCATAGGCCGACATCTCGGACACAGTGTCCCATTCCACAATGCCCGGCTCACGAGACTGTAGACCAGTTATAATCGGTTATCGGTGGGTCACTTACGGTTGTAGGGTGTTCCAGGTTCCATACATTTATGAGCAACCAGGGTTATCAAACAAGGTTAGTCAAACAGTAGGCTAGACCGCACGAGTTAGGTGAGCGTGAGACGAGTGACCTCGGGTACAAGGGACCCATGTAGTCGAACTACAGCCAACCGAACACTCCCACCCAAACCACGGATCTAGCCCTAGCGTAGTCCTACCGAGGGGACTACCATCTCTCATCATGTTCCTGACCAACCCAAGAGGGTGAAGGGGATCCATAACATGCCAACTATCCAAGTCATCAACTAGCATATCAATATCATGTTTTCAAGCATCTCAAGCATACGAATCAATTACCCATAACAAGCAAGCTATCGCTATCATGAAACAAAGTACATGTGAGTTGTGTGGATTTGTGAGGAAGTTAAACACTTCCTCCATCTCAAGAATTCATGTCTACAAGAGTAATGAATCATACATATTATGAAGCACAACATATGGGAAAACCAACAATGTATGAGCATGTAATCATCCATACACAAAATCATGTGAGAGGCAAGAATAACATCATGAGAGAGCTAAGCATGCACATTTATACAATTCCAATAAACATATAATTTCCTAGAGTTTCTCTAGAATTTTTAAGCAATCAAAATCATTAAGCTCGTACTAAAATTGGTGCTAGGACACCTAAGAACAATAGTCCGCACCTATGGATCGTTGAAGACTTGAAAAACGACCTATGAAAGAGGGCTTGAGGTTGATCGGTCAAAATCCCTAGAGCAAGCACTTGCATGTTAGAGATTCAAGCCAAATCCTTCTCAATACATGGATTTCAAGAAGAAGGGGTGAAGGATCTTACCTAGATGACCAACAGTCGATTGTTGTGGTAGTGGTGGAGATTTTCTCCTTTGAGGAGCGGTAGGGAGTGGAAAGGGTTGATTTCTTTGGGCCCCACCTTGATTTAGGGTCCACCTTAGCTCTCCCTCACTCTCACTTTCTTCTCTCCTTGCTCTCTAGATCTCTCTTTACTCCCTTGGCAATGGTAGTTGTGGTGAAAGTTATGAGACAAGAGATTAGGGCTTTATTTCTTAGAGTTGGCCCTTTTGGCCCCAAACTTTCACAAATTCTCAAAATAGCCCTATAGGACTCCCTATTGGTGTTGGGGCGGCCCTAACACCCCTCTGACTACCAAACTTGGTGTGTAGGTGTCTCATGGCCCGATGAGGGGTCATGCAAAGTTTGAAAATAACCGGATGAACGAGTATAGGGTCTGAGTATACGATTTCGATCTTTAAGTGGCCCTGTAGGGGCCCATTTTGGTAATTGGAGTGGCTCTGGTACCCTTCCGGCCATGAAACTTATAGGATAGGTGCTCCATGGCCTGATGATGGGCCATGCAAAATTTGGGAGAAATCGGATATGGGGTATGATCTAACGGGTCCGATTTGTGATCAACGGTCACCGTTCCACGATCGGGTCCCAGATTTGGTGGACAAGTGTAGAAGAATACATTAAACCGTCACTGTAAATTTGAAAGAAATCCGACGGCTGAAAGCTTATATTTCAATTTTATTTGCACGTGCGAGACTTCCAGTCGGCATTGGTGGGGCCACATTTGGCAAGTGCCGATTCGTGGATAATTACTCGGAGGTTTCACGGGTCCGTGGTCCGCGATGGACCCAAGCCCAGTGAGATCTTCAGTTCTCTAAATTTTTAGATTTTTCTGACCCTCCTCGGTATAGGGTGGCCCACATTGGCTGTTGTTAAGTGTAAACAGGTCATCTGGCTTGGCGGGCCGCACTTGGCCCGGTCATAACCAGACTGGTTTACTCTAATGGCCTAAATCTAAGTTAATTAACTCCTGGTGCCCCACCATGAGTGGTTTAAACGAACGGTCCTGCAGCAAATCCTACGTGGACGCCCCAAAACACTGTGTTGGTTGGACGAAACGTTACAATCTAAGTACTTGCTGACCAAGCGGCATGCGCTGTCTCAGAATCATGCAACTCCCCTTTTTTTACATTCTTATGGAAATGAGAAGTTTTTATACCACGTACGATTACTTATGTGAAGATTTGACCCATGCAAAATATGGGCCACGTCTTAAAGGTCTTCTGGAACGAATATCAGGATAGCTCGCACATCTGGCAGACTACAGAATCGAAATCTCTGGACAGACGACGGTTGGGCTCAATGCAAGTGTATGGCGCATCTAACGAGTGTATTGGTATGAAATTCTACATACGTGATCCTAGTGTTGCTGACCACCTTGTGGACGGATCGGATGATCTACATGAGTGACATGTTGGGATCATCCAATAACCATGAGTTTTTTTTTAGATGAACCCCTCATTCAACGGTCTAGATTGAATAAACAGGTAGTAGAGATGAGATGGTTACTACACTGAAACTCAACTGCCCTTTTTTTTTTTTTTGAAATGTCCCATGCAATTTTAATATGATTGCTAATCAAAGAACAATATAAGGTCCAATGCTTCAATTTTGCTCAAGTAGGCCCATGGTTTAAAAATCTAGACCGTTCATATGATTTGCCCCAAAGTAGATAGACGACATTCCAAACAATTTCTAGATTCAACTACGACCGTCCAAAATTTGACCGTGAGTTTTGAGTGTTGTTCTCTTTTATCCACTAAATGTTGTTTTAGGTCACCCATCCAAGGGTTTATATCATCTAACCTGTGAAAATTTTCTCATCGTTCATCTTTTATCAATTTTACAGATCAACGGTTTGGATCACTGAAAAATGAGCCCTACAAGCACAGACTGGCGTACCAGTAGAGGTGGGCAACTTGGGCCCGATCCGGTGGATCCGACCCGACTTGGTACCGTTCCAAACAAAACCGACGGTCTAGATCGGGCCTAATCGATTCTGATCGTCTAGATCCGATCTTATTTCGAGTCGGGTTCGGATAGTACTGTATCCGGACAGATCCAGTCTAAATACCCGGACCGAATGGGTCCGAACCGACCCGAACAAACCCAACCCGGAGCGACACAACTATACTATAAATACCATTTTTTCACCCAAACCGAACCCTCTTTTTACCCTAGCTATGTTTTTTTCAAATCTCTCCCTAGAGAGAGAGAGAGAGAGAGAGAGAGAGAGAGAGAGAGAGAGAGAGAGAGAGAGAGAGTGGCCACCAAATGCAGAGAAGGAGAAAATGGATTCAAACTTCCAGAAATCAAGTTCACCAAGCTCTTCATCAATGGAGAATTCGTCGACTCTGTTTCAGGTTCTTCTTCTTCATCCTTTTTCCCCCATTTTCTACTATGTTATTTTTCCATGTCTTTACGTCAATCCAGACCATCCAAATTGTTGACCCAGTTGTGGATGTACCACTCACTATTCACTTTTAACCATCAATTTGAAATAAGCCCTATCCAAAATGAGAGCCACAATTTCGATGGTCTGATAGCCGTATATCAGTGCCATGTGCGGGAGGATGAAACACCACCATTTGATCGATAAAGAGAGCGATATTTTATTTTAAAAAATATTTACACCCTTCCTTTTGATATATGCACCCTTTTTTACATTCGGCAAGATAGTGTCGCCGACTTTAGTAACTGAATTTTCAGATGTAGAAAATGGGTGTATCTATCAAAAGAATGGACATAGATTGTCTCTTTTTATTTATTAGTATTATTGTTATTACTTTCTTCCGAATGAGCGATGAGTTTTGAGTTTGTGTACGTTTTTCACCATGATAGTAAGATGCCCAACCTTGCACAATCCGATCTGACTCGGTTTTAAAACACCAACTGACTCTTTAGTAGTTACGGACTCGAGATCAAGGAGCAATCAAGTACATGTTCAAGTCGGACCGAGTCATCTGACTCAGACTCGGTCCCGATTCGGTCCGAGTTCAGGTTGGGCCATGTAAAATCTGGACTTGGTCGAGTTGGGCCAAATCCAAGCCGACTCGGTCTGATGCCCAACTCTACGCACCAAGACAATGTTAACTTTAGATGCATCATGACCCTATAATCAGAAATTTACCACTACACGACCCATTTATGACCCATTTACCCGCTTAAGCCCACCCCATTTTACCTGACCAGAATAAGCCCCAGCTATATGGACGACTTCTAAAGGTCGAAAATGCCTCTACCTTTTCAACTTTTTGATAAAGCTGGGGATTCCTATGGCTACGGATCATAACCATAGCAATAATCCACCGATTGCAAGAGAGGGACAGTGTGTCAGAGTCGATCGGGTTAAAGCTGGGCCTATAGCTACGGATTATAACCGTAGCCATAACTGTAGTGCTATGCTCTTTTTTCTCTTTTTTTTTTTTTAATGTTTTTTTTTTAAATAAATTTTATTTTATTTTTTATGTAGAAAACTTTATTCTACCTACATTTTTCTCTAATATATATTTATATAAATATGTATATATAAGCATATAAAAAAATTTCTCTCTCTCTTTTTTTTTTTTTCCATTTCTTTATTTATTCATTTAACAAGAATATCTTCTAAACCAAAATTAATTAGTTGATGTACCACATATGATTTTGGGGTAGGAGAAGCTACTTTAGCCAACCAACCTGGTTATTTTCCAAGATTCCATCAGGTCGATGGTCGAAAATCCATTTCATTCACTTCTTGGTCAACTCAATTCATTCCACGGTCAATTCGCTTTACTTCACCGTAAATTCCATGCATTTCGCAATCAATTCCCTTCACTTCACAGTCAATTTCATTCATTTCACAGTCAATTCCCTTCACTTCATGGTCATTTCCATACATTTTACGGTTAATTCTAGCGACTCCCCTTCACTTCACGGTCAATTCCATGCATTTCACGATCAATTTCCTTCACTATCAATTCGGTGCATTTCACGGTCAATTCCATACATTTCACGGTCAATTCCGACGATTCCCCTTTACTTGATGAAAAATTCTATGCATTTCAAAGCCAATTCCCTTCAGTTCATTATAGTAGATAGACGACATTCCAAACAATTTCTAGATTCAACTAGGACCGTCCAAAATTTGACCGTGAGTTTGGAGTGTTGTTCTATTTTATTCACTAAATGTTGTTTTAGGTCACCCATCCAAGGGTTTGTATCATCTAACCTGTGAAAATTTTCTCATCGTTCATCTTTTGCCAATTTTACATATCAACGGTCTGGATCACTGAAAAACGATCTCTACATGAACAGACTGGCACACTAGGACACCATTGGCTTTAGATGCATCAGGACCATATGATACGACCTGCCTGCTAACCGTAATACCGTAGAGTCATCTCTCTACACTACACGTAAGTTAGTGATCCTCAAATCTGGTCCGCCCATATGAAGAACCTTAGTTTGGACGGCTTATATCTCAAAAATCAATGCTATTACACAATCCATCCATATGATCTTTGGCCATTACAATGACGGTGGAAAACGAAAATTTTAACGGTATTAAATGTAGTCCAACCGTACATTTTCTTTTTGATTTTATTTATAAAGTTGAACCATCTGCTCTGGTTCCACCATACCTGTGGACCCGATCGATGCATGTCCCTGCCACGTGTCAAGTGGGGGGAGATGGTCCACCATACTACGGTTTTTTCCAGTTGTACGTATCAACTCGATGTTGGTAGCAACCGTATATTCGATGGAGCAATGCATGTTGGTTGGCAACCGTACAAAGGGTGCTGGACCTTAGTATCCGATTGGCCCACCCAAGATACCTTATCCGACCATTTGTTCGCCAACTGATTTTGTGGGTGGGCCCATGTTATCCCAGTGGCTGTGATGTGGGCCACCCCGAGTTCGATAAGGTTTCAAACTGAGTGGCGTACACACAGGGCCACGTTTGGGGGCAACCACCCGAGTAGAGGCATGATAAGGGAGTATGGCCCACTTAAACCACAGCCATTGGTTGTGTTTCTTACCTAATTCATCTACTGGCTGTCGGCTCGGGTGGGTAGTGGCAAGATCGAGGAATTGTCTGATCCTCGGCCCCATTTGCTCTCTTGATTCTTGTGCGTGAGGTGTGAGATTTCTGCAAGTGGGGCCCACGGTTCGGTGAACCTGACCATGAGCATGATGGGCCCTTTGATGGATGGACCACGCCATGAAAATTTCCTTGATCAGAAGATATAACACTTTGACCAGCAGCTTTCAAATGTAATGGCCGATATTTGATGTAGAGCGGGTGGCGGACAGTTTCATGGCCAAGATGGTTTAGAAAAGGCCCGGTCGACGATAGAAGTGATCCGGACCGTCGGACCTTAGATCGTGCGTATCTTACAATCCGGAATGAGTTATTGGGTGAAAATTATATGATTTTGGCTAGAACAAGCTACTTCAGCCAACCAACCCCGCTATGCTGGGTTGTGCAAGCTGAATTTGTGAAATACCCCCAGGTTGATGGTCGTTTCCTTATTTTAATTCCATTTTTACTATAAATAGTAAATTTTAGTTTGATTATAACTCTTCATGTGTCGAGCTTTAGGAGTTGCGCTCAACGTGAAGAGCGCTTAGAATAATTAGGAGAACGGTTTGGTGAAGCCAAATAGTACACTTACTATTTTCAGCCGAAAACCTTGCGCACTAGTATACATCACAACCATTTATAAATAGTAAGCTTATTATTTATAGTAATTTGCGAATTCTAGGAGTTTTAGTTGTAGTTTGCTTCTGATTTCTCTCTAGAGAAATTTCGTGAACAGTTCAGAGAAATTTCGTGGATACGGATTAGTTATCCTCTTGAGGAAGATGGTGCTCAACCTCATCATGTTCATACCTGCGTCAATATTCAACAAAAAATTGCCTGAAAGATCGGACGGTTTAATATGGGCTATTTTTGGTAAATAGTATATTCAGAGCAGGGCCCATCAGTTCAACGGCCTGGATCGCTAAACCACGGGACCTACTTGTCCAAAGAGAAGGAAAACCTGATGCGCGGGTTCGAACCTAATCTGCGCATGCTTGATAGTGGTTTGCTGTCCGGACCCTGAACATTTATATCCACACGTGTAAAACATGATAACGGAGTGGGGCCCACTAAAACGACGATCACTAGTTTTGTTTCTTGCCCCTCCCTCTCCTGGCTGTCATCTGGCCCGGATATGGTTAGAGCTGGGCATCGAACCGAGTTGGATCGGATTGGGTCCGACTCGATTCGGTCTAAAATCTACATGGGCTGACTCGAACCCGATCTGATTCGGGACTGAGTCTGGGACATCTGACTCGAACCGATTCGATGCACGATTGGCCTGACTCGAACCGAGTCCAACTCGGTCAGGAAAATCGAGTCGGCTTGGGTTGGGTATGATTCGGATCAAATTTTTTAACAGTGAAAATCATTGTCCTCGCTGCTATTTTCGGAGTGGTCCATTTGAGCTTTAGATATGATTCAATTTCTTTTTTCAAATGCTCGAAACTGATCATGAAAAATGGATAAACGGTATGGATATAATAAATACATCATTGTGAGGCCCATGTAATTTTGATCTCATTTGACCTGTTCATATAACTCGGAGCTCGAGGCGCATACAACTGTGTTGACGGGCACAACAAGAAAGTGCAGCTGTGTTGTGCATTGCTGTATTGACGTTAACAAGTTCTGTGGGTCTGATCATGGGGTATGTGTTATATCCAAACCGTCCATCCATTTGGTGAGCTCGTCTGTAATGACTCGGAAAATCCCGTACAAAGGCCCGAGTACCACCTCAGGCAGAAATCACTCAGGACCAAATCCTTTAGAAATTAGACGAGGATTAACTAGTGTTAAACTATATTACATACGAAATCTGCACTAATCACTTTAAATACGATCTGCAAGACCCAAAACTTGTGGAATCGTTGACGCTACATTATCCAAAAATCTAGGATCAATCTCATTACTCGGCTGCTCTCAGGAGCATCACGAAACTCCGTATCAGATCTGGACCGCACATCGAAAGTCCGAATAATGCGAGGTTATAGAATTAGGACCGCCTTGCTGGGCTTGACAACCATCTCAGAAGTTAAAACCAGATAGTGTCCCAGGGCTATTCGCTTGAGCCTGAAGCGAGGCGTGTGAGAAAATATGGTTTTCTTTAGAAATTAAATTAAATTTAAGTAATCTGAGACTTGTCACTTGTGGGCTAAATATAAGTAATGAAACCGTCGGAATCTACCCAAATACACCCTTGGATCAGGGAACATTTTCCATACATGTCTGTGTACTTGTAACCCTAATCGAGTTTCAGTGACCGTTGAACTGAAACTAGTCCGCCACGTGTGATCTGGGAACCCGACTGGAACGAAAACTTAACTCGACCTAGATCCAAGGTTAGTGAGCTTAAGTCCGACCTTTGACTTAAGGGGGGGCTCCAGAAGTGCTTCGTTGAGACGGAATAGTTCGTATTTGGACATAACCTAAGTATACCATGGCCTTGATTATATTTCCGTGAGTTCTGGGCCTATATAAGGACCTTAAACCCTCACTCTCTCATCCCATACGAATTTGAGGAAACCCTAGGTGAGAGAGAGAGTAAAGAGAGAAAGTGTGGGAGAAGTGGGAGAAAGATCCTGTTGCTCTAACTTGCTACCATACGTGCTTAGCCACCACCATCTAATCGTTATTCCGACGATTCTGTCTTCGTTCTTAGGTAAGAAAACCCTAACCCTAACTTGTTCTAGGGTTTCAACTGTTACAAGTAGCGAGATAACTAACTTAATTCATGCTATAGGTTGTAGTGCCGCCATAGACGAAGACTTAGAGATTCTATCGACTTCGTTACACTTCTACAGCTTAAGGTACGGACTATAGATGCTTAGGTTTTGGTTTTCAATACTTTCAATGTCAGATAATGATAGATTCATGATCCGAGTGTTATTTCACATGCAAAATGTGATGTTCGTTTTGCGATTCAGTTACGTATGCAAATTATGGTGTTTAGTGTATTCTGTATATTGGTAAAAAATACCGTATACATACAAAATATGGAAGTGTGTTTGCCATGATTAAGTATTGTGTGTATATGCAATATATATGTGTAATACTTACTCGGCGAAAGGATTCGCCCTAATACATTTTTTGGCTAATATACGTTATGTATGTTAAATAAGTGTAGTCTAAGTGTTTGTGAAAATGCTTGTATGAGTAAGTACTTAGGAGATAGTGTTTTAGGTAGGTGTTGAGAGAGGATTCTCAACTACCTTAGAGATGTATATGATTTCCTCCATGCAAGTTGTTTAGTTTAATCATTTACTTATGAAATGTATGTGCTTGAATTTCCTGTTTAAGTGGTGTTTTATAACATGCTTGTTATCATGTTTGAATTACTTAATTAATTCTGCTCTAATTGCTCTATATGCTTTCTGGTTAGTGATTGGGGTTATGATATAGTCCAGGCAATTGGTAACAGGCTTGAGTTCGTGGCTGATATTTATTTGCCACTTAAGATGAGTTTGATGAACCCGAGTCGTACTAAAGTTGTCGGCAGTGGTTAGGCCACACGGAGTGTTTGCGCACTTCATGTCGCTCAACTCAACCTGCGCTGGTGTTAGTCAAGCTCGTCAAGTAACCCGATCTGCCGATGTATGTTCACCATGTATGGACGCCTCTGTTTGAACCTAAGGTACTCAACTCACCAGTGAATTCTGCTTAACCTTGGTACCTTAATCCGCTAAGACTCATGAGCCGGGCATGGTGGTATGGGATACCGTGGTCGATCTGTAGGCCTACGCTGGGGCGATGTGCCTCCCTGTAGTGACCAGTGAACAACCTAGACTCGTGAGCCGAATACGGTGGTATGAGACACTATATTTGATCTGTCGGCCTACACTGATTTGGTGATGGGGGAGTGGTGTGACGATTGCGTGTAACTGCCCTGACAGCCCTTTGTAGTGACCTCGAGCATACTTTAAATCTACGGTCAGGCGACGAGTTTTCCTATAGTAAATAGAGTATAACTAGGCCTGTATTGATAAGGTGATGGGGAAGCGGTGCAACGAGTGCGTGCAACAGCCCTGGTAGCCTTTTACAGCGACCTAAAACCGCATCATCGTATGAGATTATTAGGATTGACGACCCTAGAATGGATCATTGTTTGGGAATGATATAAGGGAGGTACCTTAGTTTCCCAATACTGTTGTATGAAAAGGACTAATAACAACTCGGTAATCACGTTCATAACATAGCACTGCATGTGTCTGGCGTTGTGGAGCACTGAGGGATGAACGCATGCCGCGGACATAAGATGGTGTCGTATGAGGGAGCATTGGCGAGGGCATGCATCATGACTACATTTCATCCTTGCATTAATAAGAGTGATTAGGATTGTTTGACTGAACTACTTTATCATTACTGCTTGACTGAATTGATAACATGTTAACCTATGCTTTATTGTTCCACTGAGTTAGCTACTCACTCCCACGTTACGGGACGGTGTTCTGGACACCCACCAGACTCTGTCTTAGATGCAGGTATCGACGAGACACAGGAGGCTGAGCCTGATTACTATGATGATCAGGATGAGTTCTCCTACATGCAGTTCTCTGGAGGCTTCGCTTAGGCCATTCAGATGACGGGGCTACAAGGTTTACCATTATAGTTGTACCATTTTTTGGCATTTTGGTTTTGAAACTAATACATGTATATGGTGACTCAGTAAGGTGTTCATACTCTGGAGACCAATTGTGACCGTTTTTAGCTTTATATACATTTATATACATCTTTTAGTCTTCCGCTTGCGTTTTATAACTTGATCTGGAGTATGAATTACTGTTTTAGTATAATCTCACTCATGATTTATGCACTAACACAGACAACATTCAATCATAAGCATTTATGTTGCATAAGTGATGTTTTGGAACTCGGGTGTTGAGTTGCTACTCGACCCCCGATTTTCAGGGCGTTACAAGTTGGTATCAGAGCATAATTTGGATTAAACCGTACCTAGGTTATGGTCACACGACGTACGCTGTCGCCTTTCGACTTAGGTGGGTGCGAGAAAAACGTAGAAACAGTCATTGGTATCTCGATTTCGCCAATTGGCGAAGTTCGCTGAAAACGGTTGCCGAGATCGGGTCTATAATCATCCATGATCGCATGAGTCGACCCCAAATTACTTCAAACAATGGGTTTATATCACAACTCACCCCATCCCAGCCGTCAAAAGTCGATAAATACAAGTATGTATCAGAAACTTCCTAAAACGACCCGAAACGACTCAAAACGGAGTCGTGGGCCTACCCACGCTAATCCAGAGGGACCCAGGGTGGGACCTAGACCTTTTTGGGGCCTAGGGGGCAGGAGGTCCTCGCTCAAATGGCGAGGCCTCGCCTGTTTGTCCAGAGAGTGGCGAGGGCCTCACCGAGTTGGAGAGGCCTCACCGATTAATGGGCCCGGCCGGGCGGGCCGCTCAGGCCGATCGTGTTTGGGGCCTAGGGTGGCCCACTGATATGTGGGGTTTCGTTTAAAACCCCTCAAAAGTCACCCCTCCACAAAACACACCTCCAAGCTCTCCCTTTCCCTCAAAGTTTCTGTTTTCTCTCTCAAACCTCCCCTTCAATCACCCAATCCGTCAGTTTCTGTCACAACCCACTCACCTCCATCGTTTACAGCAATATATACCCCTCTACCCTCTCCATTTTCTCTCATTTGAGCTCTTACATCCCTCATTTGTGGCTCAAAATCGTGTAAGCTCTCTAACTCATCCCATCTCTTCACTTCCCTTCTTTGGGGTCGACTCATGCGATCACGAGTAAGGTGTTCATACTCTGGAGACCGATTGTGACCGTTTCTGGTTTTATATACATTTATATACATCTTTCAGTCTTCCGCTTGCGTTTTATAACTTGATTTGGAGTATGAATTACTGTTTTGGTATAATCTCACTCATGATTTATGCACTAACACAGACAACATTCAATCATAAGCATTTATGTTGTATAAGTGATGTTTTGGAACTCGAGTGTTGAGTTGCTACTCGACCCCCGATTTTCAGGGCGTTACATCGTCTTAAGGCTTGAGACGAAAAATAAGACAAATCTTACTATCAAGTGGACCACACTGAAAAAAGAAAAGGGGGATTGAACGTGTACCATTGAAACCTTTTTTGGGGTCACAGAAGTTTTGAATCAATTTGAAATTTGTTTTTCCTCTTAATTCAGGTCTTCGTAACCTTATTAACAAATTGGATGGAAAATAAATGTTATGGTGGGCACTACGAATTGTTTAACGCCTAACGGTGAAAATCATTATCTCTGCTGCTATTTGTAGTGTGGTCCAGATGATCTTCGGATATGATTCATTTTTTGGATATTGCTCTATAATGATTTCTAAAAATATATAAACGGTGTAGATATAATAAATACATCACTGTGGGGCCCATATAACTTTGATCTCCTTTGAACTGTTCATACAACTCAAAGCTCGGGGAGCGTCAGTGCTCGTCTTGGCACAACACGTACCTACAGCCTACAAGCTATAGTAGTTATATTGCTGGTATGTGGTACACTAACAAATCCGCTTCTTATCGTACTGAATAAACTCTGTTGGGGCCCATTGTGAATGCATGTGGTTTATCCATACCATCCATTTATTTTTCCCGATCATTTTAGTAGTTGAACCCAAAATTGATGTATATCCAAAGCTCAAGTGGACCATACTAAAAGAAAATGTAGAAGTATTGATTTTGGTTCGAACCACTCTGGATCGAATCCATTCGGTTCGGATTTCGGTTTGGATCGGTCCGGATTTACCACGATCGAACTTGATTCAAAAAATTGTCGGATCTAAATGACCCTACTCGATCCGCACCAATCCAGGCCGTTGAAACCTTCCTAGAGCTGACCATGATGTTTACACGCCATCCAAACCGTTCATAGGGTTATTTACCAGTCAGATAAACCGTCAGAATAGAAAAAATCCTGATAAAAAAACTTGTGGCCTCCACAAAGTTTACAATGGTGGGCATTCAATACACTTTTTGTGTGGTGTGGTCCACCTGGGTTTTGGATCTACCATATAGTTGGATCCCTGCACTATTGTGGTCTTTAGAAACTGATGGACGGAGTGGATTTATCATAAAAATCTATGTGGGCCCCACATAGCTTCCCACCACAGCAACTTCCTGTGGAGGGCACATACACTTCCCTTGGAGATGGTCCCCGCGGCATACGTTATCTACAGTTAAAACATCCGGATTGTGGCATGTCCTTTTATATCTGACCGTTGAATTTATATGTCCACCAATAGACAGAAAGCACAGCAGTTTGATAAACAAGCATGGCACGTGTAGAATTTCAAACGGTTAATTACATGATAACCCCTCTATTTTGGATTATTGTAGACACCCCCCTCGTTAGAGTAATATTTACCAAATGACAGACATGAAGAGCTCCTTTCTGCGGCTTTTGCTTGTGGACCCCTTGTCATGCCTAAAACGGCATAAAACCACCCAGGCAGGGTCACTCACTCAGTCACTCTACCATAAAAAATTGGAAGTGGCCCACCAGATGGTTGGATGAACCTGCCTTTTGGGCCGTCCCATCGACCTAGTGGAGCGACCAAGCTGAACAAGTTAGGTTGAATCATATACATGCATTGCATGGGGCCCACATGCCTATTGGTTGAATGACATACGTGCATTTCAGTGGGCCCACACGTCTGTAACAAGCTGCAAATGAGACTGAGGTAAAATGGTCATTTTCTCAAAGATAATATTTATATGAGAATCCATAATGCTTCTACATAAGGAGAAATCCAATGGAGCTTATTACCTATAGGCTGCTTATATGGTAAACTGCTGTAAAATGTATTATTTGAAGTTGACAGGAAAAAAAGTTCAATGGCTGAAAACAAGAATATTTAAGGACTGAAAATGCAAATATTTAAGCAGCTGGTCGGGGATTATTTCTTGATAACGATGATAAGGATTTGATATATACAAGCTCTGCATTACATATAGATGCATGCACTTCCACATGTGAAGTAGGTTGTACAAAAAAGGTAGTTTAACTGCTTGTACGTAGGTGATTAGTTTTCATGGTAATGATCTTAATAGTTTTTTTTTTTTTTTTTTTTTTTTTTTTTTTTTTTTTGTATTTACAACATTGTAACACTATGATCAAGTAGACCCATTCGAATCCGATGCCAAACCGAGTCGAGTTCGGCTCATGTAGCAACTCAATCCGATTCAGAATTATTCCGGACCTGAATCGGGTAGTATAAAGTCAGATTTTACTTTAAAAAAAAAAAAAAAAAAAAAAAAACCTTTACCCTTCTTCTACTCGAACCCTAACCTTACCCAAGTTGACGCTGTACCAAATTTAATCGGAATCTAGGCTACTCAGCAGCCTAGCACCCTATCGTCACCGTTTATTCTCGTCCATTCATCAGTTAGGTTCCATTTATATATTTTTTTTCTATGTATTTTCAAGCTCCCGCCTTGGCTTAGGATGTCAGGTGCAATTGAATTTGATTTTATTTCTCTCAAATATATTTTAAATATATGTAAAATTAGTTATTTATTAACTTGGGAAAGTTATCTATCATTAATTTCTTCTTCTTTTATCTTTACAATTTTTTTCATTTTTTTAAATTATATATATTTTAAAAAAATAAAATAAAATAGAAGACCCAATTCGAACCGTATCCAACTCTTTTATGCAAACACAAGATTTTTGTAATTTTACTTTTATTGTTAATTTGACATCTTAGTGGTATAAAAGTGTTATTATTGTTCTCTGACTTTGCTTGTCTAAATATGAAAATTCTTTTACTACAGATATAATTTGTAATTATTGCATTTTTATAATTCATTACAGCCAATCATGACAACTATAATTAACCCTAAAATTAAAAATGAAAATTTCAACCATCCAAAAATCAAATTGCTATAAATAAGGGTGTATGAGAGATCATAGGCTTCTATAAGATGGGCCCATTGTTTAGATCAGCTTACCCAAAAATGAGATTGATTCGCTTCCAAAAAAGCAAGATACATGATGAAAATCTATTGTTATAGTAATTGAAGGTCATTTCAACCATCAATATTTTTTCTAGAAAATTCTCCCATCCAATGAATGAACAATTTTTGAGCCGTGGCCCCCGCAAAGGCTCGGGAAGTAGATTGTGTCCAACCTTGGTCAAACCTTTAAGTGTCGGACCAAATGTGTGTGGGGGCCACCAAGATGTATCTATTTATCCCAGCTGTCCATTTTCTTTCTCACATCATGTTAAGGTATGAGCTCAAAAATGAGGCAAATCAATTGCTAGGGTGGACCACAGCAAATATTAATCTTGGATCACATTAAATGCACAAAGCATTAATGCTAGTTGCATGGAATGCAAGACAGCTAGAGTTATATCTTAACCTGAGCTTAGAAAAGGGATGGACTAAGTGGATAAATAGATACATCACGGTTAGCCCTCACACAGATATCGTCGACCGTTAAAGGTCCGACCCTAACTAGAAGTTTTGTGGGGCCCACATAGATACCCGTCATAAATCCACTCTGTTCGTCAGTTTCTAAAGGCCAGAGTAGGGATGGATTCCAAAAATCCGGAAGATCCAAAACTCAGGTGGGCCATACCATACTAAACAGTGAGAACGGAAACATCCACCGTTGAAACCTTCCTAGAGCTGATCATGATGTTTACACGTCATCCAAACCGTTCATAGGGTTATTTACCACTCAGATATACTGTCGGAAAAAACAACACCCTGATAATAAAAAATTATGGCCCCCACAAAGTTTACAATTGTGGGCATTCAATACACTGTTTTGTGTGGTGTGGCCCACCTGGGAGTTGGATCTACTAGATATTTGTAGATCTCCCCAAATGTTGTCTTTATAAACTGATGAACGGAGTGGATTTATCGTGAACATATCTGTGGGCCCACATAGCCTCCCACCACAGCAACTTCCTGTAGAGGGCACTGACACTTCCCTTGGAGATGGTCCACGTGGCATACATTATCTAGAGCCACTGCACATAGGTCCCAAAATTAGATCGGTCAAAAAATTCCTCTGACTAATGATCATGTGCTTTTATTTCTGACCGTTGAGTTTAGATGTCCACCAATGGACAGAAGGTACAGCAGTTTGATAAACAAGCATGGCACGTGTAGAATTTCAAACAGTTGATTACATGATAACTCCTCTATCTTGGATTACTGCAGACAACCCCCTTCTTAGAGTAATATTTACCAAACGACAGACTTGAAGAGCTCCTTCCTGCGGCTTTTGCCTAAAACGGCATAAAAGCACCCACACAGGGTCACTCACTCTACCATAAAAAATAAAAATAAAAATTGGAAGTGGCCCACCAGATGGTTGGATGAACCTGCCTTTTGAGCCGTCCCATCGATGTAGTGGAGCGACCAAGCTGAACAAGTTAGGTTGAATCATATACATGCATTGCATGAGGCCCACATGCCTATTGGTTGAATGACATAAGTGTATTTCAGTGGGCCCACACGTCTGTAAGAAGCTGCAAATGAGACTGAGGTAAAATGGTCATTTGCTCAAAGATAATATTTATATGAGAATCTAATGCTTCTACATAAGGAGAAATCCAACGGAGCTTATCACCTATGGGCTGCTTATATAGTAAAATGCTGTAAAATGTATTATTTGAAGTTGACAGGAAAAAAAATTCGATGGCTGAAAACAAGAATATTTAAGGACTGAAAATGCAAATATTTAAGCAGCTGGTTGGGGATTATTTCTTGATAACGATAATAAGGATTAGATATAAACAAGCTCTTAATTACATATAGATGCATGCACTTCCACATGTGAAGTAGGTTGTACAAAAAAGGTAGTTTAACTGCTTGTAGGTGGTTAGTTTTCATGGTAATAATCTTAATAGTTTTTGGTATTTATAACATTGTAACACTATGATCCATTCCTCATGTGTAGAGGTGGGCAGGATCCGACCCGACTCGTTGGATCTTACTCGATCGAACCAAAAGCTAGGGTTGGATCGGATCAAATAGACCTACTCGAATCCGACGCCAAACCGAGTCAAGTTCGGGTCATGTAGCAACTCGATCCGATGCAGAATTCGATCTGGACCGGAATTGAGTAGTATAAAGTTGGATTTTACTTTAAAAAAAAAAAAAAAAAAAACCTTTACCCTTCTTCTATCTGAACACTAACCTTACCCGAGCCAACATTGCACCGAATTCAATCAGAATCTAGGCTATTCAGTAGCCTAGCATCCAATCGTCACCGTTTATCCTCATCCATTCATCAGCTAGGTTCCATATATATATATATATATATATATATATATATATATATATATATATATATATATATATATATATATTTGTATTTTCAAGCTCCCGCCTTAGCTTGGGACAACAGGTGCAACCAAATTTGATTTAATTTCTCTCAAATATATTTTAAATATATGTAAAATTAGTTATTTATTAACTTTGGAAAGTTATTTATCATTAGTTTTTTTTTTTTTTTTTTTTTTTTACAATTTTTTGAAAATTTTATATTTTTCATATATTTTTTATAAAAATTAAAATAGAAGACTCGATTGGAACCGTATCCAACTCTTTTATACAAATACAGGATTTTTGTATTTTTACTTTTATTGTTAATTTGACATCTTAGTGATATGAAAGTGCTATTATTGTTCTCTGACTTTGGTTGTCTAAATTTGAAATTTTTTTTACTACAGATATAATTTATAATTATTGCATTTTTATAATTCATTAAGCCAATCATGACAACTATAATTAACCCTAAAATTAAAAATGAAAATTTCAACCATCCAAAAATCAAATTGCTATAAATAAGGGTGTATGAGAGATCATAGGCTTTTATAAGATGGGCCCATTGTTTAGACCAGCTTGCCCAAAAATGAGATTGATTAACTTCCAAAAAAGCAAGATACATGATGAAAATCTATTGTTAGTAATTGAAGGTCATTTCAACCATCAATTTTTTTCTAGAAAATTCTCTCATCCAATGAATGCACAATTTTTGAGCCGTGGCCGGCAAAGGCTTGAGAAGTAGATTGTGTCCAACCTTGGTCAAACCTTTAAGTGTCTGACCAAATGTGTGCGGGGGCCACCAAGATGTATCTATTTAACCAAGCTGTCCATTTCTTTTCTCACATCATATTAAGGTATGAGCCAAAATGAGACAAATCAATTGCTAGAGTGGACCACAGCAAATACTAATCTTGGATCGCATTAAATGCACAAAGCATTAATGCTAGTTGCATGGAATGCAAGATAGCTAGAGTTATATCAGGGATGGACAAAATATCGATAGCTAGAGTTATATCAGGGATGTACAAAATATCGTTAGATAGGTGCTATTTTTTAGCCAATATCTTAACCTGAGCTTAGAAAAGGGATGGACTAAGTGGATAAATAGATACATCACGGTTAGCCCTCACACAGATCTGGTCGACGGTTAAAGGTCCGACTCTAACCAGAAGTTTTGTGGGGCCCACATAGATACCCGTCATAAATCCACTCTGTTCGTCAGTTTCTAAAGGCCAGAGTAGCGATGGATTCCAAAAATCAGGAAGATCCAAAACTCAGGTGGGCCATACCATACGAAACAGTGAGAACGAAAACATCCACCGTTGAAACCTTCCTAGAGCTGATCATGATGTTTACACGCCATCCAAATCGTTCATAGGGTTATTTACCACTCAGATAAACTGTCGGAAAAAACAACATCCTGATAAAAAAAAACTCATGGCCCCCACAAAGTTTACAATTGTGGGCATTCAATACACTGTTTTGTGTGGTGTGGTCCATCTGGGAATTGGATCTACTAGATATTTGTAGTCCTCCTCAATTGTTGTCTTTATAAACTGATGAACGGAGTGGATTTATCATGAACATATCCGTAGGCCCACATAGCCTCCCACTACAGCAACTTCCTGTAGAGGGCACAGACACTTCCCTTAGAGATGGTCTACGTGGCATACATTATCTAGAGCCACTGCAGATAGGTCCCAAAATTAGATCGGTCGAAAAATTCCTCTGACTAATGATCATGTGCTTTTATTTCTGACCGTTGAATTTAGATGTCCACCAATGGACAGAAGGCACAGCAGTTTTGATAAACATGCATGGCACGCGTGTAGAATTTCAAACGGTTAATTACATGATAACCCCTCCATTTTGGATTATTGCAGACACCCCCTCCTTAGAGTAATATTTATCAAATGACAGACATGAAGAGCTCCTTTCTGCGGCTTTTGCCAGTGACCCCTTGTCATGCCTAAAACGGCATAAAACCACCCAGTTAGGGTCACTCACTCTATCATAAAAAATAAAAATAAAAATTAGAAGTGGCCCACCAGATGGTTGGATGAACCTGCCTTTTGGGCCATCCCATCGACCTATAGTGGGGCGACCAAGCTGAACAAGTTAGGTTGAATCATATACATGCATTGCATGGGGCCCACATGCCTATTGGTTGAATGACATACATGCATTTCAGTGGGCCCACACGTCTGTAACAAGCTGCAAATGAGACTCAGATAAAATGGTCATTTTCTCAAAGATAATATTTATATGAGAATCCATAATGCTTCTACATAAGGAGAAATCCAACGGAGCTTATTACCTATAGACTGCTTATATAGTAAAATGCCGTAAAATGTATTATTTGAAGTTGACAGGAAAAAAAGTTCGATGGCTGAAAACAAGAATATTTAAAGACTGAAAATGCAAATATTTAAGCAGCTGGTCGGGGATTATTTCTTGATAACGATGATAAAGATTTGATATATACAAGCTCTGCATTACATATAGATGCATGCACTTCCACATGTGAAGTAGGTTGTACAAAAAAGGTAGTTTAACGGCTTGTACGTAGGTGATTAGTTTTCATGGTAACTTCCACACTATGATCCATTCCTCATGTGTAGAGGTGAGCAGGATCCGACCCGACTCGTCGGATCTTACTCGACTGAACCAAAAGTTAGGGTTGGGTCGAATCAAGTAGACCCACTCGGATCCGACGCCAAACCAAGTCGAGTTCAGGTCATGTAGCAACTCGATCCGATCCAGAATTCGATTCAGACTGGAATCAGATAGTATAAAGTCGGATTTTACTTAAAAAAAAAAAAAAAAAAAAACCCTTTACCCTCCTTCTACCCAAACCCTAACCCTACCTGAGCCGACGCCGCACCGAACTCAATTGGAATCTATGCTACTCAGCAGCCCAGCATCCTATCTTCACCGTTCATCCTCGTCCATTCATCAGGTATGTAACGCCCCGGAAAATCAGGGGTCGTGCATAGACACAACTCCCGAGTTCCCGAGTGTCACTTATCATGCATTTATGGTTTTTTTATGATTAGTCAAGTTTAACTGCGCAATTTGGAATTTCCTGAGCATGAAGCACAATCGCACCATTCTACTGAAATGAAGGATACCCCACAAATATACAGGTCCAAAAAATAATAAAGGGTCGCCCAAGGCGTTGCCTAACAGAGTAATAAGAGAAGACTATGAAAAAAAGAATAAAGTCGAGGCATTTTTCAAATTTAGCCCGATCAAGCCGATGGAGAGCCCCATCACCGAAAGTTGGAGAGCTCGTCCTCCTCGTCAAAGCTCGCCTCGCCAGTTTCCTCATTCCCTGGGTCACTGCATGTATGAATGGGTCTCAGTTGGTGTTTTAAAACACCGTCCCAGTGTGGGAGTGAGTGATCAACTCAAATGTGAACTATTGGTCTCAAGTTACAACAGGCATCAATTGTAATATGAACTTAATGAAAAGCAATCATCAACACCTAATAACTCTTATTTAAAATGCATGCATACGGAATGATATGATGCATGCCCTCGCCACAACACTCCCTCAAGCGACTCCATCTAACGATCGCATATGACAACACTCCTCGGAGAGCGACCTCGACTTCCGAGTCGCCACCCTAACTAATACGTGCAATGCGATCGTGTTAGCTTATTAGTTAAGTCCATTCATCCAAAGGGTTGGGGATTCTTTCACCCTGCGTATCAATTAAACTGCTGGTTGCGAAGCCAAGGCCCCATCAACACGTGAGGTCGAATCCCGTCGGGGTCCTCATCCCCGACTCCAAGCACATGAGGAGTCCGATAGGGAAGGGATCGCCGCGGTCACTACGGGGAGGCGCGGTAATCAGTAGGCCGAATGCTCGGACACGTGTCCCATTCCACCATGCCCGGCTCACGAGACCGGCTGGGACCAGCTTGTAATCTAGTTATCAATGGGCCACAAAGGTTGTAGGGTGCATCGTTTCCATACATATGTGAGCAACATGGTTAACAAACGTCCGGGTAGTAGGCCGACCGCCGACGGCGGCGTGAAACGGATGACCTCGGGCACAAGGAACCCATGTAGTCGAACTACGCCACTCGAAACACTCCCCGCCCAATCCACTCGGGTCTGCCCTAGTGGAGTCCTACCGATGGGATTCTCTCGTCGTTTCTCGACCAACCCAAGAGGGTAAAAGGGGTCTACAACACGCCACTACTCATGTTATCAACTATCACATCAATATCATATTCTTATGCATCTTAATCATACCAAACGAATACTTCCATCAAGTAAGCATTTATCATCACGAATTTAAGGTGCATGTGAGTGTGTTTGTGTGAGGAAGTTAACCACTTCCTCCATCTAGAGAATTAATGAGTATAAGGGTAAATAATCACACACACAATGAAGCATCACATGTGAGGGAAATGAATCAATCAATCATAAACATAATATCATTCATACGTAGTATCATGTGAAAAGCAAGATCAAAACCACATTTGAGAGCTAAACATGCACATCCAAATAATTTCATCAAACATGAAATCCCTAGGTTTCTCTAGATTTTCTAATGTGACATTCAAGCATTTAAAATCATTAAACTCATGCTAAAATTGGTGCTAGGCCACCTAAGAACAATAATCCACACCTTCAATTCGTTGAAGGCTTGAGAACGCCCTAGGAGGGTGGATTTTGGGGTTGATCGGTTGAATCCCTAAAACAACATTTGCATGTTAGAATCTTAAGCAAAACTCTTTTCATAAGGGTTTCAAGGAGAATGAGTGTTGGATCTTACCTAGGCGATCAACGGAATGAAAAGGGCGGTTGCGGATGAGATTTCTTCTTGGAGATAAGGTAGGGAGATGTGAGGTTTGATTTCTTTGGGCCCCACCACGATCTAAGGTCCACCTTTACCCTTCTTCCTTCTCTTTCTTCTCCTTTCTCTTTCTTTCTCTTCTCCCTTTTTTTTTCTCTTCTCTCTTCCCTTTCTCTAGAGTAAAATTCGTATGGAGAGAGGGGTGCCCCAAATGAGGCCCTTTTATAATGCCAAATTTGGTGGAAATGGCCCTAAGCTTCCACAATTTCCTAAAATAGACTTATGGGACTCCCTATTGGTGTTGGGGTGGCCCCGACACCCTCCGGCCACCAAATTCGGCGTGTAGGTGCCTTATGACCCGACTAGGGCTCATGCAAAAATTGAGGATAACGGATGAACGGATATATGATCTCGAGAAAGCGTTTCAATGGTCCGCATTGGAGCATTTCTGATGGCCCTCTCGGCTATGAAATTTATAGAATAAGTGGTCCGTGGCCTGATGAGGGGCCTTACAAAATTTGGGAACGAACGGATGCGGGGTTTGGTCGTACGGGTCCGAAATCAACGGTCATCGTGCCACGATCGGGGCTCGAGTTTGGTGGGCGGCGTTGAAAAATACATTAAACCTTCACCATAAATTTGGAAGAAATCCGACGGCCTGGAAGGCCCGGGGTCTCGCTTTTGTCGGTGCGATTTTAACAATTGGTGGGGCGCATTGGGCAAGCGCCAGATGGTACTTCTGGGTGTCCACTGGGTCCGCAGTCCGCGATGGACCACAAGCCCAGTGGGATCTTCAGTTTCCTAAATTTTTAGATTTTTCCGACCCTTCACGGTCGCTGGGTGGCCCACGTGGGCCGTCTTTAAGTGTAAATAGTCATCTGGCTTAGCGGCCCGCACTAGGCCTTATCACGGTCTCTAATCCTAGGTTAATTAACTCATGGTACCCCACCACAAGAGGTTTAACCGAACGGCCTCAAGTGAGAATCCTACGTGGACGCCCCCGTCACTTTGCCGACGGATGGGATGTTTCATGATTAATCGAACTTGTGCGTTCTTTTTAAACAAAAGTCACACGTGTATGGGAAAACATTGAGTGCTAATGGTCATTAAGTGATATTATAAGTTAATTAATAAAAAAAAATCAATGATTTTTGGAAATCCAAAACAGTGAAAATCCGGAGTGTTACAAGGTAGGTTCCATTTATATGTTTTTTTTTTCCTGTGTATTTTCAAGCTCCCACCCTAGCTTGGGATGTCAAGTGCCACTGAATTTGATTTAATTTCTCTCAAATATATTTTAAATATATGTAAAATTAGTTATTTCTTAACTTAAGAAAGTTACCCTTAATCTTTTTTCTTTTTTTTATACAATTTTTTGAAATTTTTATTTATTTATTTATTATAAAAAAATTTTAAATAGAAGACTCAATTTGAAACGTACCCAAATCAATCCTAAATCGAAACGAGTTCAGATCGTGTACTTTAAAAAATGAATCAAGTTGAGTTAGGCCTAATCCGCTCTAACTTGACTCGATGCCCACCTCTACTCATGTGGTAGACTGAGTGAAGATAACCTCTATAGATACGTTCAAGTAATTGTAACATGCTATTTAAACAAAAGAGCTTATTTCGATAGTAATTTTTTAAAAAACCTTTTGGTTAGCTTGTTAGTACACCCCACTGCCAATTCACACTTCACTGTTAGCCACCCCCACTAGGGATCAATACCAAGACCGTAGTGTTGAAACCATGTATCTTTCACTCAGTCTACCAATTGAGCTATTGTTATATAGAAGTGCAAGTAATTTCGTGGTCAATACAAGTATAATAGTTAATAAATAAAGAGATTTGTACTCATTATAATTTTACAATACATTATAGTGGAAATCTTTTATAAAAACATAGGATTTATTGTATTTTTACTTTTATTGTTGATTTGACATCTTAGTGATATGAAAGTGTTATTATTGTTCTCCGACTTTGCTTGTCTAAATATGAAAATTCTTTTACTACAGATATAATTTATAATTATTACATTTTTATAATTCATTACAGCCAATCATGACAACTATAATTAACCCTAAAATTAAAAATGAAATTTTCAACCATCCAAAAATCAAATTGCTATAAATAAGGGTGTATGAGAGATCATAGGCTTCTATAAGATGAACCCATTGTTTAGATCAGCTTACTCAAAAATGAAATTGATTAACTTCCAAAAATGCAAGATACATGATGAAAATCTATTGTTAGTAATTGAAGGTCATTTCAACCATCAATTTTTTTTCTAGAAAATTTTTCCATCCAATGGCCAGAACTGTGCATTCAGCACAATTTTTGAGCCACGGCCCGCAATGGCCCGGGAAGCAGATTGGGTCCAACCTCGGTCAAATGTGCGTGTCGGGGGCCACCATGATGTATCTATTTATCCAAGCTGTCCGTTTCATTTCTCACATTATGTTAAGGTATGAGCCAAAAAATGAGGCAAATTGAATGCTAGAGTGGACCACAACAAATGGTAATCTTGGATTACATTAAATGCACAAAGCATTATTGTAAGTTGCATTGAATGCAAGACCAATAAGGTTATACCTGGTATGGCAAATGTAGCTTTAGATATGTTATCTTTGGGCTAATATCTTAACATAATCTTAGAAAATGGATGAACTAAGTGGATAAACAGATGCATCACAGTTAGCCCTCACACAGATCTGGTCGAACGGTTAAAGGTCAGACCCTAACCAGAGGTGCATCAATTGTGTAGATCAAATCCGGACCATTGCTCATTTCCTTTCAACCGTCTCACTTCATATGCAAATTTCCCAGCAGCCTGGTAACAAAAGGATCTGTGGGGCCCACCTCGATGTATGTTTGACATCCACTCCACCTATTTATGGCCGCTCATGTTAGGAAGTAAGACCAAAAGTCGTTCCATCTAGAACTCAAGTGGGCCTCACCACAGCAAACGGTGCGGATGGGGACGCCCACCATGATTTCTACATTTCATACAGCCGTTCATTAACTGTCATCCGTCCATGACTTCCGCTAGCTGATGAATGTTTCAACTTTCAACGGTAGAGTTCGCATCCCAATACCCACTTTGCTGTGGCCTACTTGCTTTTTGGATCAGCCTATCTTGAAATGAGCTGGCGCAAATGATGGATGGAGCGGATGTCAGCCAAACATCCTGGTGGGCTCCACACAACTTTCCACTGCGGTGGCTCCGTACAACAGCTGTGGGCCGTGGCCACAAATAATCAGGGACTCCTTTTTCACTGCTTCTTACCTTAACCGAGGGTATTTTGGTCCGTCCGTACCCCAAAAATCGCCTTCCGTCGTCTATATGTTTTCCGCCAGCGAAAAAACTAATTACCCTAAAAGGCACTGTATACTTTGCTAATTATTTCGAAGTGGCTGTACTCAGAAGGTTGGTGAGGCCCACCACTATGTTTTTGAGAAATCTACTCCGTCTATCTGTTTTTTAGATCATGTCATGACAAGAGCTCAAAAATAAGACATATCCATGAACTCAATTGAGCCAAACACTGAAGATTGAACATCCACCGTTGAAACATTCGTGGCCTACAGAAGTTTGGATCATGCTAATTATTTTTTTGGTTTTCAGTTCATCAAAGTAGGAATGACCTTTTGAACAGTTTAGATGCCATGTAAATATCACGATGGACCCAAAGAGGTTTCAAGGGTACGAATTTTTGTATCCACTTCTTCCCATAGTGTCGCCCACTCGAGTTTCGGATGTGCATTTTAGGGATCATCTCCAAACATGAGGAGGAAAAACAGATGCACATGTTTCTCACAAGCGTTATAGAGCCCTCCCATCTTTAGGGCGGTACACGAGCTGATTTAGCTCGGTTAGCTTACTTGACTCGACTCAGACGCGAAAAAGTTAGTTTGGGCTTGGTTTGAAACTGAGTTCAAGCCAAGTTGAGCTGATTTTTTGAGCTAGAAAAAATTTCCTCCATTCATCCTGGATTGAACCCAGCATGAATTGGACTTAGGTCAAACCAGTTTGGTGACACAGTTACTTTGATATTGATGTTGCTTACCAACTATTTAATGAAATGAGTCAATCAAGTGTCGGCGGGTGGTAAGGAAAGTATGTGACGTAGGGATGAATGTGATAAAGATAAATACTTCGAATCTATGGAGCTTATCTGGACTCCTCACAGAGACTTCTCGAGTCCATGAGAAAAGAAAGCAGAAAATAAAAATAAATTCTAATAAATTCGAAACTGATTAATTGATGAATAAAAATGAGTTCACAACCCTTTAAATAGGGATACCAAGCAATATGAAAGAAATCAGAATCAAACTATAATTAAAACTCCTAGAATTCGTGACTTACTATAAATAGTAAACTTACTATTTATAGACGGTCGTGATGTCTACTAGTGCGCAAGGTTTTGGGTCAAAAATAATAAGTGTCCTATTTGGCTTCACCAAACCGTTCTCCTAATTATTCTAAGCTCTTTTCACGTTGGGCACAACTCCTAAAGCCCGACGGATGAAGAGTTATAATTAAACTAAAACTTACTATTTATAGTAAAAACAAAATTAAAATAGGGAAACGACCATCGATCCAGGAGTTTTTCACAATTCCGAGCGTCGCAACCTAACATAGCTGGGTTGGTTGGCTAGAGTAGCTCGTTTTACCCCAAAATCATATATTTTACGTCAGATAACTCATTTTGAATTGTGAGATATGCCCGATCTAAAGTCCGACGGTCTGGATCACTTCTGTCGTCGACCGGGCCTTTTCTAATCCATCTTGGCCATGAAACTGTCCGCGACACGCTCTACATCAGTATGTATGTGAAACAAATAACAATTTTTCTTAATTTTCATGTTGCATACAAGGTGTTTGATAAAAGACTTGTAAAAGCTGTTGTTATTTTTACAAATAATGAAAATTTGAGATGCAATCTATGTGTTCGTGAAAATGCTACGGAGGTGAACTCTGCTCGAAGTAGCGTGAGCTATTGACTGAACAGAGCCAGGCTGTCCAATAATGCTCGAGTACCGAGTTGAGCCGAGTTCTAACTAGGCTAGCAAGTGGCCGAACCGAGTCAAGCTGCACCAAGCTCGACTCGAGCTCGACTCGGTTCATCTCGTGTACACCTCAACGGCTAGCTTCGAGTGCAGGGACTTCCTGGGACCTGTCGATGGCAATCCCCGTCCATCGGCGTCCCTTTCCATAAAAGTATGGCCCACCAGATGAATATCCTGAATCTCGCACCAACGTCCCACATTGACACGTGTGAGAAGATGGTTGGATTGGTGTGCCTACTGGCGCTTGTCTTGCACGTGACAAGATGACAAAATACATTATACATAGCTGTCAGCCGCCTGCCTAGTAAGTAGATAGAAATCTCCAACCAACATCCACTGTACGGCCATCAGGTGGGCCACTGTGCCCTAGATCCTACAGTAGTCTAACGGACGACAGCTATAACCTCATCGCACGGCTGCTATTAAAACTAGGCCAGGGCGTGATAGCCACCCAATCCGCGTGCCCGATGGCTCGCATCACGTGACGCGCCACCTTTGTCGGGGACATGTCTCCGGCACGTGCGGTCTGCTCCGATCTCACCCAAAAATCCCAGCCGACAGAATCGAGCCATCCTCAATGTTGCCTCCCATCCCGCCGACCACTGCTCGACACGTGGACGGGAGTTGCTATCAGTACACCTAATCATCCTCTCGCTTTCAAAAGTCAGCCGTCCCAGATTATAGCAGTTATGGAACGCGTCGTGCCGTGGTCCATTAATCCAGACCGTTGATCTGTTTGACCGGACAGCCTACGGTTGGTAAGCTTGAAAATTCAATCCCTTTTTGGATTGGTGGGCCATTTACTGAGCGGTTAGGATCTTTCGATCCTGAACAAATTTCGACCCTCGACGTACACAACAAAACCCAAATAGATTAATGGCCATGATTACTTAATCATGGGCCCCACTTGCATCGGCCTACTTTTCTAATTTTGGTAATAGATTAGTGCAAGACAGTACCATTTTATTACCAAAAGTGGAAAAAAGTGTTTTTCAATCATTGACTTTAGAAGTTACTATATTGCCATTGACATAATCACATGTGATAGAGAGATGATCCTTGTCTTCTCTAGAGAATTAGGAAATGGGGAGTGGGGCCCACCATACCACCAGAAGGTGAATTTTCTATGTGATGGGATATGTGGGGCCCACCTATCATCACCGTCTGATCAGTCCACATGGGATGTCGACAAAGACAAATCAGTATTGTTGAGTCCTTTCTTGTCAAAATCTTCATTTATTCCTAAACTACCCCTAAGTTTGATGACGATCCCAAAGCCGTACATCTGGGGCCCATTGTTCCTTGTCCTTGATCTGCTGATCTGATGCCACCACCCAAAAAATAAATAAAAAAATCCCAAATATAAAATCCTAACCGTTTGATCAACAGCCAATTCAAGGGCCTGTTTGGTCGGACCGATCCCACGGTATTAGGAGGGATGGGATCGCGATATCCCTGGATATGCATGACTAGCCAAACAAACCCGGTGAACTTGTCCCGGGATATAAGCAATCCCATGGATCTTAAAACAATTCACTGACATCACCATCATTACCTTAAAATTGATCCCATCCCTTGGTTAGACGGATTCAAAGGTAAAATCCCAATATATGTCAGGTGTGCCAAACAGACCAGTGAACTTGTCCTGGGATATAGCAATCACATGGAGCTTAAACTAATCCCCGCCATCATTACTTTAGAATCCATCCCATCCCTCATAATCCCATGGATGCGCCCGGCCAAACAGGCCCTGATCCCATGGTTTTAAGAGGGATGGGATCAATTTTAAGGTAATGATGATGGTGTCGGTGGATTGTCTTAAGATCCATGGGATTGCCTATATCCCGGGACAAGTTCACTAGTTCTGTTTGGCACACCTTGTATATCCTGGGATTTAACCTTCCAATCCATCCAACCAAGGGATAGGATCAATTTTAAGGTAATGATGGTGATGTCAGTGGATTGTCTTAAGATCCATGGGATTGTTCATATCCCGGTACAAGTTCACCGGATGTGTTTGGCTAGTCATGCCTATCCTAGGATATTGCCGATCCCATCCCTCCTAATACCGTGGGATCTGCCTGGCCAAACAGGCCCTGAGAGATTTTTTTCACATCTCCATTCAAGGTGGGGCCCATCAGATCCAATTGACCCCACATGTATAGAAACTTGCAAACCCCATTTACGGTTCTATTCCATTTTGTTGTTTTAGTCCTCAATAGTAACGAGTGAAGTGATGAGGTCACACGTGTAGAGCAATGCACATCCGTATGAGACCACAAGTGCAAATAAAAAAAACACGTGTGGGATCTTAGCTATTCTTATGTTTGGAAATGATGCTTGCCAAACGGATAAGACAATTCACTCTTTCGGTGGGCCACAATATATAAAGCAAATTGACAATTGAGATTTTATTTTTTCGTCTTTATATATATTATTTTTGTCTTTTTCCTATCCATTCTTTCGCGTGAATATGTAGTCACCTACTTCAGATTTGAAATGGTCTGATTTGTACTCTAAAAGATACCCATTTACATTATTAATCAGTAAAGTAATATAAAAGAAATGTGTCATTATTATAATTTTACTGATGTCAAACAAAGCACAATCATCAGTCGAATATGATTACTATTTAAAATACCAGAAAAAGATTTTATAACTATTGCACTTTTGTGTAATGTTATCACGGTGCTATCATTATAATTTTAAGGCTGATATAATTTACCTAATTCACTAATAAAATGAAAGAATTATGTCATCATTCTAATTTTATTAATAAAAAACCAAATACAAAAATGGATAGTTCAATGCAGATGTATTCAAGAGATAAATAATTTATATTCATTACTTTTTTTAAATATAATTATTATAAAATTCTTAAATCCAACCAATGACATTTATATATTTTGGTGATAACATGACATTAAAGTAATGTAACAATATCATTATTACAATTTTTCGATTTATCACAAATAAATCAAATATAAGAATTAGCATTTAAGGGTTTGTTTGGTTTTTACTAATTTCCTTGTAAATTTGTCCTAAATGTGCAATTATTACTTTCATTTCTAATTAATGTGACCTTTCTAATGTGAGGTAAGTGACAATTTTTAAACTTATCCATCTCCGAACCAACCTGTAAAAATTGTGGGGATGTACATTATTCATCCCTTCTATCAACTCATTGTAAAGTATAAGCCATGATTCAAAGTTCAAATGAACCCTGCCATAGGAAATAGTGTGAATTGAGCTCTAAAAGTTTTGGATCAATCGGATATTTGTACTTTCTCTTTATCTATGTGTGTATGACCTTATGAATGGGTTAGATGACAAATATGGGCCTGTTTGGTTTTCTAATATAAACGTAATTACATTGTAAATACGTAATGATTATTTCCATAGGTAATTACCGCATGGTTTTTTTGGATTGATTTGGCTGTTAGTTTTTTTAACGCTAAAATCGAGAATGCTGCTAATATTTGTGGGGCCCACCGTGATATATGTGGATTATCCATAGCATCCATCTGTTATGCCAACTGAATTTAGGGCTTGACCCAAAAAAATGAGCTAGATTCAAATTTCAAGTGGACCACACCATAGGAAAAAGGTAATCAAACGCCCACCGTTAAAAACTTCTTAGGGCCACTGTTTACTTTGGTGTGGGCTAGTTCAATGTTGGATCTGCCTCATTTTTCGGCTCATGCCTCAAAATGCCATGGTAAAGCAGATGAACGACGCGGATATGTCATATACATCATGGTAGGGCCCACAAATTTAAGTTAATCCTTTTGTACTATTTTCCCAAACAGAATTACCTACCTGTTTCCAAACAGGGTGAAATTGTAATAAGTTGGTATTTACAGGGCATTTACAATGAATTTGAAAAATCAAACAGGCCCCAAACATCAATGTGGGCCAAAGGAATGAAATAGCTTTCAACTGTGGATGTTACATGGATAATTATTTCCTATGTTGTAGTCCGCTTGAGCTTTGGATCTGCTTCATTTTCTTATCTTCTGCGCTTTTTTCTTTTTCACACGCACTCACACTCCCCACACACGCTCAAAGATCTCATGTGCTTAAATGTTTTGATAAAATAAATAAACAATGTAAATAAGTCACATACATCACAGTGATGCCACTGTTTTAATGGGGCCTTTTTTGGACCAGTTTTCAAAGTCGAAGAATTTCATCACTTTGCATATGTTAGAAGTAATAATTACTCATTTACGAATATTTACTAAGGATTTGAAAAATAAACACTCATTAAATATAGTTATTGTAAGAGATAAGTAATTTATAATCATTAATTATGTATTTCTTTTACATCATCATAGTAATTGATAAAATACACAAGCCATCTTCTTTAATGATCTAAAATAGAGAGATTGGAAATGTTGCTAGACAACAAATAGAGAGATTCATAACTATTGCACTTTTCCTTTACATTACTGATAAGTAGCAATCCAAACAAGCCCTAGACAACTCAACTCACAAATGGAAAGCTAATACCTCTCACACGTCACAACCTCACCTATATCACATTATAACACGTGCATGCATGGATGTGTTTTGGCATGGATGTATTAACCATCTAAGAATTTTGGGTCCCACTTCAGATAGGCCATAAAGTAATGTGTCAAACTTCATTGATACCATAATTGGCGGATTGGTAGGCATATTGATGGACGCTTCAGATAAAAAATAATCAACGGGAATTTACTATATAAATTTTAATAAATAGGATTGTTCAATCTAATGTTAGCTCATGACCTTTCAGTAGTCAAATCCCATGATGTGGACCATTTAATTTAAATTATGTTACTTGGTTGACATGTGTACGATTGTTGAGTACATGTGTATCACCGTAAGACTCAGTCGGAGTATAATGGAATGATGAAATAATTGTATATGAGGTGGCATGTTAATCGATGATGGGTGGGAACATGTGAAATAATGAAGAGGAAGATCAATGTCTTCCTCAAGTAGTTAGAACTTGAATATATATATATATATATATATATATATATATATATATATATATATATATATATATATATATATATATATATATATATATATATATAAAGTGAGAACTTAAATATTTTAATTGAATAATAATTCTAAAATTTATCAATTATATCACTTATATAGATGACCAAAAACTTAATTAGATTAAAAATTACCTTTTAAAAAAAATCTCTCTAAAAAGTTAACTTTGTCATAAATAAAAATGTACTCATTAAAATCTTTTGGAAACATTCCCAACATTATTGCAAGCAACTTCTAAAACAATGAAAAAGAAGATAACGAAAATTATAAAAAATAATAAAGTTTTATTAGAATATTAACTTTGACCTTGAACATGTCTTTTCTCATAAAGTGGATGTCCACAACTGGCATAGCTAGTCTTTTGACCTCATATGCACTGCTACATAGAGATTTATAGGCCATCCATTTCATGATACCACATGGTTCAAAAGTCACGGCTCTTTTATAGTTAAAACTTTAAACGATAATTTCTTAGTAAGTAGAATGAATTTCTTTGAACAAAACATACATATGACCTAATTACATATTACTCCCACATAAGATTGGTCCGGTTCTAAAAGATTACTTTTCCTTTTATTTAGGCTTCTTTTGGTCCATCTGTGCTAAGAGTAGATGTGCGGCCCACTCTACGTCGATCTAACATACAATGTTGATAATGTGTCACTTGTTTATAACATCCATGCCGTGGAAAATGTCATGGAAAAAGATGAGCTTCATCCTAAAGATCACTTAGGGAGATCAAAATCAGGATGTTCCATTCATCAAGTGGGTCACATTGCTGAAATCAATGTCAACCAATGGTCGACTCAACATCTGTGGGTTCCATATAAGAGCCTCTCTAGATACCATCCTCAAAGTGTTCTAGATATGCGCTTCAGGTGGGCCACTTGCTCTTGAACGGTCCATTCGTTATGAGCAGTTGTAGGCCACCTGATGGCCATAGTGATGTAGAGCAGGTCGCAGATACTTTCGTGTCCAAGATAGACCTGAGAAAGTCATCAAGATCGTCAGAACCTTAACATAGGTGTATCTTGCAAATCGGAATAAGTTACTCAACGTATCATATATGATTTTGGGGTAGGACAAGCTACTTTAGCCAATCAACCCTGCTATGCTAGGTTGCCCATGTCGAATTTGTGAGATTCCATAAATCGATGGTCCAATTTGTTGTTTATTTTCATCTTTAATATTTTTAATAAGTTTTGGTTTGATTGTAACTCTTCATCTGTTGGGCTTTAGGAGTTCTATCCAACATGAAAAGTGTTAGAAAAATTAAGATAATAACGTGGTTAAGCCACATTGTACACTTACTATAAATAATAAAATTACTATTTATAGTAAGTTATGAATTTTAGTTGTAGTTTAATTCCGAAACTTCTTTCGAAGCTTTTTTTAAAAATTTATTTTAAACACATGCACATTAACCACCACATACTCTCTCGCCTGAGTGGGATTTCACCACCAATGAGTACTCGAACCCTTGGCCAGGTGTTGAAACTCATAAGAGTCTACCACCGAGCAAGAGCAAGGACCCAACTTCTTTCAAAGCTTGATATTCCTATTTAAAGGGTTTTACAAATTTTCATCAATATTATTTATAGTTTCTAGATTTTTTCTCATGGATTTGAAAATTCTTCATGGATTCAAGTACTTTATTCTTGAGTAAGACGGTAATCGACCTCATCATGTTCATCCCTACGTTACATATAGGCATGGTTTTCAGATACGGCCTGTAAGCAGTGGGGACCTCCGGATGTGCGGCTGGGATCTGGCCAAATTGTGCCTCATTTCAAGGCGTGTGTAATTATCATCTTCTATATTAACCGTCCATTTCTAATAATCAAGAGACTTCTTATCGCAGGTTATGATAATGAGTAAGCCCATCAATTAAAGAGGTAACGAGATGAAGGGTCCCGATCCTGTCGTATGACACATGTACGTATCGGAGCTTTGATCCCTAACATTCACGAGATGGGGAATATCACATATGTTCCGATATATGGTAATCACCGTACATTTGAGCTGTGTGGGCCCAACTGTAATGTATACGTGGATTCGAAAACTGGGGCGCGGATACGGTGGATCCCCCAATGTGGGTGGATCGCTGACTGTGGGCCCCATCTTGATGTAAGAGTTTTAAATCCATGTCGTCCATCCGTTTCTCCAGTTCCTTTGAGGTTGTTAGGCCAAAAATGCAGCAGATCCAAATCTGAGGTGGACCACACCATATGAAAAAGTGATGATGGAATGCCCACCATTAAAGTTGTCCCACGAAGCTTTTAATAACAATCACCGATGTTTCCTCCAGTGTGGTCTCAAAAATAAGCTGGTGAAATGGATTGACGGCGTTGATGTAAGAAACATACATCAAATTTGGAACCCTTTGGATTACAAAATGGGTAGATTTGAAACCCACAGTAGGATTTTGCATGAATATTTAAGGAGACCAAGCCTATCCAAATTGATTAAAATATTCTATAACATAAATAATAATTATAACAAGCCCATCATACATATTGGAAGAGGCTTTGAGGGGCTACCATAATGTATGAGTTTTATAAACACTATTCTAATCCATCCATTTTGCCATATGCATTCGGTCTCAACGCGTTAAATGAGTCGACAATGTAGATGAGGAGCGAGCGATTTCTCAAAAATATGGGATCCAAGGCTCATGACGTATACCACACAGGTACACGTGAAGCGGATGTGACCATTACAATGACATCCACAGTTGAAACTTTTCTTCATTCAAAAAAAAAAACACCACAGGGCCCACCGTTATGGTTATTTTATATTCAACCTGTTCATCAGGTCAGGTCACATTGACTTCAATTAAGGAATTTAATATCAGCTTGATGCAAAAAATCTACAGATCTCACGAATTTTTCAACGGTTGGAACTTAATCCCCACTGTGCCGTCTACTATCATAGGCCTGTTTCCATAAAGCGGGGAGATCCAATAGTGATGTTAGGAGGGATGGGATCAATTTTAGAGGATAATGATGATGGTATCAATTGGTTGCAACTTAAGATCCATGCCATATCATCATATGATCAATACGGGTAGGTTTTTAAAGAAAAGTTGAGCTTTGGCAATCGCCATGCATTACAAATCCCAGGATTTTACCTTTGCAAGCCATCCAACCAAGGGATAGGATCAATTTCCAATAAGGTGCCAAACGTAATGATGGTGGGCCCCACGGGGATGTCACTGCTGTCCACCATTGATTGAGGGGTTACCATAATAAGATCAACACGGATTTTGCTCATATCATTTTAGGGTATGAGTTCAAAAATGAGGCGATCCAAGGCTTTGAAGACTCACCGTCATGCCTATGACAATGACATCCACCGATAAAACTTTCTTAGGGCCCATCCCATCCCTCTTCTACATTGACCTCGATGAAGGAATTTAACATCAGCTTGATGCAAAAAATGTACAGATCTCACGAAGTTTTCAATGGTTGGAATTTAATTCCCACCATGCGGTCTATTCAAGATTTAGATATGCCTCATTTTCTAACTCAAACTCTAATTTTATATGGAAAAATGGATGGATGGTGTGGACGAAACCTATAAATCAAGGTGCCCCTCAGAGCCCTGGCCTGTTAAAAGCTCAGACAGCGGGGATAGTACCTAGAGGTGTACACGCACCAAGCTAGCTCGATTGGCTCACTCAACTCAACTCGAAAAAGCTCGATTTGACTCGGTCCGACGCTGTGTTTGAGCCAAGTCGAGCTGATTTTTTGAGCTCGAAAATGAGTTCAACCCGAGTTTGAGTTGGCCCAGATTGACTCGACTCGGATCGAACCTAGCTTGAATCGAACTCGGATCGAAGCAGTTTGGTGACTCAGTTACTTTGATACTGATGTTGCTCATTAAGTGTTTGATAAAATGACTCAAAGAAGTGTGGGTGATGGCAAGGAAGGTATGTATATGAAACTAACACCCTTTTTTTTCTCTTGATTTTTATGTTGCTTAGAAGGTGTTTGATAAAATACCTGTAAAACCATTGCTGCCATTTCAAATAATGTGAGATTTTGAAAGTGCAGTCCAGGTGTTTGTGAAAATGCTGCAATGGAGAACTCGGCTCGGCTCGAACTGGCTTGAGCTGCTGACCGAACCGACCCGAGCTGGCCAGTAAGGCTCGAGGACCGAGTCGAGCTGAGTCGAGTTGAGGCCAGCTCGACTTGGTTTGACACGATGTACACCCCTAATAGTACCCAATCCGTGTTACCAAAACGGGGAGAGGAATCGAGCATGGCTTTGGTGGATCTTGACCGTGGGCCTCACAGTCATGTATTTGCCTTAAATCCACACCGTCCAACCATTTTCACAGCTCATTTTAGGGAATTACATCAGAAATCTGAAGCAGATCCAAATCTCAGGTGGACCAAACCACAGGAAACAATCATGATTGAATCCCCACCATTAAAAACTTCATGCATTCCACCGGAATGCTTATTTGCCAGCTAATAAAAAAGAACTACACGGATAGGCAAGACAAACAACCCTAATCTAAAGGTTTGTGGCCCACAAGAAGTTTTTAATGGTCAATTATCACTGTTTCCTGTACTAAGGTTCATCTGAGATTTGGATCTGCTTCATTTTTTTAGATCATATCCTAAAATGATCTTTAAATGCGGCAGGACAGTGTAGATTTAGTCAAGGGTCCCACCATGTCGGTGGATCGGAAAACGCATAGTCGATGGCGGAGCTCGCATTGATGTATGTTCCTGGTATCCAAGCAGTTATCCACTTTAACAGCTCATTTCAAGGCATCATCCTAAAAATCTCAGGTGAAACACATTACAGGAAACAATGGTGATTCAGTATCCACCATTAAAAACTTCTCGAGGCCACCACAATGGTTGTTTTCCAATCCAACCAGTTGATAACATCACCAAGACCTAGATTAAGGGACCACACAAATATTAGCTTTATCCAAAGCTTTTGCTGCCCACAAGAATTTTTTTAAAAGTCAATCACCACTACTTCTTGTGGTGTGGTCTACCTGATGTTTGGGTCTACTTCATTTTTAAAAATATATCCTAAAATGAACTTCTAGAACAGATGGACAGTATGGATGTAAGGCACATATGGCTTCATGCGAGTCTACCAAAGTGGCTCGGTTTAATTATGCAACATGCCAGACAAAACATGTTCTAAAAATAATTTTATCTAATACCTACCTGACTAGACTGATCATGCCTAACCATGTCAGGGCTTATTGAGTTGGGGCCTCACTTCCAAAACAGTTCTCTTGACAAGGAGTGGTTTCAACTGCCATTATCACATTCAGTTTCATCAAGCCATGATGTGTGGCACCATTTCATTGGCCATCAAATCATTGTTCAGAAGCACTAACAATTTTTAGAAGGTTGTCAGGTAGAGTACCTCAGCTGTGTTAGACAGGCTAATAAAATCTCACCAATCATGGCCTGACGGAAATCAATGTCATGTCGGTTTCACCTTATCGGGCACCGCTCATGCCCTAGTCATATTCAAAACTCACTACAGAGATTGCCCAGAGAACCTGTCCTAGTGTCCCGACTTTGTGGAGCCTACCGTGGTGTATTTGTTTTATCCACACCTACATCTGTTGGGCCAGATCATTTAAACTAGTCTGACGCGCAAGTGAATCACACCATAGGAAGTAGTTTGGACAATGACAACTTTTGAAACCTTCTTAACACCCACCACGATGTTTATTTGCCATCTAGCATGTTTATGAAGTTACACATAATTGAAGGAAGGGAAAGCACATATATCAGCTTGATTCATGTGATGCAGTCATTCAATCCCTATTATTTCTTGTGGTGTGGTTCACTTTAATTTTGAATTTGCCTCATTTTTGGACACTTATCCTAAAATAATTTGGGAAAACGGATGAGACAGCCCGGATAAAATAGGTATACCATGGTGGGTTCCAAAGGTTTGTGGCCCACAAGATTTTTTAATAGTCAATTATCACTGTTTTCAGTACTAAGGTCCATTTGAGATTTGAATCTGCTTCATTTTTTTTTAGATCATATCTTAAAATGAGCTTTAAATACAGATGAACGGTGTAGATTTAGTCAAGGGTCCTACCACGTCTATGGATTGGAAGCCGCATAGTCGATGGTGGGGCTCACATTGATGCATGTTCCTTGTATATAAGTAAGTAGTCATCCACTTTAACAGCCCATTTCAAGGCATGATCCTAAAAATGAAGTAGATCCAAATCTCGGGTGAAACACATTACAAGAAACAGGGGTGATTCAATATCCACCGTAAAAAACTTCTTGAGGGCCACCACAATGTTTATTTTCCGTCCAACCTGTTGATAACATCACAAAGACCTGGATGAAGGTAACAGACAAATATCAGCTTCATCCAAAGCTTTTGTCGCCCACAAGATTTTTTTTTTTTTTTAAAGTCAATCACCACTGCTTCCTGTGGTGTGGTCCGCCTGGGATTTGGGTCTACTTCATTTTTAGAAATATATCCTAAAATGAACTTCTAGAACATATGGAAAGTACGGATGTAAGGCACATATATTACAGTGGGCCCGATAAGAATCTACTTGAAGTGGCCCCATTTGATCACGTGACGTGCCACTGTCACAGATAGAGCGGCAAAACATTTTTGATAAGTGGTTTGGTCCAATATCTACCCACATTGGACTAGACTAATCAAGCCTCATCATGTCAGGGCTTATTAAGTTGGTCCTCTCTTTGGAAACAGTTCTCTTGGTGGAAGCGGATTGGCGGGTGTGAGGTATAGCTGCTGTATTTACATCAATAAGTTATGTGGGTCTAATCATGAGGTATGTGTTATATCTAAGTGGTCCATTCATTTGATGAGATCATCTTAAAGATTGAGACGAAAAATAAGATAGATCTGACTATCAAGTGGACCACACTGTAAAAACCAGTGAGGGGTCGAACGTCTACCATAGAAACCTTTTTTGGGGTCTCAGATATTTTAGATCAATATGAAATTTGTTTTTCCTCTTCATTCAAGTCTTTTTTTACCTTATGAACAAATTGGTTGGAAAATAAACATTATGATAGGCCCTAGAAATTGTTTAACGGTGAAAATCATTATCTCTGCTGCTATTTGTGATGTGGTCCAAGTGATATTTGGATACAATTCATTTTTTGAATGATAATATAAGATGATATCTAAAAATAGATAAACACTATGGATATAATAAACACATCACAGTGGTGCCATGTAACTTTGCTCTCCTTTTGAAGCGTTCGTACGACTCAGAGCTCGAGGAGCGTCAGTGCTCGTCCTCGCACGACGTGTACCTACAGCAACTATCTAGCTGGCGTGTGCTACACTAGTTAATCTGCTTCCTCTCTTGGTCAGAAGCAGATTCGACTGCCAACATCGAGTTTCATCAGGCCATGATGTGGCACCATTTCATTGCCCCATCAAATAACTGTCCAGGAGAGCGACGCGGATTGCGCCCTAACCAGCTTGGACGGTAATCCGTATGGGCGGGGCTCTGTGGGACCACTGTAATGTAAGTGCTTTATCCATGCCATTCATTGCTTTTCTCATATTATTTTAAGGTATGATTATACAAAGGAAGTAGGTTCGCATGTCCAGCAGACCAGATCAAAGGAAGCTGTAGTGATAATAACACCCACTGTTGTAACCCATCCAGCCTATTCATAAGGTCACGTTGACGTGGATGAAGTTAAAAAACAACTACCAAGATTGTTCTGAAATTTCGCTCCCAAGTAGTTTTTAATGGTGGATGTTCAATCCTCACCTTGTGGTCCACTTATGCCTTATACTTGACTCATTTTTTTTTCTCATACTTTAAAATAATACGAGAAAAAATATAAACGGCGTGGATAAAACACTTACATCACAGTGGGCCCATAAATCCCTGCCTGGATAGATTACCGTATGGGATGAGGTGGGATGCAATTTGCATCCCACGAGCTAACGACTCTTTGAAGGTTGTCACTTGTCAGGTAGAGTACCTCAGCTGTGTTATACAGGCTAATAAAATCCTACAAATCATGGCCTGACTGAGATCAATGTTGTGCCAGTTATATTCAATACTCATTACAGAGATTGCCGGGAGAACCTGTTCTAGTGTTCCGACTCTGTGAGCCTACCATGGTGTATTTGTTTTATCCACGTACTACATCCATTTCGCCAAATCATTCTGGTAATACGGTGTGATTGGGCGGTGGAATTAGAAGGTATTAGGTGGGATGAGATTAACAAAACATAGTTTTTTTTTTTACACAAGGGATTGTCCCATGTTGCCACGGTAGTACATGATATATCCGACATCATTTGAAATTAATGAGAATAACTCAAATATATTATATCTAAACTGTTCATTTATTTTGTAACCTCATTTTATAGCATGAGCTTAAAAATGAGGTAGATCCAAAACTTATGTGACCCTAAAGAAGTTTTCAACGGTAAGTTTTCAATCCCTGTTGCTTTCTACAGTGGAGTCCACTTGAGCTTTAGATTTACCTGATTTTTTGGCCCATGCTCTAAAATAATCTTTAAAAATGGGTGGACGGTGTGGATATAGCCCACACATCATAGTGGGACCTACGCATCTTGCTAAAATTGAGTGAAATTGGCAAGGGACCAATGCAATTCCATCTAAAGCTTTTCCATTGTTCCCAAACATGGAGTGGAATTGGCACAGGACCAGATGAATCCCATCCCACCTAATCCCTTCTAATCCCACTGCCCAAACACGCCCTAACTAATCCAACACTCAAGTGAGCCACACAACAGGAAGTAGTTTGGACAAGACCCACCACAGTGTTTATTTACTATCTAGCATTTATAAAGTCACACCAACCTGGACAAGGGAAAAAGCACAAATATCAGCTTGATTCAAAATTTCTGTGGGTCTTGGGAAGTTTTGGGATCTAGTCATTCAATCCAAACTATTTCTTGTGGTGTGGTCTACTTTAGTTTTGAATTTGTCTCATTTTGATCTCTTGCCCTAAAATAATATGGAAAACGGATGAGATAGCAGGGATAAAATACATATATCATGGTGGGCTCCACAGAGTGGGATCACCGTGACGCGCATTAGCTACTGACAAGTTGGGAAACGAGACTAGTTGTTACTAAAGTGATGTCACCAAGTTATGCAGGCTCCACCAAGATGTATGTGTTGCATCCACACCATCTATCCACTTGGAGAGATCATTTTACGGCATGAGCCAAAGAATGAGGTAGATCCAAAGTTCAAGTAGACCCCACCAGATAAAACAATGGGGATAGCGATGCCCACTGTTGAAACACTCCTAGGGTCCACCATTATATTTATTTGAGATCCAACCTGTTTGTAAGTTAACACAGACATGATCGAAGGGAAAACACAAAAATCGGCTTGATCAAAAATAGTTTGAGTAGACTCCACCACATAAAACAATGGGGATAGTGATGCCCATTGTTGAAACACTCCTAGGGTCCACCATTATATTTATTTGAGATAATTGACATGATCGAAGGGAAAACACACAAATCGGCTTGATCAAAAACTTATTTGGGCCCTAGAAGTGTTTAATGCTAGGCGTTCAATCTCCACTGCTTTCTGTGGAAGGGTCCACTCGAGCTTTGGATCTTACTCATTCTTCGACTCATGCCCTAAAATGATCTCTCCAAATGGATGGACAATATCCACAACGCATACATTATGGTGGGGCTTATATGTAACAATTTGAATTTTGACCAACTTGGAAATTAGATGTCTTGGGTGTTACTTTTGATTTCTCAATTTGAGTATATGTTTGTATGTGTATTTATACATGTTTGGTACAAAAATAAGTGATTTTGGATCCACCAAAATTGCTTGACCGAGTGAAAGTGTGAATATTGGACAACTTTGACAGAACCCAACAGTGCCATCTGAGGAGCATGATGCCACCATTAAAAATAGGAATTTTTCTAAATTTAGGAGTATCCAGCAATATAGGAAATCCAATAAATTAGGGATATAAACTTTATAACCAAATTCCCTAATTTGATGTGTTCTGGAATTTGAATACTTGAAACGAAAAACTTGGGTCAATTTCTTATGTTGTGCATATTTGAACATAACAATTTAAGTGTTACGATTGCCTTGGTCAATATGATCTAGTCTTTATGGTTATGATTCATTCATAATCGTCTGAAAAATCCATTTAGGTGGGTAGACATAATCAAGAAGAGATTAACTTTGAGAGTGAAGAATATGAAAATTCAAATTTTTCAAAAAAATAATGTGAAAAATGGTAGTCGCGGTCGACCATAAAGTCAACCCTGAATTGGGCATCAGCTCACGGTTGACCGGGGATGAGCATCGTCGACCGTGCTACATTAAACAACATGTCACCCTTGATCATGAAATTCCACATTTGACCCTGCAATTTTGGCCCTAAAATTCTTTAAACTAAGATTTGATCCCCATTTAGACGATGTAAATGTGCTAACTTCATAAATTCATATCTTTTATACAACTCAAATTGAAGCGATTTAAAATTTAAATTGAATCTTGATGAGTCTTGGTTTTTTTGTTTTTTTTTTTTAAAAAAAAACAAACTTAAAGGACGCTCTAGAAATTATATAGAAAATCGTAAAAACTTTAGGAAATCATAGATCTCATTTAGATTTTGGTCCATCACGGAACTTCGAAATGAAATAAACACCCATGAGGATAAAGTAGATTTGATAAAGAATTACCAAAAAAAATTATTAAAAAAATAATTTAGTAACTGAAAGTGCCAAAAACATTACAGGCAATAGACCAAATTTGAATGATTTAAATATTTTTCTACACCCGTCCACCAAATCTAGGACCCAATGGGCCCGACATATCTTTTTCATCTTGGAGTTTTAATAGTCGGTGTCTTCTTAGAAATTACTTATAATCATATAAAAAATCCTCCTATGTGATTAAATTAGAATTTTATATTCTTAGTGTATCTTACCATTTCAAAAAATTTCTAGTTTATTCCACCAATTAAACATCGATCCCCCATTAGGGTCATTTAAGGGACCAAATCATCATTTTTCATATATTCACTATCCGTTTGTCCTCAATTTTTCTAACCATAGTCCCTAAGCACTCACGCGAGAAATTTGGTGGCAAGAGGGGTGATAGACCTAGATCAAGAAATACCCTTAACCAAAGTCTAGCTATAGTAAAAACCTAGCCCTGGGGCCATTAAACCTAAAACCATCAACAAACATTTACCTTGTTGGGCTAGATGTCCATCATGGATGTTGAGTCGAGGCGACACACAGAATCACGTAATTTGGAGTGATAAGAGAGCACATGTGTTGTGTAAGGCTGGGCTGAAATCAGTGAGAACTGAAGTTAATTGTTTACCTTCGATCTTCTTTTTTTTTTCGAAATTGTGACTTTCGGGCTGTTAGATTACAATCAAACTTAGGGCGTTAACTTAAAGTATTGTCTTACACACATCGTTGAGTGTCAAATATTGCATATTTCCCCCTAGTTATTCCTTAATTTTATAAACATGATAGTGCTTAATCGATCTAATTTTACATGTTTTCATGTGCGAGGTGATTTCAACAGCTTAAAGTGATATTGATGCCAAAATGAAGATTTATTCTTAAAAGATTATTAAATGAAGTTTTTCTCAAAAGATTATTAAGGAAGTGATTAATGAAAAATTCACATGCCAAAAATCCAAAGAAACCAAGTGAGGAATGAAGAAAATGAATCCTGAGAATTGTCCTGAAAAAAAACATATTCCTGAAAATTGTCCTAAAAAAACATATTCTAAAATTCTGAATCTAAAACAAAAATGTCTTGAAACATACTTTCGGTCCTATCGAAATCACACAAAACAGTCCAGTGAGAAGCAGAATTTTCAGCCTGAATTCAGTTCGACCGAAAGTGCGCAAAATTGTCCAACGAGAAAGTGCAATTTTCAGCCTTAATTCGGTCCGACTGAAGCATAACTTTTTGTAAAAAATTGAGGCGATTTCAAAGTCGGTCCAAGCAAATACTATAAATGTGGGTCTTTTAATTGTTTCTAAATACGAATTAGGATTAGAAGAGTGAAGCAAGGTGTTGAAGAACTTTCAGGAGTCGTTCCTTCTTCCCCAATCTTCTTCTAATTAGTTTTTATGCTTTGTTTAAGAATTTTCAATTCAATTATGTCTTTGGTTGACTAAACTTCTTAACCCTTGTAGTTTGTTTGGATGTTTTTCTTACTTTGATTTAAGTTATGTTAAACATCTATTGATTTTTAGTTTGAATTAAGGAATATTTTCAATTTTCTATGGTTTATTACGACTCCAATTACAGTAGATGTTGTGAAAGCTTTGAATATCTTCTTATCTATTTTGATATTGTGAGATTGATAAAATTCGTGATTCACCATCGTCTCTTGGACATGGTGGATGGTTGAATTCCATTCCAATCATCATAATGGTGCTTCATGTGGGAACTAATTCAATGAAAAGTTCAGATTATGGTTTAATTGTTTTATCTTCCAACTGGATAGGATATGACTCTAATTTCAGTTGTGCTTACTGAATTAAGTAAGGTAGCATCTTAATAGCTACAAGTGGATCCTTGGCGCTCTAGTTTCCCTTTTATCATTGATAGTTTATTTACAATTATTCTCTCTCGTATTCCAGATTCTAGTTTCGATCTTATTCTAGTTCCAGCTCTAGTTTATTTCAGAACACGTACAAGGTAAGTCCCCATGGATTCGACCTCGGACTCACTAAGTTATTACTACATCGCAGCCTTGTACTTGGGGTTGTGAACACACATCCGTATAGTTGCGACCCTGATAATTGATTGGGAACCGACGAACTGACTTTTGATCATAACCGTTGGGGGTATATCCGATTTGCGGGACGATCGAAGTCTTGCATTAATCGCTATTAATGACCACTATACTATAGTATAAATCAACCCCGTACACCCTCTATTGAGCCCAAAAGCTATAAATCACCTCTCATGTAGTTATATTAGTAAGTACTTATGCATTATGATCATTTGCACCATGTCTGACACTATAAATACCCATTTGTTTCACTCCCCCTCTCCCAATCGAATTCCCCCTTGCAAATGAGAGAAAGAGAGCAAGAGAAAAAAGGACGAAGAGAGAAAGAGAGCAAGAGAAAAAAAAAGGACAAAGAGAGAAAGAGGAAGAGAAGGAAAGTGAGAGAGAGAGAGAGAGAGAGAGAGAGATGGGTTATTGGTATTACTTTCACTAGATACCTCTCGACGAAAATTCTTAGAGCTATTGTTTCTTCCTTTAAATCCACTTCCACTCGTACTTCCACTCGTAATTGGAGGTAAGTGAAGCATCACATATCCTGATTTCAAGCCGTATGTGTTAAATTTCATAATTTTTTATGTAAGTCCTCTTGATTTGATGTAGGAATTAATTTTTTCCCAAAAAATAATAACCCTTGGGGTTTGTTTATGGTAGGACTTGGGGTCCTGACGATCTATTAGGAGCAACTCATGTTATTGTGGAAGCTGTATTTGGTCGTGGCCTTGTATGAATGCTATTGTACACCAATTTCAGGCCTCAACTCATTGAATCAAATTAGGGTTTGCTCGAATTAAGTTAGGTAAGACCCTTAACCCTTTATTAAAGTCTAATTAGTTTAGAATCTAAGTTACTAATGATGATATTGTTGATGAATTAGGGTTTGGAGAACTTTTTTTTTAAAATTTCAACACTAAGGCCAGATCCGAATTGAGAGCTTTCGACTCTAAGGTGAAGATTCACCCTCAGGTTTCAACTTGGCACTTTAGATGATTAAATGTGTCTGTTTGCTATTTGGTTAATAACATGCTTGAATTATATGAAATTCTTAACATTTGAACTCTTCGATGTCAATGTTAAGAAACGTTGACATAAATCGAAATTTGTTTAGGTAAATTGAATTGTATATGTATTAGATTATTATGTGTTGATACATGCAGATTATGTTGGTGTTGATTGGATTGTACTAATTCATACATGTGTTCAATTGGTATATCCTAGAGTAGTATTGAATTTCCTTGTGATGATGCTTATGTAGTTGTTAAATCCGAATTGTTGTTGTTATGGATTGAGCTCCACAAATTATTTAAATAAGATGATGACCCACTTTAAGATGGCTATCCTAGACTTATATGGTCAACCAAAGTTGAACTTGGACGATCGGTAGTAGTTGGAACTACATGGGATGCATTGCACCCAATGTCGGTTTGCCCTAGGTCCTCCGTAATCGATCACATCAGTCTAATGCAGGGCTAATCATTCTTATGCTTGGTGATTGTTTAACATTCGATAGAATTTGGGATGGTGGTATGGGACATGTTGAGACTTAAATATTGTATAATTTTTCCCATTTATATCTTGGTTTTATGAACATAAATCCGCTTAATATTCTATTTTACTCATGTATGTGTTGCAAGGTGAATTTAAGTGTTTGGATTGAAAAATGGTGTTAAAAGCATAATTTTGATGCTCAATAATTACCAAGGCAAGAGATGGATCTTAGGAGACCAAGACTGAAGAATTCACATGCCAAAGATCCAAGAAAACTAGGTGAAGAATGAAGAAAATTGAAAATTTGAAGTGAAGAATGCTGAAATCGTTCTGAAAAAGTGTATTCTAAAGCTGTGAAGTTTATTTTGGGAAACTGCGCAGCAGAAAGTCTGTTTTGAACGAACTATGCAGTGAGAAGTCTATTTTTAAAAAATACGTATATTTGAGGAGATTTCTAGGGTTTTTCAACTTTATACGAAAATTAGAGTTCCGTACTTATAAATAGGGGTTCCTAGGGCATTCTTAAACATTATTTAAGGCATTCAAGAGTAAAGTTTAAGATTTTTAAAGAGTTTTTAGTTTTATTAAAGCTTTATAAGTTGTTTTTTTTTAAATCTTTTTCTATTTGCATTTTCTTTCGTTATTTCTTATTGCTTTTTATTTCTGCAATTTAATTATGTTTTTCTAAATTCCCTCTAGCCCAAGCTAGAAGGGAAGCACATGGGTTTAATGTTTTTTTAAGATTATGATGATTGATTGTTTTAATGATGAGAAGAATGGTGTATGCATGTTATCTATTATTTATGTTTTATTTTTTATCCTCTTGTAAGATCCATATGTTCCCATCATATGAGATCCACATTGATGGATAGGCTTATCCTAGATCAATCAGATTTCCTAAATAGGAGAGGTTCTCAACCTGTTATATTTCTTTAATATTCATTATCCTATAGATATTGAATACTTAAAATCACTGACGCTTGAGAATATATGTTAATGGTGCAAATCCATAATTTTCTAATATTTTATATCATTTATTAAAATATTTAAACTGTTTTATTTTTCGACTAGGCTGACCATAGTGCTCAGATCCTAGTTGTGTTATCCAAGTTATCATGATTTTGGAACATTAACCTATGTGTGGAACTTTGAAGCTTGGGTGTTATTTTATTCAGTTGAATTACATCCATTCAAAAATCTCAAAATCAAATCATTAGTCTTAGTTTTTATTACCTAGTTTGTTTTGCATTTGATTTTTTTCCTTCTCGTAATTCATCTCCCTGTGGGATTGACCCTATATTCACAGGATATTACCTACGAACCTCTGCACTTGGAGGCAAGCAATCAAGTTTTTGGCAAATGCTACAAAAATTACCTAAGGAAGTGTTTGCTTTAACCATATCAACCTTCCTAATTTTCAAGGCTTGATTTAAAACCACTACCAAATGAGCTCAAGTATGTATACTTAGGTGAAAATAAAACCTATCTTGTGGTGATCTCTTCATTTTTAGACAAGGATCAAGAGATTAAATTGTTGAATGTTCTAAGGGACCACAAAAGAGCCTTGGGCTGGGCCATTTCTGACATCAAGGGTATAAGCCTTTCCATATGCACCCATCGGATCCACCTCGATGAGGACGCCAAACCAATTAGACAACCTCAAAGGCGTCTCAATCCAAACATGATGGAAGTTGTAAAAAATGAAGTGATCAAATTATTGGATGTGAGAATCATCTACCCAATATTCGATAGTGTTTGGGTGAGTCCAACTCAAGTAGTCCCAAAGAAATTTGGAATAACTATTGTGCAGAATTCTAATAATGAACTCATACCAACACGTGTCACCACAGGTTGACGTGTTTGCATTGACTATAGAAAATTGAACCAGGTTACAAAGAAGGATCATTTCCCTCTACCATTCATTGATCAAGTTTTAGAGAGGGTAGCAGGTCATTCCTTCTATAGTTTTCTTGATGTATATTCCGGATATAACCAAATAGAGATAGCCCTGAAAGACCAAGAGAAAACCACATTCACTTGTCTATTTGGCACATTTGCTTTCAAACGGATGCCATTTGGATTGTGTAACGCTCCAGCAACTTTCCAACGGTGTATGTTAAATATTTTTTCAAATATGGTTGGAAAGTTTCTTGAAGTTTTCATGGATGACTTTTCTGTATTTGGGAGTAGTTTTGAGGAATGCCTCAACAATTTATCTCTTGTCTTGTCTAAGTGTGAAGAGAAACACCTTGTCTTAAATTGGGAGAAATGTCATTTCATGGTTCAAAAGGGAATTATTTTGGGTCATGTTATCTCTAAAAATGGAATCGAGGTAGATTGCTCAAAACTCGACATTATTACTAATCTACCTATCCCCCGAATTATTAGAGATATTAGATCACTTCTAGGGCACGCTGGTTTTTATAGAGGATTCATCAAGGACTTTAGTGCCATTACTAGACCCTTAACTAATCTTCTTCAAAAGGATGTTCTATTTAAGTGGACAGATGAATGTGCAAGTGCTTTTAATAAAATTAAATCATCCCTTACCACTGCACCTATCATGCGTCCACTAGATTAGACACTTCATTTTGAACTAATGTGCGATGCAAGTGATTATGCCATAGGGGCTGTTTTGAGCCAAAGGAAAGATAAACGGCCATACGTTATTCACTATGCGAGTAGAACTCTAAACTCGGCCCAAGTAAACTACTCAACAACTGAAAAAGAGTTACTTGCAGTAGTTTTTACTTTGGATAAGTTTAGGTCCTATTTGCTGGGATCTAAAGTGGTCATTTTCACGGACCACTCGGCTTTGAAATATTTGTTATCTAAGAAAGATATAAAGCCGAGACTTTTGAGATGGATCCTCTTACTCCAAGAATTTGACTTAGAGATAAAAGATAAGAAAGGAGTAGAAAACATAGTGGCCGATCACCTTTCCAGATTAGTGTTAGATGATTCCACAGAGGAGATGCATATCCAGGACATTTTTCCTGATAAACAGTTATTTGCGATCTCCAAATTGCCTTGGTATGCGGATATAGTGAACTATCTTGTAACGGAAAAAATGTCATATCATTGGAAGTCACAAGATAGGAAGCGTTTTAAAACTGAGGTTAGGAACTTCTTCTGGGATGACCCGTATTTATATAAATATGGGACTGATCAAATTTTTAGATGTTGTGTCCCAGAGGATGAAGTTCAGAGTATTATTTCTTTTTGCCACATGGAAGTATGTGGTGGCCATTTTTCTGATAAGAAAACCACTGCAAAAATCCTGCAATGTGGTTTTTACTGGCCTACCATGTTTAAAGATACTCATGCTTTCTGTGTCGTTTGTGATAGATGTCAAAGTTTGGGAAGAGTGTCTCGGCGCAACATGATGCCTTTATCCCTAATTTTACCATTGGAGATTTTTTATTGTTGGGGTATTGATTTTATGGGCCCATTTCCAACTTCTTTTGGATTTCTTTATATATTGGTTGGTGTGGACTATGTTTAAAAGTGGATTGAGGCAATTCCAAGTAGGACCAATGACAACAAAGTGGTCATACGATTCCTCAAGGAAAATATTTTTTCTAGATTTGGAACTCCAAAGGCCATCATTAGTGATGGTGGGTCTCACATTTGCAATAGGACATTTGAGGCTTTGATGAAGAAATATGGCATCAAGCATAAAGTGAGCACCTCATACCACTCACAAACGAGTGGGCAAGCTGAGATCTCTAATCGGGATATCAAACACATTTTAGAGAAAACTATAAGGCCAGATAGGAAAGATTGGTCCCTCAGACTATTCGACGCTTTATGGGCTTATAGGACTGCTTATAAGACCCTGATTGGAATGTCTCCATACAGATTGGTGTATGAAAAGGCTTGCCACTTGCCTGTGGAATTGGAACATAAAGCCTACTGGGCAAAAAAGAAATTAAACTTTGATATGGACCAAGCAAGTGGATAAAGGAAATTAGAGTTGAATGAATTATAGGAGCTAAGGAGAGACTCCTATGAAAATTCTAAAATCTACAAAGAGAGGACCAAAGCTTTTCATGACAAAAATATCCTGAGGAAGAATTTTGAACCTCAGCAAAAGGTCCTATTGTATAATTCCCGTCTTTAGTTCTTTCCGGGAAAGTTAAGATCAAGATAAACAGGCCCCTTCATTGTGAAGAATGTTTATACTCATGGGGCTGTTGAAATTGAGAATCCACGTAATAGCAATGTGTACAAGGTTAATGGTCAGAGATTAAAGCCTTATGTGGAAAACTTTCATTTAGGAGAGGAATCCTTCCCTCTTCATGAGCCAGAATATTCAGATTGATGCTCTTAGTCTGACGGAGCATTTGTGTAGGATTTGTATCATATTCAACTTTTTTAGTGTCACATAGCAAGTGAGTTTTTCATGGTATGTACTATCCACCCTTTCTTTTATTTTTATTGTTCTCTGCATTATATTATCATTACATTGGGGACAATGTAGATTTTAGGTTGGGGGGTGTGGATAGTCATCATCCATGTGATAGTCATCCATATGAGTTTTTTTTTTTTTTTTTTTTTTTTGGTTTCAGTTTTTTTTTTTTTTAAGTTTCAGTTTTTTTTATTTAGGTTTATGGAAAAAAAATTTCAACATTTTTAAAATAATATATATAAGAATGTGAACATGATATTATGCGAATTCCAAAGGCAAAGTTAATACTTAGTCTAGGTCGATAGTAATCAGAATTCTGATAACTGAAAATTATATACTTGAGTTCAATTATCTAATTACTAGTTTAAAGTGAGTTATAATTTGATCTACCGAATTTACAATACACCCTAGCTAATTAAGTGAGGAATATGATATGTGAATTAGAATAACAACTTTTGATTCAAACAAGGTTGAATGAACTAGTATCATTGATATATGTTTAAAAAAGAGAATATTGAAAAAAAAAAAAAAAGAGGTGATGGAAAAAGAAATTTTTATTATAGAGCATGAATGCAATGACCATAACAATCGTGTCAGTAATCCGGAGTAAGGATACCTAAGTATCCATTACTGTTACCATTACAAGTACGATACCTTAGGTTATGAAGCAAACCCGGTGGGAATCTTCATCTAAGGGTGGTCAATAATAATGAGGATATGATGATAAAAGAAGAAATGACATGAAGAAAATGAGATAACTAGAGATTTCTTATTCTTGGAATGATTAAAAGGAGTTAGGATAGAGAACATGCATATTTCTCAAAGTTAGACTAATGTTACAGAGCACTTCAGGATATTGGATCATAACTATTCTAAATTTTGATTAGGTCTCTAAACTCAAAGATGTAATGGATTAGGAAATTGAGATTCTAACTAACTTCAGACTTAGGGTAAGTATTGTTTTGTTTTGGAATTCATATGATGAATGGAGGCATAATTGCATAAATTTCTGAGTGTTGAGCTATTTTTCATATTTTTAATATTTGTGGGTAACATTTCTGGAAACCTTCACGAGACTATAACTCGTCCACTAGGGGAAACCTAGGGGTTTAAAGGCTTGTTGCATATGCTAAATGCAATCGAAATTACCTGCAAAAGTGGTGTAGTTAGAATATATATATATATTCGTTTTAATTTTGTTTCTAAAATTAGTTTTATTTATTTATTTATTATTATTATTATTTTTGCTTATTTTGCTCGGGACTAGCAAAATGCTGGTTGGGGGTGTGTTGAGACTCAAATATTGTATAATTTTCCCCATTTATATCTTGGTTTTATGAACATAAATCCGTTTAATATTTTATTTTACTCATGTATGTATTGTAAGGTGAATTTAAGTGTTTTGAATGAAAAATAATGTTAAAAGTATAATTTTGATGCTCAAGAATTACCAAGGCAAGAGATAGATCTTAAGAGACCAAGATTGAAGAATTCACATGCCAAAGATCCAAGAAAACTAAGTGAAGAATGAAGAAAATTGAAGATTTGAAGTGAAAAATGCTGAAATCGTCCTAAAAAAGTGTATTCTAAAGCTGTGAGTCTATTTTGGAAAACTGCGCAGCAGAAAGTCCATTTTGAACGAACTATGCAGTGAGAAGTCTATTTTTGAAAAATACGTATATTTGAGGCGATTTCTAAGGGTTTTTCAACTTTATACGAAAATTAGAGTTCCGTACTTATAAATAGGGATTCCTAGGGCATTCTTAAACATTATTCAAGGCATTCAAGAGTAAAGTTTAGGGTTTTTAAAGAGTTTTTAGTTTTATTAAAGCTTTATAAGTTGTTTTTTTTAGATCTTTTCTATTTGTATTTTCTTTCTTTATTTCTTATTGTTTTTTATTTCTGTAATTTAATTATGTTTTTCTAAGTTCCCTCTAGCCCAAGCTAGAAGGGAAACACATGGGTTTAATGTTTCTTTAAGATTATGATGATTGATTGTTTTAATGATGAGAAGAATGGTGTATGCATGTTATCTATTATTTAGGTTTTATTTTTTATCCTCTTGTAAGATCCATATGATCCCATCATATGAGATCCACATTGATGGATAGGCTTATCCTAGATCAATCAGATTTCCTAGATAGGAGAGGTTCTCAACCTGTTATATTTCTTTGATATTCATTATCCTATAGATATTGAATATTTAAAATCACTGACGCTTGAAAATATATGTCAATGGTGCAAATCCATAATTTTCTAATATTTTTATCATTTATTAAAATATTTAAACTGTTTTATTTTTCGACTAGGCTGACCATAATGCTCAGATCCTAGTTGTGTTATCCAAGTCATCATGATTTTGTAACATTAACCTATGTGTGGAATTTTGAAGCTTGGGTGTTATTTTATTCAGTTGAATTACATCCATTCAAAAATCTCAAAATCAAATCATCAGTTTTAGTTTTTATTACCTAGTTTGTTTTGCATTTGATTTTTTTCCTTCTCGCAATTCATCTCCATGTGGGATCGATCCTGTATTCACAGGATATTACTTACGAACCTCTGCACTTGGAGGCAAGCAATCAAGACACCTTGTTCATATTGTCAGCTTTTGATGGGGTGACGAGCCTCTCAATAATGACCATTGAGCATTAATGGATGTGATAGATTGTTGTTATATCGACCCTTATCAAATACCTGACAGATGGTTGCATGCCAAAGTATAGTTCAAAAAACCGAACGTAAATGAAATTAGGTGGCGATATCTTTTCTTTGTATTAATTTAGTTTCGAGTGAGAAGCCTGCACATCTAAATTGATTATTCATACTCAGTATTTGGATGACGACCCTTACTATATTGATTTATATACTATTGAACATCATGTTGTACCTTTGAAATTACTAATTTAGAAATATAACAAGTAATGCCTTGATTTGGACCAAGGGACACTTTGTAACGCCCCAGAAAATCGGGGGTCGTGCATAGACTCGACTCCCGAGTTCCCGTGTGTCACTTATCATGCATTTATGGTTTTTTTAATGATTAATCAAATTTAACGGCATAATTTGGAATTACCTGAGGCACGAAGCACAATCACACCAGTCTACTGAAATGAAGGATATCCCACATATATACAGGTCTAAAATAATAAAGGGTCGCCCAAGGCGTTATATGAGAATAACAAAAGAAGGCTATGTCCAAAAAGAGTAAAGCTGAGCCCGCGGCTCAGCAAATCCAAATTCAGCCCGATCAAGCCGATGGAGAGCCGCCCATCAGCTGCAAGTAGGAGAGTCCGTCCTCCTCGTCCAAGCTCACCTCGCCAGGCTCCTCATGCCCTGAGTTACCTGCATCTATGAATGGGTCTGGTTGGTGTTTTAAAACATCGTCCCAGAGTGGGAGTGAGTGATCAACTCAGTGTGAACTATTGATCTCAAGTTACAACAAGCATCAATTTTAATATGAACTTAATGAAAAGCAGACATTCATCAACACCTAATAACTCTTATTTAAAATGCATGCATGCGGGATGATATGATGCATGCCCTCGCCACAACACTCCCTCAAGCGACTCCATCTAACGATCGCATATGACAACACTCCTCGGGCGACCTCGATTCCGAGTCGCCACCCTAACTAATGGGTGCAATGCGATCATGTTAGCCGAGTTATTAGTTAAGTCCATTCATCCATTAGTTGGGGATTCGATTCACCCTACGTATCAATGCCCTAAACCGGCGGTTGTGAGGCCAAGACCCCATCAATGTGTGAGGCCGAGGCCCCGCGGTCCGTGATCCCGTCGGGTTCCTCATCCCCGACACCAAGCACATGAGGAGTGTCGAAAGGAAAGGATCGCTCGCGGTCACTACGGGGAGGTGCGGTACCCCAGCGTAGGCCGACAGTTCGGACACAGTGTCCCATTCCACCATGCCCGGCTCACGAGGCTGTGGACCAGTTTCAAGTGGATTATCAATGGGCTACAATGGTTGCAGAGTGGTTCAGGTTCCATACATATGTGAGCATACAGGGTTAACAAAAAGGGTTGATCAGTTAGTAGGCTAAACCGTACGAGTGAAGCGAGCGTGAGACAGTGACCTCGGGCACAAGAGACCCATGTAGTCGAACTACAGACCACCGAACACACCCACCCAAACCCACGGGTTTAGCCTGAGGGTAGTCCCACCAATGGGACTACCATCTCTCCTCATGATTCCTGACCATCCCAAGGGTGTGGAGGGTGATTCATAACATGCCGTCTACTAATGTATAATCTGGTACAAACCACATCATGCTCTCATACTTCTCAACATATCATTCAGATTCTCATAGCAAGCATGGTTAACAATATCATGTAATAAGTGCATGTGAGGTGTGTGTGGGTGAGGGAGTTACACACTCCTCCATCTCAAGCCATCATATGCACAAGGGTAATGAAAGCACACATATTAAGAGGTAATAATATAGGAAGAAAACATTAAGGCATAAGCAAGGATTCATCCATACACATAAGCATGTGAGAAGCAAGAACAACATCATGAAGGCTAAGCATGCAAATCCATACGATTTTAACAACATACATTCCTAGGGCTTTCTCTAGATTATTAAATTATAACATCCAAGCAATCAAAATCATTATGCTCGTACTAAAATTGGTGCTAGGCCACCTTAGTCCGCACCTAGGATCGTTGGAGGCTTGAGAAAAACGTCCTTTTGCGGTAGATTGGCCGGAATCCCTAAAACAACTTCACATGTTAGATTTACAAGCAAAACCCCCTTCCTTACAAGGGTTTTCAAAGAAAAAGATGGTTGGATCTTACCTAAACGATCCACGAGATGAAGAGGGCGATTTTCGGATGGGTTTTCCCTTGGAGAAGGTGTAGGGAGAGGAGAGATTGATTCCCTTGGGCCCCACCTTGATTTAGGGTCCACCTTCTCTTCTTCCCTCTCTCTTTCTTCTCCTTTCTCCTCTTTCACTTCTCCCTTTTCTCTCTTCTAGGGTAAAATTCGTATGAGGAGAGGGGTGCCCAAATGAGGCCCTTTTTATAATTCCAGATTTTGTGCAAATGGCCCCAAGCTTCCATAATTTCCTACAATAGACTTATGGGACTCCCTATTGGTATTGGAGTGGCCCTAACACCCCTCTGGCCACCAAATTCGGTGTGTAGGTGCCTTATGGCCCGATTAGGGCCCATGCAAAAATTGAGGATGAACGGATGAACGGATATATGATCTGAGAAAGCGTTTCTGGCCTTTAAGTGGTCCTATGGGGGCCATTTTGATGATTAGAGCATTTCTGATGGCCCTTTGGCCATGATATTTATAGGATAAGTGGTCCATGGCCCGATGAGGGGCCTTACAAAATTTGGGAACAAACGGATGCGGGGTTTGGTCGTACGGTCTAATTTACGATCAACGGTCATCGTGCCACGATCGGGGCCCAGATTTGGTGGGCAGGTGTTGAAAAATACATTAAACCTTCACCGTAAATTTGGAAGAAATCCGACGGCTAGAAGGCTCGGAGTCTCAGTTTCTTTTGTCAGTGCCAGATTTTAATTTGACATTGGTGGGGCGCATTAGGCAAGCGCCAGATGGTACTTCTGGGTGTCCACTGGGTCCGCAATCCGCGATGGACCACAAGCCCAGTGAGATCTATGATTTTCTAAAGTTTTAGATTTTTACGACCCTTCTCGGGTCATGGGTGGCCCACACGGCCATTGTTAAGTGTAAGCGGGTCATCATATTGTCCCATCATAACTAGACTGGTCCACCCCAGTATAATCTAATATTGAGTGTTAATGGTCATTAAGCGATATTATAAGTTAATTAAAATGAAATTTTTTTAGAATTTTTGGAAATCCAAAACAGTAAAAATCCGGGATGTTACATACTTGTGAGGAGCCGCTATGTGTCACAACGAGCCATACGATTCAGATAATGACTCGTGACATAATGGCAGTATCCTAACTTCGCCAACCTGTTGTATGAACTAGGATGAATAATCACTTGGCTAATTATGTTTATCTTATGATGGGTGGTTATGAAAGATGTTTGAGTTGCTTGTTAAGGAGAAGTTAGCATTTTACGAAATAGGTGTTAAAGTTGCTTGTTGAGGGAGTATTTGATTGTGAGGATCATGCATCATCTCATCATATCGTTGATGCACTTAACAATTAGATTAGGAAATTATTTATTTTATTATGCCACTATTACATATGCTTGATTGTGTTGATAACATGTGTAACTTGCTTAATAATTGTACACTAGAGGTAACATGCTTAAGAGAATACATGTGCATTTCTCTTAATGTCATGTTCGAAAACTTAGTACTAAAGTCTTCGTACTTATAAGTGCAAAATTTTGGAGCAAAACATTATAAAACTTAGTAACATCACTTCATTAGCTAGTATTATTACTTACCTGTCATAAGATCACTTCATTATAAAACTTAGGGCTCACAATGATGTTTATTTGTCATATGACCAATTCATAAGATCACATAGGCATGGATGAAGGCTAAACACAAATATAAGCTTGATCCAAAACTTCTGGTCCCAAGATGTTTTCAACAGTAGTCGTTCAATACACACTATTTCTTGTGGTGTGGTCCACTTGAGCCTGGTATATGCTTCAATTTTAAGATCATTAATTAAAATTATCTGGTAAAATGGATGGACAAAGTGGATAAAAGACATAAGTCATAGTGGGCCCCACAGATTTTACTCATTACGCAATCCGCATCCTCAAGACTCGGGGACCACCTAAGTTTCATCGTAATAGCATCAATCCTGATGGGGATCACCTGATGGCTAGTTAGATCATAGATAAGCAACAAGGTGATCACCATATTCAATCTGGCAGTTTCTATGGTCAGTCTCACCCTCCCCAACGTCCTCTACTGTTTCCTTTACCGTGGCACAACTGACTAATAAATCATGGTAGATGTTGGGATCTAGGCCTATCATGGGGTGGAACATCTAATAGACGGGTTGGATGGATCTCAAAACATCACAGTGGGCCCCACACAGCTGAAAAGAGGCTAGTTACCATACATCCGTACGTATTTGTATTTGATCGTTTCCGCTCCAATGGTGCCGAAATCATCATATGGCCAGATGACCTCGAAATTAAGGTGGACCATCCATTAGATGTGCCCCACTATGAAAAACAGTGGAAAAGAAGGTACAAAAGCTGCCAAATTCAGATGGGTAAGGCCATCCCACCGTTGAAATATCTTGATCTTTTGGGTTTCCAATCATAACCGTGGGGACCAACTTTTGTACGGTTGGATGTCATAAAGATACCCCGTGAATGCAACTACTTTTAAACTGAGGGTTTTTTTTTTGGGCGGTTGAAGATTGTTTTCAATGGGTGCTCCACCTTTTAAATGGTTGTATGGCTTGCACATGGGACGCGGATTGCGTCCTACCCGGGCAGGGCTCTGTGGGGCCCACCGTGATGGAAGTGTTTTATCCACGCCGTTCATCTATTTTCTCAGATCATTTTAAGTTCTTATACGGAAAATGAAGCAGGTCCAAAGATCCAGTGGACCACACCAAAGGAAGCTGCAGTGATAATGAAACTCACCTTTAAAACCTTTCTAAGGGCCACCGTGATGTTTTGTTTACCATCCAACCTATTCATAAGGTCATGTAGACGTGTATGAAGTGAAAAAACAAATATCAGCTTGATCCGAAACTTCTCCAGCTCCTAAGAAGTTTTTAATGGTGGACGTTCAATCCCTACTTTGTGGTCCAGTTAAGCCCTTTAACCACATCATTTTTTTTCTCGTACTTTAAAAGGATCTGAGAAAATAGATGAACGGCGTGGATAAAACACTTACATCACGGTGGGCCCCACAGAACCCTGCCCGGACGGATTACCGTCCCGCGGGGGTAGGACGCAATCCACGTCCAATGCACATGCTACCTGTGGATGTCATGCACATGCCACGTGGGTATGCCTTAATATACGTGACACGTGGCGGACAACCAAAGTGGTGTTGTGGAACTCCATCTGGATAAGGTGGATCCCCCGACAGGACCCACGTGGATGGGGAATGGATGATTCTCATTTATTTTATTAATGATATGTGGGGCCCACCTATAACGTTTAGGTGAAATCGAAACCGTGAACCTGGTGGGCCTCCTTACATTCACGATGCATGTTCCTCATCCAAAACTCAGGTGCGGGCACACCACAGGGAGCTAATGTACAATCAAGACTAAAAGCAGTGCATTTCCATGATGTGGCCCACCTCACTTTTCAAATTTGCTGAATTTTGGTTTGTCCCTTCATCCTCATAGGACGCATCTGTTGAATGGATTGGATGGACGTATTCACAACATGGTGGACCCCACATTCACTCTAAAAGTTTCTACGGTGGACAACACCCTCCCAATGCCCCCATTTTGTCCTTTGGTCTGGCCGATCAGGATGTGGGTATTGGGTACTACCCCCACCAGGACTTAACCAGAGACGGACGGTCCTGTTTGGGGCTCTTTGGGCCCATCGTGATGCATGTGTTTTATCCTAGCCGTCCATACAGTTTGAAAAATCATTCTATGTAATGAGCTAAAAAATGAGAAAAATGAAATACTCAAGTGTACCATACAATAGGAATTAGCGTGGATTGAATCCTCTCGGGGCCCACGGAAGTTTTGGATCAATCTGATATTTATGTTTTCCCTTCAACCAGGTCTATCTGACCTTATCAACGGTTTGGATCTTCCGGGCTCATATACTAAAATGATCTTTCAAAATGGATGAACGGATCGGATAAAACACATATACCACAGTGGGCCCCACAGAGCCCATGACACGACCGTCCATCTCTAGCTAGGTCCTGGATGGCACTCACATATACAATGGGTCCCACAAATTCATCTCTCTTCTTAAAATGACCCTAACCGTTGAAAAGGAAGATATAAGCTAGGAACCGTTGACAGATACATCATTTTTAGGTAAGTCAGAGATTGAACGGTTGGTATCATTTATGGCAACTCATACTTCTCCCGTGTCCTATTTGTTCAGAGAACTACCTGATCAGTTGCCTACTTCATACGCAGGCACTCAGAAACTGTACACGTGGCATATACCACCAGACTACAAAACCACCCAAGCTAAATCATATCCCCAAAGATCAGATTGCAGGGCAATCCTAACCTCTGATTCGTGGTAACTTCTTTGTTGAAATAGCACCGTTGGATTTTATTTTTTTCCCTTTAATTTGGACCGTACAATAAATGTCCACCAATCAGATGGTTAAACAATCAAATCATCTTAATTTTTGGTTCATGATACATCTAAAACAAGAACCATAATTTGGACAGTTTAATTGACTTTATCGTATACCATATATGCAATTCTTAAGTGCCAGTGTATCATCTATTATTATCTAGCAGAGTATCAAACTTTTTCTTTTCAATTTAATAGTCCGCGGACCATAAAACCAGACCGGACAGACAGAGTGAGAGAGTGAGAGAGAGAAAGAAAGAGAGAGAGAAGGGGTTGGAGTTTTGGCTTGTAGCGGAAGGCAAGACAGACAACGTGCAGAGACAGTGCAGCTTTCGTTAAAGAAGCAAGAAGACAACGTCTCTTTGTGTGAGAGAGAGAGGCTTTCGTTTTCAAAGGAAAGAAATAAAAGTAGAGAAGGAGATAATGATACAGACGTTTTGGTAATCCCTAGGTACACTGAGATAGACTCTTTCTCTCGAGCTGCTGTAGGGTAGCTCGCGCTAGGTACCTGACTGAGGTTAATTTCGTAGGCAGAGAGATACATGTGTGAAAATTTCATTAGATCCAAGCCGTCTATTAGGTATAGTGATTTATTTTAACCGTCGAAAAAACAAATCATGATCATCCAAACCTTGGGTGGGGCACAATGCAGGAAATAGTTGAAATGAAACATCCACCATTAGTTTTTTTAGGACTTATCTTAGTGTTTATATATATCATCCAATCCATTCATCTGATGTTACTCATCTGGATGAAAAGAATTACACAAAAATCACATCATTCTAAAATTCAAGTTGACCATAACGAGTGAATTTAGAGGTTTCAGTTATATATGTTTTTATAGTGGCCCACCTGAGTGTTTAGTCATTCTGATTATTTTCAGAAAGGGTCAAAAAAATGGTGATGGACGTGATGGACGGTTTAGATTTTATATACGGTAGCTAACTAACGCGAGTTAACTGAGTGCTTTCCCTCTCTTTTTCATTGGAGAAGAGAGGAGAAAATAATGGAGGAAGGAGTCTTTTGTCTGACAGATCCTCTGTTTCTCTCTCACTATCAGACAAGACACAGCCCCACGCGTGACTTATCACGTGTGTAGCATGCCTCTCTTTAATAGCCTCGGTCAGTGAAATGGACAGTTAGATACTCTGCCGTTCCTCCTTTATTTCAAGGGGCCACAACCCCCTTATGTTAGTTTGCACCATTCATATGTAAAAAGTTTTATACTCTGCCAGACTATGACAGATGATGCGCAGGCACTTACTTAGGAATGAAGTTAGAAATTGCTTACGTACCATTCGATTAATTCTAACTTTAAAAAATGTCCTTTATTTGTAGGTCCAGCATAGTGTACACGGTATATTCACCCTGTCTGTTGGTAGGCCTATTTTAGGGCAGCCCAGTAATAAGGCTGATCAAAAACTCAAGTGTCCCAACATAAAAGGAATAATAGAGATTGAACATCCATAGTTGAAAGCTTACTCCGAGTTAAATGAGTCTTGGTTGCATGAGAAAGTAGCTTTTTGATTTCTATGGCGTGGACCCCATGAAGTTTTTAATGGTGGCCATTGAATCACCCTTGTTTCCTGTGAGGTGGTCTTGCCTCGATTTTGGACTTATCCCTTAAAATGAATGGTAAATATGGACAAACAGTGTAGATAAATCATGTACATCTTGGCTGAGTGGGGAGGATCGCGAGGCAATCATGTCTCTCATGTTTGTGCTCATTTCCTAAAATGAGCTGGTGAAATTGATGGATGAACTAAATATAACTGATACATTATAGTGGGCTCCACAAAGATTATAATCAACAATAATCCACTTTCTTTAAAAAGCTATTCACTTGATTTTTATCATGATGACTTTGTTACATCTACTCCATCCATTAGTTTCTAATCTGATTTTAGGATATGAGTCTAAAAATGAAAGGGATCAAAAACTCAAGTGGGACACCTGAGGGGAAAATGTTGGGATCCAACATTGACCATTGAAACCTTCCTAGTGGGAATAACCTCATAGATGGTTTGGATGGCATATAATTATCATGGTGGGCCCTGGAAGGCTCAATTGTGAGTGTTTTCATCCCTCTTGTTTCCCATCACGTTGTGCAAGTCAATTTTGGATCTACTTCATTTTTTGGCTCATGCCCAAACCTTCGTCAGCAAAATTGATAGATAATATAGATATGTAGATACCCACTAGCAAGTAGGATCAAATTCAGTACCTTGATTGTGATCAATGGCCTGGAGTTAATCAGAAATATGACAGGTTTTGACTAACTTTGAAGTGATTTTAAAGGGCTAGGTCATGGATTGGGATGCAGTTGGATCATTCAATGGTGTGATGAATGGACATTATGAGGTTAGGGCATTAATGGGGGCCTTTGACTCCTCTGTTTTTTTTTTTTTTTTTGTTAGAAGTTGGATAAAAGTTAGTTAAGGTTTTAACTGCCAAATGGGGATGATTTATTTATTTATTTATGATTGTGGTTAAGATAAAGTGTTTAACCACCTTTAGCTAAAGGGAATAAGACTTTAAGTGCCTAACTATATTGAGGGTGATTTTGTGTGATTTTTCTAAAATCAAAGAATTGTTAATTTTGATGATTCTTTCTTCTTATTTTGAGTGGACTTTGTTGTGGATATAAATTGATGTGGTCTACAGATTCTTCCATGATATGCAGGCCCCACAAATGGAGTTTTGTTTTTGTTTGTTTGTTTTTTTTTTTGCAGATGACCTTGAGAGTTGTGATGAAAACGGATTTTTGAGTGTGAATTTTTATTTTTTATTTTTTTATTATTTCGGATAACTTAATACATCATATGGGCTTTGTAGTTTATTTATTGTAGAATTTTGCTAAAAGTTTCAAAATTCCCTAAGAGTTTCCAAAATTTTGACGTCCAACGTTGAAACCTTTCGAGGGCTTAGAGTGATGTTTATTTGTCATCCAACCTATTCATAAGGTCACACAAATGTGGATGAAGGGAAAATACAAATATTAGCTTATCCAAAACTTACGTGGCCCTCAGTAAGTTTTCAACCATAGGCATTCAATTCCCACCGTTTCCCATGGTGTGGAATGAGCTGGAAAAACAGATGAATGGCGTTAAAAAAACACATCCATCTCAGTGGGACCCACAGGAATCCACACCACGCTATAGCATGGTGAGCTCCTCACTATTTTATGGCGTCCCTTTTTGGCCCAGGTGATCTTCTTCAAATGGAGCTCATCTGATGGTTACATAACAGTCCTTTATAGAAAAGGAAAAAAAAAAAAAAGAAGAAGAAGAAGAAGAAGACCCATAACAGTTCTGTATTGGGTTAAACAACCATCATTAGGGTTATAACAACTGTTAGGGCCGTATTGTAACGGCAGTAACCCATATTCATTGTTTTGTATTGTATTGCATTAATGCAATGATTACTGCCTACAATACCTATATGGAAATACTCGGCTATTTCCACGATCAAATCCCCGGTTTGGGATTGATTTCTTCTTTTGAAAAAAATAAAATGTATTACATGAATCATGTGTTTGGTAGACGTTGGAATTGTAATCAACCGACCAGATTACACATATGATACTCTCACCTAGAGTGCCACATGTAAAGGGTGCGTATGGACACAAATACATTGGATTTCAAAATCCACCAGAAACTGCGCAGTATCTCCTAAAAAGTCATGAAGTTATAGTCCTTGATAGGGTGGGACAGCAAAAACGGATTTATGCAGCCAGCCTAAATTAGTTGGGACAAGGTTTAAATGATGATAATGAAAACCATTTTATTTCAAAATTAGATTTTAACTGAAAATTAGTATTTTTATTGAAAAATAATCCTTTTTTTTTTGCTTTTAGATAATATATTAAGCAATCTTTCATTTAAAAATTGTCTAAGCCCCAATTTCCAGTTTTGTAGAATCTTCTAGAATTATTTTTTTTCTTACTAATTTAAGAGATATGGGGGCGTCTCAGCCCCACTTGTCTGAGTTGCACTCAATTCATCTGGGTCGACGCGGCCCAGAACCCACTAGTTAGTCTGTGTATCCGAGTCCTTAGACCATGCTTTCCACATAAGAATACCAAGTTCACATGTGGGCTGCTGGTAAAGGTTGGCTTTGGCATGGATTCTCAACTGTTTAGGCCTAGCCTGACAGTCTGGGACTCTTTGAAGATTTTGCAAAGCCCATTGGCAGCCCTAGCTGGCAGCTGCCAAACACCTCTTAAACCCCTCCACGTGTCCTTTGCACTACTACCCAGCTTCAGTAGGGCCCATCACATGATCATCGTGTTCCTGGGCAGTAAGACCCAATACACAGTCCAGTTATTTAAGTGCCCAATACATATCCAAGCTAAAAGCTAGGGAGTTGAGAGCTGATGAGGTACTCTTCAAGTAGAGGGATGCTTCATCTTTCAAGGGTTACTAGAAAAGAGGTTTGCTTGGGGGGCTTACCCTCATGGCCCAGCAAAGTGGGATGACCATCCATCTGGCTGGTCCCACCATAGACAGCCTACAGAGTTTTGAGGCCTTCATTGTCCATGCATGGAAATGTAGATTGTTGTTTCTGTTGGAACTCCAGTGTTGATCGGACTTTCTGAAGTCCGCAAGTCTTCTACGCAATACAGAGTATTGCTATATTATAGGGTTTTGCTATCTCTAGTCTTAACTTGGGGTACTTAAGACATGCACAGGGCTTTGAACATGATCTCCAAATGTATAGATTTTCTCCTATACATGGACCTCCTACAAGATTGGGTTTAACATAGTAGCTTCATCTTGTGTTTTGTGATTTTCCAAAGTGGGCCATCAAGTGTTCTAAGCATAGGATAGAATGGACCTTCAAAAGGCATCAGAAGTAGGGTGCAAGAAGGCGTTCCTTGAAAGTTTTTGCACGTGCGTATGCTATCACGAAGAAGTTTCCTACTGAAAAAGAGGCAAGGTGAAAGGCAGTGTTGATTAAGCATGTACACTGAGTGAGTTTGGCACGAATCTAAAGTAATTTAATCCATTTTTCTTTTCAGAATGTTCTTGGAATGTTTCTTAGACTTGTAGATTGGTAGATCAAGAATTCGAGAATTCAAGAATTCAGATTTAGTAGTAAGTGCTATGAAAGAGATATTGGAGATTGTTCCTTTTGGTGGTGTTAAATATAGGCAACGCTGGCAAATTACATGACTTGTAGTTATGGCCTTTGGAAAGTTATGACAAATTGGAGAGAAGAAAAAATTCGTGAAAGCACTGGTAGTTTTGACAGAGATGGTGTGTCAAGAAGTTTGAACTCACGTAGAGATTTTAGTTTATCCATCTCAGATTTGGAATAAATTTGAAGAACATTCTTTAAAAAGTGGTGTTTTACAAGTGCATATAGACTATTGGATTGGTTATTTTAAATTGGATGAATTTTGTGAAAATGAAATTACCGGGCTCAAGCATGAGGATGATATTGATGAACTGAACACGGTCGAAAGTAAATATTTTGTGACACTTCTACTGTTGTGGAAAAGGAGGAAGAAAATATGGACGGAGGTATTGAAAATTCTCTTCTACTTTCTAAAAATGAAAAAAATGGAGAATATCAAAGAATTGAAGAAGTAGGTTGAAGAAAATTTCAGAGATACAAGTGGGTTCCACAATCTCGAAATCTCAAAAGTGTTTCACCAGTTTAGGACCCATAGATTCTAATTTTTTAAATTCTGATCGCATCAATTTTGACAGGATGGACTGTAATAACGAGTCTGTCATAGGGAATTTCATGAATGGAGAGAAGGATGAGAAAAGAAGTATTCTACTTAAAAAGCTATGAACTGTTTTGCGTATGAATGTATTGATAAAACACCGTGTCTTAAAATATCAGTATGTGATGGAACTAGACAGTTCTAAATTTAGAATCCATTGGTGAAGTCAACAACGCAAAAGTATTCAAAGATGAAGAGAATGTAAGAACACTTATTATCCAAAGCTGAAGGTCAAGATAAAGCATGTAAGGTTAAAATTTAGAAACAATATGCATTTAATATAAATAACAAGATCACTAGATATAGTTCACACATCAGTCCATATGACAATGACAGTTGTTGCAATGGAGGACGAGAAACCAGATTTTAATTTTTGGGAAGTCCAATTTAAGGATGTTAGAAATCCAGCATAAATATGACCTTCTGAAGTCCGCACGTCTCACACGCAATACAAACATATTGCTACATTATAGTGTTTTGTTATCAATGGTCATAGGGTACTTGAGATATAATATATATATATATATATATATATATATATATATATATATATATATATATATATATATATATATATATATATAAACGCGCACACACACATACATACATACATGCAAGGCTTTGAATGTGAACTCCTATGTATAAATTTTCTCCAATACATGGATCTCCCCCATTGTTCTATGTCTGCGTTTCATATAATAGTTTTCGTCGTGTTTTGTGACTTGCCCAAGTGAGCCATCAAGTGTTCTAAGCATCAGCTCCAAAGGACCAGTTTCCAACGTGCCTTTGTCTGGACACTGTTACTTCTGGCTACAGGGATTTTTTCCATACGACCCATATAAGATGAACAACCTATGAACACATGTTGGAGTAAGAGGGTTGGGTCACATGTCATGTTGATCAGATGATCAAAACCTCATACATGGCACACAGCTACAATGAAACTGAAGTTACATCCAACGACTCCAAAAATCCTACAAGCCGAATGTGGGGATATTTGGGATGAGGAATTTGCGGCAGGTATTTGTTGAAATCCATGGATTTCAATTTACCACCATTTATTTTTAGTTGGAGGATTTGCCAAAACTGTGGATTTTGCAAATTCAAATCCACATGAATTAATGGGACCTAAGGCACATCCAAATCCCCCAAAAATGGGATGCAGATTGCATCCAATAGGTGCCATCACGCAACCCGTCCAGCACCAATGAAAGAGCGCCACGTAGCATCAGGCATGGTAAAAAGCCAGAGTTCCTGCATGAAATGACAATTTTTCCTTTTATCGTAGGCCTCATGCCGGACACACACATGGCACTTTTTCATTGGCATTGGAGGGGGTGCGGCGGCAACTGTTGGATGCAATCCTTGTCCCATTACAAACTAAAGACTTTGTAAATCCACAGAATGAGAGGCTCTCTTAAAAGCAATAAAAGCTACTTCATTGCATTAGAACTGACATTGCAATTGATAATCCCAAATCAATGTTTCTGTATCTTGATTCCAAATAATGGACTTTGGGATTTCTCACATCAAATTCAATGCAAATGCACATTCTCATTTCCCTGATCCCAAACCAGGCCTTAAAAATGAATCCCGACACCCATGGAAATCAAGTGAATATTGATGTCACCAATTTCCAATGTTATGAGAATTTCCAAGGTTATGAGAAAGCCCTCACCATTTTGACCATGGACCATTTAACATTTCCATAGAAAACTACCAAACAATAGAATTTTGTTGGATTCCATATGGATTTTCCACGTCCACATTTTGGATTCTCCCTATCCAAACAGGTCCTAACCACTCAATAACTGGTCTTTCCACTTGATGAATGGATACCATTTGCACGCCACCAAACAGATGACACCATCTATGAGATCTGAAATGAAGTTCAGTACACCAAACAATTTTATTTTTAAAGAGGGGAGGGGACACCCTCGATCCAAGGGGAACCCTATCAAATAAACCATCTTGTCATTGAAGAAGGCCCAAATCCTACAGCTAGAGGCCCAACGTATCTTATTGCAATGCATCAGGATGCATTCGAGCAAACCTCTCACCCCTTTGTGTAATTTTATAGCATGTGGCCGAAATTACCATGGGTCACTAATGGGAAGAAAGCCTCTGGACATCGACCAATTGGTAAAGATCCCCTCGCCTTTGCTTTCCCAGTGGAAGGTTTGTTCTGCACAAATGTAGAACACAAATAAAATAAGCAAATCAGGAAAGAAACTGATGATCCTGAAACTCAATGGTAGAGTTCTAAGTTAGAACACATGTACCTTCTGACTTCGAGTAGTGAATAATCAATCTCCGCTATGACTATCGCCTCATCATGTTCTGTTGTTGCAAGTACTTCTCCAAACTGCCAAGAAAACAGGAGATTCAATTCTTTTTTACCATCAGAAATTGGAAGATAATGGACTCAATGCTTTGGGCCCTCAAAGCCAGCATTTGCAACACCAAGCAAGTGATAGAAGCTTCCATAGTTTTGAGAACAACCAAAATTACCCTTGACATGTTAAGAAGTTTCACAAATCGTGCATCACAGGGCAGATGGTTGTGGAGGCATGGGACCAAGGATGATTGTCTATAGAAGCAAATTATTAGTAGCATATATGGTGCCAAGGTAGGAGGATGGTTCGGATTATAGAGCTTTGTGAATATGGAAAGTCATGGTAGGAGGCATTAGTGAGTTTTCAAAGGGTATCACATTTGTTGTCCGTGATGGATCAGGTATTAGAGTTCAGTCACCTTTTACAAAATCACAGGAAACAAGGGAGTCACCATTTCTCAATGTGCTTCATCGGCAGGGAACGATGTCTTGCAGACTCCCCATTTCCATAGGAATTTATTCGATAATGAGATTGAGGACTTTGCTCACCTTCAAGAACACATTCAGAATTCCCCATTTGGGCCCTAAATTCCAGACAGACGGAGAGATGAAAATTTTAAAAATCCGAGAAGTGTTGTCCTTGTAATGTGCAAGATGCCCGTTTAGCTTTTCTGAGTCCTAGCTGGGTTAGAAGGCCATGGGATAATCCCTCATCACCCCTCACCACCATCCTTGTACTTTGTCTTGTCTCTTCACCATTCAAGAAAGAAGAAAGAATATCCGGCAAAGGTTGAAGAAGGGATCCACACACAAGTTCCAAAGTGGCATATGCATGCAATATCTAGACAATTAATAAGGTGGGAGACACCATGAACATGCCCTGTCCAAGAAATCTCACTAGTCCATTTGCAGGCTACTTGTATGAGAAAAAAATGATGATAATATAACATTCAATGTACCCATGCTCTACCTAAATGATTAGGGGACCAGCATGAATTTGGGTGAGGGCACGTTCATGGTGGCTCTTATCTGATTAATGATCTGCAAGTGAATTTGGCGTAGCAAAAAATAAATAAATGTAGTTTTCACAATCTCATAAGCAAATTTGGGTGTTGATTTCAGCTTCCACTTACTGGTCCTACAAGAGTAGAGTGACCCCAAGCAGTGTAACCAGCGCTGGTGTCTCGAGCAGGTGAACATGTTGCCACATATAACTGTCACTCAAAGGCACAGAAATGAGTCCACAACCATATTTTTCACTACTACGCAACAACAACAACAACAACAAAACCAAAATGTACATTTCGGTGATTTGTAAGGAAACTAGATGTATTTCCTTAGCAAGGCATACTACCACACTTGATCAAAAGAAATAGGTGGGCCCCACCACACACCTAACAATTATGTAAGCTGTTCAATCTGGTGATCTTTGTATAGTTTGTGCCCAAATATCGTCGCCGTTGTTGTCTAAGCCTTATCCCAATTAATGAGGGTTGGCTACATGATTCTTGTTATGCCGTTCCTGATGCAAGAGATAATGGAAGTTATGGCATGAATTTGACAACGGCTGCCAACCTGACACAACCCTCCTTTATCTAGGCTTGGGACTAGCAATGGGAGCACAAAACTTCCATAAGCACAATGTAATAGACTATTACATAGGTTGATTACAATCAAGCGCTACCTAATAGTCAAGTACATAGGCTGATTAGTTTATTACAATCAATGAGTTAGCTTGTGCCCAAACATCTACCTATCAAATGATCCCAGCCATCCAACGGAAATGGAAAATTACAGCTGATGGTCAAATATTTAATGGGGACCAAATTGAATGCCTAGGATTGCAGGGGAGATTTTTAGAGCATCCCCCATTCACCATGGGGCCTACTACCTACCATATGAACAATTTAGTTGGTCCCACAAGTACATTTTGTTGGTCCAAGGGAATGCTTGAATAAACACAATACATTTCCTCTTCTTTAATAAAATGGGTACTTGATGATATCAAAGAATATGAAACGCTGGATGACTTGGTAGCGTGATGAATAAGAATGTCCTAATTTTCAATGAATTTTCTGGTACATTGACTACTGCAGAATGGAGCTTTGAACCATTTTCTCGAAAATCATGTTTCCTTTTGGTGCAAAGATGGTCTGAACGAGCATCAAATCTTTAGAGCCCCTTTGCACACACCGTTTTAAAAACCCACTCGCCAAAAATCAATCCGATTTGTTTTTGGAAAAACAACCAAAAAAGTCAATATGCATTTGGTTTTGTGGGAAAATCCCTTTCACTAAGTTGTTTCCAAACAGTCCCTAATCCTCTTAGAGTATAAGCATGGCCATTGTCTCTTTCTTGGGACCTCAAGACCACCAGTGTTAAGTGACACAATCAAGGACGGTTATATGATCCTTGGCCCAAGGACATACTTGGATTTTCAGTTAGAGCCCATGGTTAAGTGATCCAGACCTTTGCTACATTAGGCCCCATTGTGAATGTATCGCACCCCAAAAGTTCTCCCAGATCAGAAGATCTGAGCCACCAAACCTTGAGCCCATTTTCAGTTCAATGTGGACCTTTAGTCATTTCTCCTCTTGAGCATCTTTCTTCTTCTTCTTCTTCTTATTTTTATAATGAGAAGGAAATCTTGTGAGGAGCTTCATTTCTCTTCTTGACCTTTGCTACGTTAGGCCCCATTGTGAATGTATCATGCCCCAAAATTCACCCAGATTGGAAGATCTTAGCCACCAAAACCTTCAGCCCATTTTCCGTTGAATGTGGACCTTTAGTCATTTCTCTTCCTGACCATCTTTTTTTTTTTTTCTCTGTACAATGAGAAGGAAATTGTTGTGAGGACCTTTATTCATTTCTCTTCTTGACCTTTGCTACATTAGGCCCCATTGTGAACGTATCATGCCCCAAAACTCTCCCAGCTTGGAAGATCTTAGCCATCAAAACCTTCAGCCAATTTTCAGTAGAATGTGGACCTTTACTCATTTCTATTTTAGACCATCTATTTTTTTTACAATGAGAATGAAATGTTTGTGGAGGAATTGACTCAGGGCTGCCCTTATCTCTCCCTCCAAGGGGGAAACACTTCACTTTTAAGGTATGCTTCATGAGGAAAATGGAAATTGGCCATTTATTTGCACACCAAAAATTGAGAGGTTATGATTTTCCTGTCAAAGGATATCTTTTGGGAATGGGGCCTAAAATACTGACAGTCTCAATCACTGAACCATGGACCCACTAGAGCAAACTGAAAACTCCGAGTATAGCATTCATATTCTAAGGTAAAGGATCATATAATTTCTCTATCTACAGTTAATACCCAAAGTAACGTATCCATCAAAATGTAGATAAGATGCATTATTCCATGAAGATACCTGATTATCTGCAGCCCTGTCATATGCAAACAGGTTCAAGCATCAGTAAGCAGGAAAATAGCAAGTTACAGTAGCTTCAAAGGCTACAGAAAACAGTCGAATTTTCAAAACCCAATGGGAAAGAAAATAGAGATGAATGTTTGCTAAATCGAGCATCATTGATAATACAATATAGATGAATGCTAATTCCAGCTGCCCAATTTTCAAGCTCCAAACACAAACAAACTGCATTTGCCAATTCTAAAGGTGGACCCTACAGCGAAATACCCGGCCAATCCATTTATCACATGGGCCACACATGTAATAAGAAACAGATGGTTAGGAAAAATGATAATCAATTGTCAACATTCAACTTGAGTGCGTTGCTCAGCCAATGAGTGCTCCAGCCTCATTTCCAGTATAGGAAAACATGCTGAGCACACCATCCGAGGGAAAATAGATAATTAGAAAAATGGTCAACCAATGGTCTAGATTCAACTTCCAGTGTTGCTCATCCGATGACTGGCCCGGCCTCATTTTTAGGATAAGGAATGTGCTGAGTGGACTTGCTGATGAACATCCTAGATCCTACACACATGAGCAGCATTGACACGCATGGTGTGTTTGTGTTTCACACTTGAAGATGGGATGCCTGGGTGCATCATTCCTCTACAGTATAAAGAATTAAAGACATGACCAAACTTTCCTCCATATTGTAATAGGAACCAACACTTGCATAAAAATCAAAGCATACTATGTGCAAGCAACGGATTAAAAGATACAGATACAGGTAGATGGGCACATGATATGATAAAGTTCTCACATGTAAATCCAAACCAATGTTTTGAATAGCTACGCGGTGTAGTGTGCAGCTTACGCTACATGGTATAGCATAGCCTTAATGCTATGTAGCTCATGAAAATAGCTTGAGTTGCGTGTAGCCTATGCTACATGTTTAATTTGCATACACTAAACACTACGTAGCTCGCGTTACATGTTACTTTTCACTACAACATTAAAATCAATTAACATTTTCAATGATTTGTTACATTTTTCTATTTTCAATTTTAAAAAATAATAATAATCTTTTCAATGCTTTTAGTAAAATAATATAAGTAACAGTATGAAATCAGTTTTGTTTCTCTTTCTTTGCCTTTATACTTAATCATTGCCCTTTCCTATTACTTTAGGTTGTTGAAGATATTAGTGTGGCCCAAATTTGTATTAGGAAGAGAAGGGTTATTGCCGATCCAAGGGTAACATTGATAGTCAGTATAGATTTGGTTATTAGCAGATTTGGTTCATACCTTGCGAGATGGAAATGATCTTTGGGTGGCCAGCTAACTCTTATCAAGGCATCGTTATCGAATCTTCCCCTCTACTTTATGTCCCTTTTCAAATGGCCGGCATCGATTCTGGCAACGCTAGAAGACTTAGACGGGACTTCTTATGGCAAGGAAAGGAAGATAAGAAAAATTTTCATTTGGTTAGTTGGAAGGAAGTTTGCAAGCATATTTAGCAAGGAGGGGCAGGTATAAAAGATCTCAAATGTATGAATAGGGCTCTCTTAGGTAAATGGATGTAGAGACTTGGGACTGAAAGCGATTCTCTTTGGAATATTCTAGTTAAAAGCAAGTATGGACATTCAGAAGGGGGATGGTGGACAAAGGAGTCTTCCAATTATAAAGCCTCGGCTTTGTGGAAAGGAATTATATCGATCAAAGAGGAGATTCTTAAAGGCATTGGTATTGCGATTGGGAACGATGAGCGAACCCGTTTCTGGGACGACATTTGGGTGGGTGATGAAGCCCTTAGAGTGCTTTTCCGCAAATTTATCAGCTTGCCCTCAATCGGGCTTCTACTGTGGAGGTTTGCTATTCAGTTATTGGGGGAGTAGTGGTGTGGAACCCGGGGTGTAGAAGAAATCTTCGAGATAGGGAGGTAGAAGAATACGTTGCGCTTCTTAATCGCATCCACAACAGTAATCCGGATCAACAGAGCATGGATAGACTTATTTGGCATCCTGATAAATCTGGAAAATTCTCGGTAAAGTCCTTTTATCGTTTCCTTTTTAGCCCCCACCCGTCAGTGGAAGGGGATTCGCTTTCTTGTGTATGGAAATTTCAAGTTTCCCCCAAGATAGCAGTTTTTGGGTGGTTGGTGGGCAAAAGCAAGGTTCTCATAGTGGACAACCTGCTTAAAAGGGGCATGTGTATCACAAATATTTGCTTGTGCTGTATGGCAGATGAAGAAACGGTGGACCACCTTTTCATCCATTGCACTTTCATATATCATATTTGGACCCAAATCCTATCCTGTTTTCAGGTCTCTTGGTCTTTTCCTGTTTCAGCCCACGACCTTTTGTTGGCTTGGTATGGTTTGAGGGTTGGAAAGTTGAGATCCAAGCTTTGGAAAATGGCTCTTTTGGCAATTTGGTGGGCAGCGTGGGAAGAAAGGAATGGAAGATGTTTCAATGGTTTCTCTAACTCGGTCGAGTTTATTGTGCAAAGGGTGACTCATCTCATAGTGGAGTGGGCTTCTTCCGCTGATAAGCCTATCGATTGTAATCTGTTTTTTTTTTTTTTTTTTGGTTTTTAGTTAGTTTGCTTTCTCAACAGCCTTCTATCCCTTTCTTGTTGCTTTTTTCCTCTCATTATATATATATATATATATATATATATATATATATATATATATAAACCTTTCAAAAAAAAAAAAAAAAAACATTGATAGTCAGTGGTGAGGTACGACTGTCGCTTAGGGTGGAGAGGGAGAAGGTATGGGGGGTGTCTAATAGATGGGGAGAGGAATGGAAAAGAAGGGAGGAAGCTTCTCAGTCGAGGAGTAGCAAAGGAGGGATGAAGAAAGGAGTACCAACGAGGTGGTCTGAAGAAGCACCGAAAGTTGGGGAGGTAACGTGTAAGAAGCTGGTTAGTTCACAAGGGGTAGGTGGACAAATGGCCCACTCCATTTGGACACATGGTGTGGTCTCTAGTGCAGGAGCAAAGGTAGTGAGATATGTCCCACTCTCTAGTTACATGGAAAGAAGCAATGAAAGGCAAGAGTTGCGATTAACAACATGCCACCAGGACGTGCCTAGCAACGAGACGACCGTGGAGGCTTGGCTCGAGGCTCGGGCGACCATGGAGGGCATCAGGTGCTAGAAGGGATGAGGAGAGGGAGACATGCGAAGGCTCAAGAAGGTGAAGGGTAGCAAAGAACAATGCATGGCAGGAGTTGGTTGCCCAAGGCATGATAAATGGGCCAGAGGTGAGGAGGGCAATGACACATGTCCATCTTAAGGCTTGAGAAGAGCTTCTGCTCATGCCTATTCTGAATCATGCAAGGAGTCCAGTCTCATCCCCTCATGTGTCAAGATTCTTGAGTCGCCACCCGTAAGGGGTCCTCAAATCACCTCTTATGGGAGTATTCAATTTTGCCTCTTAAGTCGCCACACATGGGGACCCTCGAATCGCCTCCAAATACTCTGTGTTTCAGATACTCCCATAAAACCACTAGAACTGAAATATCCCACCGAACCACTGAAAATACTGTGTGTTCCAAATCCTACCACACTTGGTGCAGGGAGTATTGGTTTCAGTGGTTCTATGGGAGATTTTAGTGGGGTTTTAAATGGGTGCTATCTACAATTTATGGGCCATGTAAGTCTAATTAGAGGGAAGTGTTTTGGGAGGAACTAAGTAGCATCTCGAAGAGTGGAGGATGCAATGGTCCATTAGTGGGGACTTAAACGTCATTGAATCCATCCATGAGAACTCTAACAACACCCAAATCACTAGAAACATGAAAGACTTCGCCAACTAGAAGCAAAGGTACGAAATGGTAGACTTACCTATGAGTGGGGCCAAATTTACCTACACAAATGGGCAAAATGAGGTTGTTATGTTGCGTCTCAATAGGTTCTTAGTTTCCTCGAAAATGTTGGAGAGATTCCCTCTAGCGCAATTGAAGGATCTCCCAAGACCAATTTTGGATCATCGCCCGATTGTTCTAGGGGTTGACGAGGAGAGTTGGGGCCCTAAGCCACTTAGATTTGAACTTATGTAGATGGAAGTTGAGGGATTTGTGGGGCTAGTGAAAGATTGGCGGCAATCATTCTAAGTAGAAGGATCTGCATGCTTCAGGCTGCATCTAAACCTCAAACTTTTAAAAGAAAAGTTGAATATTTGAAAAAAGGAGGTCTTCAAGGCTTGCAAGCATAAGCCGGTTGTCATCCTCAAGGAAATTCATGCCTTGGATGTCAAGGAGTGGAGAGAGTTGACAAATGAAGAAAAAGGGAGATGTACAAAGCTATTCATAGAATACGTAAACCAGCTCAAGGAGGAGGAAATTAAGTGAAGACAACATTCGAGAGCAATATGGCTGAAAGGAAACAAGAACATGCAATTCTTCACAGCATAGCGAGCGCAAGAGTTGAAAAAAAAAATTGGCAACTTAGTGGTGGACGACAGAAGGTTAGAAGAGTGGTTGCGGGTTTGTGACACTATTGTTCAGTATTACAGGAATCTACCATCCAAGGAGAGGTGGAAACGGCTTCGGCAAGATAACTTGGGCTTCGGTTGCCTATTAATGCAGATGCAACACCTCTTGAAAAGTCGTTCTCCAAGAAAAAGATTAAAGAAGTTGTGGAGTCCTTGTAGATGCATAGATATTGAGGGTCAAATATTGCATATTAGACCCCAGTTATTACCTAATTTTACGAGCATGATATCGTTTAACGCCCTATTTTAATCGTGTTTGTGCTGCAAGGTGAATTTAGGAGCATGGACTGAAAAGGGTACTAAAAGCATGGATTTAACGCTCAGACGTCACCAAGGCAAGGGACGGACTACAGGGGACCGAGATCGAAGAAATTACACGCCAGATATCCAAGAAAATCAGGCCACTCACGTAAAACAGGCCTGAAATTCGTCCATAACGCAAGATCACAGGGTTCTCACCATCTATTCCGCTTAAAACTTCATATATGGCCTGAGGACCATAAGTTAACCATACATGTCGAAATTCAGCCATTGGATCCTTGTAGAAGTGGCCCAATGGACAAATCAGCCCACATATCAGCGATTTGGAGCCCACCTGATATCTGTATATGCTTCAATTTTAGTCTATACACCTTAAATGAGGTGGTAAAACGAATGGACGAAGCGGATTTCTCATAAACATTACCGTGGGACCTACGCGCGTGATGCGTGTGCACAGCAGGTGTACGACTGAGCCGCACCGGACAGGTGAGTTCGGTCAAAGTCAGTTTGACTGACTTTCCTTCCTCTGTCTTGCCAGCGTCCACAGAAACGAACCCTGTGATGGGTTGTGGCCCACCATCTCGACCCGGACAGGAGATCCGAGCCGTCCAGCATGACCAGGAGGAGATTTTGACCTCGCCATGGAGTCCTTTTGGTCCTATTCATGGGCACACATGATTTCCACCGTCAAACACAAGATGAACGGCGAGAGGATTCGAACCTTTGGGCCGCACCAAACTCGACCAAAACCACCCCTTCCTGACTGGTTTTTCGCCAAGAATCTAATGTACAGGGTGGATTTCACCAAAAACATCAATGTGGGGCCCACCGAGCATCGCAGCACAGCTACTTGCATTGGTTATGAAGTCCGGACGACCGGACGTTGTGGGCCAGTAATGTGTCCATATCATGTTCGGATGCGTGATCCGGACCGTCCAAAAGTGTAGAAAGGGGGTCCTGACCTCAACCAAGAAATCGGTTTCGAAAGATTTAGACAGTCAGCAGAGCAAATTCAGATCAAACGCAGATAAGTTTGCGTTTTTCCTTTTTGTTGCGCAGAACAGGGATACGCGAGTCGTTTTTATGAGAGGTCTTACACACTGCCAAGGTCAGTTCTCCACCGACAGCTCTCCACCGCCCTCTCCTGCTATAAAAGAAAGGGAGGAAAGAGAGGGAATGAATCATTCAAATCTTGGATGTGAAGCACAGGAGAGAGAAAGGAGATTAGAGTTTTCTTCTAGGTTTTTTTTTTCTGTTTTAGTTTTTCTTTTCTTTTAAGAATTAGTTAATCATGCCTGTGGTTAACTAACCTCTTGGCCAGGGCGAAGAGGTGAAAGCTTGTAGAGTGATGGGACTGATTCTACGGCTTTGATTATTATTTCGAACTAATTTTAATTATAGTTTGATTAAGGAATGCCTTTAGTTTTTAATGGTTTGTTGTGACTGAAATTACAATAGATCTGCGATGGCCTTGAGTATTTCCTTTTCCGTATTTTGATTATGACGTCACGAAACCCTGTTGTTCACCATTGTCTCCTGGGCATGGTCGAATGACAGTACCCTTCCTAACCTTCATACATTGTTGATTGGTTGGTAATTAGTTTAATTTTGTTGTTTACTGTCTCCTAGGCATGGTTTGGTGATGGAATCCATTCCAATTCACACACCTTTCATCTCTTGAAAACTATATCAAAGGAAGTTCAGTCTTGATTTCCATGGTTACACACTTCAACTGGATGAAGATGGGACTCTAAGTCCAGTTGAGTTCTTGAAGCAGGCATAAGATCTTCCTGATCTCTACAAGTGGATCCTCTGAATTCTCCAAGTTTTAGATAAATATTTCATCATTATTCCCTCATACTCACTTGATTTAGATTTCGTCTTCTTCTAGTTCTAGTTCTGGTTGCTTTCGGATTACGTACAGGTTTCAGTCCATGTGGATTCGACCACGGTCTTACCGAGTTTATTACTACATCACAACCCTATACTTGGGGTGTGAAAAATAGAGCCCTAGGCCCAAATGGCTTCCCCAAGGCCTTCTTCCAATCCTTTTGGAGTGTGTTAAAGGATGACATGGTCGATTTTTAAAGGAGTTTTTCAAGGGACGGTTGTTTGCTAAGTTACAAGCGTCACTCGTTGCAATTATACCCAAGGTTAAAGTGGTGAAATGCTTAAAAGAATACAAGCCCATTAGCCTCATTGGAGGCCGATACAAGATTTTAGCTAAAATCCTCGCCACAAAATTCCAAGTAGTTATTGCATGCATCATTTCGAAGAACCAAGGAGCCTATATGGCGGGTAGGCAAATCCTATAGTGCCCTCATTGCCAACAACTACATCGACTCTAGGTACAGAGAAGGAGAGGTAGGGATTGTCTGCAAACTACATCAAGAAGGCCTACAACCAAGTCGATTGTGTGTTCCTTGATTATCTATTGGATAGGATGGGATGTAGGCAAGAATGGAGGAATTGGATCCAGGAGTGCATTCTGTCAGCTTCTTTATCCATTCTCGTACACAGATCACTAAAAGATTGTTCAAGGCGTCAAGAGGCCTCAGGTAGGGGAGACCATCTCTCTCCTTACCTACTTTATCATCGCAGAAGCTCTTAGTCGCATGATGGACAAAGGTCATGAGGCCAATCTCATTAGTGGATTTAGGGTGGTGAACATGGGAGTTATGTCTCTCACCTTCAATTTGTCAATGACAATTTGATGCCGATATAGATATGGTGGACAACTTGAGGAAAGTTGTTCGGTGCTTCGAAACAGTTTCAGGCTTAAAGGTTAATATCAACAAAAGTAATATGTTAAGCATTCGCTTGGACAAAGATGAGGTTTCAATATTGGCCAGGGTGTTTGGATGTAAGGTTGAATCTCTTCCCTTTACCTATTTAGGCCTTTCATTGTGCATCAGGAAGGCAATTAAGCACCCATGGGGCATGATAATCAAGATGATCAAGAGGAAGCTATCTAGGTGGAAAAGTCAACATCTTTTCTAGAAGGCCTAAATCCTAATTAACATTGCCCTCTCCAATATGCTTCTATATTTCATCTCTTTAGGTGCCTACAATCTATCTTAGATAGATTGGAGAAGCTAAGGAGAGATTTTTGTGGAGGAGGGCAAAAGATAAGCAAAAATATCATCTTTTGGAGTGTGAGGAGATTTGCAAGCCTATGTATGAAGATGGAGTGGGCATAAGGGAACCACAAACCATAAACATTGCCTTCCTAGGCAAGTGGCTAGGCGGTTTGGCATCGAAGAAGGGAGGATGTGGAAAGATATCAGTTTGCCACTCATGATGGGGGATGGAGAGTGGAGTTTGCTCTCTACAGGGCCCAGTGCACTTAGAAGATGATTGCCTTGCTAGCTCCAAAGTTTAGAGAAGGAATCTCCTTCTCGACTGGGGACGGTAGTAGAGTCCCATTTTGGGAGGACATTTGGTTTGGGGGCAGATCTTTACAAGAGGAATTCCCGAGGTTGGCTCGTTTTTCACCAAATAGGGAGGTAGCCTAACAAGTAACAATAACTCATCCGTAAAAAAAAATTAATAGTAGCTCAATGCTTCTCCCTCCATTTGTGAAGCCTTGACAGTTCGGTCACCTCCATGTAAAAGGGGCCTGTTGGATGAGAAAATGGGTGACCTCATCCATTTATTGGATTTATTACAACTCTTCCACCCGATGGTCGAAGAGAATGACTTGATGGTGTGGCATGCTCATAGTTCAGGCATGTTCTTTCTTCTTCTTTTGTTTTTTGTCTTCTCCTTCTTCTTCTTCTTCTTTTTGAATATTAGTTCGGGCCAGTTCTCAATTCGCTCCTTCCACAAGATGCTACGAAAAAATGGGTCGGATACAAAGCAAGGTCATGCATTCTTCTTCTGCCATTATGGTGCCCCCTTGAGGTTGCCGCTTTTGCTTGGTTGGTAGGGAGGCAAAAAGTGTTGATGATAGACAACCTTCAAAAGAGATCCATGATCATCCCCAACATCTGCACTTTATGCATGGACACACCCAAGTTAATAGACCACCTGTTTATTCATTGCCCCTTCACCCTCGAGCAAGGTATCCCGTATCGGTATCAGTTGGCATAACGGTGCCATCCGATACCGATACGGATACGGGAGTGTAACGGCGATACGGGTGAGTAGCGGCCTGTAATGGTGCAATTTTATTTTTTTTGCCAAATAAATATTAAAAAATATGGATTAAATCCGGAATATTCTAAGCATTCCAAATATGCATTCATTTATAAATTGGAACATGTTTATGGTGGTGTAACAGTCCACACTTTGGTGAGAAGTTGTATCGGATTGTCTGATGAACTTATGAACCAGACAACCTGAATTTGACTACAAAATTTATATATTTAATTTTCTAAATATCTAATTTATATACTTAACAATTTGATATCATTTATCCCAATAGTTCTTTAAAAAAATGAAATTAAATTCAGGTAGATGGCGTTGCCAATTTGGGGCTGACTTGGAGGACCAATTCATGCCCCAAATCAGCCTCAAATTCATGCAATTTATTAGCATTATCCCACTTATGAATTGGTGGACATTTATTGGATAGTGAATCATGAAAAAAATCAAAAGGCCCTATTTTAAAAAATAAGCGTCCACAAATTAACAATTAAAACTATTCAAACAATTTGATTTTGGCATTGTGAGTTAGCAACTATAGTCCATAATTTAATTGGTAAATTTTACGTTAATACATGTCTCGTGTACAATTTTTTAAGGGCCCGAATTAGGCGGGACTCGGATTGTGAAGTGTAGCACACAAGTATCAAAGTTTTTTGGGCCTCACCTGTGATGAATGTGTTATATCCACACCGTCCATCCATTTTGCCAAATAATTTTAGGGCATGAGCCCAAAAAATGAGGCAGATCCAAAGCTCAGGTGGACCGCACCATAAGAAACAACAATAATTAAACGTCCACCATTAAAAATTTATTGGGGGCTACAAAAGTTTTAGATCAAGCTGACATGTGTGTTTTCCCTTCATCCACGTCAATGTAACCCAATTAACAGATTAGATGGAAAATAAACATTATAGTGGACCCTAAGAAATTTTGAAAATTTTAATGGTGAGCATTCTATAACCACTGTTTCCTATGGTGTGGTTCACCTGAGATTTGGATCTTACTAATTTTTTGGATCATGACCTAAAATGATGTGGCAAAATGGATGGACGGCATGATAAAATACATACATCATGGGGGGGCCCACGCGGCACGTGGAGCGATAACAGCGTCCCATGTAACTTGTACACAGTCCGATTTCTTTGGAAGCGGATTGGCTAGTGTACCTCACACCAGCTATATAGTTGTCGTATTAATGTCAGCAAGTCCTGTGGGTCTGATTATGAGGCCTGTGTTATATCGAAACCGTCCATTCATTTGACGAGCTCGTCTTAAGGCTTGACACGAAAAATAATACAGATCTAATTATCAAGTGGACCACACTGCAAAAAGCAATAGGGGATTGAACGTCTAGCATTGAAACCCTTTTTGGGATCACAGAAGTTTTGGATCAATATGAAATTTGTTTTTCCTCTTCATTCAGGTCTTTTTGACCTTATGAACAGATTGGATGGAAAATAAATGTTATGGTGGGCCCTACGAATTGTTTAACGGTGAAAATCATTATCTCCACTGCTATTTTTGGTGTGGTCCAGACGATCTTTGGATATTATTCATTTTTTGGGTAATGCTCTGAAATGATCTCTAAAAATAGATGAACGGTGTAGATATACTAAAGACATCACTGTGGAGCCCATGTAACTTTGATCTCCTTTGAACCATTCGTGCAACTCGGAGCTCGAGGAGTGTCAGCGCTCCCCTTAGCATGACACACACCTATAGCAACTACATAGCTGGTGTGTGCTACACCAGCCAATCCGCTTCCGATACTAAAGAGGGAAACCAAAAAGAAAAAGAGGGAAAGAAGAGGAAGGGAGGGAGGGAGGGAGGGAGAGAGAGAGAGAGAGAGAGAGAGAGAGAGAGAGAAGAAGAAGAAGAAGAACAATACGAGAAGAAGAGAGGGAAGAAGAAGAAGAAGAAGGCCACAGTAGTGTAGGCTATGACGATCAGAGAAGAAGAAGAGGAAGAAGAAAAGAAAGGTGTTTTTTTTTTCCCAATTTTCTTTTAGGCCCGTAACAGCCGTAATGGGCGTAACGGCCGTTACGGTCATAAAATCGAAGGGGTGCCCATTTCGACCCCGTATCGCGTAACGGTGTCGGCCGTTACCGTCACATATCGGCCGATACGGCAGTATCGTAACGGATACGGGAGTGTGAGAAAATTTTCTTGCCTTATTCAACATCTCATGGATTATGCCGACCAATATTGGTGATCTTTAGTAGGCCTGGCATGATGAAGGGGATGGGAAGGAAAGCAAAATAGTTTGGCATCTTGTCCTCTTGGCTTTGTGGTGGTTTTTTTTTTTTTTTTTTTTTTTTTTTTTGGGGGGGGGGGGGGAATTTATTTGGGCTTCCTTTTGTATTCTTTTTCGGCCTAGCTTTTGCCTGCGTGTTGGCTTTCTTCATAAAACTATCATCACTCTTCAAATAAAATTTAAAAAATCTATTCCCATTGACAGTCCTGTGTGCAACTATGTGCAAATAGGTAAAGATGCACCATCCATGAGCACATTCGTAAGTTTATATCCGATATTCTGCTTCTTGTTTTCCCTTTAATTTGATATTTTATCCATTTATGACCACCTATGAAAGGCACCCATCCAGCACCAGAACAAGTTTCTACTTTGCAACTCCCTCCCACAATCTATTGTCCATGTATAAAGATATTGACCAAATTTTTTTACACTATATAAACACGCTACCTAGAAGAAAGTTATAACTGGAGGTACTGGAGGTATTCTAAGCAAAACTTGCATGTACCAATAAAAAAATGTATGCGTACATGTTGAATTTTTTTATTTTTTTATTTTTGAAGGATTGTGCATGTTGGATTGAAACCACAGATATTGTAAGCAGGAATGCATGTGTTAACACATTCACAGACACACACATGGACATATTTTTGCAAGCTTTCCGTACTTAATATGTTCTGGAGTACTAAAACCTTAACTTCCAACTCTCTTTATTTATATAACCTTCATCTTTAAAAAGAAAGGGAAAAAGACTAAACTTTCTAGAAATATCATTTATATGCACCCTATCCCACTTTCACTCCATCTATAACTTTTTCTGAGCATTCTTTCTTGGCAATGGCTGCTTATGTCATAAATTTCATCTTGTATGCTAAACCATCCCTTTTTATTAGGAAATTTTCTCAATAGAAAGCAATAAAAACCAAGTAGCAGAATTCATCCTTTTTTTGGATAAGAACAGCAATACATCATTACCTTGCCCTTTGCAGTAATTCCCAATGCAAGGGACCAGTCGTCATGTTAAATGCACCAGGATAGCATATCAAATGAGCACCTGGTATTCAGATGATCAAACATCGATCCTCAGCAAAACATATCAATGTCGGAACCAGCAAAATCAAAATATAACAACCACACATTCCCATAACCTATAACTTGGAAAAAAAAAAGTATAAGATGACAGACAGCAAGCAAAGATACATGAGTAAAATCAGACATTACTATTTCATATATCAAAATGCAAAAGCAACAAACCTCTTGCTCCATACAACATTGCTAGTTCTTGGAACCGGATATCATAACAAATGCCTATACCAATACGCCCTACCTCTGCACCCAAAATATGAATTCAGTTCTTAATGTACAGCAAAGAGTTTTAACTCATTAAACATGCATACAATCTACAAAATTTGTTCTTTTTTTTTTTGGAGAAGATAATGACAAATCTGTTAAAGCAAAGCAAAAGGGGGGAACACCCTGAAAACAACAGGAAACATCGGGTGACCCTCTTGTCACTCCATCCCTACAAGGAGGCATTGCCAACAAAACCCATTACTAGGAGGCATCCACAAAATCTTCAAGAAATCAAAATAGGAAATATAACATTAACGAAAAAAAAATAAAAATACTAGAGATAATTAAAAAAAATATAGGTTTTGAATACACATGAAAAAAAAAAGACCTAAGCCTGATAGAATAACTAGTGCTCAATAAATGTTGAGAACAATTTTGGTGTAAACCATGAAAACTTGAGCCTGTCACAAATATTCCAACAGGACTAGCATTGAAGTTGTGTCGGGCAGAAGGCAGGAGTCAAAATGCTTGTTTTAGTAACTTCTGCAGGGTATACCAGCTATAGGCTGGATAACCATACATGAGCCTTCATGCACAAACTTGGGAACCTTAGAAAATTTTACATTTGCTCAGGATCAATACCCTATAATGCCTCTTTGTCAAGAGCCATTCTAGTTTATTGTGAGCTAGATTAACAAATACTGAACCAAGGTATTCAATAACAGTAATGGTGGCTGAAATGGCCTGACATATGGCCATTACGATACAGCTGTTACGGTCGAAACTTTGTAAAGGAAAAACTTTCAGGCCCCGTATCAGCCTGTTAAAAAGGGGGCATCAACGCCCCATATCGCGCAATAGAAACCACCATCACCATTACGTAACTTTTGTTATGGCTGTAACATAACTGTTTTTTAATACCATGCTGAACACTGTTCTCCATTTCCCTCAATTAAGTGATAAAGAACTCTTAGGGTATCAATTAGAACAAATGATGCATATACTACAAAAGCCACAAACTGAAGCTGGGATCAGTACGATCAGATATACTAAGTCTGCATATTGATGCTGGCACTGAATATATAAACAAATGTGCCAAGCAGCATAGGGGCTGCAGAATGAAGCATAACTGTGATGGTCTCTGTGCAAGTAAGCATGTCAAACCTGTGTCAACAATGGTAGGATTCTCCCCTGCTGTGAGAGTCTTTGATTCGATGAAAGTAATCTTCCCCAGAATATCAATGTCAAAAAGATGTATCTGTGATCCAACACCTCACTTGTATCAAAATTTTATTGCAATGAACCACATCACAAAGAGTATTTTGCTAAAGATGCTGAAGCAAAAATAAAGGCATGTCCACTTGTGGATATGTTCGCTACAACCAAATTGAATCCTCGATGTTTAGTTCAATCAAGAAGAGAAGACAAAATCCAAAGGGCATTTCCTATAATGTGGTAGCGTTCAAATTGCAGCTGAATTCCTATAAAGGACATTTTCATCTTTTCCACTTTATTGAGCTACTCGAGAGGGGTTCATATGATGGAGGAAGTTTGCTCCTAAAGAAACGTGGTATAGGTTTCAAAAGGTTGATGGCTTTTAACTTAACTCTTCTCCAAACATGGTGGAGGCAGCTGCTATCTCAGCAGCTGCCCCCTTTTGTTTCCCTCCCTCTTTTTAATGCAATCTCGTTATCTTTAAATTAAATAAATAAATAAATAAATAAATAACAACAACAACAAAAAAAAACAAACAAACATGGTGAAGGCAGATCTCGAAATCTCAAAACAAGCTTCAGAACCTTGATCATGGAATAAACTACAAAGATATGGCCAAGGCTTGCGCCTTGGCAAGAAGAAGTGAAGTGCCAGTAATGTCCACACAACAAATCAAATTGCAGTCTGGAGCCAGGATACAACTCTCAAAGGAGTCAGATAGAGCAATATCATTTGTAAAGCTTGACAATAGAAATACAAGAGATTCGATGTTCATTATACCATGTGAATAAAAAAGGCTTCACCTGTCAGTAATCAGCATGAAAAGAAAGCTTAATCAATACCTTTCTATGTTTAGCCTTCAGCTTTCCATCTGTACCAAATATGCAACATGTATTGTACAGCCGATCACCTGAACGTTCTGGTATGGAGCCACCAACTATTGTGATCCGCCTGCTGCAAGCAACTTCAGACAACATAGAAGATGAGGGAGATGCATCACCACCAGCATCAATATCCTCAGCATACACAGGAAAGCTGTCATTTGAATATGGACTATTCCATATTTCCTAGCATGAAAAAAACCAACAAATATGTCAAACCAATATCTCTCCCAAGGCAAACAAGAGGTTTTCAATCGTCCACAAAGCAGAAAAGGAACAAGCAGTTGACCTGAAAAAATGAAACCATGATTATGAAAACACAATAGCCAATAAAGTAGTATCAAGAAAGAATAAGAATGGTTGGATATTTTTGTTATATATTGGAGACTTTTTCCCCCCCTAAAATTTAATACACAACAAAATATGATCTGGAAAATCATGTTTTGCCTGATTACATGCACCGACACACATTATTGGTACAAAAACTAAGAATTATGAAGCCACTCACCAATATATGGTTGTTAAGTCTAGTTCATCAAAATTGTTATGAAGTTAAAAAAGAGTGCTATCATATATTAAGAGGTTTTTAAGGATCATTTTCCATGAACTTCATGCAATAATTGTCAACAATAGTTAATGTAGATGACCTTTTCTTTATAAGAAACTCAATTATATTGAAAAAAAGGGGCCACCCACCATCCAATAAGACAATGGATAACTGCAGCCAATTTACAAACACACATGAGAAGCACCCCTCTTTAGCTAGAGCATCCACCCAAGAGTTGGCCTTCTTGGTGATGTGGGGCCCCACATGTGCTGATTATGGGCTGCTACTTGCAAATTTTGAGGCCTGAATGTCAAAGATCAATTTTCCATTTGTGAAAGATGGTAGTTTGTTTTTGCTATTTTAGGCCAAATCTTTGTTGGTAGAATTTTTATTATCATACATAAATTATTGATTGATTTGAAATCAATCTAATAGTTTGGAGTATTTTAAGAAAAGAAATATGAATATCAATAAAGTTATTTCTCCCCCTCCACTCTAATATTCCTTGCGAATGTATACGTGTTCATTTCATTGTGATTTGGACTCAATATCCAGGTTGCACCACCTAGGGATAAGGCTAAAAGAAACAACAAATTTAAAAGGCAAGCCTTTAATTTAGTTAACAGCTGACCATATACCTGTAAATCAGTGTCATCATATGCGATCACATATGCCATTTTGACAGCATATAACGCATATGCGGTTTTATGACTGTTGGACATTATTTGGTCACATACAGAAATATGAGATTGCATATGCCATAAGTATGTGATTATGCCATATTGCCATTGCATATTCAATACGTGATGGCATAATCTCTCAAAAACATCATATCAATAAAATTTCTAGTTCAAATGACCTCTGTTCAAAATCAAATCGATAAAACTTTTTTTTTTTTAGAATATGCATTCATTTCGAGTATTTATTAGTTGACTTGTTATAGTCTAATAGTCTTATAGATGTATAAATATAGCAAAATTTTAATGAAATTGGTAATAAAACTATTGAAAACAATTCCCTACACTTATAGTATATTCGCATTTTTTTCATATTTCTTTATTCTTTTTTTTATTATTCTTTTTTTTTTTTTTTTTTTTTTTTTTTTTTTGGGGGGGGGGGGTGCGATTGTGCGATCGCATATATGCACTGCCGCCCTTGAGTCACATATGATCACATATGTCATTTGACAACAATGGTGTAGATGACTTGCCCCTCAAATTGTACACACAGCCCAGTCCAGAATTATGCTGTGATGACAAGTCAAGAGGTTCAGCTGACAACTAATCATGTGAAAGCATAAATTTGGGAAGGTGAACAGTGACACTGACACAGACTCAATTCACTCCCGCATGTAGGTCAGATAGTCACTGCTAAGCCCAAGTCCATAACCATGTTGTCAACATGAAGGCAAAAAAAAAAAAACATGCAGCATGTGAATGTTGCAGAGTTCAACCAGAAATTCAACACACTAACTGAATGACTTTTGTAGTAAGATGTCAGACAAAGTCCCACCTCACATATTTCAGCTTTCTTTTTTTTAACTTTATCAATGTAACTTCCAACCAAACTTGTGCCATTCATGTTTCAGTATTTCAGCAACTCCTCAATTTCATATGCAAAATATCTCATCATTCATCAGAGAAATAAGGAATTCCATGAAAAACAACAAACATGATTCGAAACACCACAAATATCTGATGAGTTTAACTTACAGGCAAGACAACCAATTGAGCACCCTTTTCAGCCGCTTCTTCAATGGCTTTGCGAGCATGAGCAATGTTTCTCTCCTTGTCCGCAGTTACAGACAACTGGCAGAGAGCAATCTTGAACTGAAACAGAAAACCTAGATGAAATCTGATATGCAACTGATTCCATTTTATGCATGCTCAGTGTCTCAGTCCACAATGAAATAGGATACGATAGCTAGCTACCACAGCAGGAAATGGAGTTCTGCAAGAGCAGTGACATAATCATAAGAGAACCATGAAGTGATTAACACCTTCACTAAGGACGCCTATTAATATCTTAGATAGAAATATTTCACAGGACTAAGAGCCTGCAATGCTGTTGGCTCCTTTAGGGTTGGCAGCTTCAGTTCCCACGCAGCGCTTTAAATTCAAGTTGACCTATGTGGCTCCAATCCTTTGAATAATATTCTACATGATGATATTTACTTATTTAGCAGCCCATTTTCTCTCAAAACAGGAAGTCTTAAAGGTGAGCAACGATTAAACATGCTGATGTCTAAAATTTCTAAAGTATGTGTTTGTAAAAATTAAGTTTTCCAGGAAATATCTGCAATAAATTCAAATCCCTGATATCCATAGAATCATGCAAATGCATTATAATAAGGATCTACCACATCTCATTACAACAGTGGTGGTCCTACTTGATGAATGGCCTGGATTTTGCACGTGTGCCACATTGGTACATGGGCTGCAAAGCCCCCTTCCATCCCACACGAGCAAGTATATTTTTAGCACTCCTCCATGGTATGTAGCAGATCATCCAATGTGTGGCAGTCATGGACATGGCCATTTAGCTTTTCAGCCAGGAATTAGGGCTAATTCAGGCACAGCTATGCGTCAATTGGTGACTGGGATCAACCCATACCCACCTGCCTACGTTTAGACCACCCAAAGCCTGGCCCAAGACCATGGTGAGCCCTACTTCCTAAGCCACCTAGATACTAAAATTCATTAAACCCCACCAGCCCTGGCCTGGCCCTTTCCTTTCACAACCTTAACTACTAACAGCATCCTGTTTTTGTTATTTCAAGAAGGGAAAAAAAAAAAAAAAAAAAGCACTGGAACTGTGGACATTTTTTTATTCTACTTTTGATAAGGCTATGATGAATCTTTGCACTATTGCACTTCCAAAAAGTACAAGGGAGGCATAACTGTCAACTAGGATGGGTTTAGATAGTGGATGCCCATTTTTATTTTATACTACAAGCAAGAGAAATGAGCCAGTGATCCAACAGCACCATGTTAGAGTGCTCCTAGTTCATAGGTACACTTGGTCCAATCAATCGATTTGAGCCAGTTATTAGGTTCAGCCCCTAATTCATGGGCCAGCATGCAAAAATAAAATGATTAGACAATTCTAGCCATCCAATTTATTGCCTAAGAAACTAATGGCTGGAGACTGCTTACAGGTAAATATGACTCGTCAACAGTTTGAACCATCCATTTGGAAGTACCAATAGTGGGAGGGCTGCCCACAGTTCTAAAGAATCACTAAGACCAGACAATTGGAACCATCACACCATTGCTTGGAAAATGGTCTCTATGTTAATAATAGCCAACTTTCACATTGACAGGGTTGTCCGATCAGTCTGATTTTTGTATTCTAACATTTGTAATGGCAAAAGGACATAACAGCAATCCAGATCAATCGACCAGATCATGCATCCTTATGCAACTAGAGGCACTGTAACTCATAGTGCTCTAAGAGAACTAATCATCATCTCTCTATAACTAACATGGTTACACAGTACAATCTAATAACAGCCCAAAAAGCCTAACTACTAAAGCAAAGCCAAGCCCACAACTTTGGTGAGCGCCTGAATTTAGGCCCAATCCAGCACATCAGCCGTTACTTAAGCCCAACCCAATATACTATGGACCTCAAAAGCCCACTCGGCAACTCAGCTGGTTCCACAGGCCCACAATTCAGGCAGAAAGCCTGGCTAATGAACTGCAAAAGGATATAACAGCAATCCAGATCAATCGACCAGATCATGCATCCTTTTGCAACTAGGGGCACTGTAACTCATAGTGCTCTAAGAGAACTAATCATCATATCTCTATAACTAACAAGGTTACACAGTACAATCTAATAACAGCCCAAAAAGCCAAACTAGTAAAGCAAAGGCAAGCCCACAACTATGGTGGGCTTCTGAATTTTGGCCCAATCCGGCACATCTGCCATTACTTAAGCCCAACCCAATATGCTATGGACCTCAAAAGCCCATTTGGCAACTCAGCTCGTTCCACAGGCCCACAATTCAGGCAGAAAGCCTGGCTAATGAACTGTATAACCAGAACTGGAATTGGGCTCCAGTAGCTGACCTGACGGGATAGCCATCTTATACGTCTGAGCTGGGGCCACTTATCTAACGGCATTGACCGATGGGACTGACATTCACACAAGCCCAACTAATCTGGGCCGAATCCAGCAAGTCATCGGGCCAGCCCTTCTCGACATCTACAAATTCCGGAAATATTACAAACGAAATTATTAAAATTATTTATTAAAATAAATAAATAAATAAACAACAACAACGACAATCGTATTTCAAGCTAAAGGTGGCGAAACCAAGTTCTCGAAAATCAAATTTGGGATAGGAAAAGAAAAAGAGGAAGAGATTTTCATGCTTTGGAGATTGGCGAGGGTGGCAATTCGATATCTATCATTTCCAGAAAGATTACTAAAAAATCAACGGATTTAAAAAAAAATAAAAAAAAAGCACAGGCAACCGTATTTCGATCTGAAAGCTGAGAATTGAAGTTTTCAGGAATCGAAATTGGAAATGAAGAGAGAAAGAGGAAGAGATTTCCATGCCTTGGAGATTGGAGGTGGCGGCAATTGAATGGCAGGAGGAACCCTAGCTAGCTCGGCCTTGGAAGGAGCAGCAGCAGCCATGGCAGTTACAGAGAAAGGGGATTTTGCTACGAGGTTGAGGAGGTTAGGGTTTTTTATACTGATGGGAAGGGCAAAATGGGAAAAGAGAGGTTTTGGGCGATAGATGGATGAGCGAAGGAGATTTCCAGATTGAAGAGATGATGAGAGAGAGGCGATTCCACTTCTCATTTTCTCTGCTTTGCCATCAGGGACTGACCTCAGTAGATGCTACTCCCATGGAAAATGACGTTGGCTCCCACACGTGCCAGCTTGACACACGTGTGTCGGATCCAGCCGTTGGGCTTCGCGTGTGGGCTCTGGGGAAAAACGTCAGGACGCCCAGCTCGTCAGATGGACCCTATTTGAGCAAATTTGTTGTTAGGATCAGAGGTGTACACCAGTCTAACCGGGTCAAGCTTGGCACAACTCGACTCGGCTCAGCCACTACCTGACCCCATCTCGTACTCGGCTCAGTCTTCAAGCCTGACTGGCCAGCTCGGCTCAATTCGATGAGCAGCTCAGGCCAATTCAAGCTGAGTTCGAGTTTATGCTGCATTTTCACAAACACTAAGAGTGCGCTTTCAATTTCTTAATGTGTGTTAAACATTAATTGTTTACATGTATTTCATTAAACACCTTGTAAGTAACATTTTAAAATTAAAAAATATATATATTTATTTTGTATACATACCTTCCTTGCCACCGGCCAACACTTCGTTGAACACTTGGTGAAAATATCAAAGTAACTGAGTCACCGAATTGGCTCGATTTGAGTTTGATTCGATTTAGGGTCTAATCCGAGTCGAGTCGAACTCGGTTTGAAATTTTTTTTGAGCTCAAAAAATTAGCTCAACTTAGCTCCAACTCAGTTTCGATCCGAGTAGGATCAAGCTTTTTCGAGTCGATTCACGCGAGCTAACTGAGCTAACTCAGTTCGTGTACAGCCCTAGTTAGGAGGGCATGGCTAGGGCTGAAAGTTGGGCGGGTTCAACCCGACCGACCCATCATTGGGTTGGGCTCGAGCAAGATATATCGGGCCTGATCTTAAGCTTGGGCTATACAAACACCAAACTGACAAAACTTGTGTTGGGCTCAGGTTGAGGTCTCGGGTTGCCCGACCCAACCCGAACCCGATCATGATATATAAGTTACTTATAAATTATAATTGAGTGTTGATCTTTTGTGTTGAAGGCACACTATTGATGTCGAGTCTCATTTGTCCACGTCATTTCCAATGACTCAAGCTAACAAGATATGCCAGATTTCTCCCTCAAATAGACTTTGTGCTATGCTACATGACTTTTTAAGTAGTTGTCTTATATTTTAGCATGTTTTTTTAAAGAAAAAAATGAAGTTCTTTATAATGAACAATCACATATATAATTAATAAAATTATAGATACGAAAAATAAGCCCTATATTGAAATATAATAAATTAATGTAATAACGAAAATATTAGCACGTATATATAGAGCTGGGCATCGGACCGAGTCGGATCGGATTTGGTCCAACTCGGTCATATCCGAAAGCTACCGGGACTTATCCGAATCCGATCAGAACCGGGATCGGGTCCAGGACACCTTATTCGAACAGATCCGTTATATGTTTGGCTAGACCCGAACCAAGTCCGATTCGGGCAAAGAAACCCAATCGGATCAGATTAGGTAAGGATGAAATTTTTAACGGTGAAAATCATCATCCTCGCTGCTATTTTCGGTGTGGTCCATATGAGCTTTAAATATGAATCCCTTTTTTTCTAAATACTTTAGAATAATCACAAAAATTAGATAAACGGTATGGATATAGTAAATACATCATTGTGGGCCCATGTAATACAGAACAAATTTGAGCCATTCGTACCATTCGGAGCTCGAGGTACAGCTAGCGTTGGCATGCACGGCACCCTAGCTTGGATGCATGATTTCAGGCAAAGCCTTTCACACTTCCTCTGCTGAGATCGTATGTAGGGTCCACCGTATTGTTTTTCACGAATCCAATCCGTTCATCCGTTTTTTGAGATCATTTTAAAGCATGAGACCAAAATTGAGAAGAATCCAAGATTTAAGTGCGCGGTATTAAAGGAAAAGGTGGTTAGGTAAATTCCTACCGTTGAAACCTTCTTGGGTTCGACGATGATGTTTACATGAAATCTATACCGTTAACATGAAATCTATACCGTTAATAACGTCATTCCTACTGGGATGAACTAAAAAAACAAATATTAGCCTAGTTCAAAACGTTTGTGGTCCTACGAATATTTCAACTGTGGAGGTTCAATTATCAAATTTTCAGCCCACCTGCGCATTGGATACGGTTCATTTTTAGTCTCATGTATTGAAATGAACTCACAAAACGTATGGATCACAAACATAGCAGATGGGTCCCACATGAGTTCTGCAAAACTTCCTTTCGCATGACGTTTGTCTCGACACGACACGTACCTACAGCTAGCTATAGCTAGTCAGTACTCGTTGATCGAGTTGCTACTCCCCGACCACGGTCATTATCTGTCGGTGCTCATGTGGGGCCCACCATGTTGTATGTGTGTCATCCACGCCGTCCATCTATTTTTATATATCATTTTATGATATTTAAAAACAAAAAAAAGTATATCTCAATCTCAAGTGGACCACGTTACAGGAAACAATGTTGAATGAATTTTGACCATTAAAAACGTTATAGGGCCATAAAAGTTTTGGATCAAGCTGATATTTATTTTTTCCCTTCATCTCGGGTCTTTATTACCAAATAAAGAGATTGGATGTCAAATAAACATCTGATGGGCCTTAGGAGGATTTTAATTGTGAATATCCATTCATTATTTTTGTCTTGTGGTGTGGCCCACGTAAGATTTTTATCCCTTTCTTTTTTTGTATCAAGCCCTAAAATGATCCGTAAAAATGGATTAACGGAATGGATGAAACATGTACATCATGGTGGGGCCCACAGAGCATTGACCACCGACCCCGGGGCTGGTGTGAGGGGGAGTAGCCAATCTGTCCCATAGCGTTGCGTGGTATACTGGTGAACGATCTCATTATACCGAGTAAACTCTGTTGGGCCCACCCTGAATGCATGTGATTTATCCACGCCGTCCATTCGTTTTTCTATATCATTTCAGTGGTTGAACCTAAAATTGATGAATATACGAAGCCTTAAAATGAGCTTGCAAAATGGATGGACGGTTTGGATATAAAACATACCTGCGAGTCTCTTTCTCTTTCCCTCTTTCTCTCTTCCATACTGATTTCTCAATATATATATCTCTCTCTCCAGCAGGACCTTCTTCTTGCCTTCTTCTTCAATAGAAATAGGGAGACGAGAGAGAATCACGGGTAAAGAGAGAGTGAGAGGACATTAGGCGGGATGTTTTGACGTTAAATTCTGGCGGTAAAAGTTTTAATATATATATATATATATATATATATATATATCGGGTCGAGTCTGTTCGGGTCGGGTCGGGTACATTCGGGTCGGGTATCCAGGTCGGGTCTGTCCGGATATAGGTCTATCCGTACCCGAGTCGAAAATAATCGGATCTAAAAATCGACCCGATCGGGCCCGTCGGATCTGTTTCGGAGCAGGGGCGGATCGGGCGGATCCGCCGGATCGGGTCCATTTTGCCCACTCTATGTATATACCCAACCAGATCAACCCGAGAGCATTGGGTTGGGCTTGGGTTGAGAATTCCCAACCCGAGATTGGGTTGGGTTGGGTTAGGGTTGAGGTATAGGAACCTTGGGTTGGGTTAGGGTTGAGCACCAACCTGACCCAACTCGCCCGACTTTCAGCCCTAGGCATGGCTTAGGTAGATACTAACTGTGGGGCTCACCTTGGTGCATGTGCCACGCCGTCCATCCGTTTTGAAAGGTAAATTTAGGACATGATCCAAAAAATAAAGTAGATCCAAAATCTTAGGTGTACCATACCACAGGAAACAACGGTGATTGAGTAATCACCATTAAAAACTTATTGGGAGCCATCGGAATGTTTATTTGTCATCTAACCCGTTTAGAAGGTCACAAATACATGGATGAAGTGACCACACAAATATCAGCTTGATCCAAAACGTTCATGGATCACAACAAGTTTTTAATGGTCATTCACCTTTCTTGTGGCATGGTCTACCTGATATTTAGATCTACTTAGTTTTTGTAACCGAGGGATAAAATGATCTATCAAAACAGATGGATTGAATGGATGTAAGGCTTGCACATCACTGTAGGCCCCATAGTAAGGGAAGGGGCAGATTGCCCCGTAGGTAGTGTGCTGAGTAAACTTAGTGGAGCCCAATCGTGATTATAGCTATACAAGAGTTGAACCCAAGCGACAGCTCAGCTCGGCTCGCCCGGTAGCTAACCTAGTTCGGGTTCAACGCAACTCGGTCCTCGAGCCTATCTTGCTAGCTCGGCTCGGCTCGGTCAGGAGATCGAGCCAAGTGGCATTTTTTCAAACATCAAAATCAACCATTCGACATATCCATTCCTTCTTAGCTAATACTTCGTTGAGTCATTTCATCAAACACTCGGCGACCAACATTCATATCAAAATAATCGAGTCATCGAGCTGATTTGATCCGAGTTAGTTCAAGTTGAGGTTCCATCCGAGTTGAGTCGAGCTTAGGCGAGCTCAAACTCGACTCGAAATTTTTTCGAGCTCCAAAAACTAGCTTGACTCGGTCCTAATTCAATTTCGAGCCGAGGTGAGTGGAGCTTTTCCCAGTCAAATCGAGCGAGTTGACCGAGCTAACTCGATTAGTGTATAGCTCTACTTGTGATATATGTCTTATCCATGCAGTCCATCCATTTTTCTAGTTCATTTTAGCGCATGATCTTAAAATTGAAGCATATCCAAAGCTTAAGTGGACTATGTCATAGGTAGCACCAGAAAATGAAGTCCATGCATTTGTGGCCTCGTGAACAGGTTGGATAACAAATAAACATCAATGCGGGCCTTAGGAAGGTTTTAACGGTGGACATCATTATCCCCAACGTTTCTTGTGATGTGATCCACTTTAGCTTTTTAGATATGCTTTAATTTTGGGTTCATGCCCTAAAATGAGTTAATAAAATGAATATATAGGCAACAAGACGTACAATGCAGTAGGCTCCACATGGTTTACTCAGTAAGTAATCCAGGTTCGGTGTAAGGATCCATGTGATGAAATGACCTGTCAGAGCCACCATGATGTTTGTGAGAGCCTCTATGATGTCTGTGTAACATTCTTTTTTTTTTGTTAGCTTGTTAGTACACCCATTGTCAGTTCACACTTCACAGTTAGCCACTCCCTCTAGGGAATTGTAACATCCCATCCAACCAGCACAGTGTCATGGGACGTCCACGTAGGATTCGCCGCAGGGCCGTTCATTTAAACCACTCGTGGTGGGGTACCATGAGTTAATTAACTTAGATTTAACCTGTTAGACTAGACCAGTCTGGTCATGATCGGACCAAGTGTGGCCCGCCAAGCCAGATGGCCTGTTTACACTTAACAACAGCCCGTGTGGGTCACCCAGCGACCGAGGAGGGTCAGAAAAATCAAGAAATTTAGGAAATCATAGATCTCACTGGGCTTGTGGTCCATCGCGGACTACGGACCCAGTGGACACCCATAATAGGGATCTAGCAATTGCCAAATGCACCCCCACCCATGCCAAATTGGAATCTGGCATCATTTGAATGAAACTAAGATTCCAGGCTTTTCAGCCGTCGGATCTCTTCTACATTTACGGCAAAGGTCTAATATATTTTTCTATGCCCAACCACCAAATCTGGGACCCTACTGTAGAATGGTGACCGTTGATCGCAAACTGGACCTGTATGATCAAACCCCATGTCCGATCTCTCTCAAATTTTGCATGGCCCTTCATCGGACCATGGAGCACCTATCCTATAAATTTCATGGCCAGACGGCCATCAGAAATGCCCCATCAATCAGAATGGGCCTCTCGGGGTCGTTTAAAGATCGGAACCTTATGCTCAAACCCCATATTCATTCATCCGTTTGATCTCAAAATTTGCATGACCCCTCATCGGGCCATGAGATACCTACACCCGAAATTTGGTGGGCGGAGGAGTGATAGGGTCACCTCAACATCAAATGGAGCCCTAGTAGGCTATTTTGGGAAATTATGGAGACTTAGGGCAAAAAGGGTCAACTCTAGGAAATAAAGTCCTAACCCACCTATCTCATAACTCCCTCTTTACTACAACCACCAAAGAGAGAAAAGGGAAAGCAAGGGAGTAAAGGAGAAGAAAGGGTGAGTGAAGAAAGTGCTTGGGTAGACCCTAGATCAAGGTGTGGCTCAACCCTTACAACTTCATACCTCTCTTCAAGGAGAAACTCTCCTCCTCAACCTCAAAAATCGTCCGTAGGTCATCTAGGTAAGATTCTTCACCCCTTCTTCTTGAAATCCATGTATTGAGAAGAGATTGACTTGGATTTCTCACATGCAAGAGTTGTTTTAGGAATTCCGGCCGAGCAACCCAAAAGCCCTCTTTCCTAGGACATTTTTCCCAATCTCCAACGATCCGAAGGTGCAGACTATTACTCTTAGGTGGCCTAGCACCAATTTTAGTATGTGTTTAATGATTTTGGTTGTTGAATGCTATGTTGAAGGATCTAGTGAAGCCCTAGGACTTGTATGTTAGTTAAAATTGTATGTTGGCTCCCATATGATGTTGTTCTTGCATCTCACATGATTTTTGTGTATGGATGATTATATATTCATGCCTTGTTTGAATTTCTCACATGATGTGACCTATAACATGCATGATTCTTGATTTTTGTGTATTTTGGCTCTAAGGGAGGTAGGAAGTGTCTAACTTCCTCATTAACTCACACCACACACACACACCTTGTTCATGATATTATTAGCTTTACATGTTAGTAGAAATTTAGAATTTTATGTTGAGAAGCATGAGAACATGATGTCGTTTATGTTGGTAATACATTGATAGTTGACATGTTATGTATACCCTTCACCCTCTTGGGTTGGTCAGGAACATGATGAGAGACGGTAGTCCTATCGGTAGGACTACACTGGGGCTAGATCCGTGGGTTTGGGTGGTTATGTTCGGGTGGCTGTAGTTCGACTACATGGGTCCCTGGTGCCCGAGGCCACTCGTCTCACTCTCGCCTGACTCGTGCGGTCTAGCCTATTGCCTGACCAACCTTGTTTGTTAACCCCGTTTGCTCACCTATGTATAGAACTTGGAACACCTTACAACGATTGTAGCCCACTAATACCTAGATTGCAATTGGTCCACAGTCTTGTGAGCCGGGCATGGCGGAATGGGACACTGTATCCGAGCTGTCGGCCTACGCTGGGGTACCATGCCTCCCCTTAGTGACCGCAAGCGATCCCTTTCTCTCGACACTCCTCATGTGCTTGAAGTCGGGAATGATGAACCCGACGGGATCACGGACCGCGGGGACTCGGCCTCAGGCGTTGATGGGGCCTTGGCCTCACAACCAGCTTAGGGCAGTGATACGTATGGTGTATCAGATTCCCCAATCTGTTGGATGAATGGACTTAACTAATAACTCGGCTAACATGATCGCATTGCATCACATTAGTTAGGGTGGCGACTCGGCAGTCGAGGTCACTCTGAGGGAGTGTTGCCATATGCGATCGTTAGATGGAGTCGCTCGACGGAGCATCGTGGCAAGGGCGTGCATCATATCATCGCATTGCATGCGCATTTAATAAGAGTTGTAGGTGTTGATGAATGACTGCTTTTCATTAAATTCATATTACAATTGATGTCTGTTATAACTTAAGATTAATAGTACACACTGAGTTGATCACTCACTCCCACTCTGGGACGGTGTTTTAAAACATCAACCAGACTCTCTCATAGATACAGGGGAGGCGGAGCAGGTGGAGCATAGCGATGCTACTCTCAACGAGGAGGAGGAGCTGTCATACTTCCAGTTGATGGATGGCTTTCCGCCAGCTGGATAGGCGGGATCGGACCACTGAGCAGTTGGCTCGGCTCTATTTATTTTGGACTCATCATTCTTTTGGGATTTTGTGGGGTGACACCATGTGCGACTCCTTTATTCTTTTGAACATGTATATATATATATATATTCACTTTTAGTCTCTTTCATTTCAGTAGACTCGTGTGATTGTGCTTCATGTTCCAGAATTTTTCCAGACTGTGCATTGATTGGATTAATCACATAATTAACGAAAAACCGGTCATAAGTGACCCCGGGAACTCAGGAGTTGAGTATATACACGACCCCCGATTTCCAGGGCGTTACAGGAATCGATACCAAGACCTCAGTGTTGAAACGAGGTATCTTTCACTCAATCAACCACTTGAGCTATGGATCTAGGTGTGATGTCTATGTAACATTCAGTCCACCCATTAGTCTCACTAACTCATAGTAAAGTGGAAGCTTAAAAATAAGGCAAATCCAAAACTAAAGCAAATACTGGTAGGAAACAGCTCTCACCATTGAAATATTTGCAGCAGCTAAAGTTTTATATATGGTGTGTGTGTGTTTTTTCCCTTCTTTCTAGTGGCCAATGGGACTCATGAACAGATTGGATGGCCATATAAAGATAACAAGAGGGCTATACTGGTGGACATCCCAAATCTCAACATGTCTTGTGGTACAGCTGGCCACTTTATTTTTGTTAGCTTCCTAGTTTTTGGGCTTATATAAAATGAGACAACAACTTTATATGAAGTTTCATGTAAACTCTATTTTATTTGGGATAATATATAATATGTTGTAAGAGAGAGAGCCGTCGCTATATTGAGAGCTGATTATTTTATTTTTTTGCCATTGAGCATGGTGGATAAACATGAATCCATGGATGCATCAAGAGTGAACCATATAAATCTTTATATCCGTGGTTTGCATATTTTTTATATTTTTCATTTGATTTCAATATTGTTGTGTATGTGGTCGAGAAATGATCCATCTCTCTATAAAATTGATAGATGAAGTAAATGTCATGCAAACATCATGATAGACCAAACATATGACTTTGTCACATGAGCTCTTTACAATACAACCAAGGTTATAAGAAATTTATGAGGGTATATTCATTTATGATAAGGGCCACTGGGATAGTGGGAAAGATAAGAGAAAAGAAAACGGAAACTCAGCCAATGTTGATTTCAAGCACTGTTTAAATATAAATTTTATTTTTAAAGGTCTTGTTAGGATAGCCAATGAAAATTCTGTACCTATCATTAATTGATTTGTTTTAAGTTTTGACTCAGGTCATCTTATCCAATCCATTGATAAATTATATGGCAGGTTGAATCAGGTATGGGTTGAGTTAGGTACGAGTGCGGTTCAACGGGGCCTGACCCGTTTAGATAAACAAGCCACATATTTTACCTAAGCCTAATCCACCGGCCATCTACCTTATCTTAAACTTGCCTTAGAAATAGTTCAAGGTATTTAACCCACATGCTCACTTGGCCCATTGTCACCCCTAGGTAAGGATATGTTTGGAAATTCAACTCCATGTTTGTATGGCAGTGTTTGGCATCTCTATAAATAAGAGCTTATTAGCTTATTTATATATAAAAAAAACATATATAATTTAAACCGTTTGGAAACTAGAAAGTGAGCTTCAATTTTATAAGTTGGGAGGAGTTACTTAAAAATAATTTATTTATTTTTTTAAAAAAGAAGAAGCTTATTTAGGTTAAGCGAATAAGCATTTATTGGCTTTTTAAGAACAAGTTTAACAAGTGATTTATATCCTCTTCTCCTTACAATCTCTTTATGGGAGGCCTACATGATGAACAACTTATATTAAAGTTGAGGCCCCACACGATGAATAGTCTACATCGTAGGTGGGCTCACATAATGCACAATCACATCAAAGGTAAGCCTCACATGATCGATGGGCGCATCAAAGTGTAGCCCCACATGATGGACGATCCACATCAAGTAGGCCCTACTTGATAACGGTCCACATCAAAGGTGGGACCCACATGATAGATGATGGACATTGAATGTGGGACCATATAATGGAAGGTTGACATAAAAGGTGGGACCACATGATGAATGACCCATATTAAAGGTTGGGCTCCACATGATGGACAATCCACGACAAAGGTGGGACCTATGTGATGGATGTTGGACATCAAAGGTGGGTCCCACATAACGGATGGCTCGGGTCAAAATGTGGCCTGCATGATGGACTATCCACATCAAGTGGGCCCCACATGTTAGATGGTCCACAACAAAGATGGGACTCATATGATGGATGGTGGACATCAAAGTGGGCCCCTCATGATGAATGACCCACATTGAATGCAGGCCCTACATGATGCATGGTCCACGTCAAGGTGGGTGCACAGACTGAACAGTTCACATCAAAGATGGCCCCCACATGATGGACGACCCACATTAAAGTGTAGCCTAACATGACAAAACATCCACATCAACTGGGCCCCATTTGATGGGCAATCCACATCAAAGGTGGAACCCACATGATGGATGATGGTCATTGAAGGTGGGCTCACATAATGGTTGGTTGACATCAAAGGTGGGCCCACATGATGAATGAGCCATATTGAAGGTGGGCCCCCCCACAAAATGAATGGTCCACATTAAGGTGGGACCACATAATGAATGGATTGGGCTTCACATGATGGATGGCCCACATCAAAGTGAGGCCCCTCGTAATGGAAAGTCCACATCAAGTGAGCCCCATCTAATGGATGGTCCACATCCAAGGTCCCATATGACAGATGACCCATATTTGAAGTAGGCCACGTGATGATCCACATAGAAGGTGCACCCCACACAATGAATGGTGGATATTAGAAGTGGGCCCCACATGATAGACAATCCACTTCGAAGGTAACCACTGTTCAAACAAATAGATTTATTCATCACCGTTATTTTTCGTACGTTGCAAGTGGTAGGTAACCACTGTTCAGGTATTCATTATTACATCCAACGGTGATTATTCCTCTATACATAGATACACTTGGTCAGGCTAGATAGCTGTGTGGGCCATCATTTCACCAACGGTTGGATGTGGTTTGAACAAAGCTGGTGGCCATTGTAGGGCAAGATTCTTCTGCTGGAAACTTAAGGGTGGCAAGGCCGGTCACCTGAGTAGGCCGAGCAGATTTTTGACCGGAGCATGCCATGATGTGAAGGTGGATCCCATCCATCCGTTCGATAGCAGAGGCGAGTGTCTCCTTCACGTCATTGTGGTCGCAGCAATGTATGAGGCCAGCTGAGGAGACGGTAGATGGCATGAGGCTCTTACCTTCCAGCCGGGCGATTACCACGAGCCGGCCCGCAGCAGCAGCTTGCTCACGTAGCTCTTTAAGACCGGCCCGGTCCGCTGCCAGTCCCTTGGACACTGAGTAGATGCAGATGAAGCCCTGCACGGTGGCTTCTGGTATCAATGCCTGGAAGTTGATGTGGTGCAAAACAAGCACAGCATAGCTTCTATGTGTGTGAATACTATCACTGCCCTATATAATTGCATTGGTTGGACGGTGATGGCTGATGGGAGGTGGGCCTCACTTGATCCAACACTCGCCACAAAGTGAAAGTACATAGCACCTATCCAAAACCCATGAGTGGACCACACCAAATAAAAAATAAAAAAATAGTGGGAATTGAACAAACTGTAGTTGAAACCTCCCTAAGGCCAACCATCTAACCTGTTCATTAGCTCACCCATACCTGTATCAAGGTAAAACACAAATATCAGCTTAATCATAGCCTTTTGTGCTCTAAGTTTTCAATAATAGCATAAATTCTTACTATTTCCTATGATGTAGTCCACTTGAGCTCCACCTTATTTTTAGGCTATAATATTTTCAAATGATCTAAAAAATTGGATGAACAGAGTTAATTTAAGACATACATCGTCATCAAGCCACTTAAATTTCACACCTCAGCTGGGAATTCCATTGTTGGGGAGAGAAGAAAACTACAAAGGTTGACACGTGAAACTTCCTGGGCCATCATAATGTATGCATTAGATACACACCATTCATCCATTTTTTAATAACTTTTAGAGTGTGAGGTAAAAAAAAGAGGCAGATTCAAAGCTCCGGTGGGCCACAATATAGAAAACAAGGGGCATGGGATGGCTATCATTGAAAATTTTTTAAGGCCACGTAAGGCTATGATCAAGTTGAAGTCTGTGTTTTTCCTTCATCTAAGTATGTGACCTAAAAAGAGGTTAGACCACAAATTAATAAACCTCACAGTGGACCCAGGAAAGTTTCACTATTAGTTGTTCAATCTGCACTGCTTTTTGTAGTGTGGTCCACTTAAGGTTTGGATGTGATACATTTTTGGGCTCATGATTTAGAATAATACGGAAAAAAATAAATGATGAAAGGTGTGGATCTAATGCATGAATCATGTTGATGTGGCTCAATTAGATTGCAACAAGTATGATTTTTCTGTTTGTGTCAGGTAGAAGTACTATTCAAATTTTTTCTGTGTTGAAGCCTTCAACATAGGTTATCCGCACTCAAAAGGATTTTGCATCATGGATCATCCATGGCCAGACCCACCTGACCGACAGCCTCGGTCGGGAGAATGTGGGCCCCACCCACATCGACCCATCATCTACAACCATCAATTTTCTTTGGACCTATAGATTAAAAACCCGACTCGATTTGACTAGATTTCACCCAGACTTGAGGAAAAACTCAATCTGGTCATAGCTTGGCCAAACTCGAGAAAAACACGAATCCGAGATTATTTATACTTTTAAATATTTAATAATACTGGGAAAAAAAAAAAAAACTTGAAAAAAACTCGAACGAGTTTTCCAGAAACTCACCCGAGTTTTTGAGTCGACTCAACTCAACTAGGCTTCGAGTCGAGTCGAGTTTTCGTGTTTGAACTACGATCTTATTCTTACCTCTTCAGTCCGCTTGATGTCCATCCCAAACCGGGTTTCTCCGGGCTCCGGCGTCAACATCACCGAAATCTCAGCCACTCCGGGCAAAAACCATAGTCGGATTCCTTGTGTGATTTGGATGGTCGCGTTTGAATTTCTTTGCCTGTACCAGCCTGTATCATGCCGGTAAATCTGGCTGCCGCCGACCGAAGACACTGTTCTTTCCTTTGGTAGAGGAAATGGATGATTAGAGCTGAGGTTTTTAAAGTGTTTAAGTAGATTGCTTGTCCCCCTATGTTAAGCTTAACCTATAATGCGTTGTGTGGGGCCCACTGCAATGTTTTTGTGACATCCGATCCGTACATCATGTCTACCATCTCAAGTTCTCCTTGTATAAAAAATATAAATTAAAAAAAGGTAGATAAATAACTCAAGCCACACCAGGTAAGCATTATGTCTTAAATCTCTAAAACCGCATTGTGTGGTCCATCTAAGTTTTGAATTGGCCTAGTCTTTGGGGTGTTCATTCATCCTGGCCAGACGCATCTTATGAATGGATTGGATGGAATATACAAAGATGATTGGCCACCACATAATCTGAGTAGTTTTTAATGGTGAGAGTCACATCCCAACCGTTCGCTGCAGTGTGCCCCACCTGAAAGATGGTACAAATCATGTATGCCATGGAAGAGGATTGGCTGGTGTACCACACACCACCAGACTGGCTGGTGTTGGTACGTGTCGTGCGAAGTCGGGAGCTGAGCTTCAAGTTATACGAACGGTTTAAATGATATCAAAGTTACATGGCCCCATACTGATATCGACACCGACCATCATTTTGAGAGATCATTTTAAATGCTGATCCTAAAAATGAGTTATATCCAAAGCTCAAGTGTACCACAAATAGAAGTGATGACAACGATTCTCACCCTTAAAACATTCTTAGGGCCCACCCTAACTTTTATTTTCCATCTAATATGTTCTTAAGGTCACACAGAACTGGATGAAGACGAAAAATAAATATCATATTGACTCAAAATTGCTGTGACCCCAAAAGGGTTTCAATGGTAGATGTTCAATCCCCACTACTTTTGGTAGTGTCATCCACTTGATCTTTGGATTTGCCTTATTTTCAGTATCAAGCCTTAAGATGATCTCGCCAAGTGAACCGACAGTTTTGATATAACTCATACCTCATGATGGGACCCAAAGAACTTGGTGACCTAAACGCACCAGTCCGTTTGGTGGTGCGTAGTACCCCTCCCAATCCGGCTCCGGTCGATGGAAGGTGTACCACACACCAGCGATCTAACAAGTATATTGACGTCAGCAAGTTCTGTAGGCACATCATAAGGTATGTGTAAACCGTCATCCATTTTTTGAGCGTGTAGTAAGGCTTCATGCTAAAAATAAGACGGATATAAATATCAATTGGACGACACTGCAGAACGCAGCGGGGATTGAACGTATACCATGGAAACCCTTTTGAGGTCTTTGATAAACATCCAAACCCTTTTGAGGTCTCAGAAGTTTTGGATCAACATGATATTTGTTTTTCCTCTTCATCCGGCCTTTGTCTAAATATCAATTGGACGACATATTTCGACTGTGAAAATCATTATCCTCGCTGGTATTTGTGATGTGGTCCGGTTGAGCTTTTTATATGATTTGTTTGTTTGGCTCATGCTCTAAAACGATCTCAAAAAATGCATGCACGGCGTAAATATGACAAATACATCATTTTTGGATCTCCTTGAACATTCGGAAACTCTGGAGGGCGTTTCAAAGCTTTCTTTGGATATCAACGTGATATTTGTTTTTCTTCCTTTTCCGCTGCCTAACTAGTTTTTGATCTTCTCAATTTTATTTTATTTATTTTTTTCCAAATCATTTTAGATCTTAAAAAATGAGAGTATTAATCTCATGTGGACCACACCACAGGAAAAAATAATAATTTTTTTCCATCAAAAATGTCCTAAGAATAGATTTGACATCACAATCATCATGCCCAGTGAAGGAAAAAAACAATATCAGCTTCCAAAACTTTAATAGCCCCCAAAAAGGTTTTTAACTGCTTTCAACACTGCCAATAATGTGGTCCACTTGAGAGGGAAATCTCATTTTTGGTCTATAGATGGACAGCATATGAAACAACATCAGTTATCAATCATCGCTGGCATTTTGCAGAACCTTCCCAGGCAAACATTAGGCAGGTTCATCAAATAGACGGATGATCCCAGCACTGCGTGGGGCCCATCCGTAATGTGTATGTCGAATCCAAACCATGCATCTAGTACGCCTCGTTGTGTTCACTGTACATTCCAAGGATCATCCCTATCAAACTCAGTTAGGACATAATACAGAGAGCAATGTACAATCACGCCCAAAAACTATAAGCATAAGAATTAAACGTCCACCGTTGAAATATCCATGGGGCTAGAGAAGTTTTGAATCAGATAATATTTCGTTTTTCAGTTAATCTCATATGAATGATGTTATGAACGGTGTGGATGGTACATCAAATAGACGGACTGGATGGCACTCACACATCACGATGGGCCCCACGAAGCTCAAACTAGATCATGTGATCATCCCCCACACAAAATATATTCGTTTTGGAGGGTTAGGATTGTTTGATTGTGGTAATCTTTGAGAATCAGACCATCTTCTGTATGGTCCGGATATATCAAACGTGTAAGAAAGAGAGAGATGAAAGAGACATACTGAGGTGACGATCTGGTCGGTCTGGATGTTGACGAAGATGAGTGGGGCCCCCGATGAGACGGCTGCTGAAAGCCAGGCCATCGATCGCCGGGTGGTTGGCTCGATGCCGTATTCGGATGGGAATGCCATGAAAAGGATGGAGCTGATTACACTGCATTGAGGGTCAGGTAGGTGGGTCCCCACCTTCTTCTTCCAATCATATTTCACTCCCTTCTTGGGGAAGCCCCCATGGTCCACATTCACCACCTTCCTGCTCATCTCTGCATGATCATATGTAAATCCGACCGTTCATTTATTATTTTTATCAGGATCTGATGACCCGACGAGTACCCAAACCCGATTGGGTGCGGATTGCCTACGTCCTACCCCTGCACGTCTCTAGTAGGGAACGGGCAGGAGCTTTGAGTTGCCACCGTCATGTATGGGTCTTATCCACACCGTCCATCCATTTTTTTCGTATCATTTTATGGCAGATCCAAGGCTCAAGTGGACTACACAAGGGGATTAAACTATAACCGTTGAAAAATTATTGGGGGCCACAGAAGTTTTGGATGGAGCTGATGTTTGTGTTTTCTCTTCATCCATGTGTATGTAACTTTATGAATAGGTTGGATGGCAATAAACATACGGTGGGCCTTAGAAAAGTTTCAACGGTGAGAATCATTATCACCGCTGCTTCCTGTGGTGTGGTCCACTTAAACCTTGGATCGGTCTAATTTTTTAGTAGATACTCTAAAATGATACGAAAAGATAGATGGACGGTGTGGATAAGACTCATACATCACGGTGAACACTCAAATCTTCTACCCGTTCCCAGCTGGAGACGGGCGGGGTAGGACCGACGCAATCCGCGTCCGCCCATTGGATATTGATCCGGGTCCTCATAAGTGAAAACTGGCTCCGAAAAGACCCGAACCCTATTATCCCGGGTTTGGAACTATAGGATCCGATAGACTAAGGGTCTGGATTGTCTGAAAAAGAAACCGCACCTTGCAGCTCAGCACACTGCTCCAATGTCAAGTCCCCCAGCACAGCCACGTGGCGAACATCTTCGAGGGCTCGTATGGTGAACCGACGCTGCAGCTTAGCGCATCCATCGGGGACCACCCGGACCCGCAGCTTGAGTGTCCCACCACCTCTCCTCACCTTCACCCATACAACTTCCACCTGCCTGTTCAGCTTCGCCAGCTGCGAGCTCAGCTCTGACCGCACCTTCGCTGCCACGAACCGATCCTCGCCGTCCTCTTCAGCCACGCCTTCGATGATATCGCCCGGCAGCGGCATGCTTTCGTCCCAATCCGTCTCGGGCATGCCCTGCTTCACCTGCTTCACGCCCACCAGCGTCTGCACGCTGCCCATCTCGTCTTTGGACGAGGCCGAGAAGCACGAGTCCATAGGCATTCTCTGGGGTTCGGTTTCGTTGGGGAACTTAATCGAACGGTTGGTGGGCGTTTTAGAGAGTGACGTTTTCCAAGGCGGGGAATCCAGGGGATTCTTTGAAACGGTGAGGATTTCGAGGGCTCGGGGTTTTAGATCTTCACGTCCGCAATTGTGCGGAGGTTTTGGGGTGCTTCAGTGGATCCCCGGACCAACAGAGGTGGTTGGATCTCTCACTGTGGGACCTGCCTTGATGTATGTTACTCACATCCACGCCGTTCATCCGTTTTGAAAACTCATTTTACGGAGCATTTATAAAATTAAGAAGATCCAAATCCAAGGTGGACGACACCACAGTAAGCAGTAATGATTAAATACCCACCAATATTAAGAACTTCTCGGGATAGACCACACAAATATCAGCTTCATCCAAAATCTTTATAACCCACGAGAAGTTTTTAATGATAAATAGCCACTGTTTCTTGTGGTGTGGTAATCTGGGATTTAGATCTGTTTTATTTTTAGAATCCTGCCCTATAATGAGTTTTCAAAATGGATGAACGGTATGGATTTAACTAAAATACATCAAGGTGAGCCCCACAGTCAGGTATCCACCCACGTGGGTGGATCCCAAGCCCATTTTGGTGGGACGCGGATTAGCTACTGACAGGTTGAGTAGTGAAACTTGCCACTGAAGTGACGTCACCAAGTTCCGTGGGTCCCACCATGATGTATGTTTTGTATCCACACCGTCCATCCATTTGGAGGGACTATTTTAGGCATGAGCTAAAGAGTGAGTCAGATTCAAAGCTCCAATGGACCCCACCAAAGAAAACAGTGGAGAGAGTGAAGCCCACCGTTAAAAAATTGTAAGGGTCACAAAAGTTTTCGATGAAGCTGATATTTGTGTTTTCCCTTTTTTTTAATGTATTTTTTAACTTATGAACGGATTGGATCTCAAATAAACATCACGGTGGACCTTAGGAAGGTCTCAACGGTGGATGTTACTCTCTCTACCGTTTTCTGCAGTGATCCACTATAGCTTTGCATCTGCCTCGTTCTTTGACTCATGCCCTAAATGATATCTCCAAATGGATGGACGGTGAGGATACAACACAGGGTAGGACCTACATAACTTGGTGACGTCACTTTAGTAGCACTGTGGCTACTCAACCTGTCAGTAGCTAATCCGCGTCCGTTTTGGTGGGTTTCCGGGTGTGGGGCTGTTTGCTAAGGGCCCGTTTGGCCGGGTGGATTGGAAGGGATTGAATGGTATTAGAGTGGATGGCGTGGATTTGACTCGGTTCAGTGAGCTGAGATTCGAGCTTGAGTTATCCCTGTATTGCTATACCCAGTCCGTTTGGCACGCCCGGCCAATCCAGGGATTCAACCTTCCCATCCCTACCAATCCCACCAACCAAACACGTCTAAGGCAAATTTCAATGGATTAGGGTGGATTGGATGGGATTTAAAGGTAATAATGGTGTTGTCAGTGGATTGTCTGAAGATCCATGGAATTGGGATCATATCACCGACCGTGTTTGGCAGGCCCGGCCATTCCTGGGATTGCTCCTTCCAATCCCGTCCAATACAATCTAATCCCTTCTAATCCACCTGTCCAAACACGCCCTAAGGCCCTGTTTGGGCAACAGGACTAGAAGGGATTAGGTGGGATTGGATTCATCTGGTTCCGTGCCAATTCCACTCCTTGTTTGGCAAAGCTTGGAATTAGATCGGATGGAATTACATTGGGTACCGTGCCAATTTCACTCAATGCTAGCAAGTTGTGTAGGTCTCACCTCTGATGTGTGGGCTATATCCAGGAGATTATTTTAGATGGCCCAAAATCCAAAGCTCAAGTGGACCCACCACTTTTTTGAATACTCACCGTTGAAAACTTTTTGGGGCCACATAAGTTGTCTTCATTTTTCGCCCATACCATAAAATGAGGTTACAAAACAAATGAACGGTTTAGATATAATACATATGTGTTGATCAGTAATTTCAAATGATGGTGGGTATATCCATTCAATGTACCACCGTATTAAACATAGCAGAGCATTAATCTAATCCCATGGAATCAGGGGACAATCCCTGCCATGGGTAATAATGATGTTTTTTTTAATACAATCCCACCTAATCCCTTCTAATCCAGTTGCCCAAACAGGGCCTAAAGGTTGAGGTGTACACGAACCGAGCTAGCTCGGTTAGCTGGCTCGACTCGACTTGAAGCAGCTCGATTTGACTCGGTTCGTGGGCTGAGTTCGAGCTGAGTTTAAGCTGGCCCCAGCTCGACTCACCTCCGATGGAACCCAGCTTGAACCGAACTCGGATCGAACCAGTTTGGTGACACGATTACTTTGATATTGATGTTGCTTACCAAGTGTTTGATGAAATGACTCAAAGAAGTGTGGCTGGTGGCAAGGAAGGTATGTATATGAAACCAACACTCTTTTTTTCTTGTTTTTTTATGTTGTTTAGAAGGTGTTTGATAAAATACCTGTAAAACCATTGCTGTCTCAAATACAGTGAGATTTTGAAGGTGCAGTCCAGGTGTTTGTGAAAATGCTGCATTGGCGAACTCGGCTTGATCTTGGCTTGAACTGACCCGAGCCATTGATCAAACTGAGTCGAGCTGACCAATCAGGCTCGAGGACCAAGCCGAGTCAAAATCGAGCTGAGGTCAGCTAGTGGCCAAGCCGAGTCGAATTCGAGCTGAGGTCAGCTAGTGGCTGAGCCGAGTTGAGCTGAGGCCGGCTCAACTCGGTTCGACTCGATGTACACCCCTAGCTAAAGGAGTGCACCTTCGGTGGATCCCGGATTGACGGAGGTGGGTCGTACCCCTAACTATGGGGCTGACAGTGATGTATGTGCATTAAATCCACACTGTCCAATCATTTTGATGGCTCATTTTAGGGTATGATTTCAAAAATGAAGCTGGCCCAAACCTTAGATGGACCACACTAAAGGAAACAATCGTGATTGAATCCCCACCATTAAAAACTCCATGGATTCCACTAGAGCTTTTGTGGCCAATAAGAAATTTTTAATGGTAAATTACCGTTGTTTCCTATATTATGGTCCAACTGAAATTTGTCTATGTTTATTTGTTTTATCATGACTAAAATGACTTTTTAATATGGATGGGGAAGTTATTCTATAAACAAAAAATTATGTCCGGACTTTTTCCTTTATTTGTCGAAAAAGTCAAAACTCACAACATTCGTAATTAAAGTAATAGTACTATTAATTACGGTTCAGACACCTATGGTGAATTGATCTAAGTCATTAATCAAATTGGTTTTAATATTTGTACAAACTGATTTTAATATTTGTACAAACCTTCAATTCAAATCTTAACTCCAAAGCAAACAATCAATAGGCAAAAAAAAGCCCGGTGATTTTTGCTATTAATTCAGATATGATCCAATTATCAATTCTTCTAAACGACTCATACAAATAAAGAAAAATTTTCATAAACTATATTGGAAAAAAAAACTTTAAGAAATATTATGGATGCCCTTATTACAAAACCTAAACCTCAAAATTCATTACAAATGTTTCAAATGCAATAAACCAGGTTATTTTGCTAATAAATGATTTAAAAACGATCCCAAGCAACGAATCAATACTACCTGGAACGATACTCAATAAAATTACTCTACTATCAATAAAGAATTAGTTCCAGCGATAGTAACATGCATGATCAAAATCAAAGTGATCTTTTGAATAAAAAATTTCTTCTCCACTCAGATTGCAAGTTTGTAAAAGAAATTCTTCAAAAGAATGTTAAAAAACTTGTCTCAAAACAAAATTTTGCTTAATGACAAGCTCTTTTAGCCAATTTTTATTTTGAAATAGAATTTATATAAGGATCTTTAAATTCTTTGCTTGACTATTTTTCTTGCAAACTTTTCTAGAAAAAACTCATAGCTCCTACGGCAAAGGATAAAGGTAAGTAAAAGATTGAGTTTCCAATACTAACCACCAATAAATTTACCCCTCTCATTCTTCATTCTCAACAAAAAGTCCAATACATCACAGTGGGATAATGTATCCTTTTTCCTCTTGATACATAATATTCAAAGCTCCTGATTGATCGGATAATTGCCAAACTTTTACCCCTAATTAACATTTCTGTCGATCGCCGTCTTCCTTAAGGATAACTACTTCGAATCCACGAAGCGTCTCTGGACTCCTCACAGAGACTTCTCAAATCCACAAAGAAAAAACAAGAAAATAGAAATAGTATTCATGAAAATTCATAAATTGATTGATAGATTGAAATAAACAAGTCTACAACGCTTTAAATAGGGATACTAAGCCTTGGAAGAAATTTCGGAATTAAACTACAACTAAAACTCCCTAAAATTCATAACTTACTATAAATAGTAAATTTACTATTTATAGTAAGTGTCCTATGTGGCTTAACCACATTATTCTCCTAATTTTTCTATGAACTTTTCATGTTGGACACAAGTTCTAAATCTCAGAGGATTAAGAGTTATAATAAAACTAAAACTTGCTAAAAATAGTAAAAATGGAAATAAATATGGAATTCGACCATCGATCTGATGGAATCTCGCAAATTCGGTGTGGAAAGCTCAAAAAAGCCAGGTTGATTGGCTAAAGTAGGTCGTCCTACCCCAAAATCATATATGGTACGTCAAGTAACTCATTCTGGTTTGTAAGATATGCCTGTTTGAAGGTTCTGACGGTCTTGATGACTTCTACCTCTGATCGGGCCTTCTTTGGTCCATCTTGGACATGAAAGTGTCCGCGACCCACTCTACATCAGATTATGTCCTGATTTTTCAAAATTATAATAAATTCTATTCATGGTTCATAAGTTTCAATAATAAAAAAATTCTCAGTCAATCTCTACATGAATATTGGATAAATTGTGTATAATTTATGACCCACAACATAATATTATCCCAGAACCATATTGTACACAATTACAAAAGTAATCTTATCCTCAAGCCCCACCAATAATGCAACAAACTATGAAAATTTTCATCAAGTATTCCCTTACCTAGATCATTCGTTGGGAATACCAAATTAAGCCCAATCCAGCTTCTTCTATCCCTTATTTATTCGAAACAACCTTTGGCAAATAGTGGGATAAATTTGATATTTCTTCCTTTCTTCTTAAACAAACTCCTTCTCAATCTCCTTTTCCACTCCCCGTCATTTCTTATAGTCCCCCAAAATCCATTAAAGAAGTAGCCACTGTCGATTTCAATATGCAAATTCAAAAAGACCTTCTCAAATAAATCAATAAACTTCAAGAAGAAGTGTTTTTTTATTTTCTCAATGATCAAGCTCTATGCAATTAAGTTGATTCTGCTCATAATCCTTCTGATGAAGAATCAACGACAACCCCTTCCAAAATAAATACATTTTAATTTAAAAAATAGATCAAGTTGTCTAGCCTTCTCCAAGTCATAATCAAGTCATCAAGCCGCCAAGCCATCATCAAGTTAAAGCTCCGACAAGCCAAATAAAGCCGCATCAAGAATATTGTAGCAAGGGTCACTATTCATGTTAAGACGAGAGTTACTGCATCTAAAGATCAAGAAATAAGGCTTTGGATTTCAAAAGCCTTAAGACTCCATCAAGATAATGATCTGGATTTCAAAAGCTTTGAATTCCATCAATTGTAAATGTAAATGGAGAAATTAATGAATTAGATTGTTTGAGAGTGTGATAGGAAAAATTATTGATTTTGGGATTTTGAAAATTAGAAGTATGAGATTCTTCTTTAGAGTTATGATATGGATCTTGTATAGTACTGATTTTTCATTTGGGATTGTTTTTAAAGCATTTATTAGTAGAATAACTTGGTTTATTGTACGTATTTGAAACATTTTTAAATGGAATTTGAGATTCTATCTTTGTGATAAGCGTGTTTAGAATATTTATTTGAATATTTTTCTCGATAGGCTTTATGAAAATTTTTCTTTACTATTGGGAGTCGTTTAAAATGATTAATAAATGGATCATATCCAAATTGATAATAGAAATCAGCAAGCTTTTTTTTTGCTTGTTGACTGTTGGCGTTAGAGTATATTTAAGTCAAATGTCTGTAAAAATATTAAGACCATTCCGATTGATGACTTGGATCAATTCATCAGAGGTGTATTGATTGTAGTTAAAGATTACCATTATTTCAATCACGATGGTGAGTTTTGACTTTTTCAACAAATAAAGGAGGAAGGCTAGAGATAAATTTTTCTTTCCATAATGAGTCTCCACATGTACCAATCCAATATAAATTGAAAAGGAAGATGTCAGTATACTATCGAAAATCAGTTAAAGATGTGTATCTTATATTTATTTCTTGCTCTTTATTTTTCTCTGAAATATTAGTTAATTTTCCAACAAAGGTTGAATAATATTGACGATAAGAACAATGACTTGGCCTCCAATGGGATTACCTTCATCATCAAGTATTAGATTACCTTGGTCATCAAGTTTACCAGCAGTAAGAATACTTTCTCGCAAAAGGGGAGATAAATAATCATTCCACCATCCATGTAACCGACCAGTGAATCCGACAATAATGGCATGTGCAATAAATTCTGATAAATGATTATATACATCGTACTCATTTTGATAGACTAAGAGATGATTGCAAAGCTGTAGAAATATTGGATATTCAGATAGGCCATTTAAGTTCCATTTATACATATTGTTGCCTTCGAAATGTGTATGAGGGAGGTTGTTGGCTTCTTCGATTTGAAGATCAATAGGAACGAGACAATGATAATAGTTTTTTTTTTTTTTTTTTGATGTGAATGTTTGAAGTTTATATATGTGAGCTATTTATAGGGGAGGAAGTTCAGCATCAAATTATGAAAAGACTTCTGGTAGGAAATCATTCCCTTCATTTTCTATTCCTAGGGGTTGTTCAGAAATAGTATTAATGTGGGGACCTTGATTTTATATATATAGATTGAAGCTTTTTGGAAAATTTGAAAAGAAATTCTACTGAAAAAGTTGTTGAATGTTTAGGGGATAGCTTGATTGGGTATGAAAAAATGTTGTGATTTGTGAAGAGATTCCGAACAAAAGATTTGGCTTGTGAATGTAGAAGTGGAAGCTTTACTTTCTCTATTTTTTTATTTTTTATTCCTAGAGTCTGTAAATAAGTATTGGTGTAAGTATTTTGCAAATAAACATCAAGATGGTCCCTATAAAGGTTTCAACGGTGGGTGTCATTGTCACTACTGCTACTCATGGTATGGTTTACATGCGCACTCGATTTCCCCTATTTTTTGACTTATATTCAAAATTGATCAAGCAAAATGGATGGACAACATTGATAAACCCATACATCCGGTGGGCCCTCTAGAGCCCCATCCTATTTTGAGCTTTCATTACAAATGACAAATGCGATGCACTAATTGATCTGGTGGTCATCTTCATCGGACCTGCATTTGATAGTGAGGAGCTCACCACGCTATAGCATAGTTTGGATAGTTTGTGGGGGCCACCATGTTGTATGTGTTTTATCTCCCCCATCCATCCATTTTTCTCACTCGTCTTACGGCATAAGCACAAAATTGAAACATATATAAAGCTCCACTGGTTTGGATACATTGTGGGGCCCATTATGATGTATATGTTTTATTCATGCAATCCATCCATTTTCCAAGCAATCATTTTAGGGCATGTGCCCATGTTGAAACTTATCCAATGCTCAAGTGGACCATACCATTTTCCTATTCATCCAGCTGTTGATGAGGTGGCACGGACATGGATAGAGTCTGTAAATAAGTATTGATTTTTATTTTTCAAAATTTTCACAAGTAAATGTATTTTGCAAATAAACATCAAGATGGTCCCTATAAAGGTTTCAACGGTGGGTGTCATTGTCACTACTGCTACTCATGGTATGGTTTACATGCGCACTCGATTTCCCCTATTTTTTGACTTATATTCAAAATTGATCAAGCAAAATGGATGGACAACATTGATAAACCCATACATCCGGTGGGCCCTCTAGAGCCCCATCCTATTTTGAGCTTGCAACAGGTGGGGGTAGTACCCAATCCTCGTCCCTGCACTAGGCGGTTGGTAAATACAAACGACAAATGCAATGCACTAATTGATCTGACGATCTTCTTCATTGAACGCACATTGGATAGTGAGGAGCTCACCATGCTAAAGCATGGTTTGGATAGTTTGTGGGAGGCACCATGATGTATGTGTTTTCCAGCTCATCGTAGGGCATGAACCCAAAATTGAAACATATCCAAAGCTCCACTAGTTTGGATACATTGTGGGGCACACTATGCTGTATATGTTTTATCCATGCCATCCATCTGTTTTTCCAGCAATCATTTTAGGGCATGAGCCCAAGTTGAAACATATCCAAATCTAAAGTGGACCATACCACAAAAAACAATGGGAAAATGACATCCACCGTTGAAACCTTCCTAGGCCCTATAGTGATGTTTATTTCTCATTTAAAGTGATGTTTATTTGCCGTCCAACTTGTTAATGAGGCGGCACAAACACGGATCAATGTAAAAACAAATATCAGCTTGATCCAAATTTTCTATGGGCCGAAAGGAGTTCTCAATGGTAGGCATTCAATTCCCACTATGCTTGTTTGGATTGTGGGAAGAGAGACGAAAAAAGAAAATTATATTGTACCCGGTGATTTTTTTTTCAAAACTTTCACGAGCACTATTGAAATGTGAATTTTGTTTTTGAAAGTCTTATTTAAATAGAAATGGATAAAATGTTGTGATTTAGAAAGAGATTCCAAAGAAAAGTTCCAATTTTTTTTTTTAATGTAGAAATGGAAGCTTTATTTTTCTCTAATTTTTTTCCTATAGTTTGTTTGTAAGTATTGGTATAAAATTTTAATTGTTTAAGGTATAAAGTGGAAGCTTCATTTTTCTCCGAAACTATAATTGTATGGGTATGAAAAAATGTTGTGATTTAGGAAGAGATTAAGAAGAAAAGGTATGGCTTATAGATGTAGAAGTGAAAGCTTCATTTTTCTCAAAAAGTTTTCCTAGAGTATGTATAAACGTATTGTTTTCTCTATTTTTATTATTATTAGAAAGTATGTAAATAAGTATTAGTGTAAATATTTTGGAAATAAAAATCACGATGGTCCCTATAAAGGTTTCAACGGTGGGTGTCATTATCACTGTTGTTACATGTGGTATGGTTCACATGCACATTCAATTTGCCTCATTTTTTTGCTTATATCCTAAAATGACCGAACAAAATGGCTGGACGACGTTGATAAAACCATACATCCAGTGGCCCTTTAGAGCCACATCCTGTTTCGAGCTTACAATAGGCGGGGGTAGTACCCAATCCTCGTCCTTGCAGTATACGGTTGGAAATTACAAACGACAAATTGTTCTGTTGGGCATTTTCATCGGATGCATATTGGATAGTGAAGAGCTTACCACGTTATAGCATGGTTTGGATACTTTGTGGGGGCCACCATGATGTATGTGTTTTATCTACCCCATCCATCCTTTTTTCCAGCTCATCTTAGGGCATGAGGCCAAAATTGAAACATATCCAAAGCTCCACTGAATTGGATACATTATGGGCCCTACTATGATATACATGTATATGTTTTATCCATGCTATCCATACATTTTTCAAGCAATCATTTTAGGGCATGAGCCCAAGTTGAAATATATCCAAAGCTCAAGTGGACCATACCACTAAAAACAATGGGAAAATGATGTCCACCATTGAAACCTTCCTTGGCCCACAATGATGTTTATTTCTCATCCAAAGTGATGTTTATTTGGCATTCAACCTGTTGGTGAGGTGGCACATACATGGATCAAGCTAAAACACAAACATCAACGCGATCCAAAACTTCTATGGGCGGCAAGAAGTTCTCAACGGTAGGCATTCAATTCCCATTATGCCCATTTGGATTGTGTGAAGAGAGAAGAACAAAAAAGAAAATTATTATATACCCAATAATTTTTTTTCAAAAATTTCACAAGCACCGTTGAAATGTGAATTTTATTATTGACGATCTTATTTAGATAGAAAGAGAAAAAAAAAATTATGATTTAGCAAGAGATTCTGAAGAAAAGGTTTGGCTTGTGGATGCATAAGTGAAAGCTTACTTTTCTCTATTTTTTCCTGTAGTATGTAATTAATCATTGGTGTAAAATTATAAATATTTGGGGTATGACATGAAAGCTTCATTTTTCTCCAAAATTATCATTGTTTGGGAATGAAAAAATATTGTGATTTACGAAGAGATTCTGAAGGAAAAGTAATGCATGTGGATGTAGAAGTGAAAGCTTCATTTTTCCTATAATACGTAAATAAGTATTGGTGAAATTATTTTGCACATAAAAATCAAAATGGTCCCTATAAAGGTTTCAACGGTGGGTTATCACTGCCGCTACCAGTGGTATGGTTCACATGAGCATTCAATTTCCTCATTTTTTTGGCTTATACCCTAAATTGATAGAGCAAAATGGATGGACGACATTGATAAAACCCATTCATCCGATGGGCCCTCTAAAGCCCCATCCTGTTTCGAGATTGCAACATACGAGGGTAGTACCCAATCCCTGTCCTTGCAGTAGGCGATTAGAAAAATACAAACGACAAATTCGATACACTAATTGCTCAAGTGATCATCTTCATCGAACACGCATTAGAGAGTGAGGAACTCATCACCATGATGTATCTGTTTTATCTACCATCTGTTTTTCCTGCTCATCTCAGGGCATAAGCCCAAAATTGAAACATATCCAATGCTCCAATGGTCTGGATACATTGGGGGGACCACCATGATGTATATGTTTTATCCATTCCATCCATCCATTTTTCCAGCAATCATTTTAGGGCATGAGCTCATGTTGAAACAAATCTAAAGCTCAGGACGACCATACCACATAAAACAATGGGAAAATGACATCCATAATTGAAACCTTCTTAGGGCCCACAATGATGTATATTTCTTATCTAAAGTAATGTTTATTTGGCATCCAATCTATTGATGAGGTGGCACGGACATGGATCAATCGAAAAGACAAATATCAAAACTTATTGTGATTTAGTAATAGGTTCTGAAGAAAAGGTTTGGCTCATGGATGTAGAAGTGTAAGCTTCATTATTTTATAATTTTTTTTCTTTGAGTATGTAAATAAGTATCGGTGTAATTATTTTACAAATAAACATCACAATGGTCCCTATAAAGGTTTCAACGGTGGGTGTCATTATCACAGCTGCTACCTATGATACAGTTCAAATGAGCATTTGATTTACCTCATTTTTTGGCTTATATCCTAAAACAATCGAGCAAAATGGAAGGAAGGCATTGATAAACCCTTACATTTGGTGGACCCTTTAGAGCACCATCATGTTTCGATCTTGCAACGGGTGGGGGTAGTACCCAATTCTCATCCTTACCGTGGTTGGTTGAAAAATAAAAACGATAAATGCAGTGCACTAATTGCTCTAGTGTTCATCTTCAGTGGACGCTCAATGGATAGTGAGGAGCTCACCACGCTATATCATGGTTTGGATACTTTGTGGGGGGCCACCATGATGTATGTGTTTTATCTATCCTATCCATCCATTCTTCTAGCTCATCTTAGGGGGCATGACCTTAAAATTGAAACATACCCAAAGCCCCACTAGTTGGATACATTGTGGGGCCCACTATGATGTATATCTTTTATCCATGCATCCATCCATTTTCCCAACAATCATTTTAGGGCATGAGCCCAAGTTGAAACATATCCAAAGCTCAAGTGGACCATACCATGAAAAACTCTAAGTAAATGATGTCCATCATTGAAACCTTTCGAGGGCCCAGTGTAATGTTTATTTCTCATCCAAAGTGATGTTTATTTGGCATCCAACCTGTTGATGAGGTGGCAGAGATCAAGCTAAAACACAAATATCAGCTTGATCCAAAACTTCTGTGGGCCCCAAGAAGTTCTCAATGGTAGGCATTCAATTGGCATTATGCCTATATGGATTGTGTGAACAGAGAAGAAGAAAAAAGAAAATTATAATATGCCTGGCGATTTTATTTTTTCCAATTTTTTCACGAACACCGTTGATAACCGACCATAAAAATTTTCTCCTGGGCCACAAGAATTTTGGATCAAGCTGAAATTTCTCCTGGACCACAAGAGTTTTGGATCAAGCTGATATTTCTGTGGTCTCTTCATCCAGATCTTGCTGATATTTCTGTGGTCTCTTCATCCAGATCTTTGTGACCTTATCAGCAGGTTGGATGGCAAGTAAACATTCCAGTGGCTCATAAAATTTTTAATGGCCGGGATTCACTCACTACTGTTTCCTGTGGTATGGTCCACCAAAGATTTGGATCTGCTTCATTTTTTGGGGAGTGCCCTAAAATGAGCTTTCAAAACGGTTGAACGGTGTAGATTTAATGCACATACATCACTGTAAGCCCCACAGTCAGGGGTCCCACCCACTTCAAGTAGATCCAGGGTCTCACCTAATCCGCTCCCTCGATTTAGACATCCCAAACCTTCATCAGATGATCTGAACCTTCCAGAACAAACAGCACCAAAAAATGCACGGTGCACATTCTTTTAGACTTAATTACATGCAGTCTAATAAATACATTGATTTCACTACTAACAGTTTTGTTCTTTACCGTTAATTTTCGTACGTTGCAAGTGGTAGGTAACCATTCTTCAATCATCCCTCATAACATCCAACGGTGATAATTCCTACTATATACACACACGGAGATTTGATCAAACTAGGTGGAACCAACGGTTGGATGTGGTTGGAATAAAGGTGGCCACTGTGGGGCAAGATTCTTCTGGAGGTTTAAGGGTGGTGAGGCCCACCATCTGATTAGGCCGAGCGGCTTTTTGACTGGACCATGCCATGATGTGAAGGTTGATCCCGTCCATCCGTTCGATAGCAGAGGTGAGTATCTCTTTGACTTCGTTGTGGTCGCAGCAATGTATGAGGCCGGCTGAGGAAACGGTAGATGGCATGAGGCTCTTCCCTTCCAGCCGGCCTATTACCACGAGCCGGTCCGCCGCAGCCGCTTGCTCATGTAGCTCTTTAAGACCGGCCCGGTCCGCTGCCAGCCCTTTGGACACTGCGTAGATGCAGATGAAGCCCTGCATGATGGATTCTGGTATCAATGGCTGGAAGTTGATGTGGTGCGGAGCAATCACAGCATAGCTTCTATGTTGATGATGGGTGATGGGAGGTGGGCCCCACTTGATTCAACACTCGGGGAAACGGATTGGCTACTCCCCCTGCCACTAGCCCGGTGGCTGGTGGTCGGTGCTCTGTGGGGCCCACCATGATGTATGTGTTTCATCCATGCCGTTCATCCATTTATACAAATCATTTTATGGTTTTAACTAAAAATGAGAGGCATATAAATCTCAGGTGGACCACACCAGAGGAAAACAATAGTGATTGGATATCCACCATTAAAATCCTCTTTAAGGCACACTGTACTGTTTATATGACATCCAATCTGTTGATTAGGTCATACAGACCTAGATGAAGGGAAAAGACAAAGATCAGCTTGATCCAAAACTTTATGGCCCCCAAAAAGTTTTTAATGGTCTACATTCATTCAAAACTGTTTCGTGTAATGTGTTCCACTTGAGATTGGGATATACCTGATTTTTCGTCTCATACCCTAAAATTATCTGGAAAAATAGATGTACGGAATGGATGAAACAAATACATCATTGTGGATCCCACGGAGCACCGACCATCAGCCATTGGCTGGTTGCAGGGAGTAGCCAATCCGTTTCCAACACTCGGACGCTTACTTCCTGCGAAATTTCGCAGGAAGTTCCTGTGCTGGGAACATAGGTGGGGCCCACAGTGATTTTTGTGAGAAATCAACCCCGTCCATCCGTTTTGTGAGATCGTTTTAGGAATTGAGACCAAAAGTGATCAGGATCCAAGACACAAATGGGCCGCACTGAATAAAAATGAAAGTAGGGAAATTCCTACCGTTGAAACCTCCCTGGGTCGACAGTGATGTTTACATGCCATCCATACCGTTCATAACCTCATTCCTACGGGATGAACTGAAAACAAGAATATTAGCCTTATGTAAAACTTCTGTGTCCCCACAAACATTTCAACTGTCCTCATGTTTTCGGCCCACCTGAGTCTTGGATCCGGCTCGTTCTTGGCCTCATGTCTTTAAATGATCACACAAAACGGATGGACAGGGTTGATTTCTCACAAACATCACGGTGGGCCCCACCTATGTTCCTAGCACAGGAACTTCCTGTGAAAGTCTTTGCCAGGAAATCCAACACTCCCCGGAAAGTGAAAGCGAGTGGGGCCCAGTCCATAACATGCCTACACTATCTTTGATTGATCGGATGGGATGATTGGGTGCATCATTGACGATCCGATCATTCCCAAGTATGATTACAACCTTTGAAAGGCCGAGTTTTTGAGTCGACTCAACTCAACTAGGTTTCGAGTCGAGTCGGGTTTTGGCGTTTGAACAATGATATTACCTCTTCAGTCCGCTTGATGTCCATACCGAACCGGGTTTCTCCAGGCTCCGGCGTCAACATCACCGGAACCTCCTCAGCCACTCCGGGCAAAAACCATAGTCGGATTCCTTGTGTGATTTGGATGGTCGTGTTCGAATTCCGTTGCCTGTACCAGCCTGTATCATGCCGGGTGATCTGCCCGCCTCCGCCACCGCCGCCAGAAGCTGTTCTTTCCTTTGGAAGAGGAATGCATGATTAGAGCTGAGATTTTTTAAGTGTTTAAGTAGATTGTTTGTTCCCCATAGATTAAGCTTAACCTAAAATGCGATGTGTGGCCCACTTCAATGTTTATGTGACATCCAATCCATACATCATGTCTGCTCTCTCAGGTTCTCCTTGGGATAAAAAAAAATCAGGCAGATTCAGAACTCAAGAGGACGGTTTGAATACCACATATAAGTAACTTTTTAAAATTATTTAAGTTAGTTTACTAAGCATCATTGTAAAAGTAACTTGTTCCGTAAAAGTTACTTATCACCGTGTATGAAAGAGAGAGATGAAGGAGACATACTGATGTGACGATCTGTTCGGTCTGGATGTTGACGAAGATGAGTGGAGCACCCGATGAGACGGCCGCTGAAAACCAGGCCATCGATCGCCCGGTGGTTGTATCGATGCTGTATTCGGATGGGAATGGCATGAAAAGGATGGAGCTGATTACACTGCATTGATGGTCAGGTAGGTACGTCCCCACCTTCTTCTTCCAATCATATTTCACTCCCTTCTTCGGAAAGCCGGCATGGTCCACCACATTCACCACCCTCCTGCTCATCTCTGCATGATCATATGTAAATCTGACCGTTCATCGAATAGATATTAATTACACAAAGATTTACGGTGACGTCTGATTGCGATCCAAGGGCAGTGATAAGTGGGACCCACCCACCATTGGAGGTGGGTGGGCCCGTATGTTATGGACCATCTAATCGTGATATGACGGTGGTGATTAACATATACATGATGAGATCTTACATCTACGCGGATTGCGTGCGTACCAACTCAGTGCGATACAGCATAGCGAGTAAATTATGTGGAGCCCACTGTCGATGCATGTGCCTTATCAACGCCGTACATCAGTTTCTTCAGATCATTTTAGGGCATGAGACCAAGATTGAAGTATATCCAAAGCTCAACTGGACCACACCACAGGAAACGGTGGGGATAAAGACAACCACCGTTGATAGCTTCTTAGGGCCCACAGTGATTTTTATTTGTCATCCAACCTTTTAATAACGTCGACAGACATGGATGAAGGTAAAACACAAATATCAGCTTGATTCAAAACTTTTGTGGCCCTCAAGAAGTTTTCAACGGTGAATTCACATTGTTTTCTGTAGTGTGGTCCACTTGAACGTTGGATATGCTTCAATTTCTATTTCATATACTACAATGAGCTGGTAAAACGGATGGACGGCGTGGATAAGGCACATAATCACGGTGGACCCCACAGAGTTTACCCAGTACGCAATCCACTTCCGTTTTGAAGGATTTTGCACACGTGGGCCCCACCAAGCTTAGAACCGGTTAAAAAATCGGTCGTGTCTAATTCGAATCTGGTTAGTTGGAAAAGTGTTGGTAAGCCATACACGTGTAAGAAAGCCCGTGCCACACGTGCCCAAACGGCACACGTATGCCTGATCTATTCCATTAATCAAGGTGGATACGTATTTTTTTGGCGCGGAAATAACCCGACGCGGCTTGAAACCAAGATCTGAATACCGAAAACGGATTGGCTACTCCCCCCCGCCACCCACCCATGGCTGATGGTCGGTGCTCTGTGGGCCCAACCATGATGTATGTGTTTCATCTATGCCGTCCATATATTTTTCCATATCATTTTATGTTATGAAACAAAAAATGAGATATATCAAAATCTCAAGGGGACCACATTACAGGAAACTTGAATGAGCGTCGACCATTAAAAACCTTTTGGGGGCCATAAAAGTTTCGGATCAAGCTGATATTTGTTTTTTCCCTTCATCTGGGCTCGTATGACCTATTCAACAGATTAGATGTCAAATAAACAGTACGATAGACCTTAGGAGGATTTTAATGGTGGATATCCAATCACTATTGTTTTCCCATGGTGTAGTCCACGTGAGATTTATATCCCTCTCATTTTTGTAAAAACCCTAAAATGATCTGTAAAACTGGATGAACGGAATGGATGAAACACATACATCATGGTCGGCCCACATAGCACCGAACATCAGCCACGGGGCTGGTGGCAGAGGGAGTAGCCAATCCGTTTCCCTGAATACCTGGCAAGTACCCAAATCCGATTGGATACAGATACAGGCCCGAGTCCTCAAAAGTGAAAATTCACCATGAAAGGACCCGAACCCGATCATCCCGGTTTAGAACTCTCGGACCCGGTTCACCAACGCTCTGGATTGTCTGAAAAAGAAAGGCAACCCCACCTACCTTGCAGCTCAGCACACTGCTCCAATGTCAATTCCCCCAGCAAGGCCACGTGGCGATCATCTGAGAAGGCTCGTATGGTAAACCGACGCTGCAGCTTAGAGCATCCATCGGGGACCACTCGGGCCCGCAGCTTGAGGGTCCCACCACCTCTCCTCACCTTCACCCACACCACTTCCACCTGCTTGTTCAGCTTCCCCAGATACGAGCTCAGCTCTGACCGTACCTTCGCTGGCACGAACCGATCCTCGCCGTCCACTTCAGCCACGCCTTCGATGATATCGCCCGGCAACGGCATGCTCTCGTCCCAGTCCGTCTCGGGCATGCCCTGCTTCACTTGCTTCACGCCCACCAGCGTCCGCATGCTGCCCATCTCGTCTTTGGACGGGGCCGAGAAGCACAAGTCCATAGCCATAGGCAGTCTCTGGGGTTCGGTTTCGTTGGGGAAATTAAGCGAACGGGTGGTGGGCGTTTTAGAGAGTGACGTTTTCAAAGGCGGGGAATCCAGGGGATTTTTTTAAACTTTCTTTTGTACGGTGAGGATTTCGAGGGTTTGGGGTTTTAGATCTTCACGTCCGCTGTAGAGGTTTGTGTTTTGGTGGGGAGCGGATTAGCTGTTGCCAACCTTAGTGGATGTTAATCTAGCCGTGTGGGGCCCATCTTGATGTATTTGTTGGATATCTAAGCCGTCCATCTGTTTTTCCCTCTCATTTTACTACCCTATCCTCACTATTTCCGGCGGTGTGGCCCGCTGGAGTCTTTAGATCTTTCTGGATTTTCGTAGCATAATCTTGGCTCCGATGGACGGAGTGGATTCCACAGGGAAATCGCAATGCGCCCCATGGCTTTTTGTTGCACAGGCGAAACGTTCGGGTCCGAGGAGGGCGATGAGACTGTTTGGGTCGGGTATTAGAACTCAGGCCCGACCCCGGTTTAGAGGTCTTGTACTCTTGTTAATAGGAGTTGAAAGTGGGCCAAGTTGGAGCGAACCACTAAGGCTGTTATCAATTTGGGATAAGCTATGGGCCCACGAGATGGGCTTGGACTCCATTTCTCAGGCTAGATTATAAGCGGGCCGGATCTGATTTTGTAAATGCATAAAAGCCCAACAGGATAGTCCCCTGGATAGATGACTCGGCTCTGGATCATGCATGGCCGAATCGATTTCTCGGGTTGGGCTTGGGCTCTGTAATTCTAGCCTGAACCGGCCTGGGCCAGCGTGGCCCATTCCAACTTACACGTACATGTCTTCAACCGTTAGTTTCAGTCCTCTAAAATGTCTATTTCTTTCAGCATGTGTGGCCCACTTGATTAATGGATAGATTAAGAGCATTCAAGTGGGAAAAGGGAGATTTTGTCAATTTTCAGCTCAGGTGCAGCTAATGTTTTGGGCTTCAGTTAGCCCTACTGTGCTAGGCCATACTGGGCTCGGTCCTTGGGTCTTACGCCTAAGGCCTGACCAGTGGTTGGGCTGGGTCGAGCCGAATAGACAATGTGTCAAGTGGCTCGAACCTCCCGACACATCTGCGTTCTAATACCAATAGGGCCCATCAATGGCCCCGGTTTGAATAGGTCCTGCCCGGAGCGTTCAAAATCTGAGCCGAAGCCAACCTGGTCCTGGCCCATTGATAGCCCTACATACAACCTCTCGCATTATATATAAGATTAGAGATATAGGGTCGGGTTCAAGTTCGATCAGGTTGCCCTCAAGCTTCCGCCTGAGCCCAACCCAACCCGGTCCGGTCGACGATTTCCAGCCAAAGCCCAACCCAACCCGGTCTAAAGTTCAACGTGAGTCAGTTGGGTTTGGGTTGAGCCCAACCCCAGTCGCACCCCTAATACACATGCCTTGACCTAGAACTCAAGTTGGTCCACATGTCACGTGGGCTGCAACGTTGGTAGATTCTCAATCATCCATTTATTTTTTAAAATGTGGCCCACCTGAAAGGCTACATGGTGAGCCTAACTCAAGTTGCACCCCTACTACATAGGCCCTGGCCCAAAGCTCAAGTTGGTCCACTTATGATGTGGGCCCCAATTTTAGAAACAGCTTGATAGACTAGACAAGCCTCCCAAAGCCTTTCTGCATGGCCCACCCAAATAAAACTCTACATGGGAAGAAGGCAGCGAGGCCATAAAAACTAGCTTTATTTCTGTGGTTACAACAGCAAGTGGTTGTACCGAAAACCATTCAAGGCAGGCCACTTCAATCAACCTCAGTGAAGTTTACTTCTATAAGTGTTTCAATGGCTCTCTTTCAAGTAGGCAACGGGACCATCTATCAAAGGTGTTTTAAATGCTTTCCAGCATGTGGCCTACCTTTGATCCGTCGCGTCTGAGGTCCATTTCTTGACCAATGTGGCTGAATTCATGTGGGTCCCATATGATCACATGAACGGACGATCTGGTCATCCATCCTTGTATAAATAGCATACGTATAACTCAAATTAGTGGGGCCCACTGTAGATGGGGCATAATTTGAGGCCTCTGATCCTATACATTTGTGTGTTGAATCTGGGCCTTTGATTATCTTCCATTTAAACGGTTCGTTAGATGCCCAGAGATCATCCGGTCAGGGGTTATGAACCATCTATAGTGGGCCCCACTATAGATGGTTCATGTACCTCAAATCAAACCGTCCATTCGATCTATCACCTTAGACAAGTCTAACGTTACATCATCTCAACATTATACGTAGCATGGAGTAACACGGACACAAAAGTCACGTGCGAGACTATCATACTCACGTAGCAATCAATTGATCTTACAGCATGTAACTCAATTCACACGTTATAAATTATCGAGCATTCGTTTTCTACGCGAACATCATGCAGAATTGATCAACTGACGATCCATTAGTGCAATATGTAGGCTTATATAGTTTGACTCTAGGTATGAAATTGATTGTGCCAACCTCCGTGAGATCTCATTCTAATCGTCTTTAAAATTAGTGTGGAGGTACATCTTAATGGGATTTTATCAATTGCACAATGGAATTCGATTTTCTCCGAATCCAAAAATGAAATCGTAACCAGAAAATCTTCTAAATATGATCATGTATAATTTATAGAATCAGATAACTAACTTGAGAAAATTAGATCATACTTGAAATCCGATGATATGTATTGATCCAATGTCGATGATAGTCTTTCAAACAAAGAGGTCTCTCCTCAATATATCTCAATACCAGAGAGATGTAGATAGCTCAAGAAATTTTCTCTTATAGGTACTAAGGAATCACATAACTATTCACAAGGATGAACCACATAAAGATGCATAAGATTATGAAAATCTCATTTGCTCTCTTTACATATGTTTATCTCTTTTCTCTAATTCATACACCCAAGGGAAAATGTGTCTAGGGATTTTCTTCTCATCTAGGACAGGTTCAAATAAAGAATGAGGAAGTTAGGGTTTCCGAGGAATACAGGTATGGTACTCTGTCACCATATACACAACTTTGTAACTTACTGGGAGGGAAGTGCGTCGATCACCTCATCTATGCATATACTCATGATCTATCCATCCACTGCCATGGTCATTCACTAATAATCATATCATCTATCAATCTGAAGTGGACCATCAACTCATTATCACGTGCGATAAAAAGCAGTTTTAACGATTAAAACAAGACTTTAACAATTAAAAATCTTTGAAAACCCGATAAAAACAATCAGAGTGCTAGGCCCAATAGAAAAATCATTCGATGAGTTCTTAATTTATCCAGATCAAAGCTATAAAAATATTTTTAGGCAAACCAGTGAATCCTTTGTTGAAATATACAAGAATTAATGGCTCCTAATGGAAGTACCCAGCTACATCCACTTTATTGGCCCTTACATGAACCAAGTAGGAAGACCCAAAGCTGACAAATCAAGATCATGACCCTTACACGTCCTCAAGTCTAAGAATTAATTGATCATCTTCCATGCATCATTAAGTCCTGATCTCATTATCACAATACAAGCTAACATGCCCCTAAACTACTGATTTGATCTCGATCTACCAATGTGACTGACCAGATTCAAACCTGGATCCTTTATTCATGACACACTCACACTTCTGTGCAAGGTAAGGGCAAGACATAAATCGATACCAAGTCGATTTCCGATGATGGAGACTATCCATCCTGACCCAAGTCAGTCCCCTCACACAAAATGATCGTATATCTCATGAACCGATATCTATAGGTGTGTCCCATGCACCGGTGACGATTATGGTCTAATAGGGTACTGAGATTCATAGATCACGACTTTCCCAGGTCAATAACCCTCATATCAAAACTCAAGTTTTTAACGACTATCAGAGAAATCACTCATCAACAAACCCATAATGAAGATTCAAGGCAACTCTCTACATCGAGAATCAATAAGATGTCCACCAAGGACTTATGGTCATCTACGGTTGAGATTGCCCTAATCACATGCACACAGTTAATTGATTAGAGCTCACATTGGTTTTCCAGGGCACTGACTTTAACACATCTTGTATATATATATATATATATATATATATATATATATATATATATATATATATATATATATAGAGAGAGAGAGAGAGAGAGAGAGAGAGAGAGAGAGAGAGAGAGAGAGAGAGAAGCGCTCACTTGCGAACCAGTTCGTACGTACTACGTATGAACTTTTTTGAGAACGAACCGTTCATGTGAAGCAGCACCTAGTGAAACCCCCCAGGACCAAGTTTTACTTTTATCTAAAACTTTTATCCATACTGTCCATAACAAAGAGAAATTCAAATCAAGGAAAGAAGCTGCTTACATTTTTCACGGTCCACCAAAGTTTCGGATCAAAGTAAAAATTCATACTATGGGGTTTCATGAGATTCTGCTTCATGTGAACCGTTCAGATTTACAAGATTCATCATGTATGATGGGTCATCCAAAAAGTTCGTACGTACTACGTACGAACCAGTTCGCAAGTGAGCGTTTTCCTATATATATATGCATCACTCCTATCGTGGATACGTACACAATGGTCAACGTTGCATGAGAAGCAAATCAAGCCTTTTATTGATGAATATCGGTTGTGTGTGTGTACGTGTGTGTGTGTGTGTGTGAAAACATCATCATTAAACGAGCACGTCCTTATATATCAACTCAACTATTAAAAAGATTTTAATGTAGTCCAATGAATATATATCCCAATGTCTATTAAATTCACAATGTGTGTGTGCAAGCCCATCCAAATGTACCCACACATGCAAATTTTTAAGGCATGGTCTATCTGTGGTGTGACACAATGGTCCAAAGTATCAGACCAAGAGCTCCATTTGTCAAAATTGAAAACCTATTAACACTTGTTGCCCTCATAATTTTTATATAAAAAAGAAATGTATTTGACCAAAATTCATTAAGAAATAGGGAAAACTAGATCTAATCACAATCTAGTTAAAACTCAACCTGAACAACTCAATAAAATTAATCAAATGGACAATGTCATCCAAACAACATTTCCAACAGTTTTAGATAAAATTAATTTTTAAGAACTAATTTTCAAAAATATTATTTTCATATAATTAAAATTAAAATTAAAATTTTTTTAAAAAAAAAAAAAAAAAAAAAAAAAAACATTATAGAACTATCACTTGAACAGGCTCTAAAGAGCCTTTAATAAACTTAACAGAGTGTTTGAGTCTGCTCAACTTTGATTGGGTTTTGAGTAGAATCGAGTTTGTGTTTTTCAAATTATGTTTATAATTCCTCCTTCAGAAGCATGGTTTTAAGTCTTTGATGAGTCCCTTATCAATCATCCAAATAGACCTGGTGTTGATTGAACCCAAACCAATTTGACACCATAAGTCACCCCTGACTCATAAGAAACTCTCGACTTAAGATTGGACAAGCTAACCTGAGTCACCAAGTCTTTTAAGTTAGAGATGCATCTTCAAATGCACTCAAGCTCTTTCATGGGATCTTTACTTGAAGTTAACATACTGAGCCAACCTCATCCCATATCATTCTTACCCATATGTTGAATCCAAACAAACCCCTTATCATATAAATCAAGCTCTACGCCTCGACCAATACAAAACAATTAGTGCAACTTATACGATGTCAGGTTTTCATTTTTGCATAAGTGAGGCATGTGGTCCAATGATTGCACATATCCAGGCTATAAGCGCCCCAGTTGGGCAAAAAATGGATTATATTTACACTAACTTCTAATGGTCATAACTTTACTACCACTTAGCCATTTTACGTATATGTTTAAGTATTTCTTTTATTATTTTTTTTTTTAAGAAAGAAAAACAATCAAATGTGTTTCTTTTACTTTTTCAAGTGCAAAGATAATCCTACATCAGATATGGAGAAGGTTTTTGAAGTGTTATAAAGCTTTCATTTCCTTAACTTTTTGAAAAAGTACTACGTTATGCTCTTAGCCTATACACATCCATGGGGCCTGCTTAATGGAAAAATCGATTAAAAAACCAATTAACCGAGTATGTGCACTTGATACCCGCACATAGGTGATGTGCATCCGGCCTTGGTAGGCTTGAGCATGTTGAGATAGGGGTTATGTCTCTTAATATCTCTTTACATCTCTTCATGAGATAGGGTTTTCCATCTGATATTTTGTTTCCTCATGTGAAGATTAGTTCCACTAGGTTTTGTCATGTGCTCTCCTATATAGTTTATATAAGGAGCACAAGTATAGAGAATTTAATTCATTATTCTGGGTAATCCTTAGTGGGAACTTTTTGTACAAAAGAAGTATGAGAGATCAGTAAATCTTATACTACTAATTTTTCCTGTTCTAATGAAAAAAAAAAAGTTCTATATTGCTACATTGTAGATGTGGGCATACTGATAAACCACATAAATCTTTGAACCTTTTGTCTCTTATTTTTTTTTTAGCTATTTGACTTTTAGTTTATCCTTTTTGTTTTGTGTTTTTGCCCAGCCTTTTGATCGCGTGTGAGTGTTTTTCTGTAGTAAAGCAAGTCCATTTCTTTGAGTTTTGATCTGCTTAGTTTTTATTTTTTAAAAATATTTTATTTTAATTAACTAGTTTTAGTCGGTCTATTTTCATTACAGATCTCCTCAAACTCGAGTGCACCTCAAATATATTTATCTATGTCATAGTGGGATCGACACTTTCTCTCTCTCCCTCTCTCCAGAGTCGCGGTCTCTCAGAATTTTGACAATAAAAAGTCTCATCTTTCTCTCCTAATCTCTTTTTTGCTCTTCTTATCCTTGAGTGTACAAAGGTCTAGTGGTGGTATTAGTATTGATTTCAGGAGGCCTATGCAAGTTGTTGAGACTGTATACTTGAGATGGTACATTGGGAGCCCTACTACTCCGATGGATTTTACCAAGGAGCACAAACTATCTCAAAGAAAGTGATTGAATCCACGCCTCATTTTAGCAAGAAATCAAATTTATCATATGCTGGCCATTGGCCATCGCGATCATCTAAACATAATATATATCATTGAAAAGCTATATATTTCTTTGATTTATTATTGTTAAAATATTTTCTCATACCATTATTTCTAACATAATATATCATTGGAAAGCTATCAATAAGTTCTACACCCTAGCCAATAACTCAAGGTTCACTAGCCCCTAATGGGCTTCACAAAATTCAATCATTTTATAAGTCAATTTAAGATTTCAAATTAAATTATTATTTTCAGTGAGTTCCTTTTTTCTATTACTAGTGTTTTAAGAATTCAATTATAATCTAGAGTAATTGTTTTACTCATTTAAGATTTGTTTATGAGTTTTAGTAGAATTATATGTTTTATTACTATTTTTTATAAGTTATACTATTTTTAAAAAGTATCCTATTTCGAATGAAATTAGAGTATAAGACTTTTTTTATATGTAAGGCCATTAATACATTATAAGCAACACTTTTCATCAATTATATCAATTTTTCTCTTATTTTTAGAGATTTTTTCTTTCCTTGTGAATTCAAGTGCTACGCTTGATAAGAAAATGGCGATGTCTTCTCTTTCTTTCCACCTTGCCATGTTGCCGAATAATCCAAACTAGGGATGTCAATGGGTCGAGACAAGCCGGCCTACATTGATCAACATTGGCCTAAGCCTGGCCTAAAATATTTTTGTTGGGCGTAATCCTAATCCCAAGTGTTTCTTAGGTGGCTTAGAGGCTATATATAAAACAAATATGAGTTGTACAATAGAGTGAACAAGGATTACTATGTATATTTAAAAAATTGCCTTTGCAAACACAAATGGGTTGGTCTAGTCGGGCCAACCACAAGTTAGGTTGATTGTTCGTTGTGCACCGTTCAAACCCAGCTCAATTGAGAAGCAAGCCTAATATTAGGCCCGGGCCCAATTGTCAGGTCTGATACTCCAGCCTACGCCCAACCCAAAAGCCTAACGAGCCAGCTCGACCCATTGACAACCCTAATTAAAAGTGTCAATCCGATGGGCCTCACCTTAATTGCTTGTTTGCCAAAAATGCTCGAAAGCATGGAAAATTGAAATAGGGATGAACGTGATGAGGTCGATCACCGTCTTCCTCAAGGGGATAACTACTCCGAATCCACGTAGCTTCTCTGGACTCCTCATAAAGATACCTCAAATCCACAAGGAAAAAAAAAAGAAATAAATTCTAATAAATTTGAAATTTCGTTGATAAATAATAAAAATAAATTTACAACCCCTTAAATAGTTATACCAAACCTTTGAAGAAATTTCAGCATTAAATTTTAACTCAAACTCTCTAAAATTCATAACTTATTATTTATACTGTCTTATTTGGCTTAACCACGTTATTCTGCTAATTTTTCTAAGCACTTTTCATGTTGGACACAACTCCTAAAGCTCAAAGGATGAAGAGTTATAATCAAACTAAATTTTATTATAAATAGTAAAAACAAAAATAAAATGGATTTTCGACCATTGATCTAATGGAATTTTGCAAATTTGGCAAGTAACCTGGCATAGCAAGGTTGGTTGGCTAAAGTAGCTTTTGTATCCCAAAATCATATGGTACGTTAAGTAACTTATTCCGATTTGCGAGATATGTCTGTTTTAAGGTTTTGATGGTCTGAATCACTTCTGCCTCTGATTGGGCCTCCTCTACTCCATCCTGAACATGAAAGTGCCCGCGATCCACTCTACATCAAAAATCCTAGCCATAGATTACCTGGCTATTTTCGGTTCAATGTCATTTTCTTTTTTAACTGTCCATTTGTTAGGCCACCTATTAGAAGGTTATGATTTTTCTACATGAAAGATTTTCAGTGCATGGGGCCATCCACACTACAGCCCACCATAGGTTTTGAATTTGGTTAACTCACCGTGGGATCCACCTTTACAAAGCCAAAAGCCTGAGCAGTAATGTGCAAACGTTTGTGTAATTCCTACCTTTTACCAGAAAGTAAAAAGACAAGCAAGATCATAAAATGTTACACTCCTTTTCACCACAGGAAGAGAGAGAGAGAGAGAGAGAGAGAGAGAGAGAGAGAGAGATGTGGGCCCCACAAAAACTCATTACCATTAATTGCTTGGGTTTACTAACACTGTGGAACATGCGATATTGCCCTTAAGTCACACGACATTCGTCATTGGGAGAGTTTGAGTAGGTTTAAGGGCCTTTGAGTAGGTTGAGGGTCCCACACTCGCACATGTATGTGCACCAAAAGAGGGACATACCAAAGGAAAAGGGAGAGTGGAATGGGGCCCACAAAGATGTGATTTAGACATCCCACCTGTCCATTGTGTGTGTCCCACCTGTTTGAGGGGTTTCACCAAATTTCAAGCCGTCTGAAAAATCAGAGAGACCCTACAATGTGATTTTACATGTTCATTGGGTAATTTTACCTGCATCTTTCATATGAACAATCATATCTGCTTATATGGTATTACCTATGTGGGGCCCACCTTGTTATTGTGTATGCCATCCAACCAACACATTAAGTGAGCCTCACCTGATGATGGGATGCCCAAATTTCAGGCCTGTCTAATAATTAGAGTGGGCCACACCATATGAAATAATTGAAAACCATCCAAAGACATATGAATTCATATAATGGCTCACTTGATGGTTGGATGGACCGTTCAACTTTCGCAGTAGGGTTGGATGACATCTCTTACTTGGGTCCCCACAACGACGTGTCAAGCATCCAACACGTCCATTAGATGCGCCCAAAATCCATACCATAGGAAAAATTTGAGTGGATGCGCACCCATTAAAACCTTCGTGATTGTTTGTGGGGCCATCAAGACGTGGTTAGAACAACCGACCATCTATAATGTGCATTACAGTCAAATGTGGCATCCCACTAAATTTCAGGCCATTCCAATACTCAGGTGGGCCCGATGAAGTGAGGCTTAGATGGTTTAGGCATGATTTTCATTATTTTTTATGGTGTGGTCAACCTAAACTCCAGTTATAGCTAATTTCTAGAATGTACCCTCAATTGGACGTGACTCACTAAGTGCACGGATCAGATATCTGACACATATGTTAGAGCCTTTCCGTAAGGTAGGATAAGGTGGAGCCAAATACTTTTAAAAATAAAAATAAAAAAATTAACGCACCCATACCCCCACACGCTCACGCTTAGTGGAATTTCACCACCTATGGGTACTCTAACCCTATACTAGGTGTTAAAACTCCTAAGAGTCTACCACCCGAGCAAGAGTAAGGACCCGAAGCCGAACACTACTTGTCATTGAGACTACTCGGCGGAGTCACGACTCAAGCCTAAACGGCTCAACCGAGTCATCTGTCTTTAATCCAAATGGCTCGGCCAAATAAAGACAGGTGAGTCGGCCGAATAGCAACTCGAGCCTAGGTGACTTGGCTGAGTTGCTTGTCTTGAATCTAGACAACTCAGTCAAGTCATGACTCGAGCCTAGACAACTTAGCCAAGTTGCTTGTTTAGGGGTGTACATCGAGTCAAACTGAGTCAAGCTGACCTCGGCTTAACTCGGCTCGGCCACTGGTTGACCTCGGCTTGGCTCGGCACGGCTCGGTCCTCGAGCTTAACCAGCACGGCTTAGTTCAGTCAACTGCTCAGGCCAATTCGAGCCAAGTTTTAACTAAGATTGAGCCGAGTTCGCTTGTGCAACATTTTCACAAATACATAGATTGCACTTTCAAAATCTCACTGTATTTAATACAGCTACAATGGTTTTATAGGTATTTTATCAAACACCTTTTAAGCAACATAAAAATTAAGAAAAAAAAAAAAAAGTATTGGTTTCATATGCATACCTTCATTGCCACCGGCCACACTTCGTTGGGTCATTTCATCAACCACTTGGTGAGCAACATCAATATCAAGGTAACCGAGTCACTAAACTGGTTCGAATCAAGCTGGGTTCGATCCGAGCCGAGTCGAGCTAGGGCCAGCTTGAACTCGGCTTGAACTCATTTTCGAGCTAAAAAAATCAGCTCGACTCAGCCCCAGCTCAGCTTCAAACCAAGCTTTTTTGAGTCGAGTCAAGCGAGCTAATGGAGTTAGCTCGGTTTGTGTACACCTCTAGTCTTGAATCCAAACAACTCAGCTGAGTCGCAATTCAGCATAGACGACTCGGCAGAGTTGCAACTTGAGCCCAGATGACTTGGCCGAGTCACGACTTGAGGCCGTACGATTCAGCCAAGTCACCCATCTTGAATAGATGGCCAACAACCCTATTCCATGTGCCCTAAAATCCCTACAACTTTCTTAGTAGAAAAATCAAAGAATCCCAATAGACTTAATTGCAGGACACATCACCTTTTAATGAAATATTAGATTATCCAAATACAAAACACCCCTTTCTTAATATCTCATACTTAGAAAAACTACAGCTTTTGAATCTTCGGTGGCTGAATACCCTTTCCATCTCATTTTGGTCGCATGCACGGCAAGCAAAGCATATCAAAAAATAACATAGCCTCTTGTTTTAAAATACATGCAAAAAAAGCTTTTAATACTCTAGAAGAGTGTGATAGATGATACACCATCGGTTAGAAATTCCATAATTGACGCACAAGTAACATAAATTAAACTGTCCAAATTATGGGTCCGAGTTTACATGTGTCATTAACCGAAAATGCGCTAATATGATTATCTTACTATTGGATTGGTGGACATTTATCCGACGGTCACAAGCGTCCACAAATCAGAGGTTAGGATTGTTTAAGCAATATGATTTTTGGATGGTATGTTAATGGCAGTAGGTTTTACAATTTAAACAGTTTGATTTGAGTTAATGTATGTCATTTGTAAGGTTTCAGAGTGTCTGTGTATCAAGTGTGATAGGCTGCTGGAGTATCAAATAAAACTACCCAAAGACAAAACCCTCCATTTTGATTGTGTAGTACAAAAAAATATAAAAAAATATATTAAAAAAATTAGCAACTAAGGAATATAAAATGTAGATTGTCACCACAAAGAAAGGCATTTTATCATCATAAGCCTTTCCTTTCCTTGTCTTAGACTTCCATCATGTTAGTTAGCTGTCCACAAGTGGGTCAGGAGAAATTATATGGTACACAGATGGTGTAGCTTCACACGGTACACTTCTGTTTCAAATTTCAGATTAAGGTCTATTTCGTGGTGATCTAGACCGTTGATATATCCTGCCACAACGTGGATGGACTATCCACCATATATTTTTATATTGATTTTGATTGTCAGAACCATATGATTTATATCCTATAAATAGATGGCTATAGAGAGACACATAGTAACAGTCTACATTCAATTGAATAAATTTCCCTAATTGGGGAATGGGCCATACACGGTCGGACTAAATAAATTAATGGTCTGGATTAGTGATTCAAGGGCCCCACATGTCATTATTGAAAACTCACGTGGATCATGCAAAGACTCTCCCTTTATCGTGTAATTCATCCCTGTAAAACCCTCATGGCGTTGTAGCTGTGATATCGCCATGCGAGAATTTGAATATTTAAGTATCGACGTTTCATTAACTTCCGTCATAACGCAGTTTTAACGGCGGCACGTTAGATTACAACTGTGGAAAGGATACCTTGTGTGCATCTCCGGCGAAACGTTTCTACGGCAGATATGTCAATTGTTTATGATGATCGGGGCAGGCAATTGGATTGAGGGGAAACGGATTGGCTACTACCCCTGCCACCAGCTAATGGCTGATGGTCGGTGCTCTGTGGGCCCACCATGATGCATGTGTTTCATCCATGCCGTCCATCTATTTTTATAGATCATTTTATGGTATGTAAAAAAAAAAAAAAAAAAAAAAAAAAAAAAAAGAGTTATATCTCAATCTCAAGTGGACCACATTAGAGGAAACAGTGTTGAATGAACGTTGACCATTAAAAACGTTTTGGGGGCCATAAAAGTTTTGGATCAACCTGATATTTATTTTTTCCCTTCATCTGGCTCTTTATGACCTAATCAACAGATTGGATGTCAAATAAACAGTACAGTTGGCCTTAGGAGGATTTTAATGTGGATATCCAATCATTATTGTTTTCCTGTAGTGTGGTCCACCTAAGATTTATATCCCTATAATTTTTTGAATCAAGCCCAAAAATGATATATAAAATGGATGAACAGAATGGATGAAACACATACATCATGACGGGCCCACATAGCATCCACCATCAGCCATGGGGATGGTGTCAGGGGGAGTAGCCAATCCGTCTCCGGATTGAGGAGGCCCCAGTAAGTAGATAGTTAATATCATCAATGATCAACGGTCCACATTCAACAAACAAAAATTACAACAATTGGATGGGTAGAGCTGTCCAATCACTTCTAGTATCAACCTATACCATCCACATGTTGCCTATTACCGTTGACTCCATTGTATCCTATCTAATCAATTATGAAAGTCTCATGTCCAATGTGTTGGACCATAAGTCACTGTCATCCACAGGTAATTTCCAACCTATATCCTGTATGGGTCACATCCAAACCATCTAATAGGTTGGTCCCATGGTTCAGCTGACTCGAATTAAGTGGGCACACAGCAACGTCTTGGCTATTGTGTGATATTGGAAAAGCTTTATAAGGCCCCACCATGATGTATGACATCCATCTAATTTGTTTAATCATTTTAAGGCATGAGTTTAAAAATGAGGTAGATCCAAATTTCAAGTGGACTATGTTATAAGAAATTATGGTAATTAAATACCCATCATTAAAAACTTCACAAGGCTTATTGTAATGTTTATTTGTCATCTAATCAATTGATTATAGGGCATTTGGCGCATGGAATTAGATGGTATTAAGTGGGATGAAATTTTAAATTCTTTAGTTTGAAAAATTATACATATTTGATTCATCATAGGTTTCCGACATTAGATTTTATGCACAGAATAGGAAGGGTTAGGAAGGGCATTCAGCAATTCAACCAGGATTTGCGAAATCCATATGATTTCTTCCTAAAAGCATGAGCTAAGAAGTTCTTGCTCTGAGAAGGGAAGTGGGGCCCACCTTGATATTTGTGAGGAATCTCTTCCATCCACCTGTTTTACAAGATCATTTTAGGGTAAGTAACCAAAAATGAGGTGGATTTAAAACTCAAGTGAGCCATACAAGAGAAAACAGTGGGGATTGAGTGACCACCATTGAATCATTCATATAGCCACAAAAATTTTGTATCATGATAAAGTTTTCTATGTTGTCAGTTCATCCCAGCAGGAATGAATTTATAAACGGTTGGGATGACATATAAATAAACATTAGGGTGAAGCTCGAGAAGGTTTCAACAATAGAAAATTCTTTCCCCACTCTTTCCTCTTGTATGGCTCACTTGACTTTTTACAGCATGTCTTAAAATGATCTCACAAAATAGATGGACGGGATGGATTACTCACAAACATCAAGGTGGGCCCCACCTTACTTTTCACCATAGTTTTCAAACACGATTTTCAAAATTGGTAGTTGTTTTCCATGTACAACCAAACACTACAGGCGTGTTTGATTTTCTAAATCCCTGAGAAATGCCCTGTAAATGATAATAATTATTCCTGTAATTGCCACACTATTCCTCATATTTGATTTGATCGCTTACTTTTCTAATGCAAAAATAGAGAATACTGTAAACCATTTGTGGGTCCCACCATGATGCATGTCACTTATCCACACCATTCATCCATTATGTTAGAAAATTTTATGCTATGAGCCAAAAAATGAGACATATCCAAAGCTTGAGTAGACCATGCCATAGAAAAAAATGGAAAAACGGATGAATAAAATAAATATGTCATATACATTACCGTGGGTTCAAAATTTTAAACTAGCTCTTTTAAACCGGTTTCCAAGATAGAAATTCCCATAGATATTCAAACCGGTAAAACAGTAATAATTACCCATTTCCAGGGTATTTACACCACCACTGAAAAATTAAGGAGGCCCTGTATAAATCAAAACATGCATTTAAGCCTTACATCCTACATCATCCAAACACCAGAGTGAATATCTTACTCCTATGCCATTAAGAGACAATCCACCGGAGAGTACATTTATTGCAAAAAAATAATTTCATCCCATTGAGAGATTAAAAAACAATAACAATTCAAGTTCACCCAAGAAAAAGAGCAAAAATTATACAGCCAGGATACTCCAATTCTGGTTAGTTTTGGTGCGTTGCCCATCCAAGGTGAATCCTATCATATCAACGGTTTGGATCATTTTTCCTTTGGCCCATTTGTACGAACGGTTACCGTACAACTTTGTATGATACCTTGTAACGGTAGCGGTCCGTTACCATATCATGATATTTTGCATTTTATCGAGGGTTCCAAAATCTCGCGAGATGACAAGATAACGATAAATATCTTATGGCCGACCGAGTGGAGCAATAAGAGCTGCTTCTTATGCCGATCATTGGTTTTTAACTCATGAAAGCTCGCATGCAAACGAAATGATAGTAATAGGAGTACAAAAGTTAGGTGGCCCGCGGATTACCAAAGTGAAATCAAAGTCCGCCAGTTGTGCCACGTGGATCAGTTCAAGGCAAACCATGGATAGGCCATTGAAGGCCCATTTCTATGTAAAGATGATCCCAGCCGTTACAAAAATAGACTTGACTATGAAGGGTGGACCACCATAATTTTATCTATCTATAGATTTGAACGGCTATGATGTTCTGGAGCAACCTACAACTTTCCATTGGCATATTGACGATGGGACCTGCATTTTGAACGGATAGGATTGCTCGCGCTAATGGCCCAACTAATCGACTACCAACCACAAATGTCCGCGGACTACAGGACCGTAACTGTAATAATTAAAGCATTTCATCCTCCTTCGAGTCCAAGAATCTGCTGGTGGTGACGCGAAAGTATAGGATCCTCAATCCGAGGATTTGCACCGTACAATGAAGTTATCATTTTGGCTAGTGGGACTATGATTAAGAAATCCAGACCGTTTGTCTGTCAGACTCCAACATGGATGGGCTATGTCCCGAAAATCTCTTCAATAGAAAAGTATTATCCTTTCATTTAGTGACCAGAAGTGGACGGCTCTGAGGAGAAACACAGAACCGGTCCACATTCAACTGAAAAGGGGCCTATGTTGTTTCCTAGGATCTGATGAGGAAGATCTTGGGGTGGGGTCCATCCAGATTGGGATGAGACAGACCAATGGTTTGGATTAGTGATCGGTGGGCCCCATCTTATATTTCCTCAGGTAGTGGTACTATACAACTGAAGAGTATACAGGGTTCTTTACATCATACATCGGTGGGCAGGTTAAGATTGATAACACATCAATGGTATATATTTAATTAAAAATCCAGAGAGTCAACCGTCCATGAGTGGATTTGGTTAGGTCGCATGACAACGAGTTCGGTCTGGCTGTAATTGTGACCCAACTTGATGTATGTGTTGTGTATTTATGCCACACAACTAATCTGGCAGCTCATTTTATGACACGAGACAGTGGCAAAACAGATGGATGACATGGATATACAAAGCATACGTTTAGTTAAAAAGCCAGAGAGTCAATCATCCATAAGTGGATTTGGTCAGGTCGTATAACAACTAGTCCGGTCAAGCCGTAAATGCGACCCAACTTGATGTATGTGTTGTGTATTTATGCCACTCAACTAATCTGGCTACTCATTTTATGACATGAGACAAAAAATGAAGTAGATCCAAATCTAGTGGTGATTGAACCCGCAAAATTAATGGATGACGTGGATATATAAGACATACATCAAGTTAAAAATCTAGAGAGTCAACCATCCATGAGTGGATTTAGTTGGTTGTATAACAACCAATTCGGTCCAGTTGTAATTGTGAGCCAACTTGATGTATGTGTTCGGTGTTTATGCCACACAACTAATCTGGCAACTCATTTTATGACATGAGACAAAAAATGAAGCATGTCCAAATCTAGTAGTGATTGAACTGACAAAATGGATGAATAACATGGATATCCAATATATACATCAAGGTGCCCTGTAGTCACAGCATGCCTGTTTCCTTTTAGAGCCTTTTGCATGAAGTTCTTATGTAGGGATGCTACGTGAGGCCTACCATGATGTTCATGAGAAATTCAGACCATACATTCTTTTCTTTTTTTTGTTCATTTCAGTGCATCAGACCAAAAACAAGGTGGCTTCAAAACTAAAGTGGGCTATAGCAGATAAAATGATAAAGATTCAATGACCACGGTTGACAAATTCGCATGGCCACAAAGTTTTGTATCAAAATAAGTTCTTTGCATTTTCACTTCATTTTAATCATCCTAATAGGAATAATCTTATAGACGGCTTGTAAGACATATAAACATCAAGGCGGAAATGTAACGTCTTGGATTTTCACTGTTTTAGATTTCCAAATATCCTTAGTTTTTTTTAATGTAATTAACTTATATTATTACTTGCTCATCATTAGTACTCAATGTTAGTCTATACATGGGTGATACCAATAAAGAACCGCACAAGTCCGATTAATCAACTGTAGGAAGCCAACGAATCCGCCCGATCCCTTGAACATCAAGTTTAGCCCCATGATTTACTCACGTAGGGCCTAAATCTAACCGACTCATCGCTAACTAATCAAGACAATCATAACTGAATTAAAGATCTAGCCGAAGCCGAGTCGGATAAGGCTCGTATCTTGACTAATACACCAAATCAACTTCATTACTCTTTTAGCCTAAAACCGACGGTTTAGAGTAAACATGACTAAATCTTCACTTTCACTAGCTATAAATAAGCTATACTATGAACATAGTTAATCCAAACCATAATCATTGCTCACGAGAAATCTCAATACCTAATTCATTTCAGAAATGCCCCGATTTTCTGAACAAACTCTAAACTGCTTGTTGGTGGGCCACTAGTTTCAAAATTATAGAATAATGTCCGTCTTACTGGGCTCGAAGTCCATCGCGGGAGTCGGACCTGGGTATTGTCTAGAACCGCTCAACTTGAGTCAAAGGACGAGTGCGTGAGAAGTTGTAACACCCCGAATTTTTGCCAACCTGGGATTAGACGTCCTTAGGCAATGGATCAATCCTAATACAGGTTTAACTTCTTAAACGCTCAATTAAAACCTCAAATCTCTTTTCAAACCATTTTCTTCACAAATCCCACCCTTCACTACTCTGGCTTTCAATTTCTCAAAGCACCTTCACCCTTGAGACACTATCTTAAACTAGCTAAGTAGTATAACTTGATCACTTTAGATACAAACCGCAAAGGACTAAATACTACCTCAGACGGAAATCACTTAGGATTAAATCCTTTAGAAATTTGACAAAGTTAACTAAGTGCTAAACTAGATTAGCCATGAAATCCATTTGAATCGCTTTAAATACGATCTGCAAGACCCAAAACTTGTAGAATCATTGACGCTTAGGTTACCCAAAAATCTAGGATCAAACTCATTACCCTACTCTCGGGAGCATCTCAAACTCCGTATCTAATCTGACCACACATCGGGAGTCCGAACAATACGAAGTTAAGGACTTAGGACCGCCTCGCTGGGCTTGACAACCATCTCGAAAATCAAATCCAGCTGATGTCCCACGGCTGTTCGCTTGAGTCCGGAGCGAGAGTGTGTGAAAACCACCATTTCCTTTACAAAATAAATATCTTGAATAGTGATCTGGCATCATTTGTTTGCGGATCAGTATTAAGCAACCAGACCGTCAGAATCTGACCAAATTACACCCTCGGATCAGGAAAAATTTCAGGAACATTTACATGTGCTTAGAATTTCGGATCGTGGCCCACTGACCGTTGAACTGAAAGTGGTCCGCCACGTGCGATCTGGGAATCCGATCGAGTCGAAAACGTGATCCCACATAGATCCATGTGTGGTGAGCTTAAGTCTGACGTTTGGCTCAAGGAGGGCCATCAGAACCTCTCTTTTGAGCTGGAAAAGTGACGAAATACCTATATTAGCGAGTAACCCTTGAACCCGAGTCTATTTTGGGAAGGTTTTAGGGCTATAAAGGACCTTAAACCCTCTCCCATTCTAGCCATACGAATTTGGATTTGAGAGAGGGAAAAGAGAGAGAAAGTGAGGGAGATGTGGGAGGAATTCCGCCGTGTTCCCGCTAGCTATTCGGCTCCACCGCCTGATTCTCATCGCTTTCCCGGCGATTCCGGCGTCGTTTCTATGTAAGAAACCCTAACCCTAACCTGTTTTAGGGTTGTATAGGTTATAGGTTATGAAATAGCTAACTGTTTCGTTCTTTTAGGCACGCTAAACTCCCGTATACTTTAACCTTAGCGAACCTATCGACTCAAGTTACGATTCTACGACACAAGGTGTGGACTTTAGGTGTATAAGTTATGGTTTTCAACGCTTTCAATGTCAGATAATGATAGATTCATGATCTGCATGCAATTGCACATGTACAAAGTGCTTTCCGTTTTCAGTTTCGATTAGAATTGTAGAATTTGGAATTTCACATACTCTAGGTATTCGTATAAAATACCGTATACGTATTTTTTATGAAAATATGTTTGACATGTTTATTTGTCGTATGGATATATGACGTATGGATAAAATACTTATTTGGCGAAAGGATTCGCCTAAATACATGTTTACTAATAAACACTATGTATGTAGAAATACAGTATTGTAAGAAGTACCGTATACATGTATATTTTAGCGATGTGTTTGTCATGATTAATTGTCGTATAAATATATTATGTGCGTATAAAATAATTGCTTAGCGAAGGGAATCGCCGTAATACATGTTTGCTTGTATACAGTATGTATGTTAAAAATGCGTATTCTAGAAAATACTGTATACGTATAAATTTTGGAGATGTATTTATCATGATTATTTGCTGTAGTAATATATTATACATAGATAAAATACTCACTTGGCTAAAGGATAGCCCTAATACATGTTTTGCTAACATACACCATGTATGTTGTATTAGTGTATTCTAAGTGTTTGTGAAAATGACTGAATGAGTATAGAATCCTCATTCGTGCTCACCATGACTAATTGTCATGGATTCATGATTGTTGTATTGGCGATACCCTTTTGACGAAAGGATTTGCCCTAAATCACGCCACGGCCGATAGACACCATATATGTTAAAATGTGTGGCCCAAGTGTTTGTGGAAATGACTGAATGAATATGGAACTTGGATTCCTGCTTGCCATGACTATCCGTCGTGGGTGTACGTGTGTTATGATTGGGGCAACTCCCTAGTGAAAGGATTTGGCCTAATGCCTATGTGATCGACATATGTCATGTATGTTGATGCATGTTTGTTTAAGTGTTTCTTGAAATATCTGAATGAGTAATAGTTAGCAAATTGTAATGTATAAGGGTGTTGAGATATGATTCTCAACCTCTTTTAACTATGTGTATGATCTCCTTGGATTGTTGTGTGATTAGGAATTGAACATGTATAAACTCATGCTTGTGTTGTGATTCATAACATGCTCAACTGCTTTATGATTATAACTATGTAATGCATATGTTTAAATTTATATTTACGTTGTATGATCCGTCATGGGTGATGGGTGAGCGGAGCAACGAGTGCGTGCAACGTACCACAGCGACCCTAAACGGATAATACCATACCTTGATTGTATGAGTGGAATCTTGATCCATTACTGCTTTATCTATCTGCAAGTTATCATGTTTGGGGCTATGATTATAGTCTAGACAATCGGTACCAAAATTGAATTCGTGGTTGCGATTCATTTGCCACGTGAGATGTGTTCGACGAACCCGAGTCGTACTTCGGTTGGCGATAGTGGTTGGCCACGTGAAGTGCTTATGCACTTCATATCGTTCAACTTGTTGTGCGCTCGAGTTAGCCGAGCTCGTCAAGTAACCCTATCTCGTCTTATGTATGTTCACCATGTTTGGTCGCTACTTGCGAACCTGGGTACCAAACTTACCAAAGTGAAATCTCTTTTAACCATGGTACCTCGATCCGCTAAGACTCATGAGCCGGGCATGGTGGTATGGGACACCGTGGTCGAGGCCGTCGGCCTACGCCGGGCCACGTGCCTCCCCCGTAGTGATCGGTGAGCAACGGACTCGTGAGCCGATTATGGTGGTATGGGACACTATATTCGAACCGTGATACTTACGGCGAGAGCCGAGTACGGTGAGACCTGTACTGCGTCGACGGGCGACGAGTCCTCTGTAGTATCTTTTCGAGTATACTCCAAGTCCGTGATTGGCGACGAGTCTTTCACAAAGAATCGGAGTATGAGTTGAGCCGAGCACGGTGAGACCCGTATTCGAGCCGACGGCTAGTGATTGAGCCGAGTACGGTGAGACCCGTACTCGAGCCGACGGTCCGCAATTGAGCCGCATACCTGAGATCCAGTATCCGTGCCGACAGTGACGAGCCCTTTGTGATGCCTTCGCTATGCCTCTCAAACCATAATATCGTATGAGATTAACTAGACTGACGACCCTAGAATGGATCATGTTTGGGAATGATACAAGGGAGGTACCTTAGTTTTCCAATCTTCGCAAGTTTGAAATGGACTAATAATAACTCGGTAATCATGATCATCATCGCACCGCATGTGCTTAGTAGATGTGGCGCACTGAGGGAGTTAAGCATTCGTGAACGTAAGATGATGTCGCATGAGGGTGGTTTGGCAAGGGCATACAGCATCATGTCATTTCATTCTCGCACTTAATAAGAGTAGTTAGAATTGTTTAATTTGTACTGCTTTATCATTACTGCTTGATTGAATTGATAACATGTTAACCTATGCTTTATTGTTCCAATGAGTTGATCACTCACTCCCACGTTACTGGACGGTGTTGTACACACCAACCGATTTGTTGAATTTCGGATGATGGCGATGCTTATGAAGCGGTAGCCTGACTACTTCTATGGTGATGAGGAGTTCTCCTATCATGTAACTCTCGACGGGTCTCTCGAAGACCCAGTACGCATTGACGGGGCTATGGTACTTGGGATAGAAGATATTACACTTACACATTTGGTATATTTTAGAATCTGTACTTGTAATTATTTAACCTAGTAATGTTATCACACTCGAGACTCATCACAGTTTATATATTTTATCTATCTATCATCGTCTTCCACTTGCAATTTAACTGTCTCTGGAGTATGATATGCTGTTTTGGCTTAATCTCACTCATGTTCAATGCACGAATACAGTCAACATTCAATCATCATTCATTTTGTTGCATAAGTGATGTTCTGGAACTCGGGAGTTGAGTTTATGCTCGACCCCGATTTTCGTATGCGTTACAAGTTGGTATCGAGCATGATTTGGATTAAACCGGACTGGTTATTGTAACGCCCGATTTTTGCCAACCCGGGATTGGACGTCCTTAGGCGATGGGTCGATCCTAACACCTTATTAACTTGTCGAACCGATTTCCATAGTCCGAAATCGCTCCTTAACCCATTTCCTCCACAAATCCAACCCTTCACTACCTTGTTCTTTCAAATTTTCAAAGCACTTTCGCCTAGACACTATCTTAAACTAGCTAAGTAGTATAACTTGGATCACTTTATATACAAACTCCAAAGGCCCAGTACCACCTCGACCAGAAATCACGTAGGATTAAATCCTTTAAAACTTAACAAAGTTAACTAAGTACTAAACTCAATTAGCCATGAAATCCGTTGGGATCGCTTTAAATACGATCTGCAAGACCCAAAACTTGCAGAACAAGTGACGCTAGGTTACCCTAAAGTTTAGAACCAAACTCATTTCCCGGCTGCTCTCGGGAATGAAACAAAATTTCGTATTAGGGCTAGATCGCACATCGGGATTCCGATTAACCCGAAGCTAAGGAACTAGGACCGCCCCACTGGGCTTAACAATCATCTCAAAAATCAGCCTTATCCGATATTCCACGGCCATTCGTTTCGAATCGGAGCGAGGTAGTGTGAAAAACACTATTCATATCCAAAAATAAATATCTGGAATAGTGATCTGGCATCCTTCGTTGACGCGTCAGTATTAAGCAACCTGACCGTCAGAATCAGACCAAATTACACCCTCGGATTAAGAAAAATTTCAGGAACATTTACATGTACTTGGAATTTCTGATCGTGGCCCACTGACCGTCGAACTGAAAGTGGTCCGCCACGTGCGATCTGCGTATCCGAATGAGTCAAAAACGTAATTCCACGTAGATCCATTGGTGGTGAGCTTAAGTCTGACGTTTGGTTCAAAGGGGGCCACCAGAACTTCCCTTTTGAGCTGGAAAAGCGGCGAATATCCTATATAAGCAGTACCCCATGAACCTAAGTCTATTTCCATAATGTTTGAGACTATATAAGGAGCTTAGAGCACCCTCTCTTCCAGCCATACGAATTTGGGTTTTGGGAGAGAGAAAAGAGAGAGAAAGTGAGGAAGAAGTGGGAGAATCTCCCTGCCGTCGTTCCCTGCCATCCAACGGGCTGCACCACCACTTTCTTGACGTTTTTCCGGCGTCACCGACTCCGTTTTAAGGTAATAAAACCTAACCCTAGGTCTGATTCAAGGTAGAATCGTCGTAGGCTATGTAACAACTAACCGATTCCGCTCTTTAGGCTAGAAAACTCCCGTATACGGAGGTTCTTCTGCCCTTGCTGATTCGTTGAGTTTCAAAAGGCAAAGGTGAGGACTTTAAGCTTATAAGTTACGGTTTTCAATGCTTTCAATGTCAGATAATGGTAGATTCATGATCTGCTTGCAATTGCACATGTACAAAGTGCTTTCCGTTTCCTGTTTTGATTAGCGGTGTGAAATATGGAATTTCACATATTCTAGTTATACGTAGAAATACCGTATACGTATTTTTTTTGGATAAATGCTTGACATGTTTATTTAATGTTTAATTATATAACATATGAATAAAATACTAGTTTGGCGAAAGGAATCGCCAAAATATATGTTTACTTGTAAATGCTGTAGTATGTCGAAATTACGTATTGTAGAAATACCAGATATCGTATTTCTTTTGGAATAATGTTTGACATATGTATTTAATGTATGATTATACAATACGTGATTAAAATACTAGCTTGGCGAAAGGAATCGCTGAAATCTATGTTCCTTTGTAAACACTATGTATGTCGAAATTGGGAATACGTGAAAGTACCCTATACGTATAAAATTTGCTGATGTGTTTGCTATGTTTATTTGCTGTATGAACATGATGTATATCTATAAAATACTAGTTTGGTAAAGGGACAACCCTAGTACACACTTCCCTAGTATACGTCATGTATGTCGAAAGATTTCATTCCAAGTGTTGGTGAAATCACTTGTGAGTGTAAGTATTTAAGTGTTAGAATCTTAGGTAGGTGCTGAGATGGGATTCTCGGCTACCTTAGAGTCACATATGACACTCTCCATGTGGTTGTTCACTCTAACCACTCGCTTACAAAACATAAGTATTTGTATACTTATTTACATAATGCTTTATAACATGCTTTGAACATGCTTTGCGACTTGTTATTAACATGCTTCATGTTATGCTTTAAAATATGCTTGCTAGTGTTCTTGAATTACTTTATTTATCATGCTTGAATTACTTGCTTATCATGCTTTACTCCACATGCTATGGATGACAATTGATTGTGCTTGGGGCTATGATTATAGTCCGGACAATCGGTCTTAGATGGAGATCGTGGTTGAGTTTCATGTTGCCACGTGAGATGTGTTCGACGAACTCGAGTCGTACTTCGGTTGATAGTGGTTGGCCACGCTGAAAGTGCTTATGCACTTCATGTCGTTCAATGATTTGTGCGCTCGAGCTAGCCGAGCTCGTCATGTAACCCGATCTGTCTTATGTATGTTCACCATGTTTGGTCGCTAATGCTTGAACCTAGGGTACCAAACTTACCAGTGAAAATCCCGTTAACCATGGTACCTCGATCCGCTAAGACTCATGAGCCGGGCATGGTGGTATGGGACACCGTGGTCGAGTATCGGCCTACGCTGGGCTACGTGCCTCCCCGTAGTGACCAAGGAGCAACTCAACTCGTGAGCCGATTATGGTGGTATGGGACACTATATTCGCGGCCTTGGCCTACACCGATAAGGTGATGGGGAGTGGTACGGTCTTTGTGTGTACTGCCACAGCGGCAAATTGTAGTGACCGCGAGCATACTCGAAGTTGCGGTGTGCCTTAGGGTTCGCCGCGATATATAGAGTATGAACTAGGCTGTTTACGTATAGTTGTATCGTGATGAATCGTTTAAGGGGTGATGGGGGAGTGGTGCAACCTTTGTGCGTAACGACCACAGCAGATTCTCGTGTGACCTAGAAAACACACCATCGTCGATATTAACTAGGGATGACGACCCTAGATTGGATCATGTTTGGATATGATACAAGGAGGTACCTTAGTTTCCCAATCCTGCTTGTTTGAAATGGACTAATAAAAACTTCGGTAATCATGCTCATCATGCATTGCATGTGCCCGGAAGATGTGGAGCACTTGAGGGATGAAAGCATGCCGCGAACGTGAGATGGTGTCGCATGAGGAGGGTGTGGTGAGGGCATCCATCATACCAGTATTCATACTTGCATTAATCGAGTAACTAGAGTGTTTGATTCTTGCTTTATCATTACTTGACCGTATTGATAGCAAGTTAACTTATGCCTTATTGTTCCACCGAGTTAGCTACTCACTCCCACGTTACGGATCGGTGTTGTACACACCAAACAGATTTGTTGAGTTTCGTGTGATGGCGATGCTTGTGAAGCAGAGCCGACTACTTCTATGGTGATGAGGAGGAGTTCTCCTATCTCGTATCTCTCCGACGGCCTATGAAGACCTGGTATTGTCTTGACGGGCTATGGTATTTGGGATAGGAGACTTTACACGTCATCACATTAGGTATATTTTAGAATTGTCCTTGTAATTATTTAACTGGAAATGTTATCACACTCGGAGACTCATCATAGTTTATATATTTTGTCTACCTATTACGTCTTCCGCTTGCAACTTTAACTGTCTCCTGAGTATGATATGTTGTTTTGGCTTAATCTCACTCATGTTCACTACTCTAATACAGTTAACATTCAATCATCATTCATTTTGTTGCATAAGTGATGTTCTGGAACTCGAGAGTTGAGTTACTACTCGACCCCCCGATTTTCGGGCGTTACTGATTATGGTCACACGACGCACACCGACGCACTCGACTTAGGAGGGAGCGCACGTGTAGAAACAAATCTTAGGCATCCTCAAGCTTCAGTCAATAACGGCTAGTTTCTTTAAAGCAAACGCCGAAATCAGTACGTATTAACCCTTGGTCGCACGGGTCGACCTTATAATATTCTAGGCCGTCTATTAAAGAGTTTAGATTACAATCCACCTCACCCCAACCGTTGAAAATAGATAGAATACGGGATAAACGTGATGAGGATAACTACTCCGAATCCTCGAGTCTCCTGACTCCTCACAGAGACTTCCCAAATCCACGAGAAAAGAAAAGCGAAAAGTAGAAATAAATTCTAATTAATTCGAATTGATTAATAAATGACTACAAAAATTGAGTTCACAACCCTTTAAATAGGAATACCAAGCAATGATAAAGAAATCAGAAACAAACTACAACTAAAACTCCTAGAATTCGCGACTTACCATAAGGTGGTGATGTCTACCAAGGTCATAGAAAGTTTTCGACCAAGAATAATAAGTGTCCTATTTGGCTTCGCCAAACCATTCTCTTAATTATTCTAAGCTCTTTACGCGATGAGCGCAACTCCTAAAGCCCAATGGATGAAGAGTAATTAAACTAAAAATTACTATTTTAGTAAAACGAAATTACAACGGAAAATGATCATCAATCGGAGGCTTTTTTTCGCAATTCTTGGCTGCGAACCCGATAGCGGGGTTGGTTGGCTTCATTAGCTCGTTCTACCCCAAATTCATATATTTTACATCAGATAACTCATTCCGGATTGCAAGTTACGTCCGATTATCCCAAAACTACCCGAAATGGAGCGAATCGGATTCGGAGGTCTCCCCACTTAGATCTGATGGGACCGAGGGTCGAACCAGGGTGCATTTGGCACCTTGGGACTACAGAGAACACGACCCCACCGCGGCGGTGCGGTTCCGGCCAAGGCGGCGGACCGCGGTCCGGTCGCCCATCTGAGGTGGCTCCAAGGCTGGGATTGGTCGGCCCGACCTCCCCTACCCCCTGGTACGTGCGGTTTTGGCAAATGATTGGGATTTTGGGGGCTGGAGCACCCCTCTCTCTCACATCTTCCCTTCCAAACGCCCTCCCCTTCTATTTCTGATTTTTTCCCTCAAATCCTTCCTTCAATCTTTCAATCCACTATTTTCAACCATGATTCACCCACTTCCATCGATCACAGCCACACCTACCTTCTACCCTTGTCGTTTCCCTCATTTGGACACTCACACCTCCCATTCGAAGCTCACATTCGTGTAAGCTCTCAACCCATCCCATCTATTCATTTTTCCTCCTTCAATCTCTGTCAGTTGGGGCCTTTGCAATCTCTGTTGAGGCTCAAGTCTGTGGGGAACCAGAGAAATCAGCCCTTGTTCTCCCCTTTTCTTCACTTCTCTATGGCCTTCACAATCTCCAAATGATGGGACATTTGGGGCCCGTTCAATCAACTACATTAAGTGGGATTAGGTGGATGGAATTGTAAAAGTAATAATAAATCTATGTGTAGGTATGGTCCATAGATTGGGTGTATCCCATGTATTCCGACATCATGTTTAGAATGTACGCAATTAAAAGTAAATTCCGAGATTTTTCTTTCTCATAACACGTAGAAGTTCATTACCCTGGGATTTGGAACTCCCATCTCGCGCTTTCCCACACAAGGCTCATTTTTCAAAGCCTATACCATTAATTTTAATCCCCACCCACCCTCCTACCAAACATGCCACTCCCAATCCCGAGGTAGGATTAGCAATGCAGTCCCATTTAATACAACTTAGGACCATTGGCCAAATCATGTTGAATTGATAAAGTCCCTTGATATACATTAACCCACCACACTCTGACAGCTTAAGCTTTTAGAGTAAATGGTTGTTTGATAGATAGGCCCATAGAGTTTGGACCTGAAACGGTTAGCTTGACAGACACTGACAAAGATAGGAAATCCAACCAATTGAGAACGTAAACTCTAGAACCCCCTTAGTTGGTTTGAGCATATGTGAAGTGCCCAAGCGTAGCTACATTCATGTTCGGGCAACTCAATTTCAAATGAACAAACAATTTTCTTTATTAGAAATGATATAAAATCATCTGGTGTATAAGCATAGACTTGATTACAACTGGTGGATTACCGCTACTCATCAGTTGAGCCTGGGCTGCTGATTAGGCTAAGAAATGTAAAATGCTAAGATAATTGAGTGAATACTTAGTGAGTCGGTTTGATTAGGTAGGAGCGAGACTCCATTCCTTCGTTGAATCCCCTTAATACTTTAGGGTTCCTTAGTAACTCTTAGGGAGCTTGTTTGGCGTAGAAACTATTCACGATTAGAGAAAACCTATATATCCCTTGGATTCAATGTTAGGTCCAACCAATACATCCCTTAGAATTTCCTTCTCAAGGACTTAGTACAATCGGGAACACGGAGTAGAGAAACTACATATAAGCGAGGTATTTACGGTTTGAATCGCATTCTCAATCCTGGTGGTGACCAATGAACTCTATGCTCTGATCAAGCAGAAGGTCGGGATCAACTAGGATTAAGAACTGATACGACAATTTTCTGTCTTCGCGAGGCAGAAGGTCCATGTATCCGATTCTGACCCACTACACAACATTCCTTCCGTGTTGGCCCAACCACTTGCAACCATAAGTTTATGACCTCGTCTTTGAAAAGTATTAGGAGTATATGCCGATAGCGACTTTGTCTTTTAGGCCCAAGGAATTACCCAAATGGGCAACAATTAGTTAGGAATTAGGTCTCAAATCGCATGCCACGTCGGCATACATATTGTGCTTATGAACGTAGAAAGATAGCACACTGTTAAAGCTTGGACATCATTAAATAGGATAAGTCTGGACCGCGACAAAAACCCCTTGGTAAAATTAGGCATCTTGCCTCAAACTCACACCTGTCCCTGCAATCAACTACAATACCCATCATTCTTTAGCTCATTTCTGTAACCACAAGTATTAATGCCTTAGTACACATTGTCGATGAAAGTCAGACCAATGTATTTCCCATTTCATGTCAAGGATAGATCCTAAATTATACCTTGTTCCGATATACGGAGCAGGACATAAATCTTGAGCCTTGAGGGTGAAAATAAAATTTTAAGGGGGGTAGAACATTATGAGCCCAATCTAGTTAGGTTACCTATTGCATCTCTTGATCTGGGTGGAGCAGCGGAAACGCGGTGGACCCTACCCCACTGGCCCAGGATCGAAACGGTGCTTCGTCGAATACGAACATTATAGAAGCCCTAGCCTTTGCCCTACTATGAGAAAATGTTTTAGGATGATCTAGTAAGATTTGATTCCCCATTTCTTTTAACATAGATAATAACGAGGACTCTCTTAGACTAAGACCTAAAGGGCAACCTTAGAATAGACAATTTGAGCCTTTCAATTATGGACATTCCCTACGTTCTAGAGTGATCGGACCACGGAGTTACTGAAATATACAACTGCGAAACATTCGTGGCTTGACCCAATTCTCAATCCTGGGCGACTACCAATGGACTCACTGCTTGGCCGAGCAGAAGACTAGGATCCACCAGGATTCGGAAGTGATACGATGACCTTCCTACCCTGGGCCGGTAGATGATCGATGTATCGGTGATCGAGCCCACTATTACCGTCTCTCCGTGTTGGTCAAATAATGAAAACGACTATCTTATCTTGTAAATGGTTGGGAGTTGTCGTCCAAGACTCCAAATAGGTAAAGAAATAAATCAGAAGAAACCATCGGGGTATAAGCAATGGATAAAGAAATTTTGTTTTAAGGGGGTAGACTAAAATGAACCAGGCTAGTATATACCCTACCACGTGTAGAAACTTCGAAATCGAAGTCATAGGCAAATGAAATAATAGAAATCTTTCCTTATTACCCTTGGCAATTTCGGGACGAAATTTTATTTTAAGGGGGTGATTGTAACACCGGATTTTTGCAAAACCTTCCGGATTAGACGTCCTTAGGCAATGGATCAATCCTAATACGGGTTTAACTTCTTAAACGCTCAATTAAAGCCTCAAATCTCTTTTTCAAACCATTTTCTTCACAAATCCCACCCTTCACTACCTTGTGCTTTCAATTTCTCAAAGCACCTTCACCCTGTAGACACTATCTTAAACTAGCTAAGTAGTATAACTTGGATCACTTTAGATACAAACCGCAAAGGACTAAATACTACCTCGGATGGAAATCACTTAGGATTAAATCCTTTAGAAATTTGACAAAGTTAACTAAGTGCTAAACTAGATTAGCCATGAAATCCATTTGAATCGCTTTAAATACGATCTGCAAGACCCAAAACTTATAGAATCATTGACGCTAGGTTACTTAAAAATCTAGGATCAAACTCATTACCCGGCTGCTCTCGGGAGCATCTCAAAACTCCGTATCTAATCTGGACCGCACATCGAGAGTCCGAACAATACGAAGTTAAGGACTTAGGACCGCCTCGCTGGGCTTGACAACCATCTCGGAAATCAAATCCAGCCGATGTCCCATGGCTGTTCGCTTGAGTCCAGAGCGAGAGTGTGTGAAAACCACCATTTCCTTTACAAAATAAATATCTTGAATAGTGATCTGGCATCATTTGTTTGCGGATCAGTATTAAGCAACCAGACCGTCAGAATCTGACCAAATTACACCCTCGGATCAGGAAAAATTTTAGAAACATTTACATGTGCTTGGAATTTCGGATCGTGGCCCACTGACCGTTGAACTGAAAGTGGTCCGCCACGTGCGATCTGGGAATCCGATCGAGTCGAAAACGTGATCCCACATAGATCCATGTGTGGTGAGCTTAAGTCTGACGTTTGGCTCAAGGAGGGCCACGGAACCTCTCTTTTGAGTGGAAAAGTGACGAAATACCTATATTAGCGGTAACCCTTGAACTGAGTCTATTTTGGAAAGGTTTTAGGCTATAAAAGGACCTTAAACCCTCTCCCATTCCAGCCATACAATTTGGATTTGAGAGAGGGAAAAGAGAGAGAAAGTGAGGAAGATGTGGGAGGAATTCCTCACTAGTGTTCCTATGCTATTCGGGCTCCACCGCTGATTCTCATCGCTTTTCGATTTCGGCGTCGTTTCTAGGTAAGAAACCCTAACCCTAACCTGTTTTAGGGTTGTATAGGTTGTAGGTTATGAAATAGCTAACTGTTTCGTTCTTTAAGTCCGAAACTCCCGTATACTGAACCTTAGCGAACCTATCGACTCAGTTACGATTCTACGACACAAGGTGCGGACTTTCGGTGTATAGGTTATAGTTTTCAACGCTTTCAATGTCGGATAATGATAGATTCATGATCTCGCATGCAATTACACATGTACAAAGTGCTTTCTCGTTTTCGGTTGATTAGAATTGTAGAATTTGGAATTTCACATACTCTAGGTATTCGTATAAAATACCGTAGATATCGTATTTTTATGAAAATGTGTTTGACATGTTTATTTGTCGTATGGATATATGACGTATGGATAAAATACTTATTTGGCGAAAGGATTCGCCTAAATACATGTTTACTAATAAACACTATGTATGTAGAAATACGGTATTGTAAGAAATACCGTATACATGTATATTTTAGCGATGTGTTTGTCATGATTAATTGTCGTATAAATATATTATGTGCGTATAAAATAATTGCTTGACGAAGGGAATCGCCGTAATACATATTTGCTTGTATACAGTATGTATGTTAAAAATGCGTATTCTAGAAAATACTGTATACGTATAAATTTTGGAGATGCATTTATCATGATTATTTGCTGTAGTAATATATTATACATGGATAAAATACTCACTTGGCTAAAGGATAGCCCTAATACATGTTTTGCTAACATACACCATGTATGTTGTATTAGTGTATTCTAAGTGTTTGTGAAAATGACTGAATGAGTATAGAATCCTCATTTGTGCTCGCCATGACTAATTGTCATGGATTCATGATTGTTGTATTGGCGATACCATTTTGACGAATGGATTTGCCCTAAATCACGCCACGGCCGATAGACACCGTATATGCTAAAATGTGTGGCCCAAGTGTTTGTGGAAATGACTGAATGAATATGGAACTTGGATTCCTGCTTGCCATGACTATCCGTTGTGGGTGTACGCGTGTTATGATTGGGGCAACTCCCTAGTGAAAGGATTTGGCCTAATGCCTATGTGATCGACATATGTCATGTATGTTGATGCATGTTTGTTTAAGTGTTTCTTGAAATGTCTGAATGAGTAGTAGTTAGCAAATTGTAATGTATAAGGGTGTTGAGATATGATTCTCAACCTCTTTTAACTATGTGTATGATCTCCTTGGATTGTTGTGTGATTAGGAATTGAACATGTATAAACTCATGCTTGTGTTGTGATTCATAACATGCTCAACTGCTTTATGATTATAACTATGTAATGCATATGTTTAAATTTATATTTACGTTGTATGATCCGTCATGGGTGATGGGGGAGCGGAGCAACGAGTGCGTCAATGTACCACAGCGAAATTAAACGGATAATACCATACCTTGATTGTATGAGTGGAATCTTGATCCATTCTTGCTTTATCTATCTGCAAGTTATCATGTTTGGGGCTATGATTATAGTCAGACAATCGGTACCAAAATTGAATTCGTGGCTGCGATTCATTTGCCACGTGAGATGTGTTCGACGAACCCGAGTCGTACTTCGGTTGGCGATAGTGGTTGGCCACGTGAAGTACTTATGCACTTCATATCGTTCAACTTGTTGTGCGCTCGAGTTAGCCGAGCTCGTCAAGTAACCCGGTCTGTCTTATGTATGTTCACCATGTTTGGTCGCTACTGCCTGAACCTAGGGTACCAAACTTACCAGTGAAATCCCTTTTAACCATGGTACCTCGATCCGCTAAGACTCATGAGCCGGGCATGGTGGTATGGGACACCGTGGTCGAGCTGTCGGCCTACGCTGGGGCCACGTGCCTCCCCGTAGTGACCAGTGAGCAACCAGACTCGTGAGCCGATTATGGTGGTATGGGACACTATATTCGAGCTGTGATACTTACGGCGAGAGCCGAGTATACGGAGAGACCGTACTCGTCTTTGACGAAGCGGCACGAGTCCTCTGTAGTATCTTCGAGTATACTCCAAGGTATGTGATTGGCGATGAGTCTTTCACAAAGAATCGAGTATGAGTTGAGCCGAGTACAGATGAGACCCGTATTCAAGCCGACGGCTGAGTGATTGAGCCGAGTACGGTGAGACCCGTACTCGAGCCGACGGTCGATGAGCCGCATACGGTGAGATCTCAGTATCCGTCTTGACGGGTGACGAGCCCTTTGTGATGCCTTCGCTACGCCTCTCAAACCCTAATATCGTATGAGATTAACTAGGGTACGACCCTGGGATGGATCATGTTTGGGAATGATACAAGGGAGGTACCTTAGTTTCCCAATACTGCTCATTGAAATGGACTAATAATAACTCGGTAATCATGATCATCATCGCACCACATGTGCTTAGTAGATGTGGCGCACTGAGGGAGTTAAGCATTCGCGAACGTAAGATGATGTCGTATGAGGGTGGTTTGGCAAGGGCATACAGCATCATGTCATTTCATTCTCGCACTTAATAAGAGTAGTTAGAATTGTTTGATTTGTACTTGCTTTATCATTCTTTGCTTGATTGAATTGATAACATGTTAACCTATGCTTTCTTGTTCCACTTTGAGTTAATCACTCACTCCCACGTTACGGGACGGTGTTGTACACACCAACCAGATTTGTTGAATTTCAGATGATGGCGATGCTTATGAAGCAGAGTCGGACTACTTCTATGGTGATGAGGAGTTCTCCTATCATGTAACTCTCTGACGGGTCTCAAGACCCGTGCACGTATTGACTGGGCTATGGTACTTGGGATAAAGATATTACACTTACACATTTGGTATATTTTAACCGTACTTGTAATTATTTAACCTAAGTAATGTTATCACACTCGGAGACTCATCACAGCTTATATATTTTATCTATCTATCATCGTCTTCCGCTTGCAACTTAACCGTCTCTGGAGTATGATATCTTTGTTTTGGCTTAATCTCACTCATGTTCAATGCACGAATACAGTCAACATTCAATCATCATTCATTTTGTTTCATAAGTGATGTTCTGGAACTCGGGAGTTGAGTTTATGCTCGACCCCCGATTTTCAGGGTGTTACAGAAGTGCAAATACCCTAAAGGAAGAAGCCGAACTTAAGTAAATTGGGTCGTCCACTCTTATACAAAGTTGAGGATTTCGAACCGTCGGTTTACGACCAAACTTCACACGTGGAGTAAGGATATTTTCCTGCTCATATCCGTATAGGGAGTAAGGATATTTTCCTTCTCATATCCGTATAGTCGCGGCCCTGATCGATCATCGGTGACCGTTAAACGGACTTCTAATCATATCCGTTGATTGACACATCCAAATGGCGGACCGATCATATCCATACGTAGATCGTCATTAAGGCAAACTATCCTACAATGTATATCGACTTGTACACCCCATAGTGGGCCTTAGAGATTAGAAAGACCTTCCCATAGAGCTAGTGTAGTAAAAATCTAGCCCTTGGGGCCATTTACACCAAATCTGGCCCTATATAAGGACTTTTTTAGGGCACCCCTCTTCCCATACGAATTTGCATTTTCAAAGGATAGAAGGAGAGAAAGAGAAAGAGAGAGAAGAAGAGAGAGTAGGGTGAGGGAGGCTTTAGAGCTTCCCTTCATCGGTCTCCTCCAATCAAAGCCCTAGTGTCGATCATTTTCCTCTGTCGAATCCGCCTCATTCACGATTGGAAGGTAAGAAACAAAACCTATTCACCAACCTAGGTTTAAAATAAATTGCATAAATCTTATCTAATTGCTTCTAAATTGGTATAAGAATAAATTTTTCCAATTTTCTAACCCAATGAGCGCCATAAGTTGGGCAAAACGTCACAAGGTGCGGACTATTATTCTTAGGTGGCCTAGCACCAATTTTAGTACGAATATAACGATCATAAATGTTTGGGTGATGTATTTGGATAATCTAGAGAAAACCTATGTAAAACCTTACATTTTAGATCCTCCCAATCAACATGGAATGATTATGGTATGTTTGTGTTGGGATGCCTTGCATAAACCTTTGGATCTAGCCTCCCGAAACAAACCAGAATTATGGATAATAAAGCAATGAAATAAATCAAAGCATCAATCACACACCACACAAGAGATTTTTACGTGGAAAACCCTCAAAGAGGTAAAAACCACGGGACCTCGTCCAGATCAATAATCCACTATGAAGTAGAACGTTACAATCTTCTTCACTCACGCAGGAGTGGATAAACAATAAGAGAAATAGAGAAAACGGAGAGATCTAACCGATTATGAGGACATAGAAGGTTACCGAGATATAGATTGCAAGTAGAAAAACTTCCACGAGCATAACCTCCCTCCTATAAGCTTCCTCTCTCTCTTTCTCCCTCTCTCTCACCTTTGATAGCCCTAAACCCTTTAGCAAATCCCTTGCAAAGCTTTAGGAAACCCTCTTGCTATTTTTGTGATACCTAGAAAAACCATAGGCAACCCCTTTTATAGTTTTGGGAAACTCTTTTCCGCATCCCAGTTGCGAAAGGACTCAAATCCGCAGTTTCGCGTAAAATTGCGGAACAAACTGCGTAACCTTCGACTAGTCGAGACATCCCTTCGACCGCGTAGGCCCCTTCGACAGTCAAAAATACGCTAAAAAAAATAGCAAAATTACTCGCTGGACTTTGAGTCGAAGTTTTCGACTCGAACCTTCGACCGGTCGACCGCCAGCCTTCGACTAGTCGAGTAGGGCTCTCGACCAGTCGAAGATGAGTCAAAATAACCCATCAGTTTGTTGTTCCTCAACATGATTGGGTATGAATTTGGTGATTGCATGTTCATTTCTTACTTGATTCTTGTATAATGTTTCCTTATAGCATGTATGATACATTAACCCTTGTGTATTTTGTGTTATGAGATATATGTAATGCTTGGCCTCCTCACTAACCCACACTACACACATGCACATTTATTTCGTGATATTGTTAGTAGTTGCATTTATAGAGAAATTTGAATTTGTGTTTGATGTAAGAGTGCATGATATTACCTGTATTAGATGATAAATTCTGATTAGTTGTAACGTCTCGTCCAACCAGCACAGTATCCTGGGGCATCCACGTCGGATTTGCCACAGGACCATCCGTTTAAACTGCTCAGGGTGAAGTACCACCAGTAAAATTAACCTAAGATCAGCCCATTAGAACAAACCAGGCTGGCCATGATGAGACCTGGCGTGGCCCGCCAAGCCTGATGGCCGTTTGCACTTGTCAACAGCCCGTGTGGGCCACCCAGTGACCGAGGATGGTCAGAAAAATCTAAAACTTCCGAAAATCATAGATCTCACTGGGCTTGTGGTCCATCGCGGACAATGACCCAAGGACACCCGAACCGGGATCCGGCACTAGCCGAACGCACCCCACCAATGCCAAAAATTGGGAATCGCACTTACAAATGAAAACGGATTCCTGCATTCCACCGTCGGATTCCTTCCAAATTTGTGGCGGTGGTTTAATATATTTTTCTACGCCCGTCCACTAAATCTGGGACCTGATCGTGGAACGGTGACCGTTGATCGCAAATCGGACCCGTACGATCAAACCCCGCATCCGTTTGTTCCCAAATTTTGCAAGGCCCTTCATCGGGCCATGGAGCACCTACCCTACAAGTTTCATGGCCATAGGGCCACCAGAACTGCCCCAATCACCAGATCGGCCCCCACAGGGCCATTTTTGGGACGAAAGTGCCTGCTCAGATCATATATCCGTTCATCCGTTCGCCCTCAATTTTTGCATAGACCCTAGTCGGGTCATAAGACACTTCCACGCCGAATTTGGTGGCCTGAGGGGTGTTAGGGCCACCTCAACACCAATAGGAGTCCCATAGGTCTATTTTAGAAAGACTTGGGAACATGGGGCCAAGAGGCCCAACTCTAGGGAAATAAGCCCTACCCCTTTTTCTCATAAACCCCTTCACTCTCTCAACAAAAACCCTCTCTCCTTCCTAACTCTCCCTTCAACTCCCGACAACCCATTTCTTCTCCTTCTTAATGTCCCTCAATCTCCAACGATAAATCTCTCCCTCAAAACCCTCACCACCTTACAACGACAAGGCTCTTCCTTGTAACTCCACCCTTCTCTAACGACCAAGGAGAGTGAAGAAGGAAGGTAGAGGAGCAAAGAAGTGTGGTGGACCCAATATCGAGTTGAGGCCCAAGAGAATCGAACCTTCAACACCCCATCCCTTCCAAAAAGGGAAAACTCTCCACCGCCACTCCGAAAAATCGTTCGTGGGCCGTCTTGGTAGGATCCCTCACTCTTCTTGTCTTGAAATCCTTACACTAAGGAAGAAATGGTATGGATTTCTCTCATGCTTGAATTGTTTTAGGGATTCCGGCCGGCCAACCTTCAAAACCCTCACCTCTAGGTCGTTTCGGAGCCTCCATCAAATTCAAGGTGCGGACTATTGCTCTTAGGTGGCCTAGCACCAATTTTAGTGTGGGTTTAATGATTTTGAGTGCTTGGATGTCATATTTGGAATTCTAGAGAGAACCCTAGGGATTTTCATGTTTGTTGGATTTGTTAGAATATGCATGTTTAACTCTCAAATGTGATATATATTGTGCCTTCACATGATATTATGTTGGATGATAACATGCTTGTGGTTGTTGATTCATTTCCCACATATGTGGTGCTTCCTTGTGTGTGCGATTATTTGCCGTGATGCTCATGATTTCTCAAGATGGAGGAGGTGATAACTTCCTCACATAACCCACACACTCACATGCACTTTAATTTTATGATGATTCTTGCTCGCTTGTTAAAGATACTTGTCTTGTACGGTTAGGATGCATGAGAAAATGATATGAATGTGCTAGATGATAATATGGGTCGTGGGCATGCGGTAGGTCCCCTTTTTTGCTCTCTTGGGATGGTCAGGAACCTGACGAGAGAGGGTAGTCTCATCGGTAGGATTACACTAAGGCTAGGCTCGTGGATTGGGCGGGAGTGTTCGGGTGGCTGTAGTTCGACTACATGGGACCCTTGTGCCCGAGGTCATTCGTCTCATGCTCGCCTGATTTGTGCGGACTAGCCTACTACCTGAGCATCCCTGTTTGTTAACCATATTCGCTCACATATGTATGGAACCTGATGCACCCTACAACCTTTGTGGCCCATTGATAACTAGATTATAACTAGTCCACAGTCTCGTGAGCCGGGCATGGTGGAATGGGACACTGTGTCCGAGCTGTCGGCCTACGTTGGGGTACCGCGCCTCCCCGTAGTGATCGCGAGCGATCCCTTCCTTATCGGCATTCCTCATGTGCTTGGAGTCGGGAATGAGGACCTGACGGGATCATGGACCACGGGGACTCGGCCTCACGCGTTGATGGGGCCTTGGCCTCGCAACCAGATTAGGGCAGTGACATGTAGGGTGAATCAGAATCCCCAACCTGCTGGATGAATGGACTTAACTAAAAACTTGGCTAACACGATCGCATTGCATCGCATTAGTTAGGGTGGCGACTCGGCAGTCGAGGTCGCTCTGAGGGAGTGTTGCCATATGCGATCGTTAGATGGAGTCGCTCGAGGGAGCGTTGCGGTGAGGGCATGCATCATATCATCGCATTGCATGCGCATTTAATAAGAGTTATAGGTTTGTTGATTGACTGCTTTTCATTAAATTCATGTTTTAATTGATGCCTGTTATAACTTAAAATTAATAGTTCACACTGAGTTGATCACTCGCTCCCACTCTGGGACGATGTTTTAAAACACCAATCAGACGCTTCCATAGATGCAGGTGGAGACGATCAGGAGGAGCCTGACAGCGTGAGTTTGGATGAGGAGGAGGAGTACTCCTACTTTCAGTTGATGGGCGGAGCTGCATCAGACCCGTAGATGAGTCGAGGGGTCGCTGAGCTGGGTGTTCAGCCCTATTCTTTTGGACTTGATATTTTTGTGATTTTGGTTGTGTGGTGCTATGTGCGCCCCTTTCATTCTTTTGGACATGTATATATATATTTATGTTATTTCCTTCCATTTCAGTAGACTTGTGGCTGTGCTTCATGTTCCAGGTTATTCCAAATTGCGCAATTTAAATCGACTAATCATAAAGCCATAAAATGTATGATATGTGACACTGGAAACTCGGGAGTTGAGTATTTACTGGACCCCCGATTTTCAGGGCGTTACATTAGTTGAAATGTTATTGAATACCATCAAACCCCTGGGTTGGTCAAGAAACCGAGGTGAGGAAAGGTGGTCCCGTTGGTAGGACCATCCTACGGCTGAACCAGCGAATTTAGGCGAATGCGAACAGGTGATAGTAGTTGAATTACATGGGTCGCTTGTACTCGATGTCGTCCGTCACATACTCGCCTGAACTCACACGGTGTAGTCCACGTACTAACCAACCATATTTGTTAACCATGTCTACTCACGCCTGTATGGAACCTGTAACACCCTTCAACCACTAAAGCCTACTGATAGCCATCTGAAACCGATCCACTGACTCGAGAGCCGGGCATGGTTGAATTGGACACTGTGTCCGAGAGTTGTCGGCCAACGCTGGGGTGACGAGCCTCCCCGTAGTGACCGCGAGTGATCCCTCTTCTTAACACTCCACATGTGCTTAAATCGAGGATGAGGAACCCGATGGGATCAAGGATCACGGGGTCTTGGCCTCGCACGTTGAGGGGTCTTGGCCTCGCAATCAGTTGAGGGCAATGATATGTGGGGTGTACTAGTTTCCCCAATCTGTTGGATGAATGGAATTAATTAAAAACTCGGCTAACACGATCACAATCACATCGCACTAGTTAGGTTGGCGACTCGGCAGTTGAGGTCGCAATGAGGGTGGTTGGTCATGCGTGATCGTTAAACGAAGTCGCTCGAGAGAGTGTTGTTGTGAGGACATACATCATATCATAATATATGCATATGCATTAATAAGACTAGTTAGGAATCTGTGAATGTATGTCTTTCATTAAATTCATTATATAATTGATACTTGTTGTAACTTAAGGCTAATAGTAACCACTGAGTTAGCTACTCACTCCCACTCTGGGATGATGTTTTAAAATATCAACCAGACCCTTTATTAGATGCAAGTGAGGCGGAGCTCGACGAGCTGAGCGAGGTGAGCATGGATAGAGAAGAGGAGCTTCCCTACTCCCAGGCTATTGGCAGATCCTTCTAGTTTGAGTTCGGGCTACCGCGAGGTATGGGCCAGGGCTGTAGTCACTGTGGGTCATGTATGGGTGGGACTAGTTCCCTATTTAGATGATTTTGGATTTGTGTTTTGGATATTTTTATATTTAGCGGCACTTGATACTGCTTTATGATGTACTTATGCTTCATGCCCTGCTAAACTCCCCATTGTTTATGAGATCATCCAAATGTAATTAAAATTTGAAGCTCAATAGGGCACTCATGGCATCTGAGAATTTGGGAGCCGAGTTCCTACACGGCCCCTGAAACCCGGGGTGTTACAGGAAACCAGGAAGGTTTTAACCTGCAGCTCTTTCCCAATCTTCCTCATTTGAGTTTTGAATATTATTTGTTTTTTAGTAACTTACCTTAGAATGAGCCAGCAAAATTGATAAATAAAGTGGATTTCTCGTAAACATCATGGTGGGCCCATTTAACATTCTTGTGTAGAAACTTCATGCAGAAGGCCAATAGATGGATGAAGTAGATTTCTCAGTGGACCCACCTAGCATCCGAGCATAAGAACTTCTGAAGTGGATCTCCTGCTAGCCGAGCCTTTCGCAGGAAGTTCCTAGAACTCAAGTAGGGCCCACTGTGATGTTTGTGAGAAATCCATCACGTTCATCCATTTTCTGAGTTAATTTTAAGACATGAGGACAAAAATGAACCCAATCCAATGCCCAAGTGGGCCAAAAACATGAGAATTGAACGTACACATTTGAAATATCCGTGGGGCTACAGAATTTTTGAATCATGCTAATATTTGTGTTTTCAGTTAATCCCAGTAGGAATGACATTATGATCGGTATGGATGACATGTAAACATCACTGTCGTTGCTAGGGAGGTTTCTACTACAGTAATTTCCCTAACCACCTTTTCCTTTCGTACAGAACACTTTAGTCCAGGATCCTGTTCACATTTAATATCGTGTCCTCAGAAGAGCTCACAAAACGGATGGACAGAGTGGATTCTTACAAACACAACGGTGGGCCCCACCTCGGTTTCCAGCGCAGGATCTCCCTGCGAAAGGCTTTTGCAGTAAATCAGCGTCCGTACGGAATCGATTCCCATCGCTGTGACTGATCAGTTGGACGGGCCAGATGGATCATCAAGTGCATTGATTGGAGAATCAAGATGGCTTCCGCATCGGGTTTCCAGGCGGAGTTTGTCAGGAGAAGCTCGTACCGGAGAAGATTCTCATGATAGTTTGCCATCATTTTTAAACGGTAGTGACCCTATAACTTACAAATGCATGGTTGAAGGACAATCCACACCGTCCGAGACGCTGGTCGAGTCCCAGATGGAGCATAAACCCAAATTCATCGATTGGATGGTTAGGATTGCTCGGTAAGAGTGATCTTAGAAATTTATTCCATCTATAATGTGGCCCAGGCACACGTGTGAGAATTGGAGCATTCATATGGTGGACTCTGATTTTTAGTGGGCCCACTTCAAAAATTACAAAGTTGCACAAAACTACTCTTATTGGAGGACCTTTCTCAATGAATGTGGATCTTTGATCTTGCTTTAAGGGAGGGTCCCACTTCAAATCATCCCGTTTGCAGTGCTCGGATGTCATCTGATTGGACGGTCAGGATCCGACGGGTGTAAATTTTAGGTCATGCCAGTCACATATGGGCGCCTGTGCTAGCTTGATTGCTGATTGGACAGGGTGGATCCCTGACTGTGGGGCCCACCTTAATCTATGTGCCTTAGATCTACACTGTCCATCCATTTTGGCAGCTCATGTTAGGGTTTGATGTAAAACAATTAAACAGATCCAAATCTTAAATGGACCACACCATGGAAAACATTGATGATTGAATACCAACCATTAAAAAATTTTCGGGGCCAGCAGAATTTTTAGCTTGCATCCAACCTGTTGATATTGTCACAAAGACCTGGATGAGGGAACATACAAATATCAGCTTGATCCAAAGCTTTCGTGGCCCATAAAAAGTTTTTAATGGTTAATCACTGGGGTATGGTCCACCTAAGATTTGGATCTCCTTCATTTTTTGTACAATGCCCTAAAATGTACTTTCAAAACGAATGGACGGCCTGGATGTAAGATACATACCTCAAGGTGGGCCCCACGGTGGGGGATCCACCAAAGCCGCGTCCGTGCTAGAGCGAGGTGAAAACCTGTCCAAGCTAAAAGTCATGATGGCCCACTCATCTAGTGGGTCCCACGTGTACATTGAATGTGGACCAAGTTCATCACGTTCCAAATTCTAGTATAGGTTGACCTCGTTGCTGATCTCAACCAGACGTCCTGGGCCAAGCCATCTTAATGAACGGACAGGATCTCACGCAGTAACGCACGTGTTTTACATGGACACGCGTGGAGAGCCTCTATTCGGCGCGGCTGCGAGTGGAGCGAGATGGTAGGAGGGGGGCTCCTGAAGAAAAAGCGACTAGCGGATCGAGGCACCAGCTAATGTGGGGCCCACCTGCAATCACGCCCACGCCTCCTTCGACCGTCATCATCCCGCTTCTTCAGGAATCGGTCCATTTCCACACGCGCGCGCCTCCAACTGTTCTTTTCGATAGGAAAGCAACCCGGCTATATATATATATATATGGAGATGGTCGCCTACGCACCTTTTTACGTGAGCACCAATGAGCACCTTTGCACACGTATCATGTGCACAGAATCTGAACGGTCAAAGTGATGCCACACCCCTTGAAATACAATAGGCCCAATTTTCAGCCTGATACAAAACTCTGGTGGGCCATGAAAAAAGGAAACAGTTTCCTCTATTGATTTGCATTTCTCTTTGCTATGGCTCACCAGAGTCATGGATCAGGCTGAAAATTGGACTTATAGCATTTCAAGGGGTGCGGCATCACTTGGACCGTTCAGATTCTGTGCACATGACACGTGTGCAAAGGTGCTCATTGGTGCTCACGTGAAAAGGTGCGCAGGTGACCATCTCTCTCTGTATAGGAAAACGCTCACGTGCGAACTAGTTCGTACATAGTACGTACGAACTTTTTTGAGAACCCATCATACATGATGAATCTCGCAAATCTGAACCGTCCACATGAAACATAACCTCATGAAACCCTATAGTATGAAATTTTATTTTGATCCGAAACTTTAGTGGACCGTGAAAAATATAAACAGTTTCTTTCCTTGATTTGAATTTTTCTTTGCTATGGACGGTATGGATAAAAGTTTTAGATAAAAGTAAAACTTGGTCCTGGGGGGTTTCACTAGGTGTTGCTTCACAGGAACGGTTCAGATTTGTGAGATTCATCACGTATGATGGGTTCTCAAAAAAGTTCGTACGTACTACGTACCAACTGGTTCACAGGTGAGCGCTTCTCTCTCTCTCTCTCTCTATATATATATATATATATATATATATATATATATATATATATATATATATATATACACGGGAAATAGAACTTGAGGTCGACCTCATGGGAAGTCGGCAGTGTGGGGCCCACCATGTTGTTTTTTGAACATCAACACTATGCATTTGATGGTTCTCCTTGCCTGTCCATCCGTTTTTTTCCACCTCATTATAAGACATGCTGACAAAAATGAGAAGGATCAAAAACTTAAGTGGGCTATAGTACATGAAACAGTGTGGAAAGAAATGCTTACAGTTGAAACCTTCCTAAGCTCCATCTTCTTGTTTATATGCCATCTAAACGTTTTATAAGGTCATTTTCACTTGATAAAGTGAAAACACCAAAAAATTATACTGTTACAAAACTTTTATGGTCATATAAATGTTTTAATGATGGTCACTAAATATCCATCGCTTCCTCTCATGTGGCTCTCTTGAGTTTTAGGTCCTCCTCATTTTTGGTCTCACGTTATAAAATGAGTTTAAACAATAGATAGAAGAGTTGGATTTCTCACAAACATCTAATTGGGCCCACACAGAATCCTTGTGCAGGAACTTCCTGCTAAAGGGTTTCACAGGAAATTCAGGTCGTATAAATAACTCATGTGGGCTAAACCATCTAAAGCCATGTGAAGACATACCTAAAACATATATAAGTTCTTGGAGCCTATATGAGTTTTGAATGCAGCTGAAACATGGTCTGACTCATCATCCAAGTGGGACACATAATGGATGGTCTAGATTTACGAACCACATCTTGATAGGACCAGTAAATGATTATAAATGTTTTAATGGGAGGGTAACCCATTTCAACTCTTGTATATAGTCGTGGGTCTGGGCCCCTATATATATATATATATATATATATATATATATATATATATATATATATATATATATATATATATATATATATATATATATAAAAGGATTCCCTGAAAGGCAGGAATGGCTGGTAGTCCTTGGAATATTGAACCAGCTGGGCCATGTGAATCAGTGCATGACCCACTTTTGGAGGTGGGTCCCACCATGGATAGCGGTGGACAGCCATATTTTTTCCTAAATAAGATCGTAGCTATCCAACAAGTGGACTTGACTGTAAACCATTGACTATATTTTAACTCTTTCGGGAAAGAATTTGTTTTATTTTCATAGAAAATTTCACCTTTTCCTAGAATAACACCTTTTCCCATATAATGGCTTTGGGATCTGGCTATTGGACGGTTCTGATCATCCACATGCATAGGCCAACTAGCGAATTACGAATTTATTTAATAGTCCGGTGGACTATACGATACCCAGCCTCATATGAAAATGGGAGTAATTTATTTTCGTCTTTGTGGCTAATTTTTTCTGAATAAAATCCGGAGGTCTGCTAGAATACATCTAGCTGTATTGACATATACCGTCAGTTGGGACTTTAGCCTTTGAATCTGGGCCATCTTCCAAAGATCCAAACCGTTTATATGATCAATCTGACTTTGTATGGTGCATATACAGCGAAAAAAGAAGCTCCGGACTCGATTATTTGAATCATTTGATAATTTATTTCTTTAGCTCTTAACATGGACGGTCAATTTAAACTTTGTATAATCAAAGGGCTGAAATACCCTATTATATGAAATTATTTTTCGATAAATCTTTCATCCAAGGAGAGCCCTATCTCATAAACGGTTTGGATTATCGAACAAATTACCAAATCCAACGGCTATAGTCCCGATATATCCTGTCACAATATGTACGAATGCATTGTAGCTGACCCTAACTACCTACGAGTAAATACATGCATAAATTCAGAAGGTGGGCCCCACAGTACTTGAACTCAGGGCCAGGTGCTGTCACCCACCTAAACATCGCTCTTCGTGCGCATTCATCAATGAGATCCCATCGAGGCCGTAGGGTCAACAGTTTGTACGAGTGGGGCCCACCGTTGGATCATATGTTGATCTAGAACGTTAATCTGATGTGGCCATAGTGGATGGACTATGATCCGTAAAAAGTGTACTTGATGGGATGATCTAACCCATTGATACGTAGATTGCAAGTTTATTTTGCGGTTATGATTGATTGAGAATGTGGCCCAAAAGATCAACGGTCTTGATCGATGAAGCACTGATCGAGCGAAACAAAAAGAAAAACTACTGTGCGTTTTTCACCATTTATTTGTACGCCATCAAAATAGACCGTAGAAAGAGAATGATCAGTGGTCCATAATCGAGGCCGATGAGAGATGGTTTAGATTGTATGATGAGCGTCGGATCATGTTCCATACGAAACATGCTACGCGATGGTGGATGAGTCACCAGCATTTAAGAAATGGTGCCGAACGCACACGCTATAGTCTAATTTCCAGGTTTCGCAAATCTCCACGCGAGTGCATCCCAACTCGTGTACACTGCCACGCGTGCCAGGATGGGGTATGTGTGGTAGATCGAAGCCGTCCGTCAAATGGGCCTAGCACAGAATCAAGTGGATGAAATCATCGAAATGGACCACAGTTTATAAAATTAACGGACGGCAGATAAAAAGTTGGCCTACGATCCACATCCAATGTACATGTGAGGCCCACCTAATGAATTGAAGAGACTGATTGTTGGGGCAGGATATATGGGGAATGAGGGACACTCAACGGAGGGCTCGGATGTTGTACGCGTGTGCCAGGTCGTCACATGTGAGTGAGGTGTTGGGGGGATGGCACCTACCAGTGGTATGATTTTGCCACCCTTGAGATGTTTGGCCAGACGGGAACCGGACGGGACCATGGTTAAAGGACACGCCGGCTCGGTTCGACCCTTTTAGCCCTGAGTTTAGTTGCGACTCGCGGCATTGAGGGTCAATGAGGAGGCTCACTCGGGGGAGTGGATTAGGTGAGACTAGGGGTGTACATCGAGTCCAACCAAGTCGAGCTTAGCCTCCTCGAGCTTGGCTGGCCAACTTAGCTTGGTTAGTTCAGCAGTTCAGACCAATTTGAGCTGAGTTGGCTTGTGCAATATTTCCACAAACACCTCAATTGCACCTTCAAAATCCTCAAGTATGAGAAATAACATTAATGATTTTCAAGGTATTTTATCAAACATCTTCTAAGCAATATAGAAACTAAGAAAAAAAGGATATTTATTTCATGTACATACCTTCCTTGCCACCAGCTACACTTGGTTGAGTCATTTCATCAAATACTTGGTAAGCAACATCAATATCAAAGTAACCGAGTCATCGAACTGGTTCAATCCGAGTTTGATTCAATCTATATTCGATCCGAGTCGAGTCGAGTTGGGGCCAACTCGAACTCATTTTTGAGCTCAAAAAATCAGCTCGACTCTGCTTGAACTTAGCTTCAAACCGAATCAAATCGAGCTTTTTTGAGTCGAGTCGGGTGAGTTAAACGAGCTAGCTTGGTTGGTGTACACCCCTAGGTGAGACCCCCTGACTGTGGGGCTCACAGTCATGTATGTCACTTAACTCATACCGTCTAACCATTTTTTAAATATCATTTTAGGGCATGATCTAAAAAATGAAGCTGACTCAAATCCTAAGCGGACCACACCACAGGAAACGGTCGTGATTGAATCCCCATCATTAAAAACTTCATTCGGATGGTCTCCATTGTAATAACCCATTTTTCGTGGGAACCAACCCCACCGTCCACTTGTGTGTGGCCCACCTGAGTTTTGGACCAGCCTCATTTTTTACCTTATATCCTCTCATGGCCAGGCTGAAATGATGAACGGAGTAGATTTATATCATCGTTAGTGGGACCGACCATATCTAAATAAAAATAAAAATTTTATCTTCCGCACGTCACTGCCGCCTAACCCACCTTCTCCATTTTTCATTCCTTTTCGTACGGTAATAGGCACCGAACCCTCCCACGAAACGAAACTGCCTACATTCCCCACTCTTCTACCTCGTTCCTCACATCCATTAAAAAGGAAGGAAATATATAAACAAAGATTCAATTATATCGAAAAGGGATAAATGGAGAGAGAGAACCTGTTAGATCAAGAGAGAGAGGGAGAGAGTGAGCTCTGTAGATCAAGAGAAAGAGATATTAAAGCGGGGCCGGACCATCAGACTTTTACGGTAAGTGATCTTATCATAAAGTTTATCATTTTCAGTTAATTATTATGAAATTTATTCCCAAAATTTTATTAGGAATATTATTTCAGTTGATTATTATGCGGGTAATCCTAATCATTTCTGAATTTTCTATTTTTATATATTTATAAGATTTAATTTTGAAATAATTTTCTTATAAATAGAATTATCAAATTCATTTATACATGATGTTATATTTTTTGAATTTTAATATTAATTGAATTTTTTTGATTCATAAAGTTCAATTTTATTCTAACATCAATTCTGATATTTAGTTTTAAGTATATTAAATTAAATTCACTAAATTTAAATTTTAATTCTGAGTTAGACTATCTGATTTTAATTTTGTTTGATTAGAGTAAATATTAATTGTTTTATTTCTGTCTTTTGAAAAGATATAAATATATATATAATTACAGAATAAAATAAACAATTTATCTAAATTTATATTTTAATTTAGAAATTATATATATATTGTTATAAGAATTAAATTAATGTAAATTTAAATTTAAAGTGACTTTGAAGGCTTTAAAAATAATTAATTATAATTCAAAATTTTAGTTATTTGGTAAGTATTATGGACTCTATATGATTTCTTAATTAATTAAGTCGAAATTTAATATGATATTAATTCAAACTTCTAATTTTAATTTAAACTCTAGTTTAAGTTATAAAAATAAAATAATAATAGTAATAGTAATAATTTAAATATAAGGTACAACTAAACTTTTATAAATTAGTAAATAAGAATTTAAATTTCGAATAAAATAATTTATTTACATTGCAAATAAGTATATAAATTCAAAATTCAAATTTTGAGACAAAATTGATATTCCAGCATTTTCAGGAGTTTCTTATAAATTTTTTAGTACTATTATAGAAAACAACTTAATATTTTAAAAAAATTCAAAAACTAAATATTAATAACATCGAATTTATGCACCTCGTATAGAACCTACATTATAGTGTAGAAATTTGATTTATTAAATTATTATTTATTTATTTTTGTTGATTTTAGAATTGTTCATGTTGTTCATGTTTCTCTATTGATTATTTAATTGTGATAAAAAATATATATATTTGCATCAGCAAGTAGGGCGATTGTGTCCCTTGGGTGAAAGACCCTAAAGCTAGCAAGTAGGGCAATCGTATTCCTTAGGTGAGAGACTCTAAAGCCAGCAAGTAGGGTAATTGTGTCCCTTGGGTAAAAGACCCTGGGACCCGTTAAATCATTCGGAGACTCTTTTGTATACGGCGTATGAGTACAATTGTGTGAGCGAACATATGTTAGAGGTACAACTCGAGCAGTGGTCTGACCAGCTAACGTATAAATGGGTCCATCACCATGAGGTACCAGTGCATGGGCATTAATGCAACGTGACCATCCACTCGGGTACGATGTTGTAAGAAATGATATAATTGTTATGAGAATCTATGAAAAATATCACATGCATCACATTTTCATATTTCTGTTGCTTAAATTCATTATTTGTATTATATTTTCTTCCATTATTATAAAAAATTAATATTATCTGAACATGTGAAATTTTGAGTAAGAAATGACCTTACTAGGCTGTTATTCCTATCCTACTAAAAAAATGCACAGGTGCAGAGCTGGAATACTACGAGCAGGTGGGCCTCTATTATTAATTTTATTTTTCTATAAATTTAGGTTTAGTTTAAATTTAATTCAGTTTTTGTTATTTAGGTTTAGTTTATATTTCAAATTTTGATGTAATATATATATATATATATATATATATATATATATATATATCAAGAGAGTTGAATTTAATAAACATTTCAGTAGTATTTTCTTTTAGATGACGTTGAATATTTATTGAATTTGATTGAATCACGTGGATTGTAATAAATATCATTATATTATAACTCATGAACCTTAGGATTTAGGTCCCGAATACTTTATTCGGGTACCCGAATTTTGGGGCGTGACACCCATGGCCCTAATAAGTTTTTAATAAAGGTTGTTCAATTACATTGTTCCTGTGGTGTGATCCACTTAAGATTTGGATCTACTTCATTTTCTGGGACCATGCCCTAAATTAAGTTGTCAAAACGGATGGACGGCATAGATGTAAGGTATATACACCACTTTGGTCTCCACAATCAAGGATCTACTGACACCATTGAAGCTGCGCCGCACCCAAACCAGTCTTTAACACCTTAGAGCCACTTTCCTGTGACTATGACAGAGAGAAATCCCTTGTAACAGTTTGTGGGGGCATATTGTGATGTCTGTGTGACATCTACTCCGTTTATTTGTTTTATTTGTTGATTTTAGGACGAGAACTAAAAAATGAGATATATCGTGGACTCAAGTGGACCACACCATAGGAAATAGCATAGATGAAAATGTATCATTGAAACTTTCCGCTAAGCGATTAGATTCTTGTACCACGCTGATTTTAGGACAAGCTAAAAAATGAGGTACATCTCGATCTCATGTGAACCACACCATAGGAAACATTATAGATGAAAATGGATCATTGAAACTTTCTGCTAAGTCATAGGATTTTTCCTCCGGGCTGATTTTTGTGTTTTTATAAACATCATGATCAACATAGGAAGGTTTCAATAGTGGGTTTCCACTAGGGAGCAAACTAGGTGCAACCCTAGCTCTTATGCCCCCCAAATTGGGGGGACCCACCATGATGTATACATTCCATTCATCTCTTTTGTCTATCATTTTAGGGCATGAGCTAAGAATAAAATAGATCCATTCTTAAGTAGCCCATACCATTAGAATAATGGTAATTGACCATTAATCAACAGGTTGGATGGCAAAAAATTACCATGAAAATATTACTGTGAGTCTTAAGAAGTTTTTAATAGTAGGCATTCAATCATCACTTGCTATAACATGACCTCCCCCGAAGTTTGAATGTTTCCTAATGGCCCTGAGATTTGAGTCTTTTTCCCTCATGGCCTAAAATGATTTGGCTTGATGGTTGGTTTGCAGGATATATAATACACACAACAAGATGCACCCCATGATAAGGGTTATGCTGTCTTGGGTGAGGTCATGGGTGAGGTCAGGTATATCTAATCCGCTCTCATGTCTATCTTAACACACACACACCCTTCACGTGGGTGCTTCTTCTTCTTCTTCTTCTTTTAATTTTTTTTTTATTTTTTTTTTATTACACACCACACACTCACGCCTTAGTGGGATTTCACCACATGTGGGTACTCAGAACCCTCAACCACTCCTGAGAGTCTACCATCGGAGTAAGAGCAAGGACCCAACGTGGGTGCTTGAACTCATGATTTTTGTGTTATAACATACTTTTGTCTATGATTAAGCCTTGGGTTGGTGGTGTGATAAATGTCTTGTATATTTACAAAATGATATATGAAAAGTTACATATTCCACCTCAAGGGGGAGGGGGGCTCGCACCCCATGTGTTAGGTTCGATGATGGTTCCGGGGCAGTGCTTCCTTCTCAAATGGCACGAGATCCGATCTAACGACCGGTTTAATCAAATTAAGGTATTTTGGATGTTTCCATGCATGTTGTTGAGGTCAAAATCTATATCACCCTCCACTCCTTGTGATGTTCCTCGGATGGACCCTGGTCCTGCAAAAAGAGTGAGTAAAGGAGACCCTAGCTAAGCCGGGGGACCCTCCGATGCCTAAGTCAGGTCAAGATAATCGGGGTCTAAGTTGAGAGTAGAGGGAGAGTGCGAGATATTGCATACCTGTAGCAATAAGGTCTTCTGGTATTTATACCTGTCTGTCGGACGGTCGAGATCCGTCAATCTCGGCACGACTTACTCAATCAGTAGGATTTTTGAATCGTAAGGATACTGTGCGCAATTCAAGGATCGTGTAGGATATTATGCGTATCATGCATATATATGAGCGAAGTAACCGGACACGTCCATTTATAGTAGTTTCTAAGCTTAGCTCATGAAGCGCTCACTTCGGGATCCGGATTCGGCTCAGCCCTGTTGGCAGATGAGGCCCCAGTCAGAGTGATTACACGTCTTCATCGAACAACGGCCATGTTTACGGTCCGAGCGAGCTGGTGGATAGCCTCTCACTAGTCGCGCGTTTCGTTCTTTCTCGAGGTCCGAGACAAAGCATCGGGCCTACTTTATCGGGTCGAGTTTCCTCCTGGTCATTAGTCTCAGGGCCGAGGCGCCTTGGCGACTCATCGGTGAATCTTTCAGTCGTGGGCGCCGTACGGAATAGTTTCCTGTTTGATGTCGTCAGCCCTCGAAATTATAAGGGGCTCGGATCTTCCTATAACACATGTAATATAAATTTTATTTATTGGGTCGAATTATGATTACAAAAAACCTATTTTCATGACTATAATATTACTAAGGTTATAAATGGTGTTTTTGGTAGGTACTTACCTACAAATATGTATAATGCTGAATCACGAAGAAAAAAAAAATTTTAAAAATCTTATTCATCAGGTTTGGATCACAAGGATGAATGTAATAAAAATGATAAAAACCCAGTGGGACCTATGATTTGGACAGTTGAATTTAAATTAATTTTACTCATATAGGTAATTTCTAACAGGCTGCATGTCATCCATCATGCTGTAAAAGTGCCAAAGTGATTTCCTGTCCGAATGGGATGCATGTTTTCCTGTACGATTGAGATGTCTGTTCGCCATGGGGCCAATTATCTGAGCTATACAGTACAGACCAACGACTCGAAAATAGAAACAACACCTGCAGTGTACATAAAGCTGGACGCGGATTTCTGGAGAAAGCCTTTATCAGGAAGTTCATGCGCTGGTGGGGCCCACTGTGATTATTGTGAGAAATCCACACCGTCTATCCTTTTTAAGAGCTCATTTTGGAGAAAGAAACTAAAAATAGGTAGATACGAAGCTCAAGTAGGCCGCACAATAGGGAAATCCGGGAAAGGAGTTTCTTACCGTTGAAACCTTTGTGGTATCTACCTTGATGTTTATATCCCATCTAAACCGTTTATAAGGTCATTTCTACTGGGATGAAGTGAAAACACAAAAAACTTCGCTTGTTATGAAACTTCGTCGCCATACAAGTGTTTCAAACAGTAGTCACTAAATCCTAACTGTTTCCTCTCGTGCGGCCCACTTGAGTTTTGAATCTACCATATTTTTAGTCTCATGTCTTAAAATAAGATCTCAAGACGGACAGAGGGTGTGCATTTATCACAGATATTACGGTGGGCCTCACCCAGCATCCCAGCAAAGGAACTTCCTGCCATAGGCTTTCACAGTAAATCCGCTTTGGACGCGGATTTCGCAGGAGGTTCCTGCGCAAGAATGCTTGGTGGGCCCACTTCCATGTTTGTGTAAACCTGCTCGGTTCATCCGTCTTCCGAGCTCATTTTACAACATTCAACCAAAAATGAGTTGTATATAAAACTCAAGTGGTCCACACGAGAGGAAACAGTGGGGATACAGTGAGAACCGTTGAAACATTCTTATGGCTTTTGCTTCTATTTTAAATTTTTTTTTTTTTTTTTTTTTATAGTATTTTCACATCATCCAAGTGGAAATGACCTTATAAACGATTTTGATGGCATATAAACATCAAGGTGGAGCCTAGGGAGGTTTCTACCGTATATATTTCTTTCACCAATTTTCCCTATGGTGTGGCCCATTTGAGTATCATATCCACCTCATTTTTTTATTTTGGAATAAAATGAGCTCGCCAAACGGATGAACGGGATAGATTTACCACAAAAATGGCGGTGGGCCCTACCAGCATCCTTGCGCAGGAACAATCCGCGTGCCACATAAAGCTTGGACCACTCGACCAAAACAGTAAACTCAGTACGCTCTCATCGTACACGGGAAAGGATTGGCTACTCCCCCTGCCACCAGCCCGGTGGCTGGTGGTCGGTGCTTTGTGGCCCTACAATGATTTATGTGTTTCATCCATTCCATTCATCCATTTTTAAAGATCATTTTACAACCTTAGACCAAAATTGAGAAGATGTAAATCTCAAGTGGACCACACCGCAGGAAGACAATAATGATTGGATATCCACCGTTAAAATCTCCTAAGCCCCACTGTACTTTTTATTTGGCATCCAATCTGTTGATTAAGTGATACAGGCCTAGACGAAGGAAAAAAACAAATATCTGATTGATCCAAAACTTTTATGGCTCCCAGGAGGTTTTTAATGGTAGACGCTCATTCAACACTTTTATGGTGGGCCCACGTAGCACCGACCATCAGCCATTGACAGGTGGCAGGGGAGAAGCCAATCCGTTTCCGCAGCACACACGCGTGCGTCATTTCAACCATGAAAGAACAACGAATTCAATGTTCCACCGGACCACCGTAGTTTTCCTGCCGTTAATGTGGACAAGTGAAGATCTTCCATCCTAACCGTCCTTTTGATACCCAGATATAAAATGATAAATACTTTTTTTCAATTATTTATTTTATTTCACGATCCATTCCCTATGTTAGTAATATTTATATGGTGTGGATTCAGTTCATGCCTTCCACGTGGACGTAATGAATTGCGCATGCATATCAATTCTAGTAGTGCAACAGAGTAATTATAATTCCTCAAAAAGCGCTCCGCTGTCTTTTCATCTCGGCGTTTTCTTCCCAAAACCTCGTCGAAAACCCGAGACCGAGACCCTTCACTACAAGACAAAAAAAAAAAAGAGTTAGCATGGGAACGGGTTCGGTGCGGCCGCGGCTCAACACCAGACGGTGCGGCCCTTAACGTGAGGCCTACATGGATGTATGTATTAAAAATCCACTCCGTCCATAGGTTTTTCCAGATCATTTTAGACAATATCAAAAACTTAAAGCAGATAGAAATCCCAGGTTGACCGTAATTTATGAAATAGTCGTGATCAAAATCCCTACCATTAAAAATTCATAGGGCCCACAAAAATGTTTTCTTAATATTTATTTTCCATACAGCCTTTTGATAGGACCAAAAACTGTATGAACGGAGAAAAACATATCAGATTGATCCAAAACTCTCGTGTCCTACAAAAAGTATTTTTAATGGTCAATTATCACCATTTCCTTGTTATGGTCCACATGATATTCTTATCTTATTTTATTTTTGGAATATACGATGAAATGATCTAGAAAAACGGATAGACGAATTGGATATATAATATACCCATCAAGGTGGGTCCCACGGTAAGGGCTACACCGTCTTGGGTGAGGCCGGGGCCGGACCGAATCCGCTCCCTAGCATCACACCGTCCGTACGGCCACTTCCCGGTAGGCACCCGGTAACCAGTAGAAGACCTCCAATCTCACAGGGCTTCCTAGACATACTCGCGCGAGTAGCGGTAAAATCATTCTCCCCTCACACCAACCACATGTATTCAATATCGAAACCGTTGATCAGGTGGGCAAGGATTAGAATATAAGTTCCTTGAGTACTACTTTCTCGAGTGGGAGAAAGATCTTGGAAAACCTGGCTGTTGTACACCGTTCATCAATCTGGCCTACATGTAGATACCCACGTTTGAAAATCAGGGCAGTCCACTCATGAGGTGTGCAATGACCAAGAAAAACAAAGGGTCAAAAGAGATTGACCGGGAATCCACACTCAAATGTAGAAAACATTGCTTGTCGGATGTAGATAGGCTCGATTACCAAATGAGATTTGTGGAACGGCTAGGATCTCTCGAATCTATATGTATGAGCCAAAACAGATGGTCAAAAAGAGACTGACCAAAAGTCTCCTCCACGCCAAATGCACAAATATGGCGGGACGCGAGTTTCCTGTGTCCGCTGTTACAGGGAGAGTTCTTGCAACACACAGCTCGGTGGGGCCCACTGAGATGTACGTGAGACATCCACACCGTTCCATAAGTACGGGGTGATCATGTTGAGTATGCTAATATAAAAATTTAAGTAAGCTATACCGAAAGAAATCATTGGGATTAAACGTCCACCATTGAAGCCTTTTAGGACCATGGATTTTTATTTTATTTTTTTAAAATTTTAAATCAAGCCTATATTTATCTTTCTCTTCAACCTCCTAGCACAAATCTACCTATGAATGGGTTGGATGTCATATAAACATTTAAGGTGGGTTCAAGAGGGTTTTAATGGTCAGGATTTCCAACTCTACTGTTTGTTGTGGTGTGACCCACCCGAGTTTTTGGGGCTTACATATCAACATGAGAAATTGATGGACGGCGCATGTCCTAACCCCGCCTGTCTTCCGTGGGAGCTTTGACTGCCCACTGTGATGGATTTTATCCACACCGTCCATCCATTTATTCCTATCATTTTAGGATATACCCCATAACTGAAGCAGATCAAAGACAGATGTGTACTGCACAATGAGGATTAAACTTTTACCGTTGAAAACTTATTAGGACCACGGAAGTTTTGGATCAAGCTGATATTTGTGTTTTACTTACGTGGAATTATATTTAACTTTATAAATAGGTTTGGATGAGAAATAAACATCATGGTGGGCCTTAGAAGAGTTTCCAAGGTGAGAATAACTATCACCATATTTCCCACTTGAGATATAGATATGCCTAAAATTTGATCTTATCTCATAAAATGATACGGAAAAATGGTTGGATGGTGTGATTAAAACTCATAAATAAGGGTGGCTACTCAAAGCTCCTGCCCATTCTCAGCTGGAGATGAATGGGTAGCATGTCATTTACGTTCAAAAAATTGACATCAACCATTCTAAACTTCATATGTTAACACGTACTGTTCTTCAAGGAGAGCAATAAAAGGATGCCTAACTTGCTTACAACTCCCACCGGAACCTAAATATGTAGGTTTTGATGAGCAAAAAATGAAAAAGTTTTAGTGTTAAAGCAGACCAAGCCACATGGTGGGGATAGAACACAACTCGCCAAAAACCTCTTGTAGGAGCCTAAGGAGTTTTCGATCAAGCTGATATTTTTATATTTTCCCTTTAACTAAGTTTATATTATTTTATGAATAAGTTTTTAATGACAAATATATATTGTGATAGGCTCTAAGAAGGTTTCAACAACAATATCATCATCATCACTGATTCTTGTGGTGTGGTTTACTTATGCTTTTGATGTACTTTCTTTTTAAGTTTGTGTTCTAAAATAATTTTCAAAATGAATGAATAACTTAAATAAAACACATATAACAGTGGCCTTTATAAAAGCCCTTAGTAGGATAGTTTGATTCTAATTAAGTTACTTAATTAGGGAGATCTAAAACTCAAGTGAGCTATATGCAAATTAAATTATCTAAAAGTTATGCAACTTACCTATAGCCTAGGGTTAGATGCAGTTTGCCCACAACAACTTCGGGTAGGAACTCCTTACTGTCGAAAAAAAAGTAGGTCTCACCATCCATCCATTTTGAATACTCATCTTACAATGTGAGATTAAAAAATAAATGAGGCAAATCTAAAAATAAAGTAGGCAAGACAATATAAAACAATGAAAATTGAACATGATCATTGAAACATTAATGGAACATAAAAGTTTTATATTAAACTAATACTTCTGAGTGTTTCTAAATCATCTTAGTGGTAATAACCTTGTGAATGGTTTGAATAACACAAACATCAAGGTAGCCTGTTTGGGAGCGTGGATTTGGAACCCCCTGGATTCGCAACCCCCAGGATTGGAAACCCCCTGGATTGGCAATCCTTTGGGTGTGTTTGGCACCCTGGAGTGTGGATCAACTTTAATTCAAAATACCAATAAATGACATATTTACAGGGGTTTGAATTTAATTATTAAATCAACTTTAATATCCTCAATTAGTGAGATATATAATTTTTGACACTATGGTTGTGATAAGCCCGCTAAAATATATGTTTTGCCTAAAAATGATGAAATTCCAAGTCTCAGATGGACCGCAAGAACAAGATCAAGTCTAAGTGACTAACCAATGATTTTTAATCGTTGATTAATATGGACAATGTTTGGACGGTGTTGGATCATATTTGGACGGTGCTGATCTACATGAACAATGTTTGGACGGTGCTGATCATCGTTAATGGGCCATGTGCCCAGTAGAATGATAGTGTACATTGACATACATTTATACCTGCAACTATTGAAATGATTTCAGGTGTAATCCAAGCTCCCACTGTGGATTACAAACCCCCTCAAAGAGGGGATTGGAAACCCCCTGGATTGGCGATCCCCATTTGCTTTATGCTACCAAACAACCAAGGGGATTTGGAACCCCCTCTAATCCCCTCCAATCCAAGGTGCCAAACGACCCCTAGGAGGTTTCAATAGTAGGCATTTCTCTCCTCATCTTTTCTTATCATATTACTCACTTTAAGTCTCAGATCTATCTCAATTTTTAGCTCGTACGTGTACTTACGTGATGGAAAAACTAGAAAGCCTATTGGATTTCTCATCATGATCATCAGGTGGGTCCCACTAGCTTTCGACCAGTTGGGCAATTTGTGTTCAACCCAAGCTCTAATGACCACTGCCATGCTCGTGTCATATTAATTACCCTATTAACTTCGCCAGCTCATTTTAGGACATCAGCTCATAAATTAGACAGTTTCACGTAAAAACCAGTAGGGATGGAAACTTCCACCGTTGAAGCATGGGTCATTCGATGAATGGCTAGATTCTACGCGTGAGCTACTTGCTGCGAGTAGCATCTTAGACCGAACACCGAAAGTAGCCCTCACGCCTCCTTCCTCTACATAAAGCAGATATTCCAAAAGCAGCAGCTCTTCTCACTCCATCACTCTCAGCAAAATGCGGTACTCCTCTCTCTCTCTCTCTCTCTCTCTCTGAAATCCATCTCTCGAAAAAAATCCATTTTCTCTCTTTCATTTCTTCCATGATTTTTGTTTTTTGTTTTTTTTAATTATTATTTAATATGTTTTTCTCAGAAGATTGAAAGCGTCTGAGAAATCTCTGATGGTGGAATTGATGCAGCCATTAAAGGATCTGACGCCCAGCACCAACGCCTGTCATCTGGAGCTTTGAATATACATAAAAAAAAATAAAAATCCACCTCCTTGCTTGTCGTCTTCTGCAAATCCGGAAGCGAACGGACAGCCGTTGGATCTCCACCTCTCTCGTACCCATATCCAGATGTGAAAAAGTGAAGAAAGATAAAAAAGAATCACAGAAAGTCGATTTCTAATCCCTCCTTCTCTCTCTCTCGGGTGAGATCTGGTTAGAGAGGCGGAGGAGATGCTGACGTGTATCGCTTGCACGAAGCAGATCGGAGGTGCCGGTTCGCTGCGCGAACCGGAGGATGATGAACCGTCCGGCACGCCCAGCACCAAGCAAGCCATCAAAGCTCTTACAGCTCAGGTGAGAGCGTCCCTCCGAGCTTTGTTTTTTTTTTTTTTTTAATTTAGAGGAAAAAGGGCAAGGAGGTTTTGCTCGGTACTCTTTCTAGCATCTGCACCGTACACGTGGGAGAGTTGATCTGGTGGCCCACTGCGTGGTTGTGTGATACTGGAGAGGAAACTATGGAGTATGGGAGTAATCTTAGCGGTTGAATCGGTAAGGTGTAGATGGACGGTTCGGGAATGGCGAGGCAGGAAATGACCGGTGGTGTCGCTTTTTTATTGATTTGGATGGCTGGTGCCGATTGTGGTTATTTTCGCTATGGGCTGTCTACGTGGTGGGCCACCTGATCAGTGGTTCTGATTATGTGAGTTCTTCGGAGCTTGGCTAGAGATGGTTGGTACTCCGTCTCCGGTATCTCCTCTGTACGGAGATGGATCCGTGAGGTATTTGAATGAACGGTTAGGAAATGGCGAGGAGGAAATGAGGAGTGGTGTGCATTTTTTTTTTTTTCATTGATTGGATGGCTGGTATTATTCGATTGTGGTTATTTTCAAATTTCAGCTATGGGATGTCGACTTGGTGGGCCACCTGATCAGCGGTTCTAATCGTGTGAGTGCTTGTGAGCTTGGCTAGGGTTGGTTGTTCACCTGTCTCTGCCATTTCCTTTGTACGGAGATGATCCGTGTCGCGGATGATCCGTTTGTTGCCATGTGGAAGTGCTATGGTGGGATGATCATAACCCTCTGCTGGTTTCGAATTTGAATGTAGACTGTCACTCATTTCCCAGGCGTTGATGCACGGATTAGCCATTGCAGTGGTTTTTGAGATGTGGCCCATGCATGCCGTGGTCCATTGCTTCAATGGTTGTGAATGATCAGCCTAGTAGCAGACCTTTGAGGAACTGTAATGTTTTTGTTCTGCCTCGCCTTACAGGGGACCCATATTTCTTTGATCCAGATCGTTCATCTAGTGGGACCCATCATGAACAGATCATGCCCCAAATATCTCCCCCGTTCGAAAACCTTAACTGTACAATTGGTAGATCTTTTATCAATGCATATGGGCCATTTGCTGAATTGTTCGTTTGTAGGCCATTTTCAGTGAAGGTTTTCTGGTAGAGGAATTTTTGAGGAGTGGTAAATGGATGATGGGCCCGCCTGATGAACGGTCCGGATCACTGAAAGGTGAGTCCCACCTTCAAAGTTGTGATTATTTGAGAGCTGGGGCTTTTGCAGATCAAGGACATGGCGTTGAAGGCATCCGGGGCATACAGGCAGTGCAAGCCGTGTTCAGGATCCTCAGGGCGGGAGGGGAATTATGCTGATTCAGAGGCGGCATCAGGGTCAGAGAGGTTCCATTGCTCGTATCGACGGACGGCGAGCGCGAGCTCAACACCACGGATTTTTGGGAAGGAGATCATCAAGGGGATCTCTAGTGGGGAAGCGACGCCGTCCATGAGCAGCAGAACGGAGGCGGCTGCAGTAGTTTTTATGGAGGAAGAAGAACCAAAGGAGTGGGTCGCACAAGTGGAGCCTGGAGTTCTAATCACCTTCGTTTCGCTGCCGCAGGGCGGAAACGATCTCAAGAGGATTCGATTCAGGTATTTTTCTTTGTTATTGTTCTGATTCTTTTGCTTTTTTGGCCTGATTTGATCATTTGGTTTCGTTTCATTTTGCCTCTCTATTTCTTTGGATTTTGTTTTTACTGAATTCAGTTATCTTTTGATTTGGTATCCTCTTGGAGAGTGTCGTTATTAGGTAATTTTGGAGTAACTTATTTGTAATTATCGAGAGGGAAATGATATATCCGCCATCTTAAAAAAGAATAAAGAAAAAAATAAAGATTGGAGTTGTCTCTTTGGGTTTTGAGGGGAGTTTCAGCCAGGGGGCTAGGGGTTGTATTGCCTTGTTTTCTTTTTGTTTTTCTCTTTTCTTGTTTTTTTCCTTTGTTTTTGTATAGAGGTTGTTGTGTGTTTCTTAGGTGTCCTTTATAAATTTCATCTTTCAAAAAAGAAAGTTTGGAGTTTCAGTAACTTGTAAATTGCCAAAGGAAAAATATTTATCCACCCCTTGCAATGATATATCTGTCAAAAAAAGGACTTTCTTTCAGTAACTAATTTATAATCACAGAAAGGGAAATGATATATCCACCCCTAAACTTAACATCCTGGCTTCTACAAAAATAATTTGGTCTAGATTTTTTTTTTTTGTTTTTCTAGTACTGCTTTTAGTAATGCCAGTAATGACCAAATTACCATTTCAGGACGGAAGAATCAACTTTATGGTGGAAATATCATTTCTCTTACCCAAGTCACTTGTTTTAACAATCCACATATCGAATAGCTCCATTTTAGATGTTAGGAGGTCATTTGGTCCACCAAACAGGCATTGAAGCAGAACCTGAAAATTGGTGTAATGCCCCAGTTTGATGCCTTCATTTTGAGCTGAACTCTCAAATTTATGATCAGGTCATTTTAGAAATTTGAGCAGGCACCTGGTAAAATCATAAGAGTTGCAAAACACCCCATTTTAACCTTCTCAATTGGTATTGTGTTTTGTACTTTTAGCAGACCTAGTTGGGACAAAAAACTGTGTATTATTTTTTAATTAACCAAAATGCCCTTTAAATGACTACGTTACCTTTTGATTTAACAATCCACATATTGAATAGTTCCATTTGAGATGTTAGGAGGAGGTCATTTAGGTCCATAAAACAGGCATTGTTGCAGAAACAGAAAATTGGTGTAATGCGGCTAATGCCCACAGTTTGATGCCTTCAGATTGAGGTCAACTCTTAAATTTGCAGTCGGTTCATTTTGGAAATTTGAGTAGGTACCTGGTAAAATCAGGAAATTTCATAATAGGAGATTTTAACCCTTGTCAACAGGTATTGTGTTTTATACTTTTAGCAGACCCAGTTGGGACAAAAAAAACTGCATATTATTTTTAATTGACCAAAATGCCTCTTAAAATGACCATGTTACCTCCAATGCTTATGCCTTCAACTGGGGAATAGATCGGTTGCTTGTTGAACCGTTTGAGTTTACTATGACCTTATGATGAAGAAAAGGCACCACCTTCAGCTTTGCTGAATGCATTGGTTGCCACTCCGATGATAAAGATGGGCGAAGCACCATATTCATTTCTGCAGGGGCCCGGGGATGTTACCATTAAAACTAAGGGGCTGCTTTAGTAATTCCCCCCTTCTTGAATGTTGGGTTTTGTTATGATTTTTTGTTTTTTATTTTAATACCATGAACCCCCATCGTTGAAGTTGTTTCATGTTGGTCCCGGGTTGCTTTTTTGTATGATAGCGAGGGTGGGTCTTGAATCTTTTGTTTCCTTCTTGACTTTCTGCTATGCATAGTCTATACAAGACACGCAGGGCTGTTTTCCTACTTTTTTGTAGGATGGTGGCTTTGTCATTTTTGCTCCATCTATCTTTTTTATTTTATCTTTGGTAGTTTCCTTTTTTATGTATTAAGGTTTAGGAAATGGGAAATATGCCTGCTGGACAAGGTATTCTATCATTACAGGCAGTAATGGCCTTTACAGCCTTATTATCATTATTTTGAAAAAAAATCAGTTTCAGCTTTGTTACAGGCCATTATGGCCTATTTTTTCTGTAATGGCTGTTTCGGCCCTGTAAGACGTAATGGTTACTGCCGTTTTTTAATACCATGTTGTCAGATGTAAAAGAAGAAGACGCACTCAGGAAACAAACAAACAAACAGTGCATTTGTATCATCTTCTTTCTCTTTAAAATAAATTATAGACTGCTTAATAGCACACCAATAAATTTTACTTAGAGGAATACGCATGTGCGAGGGCCATACAGCGAACTTGGCATATAAGCCATAAGCCTTATGTGCATGTAACTGGTGCACATGTCTTTTCACTTGAACCACCCAATCAGTGTGTCACTTCTTGGATGTGACATAGCCTTTATCACATTGATCAGACTTTTCTAACCTTCGAAATTTAAACCAGTTGCTTTCAGCGTGAAAAATATCGCTGAGATTTTGAAGGTCTTGTGGTAATCTCGTGAGAAATATACACTAAGTGATATTATCAGGAGATTTTCAAAATCTTGGCTGATTTTACGATATTATATTTTCATCAAGATATTAGTGTGAAAAATAGTTTTTTTAAAAAAAGGAATTTGTTGTATAAATAAGTATTTAAAATTTTCTTTTTATTTTTGGTGAGATTTTCCCAGTAATATCCTGAGGAAAACCGCAAAATTTGACAATCTCCCGCTTCCAGGCTGAGAAATTGCGAGGATGAGATTTGTCACTATGTTTCGTTTGTGAATGTTTTGGTAAAAGTTACAGACAAAGTCCATGTATAGGACCATAAGTCAGAAGATTAGCATCATCAGTGGGTGCATTATTCGGGCAATTGCCTGTTGCTTGGTTTTGATTGATGGACATGTCAGTCTTGGCATGCGTATACATGCATTTGATCTTTCACTTTACCATGTTTGGCAATTCTTCATGTTTAATAACACATGATTGTTAGATAGGACCCGTTTTCGGATCTCCCACACTTGTTCAAGGAGTATGAGGAAGAGGGAAGACAGCATACCTAAATCATCGATTGAGGGCACCATACTTCTGGTCATCATTCTCCTTGCTTCCCTATATGCAACTGCCGGATGGGAAAGTCCTTTCTGTGCGAATTCGGATGTAAGCCGGAGTCGGGGATCAGATGTTATGTATAGAGTAACCCTTTAGGATGGATCCTTCTCACCATAGGATTCATGGTATGCACATCCCATGCCATTCTCCCTCAAGGAGAGAGAGCCTAACCAAACTTTTCCTCTTTCACAATAGACTAGAGGTACATAAAAGAGTTGTACACACTCCATCTGTGGGCCCCACCGATGCCCATTGGACTGATCCAAGCCATCCACATCCTCTGCCTTGATACATATGTACCATGTGTGACCCACCACATGGTTACATTCCAACAATGATCTCTTGTAATAATTTGGAATGTAGATAGTGTTTTATTGAGTAAACTTGCAATATTTGGAAAGATAAAGTTGTGGGATTTGTTGTGCTGAACTTTACACGTTTGATTGCATTAGTCGAGAGATGTTTAACAAATGGCAAGCTCAAAGGTGGTGGGCAGAAAACTATGACAAGGTCATGGAGCTCTACAATGTCCAGAGATTCAATCGCCAAGCTGTCCCGCTTCCAACACCACCAAGGTCTGAAGATGAGGTAAATCTCTCTCTAATTAGTTGTCCAAATTTTGAAATATCCCTTCTCTCTCTCACTAATTAGGTTTCTGAATTTTGAAATATCCCTACTCTGTGTCTCTCTCCTCTACTAAATAGTTGTCTGAATTTTGAGACACCCCGCCCTCCCAATAAATCAACCACTAATTTGTTGTGAATTTTGAAATATCCCTACTTAAAGGGAAATGGTTATTTCTGCCGCCACAAGGGTAATTTGGTTACAACAAGGATTACAAAACACGCAAAATTTTATTACGACCAAATTACCCCTATTGGGGTGAGAGAGCAAATTTTAGGGGTGGGATCAGTTTACTGAAGTAAAATGGCAACCTAGCATCCATGACAAGAGCACAATCCTAGGTAATTGGCATAGGGATGGTGGTAAGTTCCACTAATGTAGCATCTTTCAAAAAAAAAAAAAACTTCCACTAATGTAGCCCCAACGGTTTTACACGTAAGATCAAAGTAGGCCCACTGTTTGTCACCATCCTGGTCATCAAACAGTGAGAACATGGTGATAGGATTCACCAAGAACGAAAATTGCCTATTGGTGTTTCACATGTGATTATTTCATTACTATATATGGAAACACCATTGTAGCTACTTCAGATGAATGGAGCCGCCCGGGCACTACGATCTTTATATGGTAGCTTGCATACTACCTTACCGGATCTTGAAAATCTACCTTACAATTGACCCTGCCCCATGTTGCTTTGCAGCAGAAATTGATTGGGAAAAATGTCCTTTCAATCATGAGGACTGGTCGTGTGGCTTGCTGGATCTCTCCAAATTGTCACTCACCTCTTCAGAATGCTACACAGGCCCACACTTCTGTTTGGAACTGTTCCCTAAGTGGGCCTCACTACAGTACACAGAATTGCACTGGTTGCACCAGAAAGATCTGACAACCGAAAAATTTATCTATTTATTTATTTATTTGGGGCATTTTCTGCCTTTTATCGCTTGATTTATTTATTTAATTTTCTGTGTGTGTGTGCCTGTTCTCCCCCTTTCTTTCATTGTCCAAACCCTCATATGTCTTCCTTTTCAGAGCTCAAAGATCGAATCCGCAGAGGACAGCCCGGTCACACCTCCGCTGAGCAAGGAACGTCTACCCCGTAACTTCCACAGGCCGATGGGAATGGGCTACTCATCTTCTGATTCCCTTGAACACCACCCCATCCATGGTGCCGCCCGCCACTACTACGATTCGGGTGGGTTAACCTCAACACCAAAGCTGTCAAGCATTAGTGGTGCCAAGACAGAGACATCTTCAATGGATGCTTCTATAAGGACGAGCTCCTCAAGGGAAGCTGACCGGTCGGGGGAGCTCTCGGTTTCTGTAAGCAATGCCAGCGACCAGGAAACTGAGTGGGTTGAACAGGATGAGCCTGGGGTGTACATCACCATCCGAGCGTTGCCAGGTGGCACAAGGGAGCTCAGGCGTGTCAGATTCAGGTGAGTCAGCTGTTGTCATCATTGAAAGCCATTTTTCTTTCGGCATTGGACTTAGTGCATGCATCTCTTAAGGGAAATGACCAGGCGCGAAACATCCAATAGCAAAAACGCAAGTTCATATTTGAACTTATCACCATGGGACCAAGATTCAATGCTGAAAATAAGTGGGCCCCAGTCCCAATGGCTTTGGCAATATAAGGTGGTTGGATCAAGCAGGGCCCACTTTGAATGGTGATAAGATTGCTGGCTCCTATTGAAGACGTGGGTATTTTGCACTGGATCATTTCCCAACTTCTGCTTAGTGATAACAGAAGGAATTGGGTAACCATTTTTTTGCTTTAGTTATTTTTAATTCTTAAAAATTAGTTTCTCTAATCTCTCTCTCTCTCAAAAAAAAAAAAAAGTTTCTCTAGAAAAACCCACCAAGGGAGGTTTGCTAGTCCCACGCGTGCCTCTAGCATAGGACATCCTGTCCGTGTTTCAGGTGGGACCCAGAGTCTAGATCATCTGGCTGGAAAATGATGTTGGTCAAACTGTCGATCAGGCCACAAATGTACAAAAGCAGTGGAAGGTCCAGTTGAGTGGACTTAAGTCCGTGGAAGATGATCTACATGGTCCACCCCACTTGGTACACTACTCATTTGTATTACAAAATGTCCATGTGTACAGTTGTGGAGCTTTCATGTCCTATTTAAAAGTCAAAATCACATGTTTTTGTTCCAACCGGTTTTGCTAAGCTGGCTCAGCTTACCCCTTCTTCCCCACCACATGGTGATACTGACCATTTATCTAGCAAACATCCCACCATTCATCCCGTGGGCCCTTCTGTGATGGCCTACATGGAGAAATTCCCACTGATTAGAGACACCCTTTGTCTATTCATACAGTTAAAACTGGATGACTCCTTGTGGTCCATCTATGGTGGGAATCACGATGTTGGGGGCAGAAGGGGCAAGCCTCCTAGTATTTCTCCGATGGCAGTATCCAATATAACATTGCAACCGGCTGTTGTAGTGCGATTACAATGGCTGTCGTATCAATATAACTGTCACTACAACAGAGGCTGAGATGTGTCTGAGGAATTCTAAAGACTATGCACATGGGAAACAGCAACCATGCATGTGCTGATCGGTCCACCGAAGCAGTTGTCACTTCTGTCGACCAAAGTAGCCCGGCAGCCTTTCTTTGCACAGGTGAACCAATCGGTGTGCACATGGTTACTTTGTCCCCTGTGTGTGACTGGGCTTTTTGCATCTCCTGGTTATAGCAGCACCCTTTATTTCATGTGGGGCCCACCCAATGATGCAAATCATTCATATGGTGGGAGCCCAGGTGAAATGGAGATGCCCCAAAGTTCTTCCTTGCAGATGATGTAACCATCTGATTTGGCACCCATTAGATGCGAACTGTCAGTGTATTTCCCTTTTTTTTCATCAGACGGCAGGGATTGTCTGATGGGAGAGAGATTGGGGCACAACCTATCCCAACCCACCAGATCAACAGCTTACATTAACAAAATGTGGGTCCCCCACCTCCTGCCCGTTTGCTATGTAGAGCATTCCAATCAGGGGCACTCATTGAGAATTTCATTACAATGTGATGGCATTGCAGCCGAGAAAGGTTTGGGGAGATGCATGCAAGGCTGTGGTGGGAAGAGAACCGGGCCCGGATACATGAGCAGTACTTGTGAGAGCTGACACATACCGATGAAGAGGAGAGAGAGCGCTCGATTCCAGAAGTTTCTTTAATCGGTTTCTAATCTGCAACTGTCTTCTTTAATATTCTGCTGTGTTCTTATTTTAATATTGGGGCGACCACGATGATAACAACAATGACTACGGACGCCCCAGATCGCAATCAGAGCGCTGCCTCTTCTCTCGGTCAATAGAAGCGAGAATAAAATTCTCCTGAGTAATGGTTTCTCCGACCGTTGAAATATCTGGTGTTTGGGTTGTGCTCTTTTTGCATTTTTTGCGCTTTCATTTTACCTATCCTTGGATTAGGAGATTGGGAAGGTGGTGTCAATGCCAAGCCGGCTTTGCGCTGGTGGTGTGTTTGGGAGGTGTGAAAATGTTAATAATGATATATATAGAATATTAAAAATTAGATTGAATACAGGTGAGGTTTGGGTGTTTTCGAGGGATTGTACTGTTATTATCATTAAACAAGTTGGTTCTCTGTAAAACAGGTTTTAGTTTCATGTGTCACGGCCTAGTTTGACTTGGTACTATCACTTTGAGCTCCACCGTCGAATTGAATTGCATATGATTCTTGACCCGAGTGCGCCAATGCTTTGGTGATCCACGTCGTCTTTGATCTGATCGGCTACATTGTCACTAATATCCCTGGATTGGATCATTCCATGTAATAATAGGCAGTTAAGGATTATCTATTTTGGCATGTCAACTTTTGAGGGCGTGGTTGATGATTGCTTGATGGGCCACATTAGTTCAATGGTTTGGATTGTTGCGTATTATTGCTTCATCTTTAGGCTTAACTTGGAATCGAGATTGCTTATTTCTTTGAGAATTGATCACATTTAAACACAGTACATCGTAGAGTTTGTTTTCAATTATAGAAAGTAAATAAAGAAAATAAAATATAATTTTTCTTTGCATTGATTTTTTTTAGCAGAAATGGTTTGGATTGTTCCGTATTATTGGCTCATTTGTATGCTTTACTTGGAATCGAGATTGCTTATTTCTACGAGAATTGATCACATTTAAACGCATTACATTGTAGAGTTTATTTTCAGTCAGAGAAAAAAAAGAAAATAAAATTTATCTGTCTTGATTTGTTTTCAGTCATAAAGAATAAAGAAAATAAAAAATATATTTTATCTGCCTTTATTTTCTAAGCGGAAAATTTATGTAGCATCATTGCAGTTTGTAGGTGATCAATTCTTTATCTTCCTAAGGAGTTATTTTTTGAAGACTATTTTTTTTAGTTTCTTAATACAATAATAATTGTATGAATGGCAATGCTTCTTTGAGGTCAATTGGATGGTTGAGATCAGGTTGCTAATTTCCAATGGAATGGCAGGCTTACAAAGATACAATATAAAAGCATTTGAGCGTAGAGATGTTGGCTGAAGTTTGCAATGTATTGGATGGTAATTTGGGAATGAATAGTTTAAATTCCTGGGTGAGGTTACATTTTCATAGTTTGGCTGGTATGGTTTTACAGTTGGCCCATGGTTCAACCATCCAAACCGTTGGTATGGTGTGTGTACTAACAATCTTCCAGGTTGGAAAATCCTGGCCATTGTTTGGTGAATGTGGACTTGCTTTACTGTCTCTGCTAACCATCTATTCCCAGTTCCCATCTGGCATGTGGCCCACTCGGGGTAGGGTCAGGGATATTTATGGTTTGGGCCACTGAACGAAGCGTGGGCCCCAATTGTGCAAAATGGGAATCCTTGAGGGCCGAGCATTAAATAACTACTCATTTTTAGAACGAGAAGGGGTACACGTGGCATAATTAACAAAATTTAAACAGGATAAATTGCTAAATCCACCATGCTTAGTCATCTACCCAAAATCATGTTCTTTTTAACAATTCTAACTTGGTGGACACTTGTTTGTTTTAATCGTACCATTTGATAATTTCAATGTTTAACCGTCCAATAAATGTCCACTGATCAGATATCCCATAATAAAATATAACCTTTGGCTCAGATCTAAACTCAGATAATTTGGACGGTTTAATTTGAATTACTTGTGTCTGCGTACTGGGTGGGTATAAAAAATCTGACAGTTAGTTTGCATTGAGACACTTGTTCAATCCATTGATCTAGACCGTTCATTAGGCCCGATGCAAATTCCCTGGGCTACAATGAAACATCACCCTAATAGGACAAATATTAACCATTTGATCAATGGACCTAAATATCAACGGTAAAGATCATTTACAAATAGGTATAGCAGTAATTTGCTCCATCTATTTGTTAAGGACCCATCATGAATTGCTTATGGTTCTAAACTATAACCTTTGTTAGGCAATCGTAACCATACCATCAATGGCTTTAGTAAAGCATGGCTAAAGAAAACAAGACCATATCAAGGAAGGATTGGATCATCTCACCAGTTTGTTTTTTGCAGGGTAGCCTATGAAATGTATTCTGGACTTAATGGACGGTTCAGATCGATCAATTGTACTGTCCAAGTGAACCTAAGCAAGTGGGTGCACTATAACTTAAATAGTATTGTGAGAGCACCGGAGCATTTCTCAATATATTACATATGGTTGTACCTACCTGTGGCTACGACGTGATACATGTACCATATTTGTCTACTTTAGGTACTAAAGTTGTACTCTGAGTGTACTATTACAGTACTAGAAATATAAAATGTGGGTCTATTTGTCCAAGGCATATGGATATCAGTTCCCTTTGATTTGAACCCGTAGGTTAACACTGAGCATCGGTGTATGTGCCATATTTACAATCTACAAATCAGTGGTCCATTTACACCAGTTGTATAATCATCTGATCCTGACCGTTCAGAGTATTTTTGGTAGCGACATGGAAATTGGGTGCGGAAAGAATGCCTTTGGGGGACCATAAATCGACACAAAATCAGGGTCGCTCATCAAGTGGGTCACACCTCTATCTGAAATGTGGACCGTTGGTCATATTTTCTGTAACCGTGTGGCCCATCTGATAAGTGAACCTACCTAATGTTTGGAATAAGGCATGTTCACGATGGGTCCACTTGAAAATGAGAAGCGTATCACGCGTGTGTGCCATGAATTGCTTTCTATTATCGAATGGTTGCTAGTAATTTATGCAGTTTCATGACTGTATATACCGAGTTTCGGTGTATTTATCCTACCGTTGCTAGGAATCTTTTGGGGACGTTTGCTAGTAAAGGCAAGGAGGAAGTATTGGGTACTGTGCGAGAGTATGATGCTCCATACTCTCTCAAGCAGAAATTGTGCACACGGCATTAGAAAACGAATCAAATCAGACGATCAAAGGCCATCGTGAAATGTGGGTGAGATTAGCCCCAAAAATGGATTGGGAGCGGATCCTGACCATAGATTAATGGAAATTTTCTTGTTGAATATGGACCATTGATTATTTTCCGTCTTTAGACGCCAAATAGATGTCCTATAATCATCCAATTAAAAACGAACATGGCATCTGTAGTGGGACCCACCGATTGGACGATTTGATTTAGATTACGCATATACCACTTTACGCTTTGTGTCTGCGTGCGTATATGGAGTATCATGCACTACCAGAGCATGAGCTTCTTTGTCTCGAATTCGAACGCTGCTGCCTTGAAAGGAGTGCTGTGGGGTCCACCAACGTGACTTTTGCTTTCATGAACAGCCACAGGACTTTACTGTAGCACGTGCGTCGCTGTCCAAATCCAGCGGCGCGTGCGGTTCTATCGGGACACGTGCTCCTGTCAGTCTCCATGTGCACGTGCGACAGCGATGCTGAGAAAGGAAGACCGTTGGGACTGTTGGAGTACGCTCGCTCAGGCCAGGCGCGGCATACTCGCTCCACTCCAATTCTCATTGGGGAATGCGCTCTGCAGCTGTGATCGGAATGGACCCAGCTTCGGTGGATCCCTGACTTTGGGGCCCACCTTGATGTATTTTATTTATATCCACTCCGTCCATACGTTTTCAAAGATCATTGTAGAACAGAATCCCAAAAATGAAGAATATCCAAATCTTCATTGGATCACACCATAGGAAACGGTGGTGATTAACCATTAAAAACTTCTCGTGCGGCAAAAACGTTTTGAATGAAGCTGATATTTTTGTGGTCCTTTCATCCATGTCTTTTTTACCAAATCAACAGGTTGGATGGTTAATAAACATTCCAGTATCTCCAGGACGTTTTTAATGGTAGGTATTCAATCATCACCGTATCCTGGATTTGTAGATACTGGAATGTTTATTAACCATCCAGTATCTGCTTTATTTTTTGGATCAATGAATAAAATGATCAGGATAAACAGATGGACCGCGTGGATACAATACACATACATCAAGGTGGGTCCCACTCTCAGCGATCCACCGAAGCCGCGTCGGACTGAATCGTTTGGCAACACCGGTTGTCCGCATCTGCGTAAAACACCCAAGCTATGTGTGGCCCACCATGTTTTATATGTAAATCCACTCCGTCCATCAGGTGAGAACCATCATTTTAACGGTATTTGAAAAATATAAAAACTATGATGGGCCACAACAATTGGAACAATGTAAAAATTATCGTAAAACCACCAAGTTCAAATGGAGTGGACCGCCTGATATTTGGAGCAGGATTCTTTTCTGTATTTTTCTTCATTCTGTCGAGTTACAACTGATTAATGGGCTTGATGAAATATAAGCATCATGGTGGCGCCACTCACAAACCTACGGTTGCATCCCATACCTATTGTTCCCTTTGGTGTGGCCGACCTGAATTTTGGTTCCACATTTTTTTTCCACTTCGATTTTAGGATCGAGGATGGAACCTGATGGACGGAGTAGATTATACATATACAACACGGTGGGGCCCATAAGCTACGGTGTTGTAGAGTATTCCAGTCCCTTTGCAGGGGCCGCGTCAGGAAGCTCCATTAACACAAGCGTCTCACACGTGCCAATGTATCTCACATGCGGAAGGACAGGAGCGTTCATCGAATTGGGCCCTCCGTGGGTGTTTGGCGCATGGTATTGGGAAGGATTAGGTGGGAGGGGATTCAAAAAACATAATTGTCACATATAGCACGGAATGTCCCTCTTACCAGGGGATAAGCTTAATTACATGCCATGTTTATAATACGGTGGTACATTGGATGGATATACCTATCATCATTTGAAACTAGTGAGAATAACACATATGTGTTATATCTAAACTGTTCATCTGTTTTGTAATCTCATTTTATGGCATGGGCCTAAAAATGAGGCAGATCCAAAACTTATGTGGCTCCAAAGAAGTTTTCAACGGTAGGTATTCAATCTCCGCTGCTTTCTATGGTGGGGTCCACTTGAGCTTTAGATCTACTTGATTTTTTGGCCCATGCTCTAAAATGATCTTCAAAAATAGGTGGATAGTGTGGATATATCCCACACATCGTGATGGGACCTACACAACTTACTAACATTGAGTGGAATTGGCACGGACCGATGCAATTCCAACTAATCTAAATCCAAGCTTTTCCATTCTCCCAAACATTTGTTTGGACGGGCCCATCCCATGGGATTGGATTCTATGGTGGATGGCAAGTAATGATGCTGTGTCAGTGGATTGCTGGCAATCGCATGGGATTGCTATATGCAGGGAATTCACCACCGAGTATGTTTGTCTTGCCTGACCAATCCCGGGATTACGTCAGCCAATCGTGGGATTGCTCCGTCTAACCAAACATGTCCCAAGCAAAATAGATGGGATTAAGAGGGATTGGGTGGATTTCAAGGTAATGATGGTGATGTCAGTGGATTGCCAGGATTGTTATATCCAACTTCCGCCTGTTTGGCACGCTCGGCCAAACCACAGGATTGCTCTTTCCAATCCATCCTAATACAACCTAATCCCATCCTCCCTGCCCGGCCAAACAGGCCAGTGGAATTGGCACCTGACCAAATGCAATTCCATCTCGGAAGCGGACTGCGTCCTACCTACCGTCCAGGCAGGGCTCTGTGGGGCCCATTATGATGTAAACATTTTATCCATGCTTTTCATCATTTTTCTCAGATCATTTTAAGTTATGATCTTAGAAATGAAGCAGTTCCACGGACCCATTGGACCACACCGAAGGAAACTGCAGTGATAATGACACTCATTGTTGAAATCTTTCTAAGGATTACCGTGATGTTTTTTTACCACCCAACTTATTGGACGCGGATTTCCTACGAAAGATGGGTGGGGCCCACAACCATGTTTGTAGGAAATATACTTCGTTTATCCGTTTGGAGAGCTGATTTTAGGACAAGCCACCAAAAATGAGGTGGATCCAAAACTCAATTGGGCCACACCAGAGGGAAAATTGGGAAAAGAAATACCTACCGTTGAAACTTTCCTAGATCCACCTTGATGTTTATATACCATCCAAACTGTTTATAAGGTCATTACCACATAAATGAAATGAAAATACAAAAAATTAACCTGAAAAAAAGGCTTTTATGGTCATAAAAATGTTTCAACAGTTCTTAGTGAATCCTCACTATTTCCTCTAATGTGGCCCACTTGAGTTTTGGATCTATCTCATTATTGGTCACTTGTCCTAAAAGGAGCTCTCCAAACTAGGGGTGCATATTTAACCGGTAGGACCGTGGAACTGGACCGGAACTGACCAAACGGTTCTGTTTGGTCCGGTTCTAGAGTGCACCAATTTCGATTCTAGTTTCAAAAATCAAAGAACTGGCGACATCAGTTCAGCTCTCAGTTTGGAGGTATGTAGAACCGAACTGAACCGTGAACCGATCCGTAGAACCAAACCGTGGATCCGATTCGTGGAACCGAACCTCAAACCGAACCGATGCATTTTTGCACACCTTATAATTACTTTCTCTAGAACAATTATTTTTGTAAATGTATTTTTGCACTCCTTATACAATATCTAAACCATTCATCAAATAGACCACAACATGGATGGACATGGGCTTGCAATTGGGCTGGATTATAAAAAGCCCAAAACCGTGGAACCGATCCGGAACTGAATCGGTTTTAACGGTTCGGTTCCGGTTCGGTTCTAGGGTGCCAATGGTTCGGTTCCGGTTCCGAATTTCCTAGAAGCGTTAGGAACGGTTCGATTCCGATTTCACCCCAGAATCAGACCAAACCGAACTGTGTGCACCCCTACTCCAAACATACAAACGGAGTATATTTCCTACAAACATGGTTGTAACGTCCTGGATTTTCACTGTTTTGGATTTCCAAAAAAATCCTTAAAAATTTCTTTTAATTAACTTATAAAAATCACTTAATGACCATTAACACTCAATGTTAGGGTATACTGGGGTGGACCAGTCTGGTCATGATAGGACCTGGTGTGGCCCGCCAAGCTCGATGGCTGTTTACATTTAACAACAGCTCGTGTGGGCCGCTCAGCGACCGAGGAAGGTCAGAAAAATCTAAAAATTTAGAAAATCATAGATCTCACTAGACTTGTGGTTCATCGCGGACTGCGGACCCAGTGGACACCCAGAAGTACCATCTGGCGCTTGCCCAATGCGCCCCACCAATGCCAGATAAAAATCTGGCACTGACAAAAGAAACTGAGACTCCGGGCCTTCCAGCCGTCGGATTTCTTCCAAATTTACGATGAAGGTTTAATGTATTTTTCTACGCCTGTCCACCAAATCTGGGCCCCGATCGCGGCACGATGACCGTTGATCGCAAATCGGACCCGTACAACCAAATCCCGCATCCGTTCGTTCCCAAATTTTGTAAGGCCCCTCATCGGGCCATGGACCACTTATCCTATAAATTTCATGGCTATCGAAATGCTCAATCACCAAAATGGCCCCCACAGGACCACTTAAAGGTTGGAAACGCTTGCTCAGATTATATATCCGTTCATCCGTTCGCTCTAAATTTTTGCATGGACCCTAGTCAGGCCATAAGGCACCTACACACCAAATTTGGTGGCCAGAGGGTGATAGGGCCCTAGATCCTAGAAAGACCCTCCCATAAGTCTAGTATAGTAAAAACCTAGCCCTTGGGGCCATTTACACCAAACCTGGCATTATAAAAAGGCCCCATTTGGACACCCCCTCTCCCCATACGATTTTACCCTAGAGAAGGAAAGAGAGAAGAGAGAAAAAGGGAGAGCAAGAGTGAAAGGAGAGAAGAAAGTGTGGGTGAAGAAGAGCTAGGTGGACCTTAGATCAAGGTGGGGCCCAAGGAAATCAACCATTTCAACTTCCTACTTCTCCTCAAGGGAGAATCTCTCCTCCACAACCTCCATAATCATCCGTTGGCCGTCTAGGTAAGATCCTTCACTTCTTCTTCTTGGAATCCATGCATTGAGAAGGGATTGACATGAAATTTCTCACATGCAAGGTTTGGTTTTAGGGATTCTGGCCGATCTACCCCGAAATCCATATCTCCTAGGTCATTTCCAAGCCTCCATAAAATCCAAGGTGCGGACTATTATTCTTAGGTGGCCTTGCACTAATTTTAGTGTGGGTTTAATGATTTTGATTGCTTGGATGCTATGATTGAATAATCTAGAGAAACCCTAGGAGTGGTATATTGTTGGAATTGTATGGATTGCATGCTTAGCTTTCATAATGGTGTTGATCTTGCCTCTCACATGATATTATGTATGGGTGATAGTTTGTTCATGATTGCTCTATCATTTTTCCTCATATGGGGTGTTTCAATGCATGTATGATTTATTATCCGTGTGCACATGATTTCTGAAATTGGAGGAAGTGCTTAACTTCCTCACACACACACACATAACTCATATGTACTTATTTCATGTTATGGTTAGTCTTGCTTGTTATGAGAATCTAAATGGTATATGAGATGCATGAGAACATGTGGTCGCTATACTAGTTGATAATCTGTAGAATTGGCACGTTACGGATCCCCGCATACCCTTGGGTTGGTCAGGAACATGATGAGAGACGGTAGTCCCACCGGTAGGACTATGTTAGGGCTATATCCATGGGTTTGGGCGGGTGTGTTCGAGTGGCTGTAGTTCGACTACATGGGTCCCTTGTGCCCAAGGTCACTCGTCTCATGCTCGCCTGGCCCGTGCGGTCTAACCTACTGTCTGACCAACCTTGTTTGTCAACCCTGTTTGCTCACTTATGTATGGAACCTGAACCACCCTGCAACCGTTGTAGCCCAATGATAACCCACAAATTGGTCCACGACCTTGGTGGAATGAGACACTATGTCCGAGTCAATTGGCCGGGGTACCGCGCCTCCCGTAGTGACCGCGACGATCCCTTCCTTTCGGCACTCCTCATGTGCTTGGAGTCGGGATGAGGAACCCGACGGGATCACGGACCGCGAGGTCTTGGCCTCACGCGCGTTGATGGGGTCTTGACCTCACAACATTGATACGTAGGGTGAATCAGAATTCCCAACCTGCTGGATGAATGGACTTAACTAATAACTCGGCTAATACGATCGCATTGCACGCATTAGTTAGGGTGGCGACTCGGAAGTCGAGGTCGCTCTGAGGGAGTGTTGTCATATGCGATCGTTAGATGGAGTCGCTTGAGGGAGTATTGTGGTGAGGGCATGTATCATATCATCCCGCATGCATGCATTTTAAATAAGAGTTATTAGGTGTTGATGATTGTCTGCTTTTCATTAAGTTCATATTATAATTGATGCTTGTTGTAACTTGAAACCAATAGTTCACACTGAGTTGATCACCCACTCCCACTCTGGGACGGTGTTTTAAAACACCAACCAGACCCATTCATAGATGCAGGTGACCCAGTGCATGAGGAACCTGGCGAGGTAAGCTTGGACGAGGAGGACGGACTCTCCTACTTGCAGCCGATGGGCGGCTCACCATCGGCTTGATCGGCCGAATTTGATTTGTTCTTGAGCCGCGGGCTCGAACATAGCCTTCTTTTGTTGTTTTGTTGGGCAACGCTTTGGGCGACCCTTTTATTATTTTGGACCCCGTATATATGTGTGATATCCTTCATTTCGACCGGTGTGATTGTGCAGTGCTCGGGTAATTCCAAATTGCGCAGTTAAATTTGAGTAATCATAAAAACCATAAATGCATGATAAGTGACACTTGGGAACTCGGGAGTCGAGTCTATGCACGACCCCCGATTTTCCGGGGCGTTACAATGGTGGTAGGCTCCACCCATCATCTTTGCGCAGGAACTCCACGTCCCAACTTATTCATAAGGTCATGTACACATGGATGAAGTGAAAAAACAAATATCAGCTTGATCCAAAACTTCTCCAACTCCCAAGAAATTTTTAATGGTGGAAGTTCAATCCCCACTTTGTGGTGCACTTAAGCCCCGTAGCTTCTTCATTATTTGGCTCATACATTAAAATGATATGAGAAAAATGATAAACGACGTAGATAAAACACTTACATCATGGTAGGCCCTACGGATCCTTGCCTGGATGAATTACCGTCGGGGCGGGGGTAGGACGCAATCGGCGTCCATTCCATCCCACCTAATCCCATCTTATACCATGCGCCAAACACCTGGGGGAAGAAGTCAGGCGTACCCATTCCTCAGCTGGACTACTCTTTCGTACACTGAACGTCGAAACATCGTTTTTGTTTCCTAGCCGTGCATTTTTTTACACTTGTGGCCCATTGGTTAATAGACGGTTTGGATGGAGCGGATTAGGTGCGCCACGGTCTCACCCAAGACCTCACCAAGACGGTGCAGCCCTTCCGAAGGGGCCCACCTTGATGCATGTATTCTATATCCACGCCGTCCATCCGTTTTTAAATATCATTTTAGACTGTCAGCCCAAAAATGAAACAAATCCAATTATCAGATGGACCAAACCATAGGAAACGGTGGTGATTGACGATTAATGAGCCATATAAGTTTTGGATCAAGCTTATATTTGTTTTTTCCCTTCATCCAGGTTTATGTGACTTTATCAAAAGGTTGGATGGCAAATAAACATCACGTAAACATTGCAGTGGGCCCTACGAAGTTTTTAACGGTAGGACGTTCATTCACCACTGTTTCCTATGGAATGGTCCACCTGAGAATTGGATCTACTTCATTTTTAGGCTCATGCTCTAAAAATAATTGGCAAAACGGATGGACGGCATGGATATAGAATACATACATCAAGGTGGGCCCCATGGTAAGGGCCGCACCATCTTGGGTGAGGGTGGGCCGCCCCTGATCCGCCCACCTGGTTGGGATTGATCCATTCGTAGAATTTCTAATTTTCTTGAGTTCGGACCATTCATTCCACGTGCCACCACACATGACAACATGGCCGGGTTTACGAGATCCTATCCGTCCATCAGTGCGGTACAGCTCGTAGATATTCTGGACCGCTAAAAAGTTCCCCGTGGCATGTAATAGATGGTTTAAAATACGATTGCCCTGATATATAAACATAAAGGTGGGCCTGATTTGGGCCTATGTATCATTGCCCATAGGCCCCAGAAGAAATGGGCCTAGTGTTGCTGACGCAGGGAAGGATGTGTTGAGGTCGAGCACCATCTTCCCGTGCGATCACTACTCCAAATTGACGGGGCTTCTTTGGACTCCTCACAGAGATACTTCGAGTTTATGAGGAAAACAAGAAAATATAAATAATTTTTTAACATCGGAATAAATTGATTGATGATAAAAAAAAAAAGAAAACGAGTTTACAACCCCTTAAATAGTGATATAAACCTTGGGAGGAAGTTTCAGAATCAAACTACAAGTAAAACTCTCTAAAATCGTGACTTACTATAGCTAGTAAACTTATTATTTATAGACTGTCATGATTTATGCTAGACTTAATAGTTTTCGGTAAACAAAAATAGCTAGTGCATTGCTTAACTATGCATTTCTCTAAATTTTCTAAGCACTTTTGGTGTCCGACACAACTCCTGAATCTCAAAGAATGAAGATTTACAATGAAACTAAAACTTACTAAAATGGTAAAAACGAAAATAAAATGGATTTTAGATTGTCCATCTCATAGAATCTTGTAAATTCGGCATGGGCAACTCCACATATCGTGATTGGTTGGCTAAAGTAGCTTCTCCTACCCAAAATCATATATGGTATGTCAAATAACTCATTCCGGTTTGTGAGATGTGCCTGTTTTAAGGTTCTAAAAAAACGGATCACTTCCGCCTCCGATTAGGCCTTCTCTGGTCCATCTTGGCCATAAAATTGTCCGCAACCCACTCTACATCAGTAGCCCAATCCTAACCCACTTTCTACCCTACCATAAATTCCTCCATAGAGTTCATAAGCTCGTGGCTGATGTGGATGGTGTCTCCAATTGAAAACCAATTCCTGAAAGAACATGATTTTGTGGTTAGGACCATGTGACCCACTTGAGATCACTGCCCAAGCCAGGCATCAATTTCCGGCCCAATAATAACTTATCGCATTACAACTTGGCCCAAACTCAGCCCATCTCATCGATGTTTCTGTAGGAAGCCCAAAAGGAAATGGACCATTAATCAAGTGGGTCCACTATCAACATGCCCTGGTCCAAAAATTGGGCCACGCCATCCATCAGGTGGGCCACCTAATGTGGTTCATATATGTGTGGCTGAGTGGAGCAGCCTATTTCTGAGCAAGTGCATGTTTATGGTAGGCCCACCTATTGAATGAACCGGATCTCTAACGGATCGTGCCTGGAAGGCCTCCTCCCAATCTCGCCCTCAACCAAGCCCAATGGTTCCCCTGGTTAAAGCATATGTGCAGACATTATACTTTGAGCTTGTGTAAGCGGGCCCATGGATCAGTAGTTAAGATCGACGATTATTTTGGCCCCACAATGGATGGACCGTTCCTAAAATTGTCCTCTATGCTGTGTCCTAAACCGTGTGAATTCCAGGTGTTCTGTGATCTCAAAATTTGTTGGGACCAATGTGATGATTATGTTGTATCCATGCCGTCCATCCATTTCACAAGTTCATTTTAGGGCATGAGTTAAAAAATAAGGTAAATCAAAAGCTCAAGTGGACCACACCACATGAAATAGTAACTCTACTTGAACTTCAACCGTTGAAAGCTAAAACCTTAATAGGCCTACGGTGATATTTATTTGTCATCTAATCTGTTTATAAGGTCATACAGACATGAATAAATAAAAAACAGGAAAGTCAGCTTGATCCAAAAATGATAAGGGCCTGTTTGTTTTTACGGAGCAATGGGAGATATACGGTAAATAACAATTATTACGATTTCATCTTGGTTGAAAATGCATATGAATTTGTGCCAGTGAAATTGGTTAAGAGATAATTTTAATTTTTTAACTTCAAGGTAACGCATATGATATATCCATTCCGTCCATCCGTTTTATTACAATATTTTGGAGCATAAAACAAAAAATGAAGCAGATCTAACACTCAAATGGGCCACGCCAAAAGAAACAATGGCCCTATAAAGTTTTTAACGGTAAGTATTCGATTCTCTTTTTTGTATGACATGGTCCACTTGAGTATTGGATATGCCTCAATTTTTTACTCGTGCCATGAATTCAAATGGATTAACGGATGAACGGTGTGGATAAGCAAAATGCATCACAGTAGGACAGACAGATATTTTGTAATATTCTTATTTTCGTGTCAAAAAGTAAACAATCATATCAGGTATGTGTAAATTCACGGGGGAAATAATTATTACTTTTTTACTGGCGATTTACCAATTCCCTCAAAATCAAACGGTCCCTAAGTGTTCAATCCCAGCTGTTATACTCCCGGGGGTATCAACACGAGATCTGGGCCCTTATCCTTGTCTCGGCCGTAGACTTCCTGGGTATCAACATGAGGTCTGGGGGGGTTCGAGCGAGTGTTAGGGTTCGTGTTTAAAAAATAAAATCCGGTAGTTTATTGTGGTCTGATTCAGCCAAGTTTTGAATTTGCCCCATTTTTTAGGTCATGCCTTAGAATGAGCGGGGGAAGAGATGAATTGCAGGGATATAACATATACATCATGGTGGGCCCTACACATTTTGCGCCCAAAATATTTTCCCACCCACTTTGTTTTGTACCAAAACATTAGATTGATCAACTCCCCTTTGAAATAAGAGTTATAATTACAAATGTAAGTACGTATGACTAAAGGTGTACACGAACCTAGCTCGCTCAACTCGACTCGAAAAAGCTTGATTCGACTTGGTTCGAAGTTGAGTTCGAGCCGAGTCGAGCTGATTTTTTGAGCTCGAAAATGAGTTTGAGCCGAGTTCGAGCTGGCCTCAACTCGACTCGACTCAGATCAAACCCAGCTCAAATCAAACTCGGATCGAACCAGTAAAGTGACTCGATTACTTTAATATTAATATTGCTCACCAAGTGTTTGATGAAATGACTCAACGAAATGTGGCTAGTTACAAGGAAGGTATGTATATGAAACCAATACCTTTTTTTCTTAATTTTTATGTTGCTTGAAAGGTGTTTGATAAAATATTTATAAAACCATTGCTGATGTCTTAAATACAATTAGATTTTGAAGGTGCAGTCTAGGTGTTTGTGAAAATGTTGCACAAGCGAACTCGGCTCGAACTGGCCCGAGCTGCTGACCGAACCGAGCCGAGTTGGCCGGTCAGGCTCGAGGACCGAGCCGAGCCGAGTTCGAGCTGAGGTCAGCTAGTGGCCGAGTTGAGTCAAGCTAAGGCAAGCTCGACTCGGTTCGACTCAATGTACACCCCTACTTATGACTATTTTACACTATATTTACATTGTAATTTGAAAATCAAACACAATGCATGTTGTGGGGTCCACACATCTCCAAGTATATACCCATAGCCATTGATAGATGTCTTAAATCTATAATTCAACATGTCAGTCAATGACAGTCCGATGCCACCGAGTAGGATTCAATGTCATCAAAGTCGGCTCTATGCCATCGATAAAATCTGAAATTTATGTGTTGAGAAGTGGAGCCACATGCGCGGATTTCGTGTCGCAAGTCCTTTCGCAACTGGGATGCGAAAGGAGTTTCGCGGATTTCGTGTCGCAAGTCTTTTCGCAACTGGGATGCGAAAGGGAAGTTGTTAAAACTATAAATTGGGGTCCCTAGGGCTATTCTAGGGTTAAGGTGAATATTATGAAATTATTCTAAGGTGTGGGTAAGGGATTTTCTCTGTACTTCTAAGGGAGAGGTTAGTATATTGCCTTGTAATCTTTGTTTCTCTTCATAGTGGAATTTTGCATCCGTGGTTTTTTTTTTTTTTTACCCTGGTTTAGGGTTTTTCTACGTATATCTTATCTTGTGGTTGGTTTGAATACTTTTATTCCTTTCTAGTTTATATTTCTTCCTGTTTATCGTTTGTGGGTGAGGCTTGAGATTGGATCTAGGCTCACCGCGTTGTTGGCGTGTTACGCAACAACTGGTATCAGAGCTATTGGTTTAGTTCTATTGGGAGCGATGGCAGAAGATGGGAAAACTAGAATTGAGAAGTTTGATGGTTCAAACTTTGCCTTCTGGAAGATGCAGATGGAGGATTATCTGTATCAGAAGGACCTCTATATTCCTCTAGGAGGAAAAGAGAAGAGACCAGAAAAGATGACAGATGATGAATGGTTTTTACTGGATAGGAAGGCTTTAGGAACGATCTGACTCTCTTTGTCTAAGAGCGTCGCCTTCAACATATCCAAAGTAAAAATGACAAAAGAATTAATGGAAGCCCTAGCCATGCACCATGTATGAAAAGCCCTTAGCATCCAACAAGGTTCATCTTATGAAACAACTATTCAACATGAAGATGTCAGATGGTGGGAGCGTGGCAGAACATTTAAACGAGTTCAATACAGTCACCAGCATTGCTTTTGAGGATGAGGTCAGGGCATTATTGATCTTATCTAGTTTGCCAGACAGTTGGGATGGTTTGGTGATTGTTGTGAGCAATTCTTCAGGGTCGACAAAGTTGAAATTTGATGATGTGGCCGGTCTAATTCTCAGCGAAGAATATAGAAAGAAGGCATTAGGAGTTTCAGGGGACTCAGGGAATGCTCTAAACGTTAAAGGAAGATGAAGATCGCTGAACAAAGGAGGCAATAAACACGAGCGTTTTAAGTCGAGGAAGAAGTCCAAGGGACCGAAAGACAAAGACGGGTGTTGGCATTACAGCAAGAAGGGGCACATGAAACGTGATTGCAGGGTGCTCAAGAAACAAGAAGGAAGCTTTCAAGGCAGAAAGGATTCAGTGAATCTGTCTGAGGAGAGCGACACAGAGGCGTTGATCTTGTCTCTTGATGCGAGGAATGAGTTTTAGGTTATAGACTCGGGTGCTTCGTTTCATGCCACTTCGTGTAAGGAAGTTCTGCATGATTATGTGTCAGGTGACTTTGGGAGAGTTTACCTGGGTGATGATGAGTCGTGCAATATTATTAGAAAGGGGGATGTTCATGTAAATCAGAAAGACGGAACGGTCTTGAAATTGAAGGATGTCAGACATGTATCGAGTTTGAAATGTAATCTGATCTCAGTGGGACAGTTGGCCGATACCGATTATATGACGACATTCACCAGTGACTCCTGGAAGATCACAAAAGGTGCCTTGGTAATATCTCGAGGCAAAAAGAAAGGTACCTTGTACGTGACTTCAGGATCGTATAGTTCACTCGCAGTCGCATCAACTGGAGTGAATGGGCAGTTATGGCATCAGAGGCTGGGACATATGAGTAAGAAAGGGATGAAAGTGCTATTGTCAAAAGGGAAGCTACCAGGGCTGAAGTCTATTGACTTGGAATTCTGCGAGGACTGCGTGTATGACAAGCAGAAGTGGGTAAGCTTCAAGAAGATGGGACGCGCTCCAAAGACACATCTGTTGGAGCTTGTACACACTGATGTGTGGGGACCGGCACAAGTATTATCTTTTGGTGGCTCATGTTATTTTGTTACCTTTATTGATGATGCTAGTAGAAAACTGTGGGTCTACTTCTTAAAACATAAATCTGATGTATTTGATGTATTTAAGAAGTGGAAAGTTATGGTAGAAAATGAGACAGGTAAAACAGTAAAGTGTCTCAGATCTGACAATGGGGGAGAGTATTGTGATAAGAGATTTGATGAGTATTGTGCAGCAAATAGAATCAAATATCAGAAAATGATTCCAGGGACACCACAGCAGAATGGTGTGGCTAAGCGCATTAACAGGACCATCCTTGAGCGCGCCAGGAGCATGAGGTTACATGCAGGGTTGCCCAAGACCTTTTGGGCAGATGCTGTGAATACTGTTGCATATCTCATCAATAGAAGTCTTTCAGCATCATTGGATGGTGGGCTACCAGAAGAAGCGTGGACCAGGAAGGAAGTGAACCTTGCACATCTCAGAGTGTTCGGTTGCACTTCATATGTTCACATTGATGTAGAGCACAGAAACAAGCTGGATGCGAAGTCCAAGAGGTACACGTTTATAGGCTACGGGCGGCATGATTTTGGCTACAGGTTCTGGGATGCAGAAAACAGGAAAATCATTAGAAGCAAGGACTAGTCTTCAATGAAAAAGTGATGCATAAGGACAGTGTGCAGGAAAATAAGGCTCAGAAAAAGGAATTCGTAGAGTTGGAAGAGTTACCGGACATGGGTTTTACAATGCCACAGATGAGGCAGAGCCGCATACACCGGTTGTGAGGAGGTCTACTTGGGAGAGGAGACCTACGGTCCGATACTCACCCTCCTTACATTATCTACTACTGACAGATAATGGTGAGCCAGAGTGTTTTGAAGAGACGTTACAGTCAGTTACACAGGTTAAGTGGGAGTAGGCCATGGATGATGAGATGGACTCTCTTGAGTCTAGTTGGACATGGGAGCTAGTCACTCTACCCAAGGGTAAGAAAGCTCTTCATAACAAGTGGGTTTACAAACTGAAGGAGGAGCACGATTGTTCGAAACGGTACAAGGTCAGATTGGTTGTGAAAGGGTTTCAACAAAAGGCAGATATCGATTTCACTGAAATATTTTCACCGCTAGTGAAAATGTCTACGATTCACATGGTCTTGAGTATAGTGGCTTCAGAGGACTTACATCTAGAACAACTAGATGTTAAGACAGTCTTTCTTCATGGGGACCTTGAAGAAGAGATATATATGCATCAATCGACAGGATACGTGGCACCAGGTAATGAGAACAAGGTGTGCAGACTGAAGAAGAGTCTATATGGCCTGAAGCAGGCCCCGAGGCAGTGGTACAAGAAGTTCGACAGTTTCATGTCGAAAAACGGTTTTAGGAGATGTCATGCAGACTACTGTTGTTACTTGAAGAAGTTTGATACGTCTTACATCATCCTTCTTCTGTACATTGATGATATGCTTGTGGCCGGTTCAAGCATGAAGGACATTTCAGATCTCAAAAGACAATTGTCTAGAGAATTTGTCATGAAGGATTTAGGAACTACAAAATAAATCCTAGGCATGAGGATAAAGCGTGACAGAGAAAATATGAAATTAGTTTTGTCACAGGCAGAAATATGGGAGGTGCTAAGCCGATTAGCACTCCATTAGCCAACCACTTCAAGCTATCTAAGGAGCAAGGTGCAAAGACGCAGGAGGAACAGGATTATATGGCTAAAGTTCCATACGCGTTAGCTATTGGGAGTCTCATGTATGCTATGGTGAGCACGAGGCCAGACATTGCTCAAGCAGTGGGAGTTATTAGCAGGTTCATGAACAACCCCGGGAAGGAATGTTGGGAAGTCGTGAAGTGGATCCTTAGGTCTTGGTAGGTACTAAGGACGTAAGACTATGTTATGGTGGATTGGAAATCAAGTTACAAGGCTACGTGGATTCAGATTTGGCAAGAGATATCAACAGCAGAAGAAGCACTACAGGTTATGTTTTTACTCTGGGTAGTGTTGTAGACAGTTGGGTCTCTCAGTTACAAAAGATAGTATCTATCAAGACGACGAAGCGCGAGATATGTTGCGGTTCTGAAGCATGCAAGGAGATGGTGTGATGCAAGGTTTTATGGAAGAGTTGGGTAAGAAGCAAGCGGTTGCAAGGCAGTCAGTACGTGACGGTCGAGTGCAATACACTTGGCTAAGAATTCAGCCTTTCATTCAAGAACTAAACATATTGCCATCAGATATCACTTCATACGTTCGTTACTGAAAAATGGATCGATTGCTCTGGAGAAGATTCATACAAGTGAGAATCCTGCGGATATGCTGACCAAGACGGTCATAAGGGAAAAGCTGAAGCTCTCTTCAGCTTTGATTGGTCTTTAAGCTTGAAGATGGGAGGTAGTGCACTCCGGATGAAGAAGACAAAGGTTTATGGTGATGTGTCTCCAAGTGAGAGATTGTTGAGAAGTGGAACCACATGCGCGGATTTCGTGTTGCAAGTCCTTTCGCAATTGGGATGCAAAATGAGTTTCGCAGATTTCGTGTCGCAAGTCCTTTCGCAACTGGGATACGAAAGGGAAGTTGTCAAAACTATAAATTGGGGTCCCTAGGGCTATTCTATGGTTAAGGTGAATATTAGGAAATTATTCTAAGGTATAGGCAAGAGATTTTCTCTGTACTTCCAAGGGAGAGGTTAGTATATTGCCTTGTAATCTTCGTTTCTCTTCATAGTGGAATTTTACATTCGTGGTTTTTTTTACCCTAGTTTGGGGTTTTTCCACGTATATCTTGTCTTGTGGTTGGTTTGAATACTTTTATTCCTTTCTAGTTTATATTTCTTCCTGTTTATCGTTTGTAGGTGAGGCCTGAGATTGGATCTAGGCTCACTGCGTTGTTGGCGTGCTGCGCAACAATATGTTTAGTCGCTAAACACTTTTGGTGTCTTACTCGATGTCATTGAAAGTTGTTTGATGCCATCAAAGGCATGTTCGATGTCATTGATAAAATCCAGGATTTTCATGTTTAGTCGCTAGAATGTTTTAGTGTTGGTTCGATGACATCGAAATGGGTTTGATGTCATTGACGGTCTGTCGATGCCATCGAAGTGCCATCGAACGGATTGCACAGAGTTACACAAAGTTGCGTGTCTGCGGGATTTGTTTCCAATTTCGATTGTGATTCTTCCTAAGGCTATATATAAGGGTGTAATCGAGATTGGGGAGTATCTCAGAGCTTTTTAATTCATTCCTAGGGTTTTCAAGGGCTTGTAGGAGGAGATTCGAGGCTTGTTCAAATCAGGTATTCTCTCTATCTCTTGTAATTTTTGCTTCCATAGTACATTATTGTCACTTTGTGCTGTAGTTTTTTTCCGAAAGGATTTTATCACGTTAAATTTGGAGTCTTTGTGATTTTGCTTAATTGTTGCTTTGGATTACTCGACTTGATTCATCTCTGTGTGCTTTTGCGGTCCCCCAACAATAACATGGTGAACCAAAAACTCAAAGATGGCTTACAGTTGGTTTAAGCCCAAACAACCTTTTATATAGCAAGACAAACCTAAGATTTGTTTGAGAAAGACAATTTGTAGCATAGATGGTCATCTTCATACATTCCACTCGAAATTGAGCTTGTGCATTCTTTACATGTATCATGCTCCAAGATGCTTTTCCTAGATTATTGTTTCTCCTCCTTGCCACTTAATTTTCTCGGGGTGCGTGCGAATAAGTAACTTGATTGAATATTCCATGTTTACATTTATGCAAATGCACTTTGAATTCATTCAATAAGTACTCTTTGCCATTATCAATTCTTAAGGGTCGTTTGAATACCACTTAATAAGTAACTTTAAAAAAATAATAATAATAACAAAAAAAGTTATGCAAGTTAATAAGTTACCTTTTTAACTTAAGATAGTCTAATAAGTGTTGTTGTAAAAATAGCTTATGTAACGAAAGTTACTTCTCATCTTATGTTTTTTATTTTTATTTTTTTAACTTTTAACTTCTCTACTTCTCTCTCTCATCTGTTTAAGGGATGAATGGTCCATATCAAAATGAGGCCCCATGTGATGGATGGTACACATCAAAGGTGGAGCCCACATAATGGATGGTCCACATCAAATGTGAGTTTCAATATGTGATGGATGGTGGATATTATGATGGATGGTGGATATTAGGGTGGACCAAACAAACTTAAGGGCTAAGTACTTACGTGATGTCGGAAACCAAATATACTTTTATACTTTTTGGCTGATAAGTATATTATTTATCAAATATATTTATTAGTTGAATAAGTAGAAATCGATATAAGCTACTTAAGATATAAATAGCTTATGTAAAGTAACCTATATTTATATTTTAAACGCGCCTTGAATGTCTGATCTTATTATTAAGATCAGGCTGTGATCGTTCCCAAAGCTCCACAAATTTTTTGAGTACTTTAGATTTCTTTGGTAGAAATACACCAAAATGTAACAAGAAAAAACATCAATTTACATCAAGATGATATAACACATACCTCCAATAGACTGTACTCTCACTTTACCAAACACATGAGTGTACTATTTCGATCGAGTGGTTTGCATGAAAAGTTCATATCGACAACCGAGATATACCATGTAATGGAGAACATCTAAGTACGCCCTTACAATAGCAGCTTCTTCGTTATCATACATTCATACGCAACTTCATATACTCTCCTTCCTTCCATAAGGAGATTGCCTGAAATGTGTGGTTACTCATAAATCTTGACATCATTGGGTCCAAAGAGCACAAAGTTAGTCCAAAGAGCACAAAGTTAATTACTTAATTTCATTAGCTAAAATAAGGATATCAAGTTCTTTTTCATATCTGGAATAGATTGTGTAGTGACAGGAATTGCCTGTGTGAGTAATAGGCAATGTTGCATTGTTTGGTGTCATAGCCATCTGCATGCCTTTGTACTTAGTTTTCATCACAAACTTTTACTTCATGTGATTCGAACATTAACATCCCTAATAGTCTATTTGGTCTGATTTGTTTGTTTCTATCGAGCTACCAACAACAACTACCTGTGGTTGTTAATATTGTTCTACATGTAATTTTAAAGCATTTAAAAATAAAAATAAAAATCGGTGTTTTGAAATTTCCTTCCAAAATTTTCTTTGATATTCACTGTCCCTCATGTATCTTGCATTGAAAATAGTCCCACGTCGAAAATGTAAAAGAAATGTGAAGAGGTTATATGTAGGTTGTGGTGTAGAATGTTTGGACCTTCGGAATTAGGGTTTGTGTTGGATCATTTTTTTACAACATGTGCATGCCGAGTTAAGCCATAGATGTGGTATGTGCATGCGCGTGTGTTGTGCCAGGCCTAGCATTGGCTGATTTTTGAATCATCAAATCTCTCTCTTAAAACAACTCTTTAATTTTTTTGTTATGTTTTACTAAATTTGTTTCTGAGTTAACTCAATACTTTTGCACTTGGGATGTACAACAGTTGTACCACTAGAACTGGATTATAGTCGTTGTATCCTGGAGGACGATTATCCGAAAAATAGAGATGTTCACGAACTGAGTTAGCTCGGTTAACTCGCTTCACTGGAGCTGATTTTTTGAACAATAAAAAAATTTGAGTCGAGTTTGAGCTTGACTCCACTCGACTTGGCACTTGGCTGGAACTTGACTCGATTCGAATCGATTAGACTTAGATCGAGTTTACTTAATATAAATATTTTGTGAATATATATATATTAAAAATCCTAAAACCTAAACTTGAACTCGAACTCAAACTTGGCTCGAAAGATCGAGCTCAAGCATAGCTCGAGCTGTTGATCAAGCTAAGTCGAGCCGGCCAGTCAAGCTCGAAGACCAAGTCAAGCCGAGTTCGAGTTGGGGTTGCTTGTTGGCCGAGTTCGAGCTGGGGTAGCCTACTAGCCGAGTCAAGCCGAGCCGGGCCAAGCTCAACTCTATTCGGCTCATGTACAGCTCTACCACTGAAAGCTCTCATTGTATTTGGGACATGGTCCAAGGAGGGAAATTTTGATTTTAAGCCAAGTTATTCAAATCATGCCTCGACTCAAAACTCAATAAGTTTTCTTTTAACTTTTTTTTTTTTAACATAATCTAAACTGTTTTAGGGATTGATCTAAAAAATGAGGCAGATCCAAATCTTAGGTGGACCGTAACACAAGAAAACATTAGTGGTCCACTGTAATGTTAATTAGACATCCAACCTGTTGATTAGGTCACATATACCTGGATGAAGCAAAAGAATAAATATCAGATTGATCCAAAACTTTTGTTGCCCCCAACAAATTTTTAACGGTGGATGTTCCATCAACAATGTTTCATGTGATGTGGTCCACTTAAAATTTTGATCTATTTCATTTTTTAGCTCATGCTATAAAAATGATTTGAAAAAAAAATAAAAATGAATGAATGCCATGGATGAAACACATACATGATAGTGGGGCCAGAGAACGCCAGACCAGTAGCCAATGACTACTCTACTGGCAACGTAAGTAGCCAAACCGCGTCCCGTTCAAAGCTGTTCTCCTTTGCGTGTCCGAAAAGGTCCAATCTCCAACTTGTTGGACCAGAAATCACCGTCTACCCACATAGAACTTCTAACCTTTCCAATGAATACAAAATCCAATCCGTCCAATAAATTTATCCCATTATGATTATCATCTTAGGCTTAAAACATTCCATATCCACTCATTAAATGAAAAAACATATTTTTTTTAATTATCAACAGCCATATACGAGTTTTTGGGTATGGCGTAAATGATAAGTATATGTGGATATTATTTTTATATTCTAAATTCTTACAGTGTGGAAAAACTATTGTAAGGTCTGGATTTTTTATTCACCATATAAATTGTCAGTTATTCTCTGGATGTATCATAAGTTCCAGTCCAACCGGTTGTACTTTCCTCAAGACCTTCCTACGAAGTAGATCTGTGCATCGGACCGAGTCGAATTGGATTCAGTACAACTCGATTAGGTCCAAAATCTACCTAGATGGACCCGAACTCAATTCGAGACCGAGTCTAAGAAATCTGACTTGAACCAATCCGATGTATGGTTTGCCTGACTCGAACCGAGTCCGACTCGGTCAGGGAAACCGAGTCTGATCAGGTTGGGTACAATTCGAATCAATTTTTTTTAACGATGAAGATCATTATCCTCGCTGCTATTTTTGATGTGGTCCATTTGAGCTTTAGATATGATTCATTTTTTTTTTTTTCAAATCCTCTAAAATGATCACGAAAATTGATAAGCAGTATAGATATAATAAATACATCATTGTGGGGCTCATTTAATTATTATCTCATTTGAGTTGTTCATACAACTCGGAGCTCGAGGCACGTCTCCCCTCGTCTTTGCACGACATGTATTACACCTTAGTTGCTGCCTACACCTTGCTGCCTATGTTGTCCGGTCGGATTACATAACAACAGGTTGAGCGAGGGCTACTGAAGTAACATCACTAAGTTTTATGGGTCCCACTACGCTGTATGTGTTGTATCCACACCGTCCATCCATTTTGTGTAAAGTCCGTCCAACCAGCACAGTATCCTGGGGTGCCCACGTCGGATTTGTCGTAGGACCATCCGTTTAAACTGCTCAGGGTGAGGTACCACCAGTAAAAATTAACCTAGGATTTGCCCATTAGAATAGACCAGGCTGGCCATGATGGGACCTAGCGTGCCCCGCCAAGCCTGATGGCCGTTTGCACTTAACAACAGCCCGTGTGGGCCACCCAGTGACCGAGGATGGTCAGAAAGATCTAAAACTTCAGAAAATCATAGATTTCACTGGGCTTGTGGTCCATCGCGCGGACGGACCCAATGGACACCCGAATCGGATCGGCACTAGCCGAATGCACCTCACCAATGCCAAAATTAGAATCTGGCACTTACAAATGAAATCGGGATACCAGGCGTTCCAGCCGTCGGATTCCTTCCAAATTTGTGGTGACGGTTTAATATATTTTTCTACACCCGTCCACCAAAGCTGGGACCTGATCGTGGAACGGTGACCGTTGATCGCAAATCGGACCCGTACGACCAAACCCCGCATCCGATCGATCCCAAATTTTGCATGGCCCTTCATCGGGCCATAGAGCACCTACCCTACAAGTTTCATGGCCAGAGGGCCGCCAGAACTGCCCCAATCACCAGATCGGCCCCCACAGGGCCATTTATGGGACGAAAATGCTTGCTCAGATCATATATCCGTTCATCCGTTCGTCCTCAGTTTTTGCATGGACCCTAGTCAGGCCATAAGACAACTACACGCCGAATTTGGTGGCCAGAGGGGTGTTAGGGCCACCCCAACACCAATAGGAGTCCCATAGGTCTATTTTGGGAATTTTGGAAGCTTGGGGCCAAAGGGGCCAAGTCTAGAGAATAAAGCCCTAAGGCTCTCTTTCTCATAACCCTTCTCCCTTCTCCAACAACAAGCCCTCTCTCCCTCATAGCTTCCTTCTATCTCCCACAATCAATCTCTCTCCCTCATAACTCCACTCATCCACAATCCATCTCTCTCCCTCATAACTCCTCAAACCTCAACAACCCATCTCCCTAACCATTCTCCAAAGGAAGCTCTTCGCCCTAACCTCAACCATCGCCGTTGGTCGTCTAGGTCAGATCATTTCCCCTTTTCTTCTTGAAATCCATGTATTATGTTGGGATTGGCTTAGAAAGCTAAGATGCAAAGAGCTTGGTTTAGGGATTCCGGCCGGTCGTCCCGAAAGCCTCTTTTCTAGGATGTTTTTCGAGTCGCCAACGATCTATAGGTGCGGACTATTGCTCTTAGGTGGCCTAGCACCAATTTTAGTGTGGGTTTAATGATTTTGAATGCTTGGATGTCACATTAGAAAATCTAGAGAAACCCTAGGGATTTCATGTTTGATGGAATTGTTTGGGTATGCATGTTTAGCTCTCAAATGTGGTTTTGATCTTACTTTTCACATGATACTACGTATGGATGATATTAAGTTTATGATTGATTGATTCATTTCCCTCACATGTGATGCTTCCTTGTGTGTATGATTATTTACCCTTATACTCATTATTTCTCAAGATGGAGGAAGTGGTTAACTTCCTCACACAAAACCCACACACTCACATGCACCATAAATTCGTGATGATAGATGCTTGCTTGATGGAAGTATTCGTTTGGTATGGTTAAGATGCATGAGAATATGATATTGGTGTGATTGTTGATAACATGAGTAGTGGCTTGTTGTAGACCCCCCCTTTTTCCCCCTTGGGTTGGTCAGGAACCTGACGAGAGATGGCAGTCCCATCGGTAGGACTCCGCAGGGGCTAAACCCGTGGATTGGCGGGAGTGTTCGGGTGGCTGTAGTTTGACTACATGGGTTCCTTGTGCCCGAGGTCATTCATTTCACGCTCGCCTGATTCACGCGGTCTAGCCTACTACCTGATCAACCCTGTTTATTAACCATGTTCGCTCACATATGTATGGAACCTGATGCACCTTACAACCATTGTGGCCCATTGATAACTAAATTACAACTGGTCCACAGTCTCGTGAGTCGGGCATGGTGGAATGGGACACTGTGTCCGAGCTGTCGGCCTACGCTGGGGTACCGCGCCTCCCCGTAGTGACCGCGAGCGATCCCTCCCTATCGACACTCCTCATGTGCTTGGGGTCGGGGATGAGGACCCTTACGGGATCACGGACCGCGGGGACTCGGCCTCACGCATTGATGGGGTCTTGGCCTCGCAACCGGCTTAGGACAGTGATACGTAGGGTGAATTAGGATCCCCAATCTACTGGATGAATGGACTTAACTAATAACTCAGTTAACACGATCGCATTATATCGCATTAGTTAGGGTGGCGACTCGGTAGTCGAGGTCGCTCTGAGGGAGTGTTGCCATATGCGATCGTTAGATGGAGTCGCTCGAGGGAGCGTTGTGGCGAGGGCATGCATCTGCATGAGCATTTAATAAGAGTTGTAGGAGCTGCTGATTGGCTGCTTTTCATTATATTCACATTAGAATTGATGCTTGTTATAACTTAAGATTAATGGTTCACACTGAGTTGATCACTCACTCTCACTCTCACTCTGGGACGGTGTTTTAAAATACCAACCAGAATCTCTCATAGATACAGGGGATGCAGAGCTGTTGGAGTGTGGCGATGCTACCCTTGACGTGGAGGAAGAGTTATCATATTTCCAGCTGATGGACGGCTCTCAGTCAGTTGGAGAGGCGGGATCGGACCACTGAGCTGTGGGCTCAGTCCCATTCTTTTGGACATCTTATTTTTTTGCGGTTTTGATGGGTGGCGTCATGTGCCCTTATTCTTTTGGACATGTAAATAGATATTTACGTTGTCTTCTTCCATTTCAGTAGACTTGTGATTGTGCTTCATGTTCCATGTTATTCAAAATTGCGCAATTAATTTGACTAATCACAAAACCATAAATGCATGATAAGTGACCCCGGGAACTCGGGCGTTGAGTATATACACGACCCCCGATTTCCAGGGCGTTACATTTTGAGATATCATTTTAGGGCATGAGCCAAAGAATGATGCAGAGTAAAAGCTGTAGTGGACCCCACCACAGAAAACAGTGGGGAGAATGATTCCCACCGTTGAAACTATCCTAAGCCCCACCGTAATGTTTATTTGAAATCCAACCTGTTGAAAAGTTGAAAAAGATAGAAATAAGGGAAAATACAAATATCAGGTTGATCAAAAACTTTTGTGGCCTTTAGAAGTTTTTAATGGTGGGCGTCACTGTCCCCACTGCTTTCTGTGCTGGGCTCTACTGGAGCTTTGGATTTAATTAATTCTTTGGATATTGCCCTTAAATGATCTCTCCAAATGGATGGAAGGTGTGGATACAAAACATACATCATAGTGGGGCCCATGGAACTTGGTTACATCACTCTAATAGAGACTCTCGCAGCCTACAATGTTGACGTGCACAACACGTAATACAGTTGTTGCCTGTTGACGTGCCGTGCACGTAACACAGTGGCGACTGGTGAGTAAACTCTATTGGGGCCCACTGTGAATGCGTGTGGTTTATCCACGCTGGCCATTCGTTTTTTTAGATCATTTTAGTGGTTGAACCCAAAATTGATGCATATCCAAAGCTCAAGTGGACCACACCATAGGACAAACCGAAAAAGTAAAAGTATTGATTTTCACTCCGGATCGGATCGGTTCGGATCCATTCGGACCGGGTTTTTAGATCGGATCGGTTCGGATTTACCACGACCTAATCTCGATTTGAAAAACAGTCGGATCTGAATGACCCTACTCGATCCGCACCGATCCAGGCCGTCGGTTCGAATCGAAATGGGTCTGATTGGGTCAAACATGCCCAGCTCTACTAAGAAGTAAGAAGAGAGCGGCTACGGTCAGGGGTGAGGCTTAGGTACTACCCCCGCCTATTCCGAGGCGGAGGCCCCACAGGCCACTGAGGGGCAAACATGATGTATGACTTCTATCCACACCGTCTATAAATTTTTTCATATCATTTTAGAATTTTTTACCAAAAATAAAGTACATTCAAGTTTTAAGTGGACCACATAATAGAGATTAAATTCCTACCGTTGAAAATTTCTCAGGGACCACAGAAGTTATGGATCATGATGATATTTATTTTTTAACTTCATCCAGATGTATATGACCATATCAATAGGTTGGATGGAAAATAAATGAACGGTGGACACTAAGAAGGTTTCAATGGTGGGTGTCCTTAGCACTGCTACTTCCTGTGATGAGGTCCACTTGAGCCTTTTATCAGCCTTATTTTTGGTCCAGTAATGTTAGCCCGATCTCCATATCTAGACAGTCATACGAGATGAATGCGAGTAAAAATGATTTGATCTATCTCTGGACAGAATAATCAAACTCAAAGTGACGACAATCTATTGTAACCAGAGTATCAGAATCAGCAAACTGCATGTCAAAAGATTACCCGCACATACCTAGTTCGGGATGTTCGGAAAGTTTGATTGAGTCCAAGTCGGCGTAGTGAGTTCCCCGTAAGGCCGCATCCACGCGCAGGGCAGCTAATCACTTTGACGATCAAACAAAATGAATACTCCTAGGGTGATTACGTAGCAAAGGAAACAACAGATCAAACAGCACGAGAATCCTCGTAAAGCCGCATCGACGTGTAAAGGCCATACTTTTTAGACTTACCCTACAATGCTATTAACAATCTGACGTGAAAGGATTGTGATTGGTGACCTATAATGCTGCATCAACATGCAGGGACAATCACAATGTTTTCCTCAAACCCTCATGACATGTGCCAGTGATCTCTTCTCTAGACAATCGACTGACAATGATACAATGACAGACAACAAATTCAAACCACTACCTTTTTTGACCAGAAGGGTGAGGTGTCCACTCACTTTTGGCACTCGATTGCTTACAACCTCGGCCAAAGAGGGGCATCTGAAGACACCCTACCCAAGCTAATATCTTGAGAGAGCTAAGACAATCCGAGAACCATGATCATATTCGAACCGAACTCTGATCCGAACCAAAACCTAATTTGAACCGAACCCTGATCCAAACCAAGCCCTAATCCGAACCGAACCCTGACCCGAACCACCCTAATTCGAATCGAACCCTAATCCGAACCAAACCCTAATATGAACTAAATTCGAACCAAACCCTAATCCAAACCAAGCCTTGGACCAAACTTAACCTTAAACCCAACCTAACCCTAACCCAAACCTCGACTTAAACCCTAATCCGAACCTTAAACCATCGACAAAGTCGGAGCGTACATATAAATTAGCACAGAAACACACCCATTTGAGCCCAAAAGCCCGAAAGAAGACTTCCGGATGAACCAAAGCATCAAACAAAGCCCATCGACTAAATCCTGGGCCAAACCAGGCCCAGGTGGTAGTCGGACTGCTGCCCCAGTACGAGACAACTGTCTCCTCAGAGCAACAGCTGTCCCTCATCCCAAAGTCAACTTTCATATAGATTTACCTATCCAGCTTACCTTATTTACCATTTTACCAACCTCCAAGAGCCAATGAGAACATGCCACGTGACACTCCTATCTCCTTAATCAATCCCAAGTTGCCATGTCAGCTTTTACTCTTCATAAGCCCAACAATTATAGCAATGCCATTGGAGAAGGCTATAAATAGCCTTTTCCTCTTCACATTTCAAACAACAACTTCTCATTTCCAAAATCCAAGTGAGAGAGAAAGGGAGAGAAAGGAAGATAGTGAGAGTGAGAAGGAGCTCACAAGCTTCCAAGATCAGATTTTTCAGCTACCTCTTAGTCTCATCCCAATTATCTCAACCCTTTAATCTAGCTCGGATTGATCATGGTGCAACCCATGTCTTAGCCCACTCAAGATCAAGCCAAATGTAACGTCCTGGATTTTCACTGTTTTGGATTTCCAAAAATCTTTAATTTTTTTAATGTAATTAATTTATATTATTACTTACTGACCATTAGCACTCAATGTTAATCTATACATGGGAGATACCAGTAAAGAACCGTACAAGTTCGATTAATCAACCGTAGGAAGCTCCTGATCCCTTGAACATCAAGTTTAGCCCTATGATTTACTCACGTAGGGCCTAAACCTAACCAACCCATCACTAACTAATTAAGACAATCATAACTAAATTAAAGATCTAACCGAAGCCGAGTCAGATAAGGCCCAGATCTTGACTAATAGACTAAATTAACCTCGTTACTCTTTTAGCCTAAAATCGATAGTTTAGAGTAATCATGACCAAATCTCCACTTTCACTAGTTATAAATAGGCCACACTATAAACGTAGTTAATCCAAACCCTAATTATTGCCCACGATAAATCTCAATACTTAATTCATTCCAAAAATGCCCCGATTTTTCAAACAAGCTCTAGATCGCTCGTTGGTGGGCCACTAGTTCCAAAACTATAGAATAATGTCCATCTTACTGGGCTTGACGTCCATCGAGGGAGTCAAACCTGGGTACTGTCCAGAACCACTCAACTTGGGACAAAGGATGAGTGCATGAGAAGTGTAAATACCCTAAAGGTGGAAGCTAAAACTTAAGTGAATTGGGTCGTTCACTCTTATGCAAAGTTGAGGATTTCGGACAATCGGTTTATGACCAAACTTTACACGTGGAGTAAGGATATTTTCCTACTCATATCCGTATAGTCGTGTCCCTGATCGACCATCGGTGACCGTTAAAAAGACTTCTAATCATATCCATTCATCGACACATCCAAATGGTGGGCCGATCATATCCATACGTAGATCATCATTAGGGTTAAGTATCCTACTATGTATATCGACTTGTACACCCCGTAGTGGGCCCTAGAGGTTAGAAAGACCCTCCCATAGGGCTAGTATAGTAAAAACCTACCCCTTGGGGCTATTTACACCAAATTTGGCGCTATATAAGGGCTTCTTTGGGGCACCTTTCTTCCCATACGAATTTACTTTTTTAAAGGAGAGAAAGAGAGAAAGAGGAAGAGAGAGAAGAAGAGAGAGTAGGGTGGGGGAGGCTTTAGAGCTTCCCTTCATCGGTCTCCTCTAATCAAAGCCCTAGCGTCGATCATTTTCCTCCGTCGAATCTGCCTCATTCACAATTGGAAGGTAAGAAACAAAACTTACTTCCCAACCTAGGTTTTTCTAAAATAAATTGCTTGAATCTTATTTAATTGCTTCTAAATTCGTATAAGAATCATTTCTCCAATTTTCTAACCCAAGGAGCGTCATAAGTTGGGCGAAACGTCACAAGGTGAGAACTATTATTCTTAGGTGGCCTAACACCAATTTTAGTATGAATCTAATGATTATGTTTGTTTGGTTGATATATTTGGATAATCTAGAGAAAACTTAGGAAAGACCTTACATTTTAGATCCTCTCAATCAACATGGAATGAGTATGACATGTTTGTTGTTCCTCAACATGATTGGGCATAAATTCGGTGATTTTATGTTCATTTATTACTTGATTTTTTGTGTGATGATTCCTGATAGCTTGTATGATACATTAATCCTTGTTGTATATGTGTGCTTGCATAAGCCCTTGATGTATGTTTGTGCTAGCATTGATCCTCATTGTATGTTCGTGCTAAGAATGATGTCTAGCTCTTAATCTCATCACTAAACCACACGACCCACATACATATTTATTTCGTAATTTAGAAATTGCATGTATAGAGAAATCTAAATTTTTGTGAGATTGTATGAGTGGATGATGTCACATGTGTTAAATGATAGATTCTGAATTGTTGAATACCTTCGAACCCCCTGGTTGGTCAGGAAATAGAGGTGAGAGAAGGTGGTAGGACTATCTTGCGGCTGAACCAGCAGATTTGGGCGGATGCGAACGGTCGACAGCAGTTGAACTACATGGGTCGCTTGTACCCGATGTCGTTCGTCACGTACTCGCCTGAACTCGTACGGTCTAATCTACGTACTGACCAACCATGTTTGTTAACCCTATTTGCTCACGCCTGTATGGAATCTGGAACACCCTTCAACCACCGAAGCCCATTGATAACCATCTGAAATCGATCCACTGACTCAAGAGCCGGGCATGGTGGAATGAGACACTATGTCCGAGTTGTCGGCCTACGCTAGGGTGACGAGCCTCCCCATAGTGACTGCGAGTGATCCCTCTTCTCAACACTCCCCATGTGCTTGAATCGGGGATGAGGAACCCAATGGGATCAAGGATCGCGGGGTCCTGGCTTCGCACGTTGAAGGGCCTTGGCCTCGCAACCAGTTGAGGGCAATGATACGTGGGGTATACTAGTTTCTCCAATCTGCTCAATGAATGAAATTAATTAAGAACTCAGCTGACACGATCACGATCGCATCGCACTAGTTAGGTTGGCGACTCGACAGTTAAGGTCGCAACGAGGGTGGTTGGTCATGCGCGATCGTTAGACGAAGTCGCTCGAGGGAGTGTTGTTGTGAGGGCATACATCATATCATAATACATGCATATGCATTAACAAGAGTAGTTAGAGATATGTGAATGCATGTCTTTCATTAAATTCATTATATAATTGATGCTTGTTGTAACTTAAGGCTAATAGTAACCACTGAGTTAGCTACTCACTCCCATTCTGGGACGGTGTTTTAAAACACCAACCAGACCCTTTACTAGATGCAGGTGAGGCAAAGCTCGACGAGCTAAGCGGGGTGAGCATGGATAGGGAAGAGGAGCTTCCTTACTCCCAAGCTATTGACGGATCCTTCTAGTCTGAGTTCGGGCTACCGCGAGGTATGGGCCAGGGCTCTGATCACTTTGGGTCATGTATAGGTGTGACTAGTTTCCTATTTAGATGATTTTAGATTTGTGTTTTGGATATTTTTATATTTTTATATTTAGCGGCACTTAATACTGCTTTTATGACGTACTTATGCTTCATGCCTTGCTAAACTCTCATTTGTTTATAAGATTATCCAAATATAATTAAAATTTGAAGCTCATTAGGGCACCTATGACACCTGAGAATTTGGGAGCCGAGTTCCTATATAGCCCCTGAAAACCCTGGGTGTTACACCAAAAATCTTTTCATTTTACATACAAGCATTCATCATGGCATTTATTCCCTTCTCAACCCCCTGCTTCTCTAGATCTCTAGCGAACGTATGCTCTGTGACTTGCCGTACATCGGATTCTGTCACATCAAAATTTTTTAGCAATCTAGTCCACTTTTCTTTACCTTTTGGCATAAGCATCATTACATCCACCTTCTAGACATATCGTTGAACGTATGCTTTGTGGCATGCCGAAATTTCAGATCTTGTTGCATCAAAAATCCGCGTGGGCCTAGTCCTAATCTGACCGTATCATTCATCTCTTGAGATTTCTTACTACACTAAGTAGAGACCGTACATTTGTATGGGCAGAGAGGGTGCCTAACACCTTCCTTATTTGTAATCGAGGTCCCTTATCTGGAATCCCAGATTGCAAACCAGGAGTCAATTTAAGGTAGGAGAATCTTCGGATATCTCCAACCTTACATATTTCGCAGGTTCTAGCCGACTACGACATTCTGAGATTAAGTGGCTAGTGGCGACTCCAAGACAACATCAACAATCCAAATCAGCTAAATCACCCCCTCTATCGTAAAGCCTATATCTAGGTGGGCGCATATTTCCAGCGTTCACAATATGTATATTTGTTTAGATGATTTGCTTCAAGGCTGAAGAAGTTATTTTAAAAATGAGGTATGAAATACATAACAATATAAAATGAAGCGCATTTTTTTAAGCTTATGGTAGAAATTAGAGAGAGTGTTAGATAATTGTTTAAAAGTAAGTTTTTTTTTTTTTTTTTTTTTTTTAATTTTTAATTTTTAATTTTTTCAAATTCAACCAAAACCAAAGGGGTCGTTTGGCACCATGGATTTGGGGGATTTCAAATCCTATTTGTTTGGCGCTATAAAACAATCGAGGATTTCAAATCCTTTCAAAAAAAGATTTGAAATCCAAAGTGGAACCTAAGATTACATCTTAAAATCCTCTCATGAGTCACATGTGTAACATATGTGTCATTAGGCTGCTAATCTATTGGGCACGTGCACCATTGATGATATCCTAAAACAATTAGATTATCAACTGCATTACTAAAATTATTTAAATAGGATGATCTTTACGGTCCAAATATTGTCAATGTAAATTAATGGCTAAAAATTGTTAGTTAGTTGCTCAGATGCGATCCTATACTTGTGGTCTATCCAGACTTGGAATTTCATCATTTTCTGCCATATATTTCAGCTGACTTGTTACAATCACTGTGTCAAACATTACATAGGTACGCTAATTAGAGATATTGCTCAGATGCGATCCTATACTTGTGGTCTATCCAGACTTGGAATTTCATCATTTTCTGCCATATATTTCAGCTGACTTGTTACAATCACTGTGTCAAACATTACATAGGTACGCTAATTAGAGATACTAAAATTGATTTAATCCTTGCAAATATATCATGCATAGCTTACTTTTGTATTAGAAGGGTTCCTGAATTTAAGGTCTCAAACGCAACCGGAGATTTCAAATATAGTGTATTTCAAATCCACGGCGCCAAACGGGCAAGTGTCTTATACGGCAATATCTCAAAAATAATTATCCAAACTTGATATATCCAAACTTGATAGGCAGCTACAGGCAGTGTCAGTAGGAAATCAGCGTCTTTTGCCAAACCCTCGTTTGCAAAATCCCCTTCTTTCGCTTGCATCTCATAACCGCTTCTTCCTGGCTTTTCCTCTCTCTCTGTGCGATAGCCACTTCGAGAATCAAAGTTTTACAACTCCGACTCAAATCCTCTCCGCTCGCTTTCGAAAGATCATTCACTCGATAAAAATAGATTGTCAGCAGCAATCACTCCGACGCCGATATCTAAAGCTACGCTGAAAGAGACGAACATGGACCCCAACGAGACAACTCCGAACTTGCTCAACCAAGGTCGGCTTACGGACCTTACTACAAACCTCTCATTTTCTAATCCTTTCAGCTGCTTCTTGTACTGGGGTGATCAATTCATCGAATGGATGTTGTGTATTTATGCGTTTCGGTTGATGGGTCTTGCTTGCTTATTGTTTTGTTAATATGCGGAGAAGTTTAGGAACGATGTTAGTTTTGAGTTCATGACCGATCACGTGAATTTGGTTTGTTCTAACTTCGTGTTTTGATGGTTGGGTTTCGTTTTATAGCTTGGTTTTTGATGTTCAGAAGAGTTAGTTTGGCTTCTTGATTGATTGTGTGAACTGGGTTTGTTCTAATTGTGTGTTTTGGTTTTGGGTTTTGATAGTTTGCTGACGTGCGGAAGATTTAGTTAGGTTTCTTGATTGATTATGTGAATTGGGTTTGCTCTAATTTTGATGTTTGAAGAGTGAGTTTAGTCTCTTGACTGATTGTGTGAACTGGGTTTGTTCTAATTCCATGTTATGGTTGTTGGGTTTTGTTTTATAGTTTGGTCTTTAACGAGTGGAAAAGTTCCAAATGGTTCAGTTCGATTTTTTGATGGGTTATGTTGATTGGTTTAATGCGATTTCGCTTTTTGGTTGATGGGTTTTGTCTGCTTGGTTTTTAATTTTAACATGTGAAGAGTTGAGAAGCTGGTAGTTTGGTTATTGACTAATTATGTGAATTGGGTTTTGCTTGCTTGTTTTTGTTTTCTTAATGTGCAGAGAAGTTGCCAAATGATGTTAGTTTTAGTTATTGACTGATTATCTGAATTGGGGTTGTTCTAATCTTGTGTTTCGGTTTGTTGGGTTTTTTTTTTTTTTTTTTTTTTTTTTTTTTTTTTTTTTTTTTTTTAATGTGTCTAAGAGTTCCTGAATGATGTAGGTTGTTTTTCAACTTTTGAAATTTATTATTGATTATTGTTGATTGGTATGATGTGATTTTGTGTTTTAGTTAACCAGTTTCGTTTGTTTGGTGTTGAATTTTAACATTTGACGAGTTGTGGAGTGGGTAGTTTGGGTTCTGACTGATTATGTGAATTGGTTTTGTTGTATTATTACCGATCCAATGATAGGTTCTGTTTGTTTGATGCTGGTTTTTTAACACACAGAGAAGTTTCTGAGTGTTATAGTTTACTTTTGTATTATTATGTCCATTGGGTGTGGTGTAATTTTGTATTTCAGTTTATGGGTTTTGTTTATTTGAGATATGGAAGAGTTTTGAATGATGTACTCTGATGTTTTGACTGATTTGTCAGCTGGGAATCAGGTTTGGTTTCATTTTATGTTTTGGTTGATGGGTTCTGTTTATTTGATGTTGGTTTTTAACTCATAGAAGAGTCATGGAGTGTTGATTGATTACTGATGGAAGCTGAAACTTTTATGAGGTTTCAGCGCCTGGCTGGGTGGAAAATTCATTTAAAATGAGATAGGGCTGTCATGCGAACCGGTCCTTATATTTTATATCATTAGACGTGGGAAATTTTTTGGCCTGAAATTCTCCTTACATTATATAATGTAGATTATCTTCTTTCTTTCTTTCTTTCTTTTTTGCTTTTGAACCGTTCATGCATCTTATTCGTTCTACTTGCACCATGCAGATCCGTTTCATGAGGTGAACAGGAAAAGAGAGAAAAAGGAGGTGCGCTTTATGTGTAGACTTGCTAGGTTTCCAGATCAAAAGTTATATTTTTTTATTTCATCATTGAACAAGCTGCTACTGGTCATCATTTTCTGAAAATCAACTGGCTTTCTTATCTGAGATCACATAATCTCTTCTGCCATTTTCCTGTTTTTGCTAAAACATGTTCTTTGATCTTTTGATCTCGTCAAACAATTTTGTTTGTCCCTCTACAGAAGTTGACCGTACTAGTAAAGCATATTTGTAACTTTTCATCAATTAAATGATATTTCCCCCTTTTAAACTTTGAAAAGATTGTATTTTTACAGTCTTATTTGGTTAGTATAAAAAACGAATACGGTACTTCGGGCAGATCCTATAGAATGGTTAGAAATCTAAACCCTTTGTTAACACGCACTACAAATAACTTAAACCAGGGTCTAACTGCAGAGGGTGGTGTGCCTAGAGATGACTGTGCATTGTTAGGTCATATTTTCCCATCCATATGTTGGCGATTTGGTTCTTACTTGTCTAACTCAGCAGAAATAATTACTGAAACCTCTTTAGAAGGATTAAGTTTTTTTTTTTTTTTGGGGTTTTGTTTTATTTCTGTCTGTTAATCCTGAAGGAGACATCAATGATGTTATATTGCGGATTTCCAATATTGGGTCTGAACTCTGGAGACCAAGGTTTTGAGTAACGATATCAATTGGTTTATCAACTGGGCCCAAAAACGATATGATACAGGGTGTATCAAACTCTGTTGGACCTGTTTCAGACAATATGGGCACGTACCAGCGATTATTTTTTTTTGTCCATTGTTTTTTTTTTTTGAAAAACTATCCGGAAAATTAGAAAACAATGTAATAGACCGGAATCTATCAAATTTTTTTTAATGTTTTTAACATGTGTTCAATGTTGTATGAGACCATTCTTTGATAAGAATGTTGTCTGGCTAGGCCTGTTGAAAGTCAACCAAATAGGCCCTAATCGAACATAGATCAAGCATTTGTTGATAGATTATGACTCACTATGACAGATTCTCACCTGATTCTCTTACTGGGAACCAGTGATACACGATATGTGCCAGACCATGTAGTTCATATCAGCCAATATATGAACTATGGTTACTGTGTTTAATGATAGATTGTTTGGTAAACTGACAACATGCTGGGCTTGCTACCACCAACTGTGAAAGAGATGAAAGCAGGCAGTCCGAATGTGCAATTATGGACATGCTAGTAGTCCAAGTGTCTCTTAATTGCTTGATGGATTTCCCTTCAGATGGCCGCCACATGCATGGAATTTGAGGTTTTCTTTTTCCTGAAGAGTAAGAACTTCAACTTGGAGGTCTTTCAAGGGATCCCCAGCTTCTTCTTTCTGTTGAATGATCAACTTTATTTCTTTTTTAATTTTTTGTCTTTTTTTTCAAGAGTATTGACTGGTAAAATGTTCAGGAAGAAATCCCACCTCTTGATTTTTTTTTTTTTTTTTTCTATATAAATCATAACCTTGGTTCTTTTGCTAAATTTCAAAGTTTTCTTTCTAAGTGCTTTTGAGGCTTTGAATGTGCAACCCTGTATTTTAACTATTTGGAGGAAGTGTGCATTATTTAACATCCGGTTCATTGCGGTCTCCTTTTACAGCCTCAGAGTAACAAGGCTTCTACAGAATCAAGAAAACATATGGAGAACAAAGGACAAGGATCAAGCTATCAGATGTCATGGGATCGAAATGCTCGCATTGGAGGCTATCCACGGAATGCTTCACGTGGTACTGCAACATCTTACCAAGTTTAACCCTTAAAAAAAAAAGAGTTCCTTATTGAGCTTTGATAAACTGATGGTAAACATTTTATTATTTATCAGCTGTAGAAAGTTGTGATTAATACAGTAGATATAAGCCAATGGTGTCAGTGGAAATGTAATTAAATATAAAAAGAAATGCGAAGGATGATTGCGAGAGCAGGAGCACCAATCATACTCTTGTTACATGTGCCAAGGTGCCATGTGTGTGTGAGATCTGGGCTGTTCACCTGGTTGGCCCCACCGTGTATGTTCTGTGGCCTGAGAGTCAGTTTCATTCAGTTTTTATTTTTATTATTTTTATTTTTTAAGGCTTGTTCAGTAATAAGGTGGACCAACACATATGAAACAAATCGATGTTAGGAAAAAAGCACCAACAGTCCACATCTAGCATACATGTGGGGCCCATCTGATGATTGGGCTACTTCATGTTATGCCAAAATGCTTACATAATGGCCGTTGAGTAAACGATGCACTTTTCAATGGGGTCTATACAAGCGTTACACGTTACGGGGCTGAAACGGGCATAACCATTACAGGAAAAAATGGCCCATAATGGGTCCGAAACATTAAAATAAAAAGGCCGTAACATGACAGGAACTGGCACTTTATGGTGTGTACCACCTGATATATGGTCTGGATATCATACATCTGCAGCATTGGTGTGAGGGGTGAGAGGCATTTCTTTTCCCTTTGCTGTCATATGACACAAGCAATAGCTTAATAATGAGTAACTGAGTTCTGAATACTTCATAGAAGACTGAATTGTTTTACCTAGTTTTGATGTGGGGGGTTTGAAGGTTTAAATTTAACTGAAGAACCTCTGAAATTTATTTTCTTTTCCGGCAACATTCCCTGCATTCATTGCATACATGGACACGGTGCACTTTTAAAGAAGTAGCTTGTGCAAATCAATATGATTATCAAACCCAAAAAAGGAAAGGATGGGGTGCTAAGTGCTTGTATCTAAGTAAAATGTCATACATGGGATCCAGTTGATTCATCTGTTGAACTTCACGTTGAAAGGATGGGTTCTAAGTGGTCAAACCTGTAGCATGATCTAGATTGTCAATTGGAGTACATTTCCCCATTGAATGTCAAACGTGATTTGACCTTTTTCTAACCGTCCATTTCTGATCATAAAAAAATCCTTCCTCCAACCAGGTGGCTAGGATTATGCAACTTACTAACATGTGGGACTTCTGTCCATAAGCCATCCATTGGGTCCCAACTAATGAACAGCTGGGATCTTGTGCGTATGCACAGTGTTTCATAAGAATCATGACTAACATAATTGACTCCCTTCTTTTCGAAGAAGCAATGAATTGAAAGGATTCCATTCCCGTGGATTGGCATGTGCGTGCTGGGCCAAATTCATTCTTGAGATGTGTTTAGAAAGGACCTTTTTTGTAATATTGGATAGAATAAGAACATATTTCTAATTTTTCTAAAATTTCTTTTATACAAATAGAAAAGGGGGGCTGGAACGCAGGGAGCTTTTCTTTTCCTCCAAACATTCTCTTTTCTTCTCCTTTCTACTTCTCTTCTGCTTTTTCTCCTTCTTCTTCCTCTTTTCTTTCTTCCTTTCTCTCTAGGAGTTATTCCTCTTTTCTACTTGTTATTAGAGCATGCGTTCTTGCATTGATTGGAGGTTTCGTAGGAGGGGCCCATCATTGACATCATCATGCCGTACGTGTGATGTTAGTAGTGTACAATTGGATGTTCCCTTGAAGAAGAAAGGTATAGGATCTAGAAGAGAATGATTTAAGAAGAATTCTAGTGATTTTTCATGATTTTTGGGTGTTTTTGGTGGTTTTTTGCTTGAAATAATGAAATCTCAAAAAAGGGTTCTGATTTGGTTTTTGTGTCATGACCACGCCTCAACAGAATGAAGTGGCAGAATGGAAGAATTGTCGTTTTCTTGAAGTTACTCAGAGTCACTTGACAGGGATGCATGTTCCAAAGTGTTTTTGGGCCGATGCAATGTTTATGACCGCTTATCTTATTAATCGTATGTCATCTAGAGTATTGAAATTGAAGTCCCCTCCCCACATTAGGTCCTTTGATGAAAGCAACCTTCTTTCATAATTCTATATCATGTCTTTTCTTTCATTGTTCTACATCATGTCTTTGGGTGTGTGCATTTCATTCATGTCCTGGGTTTGAATCAGACCAAGTTTGGTCCAAAAGCCATTCGAGGTGTATTTCTGGGGTCTCCGTTCACACAAAAGGGATACGATTGTTTTGATCCTATGTTTAGGAAACGTTTTGTCATTATGGATGTCATCGTTTTTGAGTCCATGCCTTATTTTTCCCGTAATCTTGCCTCTTTAAGTGGATCTTAGAGAGTTGTATGAGAGGCATCCATTGCTAGTTTATCCCCTTCCCCTTTTTGTTCCTTATAGTTGATCGGTTGTTGTCCCAGTAGATCCAGGGCAAACTACTAATGCTGCCAACACTCATAGGTGAAGGAACTACAGGCAAAGGAACTATAAGTATACAGAAGACGCCAGAAAGGGGTGATCACTATGACACACTTGCTCACTAGTTGCAATTCCTTGGAACCAAGTAATCCATCTACTTTCCTTCTTTTGAGGATAGTGTTTCCACTGTCTTACACGACGGGAAGTGTTAATGTATTTACATCCTGTATCCAAGTTTGTCTCATATACAGCCTTGTCTCCTTCGTATTATTCTTTTTTGTCTTCTTCTTTTGTTTGTTTGCCTTTCATATTCTAAGAGGCGGTCTCAAATCCAAAGTGACGTGAGGCTATAATAGAAGAGATGAGGGCATTAATAAAGAATGACATGCGGGAATTGGTAGATTTACCCGAAGGAAAGGAGCCAATCGATTTTTAACGGGTCTTTATAGTAGGCAAATGGTTCTATTGAAAGGTATAAAGCCAATCTTGTTGCTAAAGGGTACACCCAAATATATGGGATTGACAAGAAGGAAATGTTTTCACCTGTAGTTGAAATGAACTCCATACGGGTTTGATGTGAGAAGGTTAGCACCTGTAGCCAAGATGAACTATATTTTTGTTTGCAACCAACTTTTCTTGGATGTGAAAAATGGCGTTTCTCCATGAAGATTTGAAGGAGGAAAGTGTATGTCATCTTTACCTAGTTTTAAGTTTCTCAAGTGTGAAAGAAAGGTTTGTAAGTTGAAGAAATGTATTTAATGCAGGGGCATTTTCACACTGGGCTCGAGTGGGGTGGCATGTGGGATGCAGGGGCACACTCGGGGTGGGCAGCCCACTGAACCTATGGATTTGGGGCCCGTGTGAGGCAGAACCCATGGATTTGGGGCCCACGAGGAGGGTTTGGCCGATGACCTAACCCATGGATTTGGGGCCTGGGCTATGAGATAAATGGATTAATTCGCCATGCTCTATCAATTCAAGCTTTTAGAGCAAGTGGTTAATTGTCCTGCATCAATATTTATGGGCTCAAACAATCTCCTTGGGTTTGGTTCGAGAGGTTCAGTTAGGCAATGAAGAGGTTTGGTTATTCCTAGAGTCATGTTGACCATACTATCTTCGTGAGGCGATGGGGATAGTTGATTACGACTTTGATTGCTTATGTAGATGATATTGTGGCGATAGGAAAGGATTCTTGGAAAAACTTGAGGTTATTATTATTATTTTTTAATTTTAATTTTTAAGTTAAGGATTTGGGAAATATGAAAGATTTTCTAGGTATAATGGTTGCTCGATGAAAGAAAGGTATCTTTATTTCTTAGAAAAAGTATACCTTAGACATTCTGAAGGAGACTGGTAATCTGGATAAAGTGTACCTTAGACCTTCTGAAGGAGACTGGTAAGCTAGATTCCTGATTAGTAGACACTCCTAGTGATCCTAATCATAAGCCTAGCTGAAGTGAGGGAGAGTTGTATCAAAGATTGGTTGTCTGATTACTCTGTCTTTCTCTCACCCAACCTGACATAGCATATGAAGCAAGTGTGGTTAGTTTATGCAAGCTCGTCAGATTTCTCACTTGGAGGCGGTTGAAAGAATCTTGAGATATTTGAAGGCATCACCCGAGAAGAGCCTTTTGTTTGCATATTATCATGGCCATCTATGCATAGAGGTTTATATTGGTGTGGATTGGGCTGGTAGTGTGGATGACAGAAAGTGGACTACAACATATTGTACTTTTGTGGGAGGATATTTGGTCACTTGGAGAAGCAAGAAACAAAGTGTAGTGGCTAAGTCTAGCGTTGAAGCAAAGCATAACTTTATGGTACATGGTGTAGCAGAGTTAGCGTCTGAAAATTCTGTTACATGATTTGGGAATCAAGGTGAATTCTTCTATGAAGCTGTTTGGTGATAACAAAGTAGCCATTGGCATAGCATAAAATTCAGTTCAACATGACCGTACCAAGCACAATGAAGTTGACAGGCACTTCATTCGTGAGCAAGTTATCTCTCAAGACCTTTATTTATCATTTGTAACAACTGAGAATCAACTTGCTGACATTTTCACTAAAGGAGTCGACAAGTCAAAATTATAATTTGCTGTTAGCAAGCTGGGCATTATAGATATCTATGCCCAGCTTGAAGGGGAGTGTTGAGTTGTGTTTAGAAAGGGTTTTTTTTTTTTGATAATATGAGATAGAATAAGGTCATATTTGTAATTTTTTGAAGTTCCTTTTACATAATGAAAAAGGGGGACTGGAATGCAGGGAGCTTTTCCTTTCCTCCAAACATTCTCATTTCTTTTCCTTTCTCCTTCAGTCCTCCTCTTCTTCTTCTTTTCTTTCTACCTTTGTATATAAGATTTATTCCGCTTTCCTAATTTCATGATACTTGGTAGTTGGCCCCTCATACTGTGCATATCTTGCACACTGAAATATGGTCTGATTTGTAAAGCTTGATTCAAAGGCAACAATCAATCTCTTAAACAAAACACTAGTCAATATTTTGCAACTCCCTGCATTCTGGCTGAACTATGTATTTGAATTTTGGTTTCTATAAGTGTGTGCCAATTGATGGGTGGATGTGACTAGTTGCAGGAATCAGCCAACAGTTCCGTGTTGTGAGAGACAACAGACTCAATCAAAATACGGATGGGAATATGAAGCCAGTATCGCTTCAATGTTCAACTTCTGCTAATGAGCAAGCGGTTGCAAATATTCCTTCAAAGAGGTATGATTGTCTGCTGCTTATGCTTCTTATCTGAAGGTGCCGCTATTCACCTGCATCTTGATTTTCTTACATCCATTCACCATTTTGAGAATTGGAATAGTGCAAAATTTCTGCTATTCCAATTCTCAATGGATAGTGGGTGTAACTTGTAAGGAAATCAGGCGGGTAGGTTTAGATATTAAGTCCCTTTGTACAAAGCCAACTTGCTCATTCCACTTACTGTAATGCAGTAACTTTAACATTGTGTTACTACGGCTAGCACGGTTGCAGAAATCAGTTTAAATGGTTTCCAGTAACAAGGATATAATAAAATTCCTTCTGTTAGTTAGTTAGGGGACCATTTCATATAGCAAAGCACCTTTAATTAATTTTTATCCATGTTGGACAAGTTTCTTTTTAAATACCTGTGGGTATAAATTTCAAAAATCTTTCTTTTACTGCAGTGCTAGAATTTCATGGGCATTTAAATCAATAAATTATGTTTAATGAGGAATGCCATTTGCAGCTGTCCCTCTGCATGAGTCAGACTCACACTCAAGTGCCCTAGATGCACCAACATGGCACATGTGTGTGAGATCAAGGACATTCATCAGGTTGGCCCTCCTTGAATGTGTCCTACCTGATGATGATTTAGGCTGGCCCAATGTTTGAACTATCGGTATCGCGTTACGTATCGCACCTTTGGGATACAGATATGTATCGGTTATCGCATGGGATATATCAATTGAATTGCGTAATGTATCGCTGTTGTTGGAAACATGGGGAAACATTGGAAAATTGGTTGAATTTTTCAATGACACTTAGTGATTGTTAAAAAAGACATCAATACACACTTATAAATCAAAACATTACAAAACACAAGTACACATAATAGGTTTTCTTTGTATGGGGTCCTAATCTATGCGCTGTCTAACTAAATGATGCAAGTACATTCAAAGTCTATTCATATAATTTATAAATGTAAGAAGATGTGTGGAAACACAAGCAATACATTCAAAAGCAAAAGAAGAATCACTAGATCAAGTTACATACATGTTTGATTTTATGTTTGGATACAAAGATTGCAACCGATTTTGCTAGAAATTGGAAAATTTTGATTTTTTTTTTTTTTTTTCAATTTTCCGCAACTTGGCTCATCTCCTTCAAATCTCGAAATCAAAGCTCACAATCCATGATTTTTCATGCAAAACATGAAAAAAATCATGGATTTGTAACAATTTGACACTGATTTAACATGATTTACAGAAAAAAGGATCTAAAATCGAAAATGCTCACCTGATCAAACATGCAGGATATATCCCACTACTTGTGTATTTCGTATCGCACAGGTGGGATACAAGGTATATCGTGGGATATATCGGCCAATACTTAAAACATTGGGCTGGTCCACTCATCAAATGGGTTCTACGTGTAAATTCAGCATGGACCAATATTTTTTTCCTTAACTGTCCGGGCTTTGTTTGTGTGGCCGACCGCATGAATGGAACAACCAGGTTTTTGTCGAAGGAGCACTTGCATCCGGACTCACCTACTGAATGGTTCAAACCCAATGTGCGTGCCACATTGGCACCTATGAGGACTCATGTTTAGTGTGTTCCGTTGTGTGGCTGCAAATAGCATTTCTCGCATTAAGAACGAAAGAAGACCTTTAGAATTCCTATTAGGCTTGCTGTGGTCTGGGCCTTAGCTAAGCAAAGACAAAGTTTGAATAGGCCTAGGCCTAGCAAATGTCTTTCCTATTTTCTGTGTGTAAAAGGTTATCAACCATTACTAATTTATATACACCTTACCTAGACAAATCCTATTGTGTAGTTAACTCAAATTACGTGATTTGTAAAGCATCGCTTACTCTCAGTAGCATTTGCATTATGTTACAATGAGAAACTGCAGTGGCAATTTGCATGAAGAGGCAATTCAAAACACACATGCCAGTGTGGCTTATGTGCAACTGCAATTTCTGTGCTTCTCACTAGGTTGGGGCCAACACGAGCATACCCTGACTCTACCTGTTCACTCATTAGGTGGGTAACCTGCATATGTGGAATCATAAGATTTAAGTAGTGGCTTCAGAGTGTGAATCGCCCCAACTTGGTCCAACTCAGTCTGACTACATCCCATTTCGGTCCCATACTGGTATGACGACTTGTAACCGATACAACTTGGATGACATGGAGTCATCTTGGACAAATTTTCAACCTTGCATGGATTATAGGCTGTTATTTGTCTTTATTCTAACAGTCCATTTTCTCATATTCCAATACACGTATGGCCTATCTGATGAGTGAACTGGCCTGAATTTTGGGTCAGGGCAGGTTCATGGTGCAACCCGCCTGATTAATGGCTCAGATCTCCTCACATCTTCAATTTCCCCACGAATCCCCTTATAGATTCTCTTGTACGGTTGTACCATGGCTGATCAACAATAATTTAGTGAATTTCAAGTGTAGCAGTTCCAGATTCTGTTAGAGGCATTCATGAATGCGCTCATAAATCATCTTTCTTCCTGTAGCTCTCTGGGAATTCTAACTGATGAAAAGCACTCAGATGCCAGAAAATTAGGGCGACAGCCCCCATCTCAAGCTTCGAAATCAGCCCATGATTCTGGGTTCCAACATGCTGGAGATGCCAATTCAGGTGACACTTGTTGTAAGCAAGCATTAGCAGAAGAGGCAAGGGGAAAAGTCCTGAATTCAGCTCCCCGAGCACAAGGATGGAAACCACACATTTCTCTGCAGCTTTCAGCAGCATTAACATCCACAGACCCTGTTCACGTGCCATCTCCTGATTCTAGGTCATCTGATGCTGGAGTAGTGGGAGTTCGTCGTCAGTTTTCTGGAAATCCTGTCATGCATTCATCCATTTCAAATGGTTCTTTTTCGAATCCATGTTTGGGGAAGGGTGATTCAACCACAGGATTGTTTGGACAGTCTTCTGCCATAACCAACGGTGATCAAATCAGTCGATCTTTCTTCGGCAGTCAACACAATAGCAAGCTGCATCAACCTGTGGGTCATCACAAAGGTATGCTCTTCACAAGTTATAAATGGCAATGTTGATATACCTTTAGTAAAATGAATATTCATACAATCATACTGTGCATTTATCTGACCTCTTCCTCTGATGTATGAATCGGTAATGTTATCATCCAATTTCTGGATTGGTACCTTTCAAAGTTTAGTGTTAGGCAATTTTAGGACCGCAATTTATTTCTATTTATCCAAGGTGGTGTTTGTTATTCTGAAACCTTACTTGCTTGAACTATATAAACTAAGCTTTCTAATGAGACTGCTACCCACTAGCCCCACCTACAAATGCCAAACAAAAAGTGCCTAAATTTACAAATCCCAAAACCAGGTGCCAGATTCTTTCCAACACAGTTTATAATTCAAGTGACATCCTTTCATCAGGTAGGCCCTGCAGTGTATGCAGGTCAAAAATAGGTTAGTGCAGTGTTCAGGTGGGCTACACATGTGGTAATAAAATGGGTGGCCATAAAAGGATAGTTAGCAGTGCACATTCATCACCTAAGTGTTGCCCGTCGGATGAGTGGACCAACCAGGTTTTTAAGTCCGTGCACAGTGGTGTGGCCTGTTTGATGAATGCCTTTGGATCTCACCCATGTGTCACTTGTTAGCACATGTAAGTGATAACTGTCAATATTACATACAAGCAAATTTGAAACAATGCATGCATACTTTCATAAATAAAACTGAATATAGAACACAAAGCATCAATTGTCATCATCATCTAAGCCCTATCCCAACTAGTTGGGATTGCTGCATGAATACTTTTCTGCCATTCTGTCTGGATTCATAATGAAAATTATGGCAAAAATTTGATGCCGGCTGCTGACCTGATGCAACCCTCTTCCTTTGTCCGGGCTTGGGACTGGCAATGAGAGCAAAAAACTTCCACTGGTGCCATTTAATAGACTATTACATAGGTTGATTACAATCAAGAGCTAGCTAATAGTATATTACATAGGTTGATTACAATCAACGAGTTACAAAACAGCAAATGTAAAAAAAGGAAAAAGAAAAAGAAGAAGAACAGAAACCAATCAATTTGTATTTCGTACACATAAGTGTGAATGCACTTATAATAAAACCTGAATGCGTTAAACAATGCATGTATTTTTATTTTTTCTTTTCTTTTTTAATCGATGAGTACAAACATAAAATGCGAAGAAAATAACCAGAACAATGGGTAGGAATTTGCCGACAGAAGAGATGGCGTAATGACCCCTTCTCTGGCTAAGGAATTGACAAGAGTTTTCACCCAAGTCTGACAGAAAAGAAAGGGCCAATTGCAACAAATTTACCTGATTTCCTTCGATTCATTTTACTAGTCTCCAAGGGTAAGTCGTCGAAGGACTCTCACTTAATCACATCCATAGATTCTTCCTCGATTCTCTGGACCTGAGCGAATATGGATGAGCTCCTTGATCTTGGTCTAGAGGGTAGTTTTCTGTGCTTTTGTCCTAGTCTCAACACCATGGAGGACATAACTGCCCCCACCACACCCTCGCTTATCATCCTGAGCTCCTCAATCAAGACTTAAAAAACTCTATTTGGTCACGACTCACGACTCGGCTGACTTGAGTCAGTGAAACTTGGAAAAACTCTATAAAACTTGACTCGCCAAGACTACAATATTTATAAATTATAAGTTTTAAATATTTAGTCATGGGGTTCAAGACTATTGAAAACTCGACCAAGTTACTTGATCCATTAGACTTTTGAGGCGAGTTTTGAGTTCTAGAGAAATGTTGGTAACCAGTCATCCTTGTCACTTCTGATCAATTCTGCAGAAATAATGGAGTCCTGATCTGGGGACTCATTACGCATGTGTTATGGTTTGGTGATCACCATTGATATGATGGGCCCCGATAATTATCTGCACTCCAAAATCTTAGCCATCTGGTCTCCTACCTCTTTTTCCAAACTGTTGTTTCTTTCTTCATACAGTCCATTCCTCGTGCACTATATACGGGGTGGGATCTTCCAATCAGTTAGAATTTGCGGCATCACTAATCCATGATAGGTCCATCAAATTTGTGATTTAGATCTCTGAACCACGTTGTATGCACTCGTGTATCATGTCACTGTTCACATCTTAATGGATCGGGACTAAAATTCCTATTAGTTTTGGTGATTAGGATTTGACTTTGCTCTTTGATGCAGCTTCACAATCCAATATGGAATGGAAACCAAAATCAAGCCAAAAGTCGAGCCTTACCAGCACTGGAATGATTGGAACTGCTACCATCACCGTTTCATCTCCCACTGATAGTTCACCAACCTCAATGGCAGATGAGGCCCACTTGTTGGAGAAGCTTTCACAAGTTAATATTTCCAAAAACCAGCATGTAATCATACCACAGCATCTTCGAGTTCCAGAGGCTGACTGCTCCCGCCTGATCTTTGGTAGCTTTGCATCAGGATTCAATTCTGCCAAGGACTTTATGTCTGGACCCAAAGCGTTTGGAAATTCAGAAGTGTCGAAAGATGAGCCTGCTGTGAGGTGATTGCCCTTTCTTGATTACCACATCCTTGTTTTTATGCATTTCATTTTTCCATTTAAATACTGGCCATTTGTTTCCAAGCACTGATCTTAGTGTTGTGGACTATCTGCCTGAAGAGGAATCATAGAGTCCTGACTAGGGTTGCAACTTAGGTGGGTTGGGTTGGGTTGAGGGTCAACCGAGCCCAACCTGAACCTAAGTTGCAGCCCAAGTCTTGACATAACGATACCATAAAAGTGGACTGTTGGTTCGGTGATCCGTACCATTGATCTCGTGGCCTTTTTCATGTATTAGGGATGCCCTAAGAATCTTTCCAGAGTGGATGATCCTATCCTTCCAATCTTGGTATTTTTTGGGTTGTCACTGTATTTTTTTCTCAACTGTTTTTCTGTGGATCTTGATCTTCTAACATGGAAGATTTTTTGGGGAATCTCCAATCCACTGTGCTGTCCATCAGATCAATGATCTGGATCTACAGTCCATGCGATTAACTTAACTGGTATGGTGCAGCAGGTTACATGCCCCAGTGCGTCAGGACCATATAATCCTTGCTGTCCATAGCAACCCTTGAAAACCAGGATGTAGATACCGGATACATAGCCATGTAGATTCTTATTTCAAATTAGATATATAAGCATGTTAGAATAAACACCATTAAAATTAAGAAGCAAAAAAACACTTGTGTGAACAAAGTAAGAGTTTTGATGGAACCGAATTGAAAAAAGAGAAGCAAAGAGTTTTGAACCAGATACAATCCTTTTTAGATGGTCAAACCAAAGAATCACAAAAAATTGAGCCCACAAAGATGATATAAGGCAACATATGCTAGAATGAAATTGAGCCACTACTGCTAGATAGGAGCAACACATGCTCAAGCCTCATATACAGTCCTTATTCAAATCAATCAATTATGTAATTTGCCCATATATGCATGGCCTGAATATGTAGGAATCCTTTTGGGATTCAAACTATTCCCTAACTTACTAAGAGCTGTCCTGGTTACATTCAAATACGCTATTGTGTAAATATCCTAGAAAATAGTAAAAAAAAACTGAACCAAGACTTCAGTTTACATTAGAATCTTGCGACATCATGCTTGTGGGTTGTATGCAGTATACACAACCACAAGGCCTGAATGCATTACGGGCATTACAGTTGGTGTGTGTGGGCTAAGTAACCATACATGAGGGTATTTAGGACATCTGACAAACTTTTGGACTTGTGGGGCTCACAGTCTTTCCAGTCGGCATATAATGGGCTAGCAATCACTATTGGGGCCCCATTAGATTCCCTTCAAACAAGACTCACTCCTGTGGCTCTCTACAAATGATGCATTTTTGTTCGGGCCAGCATATGTAAAGATCAGGTCCACCTTCCAGTCACCAAGACTATTAACATGCTGGGCCCCATCATGGAAGTGCAATGCTGCAGATGACTCTGCTCTCAGAAAACCCTAGCTATTTGCTTCTTGTCCGAAAATGGGATGGTTAAACAGACATTATAGGCAATGCTCCATAGTCCGGCTTTGGGATGGGTGGAAGTATTCGATGGAGGAGATTTTTGGTCTATTGCCACTCACCTATTGGGATACCACTGGGTGAATGATCCAGGGAAATGCTGAAGCGATTCACACCATGAGAGATTGAAGAGGCAATTCATATTTCACATTCCAACATCACACTTGTCTGTAGGGTCTAGGCAATTTGGGCATGTGGTCTTGCTCTGGCTGAAAAATAAAAAAATGTCTTAAAATGTGGTTTACATGTTCATGTCAAATATAGACCATTGGTTGTCTTCTTTTCTAAACCTTCCATTTTTCTCATACATGTGTGGCCCGAATAATGAGTTGACTGGCTTGATTTTGACAAAGCCAAGCACTTGTGCCACAAATCACCTCTTCAATCTCTCGTTATGTGAATTTCCTTTGCACTTCTATTGTGCATAGCTTCTTTCAATCTTTTTGCGGATAACACCATAGTTCTAAAACTTGGTCACTTGACTCGAAACTTGGCTGAGTTGACTCAAATCGACCAGAAATCGAGCTGAGTCACTGTGAAACTCATTGAGAAGTACGACTCGGTTCCGACTCGCCTTGACTCTTTGAGTTGGGTCCCCTACTCGGTCAACTCCGCATTACTTGAACTGACTCACTTGCTTGAGTCAAGAAACTTGCAATTTAAAAAAAGTGCAAGTGACATAATTTGAACTCTCAACCTCAACCAAGGTAGGAAATGGCATTTACCAACTGACCATGCACTCGTCTATGTTTAAAAATGCATATTTTTGTATTCATAATATTTTAAGTGTCTACTCTTAGTTTAATGAAATTCCTAGTTAATTATTAAATATCTTGTCGAGACAAATCTCGTCTTGGAGTCAACCCGACCTGGCTGGATATCAAAATCAACTTTTCAGAGTTCTTAACTATGGATAACACCAATCATCTTTAGTTGAATTAGTTTCCTTGAGAGGCTTGATCTATGTGGTGTTTTGGGAGTACTCATTTTCAGTGCTCGTTGCTTGCAGTATATCGTTATCGATTCCGGTTACCTCTACTGAAGATGTTTATGTCCACGACGAGGTGGATATACTAGAAGACCATGTCAGAACTTCCTTCCCTGTATCTCCGGCATCAGATTCGGCATCTGAGCACCAACTACCTGATAAAAAGGAGTCTTCAAGTCCTCGGAGTATGGATAACTATGAAGATATTGAGTTGGTTGGAAGCTTTACCTGTTGTTACACTCCAGAAGAGCCACAACAGCAGCAAGATCCTCCAAGTTTGCCTGGTTTTTCAGTGAGTCCAATCTTCACAAGTGAAATTAAATCTTGTTTTTCCTTATTTTATTAGTTATTGATTTTTGATGGGAGGGGTATGTGGGTTTCTTGAGATTTGTTAAGCCCACACACGTCACACGTGTGCGATAAAGCTCATGTACAAGGCACACATGTGCCAACATGGCACGATAGGTCCGAGATCCAATCCATTCATCAGAATGACACCAATATATTGATGCCGTAGTCCAAGAATCAAGTTAATCCAAGTGGGTCACAGTTTGCAAAACAAATGTACGGCTCTGAGAAACCTGGACGAAGTTTTCTTATCATTCACCTATTTCCGATATTGGGACCCGCATGCTGATTGGTCCAGATTTTATTTTTGGCTAAACATTTACAATGTTTGACCATTGTGATGAATGGATTAGATCTCGCACACATTTGCCATTCCAGCATGTGTGGCGTGTAGACGAGCTTAGTAGCATATGCGTGCGCACTTAACAAAGCTCTAGCTTTCCTTTAAACCACAGTATGAAGGCACAGGTCAACCGGGTATTCAAGTGAGTAGTCTTGTTGGATCATCAACTCGTCAAGTTAAACCTGGTTTGTTTGGTTGTTGGCAAAAGAGGCCTCCTTTGGACAACCATATGGACTTGTTCGGCTTGTCTGGGTTGGATCAAGCTAAGAATGAGCTACTGAGTTTATAGGTTTCCTTTTATTTTCTTATAGTACAACCAAAAGGTACTCGTTTGGGAAAAAAAGGCATTCTTGATTTCTACACTACCAGAGGAAAAAAGAAAAAATGAAAAAGAAAAGAAATGTTTACATTGCCTAAGATTGTTTTCATTACTCTATATACTCCATATACTCTGTTTAGGCATATGTATGACGGACTGGTATCAAATGTAACGACCCTTAGCACAAGCCTACAATAATTGTCCACAAGTGATTGTCACATTTGTTACCACTCCCTCATACATATCTGTAATCACTGTCAATATATTCTCTTGAAACTCATTTCTTTCCCAACATCACCAGATTAACTAACTCTCTAGTGCTAAGGGTATCTGGGGTATTTTTGAATGCAAGTCATCTTTCTCATTTTCTCTAGTCTCCAATCTATTGTTAAGATCATTATAAGCCTTATGTTTAGCCTCACTTCTTACTTTCTTAGCAATCTTTTTGGCATTTATATTGTTCAAAATTTTTATATTTTCTAGTCCCTTGCAGGCTTTGAAACATGAAGGTTTCTCGTGAATAGCTTTTTGTAGATTGTCAGTTCACCTCCAAATTTCCTTGTATGATTGGCTTTTCCCTTTAAAAACTCCAAAAACATCTATGCTACTTTCCTAATGCACTTAGCCATCTCATTCCATACAACATTTACTTCTTCCTTGATATTCGACTTTCCTTCTTCCATCAAATTTTTTTGTAAGTAACATTGTCTTCTCTTCTTTTAATTCCACTACCTAATTTCTGGACACATTTATTTTACTCCCTTTCTTCAATCCCTGGTAGTGTGCTGCCTTAAATAAAAAATATTTCACTCCTTTTCTTCCATCTCTTAATGTAAGCATCCATAACTACTAGCTTATGTTGTGCAATTAGACTCTCCCGGTATAATTTTCTAATCCTTACATATCGATCGTTCTGTTTTCTTATGTAGAAAAAAATCTATTTTTCTTGTATCCACTTTTCAAAGTTATTAAATGTTAATCTCTAGAAAGTACGTGTTTGCTAGAACTAGATTGTATGTCATAGCGATCAAAGATAGTGTCCCCCATCTCATATCTTCTCCCAAAACCATATCTTCCAGTACACTTTCATATCCTCTACTTTCTTTTCCTACATAACCACGTAAGGGTCAATGTGGGCAAACACATATTGAACAATGTTGAGAAAGCTAAACCCTTTCTCTGAATATTCTTGTAGATTTTGAGTTTGAGTTGTCTATGTTTTTTCTCTGAATTTTATTGAGCCGAAAGAAAAAAAAAACTGTTAGCGGAAAATTATGGGAGAAAATCGGCAAAAAGGGAAAAGTTACTTGGGAATTGATGACACCGCTTATAGGGATTGATGTTGGAGGGATCATAAGGTCCTGTTGCACATATTTTGGATGAGTGGGGCCCTTGTTTCGGTGATTGGGACGTTGATATGGCATGACTGCCCGTCAGTGGAGTATGGTTTCAAGGTTTGATGATTCTACCCATCCCATCTACCATTGTGTTTTCTCTGTAACCGTTTATTCTTAGGTCTCTGATCCAAGGGTTAGAGACTGTTGTCTGGTCTAGGAGATATTTTAGTCATCGCCAACCTATTGAGGGTTTAGTCAGTTAACTCTCGGGTTTGCTGAATCAGGGGCCCCACATGTACAAACTAGCACATCGGACTATATTCACATTTTGGCCCATACCCTATAATTCCTCTCGATGATTGTATTTCCAGTTAACTGATTGATAGGTAAGGCGGGTGGGTTAGGATTTGGACTTTTCAGTTTGGTAGAAGAAGTTTTGGGATTAGCCATTTGATGTTTCACGTTAAAATAAGAAGACAATTGAAGTAAAAAAAAGGAAAAAAAAAGGAAAAGGGGGGAGGTTACAATTAGTGGAAAAAGGTGCCTATCTGACAAAATTTCAACAAAAATTTGAATATTTAGGCTCCACTTTGAAAGCTAGAAGGGTGTTATCCATGTATAAGAAGTCCATAAAACTTGCTTTCCACTCCACTTCCCAACTTCAACTCTACTATCAGCAGATGCAACAATGGCCTGGATTTTAGAAGAGAGCATGTTTAGATTTTAGGAGCCACTTAGTGTTGTGCATGTCGCATTCGTGTGCCATGTGGGCACACGACACATCTTTAGTATGTGCTCCAATGTATGCTTTATCGGTTTCGGTGGGCATATCGATTCCTACTAAAACCAATATGCATAACGGTCGTTACACCCCTCGTTACGTAATGGCCTTTAAAAAAAATAATCTGAAACAATGTGGAAAAAGTTCTAAATATTTAGAGGATTCTACATATGTATTCCTTTTTTTTTTTTTTTTTTTTTTGTTTTAATTATGTTTATGATGGTGTGACGGTCCACTCTTTGGTGAGAATATTGTCTCGAGCTTTTTGATGATTTTATGAACCTGACAGGCTTAAGTCACCCAATCTTGGCCCAAAATTCATGCAAGTTATGGCACTCATCCCACTAATGCACATCCACAAGTATTTAATATCATTTCCCCCAACTAAGTTTAAGAAAAAAAATTAAAATTAAAATTCGAATGAATAATGTTGCCGATTTTGGGGATCACTCAAATGCCCCCAAATCAACCCAAAATTCATGCAGGCTATGTCATTCAACCCACTAATGCACATCCCTAAGCATTTAATATCATTCAACCCAGGTAATTTAAAAAAAATAATAATTTGAATGAAGGGTCTCCACTCATGGCTCAGTGGTAAATACTGTGTTTCCACTTTGAGGCCATGAGTTCGAGAACCCGTGTGTGTGTGTGGGGATGTTAGAGTGTCTGTTCTCTCCTTTCAAAAAAGAAAAAAAGAAAGAAAAAAAAATTCCAGTGAATAATTTCACCAATTCGGGGGACCTACTTGAATGGCTCCCAAATTGACCCCAAATTCATGCAATCTGTGACACTCATTCTACTAATGCATATTCTTAAGCATTTAACATCATTCTCCCCAAGAAATGTTAACAAAAAAATTTGGATAAATAGTACTGCTGATTTGGGGGACCACTTGAGTGCCTCCAAATTGGTGCAAAATCCACATGGTTCTCATCTCACTGATACAATAGGCTCCAAATTGTGCTTATTTCACCATTCAACTATCAGATTTGGGTCACAGGACATTTGAACCTGACAGGAGAAAAATTTAAAATCAGTTGTCCTAAAGTTATAAATATTCCATTTCCATTCACGAAGAATCAATGGGCATTGATCACTGGAAAACAATCTGATTTTTCCCAGAATTGTGACTCTTAATCTTGATGGCTCCCCATTTTAATAGGTTTAGTTTGATTTAGTACATGCCACGTGTACAAATTTCTCAGTGTACATGTATCAAGTTTCCTGCACCACCAGAGCATCTTTTTAACCAGGTGGCCCTCATTTTGGACCTCAAGCTACGGTCCACCTAACAAATAACTTCCAACTAATTGAGTGCATGTGAAATCCTACCTTTCTAATAGATTGGCTCCTAAATGAGGGCCACTTGGTTAAAAAATAATTCATATCTCTACTCATTAGGCAGGCCATTCCACAGATAAAAATTTATGGCCATTGATATATAGAAAAAATAAAAATACAAGCATGGTTCACATGATAAGTGGATATGCCTGAATTTTCAAAAGCGGCCACATTCAGCAGAGAGGGAGTGAGCCATTTTTTAAAATATTATTTTAATGATCCCATATCAACTGTTACATAACCAACCATTTTGGCACACCTTGATGTGCTCCTATGCGACACTTCTGACAACTTCTTGACCTGGAATTTCACAGGAGATTCTAAAATTTTGATGTGTTTTCTCATGATATTGTTGGGAAAATCTCACTTAAAATAAAATATTAAAAAATATTTATTATAAATTAGCAAATAATTTTGAAATTTGAAATAAAGATGTTTAAATGAATTACTTTAACTTTCAAATCATTTTTGTGTTAAAATCTCGAAAAATTAAAACTTCCAAGATTTTGAAAATCTTGTGATAATATCACCGACCAATTTTTTTGTGATAATATCACGATATTTTGAAATCATCTGTGATATTTGTCACAATGCTTCTAGGATCTGTCATCCCAACACAATAACCTGAACATCCATGGAACTCTAAATGTTCACATCCAAGCACAATCTCTCATCCATTGAATCCCTTATTGAGGATATGAGGATATGATGATCCATGGATACATACTTCTCCCCCTTACTAACCATCTTCTAGGCATCCAAACAACCTGTAAATGCATAGCCATGTTGCACCATGAGATTTAGGGGTCAATCAAATTCCGACACCTACACTTGTATTTATACTATGCAACCCCATGTTTTAAATAGTGAATAGCATGTAGCATAGCATTCACTCCTCTGAAGCATGAGGCATAAGCAGCATAGCTAGTGTTGAACGGACCAGCCACAAGCATAGCGTGTAGTGTAAGCTGCATGCGACTTCTAGATTTTTAATTAAGGTTGTCCGGTTGTACAAAATATCATGAAATTTTATGATATTTTACACCAAATTAGATTGACTAACAATGAAATTTCATGATATCTAGTGCAACCAAATGCAACCTAAAATAATAGGAAAAATAAGGTAAAGATTAACTATAAAGATAAAGAAAGAGCAACAAAATTGGTTTCATACTGTTCAATTATTTTATTAAAATTGCTGAAAATATTAACTAATTTTTATTTAAAAATAGAAAAATGCAATAAATTATTGAAAGCATTTATTGATTTTTGTTTTAGTGAAAATATCTTATAGTGTAAGTTATGTAGCGTGTAGTGTAAATTATGTAGTGTGTAGCGTATGTAAATTAACATGTAGCATAGGCGAGCAATTTTTGTGAGCTACAGTGTTGAGGGTAAGCTACATTATGTTACTTGCTTCATAGAATAAACTATTTAAAGCACTGATGCAACCATATCCAAACACATGAGCATGTTGGAATGTATGTACAGAGATGTTTTGATCTTGACTTGGTGCATGGTGCCTGTTGCAGCATTAAGGTGACTAGCTTGTAGGACTCTGGCATGAGTTTTTATTTTATTTTATTTTATTTTTATTTTTATTTTTTAATTTTAATTTTTAAAAATCTAAATCACCAGTTTGGATCATTCTATTCTGTGTTATTCACCTTTTTCCTTATATTCTGCAGGCTTTGAGCTTGCACGGGGCAAAGAGTGTCACTCCAACGGAGGTGTTGGTGCAGCAGCAGCATACACAGCTATACCCGGAAGTTCATATTTCACACTTTCCAAACTTCATTCCATACAGTCGGTTTCTCTCTCCAGTTTATGTTCCGCCAGTGTCTATGCCTAGCTATTCTAGTAACCCAGCATATCCACATCCGACAAATGGCGGTAGTTACCTGCTGATGTCGGGAGGAAGTTCACACCTCAATGTGGGCAACTTGAAGTATCCAGCTGCACAGTATAAGCCTGTCACGGCTGGCGGTCCAACAGGGTTGGGAAATTATACCAATCTGTCTGGGTACACCATCGGCGCACCAGGAACAGTTGGTGGGGTGACAGGGCTTGAGGATGCAATGAGGGTCAAGTACAAAGAGAGCAATTTTTATGTCCCGAATCGGCAGGTAAAATATGAAGTTCAAAAATCAAAGTTGGCGTTTTCTTAGATTTGTATCCATTAGTTAAGGGTGTGTTTGGATCCACTATCTGATTGAATTTCCATATTAATCTAGTAAAGCGCAAGTGACCAAATTGTAATTACTACTTCGAAGTTGGATTTGACAAAAACTGCAACTGCAATTTGAAGTTTAGTTGTTACAAATAGGAGGGAATGTCATTACAATTTGGTCATATCCTTCTGTTTGGACTGACCGATCATCATTCTATTCACTTGTGCATCCAAACGCCTACCGAGTGGTCACTATTCCTGTTTGTTGGGAAACAGTAGAGGAACTATTGGTGGGGCACTTGTCTCGAGAATCAAATTATTTTTGGCAATGCAAGGGAGTTTCACAATAGCAAATGTGGGTATATGCCTGCTATTTCAGAAAGAGGGATTATATGGTCTTGAGTCTTACTCTTGATGCATTTAGGATGTAAATACTGTCGTGGTGCACCCTTGCTGTACGAGTGGGGCCCATGTTTTGTTGATCGAGATCATTGAGCTGATTGTTGCTAATGGAGATGGGGATGCCCACAGCAAAACATGGTAGAATCTAACCCTTTGATCATTGGCATACAAACAGATGGCTCATCATTATCTAAACCTTGCCCCAACTAAATGGATGGTTAACCTTTCTTCTCCTCCCAGCCTTCCCCCCCCCCCCACCCCTCTTATTGTCCTCTTCTTCTCTCCTTAATCTATGTTCTACATGGTATCAGAGCATCCTTGTTCCATCTTTTTACCTTCCATTTGTTAACACCATGGCTAGAATCCCCTTCAATCAGGAACACAATTATCCCCAATCGCTGGTGGGCCCATCGTATCAATGATACATGGCCCTACTTGTACAGATTGGGTGCATTTGGATGATATTCACATCATGATGCATCAGGACTCAATATTCCTCGTTGAGAGAAGTGGAATCCTGCATGCCTTTGGGCAAGACACATTTAGAACTTATCGAGTTTCTTGGTGCTTGCAGTTGCAAAATATATTGGGTCCCGCACAACATGCATGAGCTTAATACGCATATCAGGATTTAATCCATGTCTGTAACAGTGGAAAACATTCATCATCTGGCATTATTGGTCGTCGATCTTGAAATTATTTAACCAGCTCAAATTACAATATGCTTAGATCAATCCATCTTGTTATTCATGCACAAGTATTTTCCAGACGTAACTGCCCTAGGAGATCTTTATTGGGTGGGGCCCATTTTGGTTAGGGCCCACTCTATTCCTCGCAGAACCACAACCTGAACTCCTTCCATGTTTTAATTAGGATACCCTATGTGTGTGTTCAAAGAACACCTAAATAATAGGTCTGCAAATGACGACTTCGTTGATTCGTGGTTATTGCAAATACCAATTCTCCATTAGTTTTCCTAACAGCTGTAATTTTTTTTTGGCATATTTTGAAAAATGATGAAACTACCCCTTCCTGAAAAATGTTCAAAATTGTGGTATGTTCTATATGGGCATTTTTGTCATTTTCTAATGGTTGCTACCCGTAATGAAAAACCAGCAGAATATGTGTATTTAGAATAACAACGAATTAACAATTTAGTTATTTGCAAACCACATGTTTTTATGTGGGTATTTGTGAATAGCCTATTAATGAAGTGGGAATCTGCAGAAATTCCTTATATTTTGATACCTGCCGTCTCACTTTCTCATAATTTGGTTTGCTTTGACAGGCAGAAACTTCAGAGATTTGGATTCAAAGCCCCAGGGATCTTGTAAGCCTGCAATCAGCTCAATACCATAACCTATCAGGACAAGCACCACATGCTGCTTACATGCCATTGCATGCAGGCCATGCTTCTTTCAGCAGTCCCATGCAGTCTGCGCACGTGCCGTTTACTGGTTTGTATCATCCACCACAGTCTGCCACAATTGCAAACCACCACCACCAATTGGTTAATCAGCAGATGATGGGTATGTGCGGGAATGTCGGGGTCGGATTGGCGGTGTCCGGGGCTGGAGCATATCAACAATCTCAGGTTGGGCAACTTAATTGGACTGGTAACATCTGAAAGAAATGTGGGTCCTTAAAAAAAGTGTCCCTTGATGGATGGGGATAGGAAGTAGTGGCAGAAAGAAATTTGTGAATATATCTACTTGTTTAATTAAAAATGATATCATAATATTCTGTTAATGCATAGAAATTCATGTTTTTTCAGCGTTCCTATTCTATTATTGCATTCTGATCAACTGGGTCCCAGCGGTAGCATGTTTCAATCCCCAAATCTTTTTTCTTTTTCCCTTAGACGCTGATTTGTGAGAGACGGGAGCTGCTGTGACACAAATCATGAGCCATGTGATTTTCACCAACTAACCATTGTGAAAGTTGAATGTAATGAGGCATGAGAGATGGCATTTGGCTCATCCTGCAAAGTGTGGAGGTTGGATGTGCTAAATGCTTCCATCCTGACATGCCATCCCAAAAATGAGAATGCAACAACTGGAATATTGTTTGAAATATATGGTGTAATTTGCATTATTGGAACCTGTATAAGGTATACTTAATATGCATTTTATAAATATTGGTGTATGATATGCTGACAATGGGTGCATGGAACCTTGCCGAGCCCATGTGCATTCACAAGGCGCACGTTCTTTGTATATTGTACATGCCACTGCCTGCCATTGCGGAAGACTAGTGCAATATCTAAATGGTTCACCAGTTGGTTGTAACCTTGAAGATGTTCTTGCAAAAAAATCAGGCTGGTCCATTCTTCAGGTGGGCCAATATGACGGTTCCCACATAAGGGTACAGCAGGTGCCACGCATGTAGAAAAAAAAAGAAAAAGGAGAGGTAGGGTAAAGGGTGTGGTTATTAATTATCATGCAGTGGGAGAAAAAGGGTTGTTTTTAACTGAATGAATCATTCTTACTTTTTCCAATGCTGTGGTCCACTTGAGTTTTTACTCTCCCTCTTAGACCGATGTCCTGATATGAAGCAGTGCAATAGATGTATATAGTGGATTTTTATATAGACATCACAACTCAACCCCTCTTTTTATTTATTTTATTTTTATTTTTATTTTTTTAATTTTTAATTTTTATTTTTAATACAGCTTCTAATAAGAGGAGGGAATGGTACTTGCACAAAGAATGGTTGCTTTTTGCAAGTTAAGTCTACGTAGTTTAAAGGCATATTGCTGGTGAAATATGAGCTTTACAATAAACAACTACAATTTTCAGATTCCAAAATAGTCTCTACTTTGTTTGAAACGTTTTCATGTATCGTTGTAATATTCAAATTTCTTTGCCTTAACAAAATTATTTGTAGGGGTAAAAATGTCCGAAAAATATTATTGTTATGTAATTTAGATTATTAAAAAAAAAAAAACCAGTTTGAACTCAGTGCACCAAAAAAAATAGATTTTTCAGTGTCTATACAAAATGATAATTGAACTTTTGCTGCATGCCTTCCCATTAGAGCTCTATGTCGGACTCGGCCATCTAATATGTGGAGAAAGCTTAATTATGCTAGGGCTGTCAATGGGCCCAGCTGAGGCCTGTCCAAGCCAGCCAGCAAAGTTAAACCTAGGTTTGGGCCTGGTTCAGCCCATGATGATTATGGACCATCCTAGTAGGGCCCACCTACTTTATGAAAGATCTGGGTGTTTGTTAAGTGTATCCTATCATGCATGGTTTGTGAAAAATGCTGTTGAAATCATAAATAGGATGGGCCAAGCTGACAGGCTCTTAGACAATTACAGGCCCAGATTGATCGTGAGATGGGCTCAAATTTTTTGTTTGGCCCAGTTTATGTGGGCCAGGCCCAAAATCCCAACAGGCCAGCCTGGCCCACTGACAACCCCAATTTTGATGGGTCCTCTAGGTGCATTATAGCCCATGCGGTCAGGATGTCCTTCATGATGACTTGGGCAATAAGGTGGGTTAAGGGAGGAGAGTACAGGAAGTTAAGAGGAGGATTGTAGCATTAGTGATCTCTCAGGCAATCTCAGCCCTTAAAAATGCTTGAGGAAGCAGTAAAGGCCCACTGTGATGAGAACCAATGGATGCCTCTCAAAAGTATCTAGAAATCAGTTACACATTTTTCATCCATTAGAAGTGTCTACACACACACCCAACACAAGTAGCATGATGGCAAATCACATACTTGCATTTGGTGTGATAAGGCAAGCCCAAAGCATCATTCGGACTCAATGAACTCATATTTTCATCCCCCAACACACTTGATACGTGAATAAAGGAGGGACTCTAAGCATGTATCAAGGAGAGACTCTACTTTAATTTGTTGTAGTCTCTGTTATTGTAGTTGAGCTCTCTTTTGTTATATTAGAGTGAAGTGAGAAATACATTCAATTTTCAAATTGATTTTTAATAGCATGACAACCTTTATTAGTTGTTTCTATGTTAATGAATCAATTTAAGAATTATTGTCAGTTATATTTAGAAGAAAAACTTAAATGAGATATTGGAGTCAACTGATAGAATAATTATATCACTTATTACAATTTATTTTTCATTTTTCACTAAACAAATTACCGTACTTTCCAATGAACATGCATATATATAAATATGAAGAAGTACTATACTTGGAAAAGTTTGAGAAGTTCAAGAGGGTACAAATAAGCATGCAAAAGTAATACTATCACTATTATTTTTTAGGTTGTAGAAAATGAATAAATGCACTTGGAAATAAACAACAACTGGAAAAGGTGAATTTGGAAAAGGGAAATAACTCTGGATAGATACCTCTCTTCGATCTTGCCACACTAAAACTTCCTTAAAAGGTAAGAGTTGCTATGCAAACTTTTGTTTTTTAACACTTATTAGATATTTTTTTACATAATAAATTTACTTTCGGTACAATAATAACTAAAATTTATTAAGATAAAAGAAGCTAGTACATCAAGTCAGAGTTAATGCTGAGATCACAACCTATAATTTTAACCAGGATTTTATTTTATTTTATTGCATGTGACTTGCTGTGACATTTATCCAACGATGTTGGTGGGTCTCTAACTATGGGGCCACTTCGATGTATGCATTATATATCTATGCCATCTATTTGTTATTTCATATCATTTTTATAGCATGGGCCCAAAAATGAAGCACATCCAAATCTTAGGTGGTCCACACCACAAGAAACAACAGTGAATTATTGTTAAAAACATTATGTGATATACAAAAGTTTTGAATCAATTTGATATTTGCGTTTTCCCTTCATCCGGGTATGTGTGAACTTATTAACATGTTGGATGACAAGTAACAATTACAGTGGACACTAGGAAGTTTTTAATGGTGGGCATTCAATGACCAATGTTTCCTGTTGTGTGGCACATGTGAGATTTGTATTTGCTTCATTTTTGGTCTTATGTCCTAAAATGATTAGGAAAAATGGATGGATGGCATAGATATACAACGGATACATCGAGGTGGGCCCTATGGTATGAGTCCCACCCACATGGTCAGATTCCAAGTCACAACTAATTCCCGTCATATTTGATAATACAACAATATTATTGATTCAAAGGTATTTAATTTGGGAAATACACCATTCAAGTTTTTAATCACCCGAAGAAGTCCATTTATTTGCATTATTAGAATTTAGGCAGGCAATAAAATTTGCATTAAATAAATGCAACCCTTCTCTCATTGTATGGACTACCATGAGTGATGTTGATATTCTTATATTGACTATTATATCGGTCACATATGTCACCTATGACTGATGATACTACTCTCACTACACATTTTAGCGATCATGTGTCTATTTAGATAAAATTATTAATTAATAGGAGTATTGCATGTTGAATTTAATGTGTCTATTTAGATAAAATTATTAATAGGAGTATTGCATGTTGAATTTATGCAGTTGTATGGAGAATCATTGTCAGGTTGCACTGAGAGTTGTTGTTGAGTTACTTAGATATTAGATTGTCTTGTGGCACAGTAACTATATGAGTATAGTGGAGCATTTATTTAAAAGATTTTAGAAAATATTACTTTATAAGTATTTCTTATTTCCTTTTGTATCTGTACGAGTGAGTGAAGTTTACGGCTTAAAGTATAAGCAAAGTAAAGTTTATTTTTTCTATTATTTCTCTTATATTTTAAAAAAATATTTTTCATATCATATATTTATAATAAGTGGCTCTCATATCTTGCATATTCATTTTTAAACTGATTGTAAGTTATTTTTATTTTATAAATCTATATATCATTTAGTTTGTTTAGAATATCATCACTTATAAGTCAATTCAAATTTGAAATTTTGGTTGAATATCTATATATATTTTTGTATGTTCTATTTTTACTAATATTTAGTGTTTATTCTTTGCCATTATTTAAGATAAATTATGAAAAAAAATAACTTACCAGGCATTATAAATAATTTTAATGTTATGTTTAGTGTAGATAAAAACTCAAAGTGAAATCTTGTATACGTTGATTTCTTATATCAACAAAGTTATAATGGTTGTGCTCCACATTTCTTAAAAAAAAGCTATATAAATATAATAATATTAGCTATATAGGCCATACAAAAAGTAACAGTATCATTATTAGTTTTTCCACTGTATAAGCTGAATGTGTATAGTTCTCTTAAATGCACTAGCTGACAACTAACAACATGAAGGTGTCCGCGACCTGCTCTACATCAGCCCACTTGTTGGACTAAGGCTGTCTACTAATTGAGAGGGTTTGTTAAATGGGCTATTTGTGAATCAGATTAAAAAACCTTGGATTAATCATACTCTATTGCATGCAGGCGTTATCGGGTGACTGGTTGACCGTTTGAAAGATTAATGTATTCTTCGAATGACCATTTATTCATTTTGAATAAGTTAACTATTTAAAATATCCATTCTCTTGCTTGAATAAGTTTACCGTTTGAAATATCCATTCATTAGTTCGACTAGATGTGCATCTCTAAAGTGAAGAACATTCACGCAACCGTACATTTAAACAAGACACATTATAAATGTTTTGGTGTGTGTGTGTGTGTATATATCTGAAACTATATTCAATTAATATATCATTGTTTAATCTTATGAGATTTCTAACTGAGTTGGCCACTGATAATCTCGAATTTAAAAACTAAACAGTGGATTTAAGTAAATGGAGCGCAGAGCCTAGGATCGTTGAAGTAAAGCTCAGGAGAGAGTTAGATGATCGACCGTGGATGCCTTAGCTGGCTGAGCTTTAGGAGTTCGAGCTATTAGTTTCTTTTTGTAGCTTGTTCTTAATATGCACATTCAGTACTTTGGCTTGTATTGGTTTCTATAGGCATCATTTTGATTTATATACTTGGGATATTTTCCCTATGCCTTTATACTCTATTTATCCCCCTCTCCTTGATATTGGCTGATTTTAAAGTGTATTACTTTGATTTATTTGTATATGGGTTGAATATTAATATGAGTGAGCACACATGTGAGAATTTTTTTTCCATGTGAAGTATTCCTAGGAGATATTCTAGTTTGCTCAAATAGAGCATTGTACTTAAGTGGCGAAAACTGTGGTGTTATTAGTGTCTGTGCCAATGCATTCAAACGTTTTTAGTGTTAATCTCCAGGACATGGAATCTAAGTCTTTGAACTTGATGCTGGGGCGTTACAAGATGCCACATTAAAATTTGTGCCCATGGCCCAACCATCAGGCCCATTCGTGATTCAGGTGGCACACATGAAGAAAAATAATTTGGAGGTTGAGAGTTATTCTGCACATTGTTTCCAATCGTGTGGTCCACCTAAATCATGGATAGAGTTGATTTTTGGGCCTTGGGTTTAACAAGAAGTGATGCACACGGTTGTATAAGTGGATTTCATATAAACATCAGGGTAGGGCCACATGAGCCGCTGACCCTTTGCACGCAGGGCCAACCCAACTTCTTTTTGAGAAATCCAAATAAGGCATTTCAATAATGAATACTCGAATTATGGGGTAGCTCATTGAAAACATTATTTGATAAATGTGCCCAATGTAAATCTTTTACTGAGTAGGTAGTTTTTTGTAAAAAGTAAAAAAATTAATCTAAAGGGCTGTGAGTACCGTACGTTAGGCCATCTGGGCAGTCAGAAGACTCCAAACGAATGATCCCGACTGCCCGTTGAGTCCAGTTCACATTTCCTGTCCTAGATCCAAAATTCACATGGAGATGACTATTTTAACCGCCCGATCAACTACTTGTAAAACGGACGGCCAATATCATTTATATAAAAATAGGTCCACAATTCAATAAATTATTTATTGGCACCTATCATGGATAACTTACGGTTTCAAACAATCACATCTATCAAGTAATCCTGACCATCCCATCCCATCCATGTCTTGGAAAATGGACGGCCTACAAAAACAAGTCCATCTTAAAATTTAACCATCGGCCTAATGTGAGTTTTTCATGGTATCCCATCAAATGGATGTTCCACGAAATGGACAGTCCAGATCAATCCACGGGGCTGTCCAATTATCATCATGCAACTAGAAGCACTACAACTTATAATGCTTTTGAGAGCACTGAATCATTTCTCAATTTCATCACTGATAATCCTGAAATCAAAGACATAACAAGAAGGTTTGAAGTACTTGAATACTCTATATAAGCATTACAATCATAAATATAAGATGAGACAGAGATATATGATATTGAAAATAAAGACATTATGATAAGCATTCTCTACTTAGAATCTCTTCATTTTTGCTAATTAAGGTAGCTAACATGGCGGCGGCGGAGAACTATAACGGTAGACCGGGTGGGGATGGTATGGCGGCGGTGGAAACTTCTTCTTGTGTTGTTGTGGCGGTGGCGGAGATTTATACTTGTATACTGGTGATGGTAGTGGTGGCGACTTGTACTTGTATACATGAGGGGGCGGCGGCGGAGGCGATTTGTATTTGTATATAGGTGGTGGTGGGGATTTGTATTTGTATACGTGGAAGGGTGGAGGCGGTGACTTCTAATTGTATGCAGGTGGTGGTGGAGACTTGTATACGGGTAGGGGAGGAGACTCGTGTATGGGTGGTGGAGGAGACTTGTATTCGTATACAGGTATAGGAGGAGAGTTGTGTATGGGTGGTGGAGGAGACTTGTATTTGTATACAGGTATAGGAGGAGACTTGTGTACGGGTGGTGGAGGAGACTTGTATTTGTATACAGGTATAGGAGGAGGCTTGTGTATGGGTGGTGGAGGAGACTTGTATTCGTATACAGGTATAGGAGGAGAGTTGTGTATGGGTGGTGGAGGAGACTTGTATTTGTATACAGGTATAGGAGGAGACTTGTGTATGGGTGGTGGAGGAGACTTGTATTTGTATACAGGTATAGGAGGAGACTTGTGTACGGGTGGTGGAGGAGACTTGTATTTGTATACAGGTATAGGAGGAGACTTGTGTATGGGTGGTGGAGGAGACTTATATTTGTATACGGGCGGTGGTGGCGACTTGTATTTGTATATAGGTACCGGCGGAGACTTGTGCATGGGTGGCGGCGGAGACTTGTATTTGGATGTGGGTGGAGGCGGTGGTGGTGACTTGTATTTGTATACAGGTCGTAGAGGAGATTCGTATTTATGCACTGGTGGTGGTGGAGACTTGTATTTGTATACAGGCCGAGGTGGATACTGGTATTTGTGTGTGGGTGGCGGTGGAGACTTGTATTTGTATACGGGTATTGATGGAGGTTTACATACACGTGAAGGTGGAGGTGGTGGCGATGCGTATTTGTATTTGGGTGGTGGAGGAGATTTGTATTTGTATATGGGCGGTGGTGGGGATTTGTATACGGGCGGGGGTGGAGATTTGTATGTATACACGGGAGATGGGGGCGGCTTGTGTTTGTGTACATGGGGTGGCGGTGGTGATTTATACGTATATACGGGTGGTGGAGGGGATGGATACGTATGTATAGTTGGTGGGGGTGTTTTGTAGTGGTAGAAAGGTGTCCAGTACGGAGGGTGCCATGGTATAGGAGGGGGTTTGTACGTATGCCAATGCCAATGCCATGCAGAAACTGGAGGAGAGAGGAGAAGGGCTAAGGAGAGGTAGAGAAAGGGTAGTAAAGGGTCCATCTCTCATGGAAGAGATGAAGGGCAGAGAAGCTCTTATATAGGAGGTTTGGTGGGCCCGGGTCTTGAGTAAGACAGCACGAGTTATTGATTTGAAAAGGGTCCATTTTCCTTTTGCAGGGCGTGTTTTCCATACCCTGTTGTGTAGGGCATGACCTTTGGAGAGGGTCCTGGTCCCCCATGATGGACCACATGGGGTGAGCCGGTCACGAGCCGGTGTAGTTAGCCATGGCTTGTATGCGGTTTGAGAATCCATGCGCGACTGTAGAGTACAGTCTACCAGCTAGCATGTGTGTCAATGTGGCGAATCTGAGCTTTTGATCAAGTGGGCCATGCTTTTTAGATCTCCTGTCATGAAAGTCAGGGTGTTTCAATCCTTAGATGGGCTGGATTCTGGTAAGCAAATGGACGGCTATAAATAAATGTTTTAGCCATCTGTTTTTTTTTTGTACATTGCTACCTTGGGATCCGGTTCTAATTTTTTAAGGAAGAAGATCTAACCAATGTGGGCCACCTAATGGAAAGCTCTGATCTCGTATAGTTTTGGTCGTGTGAATAGATGGACAGCCTATATTTTTATACATGCAGTGTTATTTAAAATGAAATGGGGCCGAGAGGGAGAAATAAATGTGAAAGTTAGATGAAAAAGAAGGAGATTGATCAAACATGCTCGAGCTGTGTGGGGCCCACCTTGATGTGTGAGTGTCATCCAACCAGTCTATTACTTGCATCTCTTGTTAGGAGTACTGTATCCCAAAATGGAGCTAGAAACAGAATTCAGGTGGCCGTACCAATGGGTAAAATGAGGGACACTTACGATAGAAAATTCTGGATCGAGTTTGGGGTCCACGGTATTGTATATATTACATCCAACCCGTTCATCAGGTGTGGCCCACCAGGATTTAAGGACACACCAAAAGTCAGGATGTTCGAAAACTAATCCGGGCCACACGACATGAATGTATGGGTTTTAGGCGTGACAATACATTTCTTGCGCGCTGTGGTGTGTCCCACATGAGTTTTGAACGGGTGATTCATGGAACTATCACCAGATGCATGGGTTTGGGTTCTACATAAACTTCATGACTGGGCCCCACACAGTTCGAACTTATGGTAATTAGCATACGTTAGAACTACACTGATCCAATGCTCTCTCATACATCTCATAGCACTCATAATGCCATCTGTTGCAGCTTTAAATGGGGACCATTAATTAGTTTAGGTGGGCCATGGCCACGACGATCACCCCATCTTTTCCACCGGCCAAGAGAAAAATTCAGAAGAACTGGACTACTTCAAAACAAATTTTTTTTTTTTTTTTTTTTTTTGGGGTGGGGTACACCCATGTCAGTACACACACTCCATGGTAGCCACCCCCACTACGGATCGTTACCAAGACCTCAAGTGTTGAAACAAGGTATCTCCACTCAGTCTGCCAGTTGAGCTATTTCAAACCATCTGATTAGTGATTAGACCTATAAATGAACCTCTGTATAGTATCCTGCACCATTTATATTATTGAAATTCTCACCCATTGGATTGAAATTTGCAAGCCCTTTTAGACAATGTGCTCTATCTATTTTGCCATGTCATATCAGGATACTGACCGAGAAATAAAGCAGATCTAAAACTCTTGAGTAGTTTACATGACAAGAAAAAGTGGGTATGAAAATGCATACTATTAAAACCTCCTTAAACATTGATGTTTATACACCATCCAAATCATTTATAAGGTCATTCTTATTGGGATGAGCTTAAAACACAAAACCATTAGTCAGATTTAAAACTCTTGTAGCCTTGGAATGTCTGAGTGGTGGATTTTTAATTTTTATTATTTTCTACCTATCGTACATTTGAGTTACGAATTTATCTGATTTTTGAGCTCATGTCCTAATATGATCTCGCATGATAGGTGCGCAAATTATATTTCCCACAAACATAACGGTGGAGCCAACTTAGCTTCTCGGCAGGAACTTTCTATCAGATATAATCTGCATCCAATAGTGAGCGTGCCACACCCAATACCTTGAACAAGTGAATTCTCCCATATGATCATGAGTAGAGTTGTACATGAGTTGAATCGAGTCAAGCTTGGCATAGCTTAACTTGGCTCGGCCACTAACTGACCCAAGCTCGTACTCGGCTCAGCTCAGTCCTCGAGCTTTACTGGCCAGCTCAGCTCAATTCAATTAGCAGCTTGGGCTAGTTCGTGTCGAGTTCAAGCCTATACAGCATTTTCTCAAATACATGGAGTGCATCTTTAATTTCTCACATTATGTAAAATAACAATAACAATAACAATTTATAGATATTTCAACAAACATTCAATAGGCAATGCCAACATCAAAATTAAGATACAGGGGTATTTGTTTCATACCCATACCTTCCTCGCCACCAGCCGACATGTCGTTGAGTCATTTCATCAAACACTTGGTGCACAACATCAATATCAAAATAACCGAGTCGTGGAACTAGTTTGAGTTAGGGTTTGATCCGAGTCGATTCGAGCTCGGCCAAGCTCAAACTCAGCTCGAAAAATCAACTCGAACCCAATTTCAAACCGAGTTGAAACGTGCTTTTTCTAGTTAAGTCGAGCGAGTTAGTTGAACTTAACTCGGTTGGTGCACAACTCTAATCATATGGACTGAAACGCCCATCTCATCATCAGGTGGGCCACCTGTGAATTGGAAAGTTTTTGGGTGTACATTATTTTCTATGATGTGGCCCACCTAATGAATGGACTGACGGATATTTTTTCTCGTCTAATCAAAATCGCAGAGTACACCTTTTTGGACATTGCGTGGTCCCGAAAATAATCTTATTTCACTGCATCCTAAACAAGAAAAAAACGAAGGCACTTTGGTAAATCACCCTTAAAAAGCAATTTCTACTTTTCATCAGACAAGCCATTGTATGGTAAAACAGAGTCATTGAGAAGCTTTGCTGTAAAAATCCCATGCAATGATATTTTACATTAAAAAAAAAAAAAAAAACTCAATTAAGTTGTCTTAGGCCACCTATTCAATTACAGTGTGACTTTTGCATTGTGATAGGTCCATGCTCCGTTCGGTGATTTGAACGGTTTAGATTGATGTACAACTATGCCATTAATCACCACCGTTTCAAAATGGTGGTGAACTATCAAGAAATGGTTGGCCTAGAAAGGGCTTGAAAAGCCCAGCCAAGCCGAGCCTGTCCCATGGCCCACCATGGTTTTATGTATTTCATGCAAAAGAGGAAAGAGTTGATTGCAGGGGACAGCTGACAAGCGATTGCAGATGATTAAATTACATGTACTGAACGGCCGTAGAATGATAGATTATGAAATATCATACACATGCAACAACCAACTGTTCAAATGAAATGTAAATACCTTCATCCAAACCGTTCAAATAATGGGCCTCATTATTGATAGAATATAATTAAAAAATCCCATCAAATAGAAAGATACTAATCATCAGATTAATGGATATTTTCTTTACCGATTTTCATTATTAGTTTTTATTCTAATGCTCCATTCAATGACCAGCAAAGATAGAACTTTAGGATTCCTATCAATATGATTATGGATAGATCCCATCTGGAAGAAAATATGGACGGTCTGGATTGAGGTAGATGTATGCCACGTGTAATTCGGGTACGTACAAGCGCATGGCATTGCATCGTATGGTACGATTGCCCAGTACTGTAGGAATGCGCGGGGTGGGCCCTTTGAATGAGAAGAAAAACAAAAGCTGAAACGAGAGAACTATTCTCCAACTTTGTCAGACTTCAAAATGGAGTGCCTTCATTTTCCGCACTGGAAAAACATCACACTCTGGCAGAGCATGACCATTCATACAAGTATCCTATCCAGCCGTTCAGACAGTGGGGTTCATCTCAGATCGAGGGATCATAGTGGACAGAAAATGGACGTTTAGAAATAGAAGCACCTGATGTTGAAAATTTCATTCAATAAAAATCAATAAACTAATAGTTAAGATAGTCAAATCAATGATTTTTTTTGCACGTAGTGCATCTACTGTGGGTCCCACGATTTGAACGGTTTAGATTGTGTTATACATATGCCACGTTTACAGAGGCAATGTGCATGTGTATGAAGTTCACCCTACTCCTTTTTCGCATTTGCTCAAGTGTGCCCATGAGAGTCTGGGACTGAAAGGACTGTCCTTTATGTGTGGGCCGGTCGTGTACAATAACTGAGTGCGTGCGTATTAAGCGTCGTACATAGCCAGAGTATCAAATATGGAGTTTTGGTAACCTGACACATGTGCAGAGCCCTAACAATCTCCACGCGACCACACGAGCGATATGACACACGTGTATTTCATCAGGTGGCAGCCACTGCTTAGATCTTCTGGCATACGAATTAGCCCATTTCAGTCCGGAGTTGGGCCACTGTGTACGAAATAAATCGATGGCCAAAAAAAATACACGTTTCAGACGTCGGTGTCTTTCGTAAATTGTGGTCCACCGACATTTTTGATGGCATAATTTTTAATTAGATGTGGTCCATCAAATGGAAGGCTAGGATCTTGAACACGTGTTCCCACATTGGCATACAACTGGGCAGGTTCTACACGCGCGTGGGTTCAGGAAATCTCTGTTTTGGTGCGTGTTTATTTTGGTTAGTGAGGGTAGATGAAGTGGGGTACGGAATTGGAAGAGCCGCGCGAGTAGAGGTGTCAATGGGCCGGGCTCGTACCTGAAAAATCAGAATTTTGAATAGGGCCAGACCGACTCGCGGCCCGAAATACCTCAAAATCCGGGCCGAGCCTACCCCAGGCCCGGCCAGTTGACAGCCATACGCGCTAGGATGTTTCAAGGCTAGTTACCTACCGGGGGTTAATTTCGCAAACTCAACCACGTGGGTTAATATTACGTAAGATCCACTCCATCCATCAGGTACGGTGCCTAAAACCTACCGTTGAAACCAAAACGTATGATAATCCAAAGTTCTTGTATAACACAACATAGGAAAGAGTCTGGATGGAACACCCACTATTAGTTTTGTGTAGGGCCCATCTTGCTGTTTATATTCCATCCCATGCATTCATCTAATTTTCCTGATCGATACAAAAGAATTACCCATAAAATACGGTATTCTAAAACTCTGATGGCTCATTTCACATGAATTTAGAGGTTTAGGTATAATTTAATGTGGTGGCCCACCTCAGTGTTGAATCAACCAGGTTTTGTATATAGTACAAATAAGGTATGATTTACCCGATGTACGGTGTGGATTTCATGCACGTTAAGGTTTTTACCCCGTGTGAGTGAAGTAACCCCGATGGTACCTAGACCAGGTACCCAAGTGTTTTCCTAACAGAAAGTTAGCTTGAAAGGCAGAGGTAAGAACGGTAGGTGTGGTAGGACGGTGTGATGAAACATGCCATCCAAATTCTACTATCTTCAGTCCCCACACGAGTGGCACGTGCATGCACGTTCCAAGATGAACTACTAGTGGTCCCTACAATTTACGTGCCATGCTCCAAAATCAGGTTGGTGGGGCCCATGTAGTGGGCCACAAATGAATGAAAAAGATGGTCTAAAACTTCGGCCCGGTGGTACACATTCAAGGTCCATATGCGGCCTACTTGGAAAAAATTAAAAAAGGCCATATAGAGAAGGGTTTTGCTAGCAACTTCTCCAGAGCTTTTAAATGACACGTGGGATGGCTTATCATTTATCTGAACCTTTCATTTATTTATAAAACTAAAAGCAAAAGAAAAAAAAAAAAATGAACACTTAAGATTGACTGGAAGAACAAGATATATCCAATCATTATCTTGAAACATCCATTTGATATATCATCTTTTGGTTTGATGATTCTAACCATTTGATCTATGACATATAAACAATGGATGGTAAGAAATTGGCCCTATTTAGATATCTCCAATCTAAGGTTTGGCCTACTTACAAACGATTTGGACCATACCTCTTCCCCACTAAGGCTCACATCAAGCAATATGGTTGCCTACTTACAAACGATTTGGACCATGCCTCTTCCCCACTAAGGCTCACATCAAGCAATATGGTTGCCTACTTACAAACGATCTGGACCATGCCTCTTCCCCACTAAGGCTCACATCAAGCAATATAGTTGCCTACTTACAAACGATTTGGACCATACCTCTTCCCCACTAAGGCTCACGTCAAGCAATATAGTTTCCTAGTGACTCAATTTAATCTCTCATTAAGTCGACTCAACCAACTTTTGAGTCACCAAGGGCCCATTTGGATACCACCAAATAAGTTACTTTTTCTATACAGCAGTAGATAAGTGACTTATTTCAGATAAGTAAGTTTGATTTATGATTAATTGTAAGTAACTTTTTTTTACTTAAAAATACCTTAATTAAATTTATTTTTACTTTTTAAAAGTTGTTGAAGAAGGGGATAGGAGAGACGAAAGAGAAAGAGGAGCGGACAAGCATGTTGTTTGTCAAATATACTTATCTTCTCGCTAATTATCTTAAGTAACTTATGAATAACTCATTTGGATACCACCAAATAAGATACTTAAAAAAAAAAAAGCTTACTCTAGTAGACAAGTAACTTATTTTAGATAAATAAGTTTGATCTATGATTATTTATAAAAAAAAACTTTTTTACTTAATTAAAAATACTCAATCATTTCTAGTATTATTTTTAGCTTTTCTACTTTTCATTAATCGCTGAAGAAGGGTATAGGTAAGACCAAAGAGAAAAGGATAAATTATTTTTGGTATAAAATAACTTGCGGCATAAGTAACTTATCTTAAGCAAGGGCCCGTTTGGATAATAAGTTACTTAAGATAAGTTACTTATACCACAAGTAGCATTTCTTAGTTTTTACTTATTAAGAAGATAAGTATGCTGGGTAAACAATATACTTATCAACTTCTCTCTTTTGTCTCTCTAATACCTCTCCTTAACTACTTATGAAAAATAAAAAAGCTAAAAAATTAATTGAGGTAATTAAGTACTTCTAAGTAAAAAAAGCAATTTATAACTAAGCAAAAACCAAATTTACTTATCTGAAGTAAGTCACTTATCTATTGTTATAAGTTAAAAAAGTAACTTATTTAGTTGTATCCAAACAAGCCCTAAATTTCAAATTTAGTACTCATCCTTTTACATCATTAGAGATCACATCCTCACAAGTGAATTACCTCATCACTCATCACTCAGTTCAATCTCATGATTCTAATCTATTCCACCAAGTTTCAAAATTAGAACCCATTAAAATTTTCATTGCTCGGGCTCCCATCCAAGTTGAACATACTAATGACTCTGTCCAAAATCTCATCGAGTTGAGTCGACTCAACCAACGCTTGAGTCATTGTGTTTCAGAATTAGAACCCATGCTTTTCATCGCTAAAGATCACAACTCCTACTAACTTCGTTTTAGATCTCATGGAGTTAACTCTGCATGTTTAGAGCCGATTCACATAGTTTTAGAACTATGACTAATACTTTCCATGCCCAAGGTTCACATGCCATGTGACTATGCAAATGCATCTTGCATGGCACACACTAAAAATTCCACTGCATTTTGTGTGACACATATAACAATTAAGGCGATGTGGATCTATATATATTTCTATCTTTAACATTCTCCTTCTTAATATTTCCCCTCAACATCTCTAGTATTATTATTATTATCTATATTCATAAGGAAAAAAGCTGCCAAATTGAGGAAAATTTGGTAAGTTCTAAGCTTTTATTTTTATTATTATTATTTTATTTTAATGATTATAATTTGAGAAAATTACCACTGTAAGCCCCACCTTTTATCCAGCGTCTTTTATAAAGGATCCAAAACATACCTTCCCAACTTAGACCTTTCACTTACGGACGGAGCATTCGAGGACGAAAATACCCCTGCTTTTGTAAACCTATGGCTACGAAGTATAATCGTAGCTATAGGTCAAGTTGAGAAGGTAAGTTTTGGATCCTTCATAAAAGACGCTGGATAAAAGGTTGAATAAAAGGTGGAGTCTACAGTGGCAATTTTCTCTTATAACTACAAATTGGGGCATTAATGTAATACACCAAGGGGCTGCTCAAGTGTTACCAGGAAGATGTGGAGCCTGCGTGATGCATGCCTGAAATCCAACCTGTCCATCAGGTGCTTCAAAGCATGTTATCCACGAGTTTTTGAAAATGAAGCAGATCCATTAATGGAGTGGACCACACCAAATGGAAAAAGTTGAGAGGGAACACATGCCCTTGATTTGCATGGGGCCTATCATGTTGTGTATGTAGAATCCAATCCATGCAAACCCTTCATTCAGCATGGATTAAATGCCAGGCCAAAAATCAGGCCGTTTTACAACTCAGGTGGCCTTGATGCAAATAAAGGGTGTGTGTTCCCTCACTTGTTTCATGTTCTGCCGTCTACTTGAGCTTTGGATATGGCTGATTTTATGGAATTGGTGGTAACATGAAGTCAGGCATATGATGGACTGTTTGGATGTCTTGCATACATCACGTGGACTCCACATTTACCTCATAATTAGTTTTTAATGGTGGATAACTTAAGTTTATTTAATGGACCAAAAAACATTAATCTAAATAAACTAGTGAGAAATTTTAGAAATTAAAAAACGTGCATGTTGTACAACGTGTCATTAAGATTTCACCTGTAAATGCCACTTAACCAATTATTTTTCAAAAATAAAAAAAGGGAGGGGCGCAAAAACCCCTACACATGATGACTTTAACTCTCATCAAGCATGCTATCTCATCTAACCATCGAATTCAAAAATCATTATAATCTAAAACTCATGTAGGCCACACCATTTAAGGAATAGGAAAGTCGGGCGGGTTTGGTCTAAATTGGTGCTCAACCCTAGCCCAAAAACCTCAACCCTAACCCAACCCAACCCAACCCAACCTCGGGTTGGGAATTCTCGACCCAAGCCCAACCCAAGCGGGTTCGGCCGGGTTGGCCGGGTTGGTCGGGTAAATATATGCTAATATTTTCATTATTACATTAGTCTATTATATTTTCAATACAAGTTTTATTTTTTATACCTATAATTTTATTAATTATATATGTAATTATTTATCGTAAAGAATAATTTTTTTTAAACAAACAAGCTAAAATATAGAACAACTACTCCTTTAAAGTCATATTGTGTATCAAGCAATCTATTTGGGAAAAAAGGGAGGGGATCATCGAAAACCCCAATACATGCATGATGACTTTAACTCCGCATCAATTATAATTAACATAAGCTTATCTCATCTAACCATCGAACCTCAAAAATCATTATAATCATTTGTATGGCCCAAGCTTAAAACCAAACCTGATGTCCAGCCAGGCCACAACATACTAAACAGTTAGGAAGGAATGCTCACTATTAGTTTTGTGCATAGCTGCCTGTGGTGCCTGTGCTATAAAATTCATTCATTTGATATGACCATTAGTGATGAAAGAATTATTCAAAAAATTAATTAAATCATACCATGTAAATTTAGAAGTTTTAGATATAAGTTAATAAAGTTACCCATTTGAAAGTTGAATTAGCCTTATCTTTTGAAGAAAGATGAAATAAGGTTTCTGGGTTCAAGGGTTTGAGTACTCAAAGGCGGTGAAATCCCACTATAGTGTGAATGTGTGTGTGGAAAAAAAGAAGTGAAAGAAAGGCCCATAGGTGCCTAAGCAAGATACCCGGGTGTTTTTTTATTTTACTTGTGCAGATTTCTCTCTTCCGTTTTTTCTCCATGCGTGTTGCATATGAAATATTAATGAAACTTCATATGCTAGTTTTATAAGTTGAAAAAGATTAAAAGAAAATTGAGAAGGTATTAAAAAAAACTAATTTATTTATGATAATCGGATTAGTTCTTTGGTCCCACTAAGATACTTTAGGGGGATTTTGGTCGTCTTCCGTTGAAATTGTATTAATGATTTTTAAAAAAGAAAAATACTCCAATAGCCTTTGAATAAGTTATAATTGTCCTAGTTACGTTGGGTCACATCGACAGTCCAATCAATTGATCTGAACGGTTTATTATGTCTAGAACACATTTCATATGCTAGGGAGCAAAGATGGCAATGATTAGATGATCTGATCAATCCTTTTTGTAAGCCATGAATGGGATGGTTACAATTGCCTAACAAAACTGATTCTTTGGAATCATAAGCAATCCATGGTGGGTCCTAAGAAATAGATGGATAAAACCATTGATTGGGACCGTTGTTATTGATCGAATGGTTAATATTTGTTCGATTGGTGTGATGTTCGGATGCTGACTCATGAAATGTGTATTGGACCTAATGAACAGTCTAGATTAATGGATTAGATTGTCTAAGGGTTCAATGCAACTAGGAGCACTATAACTTGTACGTGCTTTCAGAGCACCAGAACATTTTTCTCTGTTTTTTTTTTTTTTAAAAAAGACCTTAACCTCCTTTAAAAGTTGTTTACCATTTGTTTCCCAAGCGTAGGAAATTGGCCTGTGATTGGGCTTTTGAATATTCATCAGGTGGGCCCACCCATGTTAGCATTATTTTGAATATTCATCAGGTGGGCCCACCGTGGATTGGCTGCATCCTAAAAGTTGTTCAAGAATCTCAACCATCTAATTATTACACGTCTTGATGAGTTTGTTAGACTGTCTAAGCTGAACAATTTCGTGGCCTGGCCAGCCTCTGGACTGGGCTTGGACCTTTTAATTGGCACATGGACTGGGCCTGGGCCTGGGCCATCAATGTATACAGTCCAATCGAGTTTTCTGGGCTTGGGTCAGCTCATTTTAGACTAGCCCAGTCTAGCTTCATGTCCGAATTGCATTGATGGTCACTTATTAATCAACGGATGGATTATGAGAGTTCAGCTTAAGAAGTAGGGAGTTGATCGTTGCAGATGGGGTGGGTTTAGGCAGGGCACAGGCCCTACCAATTTTTGGGCTCCTATTGGGCCTGTTGTAGTAGGCCCATCCTGGGCATACCTGACCCACAGATCAAACAATCCTAACCGTTTAATTCAATAACTTTTGCCTATTGAATGTGAACCATTGCTCATCTGATGATTATGAGCATCCGATTGGGGTTACTTGCCACCTATTGTGCGGCCCACCAAAATGACATGTCCAAATTGATACCACTATGTTGAGCAAGGTATTCAAAATTGGTTACGTAGCGGCTGTAAAGGTTGCTACGCAATGGTAATGGTCAGAAGCATTATGTATTATAGGGTCCAAACGGTTGTAATGGTCGTTACAGAAAAAATTACAGGCCATAAAGGCCCTATAACGGTCCTATAAACACCCTATAACGGTCTCATAACAGCCCCATAACAGTCATATAATGGACCTGTAACAAACCTGTAACAGGTTTTAAAAAAAATAAAAAAGACCACAACGGCTGATACGGAAGCCGTAACACCCATTACACCCGTATCATAACGGTAACGGTGGTGGCTGTTACAATTTTGGAACACCTTGGTGTTGAGACCACCAAATATAGCCAAACAGATATGGGTTTCATTAAAAACCTAGCTAGAAAAAAATAGATCAATCAACCGTAGTTTCAAAACACAAAAAAACCCAACTCGACTTGATCCAGTCGGTCTGAGTTTCAAATTCAGGCCGAGTTTCTCGAAAAGTCATATGAGCTTCCGTGTTTTTAAGTATTATTTAATATTTAAAAAGTACAAAAAATATATAAATAATGTCAGATTTGTTCCCAGTTGAGTTGATTTTTCTCGAGTTTTTGTTGGCATATTGAACCGACTAGAGTTTTTTCGAAGCTTTAATGAGTCATGACAATCTGGTCAAGTCGAGTCAACTCAGGCTTCAATTTTTTTTATTTTTTTTTTTGAGTTTTTAAACTAAGCAATCTATTCATCAGGACATTAAGGGCCCCCAGCTATAAAATCTGACCGGTCCACTCCTCAGGTGATCCCGTTTTTTGAAATGACAGCCGGTCAGTATACATGCATGAACACCTGATGAGTAGACCCTCATGATTTACATGCTAATGCATGTTGGTGGTGGGCACCACCGGATGAATGATCCAGATCTCTCACACTTATGAAAGGGTGGCACCTGTGGTGTGAAGTTCTTCCTCAATTTCTTTGGCTGGAAAACTCTTCAGCAATTGCATGGTAGGGAACTTAAGCACGCTTTATCTTTAGGTATAAAAGAAGTAAATTTTCTAACTACTTTTATTATTTGACTCAACCAATACATGCTTAATAACTAACCTAATTAAATTATGATTTTTTTTACACACGCCCACGCACTCACACCCTAGTAGAATTTCACCACAATGGGTACTCGAACCCATGATCTTATATTGAAACTCTTGTGAATCTACCACTGTAGCATAAGGACCCAACAGTCAAATCTCTAGCCCGGAATCAGGGTGCATGTACATCAGGTGGGCCATAGTATATCAAATAACCATACCAACAGCTTGATCACATGACATGTTTGTGCTAGTAATTAACTTTTTTATTTTTAGAACATTAGATTGATGAAAGTGTAGGAGAAGCATCTCATTAACTATTAAATATTTAGTATTTCACTTATGCCCTGTTTGGTAGACTATTAAAAATGAGTTGATCTCATTTTAGTTATGGAAGTTAATGTTAACACTGATTTTGTATTAGAGATTTTTGTTAACATTTTTAGGCATCTGCAAAAGCTTGCCTTAGATTTTAAATTTTGAATATATATTTTACATAACTACTTTTCTTTCTAATATATATTCATTTCATCTAATATAATGCAGAATCAAATTTTCAATGTTAATGGATCTAATATCAGAGACAACTAAAATTTCGAAATGACTGAATTTTCATATTGGGATATTGGAAGAAACCAAAGACCAATTCGTTTTTAAAATACATTGGTTACAAAGTTAAAATCTGAAGGTGAGTTTCAAAGATAATATAAGGGAAATGTAAGTAACATCCTCATATCTTTTGAATAATAAGTGGGACACTCAATCATCAATTCAGACAGTTCATTCAATAATACCATTAGAAGCAAGCCATGATGCAAGAATCATATGGATTGGATAATCCTAATTCTTTACATGGATGGAGCAATTTTTTATAAATGTCTTTATATGAATCATATATCACATGATTAGGATGATCAAATCAAAATTACACTTTATAATCATAAGTAATACAAAGTATGATTTGTGAAATAGATTTTTCAAGAACATGATTGGACCTATTTTGTTTTTCTGCTTAATCTTAACCATCCATTTTTCTATTAACAGGATCTTTAGGATCATCTAATTGGTGTGAATTTTGCATCATGCCTTGCCCCTCATTGTATGAGTAATGGATGATTCAAATTTAATACTTGGTCTCCGATGGGTCATTTAAAATCTTTAGGGATGTTGTTGATTTCAATATCGTAAGAAAGTGATTTTAATTTTATTTTACCTCTTTGTTCTTGGGTTTGAATTTGTGAGCAATTTTGACAAAGGGTTTCATTTGTTTTTGTTCTTTTTATCCTTTTCAAGTTGCTGTGGAAGATTGGAGGTTGGATTTTCTTTTAGTGGTTTCTTTATTTTGATTGGTTTCTAAGAAATTATCCCATGATCTTCATAATTTTGGCTGGGTGTAGCAAAAATCATATGGCATGTATTCACTTAAGTAGTCAATTTGTGATTGTTTCTTGCTCCTTGTCCTTTCCTGTTAGTATCAAAGACCATATTTATTAGCATGATGTTGGATGAAAATATTTTATATGTTAAAGATCGATATGATCATCAACAACATAAGATGACAAGCTGATCACTGATTCGATTTCAGGATAGCATGGAGAATTCAATTTCAGAATAGCATGGAGAATTCATTGGTTGTATCAAATGAGAGTATTGGACTTGAAAACAACTATCTTATGATTTGGCGACTATTTTCTGAGTACTAGATCTATTCAAGTTAAGTTTTCAAAGTTATATATTTATTTAAATGAGGTAAAAGAATGATATTCTCCCATCAACTACATTGTTGTAAATGTAAAGCATAACCTTCCCTCCAAACGAATGCTCTTAGTTTAACTTTTTTATGTATTATGTATGTATATATAAAATGTCAATTATATTAAATAAGTGGAAAACTATTATTATTAGAGTATTGTTAATGTATGTCATTTGTAAGGCATGGCTTATTACCTTAAAATAAATATGTATATTTTATTTTCATTTGGGTGTTTGAGAATGATTAAGAAGATATCACACTTTGACCATTCATTTACATTTGATATTGATTACTCAATATAGGTTTGCGATAGATTGGTTTTAGGCAAGTAGGAGATTGTTGGAGTAGTGCCATGGATAATCAATATTTAATTAATCATTCGCACGTTACTAGAGAGATTTACTATTTATTGGCCTAATTGGTTTATGTGGAACATGTTTATTACTGTTGTTTTGTTGTCCTTTGGCACCTTAAAATTGGACATAGTGATCTATGAATCTCAGTACATTGGCCATGACCATATAGGTACTTGGACATACCAATGGTGTTCAAATTGGTCATCTCATGCAAGAGGGTAGTAAGTGCTTCATGTGGTTCCTTAGCATGAGAACTTTGATAATTCATATTGATAGGATCACTTGCAAGTACTAGTTAGGGAGGCCCAATCATGCTTATCTTAGAATATATTTGTGCTCCGTTAAATCCCTTGAACTGAGGATGTGTGGATAGAGAGATCCTGACTGTTACTTCTTTGGCTTGCTTTACTAAGTTACCTAGAATAAGTAACTAAAAATTGATGTTGCTGGGAGAAATCGTCGAAGTCTATACGGTTCGACATGGAATTCACTTGGTTCACCCAAAACATTAGTAAGTGGGTTGATTTTAGGATTTGGACCGCATCCATTCGAGTGTTTTAAAGGTTAGCCAACACTTTTAACCATTAATTTATTTTAAACCTTGGTTGAGCCACATCCAATGGCCAAGATTTGATCGACCACTCCTTGGGACAACATGGATTACCCGATGATGGTGACAAGGGAGAGTGGAGGGATTTGGACAGTTGGGGGTGCATGGATGAGAAAGTTAAGTAAGTTTTCTGAAGCCTATAGGGTGGTGGAACAACTTATTAGATACACCTCCTTACACCCTAATCCTCCCTATATAAGATCCTATCTAGCTAGGGGAACCCTAGGAACCTCTAAGCCCCCCTTAAACTTTTCACCATTTGGGGGGAGAGGTAGAGAGAGTGGAGAAGAAAGGAGGAGGTGGATGCCGCACCTCCCCACCCATACATGCGCACACCCCTGCCTAGGCGTATGGTCCACTCCTCAGATAGCTTAGGTCAAATTTGGGCCCCTACTAGAGATCGTGACATAGGATTCTCAAACTCCTGCACCAATGATAGATCGGGAAGAGACTTATACCATCAGGAGATTTACAACAACTTCCACCAGCAATTTTTCTGCGCATAGATATGATTATATGATGAATAGCTTTTTGTTTGTTTTGTTTTGTTCTTTTTTTTTTTTTTTTTTTTTTTTGTGAAAAATCGTATATGATGACGATGATGATCTATATGATCTAAATAAATCAGTTTCTAAACTTTAATTTCTACTTCATTTTACTGATGGTATAATGAATACGTATTTGCATTGTAATGATTATTTCCTTAAGTAATTACCGCGTTGTTTTCGAGGATTGATTTGGCTGTTACTTTTTTCAACTCCAAAATGGAAGATGCTGCTAAATATTTGTGGGGCCCACCATGATGTATGTGGATTATTCACACCGTCCATCTATTATGCCAATTGAATTTAGAGCACGACCCAAAAATGAGCCAGATTTAAATTTCAAGTCGACCACACCACAGGAAAAAGGTAATCAAACACCCACCGTTAAAAGCTTCTTCGGGCCACTGTTTACTTTGGTGTGGGCCACTTCAATGTTGGATCTGCCTCATTTTTCGGCTCATGCCTCAAAATGTCATGGTAAAGAAGATGGACGACGTGGATATGTCATATACATCATGGTGGGGCCCACAAATGTAAGTTAATCCTTTTAGACCGTTTTCCCAAGCAGAAGTACATGCCCATTTCCGACCAATTTCCAAACAGGGTGAAATCGTAATAAGCTGGTATTCACATTCATTTACAATAAATTTGAAAAATCAAACAGGCCATAAAACCCTAACAATACAGTACACCACAAACAGTGAAATAATGTTTAGGCAATCTAGATACTTGAGTCAGATGATCAACCCCCATCTATGTATCAACTCCTGCCACCTAAAAGCAATCAAAAAGCATGAGTGCACCAACTATTATGTCAATGCACACTCATGAGTTAGGAATCTTAGAAGTGTGCACTAGAGTTGTCCTATCAATGCACACCCAAGGCAGAGAAATATCAAGTTCATGTAAAGTTGATAGACAACATGTATAATTCATATGCTTGACCACAAGGCACTTGTTTAAACCGTCTTGTCCGCCCTCCTTTATTGAATCTCGCATCCAAGAAACGCGATTAGGACACTTTCCAATGTTTATAAGACTATGGAGTGTAACTCGAACCACGTTCATGAGATTAAATATGCTAGGGTTAAAGGTGACCCAACAAACATTGCCACATGTACAATAAGTGACCGATCTATCAAAAGCATCAGATTAGGCACCTACTATACAAATTCTGGATTACATGTCAAGAAGACTTCTCCACTATCAAATTCTGGACCATATAGGTGTTTGGTACACCCAAATCCATAGCTCAAGTGATAGACTAAGTGAAAGATACCTCGTTTCAACACTAAGGTCTTGGTATTGATTCCCTAAAGGGGGTGGCTAACAGTGAGTGTGAGCTGACAATGGGTGTACTAACAAGCTAACAACAAAAAAAAAAAAAAGTGTTTGGTTGGGAAACTTATCTACCTATCTATGATACAACTAGACATTGCTTATGCTATCAGTCTAGAGAGTTAGTTCATGCAATCTCCATGTTCTCATCATGTTGAGGCAGCTTATAATATTCTCCAATATTTGAAGTCTTCACTAGGTAGGGGTATCCTTCCCAGACCATGGGCATATTCATTCATATAAGTGTATATTGTGATGTTGATTGAGCAAGGTCAATGACGCAGGGAAGGACGTGAGGTTGAGTACTGTCTTCCTCAAGAGGATAACTATTTCAAATCCACGGAACTTCTCTGGACTCCTCACAGAGACTTCTCGAATCCATGAGAAAAGAAAGCAGAAAATAAAAATAAATTCTATTCTCAAATCTTTTACGGATCAACTCCTCCACTTGCTCTTGCAGAATCTCGCACTCATTCGGACTCATTCGATAATGAGGACGATTGGGTAAACTAGACCCGGGGACAAAGTTGATATGGTGTTGGATATCCTGCATGGGGGGTAACCCATCAAGAAGATTATCGGGCCAGATTTCTTTGAATTCATGTAACAAGGGCCTTAATCTTTCAGGGATGATGGTAGGCTCGAGTTCTTCCTCTTTGACAATTAATACATAAGCCTGTCCTGTTTCTTTTAGATTCTTCCACGAAGTCCCGTATGGTTAAGAGAAAATGGCCCTCCACTTTAGAAGTTTCAGGTGGTCCCTCTAGATCCATAGGGGCCAATATGGTCTTCTGGCCATCCTTGACGAAGATATATATGTTATCTCGCCCTTTATGAGTGGAGTCACTGTCAAATTGCCAGGGTCGACTGAGTAGTATGTGACATGCTTCCATGTCAATCATATTACATACTACTTCATTCTTATAATGCTTGTCAATTGAAAAGGATATGGTGCATTATTCAGTTACCTTTGTTTCGCTGACCTTCTTAATCGAACCAATTGTATATGGGTAGGGATGACGCTCCGTTTTCAATTGTAATTTTTTCACCATGACCTTGGAGATAATGTTCTCGCTGCTTCCACTGTCAATAATCATGTCACAAACCTTTCGATTCACCGTACACCTAGTGTGGAAGATGTTATGCCACTATGGATGCACTTCTTTTTTTAACGCATATAATAGCCGCCTCACGATGAGTGACTCGCTGCGATCTTGTTGAACCCAACTTGAATCATCAACTTCATCCTCGGTAGTAGGCTCCTGTTCTTTAACATCTGGATCTTCATAGGCGTTATCAGCACTGCCGTCATTGATGACGAGGTTCACCACTTTTCGCTGGGGACAAGTATTTGATAAGTGGCCCGGTTGGTCACAACGATAGCAGTTGTCAGGCCTTGGTCAAGCATAGGAGTTTGAGATTCTACTTGGACCAGTAGCAGTCGATACGTTCCTTTGGGGTCTAACTTGCCCGCTTCCCTGATCTCGGCTCTCAGACGTAGGAGGTTGAGTGCGAGCTCCTACGGACTCCTTTCCCTTAGACTGTGGAGTTCCTTGGGGTGGACCTGCCATAATGATCCTTGTGGTAGGATAGGTCCGTGTGTTAGGACGTTCAAGTTGCGCTTCTGTCCAAGTAGCCAACTTGATCGTATCATTCATCGTCCAGACGGACTGTATCTAGACTCGATCATGGATTGCCATACGCAATCCACCATTGAATCGGGTAACTTGCTGCGATTCAGTCTCGACTAAATCGTTACCTGCCGCTAGACGGTAAAATTCTTCTGCGTATTCTCTCACTAACCGAATACCTCGTCGACAATTTTAGTATTGTTGGAATAATACCTGATTGTAATCATTAGGGAGGAATCAGGCACATAGTACCTGCTTCATTCGCTGCCATGTGTGGATTGGTGCTTTCATCTGTCTGGTTCGTGCGAGTTGTAGTTGTTCCCACTAAGCTGAAGCTCCTCCTTTCAACTTGTAGGCTACAAGCTTGACCTTTTTTGCTTCAGGGATGTCCATATAGTCGAAAAATTGCTCAACTTCAGAAAGCCAATCAAGGAAATCCTCAATGTGTAGTTGGCTATTGAAGTTAGGAATATCAACCTACATCTTGAATTCTCAATCTGTTCGATCTACTTGATCATCGCCTTGTCTGCGGTGTTGGAAGATTATGTCGTCAATCTCCTCCTCACTGGAGCCCCCTTCCTCAGGAAAGACCCTTGGATGCACTGCCAGAACTATCCTGCGATCAGGGCAATTACGAGTTTCAACAATTGGCGGTGGAGGATTACTACCAGGAACACGGAGTTGCCTTAGGGTTTCCACCAAGAGATCCGTTATGCAGTCGATGGAAGCCTGCAGTCCTTACATGGCTTACCGATTCTCTTGCTACGCTGCTTCAAAAGTTGTCGCCATTAAAGGTAAATTCCTTGGAGCACCGCCCATGGGATTGTTGCCTGACCCGTCGTTAGAAGCCATCTATCCGAAGAAAAACCGCGCTTTGATACAAAATTGACGCAGGAAAGGATGTAAGGCCGAGCACCGTCTTCCTTAAGAGGATAACAATTTCGAATCCACGGAACTTCTTTGGACTCCTCATAGAGACTTATCGAATCCACGAGGAAAGAAAGCAGAAAATATAAATAAATTCTAATAAATTCGAAATTAATTAATGAATGAATAAAAACGAGTTCACAACCCTTTAAATAGGGGTACCAAGCAATGGAAAAGAAATCAGAATCAACTACAACTAAAACTCCTAGAATTCGTGACTTACTATTTATAGACAGTCGTGATGTCTACTAGTGCGCAAGGATTTCGGCCAAAAATAGTAAGTGTCTTATTTGGCTTCACCAAACTATTCTCCTAATTATTCTAAGCTCTTTTCACATTGGGCACAACTCCTAAAGCCCGACGGATGAAGAGTTATAATCAAACTAAAACTTACTATTTATAGTAAAAACAAAATTAAAACAGGGAAACGACCATCGATCCAGGGGTATTTTGTAAATCCGTCTTGCGTAACTTGACATAGCAGGGTTGGTTGGCTAAAGTAGCTCGTTCTACCCCAAAATCATATATTTTATGTCAAAAAACTCATTCCGGATTGTAAGATACGCCCGATTTAAGGTTCGATGGTCTAGATCACTTCTGTCGTCAACCGGGCCTTTTCTGATGCATCTTAGCCATATAACTATCCGTGACCCGCTCTACATCAGTCAATAAGTGATCAACGATCGATACCTTGATATCGTACTTTTGTTGGTGTAAGTATTGTTTCTTGGAAGAGCAATAAACATACTATGTTTCTTGTTCTTTTGGTGAAGGAGAGTACCGGTTAATGGGTTAGGTTACATGTGAGGTTCTCTAACTTTGAACTTTCCTTCCAGACCTTGGTATTAAATTTCTTAATCCAATTCCTCCTTTTTTTTTTGGCGATAATCAAGCCGTAATCCACAGTGTCACCGACTTCAATTCGGAGACATGGTTGCACGTGTATGCTTATTCAATTGCGCATGTTGCGTGTATGTATATGTACTAGCCATGTCATAGCCGAATATGACTTGAATTAAACCGAATACCTTATGACCCTGGGCCCAAAAATAAGTAAATTAAGATTGAATTTGAGAAGATTGGCTATTTACCGGCCACTAATTACAAGTAATTAGGCGATTTATGAAGGAGAGGGTTAGTTCTTTAGGTGGGTTCTTTTTCTTTTTATGCTAATAATAGCTTGTATCGTTTAACAACAATGCAATATACTCATAAGTAAAAAATAAAATTAAGTGTTGATTTTATTGAATTAATGAAGAATGTAGTACAATCAACATATAAATGAAACAAGCAGAGAAGAAAGATTACTACCGGCAATCTGAGCAAGCGAGGCGATGATTAGAGGTGTACACGAGTCCAGTTAGTTCGTTAGCTTACTCGGATCGACTCAGAAAAGCTTGACTCGATTCGGATCGAAACCGTGTTCGAGCCAAGTCGAGACAGTTTTAATGAGCTCGAAACATTTCGAGTCGAGTCCGAGTTGGACCTAGCTCGACTCAACTCGGTTAGGCTCGGATAGACTGAGATCGATTTTTGAGTCAAGTATATATAGATTAAAAAAAAAAAAAAAAAAAAACCTTACCTATTCACCCAACCCTAACCCCAGCGGCCAGCGCCCAAATCCTAACCCGTTCGCCAAAATTCTCTCGGTCGTTCTCCCAAATCCTCTCGGTCGTTCATTCGCCCAAATCCAAACCAACTATTTGATAAAATGACCCAACCAAGTGTTGGCTAGTGGCAAGGAAAGTATGCATGTGAAACAAATACCCAATTTTCTTAATTTTCATGTTGCCCACGAGGTGTTTGATGAAATACCTGTAAAAACCGATGCTGCTGTTTTACAAACAGTGAGAATTTGAGATGCAGTCCATGTGTTTATGAAAATGTCGTAGAGGCGAACTCGGCTCGAACTTGTCTTGAACTGGCCCGAGCCAAGCCGAGTTTGAGTTGGGGTCGGCGAGTGATCGAGCTGAGTTGGCCAGTTAGGCTCGAGGACCAAGTCGAGCCGAGTTCGAGTTGGGGTCGGCAAGTGGTCGAGCCGAGTCGCGCTGTGCCAAGCTTGACTTGGATCGACTCATGTACACCTAGCTAGCGGTGATTCGTCTAAACCTTGGCAGTTGTGAGATGGTCGTGCCTTAATGAAATCACTAAGTGAGAATTAGGGATTTGATACCTGATGACGAGGTTGTGGTCGACGAAAAACTAAACTAATCCAAACTTGTTGGATCAATGTATTAGATAGAAGTGGATGAAAACTAAACTAGACTAAAACCATGCTAATCGATATGGATATGTTGTAGTATTTTGTTGGACAAAAGTGGAGAGACAAAACTAAGTGAGATTAGGATAAATATATGTAAGGTATAAAAAGATAGGCAACGTTATACTAAACAAGAGATGTGTGTATTTGGCATGGCAAGGGCCCGAAACTCTTCGTTCTCTGTCACTTTTTTTTTAGGTTGGATAGGAGGTGGCTTTCCATATGATTCCCTTGGATTATGGGATTAATCGACTAATTGACTAATAGCCTTGGCCTACTGATCTGATTCTAACTCGGGATTAAGTCTCAGGACCTTTATAAAAATTGGCTAACCGGGATTAAGTCTCAGGACCTTTATAGCAATTGGCTAACCTTTACGTAGCCATGGCTGCTTGTATTTATGATTCAAAACGGCTTCTATTTTCCTTACACATGTGCAACTAATCATGACTTGCTGCATGTTAATATAAATCACTACTTTAGCATTCCGCTTGTTTACTCCTTGTAGAAGCTTTACATATAGATGACCTATCTCCTTTAGCCACGTGTCACTAGAAAAATAATTGTCTCTAGCGTTCCAGTCGCACGTGTGTTCTCCAGGCTATTATAAGACTCTGGCCTCTCGGTCTACTAAATGTGTGACGTGTGTCCAATAAAGACGTCTTTCAATCGTCATTTTCTTTGGCAATCTGCGAGTATCTCGTTCTGGTATTTCGTACCATTGTGCTGACACGTAGCGTCCTCTTAACCGTTGGATTTGGCTAAGGAAGATCGGTTGTAAACAAATGCATTTAACTTGGCGTTTCATGATCTCACCAAACATATTAAGATAAATTGTCATTTCACCTGGGAGAAGTTTTTTGCAAGTCTTATTTATCTGTCTCATATTCCTTCCAAGGACTAATTAGCGGATGCAATTACAAAAGTAGTGTCATCCTCTCATTTAGTCGACATTATTTTTAAGCTGGGCATGCGTGATATATATGCTCTATCTCAAGGGAGAGTATGGATGTATCTTTATGTGTAGTTTTAACATAAGCCTAAGACGGCTTTATTTGTGGGCTTTGTCCCAGGCAGAGTTCTGGGTACTTTTTGAGTAATATTTTTCCTCTCTTTCCTTCATTTTCAAGTGTTTTTTCTTCTTCTTTTTTTTTTTTTAATGTTATTTTAGTTTTTTTTTTTTTTTTTTCTTGATCATATCATCCTTTTGGATGGGCCATGTTTCGAACTTTCTGCCGTTGAGATTTGGAGCACTCTTCTACCATTGCCTTTCTCGATTTGTTTTGCTCTTGTGATCTGTTATTATGGGTTTTACAGACTTTGGTCTCATCGTCTACCAGCTAATCATTTACATTTAAATCGATCCAATGGTTTACATTAAAATTTGTGCTATGAATGGTTAGTGCCACATTGATAGGAAAATAGTGCAAACCACAATTTCACTTTAGTAGTCCAAGAACTGCTCAATCTTACTCTGAAAGAAGATATTCAAACAGCTTATCAAGTATCAGATCCTTGATGTCTATTAGAAGTTTTGAGTAGACCTCATGTGTACTTTTGTGTAGTAGACTTTGAATGTGTATTAGACTTGAGGATAGAAAGATAAGGGCTGGTTTTTACCTCAAGAGAAGACACAAAATTAATACCTATATGTGTATGTATATAAGGAAGTAAATAAAGAATTGGAATATATCTATCCCATCTCCATCTCAAAATAAATTTATTATATCTAAAACAAATACAATTCAACACACCATAAATACCATTGGTTTGAAAATAGCCACTCATAACACCAACTACTCCCACCATTCAAAAAAGAAACACCAATATTCTCCAAACTAGAGTGGTGTGCGTGTACTTTTTTCACAATGGAAAATGAATGTGACATGAAATAATGCTTGGTTGCCATTTTGGGTGTGCATTATCCGGTTGGTTGGGGTTTATATATGGTGGACAGTCTATCATAAAACTTTTGACAATTTAACATTTAAAAGTGGAACCCTAAACTGTTGGGAAAAATGTTAAGATGATGATAATTTGGATTTGAATGTCTTTTTTTTTTTTTAAATTTAGTTTATATATTTAAATATGTAATTTGGGTAACAACTGAAATTGGTAAAGATGTTGATAATCAAAATCATCAGTTCACCTTTTATTTATTTATTTACCATGGCTTGCATAGTATGAAGCCATTTACATGGACGGTTGCTATCATCATGCCACTCAACATTTGGGATTTTTTTTTTAATTTTTTTTTTTAATTTTATTTTTAAACACACCCCCACACACTCACCCCATAGTGGGATTTCACTACCTATGGGTACTCGAACCCTTGACCAGGAGTTGAAACTCCTGAGAGTCTACCACCGGAGTCATGAAGCTTATTTTTCATGCCTCAGGCGGTTCAGGTCATGAATCCTTTACCGTGGATGGCTGCAAGCATGAACATGAATTATTCATGACTACGACTCATACCTGCATGTGCTCCATCTAAGGTTAGGTTTGGTTGCCTGAGGTCTTAACCCATTCCCAAACCAAGATTTCTGAGCCAAAACCAACTAGTGAGGGACCCAAGTTGCACCACGTACTTACCTCAATAAGTTACCATCCACCCAATGCATAAATTAAAATGGTCGGGATCGGGATCAGGCTCAGCGCTTAGTGGTAGACAGATTCTGTTTCGACATTGAGACCATGGATCGATTGTGGGTGTGTGTTTAAAAAATAAATAAAATAAAAATGACAATGAGTCAAGCATGCATGACATCCAAACCATCTACAAAGTTGGGCCGGATCAAACCATCCAAAAGGTTGGCCCCACCATGTAGAGCGCCTTATGCAAAAATTAGGTCGATCACTCATCATGCGTGCCATCCTTTTGAATGGGTTTGATGTCATAAAGAGATGACCCAGTGGCAATTTATGTGATAGTTGTATGGTAACTTACCATGTAAGCATAAATCAAGTGGGAGGGACCTCCCTATGCTATTTTTGTAATCCTTCTCTGTTTTTTATATTATCTTTCAAGCTACTTTTGTCAATTGTTCTGTTCCATGTCAATTTGTTTTTAAGATGTTACATCACACACTTATAAAAAAAAATAATCAAGTGCAAGATCAGCTGCCATGTAGAAACACTTCAGAGTTCACTGGCAACATGCAGCAAACATTTCTGGTGATCACGACCATTGATCTGGTGGGCCAAAGGTGTCTGAGCTATCTACACAAAAAATGAAAAAGATCTTATTATTATTATTATTATTATTATTATTATTTTGGGGTGGTTTGATTGTTGTATGCGGTCCATTTCTCCAACTGTTTCTTCCTCAGGCCTCTGATCTGATGGCCACCAGTCTGGTCCCCTTGATTTCTGGGTTATGGCCTGTTCGCAGTGTGACCCACTATAACAAACATTCCTGATCACCAGACACTTACCACATGAGGTTGTGAGCTGCACAGATTTTTTACTTTATTTTATTTTATTTATTATTAATTTTTTTACAGCCATCTGCAGATTAGAACTCCTCGACTATCTTAACATCCACATGATTAGCAGGCACAAGTACCACAAATGAGCCATTTCCTGAACGGTTCACTACGTTTTAACGGCCGCCCTCCGGTCCTCAAATTTGTAGTTCGAGGCTAGTATCTTCAAATCTCCGAGATTTTTGTGGGGGCCTTTCAATCATGGGGCCCAGAAAGATGGGCCTCAGGAATAGTTTCTTACTATAATGTCATGATTGAAATGTTCTCTCCGAAGTTATTACATCGGTTGCTTCATTTTGTGTCCAAAAGTGTTCATCAGCCTTCTATTCAAGTGTTGAACTTGGGGAGGAAAAAGAAAAAAAGCATGTACAAAATACAAATACTCCACCACAGCGTTTGGATGCAAAAGGGAACTGAATTACAAACCTCCTCAATTCAACCAACATAACACAATTTGTACAAGAATCTGCACTTTCCATGAGATGGACCACATTGTTTAGATCATCAGTGCCAAAAGTACTCCATGACCACGCTTCTATGCACAAGGAAAACTGAACTGTGAACACTCAATTCAACCAGTGTGTACAAGAATCTGATTTATTTATTTATTAAAAAAAAAAAAAAATCGGGGCTGTTAATCCTCAGGTAGGTCAGATGTATGGAAGAGATGGAAGGTCTAAATGACTGTTTCCTAGCAGTCCATCTGTTCTGCATACCATGTCCCACTTTTTGGGTGAACCTGTATTTTGGGTCACATGATTTAGGCAGAGTGGCTCAAAGCTCTGATCCTTCACAAATGTGCCATATATTGGCACAAGATTTGCAAATTTGGAGTGTCTTTGAGCAGCACTGTAGATGCATGTGGGCTTTAGCAAACCTCAATTTAAGGAAATCATATTTGGGTTATTTCCACTTTATTGACCTAGAAATTGCAATCCAATTCAATAGTGCATCCAAACAGACTCCCAAGTTCACCAGTTGTTCTAGTTCCAAAGAAAATTGAAATAGTAAAAAGATGTTCCCCATGTTACTAAAAAAAGTAAAAATAAGCAGGTGCCTCAATCACTCAAGGTGGTTGTTAGATGACATTTGCCAAAATACAAGAAATGATACCACAAATGAAGTATAAATAAAGCAAGTGTGCAGACCATCTTAACTCTTCAATTGGTGGTCTGGTGACAACCCCCAATTGAGACGGCCCACATCCTAAAACTCACAGTGATCAGATATTTCTAACAATTTGATCGATGGTTTTCCCGAGTGATATATCACATAATGCTCATGCCAAAAGTGCATTTGGTCTTTTAGTTTCTGTAAGTGGGGGCCATGATTCAAAGATCCAATGTGTTGGGGGGCATGTTCCTCATTGTGGATGGACAAATCTCCCACATGGAAAAATCCTAACCCTTCAAATGGTTTCCCAACAAATACAAGTTTAAGAAAGAAAATACAACAACTGTTCACATTCCACCCAAAAAGGCCAGGTATTATCTCTATCCAGGGAATTATTGGTGCATGGGCCATCCATGGTTACTCCCCATCATATCAAACATTTAGATCAATGCCCCACCATGGACCCAACTCGTACAAACTGAAAGCCCAAAACAAACTGCACAAACCCTCAACCAAAGAATTGATAATACATCCGGCAAAAAGACTGTTGATGCAACAATTACAGCCATTTGATCAAATGTGGCCCACTGACTGATTGGCCCCAATTGGAGGGAACAGTTGATCTATATTCCAAGTTAATGTGTAGTGTTTGTCCACAAAATCAATCATCATCAGAAACCCAAAGCCACCATTTGCATTCTCAAACTCAGAAGCTTCATATAAACCCACCTCCCCCATTCATAGAACATTGATACATATATCTACAGAATACAAGAAAATCCCCTTCAATTTAATCTCCTAAACCAGAGAAGAATAAACCCAGGTAGCAGCTTGAGAAGGAGAGAGAATGGGAAGGGGAGGAGAAGGTTTAAAACATGAAAAAAAGGGATATGAAACCTGGATTTTACTTACAGAAAGCAGGCTCATCATACAAAGCTCAAACAGAAGAAGAAAAACATTTTCCCATTTCCGCCTGACCATTCACTGTCAAGTCAAGCTCTCTTGCCTCTTCGCAGACAACCGCTTCAGGAACTCATAGGTAGTGATCATCGTGGTTGCAGACACTGACATGGATGCCCATCTCGGGCCCAGGCCTCTGTAACACGCAGCCCACCCACCCTCCCTCACAAGATTCCTAACTGTCTGCCCAATCGTTGGGGGCCGCCTCCCATTCTCCTCCCCATCCAACACCTGCAACCTTGTCTTGATCGTATCCAATGGCATCGTGATCAAAGCTGAAACCCCACCCGCCATTGCAGCGCTCAGCCCCTGAACAGCCATGACCGTCTTCGAATCAGGCCGAAATGGGGCACTCCCTTTACCATCAGGCTCTCTTCTACAATAATAGTAGCAGCCTAGCCCGTCCCAAACGAGCCGCTGGGCCACTGAATATGATGCCCACCAAACCGCATTCGATGGCGCATACGTCAAGATCGACATCCCAAACCCCCTATACAGACCCCGCAGCCCGTCCGATCTGAGAATCTTCCGGAATGCGTCAACTCCACCACAGTATTTAGACATGGAAGATGAAGAAGAAGATGAAGGATTCCCCTGCACCATGAGCCGCTGGCTGACGACGTCAATGGGAGTCCAGACCAGCTGCGCGGCCATGGCAGCACTGAGCCCCGCAGCCGCGTTGGCGATTGTCGATGCTGTAGGCTCAGGGAATCCCAGCCGCACGGTGGCAGTCCCAACGTTGCTCTTGGTGACCTCAAGAGCAGTCATGTAGAGCGCCCGTGCGGGGATTGTCCCTGTGAGGGAGGTGCCGAACCCACGGTAGAGGCCACGTAAGCCCTCATGGCGGAGGATCGAGACCGCCGTCTTGAAGCAGGAGAGGTGCGCCTGGCAGACCTGTTGCCGGGTCTTGAGGACAACGACGGGGTAGAGAGTAGCGGATACGCCAGAGAAAAGGGCCGCACCGAGGACAAAGAACTTCGATTTATCGAGCATCTGCCAATCGATATCGGCAGGCAGATGGATGTCAGGCGCCGAATCCTCTTCGGCGGCAGCACTCAAGCTCATTTTCTCCACTTTGAGAGAATCCGGGCTCTCGGTTCCTTCTATTCTCGATCTCTTTCGCTCTAAAACTCCACTAATTTAGAGAATTCGGATTCTCGATTCCTTCTAATTCTCGATTTTCTCTGCCCTAAAACGCTAATTCAAAGAAATCGAACTATTCTCGATTTGTTTTTCTTTTGCCCTAAATTGCTAAAACTGTACAGATTCGATTCTTTGATTATGTACAAATGGAATCGATATGTAAGACCCAGATTTTTATTGTATGGTACAGAAAATTTTCCTTTTTTCCTTTTTCTTTCTTGGATTGTGATGATCTTTCATGAGAGGAAATGAAGATGGAGAGAAAGAACAAGAAGTGGTTTGATTAGAAGTACCTGATTTTGAGTGGATTTATTCGGCATTTGGAAGATCGGTGGTGCAGAGATGCAGATCTTGAGGGTTGTAAATCTAGGGTTTGGAGAGGGAGATAGTATTTGCAGAGAGGGATGGATGGGAGGAGAGAGAGAGAGAGAGAGAGAGAGAGAGGGTTTTTGTAGAACGGCTTTCCGTAGAAGGGGGTCGGGAAAAGGGGGAAAGGAGATTGATAGGATGAAAGGAAATCGGATGTATCTTTGTGTTTGGTCCGTCGCGTTCGGAGTGATGGTCTAAACATTCGTACGTGTGAACTTGATCAGTGATTAAGTTTTTGGATGATCTGAACCGTCCATGGGACGAGACACGTTCTTATTATGGCTTTATGTTTACGGATTTTTGGGACGCAGGTTACCTGCTACCCCCGCCCTGCATAAGCTACTGTGGTTGGAAGCTATGTGGGTCCTATGGAGATGTCAGTGAGAAATCCACCCCGTCCATCAGTTTCTCCAGCTTCTGTTACGGAATGATCCCAAAAATGGGCTAGATTCAAAACTCAAGTAGACCAAACTACAGGAAACGGTGGTGATGGAACATCCACCATCAAAACCTTCCTGCGGACAAAGAAATTTTGGATCATGCTAATATTTGTGTTATCAGTTCATCCCAGTTAGAATGACCATATGAACGGTTTGGATGGCATATAAACATCATGGTGGTCCCTGGATCGTTTCAACGGTGGACATTTGCATTCCCATTGTTTCATGTAGTGTGGTCCACCTAAGTTTTGGATGTGGCTCATTTTTAAGATTATTTAGTAAACTGATCCGGAGAAAATGAGGGACGGTGGATTTCTTTCTTACAGCTCGGTGGGCCCCACCTAGCTTCCGACCGCAGCAACTTCCTGCGGGCGGGGTGGCAGACAACTCGCCTGCGGTTTTTTTTTTTTTTTTTTATATACTCCTGAGTCCTGAGTAGTGTGGTGGTCGATATGCAAACATTCAGATAACGTATACATGACGTATGTTAATTCAATTCAAACAGGACATACAGTGGGGCCCACTAGAGATAGGTCATCATCCAAACTTCAGATTAATTGAATTATCCCAACTTCTGATCAACAGGCTTTTCTTTGATGGATTTGGACCGTTGACTATTTTATGTTCCAATCTGAAAACCATGAGACTAGATCAACATAATTTTCGGTTCAGGAGCCATCGAAAGTGGGACCCATGATTTAGACGGTTTAATTTAGGTTATTGGTATCCCAATTGTGCAATTTCTCAGTACCCACGTATCAACCATCCACTCTGCCAGAGTATTCTGATCAATAGAGTGGAAGAGATAGAGTTTGGACAGCATCATACAATGATTCCGTTTCCGTATCGGTTTAATGGTACCTGTAAATTGATTGGTTTGTTAGATTGTCTGATCTGTTACCTTTGGGTCACATCGCCTCATGGTGGGTCCATCAAATGGACTGTCTGAGTCGCAAGTCGACCCTGTATGCACTGCATGACTCTATGGTATAGGTGGCCCATCTATATTGTATGCGTGGCGCACCCATACTGGAGGTTGATCATATTTTATGTATTTTATAGGAAACAACTACAGTTGAAGAGTCACGCACCCACAACACCACACACTCACACCGTAGTAGGATTTCACTACCTATGGCTACTCGAACCCTTAACCGGGTGTTGAAACTCCTAAGAGTCTACACCATCCTCAAACCCTCAACCAGGTATTGAAACTCCCGAGAGTCTACCATCATCGGAGTAAGAGTAAGGACCCAGGCCACATAAGTTTTAGAACAAGCTTATATTTGTTTTCCCTTCATTCGTTTCTATACGATCTTTTGAATAAGTTGGATGATAAATATACATCACTGTGGGGCTAGCAAGATTTCTGCAATGGAAATCATTATTTCCACTGTTTCCAGCCACATACATTTATAGCGGACTTAATTAAGTTTACTCAGTACAATGAAGGCACACCAAACTCGGTACTCAATCTGATTTCCATGCAGACAGGAATGCAGCACCCAGGTGCAATGGATATTTCGTAGGTATAACGATGTATGTTCCTAGCAAAAGGATTAGGAGAGAATGACGTAATTAGACTCCAAACATGTGAACATAATTTTTAATCTGGGTATTGTTACCGACACACAACTTATCAATCTTTATTGTAATGGGCGCTATCTTGGGTCCACCAGCTCAATTGGTGGGTCACATCATTACATGCTTTTAGTTCAAAAATAAAAATCTGAAAAGAAATTACTATTTTAAGTAATTTTGATTTTTATTATATTTATTTATTTTTAGAGTTCATTTTTTACTTTTTTTTAAATTATTTGAAATCATGCTAGGACTCTTATAATAAAATTATTTGCACTTTTTATTTTTAGCAAATTAAGCTTTAGATGAGTTTTACTATATTGGGTAACTTCTATTAAGTTAAAATTTTGCTATTTTTAATTATTATGAATTATGAATTTAATTTTTTTTCTTTGTTAGTAGTGTAATCCAAAGTTAACGTACATTACATATTACTCAATAAAATATCCAAAATTTCTATATTTTTTCTTACAAATTTTAAAAAATACCTCGTGGATTCAAAGTTCCAATTGGCTGTCTTCCTCTTCGCTTTTCCACATTCTTCCCTCACCGTATAAGTACAGTGTAACACGAGGTCCCTACTCATAGCTGAGTGGTAGTCCCAGCCGCTTGATTTTATATCTATTATTTATTTTCCATTGTGCTTGACGGAAAATAAGTCATGATTATCTTAGGGTGTAAGTGCAGCAGCCAGCAGCAGTTTCAATGATGACATTGACAAGCTCAAAATATTTAAAGGTGGGTTGTTTGATTTTTTATTTATCATTTATTTGCTAATGTAATTGATGGTAAATATGTCATGATTATCTTAAGTTGTAAGTGTAGCAGCATCTTCATGTTGACATTGGTAAGGAGTTTGTTTGCAAAGCCTCCTGATACAATATTTGAATGATTTGTGTGCTTAAATATTGTATAACCCAATATGATGTATATATCCTATATATCCTTGCTATCCATCCACTCCGTCCGCTCATTTTGGAACTTTTGCGTAAAAATCAAGTAGATCCAAAGCTCGAGTGTACCACACGATAAGAAACAATAGAAATTGAACGCTTAATGTTAAAAACTTCTCAAGGGCCATTGAAAGTTTTGGATCAAGCTGATATTTGTGTATTACCTTTGTGGATGTTTGTGTGACCTTATGAACAGGTTGGATGATAGTTAAAAGGTATCTTTTTAAAGTTCCAACATTATTATCTACTTGTTTCTTGTGTTGTGGTCCACTTAAGCTTGCAATCCACTTCATTTTTTGGCTCATGCCCTAAAATAAGATGGTAAAACAGATTGATAGTGTGGATCACACATGCCATGGTAGGACCCACATATTTTACACGTACCCAATTCCCGGCAATTTCATGCATTTCAATATATTTTTCAATTTGTAATTATACATGTTACATGTATTTACTACTCATTCAAACACCCCCTCAAAAGTCATCATTACTCATTTACCCTCATTTATTCTTATAATTGGAAAAACAAATGCCCCCTTAAGTGAACCACTCTGCATTAAGTAATGGATAATTGAAACCTTTTTGTGACTTATTTGTCATCCAACTTGTTCATGAGAGCTTGTATTCCAAATGTATTCAAATCCAAAATGCAATTATATAGAATTAAAAGGATTTTGAAATTTCAATTGTGCTTTTAGCTTATAATTGGGAGGCATTGAAATCCAAACTTTCTACTTAAGAGCTCATTTCTAAAATGAATTGAATTTTTTCAATTTATTTATAGAACTAAAATTTAGTTAACTAAAATCAACTTGAATATCACAAGATAGTATACATATATTGTAACAACCCAAAATTTTGGTGCATTAAAAAAACTAAAATAAGTATTTAAAGATTTTATTTTAAAATAAAAAAATAAAAACAAGTTAATAATTGAGTTGATAAAGACATTCTTAGTTGAGAGAGAGGTTTAGTGGATCGATTCTTATAATAGTAATAATAATTTTTTATTAAATGTCATAAAAAAAAAATCAAATTCAGGATAAATGAGGACGTGCTCATCTTATTTTATGATAAGTTTCTTTAAAAGGGGATAGAGGTTTCTGCATAAGAAAAAAAAAAAAAAAAAAGGAGATAGAAAGCAGAAAAATGGAGAGGTTAATTTCTTCTTGATCTATATAATGATGGTGTGATCCACACCATCATTGTATAGGTGTGTAGAGACAATTTTAACAAAGTAATGTTTTATGATTTCAGATATATTCAGTAATATTTTAGAAATAAATTTAATATGTGCAACCTGGTTGTGTTAAGATAGATCTGAACGGGTCATTTGATCCTCAGCACCAAAAGATAACAGTGCCTCGAATTTCAGATCGATCTGACCATCGGATGGGCTACACTAGTCAGATCTATCAATGTTTAATAAGGAAAGTTCAGATTTCTGCGCAAATGATTGGTATCACTTAGCGTAGAAAGTTGAGATAGGTCATCGATGTACATGTGATTAGATCCACACAATTCATCCAATGTGTAGAGGCAAAATATGCCAAGACCTCAAGAATCTGGATGATCCAATCATCTGATGGGCCACACCGATTAATTATTTGATATACAATTTCAGGATCTTAAAAAGAAAATCTAAATCTTGATAATTAAATTTAATAAACATATAATTTTAATTATTTGATTATTTAGGGTTTGACCACTTATGATGTATATCAAAGGTGGGCTCCACCATGTAAAATAACTAGATGAATAATAATGTTATCGATATAATTGATCGAATCTCTGAATTCAAACCAACCTAATTACTTTGTGGATTCTACACTACCAAATTCAGGTGGATAACCCAAAGTGTCTCATGATTCATCGGAATTAAAATAAATTTGTGATGGTTCAATTGATTGATATACTGATTTGAGTATTTTGTTACGATAAGTGTACGTAAATTTATATATGAATATTCTGATCAAGACAACTATGCCAAATATGAAAATCACACATTCATATATCATCCATCTTTCAATACATTTACATAATGCATGGTCGATCCTATTGGGGATTTGTGTTGCGTAATCACATAGATCTAAATCTAGGATAGCAATTCAATTACACTAAGCACACACAAGAGAACACAAAAATTTAACGTGGAAAACTCTTGCGGGAAAAAACCACGGCACAAAGTGACAGATCTCCACTATGAAAATAGAAATTACAAAGAAAGGGGACTTACCTGATTTGAACAACCTCGAATCTCACCCTTGTTATACCCTTTAGAAACCCTATAACCCTTTTAGGAACCCTTGAAACTCCTTTAGAAAGCCTTAGAATACTTTAAAATAGCCCTAGGGACCCCTATTTATAGTTTAAGAAACTTTCCTTTCGCACCCTTATTGAACTGCATCAAATTTATGCAGTCCGCACCAAATCCGTGCAAGAATCTGCATAACCTCGACTAGTCGAGTCGAGGCCTCGACTTCGAGGGACCCCCTCAACCGGTCGAGTGCCCTGGACACCCAAATAAATAGCACGCTGGACTTTGAGTCGAGTGGTGATCGACCGGTCAAGTGAACCCTCGACTAGTCGAGCCAGCCTCTTGACCGGTCGAGCAACCCCAAATATTGAAGACTTTTTAAAAGTCTGACAACAATCTCCACCAAGTCTACAATCTTCAATTGTGTATCTTGCTGCCCTCTTCTTTTATCTCTGCATCATAGCTTCTTGTGCACACTCCGTCCTTCTTTTACGCCATCGCCAAGCCCAGTGAAGTTACACAGAACTTGAACTTCTTCGCAGGAACGATCTAGGTAAGCATGTCTGCTGGATCAAAATCCACGTGCTCAACCACCTTTGCTCTTATCTTATCAAAAGGAAAGACGTAATCTTCTTACCATCTCACCGCTACCTAATATTGTTTGCCGAGATACTTGCTCATAACATTGATAGCCTGTGAAACAGCCGGTCTAATCCAGACCATGGCATACACTGCCTACCGCATTCGAATAAGGCTCATGAAATATCCTGCTTTTCCTCATTTATTTTGGGACATGTCCTGAGGAAAACTTGAGGAGAGATGTGTAGGAAATGCTCTCCAGCTTTACATGGTCCATCACCTCTTTGATCATACCTACCCAAAGTATTCTGCCTGAGATAACTAAAGCCAACTCCTCTTTTAGTCTCAACGCCAAAAACTATCTTTACAGCCCCTCGATCCTTCATCCTATCCCACTTAATCAAGTCTTCAGTACATTGATTTCAAACATGTCATAATTGACGATTTACATGTTATTAATTCCTGACTCACCGTGAAGAAATCAAACCACTGCCTAGGCGACAGGTCAAACCACGACCTCCTGTAAAGTCTTTTCTCAGCCCATTTAACTTCGAACCGCTCTGGTTGATTTATGTAGATCTGCTTTTCACTTTTTCTTGCAAAAATGTAGACTCCACATCCATCCTTCCAGCTCAAGATCACATTGGCCAACCAGCGCCAATCACGGATTTAATAGACACCTGCTATACCGTCGGCGCGAATATCTTTAATAAGACGATCCCTTCTCTCTGAGCATAACCCTTCGCTACCAACCTTGCCCTGTATATATGTTGTATCCTCCTGAAGATTCACCTGCATCCAACCGCTTTCTGGCCCCACTAGAAGCTCCACCAGCTCCTATATGTCGGTCTGGTACAACGAATCTATCACATCGCCAATAGTCACCTTACGCTTCTCAACATCAGGCTCATCTAGAGCCATCTGAATAGAAGATGAATCTCCTGTGATATTGGAGTTGTCCATGTACCTCGTCGATATCTTGTGATCATGCCGTGTGATTCTTCTCACAGGTGGCCGCTCCACCTGCTCTGTATCCCTGTCCACGTGTCTCAACCTTCCTGCCCTGCCCGCTCATGTGGCCATGCCCAGCATGCCACACACGTGCAGAGGTGGAATCCGCTACATCCACTGCAGCTCCACCTTTTGAAGTGCTCTCGATCAACCTGTATAAGTTACTGAGTCGTTGCGCTTTCATGATTACCCTTGCCCCCTTAGATACCTTAAGAGCACCATCAATACCTGTCTACTTGCATCTTTTTGTCTCAAGTGTACCATGAAAAATAAGATTCTGCTTCAAATCAAGAATGTGTCTGACATCAGTCAAGGTACGCTCCACCTCATCAAACATCTTGATGCGCACCGAACCAACAACCACAACTTTACAGGAAATGCCATTGCTCATAAATACCTGTCCATCATCGCAATCCCTGTAGCTGGTGAACCAACTCCGATGAGGAGTCATGTGAAAAGATGCTCCTATGTCTAGCATACACTCGCCCTTACGATCATCGTATGACCGTCTAATCGTCGACACAGACAAAATATTACCATCACATCCACTTGATTCATCTGACATGGCAGCATTGGCCTCCCCATATAAAGCCTCAGAATCTCCTCTTCGATCCAGGATTTTCACAATCCTTCTTCACTTATCCTTCCTTCCCACAGTTCTAGCACTTTACCTTTTTTTTGCCTTTGCCCTTAGATTTGGAACTAGAACCTGAAGAACTTATACCTTGTTCAAAATTTCTACCCCTTGTAAGCAGTGCCTCAGAAGATATCCCCATGTCAACGTTTGAAGGGCAGAGATAACGGTGTCGACACTCAGGGTTTTATTCGTTGAGCACATTATGTCCTTGAATGACTCATAAGATGCTGGAAGAGAATTCAGCAACATACATGCTTGTTCTTCATCTTTCATCACTTCCTCTATATCCAGCAATTCGCAAACTAATTTATTAAAGTTGATGATGTGATCCTCCAAATCTCCACCCTCTATCATCTTAAAGTTATACCACCGCTGCTTCAAGTGTAGGCGATTTTCAGAGGATTTTTTCGTATAGACACCCTCTAACTTCGCCCACAACTTAGCCGCAGTTTTCTCCTTCATGACGTTGTAGAGAATCTCATCTGTGAGACATAAATGAATAGATGATAAAACCTTCTTATCAAGAGTATTTTAATCATCATCAGTCATAGTAGACTTTCGCTCCTCAAGAGCACTATCTTCGCCTTGCTTGATTAAGGAACTCATCATCTTGATCTTCTATAACTCAAAATTATTTTTTCCTAAGTACTTCTCAATCTCGTACTTAGTACATGCCATTATTACTAACCCCTCAGATTCAGATGTGTACCCTAATAATTTCTCTGATACCACTTGTTGGGGATTTGTGCTTGGAATCACACAGATCTAGATCTAGGACAGGAATCCGATGGCACCAAGCACACACAAGAGAACACAAAGATTTAACGTGGAAAACCCTTGCGGGAAAAAACCATGGCACAAAACGACAGATCTTCACTATGAAAATAGAAATTACAAAGAGAGAGGGCTTACTCAATTCGAACAATCTCGAATCTCACCCTTACTACACCCTTTAGAAACCCTAAAACTCATTTAGGAACCCTTAGAACTCCTTTAGAAAGCCTTAGAATAGCTAGAAACTTTCCTTTCACACCCTTACAAAACCGCCTCAAATTTACGCAGTCTGCACCAAATCCACGCAAGAATCTGCGTAACCTTGACTAGTCAAGCTGAGGCCTCGATTGGTCGAGGGACCCCCTTGACTGGTCGAGCCATCCCCTCGACCGGTCGAGTGCCCCAGACACCCAAATAAGTAGCACGTTGGACTTTGAGTCGAGTGATGCTCGATTGGTCTAGTGGACCCTCGACCAGTCGAGCCAGCCTCTCGATCGGTCGAGCAGCCCCAAACATTGAAGACTTTTTAAAAGTCTGACAATAGATCCTAAGAGACCTCCCTGGAAGAAACATCGATCCTGGTAGAGCGTTACCAGATGCAGGCTATGCCTAAGCCTGCCGAAAGGTGGAAGCCTACCCAACGGGTGGATGTGGGTTGACGACCTCCAACCCAAGCAGATGAACGATCATCCCATCTAATGCATTCATACAACATTTGCATCCATATAATTCTACATATATTTTTATGTTATTTTAATTGCTATGATTATGAACCATGCTGTATTATTTCACTAAGCCTGGCTAGCTTACCTTTTTATTAATGGAAAAACCGTACAGAGGAGCCTTTAGCAGATGATGTGGTGCAAGAACCGGAATGATCTACCGTACCTGAACACGAACCATGTGAAACGTAGCCATACTTATCTGAAGATGAAGCGGTGGCATTAGATCATTTCTGATTATATGATTTATTTGCCAGAATAATTCGATTAGTGTATAATGCATATCGGTATTGATTTTGAGATTTTAAAAAATTGTTTAGATATTAGTCTGGAATAAACATATTTGTAGCATGATGATATAATAAATGAATAATTTTTAATATTTATATTATTTTAAGGGTCGTCAAGATTTATATATGTCTGGTTGATTGGTGCTAAGTGTTATGTATGTGTAATTGGAGTCGGAGTGGAACTTAGACTGAATGTAATTATCACCTCTGATTAAACTGATTAAGGAATGAAGTTAGTACACTTTATGCACGAGTTACAAACTGAAACTCGGTTCTGAAGGTACACACTCTGTACTCGAATTTCGAGGCGTGACATATATGATGTTTTACATAATGGTAATATATTCCCCAACAAAAAATATAAAATTCCTTGCATCTTGTGGGCTACAAATGTGAGGATTGCAACAGAGTGACTCATCGATAGTTTTTAAGAGACTAGTTGGTCGCTGGGATTAAATAGTACGAGATTCTATTAGATGGGATTAACATTATTATTGCACAATGATTACATGTCTAGAAATACCATAGTGTTTTGGTCTTCCAACCCCCATGTCTGGAATACAATTTTTACTATGGAAAAACACTGGGTTAAGCAAAACCATGTTTGGTGGACCATAGAATTGTGATCAACTAGTCACTTGTACAAACACATATATAACTAGAATGTCACATGTAAAAGGCATATATGGATGGATGACATGGATAAAATACATGCATTGCTATGGGCCTAATGTGCAGTGAATTTCAAAATCCATGTGCATCACTATGCAATTCCATCTTATGTAATCTCAATCCTTCCAATCCTCTCAAAACATGAGATGGAATTTGCATGGGACCAAATGCAATTCCATTCCACCTAATCCCATCTAAGCTAACATACCAAACAGACCCTAATTATTTGTTAGATGGCTAACATTTGGACAAGTTATGTCACCCTATCGATCTCACTTTAATATTGCAACCAATAATTGAATGGTTTTAGAATATCATCAGTGTGCCACATGTTAGTAGCCAACTACACATTTACTATGCTTGTGATTATCCTGCTTTTAAAAATAGAGTAAAAAAGCATTTTATTATAATTATATCCAAAATCTCAACAAAATCTTGAGATTTCAAATTATACCAAATGTATTTTAAATAACCTTTGATCCTATTTACCTTCAAATTCATAGCCATACTTAAAAAAAAATAAAAATGCAGAGGCAAAATTCTCTCTAATACACTGAAATTCAAGATGCCAAACTGCCATTTAGGTCACCACAACATAGATGAAGGAAAATACAAATACATTTACCATCCAACCTATTCATAAGATAAGTAAAAATACAAATATTGGCTTTATCCAAAACTTTCGTGGCTGCCATATGGTGGCCCACCTTATCAACGGTCTTGATCACGTACATACTCCACTTTAGCATATGGAGGCCCACTGATTCGTCCATACTCCACTTTAGCATATGTCTGCCCGCTGATTCATCCACGCTCCGCTTCAGCATTCAATTCCCACTATTTCCAGGATCGTACGATTTAGCTTTGGATGTCCTTAATCTTAAAACGAACGGCGTAGGCAAAACAGCACGTCTGACAAGTGACTGAAGAGGGCTTAACTACGAGAGCGAACAACGGTTCAGCTTTAATGAAGAGAACTCAGACTATGGCCGGATCATAATCATCCAATTGCTCCAAGTTTAGTAAAATAGTCAATCCATATGGTGGCCCATCTTATCAACGGTCTGGATCACGTACATTATTTCCCGTACGTGCATTTTAGGGCTGGCATTTCATGTAACTTCCATAGAGCCGGCATCATAGTAGCATTTCCAACGAAAACTGTCCAAGGCACAGAAAACCAACGTATTGCGTGGATTGAGATACGGGGGCTGGATCACCATGTGTGGCCCATCTACTGGACGGTTCAGATCGTTACTGACATAATCACGTGGTGCGTGCAATAAAAAAAACCTGTTCGAACGCGATGGACTGAAACGGAATCATTTGGACTTTTTAGAAGGCTGAGAATAATCTCGACACGTGTCGGTTATCGGTTTGGGATCTTTTGGGTTTTTGCGAGTCGGTGGGCGAAGCGATACCTCGACACGTAGCTGACGTGTAAGCCCTATCCGCAATCCCTCGGGCGGGAGGAGTCCGTACGCCGCGCGGGGCGCGAGGGATGACCGGGAACCAGTTGTGTTACCGGCACGTGTGCACGGCGTCCGAAGAGCTTTCACGTGCGCGCACGTGAGCTTTTCCCAAAGCTAGTCGCCGGATTTCGTACTGACGCGGATTGGGTACTACCCCACCGGTACGGAGCTAGAGATGGACGGTCCTGGCAAGAGCTACGTAGGGCCCATCGTGATATATGTGTTTCATCCATACCGTTCATTTATTTTTACACATCATATTTGGCTGTCCCCATAAAAAGTAGATAGATCGAAGGCTCAAATTGGCCACACCATAGGAAGCATTGGTGACAGTGGCGCCCACCATTGAAACTTTCCTGGGGCCAATCATGATTTTTATTTTCCATCCAGACCGTTCATAAGGTCAGATAGACCTGGATGAAGGGAAAATAAATAAATATCAGATTGATCCAAAACTTTTGTGGAACACAGGAAGTTTTCAACGGTATACGTTCAATCCCCACTGTTTCTTCTGGTGTGGTCTACTTGAGCCTTCAATATGCCTTTTTTTTTTGTCACATTGTCTCAAATGATATTTCAAAATGGATAGACGGTGTGGATAAAACACATACATTGTGGTGGACTCAAAAGAACCCCTGCAGAAACCGTCCGTATCTAGCTAGGTCTGGTGGGGTAGCACTCAATCCGCGTCCAACCCTGGTTGCCTGTGACTCATGATACGCAGGCACTTAAAAATGGTACACGTGGCGTATATTAACTTGAACTAAAGATACTAAATTGCGAAACCAACGGTTCTTAAGTTATATTATAAAATTCAGATTGTTTGAATAATCTTATCCTTTGATTCGTGGACACTTCTTTTAATATAAGACCATTGGATTTTTATTTTTTTTTCTATTTTAACCGTCCAATAAATGACTAACAATCTAGTATTTAGAAATCCAGATAAATGTTATTTTTGGTTATGATACATCTAAATCCATATGCATAAGTTAAACGGTACGGTGTAAATTAATATTATTCCACGTATGTGATTTCTCTGTAATTTCCCACCATCTGCGTATCATCCGTCACGCTCTGAAAGAGTATCGAATTATTCCTTTTCTTTACATCAGGCAAGAGATTGCTTTCCCTCTGTCGCCACGCGGGTTTCTTTGTGTGTGTCGCCATTCAGTGTGGGGCCATGCTGAGACGATCGGATGATCTGGGTCGTCCATATTCTCGTCACTAGAATAAATAATATATTCTTCCATAATTATGCTTTTATAGTTGAATTCGAGCAATTGAAAATATCCATTTGGTTGTTCTAAATTCATCTACAGATAGTGATGGCCTCAATCATCTGTTCAGATACGGTTTATCAAGATAGAATTTATATTCACAGATTGAACGGTTCTGATCATTGAAGAACTTAGTATGTGGGTCCCAGTAGCATGGGACACACGTTGATTTCTCAATCGTAACAGAGGTAAAACGAAGCCAGTAGTGCAGTAAGTCCGTAAGAGTTACTCCGATGCTCCTGAGCTTGAGGCAGGCCACGAGACTGCGAAAAAATTAGCCAAGTAGAAGCTCGTGAAAAAAGCGTTTTGGATAAAAATATATTTAAATATAAAGTGGCTGAAAAGTTGAGATATTTTTGTCTTTATGACTAAAGGGTTTGTAACGTGGATCACGGTTTGTGAGGCCCGACGTGATTTATATATCAATATCCAAGCCATCCATCCGTTTTCACAGTTTATTTTAAGGCATGAGCCGAAAATCAAAATATATGGAAGTCTCTAGTGGACCACACCAAAGAAAACAGTGGGGATGATGTTATCCACCGTTGAAACTTTCCTAGGGTCTATAGTGATGTTTATTTGTCATCCAACCATTTAATAAGGTCACACCGATAGGGAAAACACAAATATCCGCTTGATCAAAAACTTCATGGGGCGTACTTTTTCTATGATCCTCACCGTTGATACTGCGGTCCATTTGTGCCCCAAAAATCTTCATATGGGAAGAGCCTTAATCCTCTCATCAGGCAGCCCAAATCAGGAAATGCATCAACGGTTAATGTTCAACCAGACGGAGGCCAAATAATCTACAGTTAGGATCATCCAATCTTGGAGATTTTTGATGCATCCACGGTGAGTACCTTGGTATCAACGCTTTGGATCATTGAACCATGGGCCTCACTTGTACAAGCTGAAAGTAATGTACGGTCCCTTGGCCGGCCCAGATTTCCACACGCGTGGAAACATTTCCATCAAAACGCTCACATACGTGACAATATTGAACACGTGCGAGAGATGTGAGCTTTTTATCTGTTGGAAAGAATGGTTGGATCTTCTGCCTCGAAACTGGGCAGTTTCACTCCTTGGGTGGGCACAGTGTACAAGTTAAACATGGACGCAGGATTGCATACGGGCCGGCTCTCTGTGGGCCCCACCATGATATACATATTTTATCCGTACTGTCCGTCCATTTTTTCAGCTCATTTTAGATAACAACCCCAAAAATGAGGAAGATACAAACCTCAGGTGGACCACACCACAAGAAAACAGTGGTGATCGAACACCTACCGTTAAAAACTTCATAGGGCCATTGTAATTTTCATTTTGCATCCAACCTGTTGCTTAGGTCATATAGACGTGGATGAAGGGAAAACAAAAATATCAACTTGATCCAAAATTTTTTGGTGGCCCAAGAAATTTTTAATGGTGCGTATTCGATCACCACTGTTTCCTATGATGTGGTCCACCTGAGATCTATATCTTTCTCATTTTTTGGCTCGTGTATTAAAAAGATGTTTCAAGAAGGATGGATGGCGTGGATAAAACAAATACATCATGCCGAGGCCCACAGAGGACCGTCCAGTAGCGACCTGCAAATGGCAGTATCAGCATGCAATCCGCGTCCGGTATACATAGGATTAAAACAATCTTTCCTGGCCGCCCATTTGTTTTGTATGCTGTGTCCTACTTTTAGGCCAGAAGATTTAAAAAGTGTACGGCGCACATGGTATGAAGCTCGGATCTGATACATGTGTTGCATGTTAACACGTGTGGCTGTGTGTGGATGTGCTGGGTCCCATGGTTTTTTGCAAAAAAACCAACGGTGACCTTATACCACGTATATATTCTGTGGGAGGAACTGAACGAGCTTTGGTGGAAATCCTCGCACTGGATCCTATTAATGCCAACCATTCATCCAGCAGACTCGGATTCGGTAGTGACCTACCGACTCGGGTCATAGTCGGTGCAGGAAAAGCTATGTGGACCCCACCATGGTGTATTTGTTTTATCCAAGCCGTCCATCCATTTTTTTAGTTCATTTTATTGCATTAGCCAAATGAATGCGGCAAATCCAAATCTTGGGTGGACCACGCCGTAGGAAAGCGTGGTGATTGAACACCCACCGTTAAAAACTTCATGGGGCTCACAAAAGTTTTGGATCAAGCTGATACTTGTGATATCCCTTCATCCAAGTTTGTGTGATGTAATCATAGGTTGGATGACAAATAAACATTACGGTTGGTCCAGAGAGTTTTTAATGGTGGGCTTCAATCACCTTTGTTTTCTGTTTTGTGGTCAACCTAAGACTTGTATCTACCTCATTTTTTGGCTCATGTCCTTAAATCAGCTGGTAAAATGGATGGACGAAGTGGATAAAATACATACATCATGGTGGGACCTGGAGGTGTCACTATTCCAACACTATGCCTCCATGGATACAAGTGGATACCTGGTACCAGCCTACCAGGTATCTCCTGGAATTCCGGGACCCTGTGAGGCTAACCATGTTGCCTGGCTTATATCTAATCTATTTTATTTATTGGATGTGCCTGTTCATGTCAGGACGATTAAAAATGAGAGATGTAAAACTCAAATGAGTTGTACCATAACAAATAAGAAAGAGTAGGGATTAAACGTCCACCGGGCTCAGGATTCTGTGGTGACCCATGCTTGGTATGGGCTGGTGCTGGAAAAAGATCTATAAAGCTCTGTGGGCTCTACTACCATGGGTGTTTTATCTACTTGATTAATTTTTTATTTTTATTTTTTTAATTTTTTAATTCCTTTTTTCAAATCATTTTATTAAATGAGCCGAAAAATTAGGCAGATCTATATCATAGGAGGACCGCGCGGTAAGAAAATGGGTGAGTGGATGCCCACTATTAAAATCTTCTTAGGGGCCACAAATGTTTCGAATCAAGCTGATATTTGTTTTTTTTTTTTTTTTTTTTTTTTGTGGTTCATCCAAGTTTGTGTAAACATTAGATTGAGTTTTAGGGACTTTTTAATGGTGAGCATTGAATTACCAATGTTTCCTTTAGTGTGGTCTACCTGAAATTTGGATTTGTCTCAGTTTTAGGCTCATACCCTAAAATGAGCTAGAAAAATAGACGAACGGCATGGATAAGACATACATCATGGTGAGACCTACAAAACTTTTCTTGCACATAGTACCAAGGGTTCACCACCAAAGCTGAGTCCGATACTAACCTTCACAGGGATAGCCCACGTATATTTGTGCTTTCCCTGTCATGTTGTTCTACCCTCTTCTTTTTTTTTAAACAATTCGTGGAATAGTTAATTAAAAATGAATACGTGTCACTGCTGTTGGAATATTTGGTTGAATTAAATAGACTTTAAAATCGAGAACCAAAAAAGAAAATAAAAGTTTTGAGAAAGAAGAACTTATTGTATTGAGTCGAGGCGTGATATTTGAGAAATTTGCTTCATTGGACAAATGGTCCCAAATTACAACGTTTCGAGCAATCGACTGCAGGATACAACGACTATGACCCGGTCCCAGTGGTGCACTCACTGACTCACTGTACGCGGCTCAAACCACTTGCAGTTTAATCCGAAAGTGCTGAGTTGACTCAGCGATGAACTCAGTAATAAAAAACCGTATCAGAGAGAGTTTTATAAGAAAGAATATTTTCGTATGTATAAAACTGGAATCGGTGGTCTTTATATAGACTCCGAAGTGGTGTATAAACACCCTTTACAAAAAGGTTAGGTCCGTTGGGTTTAAACCCAACAAAGTGACTCAACCTAGGAAGGATACATCTCTGGTTTAAAAAAAAGGCAATACACTCTCGCAAATAAAGTCCCACGAATACCCATACACACACACATAAGCGAGTACACTCACACCGCACCGCACCCGACCCACCAACAAATGGCCCGTCCCGTCCGTCTTCTCTCGCGCCATCACGCTGCGCACACGCACACGCACACGCGGCACGGCACGGCTCGGCTCGGCTCGGCTAATGGCATAGATTAGAGCTATAGCCCCCCCCCCCCCCCCCCAAGGACCAAATTCACATGCCCCCTGAAAGGGGCACAAGCCCTAGGCAAAAATACTATCTTATATACAAGATAGTTTACTTTGTCAAATCCGATGTAGGACTAAACCCACAACACAAAAGTACCACAACTTTTCAAATGTGGAGGGAAATCACCGAAAATTTGAAATTTCAAATTTTAATAATATTTTAAAATAAAATATAACAACTGCATGGGGAAGATGCACCATATGAAATATCTTTGAGAATATTTGAGAATTTTTCATGAATTTACCGTTGATACTGATCCGGATGAGACACGTCATCTGATGACAGGTCCAGCGTAAAAGCTTAAAGGCCGAAAGTGATCAAGCAAAAAAAAACAATTAAAATGACATGTGTTAAAAAAAGGAATGACTTAGGAAACCAACATGGTAATGAATCAACTGCTATAATCATCTAATGAAGAAAGAACCAGAAATAATACAAGAGAGATTTATAAATAGCAGGGAATCCAATAAAGCAAGTTGTCTCGCACCAATCCAAACAGTCAAATTATTTTTTTTATTTATAATAGCCTAACTCTATCATAAGAATAGCGATGATCTAGTAACAATAACTTTTAGTTGTAATCCAGTAGTGATAATCTTTAGTTACAATCCAAATATATGCTTTTATGCTGGACTATTTCAGGTTTTAATACAAGCAGTTCTTCTTTCAGAAAGGTATCTTACAGTTGCCCTCTATGATCAACTATAAGTATTTCTTTTTTGTCTTATTGTTTTTTCATATAATAAGTCCTTGCATCCAGAAGGCAATGTGCAACCCATCTTCAGTGGAAGAATCTTACCTTTTGATAATCGACTGATTATTTTTATAACTATCTTGCAAGTGATTGAATAGGTGATCAATTTTCTCAAGTCTTGATGGGCTTTTCATCCCTGTTGTTTGTTGTAGCGTGTCACTGTTATATTTGGACTTATGTCTTAAAATGAGCTGGAGATACGGATGGACAGAGTGGTTATAACACAGACGTTACAGTGGGCCCCATAGAATTCAAGCAAGTTGCATCCCCATGGACATGCTATATAAAAAAGCGAGATGCCAATGCGCTTTTGACGTGATTTTTTTACTAAATCTGGGGTGAATCATACACAAACACCTCATATATATAATACGGACTATCCACATCATGGGTCCCATTTCCAGTGGCGCATTACCTAAAATCATATTGATATGATGATCTTAATCATCTAATTTTACCGAATTTGGATTATTGTCTATTTCTTGTTGTTAGTACTGTCATTGCCGAGCAATCGAATGGTTATCATCACTAGTTGGTGTAATTTTTAGGCTGTGCTCCATCCAATAAGGGGCCCACAATTTGGATGATCTATATTTGCATGCATGCATGCCAAACGTTCCTATAATAGCCTACACTATAGTCTAATTGCTATAAAATAAATCACTCCACCGAGTCAATCTCAACTATTGATTATAAAACTGTAACATCCCGGATTTTTACTATTTTGGATTTCCAAAAATCGTTAAATTATTTTTTTATGTAATTAACTTATATTATCACTTACTAACCATTGACACTTTGTAACATCCCGGATTTTCAGTGTTGTGGATTCCCAAAAATCCTTGAAATTTATTTATTTATTTTTTATTATTAACTTATAATATCACTTAACGACCATTAGCACTCAATGTTAGTTTATACTGGGGTGGACCAGTCTAGTTATGATGGGACCAAGTGCGGGCTGCCAAGCCAGATGGCCGTTACACTTAACAACAGCCGTGTGGGCCACCCAAATGACGAAAAAGGGTCGAAAAAATCTAAAACTTTAGAAAATCATAGATCTCACTGGGCTTGTGGTCCATCGCGGACTTGTGGACCCAGTGGACACCTGAAGTACCATCTGGCGCTTGCCCAATGCGCCCCACCAATGCCAGATTAAAATCTGGCACTGATAAAAGAAACTGAGACTCCAGGCGTTCCAGCCGTCGGATTTCTTCCAAATTTACGGTCAAGGTTTGATGTATTTTTCTACGCCCGTCCACCAAATCGGGGCCCGATCGTGGCACGGTAATCGTTGATCGTAAATCAGACCCGTACGACCAAACCCCGCATCCGTTTGTTCCCAAAATTTGCAAGGCCCTTCATCGGGCCATGAAGCAATAACCCTATAAATTTCATGGCCAGAGGGCCACCAGAAATGCCCCATCAATCAAAATGGCCCCCAAAGGGCCACTTAAAGGTCGGAAATGCTTGCTCAGATCATATATCCGCTCATCCGTTCGTCCTCAATTTTTGCATGGGCCCTAATCGGGCCATAAGGCACCTACACGCCGAATTTGGTGGCCAGAGGGGTGTTAGGGCCACCCCAACACCAATAGGGAGTCCCATAAGTCTATTTTAGGAAATTATGGAAGCTTGGGGCCATTTGCACCAAATCTGGAATTATAAAAAGGGGTTTCTTTTGGGCACCCCTCTCCCATACGAATTTACCCTAGGGAAGAGAAGAGAGAAAGGGAGAAAAAGAAGAAAGGAAGGAGAGAGGAAGGGAGAGTGAAAAAAGAAGAGCAAGGTGGGCCCAAGGAAATCAAACCCCCACAACTCCCTACATCTTCTCAAAGGGGGATTCCTCATCTACAACTGCCCTTTTCACTCCGTTGATCATCTAGGTAAGATCCACCACCCATTTTCGTTGAAACCCTTGTGATGAGGAGGGATTTATTTAGGATTCTAACATATAAATGTTGCTTTAGGGGTTAGGCCGATCGACCTATAGGGTTCGGCATCTCTAGGTCATTTTTCAAGTCTCCAACAATCCATAGGTGCGGACTATTAATCTTAGGTGGCCTAGCACCGATTTTATCATGTGTTTAATGATTTTGCTTGCTTGAGTGAAGTGTTTGTGAAATCTAGAGAGACCCTAGGATTTGGGTATCATTTGGTGATGTGTGGAATCGCATGTTTGTTGGCTTTCTTTCTTATGTTCGCATTTGTGCCCCTCACAGGCTTGGTGATATAGTAGATGATTATATGTCTATGTGTTGCTTAATTTGCCTCATATGTTGTTGTTCATGTCTTGTATGATGCTTGCCTTGTCACATTTTAAGTCTAAGAGGCGTAGGAATCGGTTCGTTTCCTCGCTAACCCACACTTCTCACATGCACTTTGTTTGTATTAATGTATTATGCTTGTTAGGGACATTGAATTGTATGGTAGGATTTATGCAACATGATCTTGTATGTTAGTTGATAACCTTGATGATGGCATGCTATGAATTATCGTCGGACCTTTGGATTGGTCAGGAACACGAGGTTAGGCGGTAGTCCCTCTGGTTGGACTCCCCTAAGACTAAACACGCAAGTTGGACGAGTGTGTATGGGCGGCAGCAGTTTGACTGCATGGGTCTAGTACCCGATGTCGTCCGTCTCGTGCTCGCCTGACTCGTGTGGTTTAGTCTACTTACTGACAAATTCTGATTGTTAACTATGTTTGCTCACACATGTAATGGAACCTGGAACACCCTACAACCGTTGTAGCCCCTCGATAACCATTTGATTTTTGGTCCACTGCCTCGTGAGCCGGGCATGGTGGAATGGGACACCGTGTCCGAGCTGTCGGCCTACGCTGGGGTGCCGCGCCTCCCCGTAGTGACCGCGAGCGATCCCTTTCTCTCGGCACTCCTCATGTGCTTGAAGTCGGGGATGAGGAACCCGACGGGATTACGGACCGCGAGGTCTCGGCCTCACACATTGGGGGGCCTTGGCCTCGCAACCCGTTTAGGGCATTGATATGTAGGGTGTACCAGATTCCCAAACCTGCTGGATGAATGGACTTAACTAAGAACTTGGTTAACATTATCACTGCATACATTAGTTAGGGTGGCGACTCGGAAGTCGAGGTCGCTTTGAGGGAGTGTTGACATACGCGATCGTTAGACGGAGTCGCTCGAGGGAGTGTTGTGGCGAGGGCATACATCATATTATCTATCATGCATATACATTAACAAGATTAGTTAGGTATTTATGAATGTTTGCTTTTCATTAAATTCATAATTTAATTGATGCCTGTTGTAACTTGAGACTAATAGTTCACACTGAGTTGATCACTCACTCCCACTCTGGGACGGTGTTTTAAAACACCAACCAGACCCATTCATAGATGCAGTGACTCGGACATGAGGAGCTTGGCGAGGCGAAGTTGGACAAGGAGGACGGACTCTCCTACTTGCAGCTGATGGGCGACTCTCCATCGACTTAGGAGACGGATTCTAGAGCGTTGAGTCGTGGGCTCAGCGTACCATTCTTATGGGCATATGATTTTCTTTACGATTTTGTTGGGCTTTGCCTTGTGCGGCCCTTTTATATTCTTTTGAACCTATATATATTGTTTTCTTTCAGTTCAGTAGACTAGTTGTGGATGTGCCTCATGTTTCAATTAATTCCATGCTGCGCATTTAAACTTGATAAGTCATAAAACCATAAAATTGATGATAAGTGACACTCGGAGACTCGGGAGTCGAGCGTATGCGCGACCCCCGATTTTCCGGGGCGTTACAGATGGTATCAGAGCAATAGTTTGGAATTCCTTGGGCCATGGGTCATGAACTCACTAATGCGTCCGCTGACTTGACAGGAAACGCAATGGAAAACACGAAAATGCTAGGAACCACCCCATTCCTAAGTTGACACTCTTAAACGAAAGATGAGACTTCCAGAGTGTTAGTGTAACGCCCCGGATTTTTGCCAATCTGGGATTAGACGTCCTTAGGCAATGGATCAATCCTAACACAGGTTTAACTTCTTAAACGCTCAATTAAAGCCTCAAATCGCTCCTTAAACCATTTTCTTCACAAATCCCACCCTTCACTACCTTGTGCTTTCAGTTTTTCAAAGCACCTTCGCCCTAGACACTATCTTAAACTAGCTAAGTAGTATAACTTGGATCACTTTATATACAAACTACAATGGACTAAGTTCCACCTCAGATGAAAATCACTTAGGATTAAATTCTTTAGAAATTTAATAAAGTTAACTAAGTACTAAACTCGATTAGCCATGAAATCAAGTTAGATCGCTTTAAATACGATCTGCAAGACCCAAAAGTTGCAGAATCATTGGCGCTAGGTTACTCTAAAGTTTAGAACCAAACTCATTTCCGTCTTGCTCTCGGGAATGAAACGAAACTTCAGATTAGGTCTAGATCGCACATCGGAGTCCGATTAACCCGGCTAAGGAACTAGGACCGCCCCAATTTGGGCTTAACAATCATCTCAAAAATCAGCTCCATCCGATGTTCCATGGCCATTCGTTTCGGTTCGGAGCGAGGAGTGTGAAAAACACTATTCCCATCCAAAAATAAATATATGGAATAGTGATCTCGCATCATTCGTTGACGCGTCGATTAAAGCAACGACCGTCGAATCGGACCAAATTACACCCTCGGATTAAGAAAATTTCAGAACATTTACATGTACTTGGAATTTCTGATCGTGGCCCACTGACCGTCGAACTGAAAGTGGTCCGCCACGTGTGATCTGGGTATCCGATCGAGTCAAAAACGTAATCCCACGTAGATCCATCGATGGTGAGCTTAAGTTTGACGTTTGGTTCAAGGAGGGCCACCAGAACTTCCCTTTTGAGCTGGAAAAGCGACGAAAATCCTATATTAGCAGTACCCCTTGAACCTGAGTCTAATTTCGTAATGTTTGTGGCTATAAAAGGAGCTTAGAACAGCCCCTCTCACAGCCATACGAATTTTGGAGAAAACCCTTGAGGGAGAGAGAGAAAAGAGAGAGAAGAGCTTGGGTTTTGCTGCCGATCTTCCTCCTCCTGCTTTGGCTTGTTACACGGCCTACACCGCCCTATTCTAGACGCTTTCCCGGCGGTATCCATCTCATTTGAAGGTAAGAAACCCTAACCCTAGGTCTGATTTAAGGTGGGATCGATGTAGGATGTGTATCGACTAACCGATTCCGCTCTTTAGGCTAGAAATCTCCCGTAGACGGAAGTTCCATTACCCTTGCTGATTCGTTCCGTTTCCAAAGGCAAAGGTGAGGACTTTAAGTGTATAAGTTACGGTTTTCAACGCTTTCAATGTCAGATAATGGTAGATTCATGATCGCTTGCAATTGCACATGTACAAAGTGCTTTCCTTCCCGTTTCTGTTTTGATTAACGGTCTGAAAATATGGAATTTCACATATTCTAGGTATACGTAGAAATACCGTATACGTATTTTTTTTGGATAAATGTTTGACATGTTTATTTAATGTATGATTATATAATATATGAATAAAATACTAGTTTAGCGAAAGGAATCGCCAAAATATATGTTTACTTGTAAATGCTACCGTATGTTGAAATTACGTATTGTAGAAATACCATATACGTATTTCTTTTGGAATAATATTTGACATATGTATTTAATGTATGATTATACAATACATGATTAAAATACTAGCTTGGCGAAAGGAATCGCCGAAATCTATGTTCCTTTGTAAACACTATGTATGTTGAAATTGGGTATACGTGGAAGTACCCTATACGTATAAAATTTGCTGATGTGATTGCCATGTTTAATTGCTGTAGGAATATGATGTATATGTATAAAATACTAGTTTGGTAAAGGGACAACCCTAGTACACACTTCCCTAGCATACGTCATGTATGTTGAACTATTGCATTCCAAGTGTTGGTGAATTCACTTGTGAGTGTAAGTGCTTAAGTGTTAGAATCTTAGGTAGGTGCTGAGATGGGATTCTCGGCTACCTTAGAGTCACATATGATACTCTCCATGTGGTTGTTCACTCTAACCACTCGCCTACGAACTTTAAGTATTTGTATCCCTATTCACATAATGCTTTATAACATGCTTTTGAACATGCTTTGTGACTTATTTATTAACATGCTTCATGTTATGCTTTATAATATGCTTGCTAGTGTTCTTGAATTACCATGTTATCATGCCGTATTTCACATGCTATGGTTAGGATTTGACTGAGCTTGGGACTATGTTCATAGTCCAGGCATCCGGTATCAGACTTGAAGATGTAGTTGGGATTCGTTCCGCCACGCATGATGTGTTGGTGAACCCGTGTCGTACTTCGGTTGGCGATAGTGGTTGGCCACACGAGGTGCTTTCAAGCCTTCATATCGCCCAACTTGTTGTGCGCTCGAGCTAGCCAAACACGTCAAGTAAACCGTCTGTCTTATGTATGTTCATCATGTTTGGTCGCTAATGCTTGAACCTAGGGTACCAAACTTACCAGTGATAATCCCGTTAACCATGGTACCTCGATCCGCTAAGACTCATGAGCCGGGCATGGTGGTATGGGACACCGTGGTCGAGTTTGCGGCCTCTGCCTACGCCTCTACGTGCCTCCCGTAGTGACCAAGTGAGCACCTTAACTCGTGAACCGATTATGGTGGTATGGGACACTATATTCGCTACTGTCGGCCTACATTGATAAGGTGATGGGGAGTGGTGCAACCTTTGTGCGTAATGTACTCAGCGACCCTTTGTAGTGGACCGCGAGCATATTCTCTCAAGTTGCAGCGTGCCTTAGGGTTCGCCGCGATATATAGAGTATGAACTAGGCCTGTTTTTTATAGATCGTATAGTGATGAATCGTTTAAGGGGTGATGGGGAGTGGTGCAACCTTTGTGCGTAATGTACTCGGGCGACCTCTGCAGGTGACTAGAAAACACACCATCGTCTGATATTAACTAGGACTGACGACCCTAGATTGGATCATGTTTGAAAATGATACAAGGGAGGTACCTTAGTTTCCCAATCCTGCTGTTTGAAACGAACTAATTAAAAACTCCGTAATCATGCTCATCATGCATCGCATGTGCCTGGAAGATGTGGAGCACTGTGGGATGTAAGCATGCGCAAACGTGAGATGGTGTCGCATGAGGGAGTATGTCGGAGAGGGCATCCATCATACCTGCATTCATACTTGCATTAATCAGAGTAACTAGGAGTGCTTGATTTACTGCTTTATCATTACTGCTTGACTGCATCGATAACATGTTAACTTATGCTTTATTGTTCCACTGAGTTAGCTACTCACTCCCACGTTACGGGACGGTGTTGTACACACCAAACAGAATTGTTGAATTTCAGATGATGGCGATGCTTATGAAGCAGAGCCGGACTACTTCTATGGTGATGAGGAGAAGTTCTCCTATCATGAAATTCTCCAAGGGTCTCTCAAGACCAGTCTTGTATTGTCGGGCCGTGGTATCGGGATGAAGACAATGAAACTTACACATTTGGTATATTTCAGAACTGTACTTGTATTTATTTAACCTGGTAATGTTATCACACTCTGGAGACTCATCATAGTTTATATATTTTATCTATCTATCATAGTCTTCCGCTTGCAAAATTAAATGTCTCTCAGAGTATGATATCTTTGTTTTGGCTTAATCTCACTCATGTTCAATGCACGAATACAGTCAACATTCAATCATCATTCATTTTGTTGCATAAGTGATGTTTTGGAACTCGGGAGTTAAGTTTATGCTCAACCCCCGATTTTCAGGGCGTTACAGTTAGAGTTGGTTAGTGAGAGTAATAGTTACGCTAGAGAAGGATTCGAGAGTCCTACAGTGCCTCGGCTCGTTCTCGGACAAGAATTTGGGAACTTGACGGTATGACTCAATTCAACTAAGTAGGAAATTTAACTATTCCAGTCCACCTAATCCCTAAGGGACTGTGAGCCAACTGAAGTAGGTGGGATTAGGGTGAAATAAATTTTAGAGTAGCGATAAATGTGGGTAAGGTATTGTCCCTGGGATGGGAGCATCCCCTGTTCCATGATGCCTTGTTGACATGTATTCAATTAAGGGTGAATCCCGGGTTTCTTTCCAAATTATACTTAGAAATTCTTCGTCAAGGGATTTGGAAATCCCGCATTACACCTCCCAACACAAGACTCCTCTAACAAGCTTAGGAAATTGATTTTGAACCACTTCCCCCACTCATTCCAGACACGCCATTTTCAATTTTGAGTTGGGATTAGTATTGAAATCCCATTTGGTACAGGTTAACGCCACTAGCCAAACAGGCCTAACTCTAAATTCCTCTTTTCAACCTATCTCCTTAAAACCTTCACCTACCATCACTCCGTTCTTTAATTTTCCCAGTACATTGTTAGGAGTGAGCTAGAATCGAAAAGTTAATGGTCGAAATCATCGTCCAAGTCCAAATGAACTAATATCGGGTTGAATATGATAGTTCGAACCCATTCGGGGACAACTAAGTAGGGGCGAATGAAATTTTATTGGAAATAGAGAAAATGTAGAACCGAAACTGAGGGATTAGATAGTTAAAACTATTGTCCTAGACCAAATGAGTGAATATCATGCCAAATTTGATAGATTAGACCCATTTGGGGATAAAGAGTTGTGGGTGAATGAAAATTTACTGGAAAATAGTGAAACTGGAATAAAACCTGGTTTTGGCCACTAATCGAGGGAAATCTCGTGAAACTAGTAGGCTCATTGCGTAGATCCGCTTCTCCTACCCCAAATTCATATATGGTACTTTTCTGGGGGCCTTGCAGGCGCCTGAGAAATCACAAAACAAGGAAGTCAAGCCAGGGGAACGGCGTAGCCTACGCCTGGAGTGGCGTTTCCTACGCCGGTCGGCCAGAGGGCCGGCGTGCCCACGCCGGCAGCGGCGTAGCCTACGCCGGACAGCGGGCCGGGCGGGCCACAGCCGGTCGGGCGGCCCGTTTTCTGCATTTTTCAGCCCAACTTCAAAAACTCATATCTCCTTCGTTATAACTCCGATTTAGGTGATTCAAAAGCCAAATTGAAGCTTAACAAGTGTAGTTTAATATAAAAATAACATAAAAATAAAATAAAAATTATAATATAGTTAGATTTGGAATGAATTGACAACTGTCTAAAAATCATTAGTTTAAGACGGTGGTTACTTTTAGAATTTTTATAATTTATTTACAACTCCAAATAATATGAAATTTGGTGAGATAATTTAAAACTTGATTATAAATCATCATAAAAATTTTAAAAATAATACAATTACTAAAAGTATAAGAAACGTTACAAGATGGGTCCCCTCCTCCCTTTCAATGTACACACGAGTGGGGTCTCCCTCTCTTGCAACTTAAGGGCACTAATACCCAATTTCTTACCCCACAATACTCTCTAATACTCTCACACCCTAGGGAAGAAACCTCTCCCTCTCCAAGCTTCAATCCATTTCCAAGGAAACCATACAAAGGCATCCCACTCCCACCACTTCTCTTCTTCTTCTCCAAAACACATATCTTCTTCTTCATACTCAAACCACATCTTCCTCAACCCTCTCAACATTCCATCTTGCAATCCTCAAAACCCATTCACTTGAGCCCCATTCCCTTTACTCCTTCACTCTAAACCCTCATTTCCTCTTCTCATGCTTAACCCAACCCCATTTCCCACATACTTTCCCTAAACCCTCTTCAACATTCACCTACACTAAATTCCAATCTCAAATCTCATTTCCCCAACTCCTCTTAAATATTTCTCAACTTCCATTCCTCAAATCCATTTTCTTTAAACCCATTCAATCTTTCACTCTCACTTCACCATCCTCTTTTCTCCCAAATCTTTAGAGAAAAGCGCATCTCCTCCTCTAAACCCCAACACATCATCCTCTTCAAAACCATCTTCTTTTCCTTCACATCTCTCATCTCCCATACCCATCTCACTCCATCACTTTCACTCTTTCACTCCTAAAACTCATCTCGAAACTCATTCACCAATCCAATCCAAACTCATTTTCTTAAACCTTTTTCCAAATTCCTTCCAACTACCCATTCCAACAAGTCCATCTCAAAACCACTCTCACATTTCATTTTTACCCATCATCTCCAAAATCCACTCCCATACCCATTCTCAAGGCCCATTCACAAAACCCACCTCCTTTTACTTCACGAAACCCCATTCTAATCCCTCTTTCACTCCCAACATTCACCAAGTTCATCCTCAACACCATCTCAAATTCCATTCTCAACTACATTCCCAAGGCCCATTCCTAGCTCCAAACTCAAGTCATTCTCAAAACCATCTCTAGGAACCTTTCTCCATCTTTTTCTTCACCATTCCGGTGATTTTCTTTCCCTCATGGGAAAGAAGTACCCCCATCTTTGCCCGATCCAGAAGAGTAGTAGCATAACCTTCCCGATAATTAGTAGTTTGCTTTGAGTCGATTAGTTCTACCTGCTTGTATTAAAGGATAGTTAGGACGTCTGCTTGACTAAGTTATTTTTTTCCTTATGTTGGAATGTCTAGAAAACTCTGTAATCCATGTTGTATGATGTAACTAGCCATACTAATGGCACTTTGAATTTAATATGAATGTATGAGTTTTTTTTTGAATTTTCTTGTCACCTTATAAATGCTTGTATGTATGATTGCCTTACTGCGTCCATCTTAATATTATTAGCACTCTAACCCACCAGAATACCTTAAAACTTCCGATTCTTCTTTCCCTGTTAAAATTTATGAAACCAAAGCGTGATTTGCCCATAACTCACTAACCATAGAATCAAAACGGTATTGTTGAGAAGAACCTTAGGTTCCTGGAAACCCCTCTAGGACAGTCGTTTGATCATAGGCATCGCGGGAAACTCACCACCCGCAAAAATATTATGAATGTGAAGCTTGAACTGTTAAAGAATTTTGATGTCTTCCAAATGTTAAGATGGATCGGACTACGGAATCACGGGACCATACACTTGCGATGTATTCGCGGCTTGACCCAATTCTTAATCCTGGGTGAACACCAACGGACTCACTGCTTTGACCGAGCAGAAGACCATGATCTACCAGGACTAAGAAGGGATACAACAATCTTTCTACCCTGGTCAGGCAGAGGATCGACGTATGGGATCAAGCCTACCACAACTGTCTTTCCGTAATAGCCCGATCGTAAAAGGGTAAAATGTACCACTATTAGGTTAACTTTACCAACAACCTCTTAATACGATAATAATGATTTTGACATTTGTTTTCAAACCTCAAAGGCGAAAACTTTTAAGGGGAGTAGACTAGAATGAGCCAAACTAGTATAGATAGTACACACCTTACCATGCATATGAACTTGAATTCAACAAAACCTAGGCAAATGAAGTAATGAAACCTTTACTTACTACCCTTAGGCAATTTCGGGGACGAAATTATTTTTAAGGGGGGTAGATTGTAACATCCCGGATTTTCAGTGTTTTGGATTTCCAAAAATCCTTGAAATTTATTTATTTATTTTTTATTATTAACTTATAATATCACTTAACGACCATTAGCACTCAATGTTAGTTTATACTGGGGTGGACCACTAGTTATGATGGGACCAAGTGCGGTCGCTAAGCCGATGGCTCGCTTACACTTAACAACACCATTGTGGGGCTACCCAACACCGAAAAGGGTCAAAAAATCTAAAACTTTAGAAAATCATAGATCTCACCGGGCTTGTGGTCCATCGCGGTCATGGACCCGTGGACACCCGTGCTAAGTACCATCGGCGCTTGCCCAATGCGCCCCACCAATGCCGATTAAAATCGCACCGATAAAAGAAACGAGACTCCAGCGTTCACCGTCGGATTTCTTCCAAATTTACGGTCAAGGTTTGATGTATTTTTCTATGCCCGTCCACCAAATCTGGGGCCCGATCGTGGCACTGCAATCGTTGATCGTAAATCGACCCGCACGACCAAACCCCCGCATCCGTTTGTTCCCAAATTTGCAAGGCCCTTCATCGGGCCATGAAGCAATAACCCTATAAATTTTATGGCCGAGGGCCACCGTAAATGCCCCATCAATCAAAATGGCCCCCAAAGGGCCACTTAAAGGCCTGAAATGCTTGCTCGGATCATATATCCGCTCATCCGTTCGTCCTCAATTTTTGCATGGGCCCTAATCGGGCCATAAGGCACCTACACGCCGAATTTGGTAGCCAGAGGGGTGTTAGGGCCACCCCAACACCAATAGGGAGTTCCATAAGTCTATTTTAGGAAATTATAGAAGCTTGGGGCATTTGCACCAAATCTGAAAATTATAAAAAGGGATTTCCTTTGGGCACCCCTCTCCCATACGAATTTGCCCTAGGGAAGAGAAGAGAGAAAGGGGAGAAAGAAGAAAGGAAGGAGAGAGGAAGGAGAGTGAAAAAGAAGAGCAAGGTGGGCCCAAGGAAATCAAACCCCACAACTCCCTACATCTTCTCAAAGGGGATTCCTCATCTACAATCGCCCTTTTCACTCCGTTGATCATCTAGGTAAGATCCACCACCCATTTTCGTTGAAACCCTTGTGATGAGGAGGATTTATTTAGGATTCTAACATATAAATGTTGCTTTAGGGGTTCCGACCGATCGGCACCGGGTTCGGCATCTCTAGGTCATTTTTCAAGTCTCCAACAATCCATAAGTGCGGACTATTAATCTTAGGTGGCCTAGCACCGATTTTATCATGTGTTTAATGATTTTGCTTGCTTGAGTGAAGTGTTTGTGAAATCTAGAGAGACCCTAGGATTTGGGTATCATTTGGTGATGTGTGGAATCGCATGTTTGTTGGCTTTCTTTCTTATGTTCGCATTTGTGCCCCTCACAGGCTTGGTGATATAGTAGATGATCATATGCCTATGTGTTGCTTAATTTGCCTCATATGTTGTTGTTCATGTCTTGTATGATGCTTGCCTTGGCACATTTTGAGTCTAAGAGGCGTAGGAATCGGTTCGTTTCCTCGCTAACCCACACTTCTCACATGCACTTTGTTTGTATTAATGTATTATGCTTGTTAGGGACATTGAATTGTATGGTAGGATTTATGCAATATGATCTTGTATGTTAGTTGATAACCTTGATGATGGCATGCTATGAATTATCGTCGGACCTTTGGATTGGTCAGGAACACGAGGTTAGGCGGTAGTCCCTCTGGTTGGACTCCCCTAAGACTAAACACGCAAGTTGGACGAGTGTGTATGGGCGGCAGCAGTTTGACTGCATGGGTCTAGTACCCGATGTCGTCCGTCTCGTGCTCGCCTGACTCGTGTGGTTTAGTCTACTTACTGACAAATTCTGATTGTTAACTATGTTTGCTCACACATGTAATGGAACCTGGAACACCCTACAACCGTTGTAACCCCTCGATAACCATTTAATTTTTGGTCCACTGCCTCGTGAGCCGGGCATGGTGGAATGGGACACCGTGTCCGAGCTGTCGGCCTACGCTGGGATGTCGCGCCTCCCCTTAGTGACCGCGAGCTATCCCTTTCTCTCGGCACTCCTCATGTGCTTGAAGTTAGGGATGAGGAACCCAAAGGGATCACGGACCGCGAGGTCTCGGCCTCACACATTGGGGAGCCTTGGCCTCGTAACCAATTTAGGGCATTGATATGTGGGGTGTACCGATTCCCAAACCTCTTTGGATGAATGGACTTAACTAAGAACTTGGTTAACATTATCACCGCATACATTAGTTAGGGTGGCGACTCGGAAGTCGAGGTCGCTTTGAGGGAGTGTTGACATACGCGATCGTTAGGCGAGTCGCTCGAGGAGTGTTGTGGCGAGGGCATACATCATATCATCTATCATGCATATACATTAACAAGATTAGTTAGGTATTTATGAATGTTTGTTTTTCATTAAATTCATAATTTAATTGATGTCTGTTGTAACTTGAGACTAATAGTTCACACTGAGTTGATCACTCACTCCCACTCTGGGACGGTGTTTTAAAACACCAACCAGACCCATTCATAGATGCAGGTGACTCAGGACATGAGGAGCCTGGCGAGGCGAGTTGGACAAGGAGGACGGACTCTCCTACTTGCAGCTGATGGGCGACTCTCCATCGACTTAGGAGACTGGATTCTAAAGCGTTGAGTCGTGGGCTCAGCGTACCATTCTTATGGGCATATGATTTTCTTTACGATTTTGTTGGGCTTTGCCTTGTGCGGCCCTTTTATATTCTTTTGAACCTATATATATTGTTTTCTTTCGTTCAGTAGACTAGTTGTAGATGTGCCTCATGTTTCACTATTCCATGCGCATTTAAACTTGATAAGTCATAAAACCATAAAATTGATGATAAGTGACACTCGGAGACTCGGGAGTCGAGCGTATGCGCGACCCCGGATTTTTCGGGGCGTTACACACTTAATGTTAGCTTATACATGGGTGATTGTAACGTCCCGTCCAACCAGCACAGTGTCCTTGGGCGTCCACGTCAGATTTGCCGCAGGATCGTTCGTTTAAACTACTCAGGGTGAAGTATTACAAGTAAATTAAATCTAAGATTAGCCCATTAGACTAGACCAATCTGATTATGATTAAACCAAGTGCGGGCCGCCAAGCCAGATGACCTGTTTACACTTAACAACAACCCGTGTGGGCCATCCAGCGATCGAGGAGGGTCAGAAAAATCTAACAGTTTAGGAAATCATAGATCTCACTGGGCTTGTGGTCCAACGCGGACTGTGGACCCAGTGAACACCCAGAACTGGAATCTGGCACTAGCCGAATGCACCCCACTAATGTTAGAATTGGAATCTGGCACTAGCAAATAAAATCGAGATATCAGGCCTTCCACCAGTCGGATTCCTTCCAAATTTACAAAGAAGGTGTAATGTATTTTACTACACCCGTTCACAAAATCTGGAACCCGATCATGACCCGGTAACCGTTGATCGCAAATCTGACCCGTACGACCAAACCCCATATCCGATTGTTCCCAAAGTTTATGTGGCCCTTCATCGGGCCATGGATCACCTACCCTATAAATTTCATGGCCAAAGGGCCACTATAAATGTCCCATCAATTAAAATGGGCCTCCCAGGGCCATTTAAAGAATCGGAACCCTATGCTCAAACCTCATATTCGTTCATCCGTTTGATCTCAAATTTTGCATGGCCCCTCATCGGGCCATGAAATACCTACACCCCAAATTTGGTGGCCGGAGAGGTGATAAGACCGCCTCAACATCAAATAGAGAGCCCCATGAAATACCTACACCCCAAATTTGGTGGCCGGAGAGGTGATAAGACCGCCTCAACATCAAATAGAGAGCCCCATAAGGCTATTTTGGGAATTTGTGGAAGCTTGGGGCCAAAGGGCCCAAGTCTAGAGAATAAAGCCCTAAGGCCCTCTTTCTCATAACCCCCTCCACTCTTGCAACAACAAACTCATTTCTTTCTCCCCCATAACTCATAAATCTCCAACAACCCACCTCTCTTTCCTCATAATTTCTCCAACCTCTAACAATCAAGTCTCTTCCTCGTAACTCCCTCACCCTCCGACAACAAATCTTTCTTCCTCATAGCTACCACATTTTCCAACAACTAAAGAGAACAATAGGCAGTGAAAGTGAGCAAGGTGGACCCTAAATCAAGGTGGGGCCCAAGAAAATCAACCCTTTCGACTCCTCAACTCATCTCCAAGAGGAAACCCTACACCACAACCACCAAAATCGTCCGTCAATCGTCTAGGTAACGTTCCTCCTCCTTTTATCTTAGAACCCTTATGAGGAAATGAATTTCTCACATGTATGAGCTTGCTTTAGGAATTCCAACCAACCGACCCCCAAATCGACGTTCCTAGGTCATTTTCAAGTCTCCAACGAACCCTAAGGTGCATACTATTATTCTTAGGTGGCTTAGCACTAATTTTAGTATGAGCTTAATGATTTTGATTGCTTGGATGTTATGATTTAATAATCTAGAGAAAGCCCTAGGAATGTATGTTATTGAAACCGTATGGATTTGCATGTTTAGCCTCCATGATGTTGTTCTTGCTTCTCACATGCTTATGTGTATGGATGAATCCTTGCTTATGCCTTATTAATTTTCCCATATATTGTTACCTCACAGTACGTATGCTTTCATTACCCTTGTGCATATGATGGCTTGAGATGGAGGAAGTGCGTAACTTCCTCACCCATACACACACACACCTCACATGCACTTATTTCATGATATTGTTAACCATGCTTGCTATGAGAATCTGAATGATGTGTTGAGAAGTATGAGAACATGATGTGGTTTATACTAGATTATACATTGATAGCCGGCATGTTATGAATCACCCTCCATACCCTTGGGTTGGTCAGGAATCATGAGGAGAGATGGTAGTCCCATTGGTGGGACTACCCTCAGGCTAAACCCATGGGTTTGGGCGGGTATGTTCAGGTGGCTGTAGTTCGACTACATAGGTCTCTTGTGCTCGAGGTTACTCATCTCACGCTCACTTGACTCATGCGGTCTAGCCTACTATCTGACTAACCCTGTTTGTTAACCCTGTGTGCTCACCTATGTATGGAACCTGAAACACCTCACAACCATTGTACCCCATTAACACCTAGATTGCAATTGGTCTACAGTCTCGTGAGCCGGGCATGGTGGAATGGGATACTGTGTTCGAGCTGTTGGCCTACGCTGGGGTACTGCACCTCCCCATAGTGACAGCGAGCAATCCCTTCTCTCAGCACTCCTCATGTGCTTAAAGTCGGGGATGAGGAACCCGACGGGATCACGGACCGCGGGGACTCGGCCTCACACGTTGATGGGGCCTTGGCCTCGCAATCAGCTTATGGCAGTGATACGTGAGGTGTATCAGATTCCCCAACCTGTTAGATGAATGAACTTAACTAATAACTCGGCTAACATGATCGCATTGCATCGCATTAGTTAGGGTGGCAACTCGGCAGTCGAGGTCGCTCTGAGGGAGTGTTGTCATATGCGATCGTTAGATGGAGTCCCTCGAGGGAGCGTTGTGTCGAGGGCATGCTTTATATTATCGCATTGCATACGCATTTAATAAGAGTTGAAGGTGTTGATAATTAACTGCTTTTCATTAAATTCATATTACAATTGATGTCTGTTATAACTTGAGACTAATAGTACCCACTGAGTTGATCACTCACTCCCACTCTGGGACAGTGTTTTAAAACACCAACCAGACCCGTTCATAGTTACAGGTGACGAGGAGTACGAGGAGCCTAGCGACACGAGCGTAGACGAGGAGGACTAGCTATCCTACTTCCTGTTGCTGAGTGGGTCTTCATCGGCTCAGTAGACGGGATTCTAGATCGTTGAGTAGTGGACTCAACTTTATTTTCTGGATATATCAAAATTTTTTGTGATTTGTTGGGCAACGCTTTGAGCGACCCATTTACATCCTTTTGGATTTGTATATATTTAACCTCTTTCAATTCAGTAGACTTGTTGTGATTGTGATTCATGTTTCAAATAATTCCACACTGCTCATTTAAACCTGATTAGACGCAAAACAGCAAAAAATTGGTTATAAGTGATGCCTGAGAACTTGGGAGTTGAGTGTATGCATGACCCCCAATTTTCAGGGCGTTACAAAAACTTTAGCCACTTGAACATGGACCTTTAATCTCTCTACTTTAGCCTGCCATTTTAAGGGCATAGATGTTTAGAACGGTCCAATTCATGCTAACATTTATAATTGTGAGGTGGTGGAGACGTCTCCTCTCTCCCCCTCACGTATGTACATGTGTAAAGCTTAGTTGGGATAGGTTTTAAGCAATAGTCTCTCTTATGGTGTTGTCTACATAAGGAGGAGCATAGGTAAAAAGAAATCATTCTTTAAGAGTATTCCTTGGTAAAAAGAGGTATCGTAAAATGAAAAGGTAAAAGAAAAATAAGTCTTATATTTCTATTTTCTCTTGTTTTATTAACAACGAAAGCTTTGTGTTGTTGCCTTATAAATGCAAGCATATCGTTGAACCACATAAATTTCTATACTTCTTATATATATATATATATATATATATATATATATATATATATATATATATATATATATATATATATATATATAGGAAAATAATCAGTGAAGGTTTATTTACGTCTGAACTTTTGACAACCCATCATTGATGAATCTAAATCAAATCAACCGTCCACATGAAGCGAACCTCATGAAACCTCATGAAACCTCAAAGTATAAAATTTTACTTTGATCTGAAACTTGGTGGACCGTGAAAAATGTAAACGCTTTCTTTCCTTGATTTGAATTTCCTTTGCTATGGACGGTATGGATAAAAGTTTTAGATAAAAGTGAAACTCATCCTGGGGGTTTCACTAGGTCTTTGAGGCTTCACATGAACGGTTCAAATTTCGAGATTCATCACGTATGATGGGTTGTCAAAAAAGTTCATACGTACTACGTACGAACTGGTTCGTAGGTGAGCGCTTCTATATATATATATTCTTCTTCTTCTTCTTCTTCTTCTTGTTTGTGATTTTATTTTGCCCACATCAATTACGTGTATGTATGTTTTTTTTTTTTTTTTTTTTTTTTTTTTTTTTTATAACAATTGCTATTAGAGCCAAGGGTTAAATCCTTTTAGTATAATATTAGCGTTGACGTTTGTATTACAATTATTTTTTAAATGACTAGATCAAGCTACCAGTTTTGATGTGTTGAAGTTTAACAAATCCAATTATTGATTGTGGAAACTAAAAATGAATATGATTGTAGTGAAGATAAATTGTGTAAATTACAATTAAAGAAAAAGAAAAGAAGTCCATGGAGATGAAAGATGAAGTATTTGAGGAAAAAAAAAAATAGTTAACTATGACGGATCTTCTTCTTATACTAAATAAAACAATTTTGTTCAATGTATCCAATCAAATTATTACTAAAGGTTTATGAGACAAATTGTGAAACTTATATAAGGGAAAATCAGTGTCAAGTAAGATTTTTCCCCACTAATAGTTATACAATTTGAAGATGAAAGAATGATCTTATTTATAAGAACACTTGAATGTGCCCCAATTAGTAGATTGATAGCAGTTGATGTGAAGATGGATGATGACGAAAATGTTTTACTTATACTTTGTTCAATGCTAGATTCGTCAAAAGTCTGATTATTAATCTCAACAACGATCTAGATCACAATATGGAGTCGATGTTGTCTACATTGCTTATCAAAGAGTACCGTAAAAAAATACATGAGGAATCTTCTAGTAATATTATGATGCTTGTCAAAAAAGATCTATTGAGAGAAAGATACTAGTAGGAGAGATCATACAAGTCGAAAGAATAAAACAATAAAGTGTTTAAATTATGAAAAGAATAACCACTCATGCAAAATTTATAAAAGCAAACTAGGAAAGTTCAAAACCTAATTCACATGTTCAAACATCAAATTTAAAATGTTTCCAAAGAAGCCTAGTTGAGAAAGGTGATTTATTTGAGAACGAAAAAGTATCGACGGTGGTGATACATGAGAGAATTAGAAGTATGATAGGGTTCAAGCCCAAGCAAGCCCACATAAAAAGAGGGGAACGCGTCCTCTTGTTTGATGACCCCGAATTTTGTTACACCTAAGAGTGGTAATTAATAGTTATAAAGTTAATTTTTCGAATAATTATATAAACAAATTACTTGTAGAGACACTTTTGATCGAGAGAGATGTGGTCCATTGAATTTGGACCGCTAAGCATTTTATTTATTTTTTAAATCCTCCATTGAATAGCCATTGTGGTTAGGTTCATTGAGTTAGTGCAATTCAGTGCCCCATGTACGGTAGGCCACATCTCATGAATTGTACAACCTGGATTGCCGTCTACGTCTGCCACAGGATACGAGTCAATGTCATTTTGAAAATGGTGGTCAGGTATCGTCATGGTCTAGCCCTCTCAAAAAGGATTTATTTTATACTCTGGCTATGTATGGTGCTTGATACGCAGGCACTTAAAAATAATACACATAACATATTTTAACTCAAATTTACAAAGTTGAAAATATGTGGAACCCACTATAACCCATAACTCGTACACTTATTAACCACTAAACTACGACCATTAGATATTACTCATTTCGAACCGTCCAACAGATGTCCATCACTCAAACAGTGAAGGTCTCACCTGCAATTAGCTGAGATGTGGGGTCCACCATGGTGTATATACTGCATCCAACTAGTCTGACGTGGATGCTGTTAATGAAATGTGCTACCTAAAAGTTAGGCAATTCAACCATCAAATAGGCCACCACATGAATTTTAAGATTCTTGGTGGACCACACGCGACGCTGGTTTCCTGCGAAATCCTTTTGCGGGTAGTTCGTGCACAAGGATGCTGGCTGGGGTCCACCGCTATGTTTATGAGAAATCTACCTGTTCATCCCTTTTATGAGCTCATTTTAGGATATTAGACCAAAAATTAGGTAAATCCAAAAATCAAGTGGGCCACACGAGAGGAAACAGTGGTGATTCAGTGAGAACCGTTGAAACATTCCTGTGACCATAAAAGCTTTGTTTCAGTATAAATTTTTTGTATTTTCACTTAATCCCAGTGATAATGACTTTATAAACGGTTTGGATGGCATATAAACGTCAAGGTGGAGCCCAGGAAGGTTTCAACGCTAGGTATTTCTTTCTCCAATTTTCCCTCTCGTGTGGCCTGATTGAGTCTTGGATCCATGTCAGTTTTGGTCATTTATAATAAAGTCATCTCGAAATACAGATGAACGGAGTAGATTTCTCACAAACATCGTGGTGGGCCCCACCCATCATCCTTGTGCAGGAACTAGCAACTTGCACTTTCTTACAACTAGTTGCGTGTAAGACCTTCCGGAATGAGACAGTTGTAGCTTCTTTCTTATTCATGATAAATGTAGGATGGGACCATATTTTGGACAGTTCACTTTGAATTAATTGCATGCCCAGTCTGAGATTTTCTGCGTATCATCCAGTGTATAAAAGATTTTCCTCTTCTAAAATCTAGAAAAGGGAGTTGTTTGATATGCAGGTTGAATGACACTTGATACGCAGGTACTAAAAATTTGTACTAACAGAATACGTTAAGTTAAACGAAACTGACTAAATTGTAGAAACCAGTGCAGCTAAATTACAGTACCAAAATTAGATCCATCTAGCAATCCCAACCTTTGATTTGTGGAAACTTATTTGTACAAATGGGACAATTGGATAGCTTTCATTTCTAACCGTCCAATAAATGTGTATTTTTATATGGCACTAAGAAATGGAACGATCATTTAACATTTCAGAAATGCCTCGGGCGTGTTTGGCTGCAAAATCTTCCAAATTGCAATTATGAGAAAATGGCAGATAATGCATGGGTTTGTGTTCTCCACTTTGTAAAGTTGGGTGTCAGTTTTAAAGGCTACGGTCCAAATATAATAGCATCTAGCGAATATTTTTTGGAAAATTGACGACTTTATAATGTAGAGGCTAGATCGCATCGATTGCAATTATACCGTAGTTGTAACTTTCAAATGTTGGACGTTTAAAGGTGCATTTGATTGTACCAAATATCATGAAATTTGAAAGTTACAACTATGGTATAATTGCGATTGATGCTGTCCAACTTTTACATAGGTGTATCCGAACCGAGCTAGCTCGACTCAACTTGAAAAAGCTCCATTCAAAGTTGAGTTCGAGCCGAGTCGAGCTGATTTTTTTAGCTCGAAAATGAGTTTGAGCTGGCCCAGCTCAACTCGACTCAGATCAAATCTAGCTTGGATCAAATTAGTTCGGTGACTCGGTTACTTTGCTATTGATGTTGCTCACCAAGTGTTTGATGAAATGACTCAGTCCCTGAACCTTTCTTCTCATATGCACCAAAGATCATTCAACTGAATGATATCTGATATCTGGATTAGAAAAGGTCGATCCAAACACGATCTCAGATCCTTCACTTCTGTCACCTTCTCTCGCATCAATTCTGTCCTCTAAAGCAATATTCGAAGCATGCTTCTGTTTCAGTTGCGGCCAAATCCTCTCAAAAGAAAATTAAGGAAACCACACTTTGTCAATGGAGCACTGGTGGCATCTGAATCCAGTGCGCAAGTATGTACGTGAAACAAATACCTTTTTTTCTTGGTTTTTATATTGCTTATAAGTTTTTGATAAAATACCTGTAAAACCATTGCTTCTGTTTCACAAGCAGTTGGATTTTAAAGCTGCAGTCCAGGTGCTTATGGAAATGCTGGAATGATGAACTCGGCTCGATCTTGGCTCGAACTGGCCCGAGCTATTAACTGAACCGAGCCGATCGAGCTGGCCAGTCAGGACCGAGCCGAGCCGAGTTCGAGTTGAGGTTAGCTAGTGGCCAAGCTGAGTCGAGCTGAGGCCAACTTGACTCGGTTCGACTGAATGTACACCCCTACTTTTACATCATAAAGTTATTTTTTTTTTTTCCAAAAATATTTACAAGATGCTAGTGTTTTTCGTCTATATATGGCCTTGAAAAATAAGTCACACTCAACGACATGGGGTGAAATTTCATTGTATTTGAGATTTCAAGAAATTTCATGATTTCTGGTGCAAGCAAACTTACCTTAGGCTATTTGTTTTTCTAAATCCAATGTAAATGAGTTGTAAATGGGTAATCATTATTTCCTCAATTAATTAGGCCATTGTTTCCAATGCTTGATATGACCTGTACCTTTTCGAATGCTAAAAAGGAAGCATTAAATATATGTGGGGCCCACCATTATGTAAGTGGCTTATTCACACTGTTACGTTGGCTGAATTTAGGGCCTGAGCAAAAAATTGAGAAACATCCAAAGCTCAAGTGGACCACACCACAAGAAAAAGGGAATCGAACACCTACTATTAAAAACTTCACGGGCCACTATTTCCTTTGGTGTGGGCCACTTGAGTGTTGGATTTTGTCTCATTTTCTGTTTTTGGCTCAAAATATTCTATTAAAACAGATGGACGGAGCGGATATATCATATATATCACTGTGGGGCCCACACATTTAAGCAAATTCTTTTGGACATGCTACTTTTCAAACGAATGAAAAAGTAATAATTGCTCGACTAGAATTATAGATCTACCTCGGTCCGACCGTTCAAGTCGACTCAAACTTGGTCAAATTTGAACCAATTTGGCCTAGTGAAAATAAGAGCAACTTAGCCTGACTTGGACGAGTCACCCCTAGAGTCCGCCCAGTCGACTCAACTCCAAACAAATCGGTCCAAGCTGCTGCGTCTTAAAATCTTAGGCTGAGAGCAATAACTAATCTTAGCCAGTGGGTTAGGGTTTTTGGTTCCAGCATGAAAGGTTTAGATGCGAGTCTGAACATTTTTTTATTGTTCTCTTTTTCTTCGGGCCATGTCGGTGGCCGATTGTAGTCCTCCAGTACGGGTTTTAAAACATTCGATAAAATAGCCCTTAGTACCTTTTTTTAGAAACCTTAGTTGTGGTGAGCCTCTAGAAAAAGTGAGCATGTCATTTCCCAAACCGCCAAACCCTCTCGTGCTCAGTTTTTTATTCTTCTTCTTCTTCTTTTTATATATATATATATATATATATATATATATATATATATATATATATATATATATATATATATAGAGGAAAAGGTACTATGCGCTCGAGCGTAAAGCGGTCGTCCGTGAGGTCGAGCTGGGCGGGCCCCACCGTGATGCCTTTTGAACATCAACACCGTCCACCAGATGCACCATTTCATAGTGGGCCTGGATGGCCCAAAATCAGGTCAATCCGTGACTCAGGTGGGCCACACCATTTAAAACCATAAGTATACATGTTAAAAACATATAAAAGCACTGGTGGGACCCACCTGAGTTTTTCATGCACCTGAAACTTGGTCTGAACCCTCATTCAAGTGGGACACACATAATGGATGGACTGGATTTGCAAAAAACATCTCGGTGGGCTCTCAAAATTGGTTATGAATGTTTTAATGGTACATGGCCCCTCTGCACTTCTGTATGTGGTGTGGCCCACTAAAGTCACGGATTGACTTGATTTTGGGCCATCCAGGCCCACCATGGAATGGTACATCTAATGGTACATCTGGTGGACGGTGTTGATGTTTGAAAGGCATCACGGTGGGGCCCACCCAGCTCGACCTCACGGACGACCACTTTACGCTTGAGCGCATAGTACCTTTTCATATATATATATATATGAAAATGCTCACCTGCGAGCCACTTCGTACGTGGTACGTACGAACTTTTTTGAGAACCCATCATAAGTAATGAATCTTGCAAATTTGAACCGTTCATGTGAAGCAGAACCTCATGAAACCCCATAGTATGAATTTTTACTTTGATCTGAAACTTTGGTGGACCGTGAAAAATGTAAACAGTTTCTTTCCTTGATTTGAATTTCTCTTTGTTATGGACGGTATGGATAAAAGTTTTAGATAAAAGTAAAACTTGGTCTTGGGGGGTTTCACTAGGTGCTGCTTCACATGAAAGGTTCGGATTTGCGAGATTCATCACTTATGATGGGTTCTCAAAAAAGTTCGTACATACTACGTAGCGAACTGGTTCGCAGGTGAGCGCCTCTCTCTCTCTCTCTCTCTCTCTCTCTCTCTCTCTCTCTCTCTCTATATATATATATATATATATATATATATATATATAAACCCACTCAGCTCATTATAGGTCATGAGCTCAAAATTAAAGCATATCCAAAGCTCAAGTAGGCCACATCATAAGAAACAGTGAGGATAAACCTTCTTAAGGTCTACTGTGATGTTTATTAATTGTCATCCAACCTACTCAATACTTATAGGGTCACGTGGCCCTAGATGAAAGTAAAACACAAATATTAGCTTCATCCAATACTGATGTGCCCCCAGAAATTTTCAAAAGTATTCAATATTTTCTATAGTTTCCTGTAGTGTTGTACACTTAAGCTTTGGATCTACCTCAATTTTCAGCTCAGGCTCTGATTTGAGCTGAGAAAATATACAAAAAAACATTGATAAAACACACACATCAGTGATGTCACATCACAATGAGATTCACATATCTTTGACCCCAACTAACTGACTGGTGATAGGGTCACCAGCCAAATCTCATCCCCAAGATTCCTTAGAACAAAGTCGAAAAGGAAAACCCAACACCCAAAAGGAAAGGGAAAAAGCCCACACCCAACTAGGGAGCTGTAGTTTGAGTTAGGGAAAGCAATCAAAACTATTAATTAATTAGTGGTTGAAGCATATTTTATTGGAAAATAGTTATACAAGCTTCCAAGGAAAATAAGTGCCCTGACCTACTATGATAGGGTACTAATTATTACTAATAGTTATACATCCAATCAGATACGGGCAATTGGAATCTAAAAACACTTTTCAAAATTTTTCTCATTTTTTTCTTGAAAGCCCCGCGTTGAATGGGATCCAAGCTGTCATCTTAGTACTTTACATCTACCCTATCAAGGAAGGGCATGACCTACTTTATCATTTTCAGTGTAAATACAAAAAAACCATGATAAAAGAACAATAATAAAAAGTCCAAATTGTTTGAAATATAGGTTGCATTTCACCTCAACGTTCAAACAAAATTCAAATTTGTAGAAGTAAAAAATTTTATGGGCTCCACGATAATGTATGTGTTATATCCACACCCTTCATTCATTTTCTTATATAATTTTAGGACACAAACCGAAAACTGAGGCAGATCCAAAGCTCAAGTGGACCACACCACACCACAAACTGATGGGTTCAATGGTTGGCGTCATTATTACTACTTCTTCCTTTGTGTGGTCCACTTGAGCTTTGGATTTACCTCATTTTAAAGATCAGGCCACAGAATGATACGACAAAATTGATAAAACACATACATCAAGGTGGGGCCACATAGTTTTGCCACAGACACACCTAACTTCATGTCACACAAATCTAGGAACTTGTACCTGTCAAATCTCATTACAGGAAATATAAAAATAAGTAATTATTGCTTATTCACACTAAATTATCATCATGTATCCTCTTTAGGAAAATTTTGCTTCCCACATCACTGATATTGTCCGCACTACCGCATTAAATGCGTGTGATGATGTGGTTCAATTATATCGCAACAAGCAGGATTTTCCTGCTTGTGGCAGGCAAAGGACCCCGATTCTAAATTACCCGTGATCCCATCTAATCAAACAGGCTTTTCCTTTACATGGGAAGTAGCAGCTTCAACTGCAATTACTTAGGCCACATGCATAGCCAACTGTTGAATTTGATAGGAAACTTCTATTAGGACATGTTTGGAATGGAAGTCGTTTTGCTTTCTATTAGGGGAAAATACGACGAGTTTGGAGACTCAGTTATGGAATGGACCAATTTTACCGACACCATCCGAGGCAAGATAGCAAAGGCGAAAGGAGAGATTTAACTCGGGTTGCGAGAAGCAAATTCCATCCGAGCAACGTAAGTCAGAAGCCATAGGCTAAAGATGTAAGACATATAAAGTTGGCTCGGGTGATGAGGCAGCATTGTCTGAAGGGACCAATTAAGGTCCGAATGCTAGAAGCCTCATGTCCGGCCATTAAACTGATCCACGTAAGGTCGGTTATCAAGTCGGCTATCGGATTAAGGAAGATATCGGTCCAAAACCGATATCGTCTCATTCGACAGAAGATTAAATAGCCCTCACCTTACAGCCAGCCGAGACCCATATCATCAAGGTCAGCTAAGGCCGAGTCAAGCAAGGAGGAGACGGTGTAATCAAATATACTATTATGAGAATTCAGTAGAAAGATCTCCAGTCCCGAATATCTCGGGATCGGATGGAGTCCAAAAATCACATCACAATCAAATCTCCAAAAAATCAAGAGGAGAATCCCTGTATGCTAAGATCCTCCCATTCCTATAAATATAGGAGACTCCCATGGTAAAAGGCATGCAAAAAATTCTCCCAGAATCCTTTAATACTATAAGACCCAGATTCCTAGCCTTACTTTAGCATCAGAGGGTCCTTTGCTCTAGCCAGGGTCTCCTTTGTCTTCTTCTTATGCAGGTACTCGAAAGTCTAAAGAGGGTGGACTAGATTTTTGCATCAACACTTTCAATTACCTATGCCTAAGCTGCTTATCTCAATTTCTATTTATTTTATGTAGAAGTATGTTTCACAAATAATATACTTAATTTTGAAAAGAATCCATAAATTACAACATACATGAAATACCTTTGTAACATCACTATGATGTAGATCCTCCATCATTGGGATCGACCTTTGATATAAGGTCATCCATCATATGAGTTACACCTTTAATAACAACTGTTTATTATGTTGGGCGCACATTGACTTTATTTTTAATGTGAACCATCCATCATGTGGGGCCTACCTTCAATGTGAGCTATTCATCATGCAAGGCCCATCGTGGATGTAGGTCGCCCATCATGTCGAACATTGGATGTGTATCATTCATGATTATGCGGGGTCCACTTTTAATGTAGACAATCCATCTTGAAAGGCCCAACTTTAAAGTGGGTCTTCCGTCATGTGGGGGCCTCCGATCCTTTGATGTGGACCATCAATTATGTGCAGCCACCTTGATGTGGGTGATCTTTCATGTGGGGCACACCATAAATGTTAATTGTACATCATGTGAGCCCCATCTTCAATGTCTATTGCCCATCATATGGAGTCCAAATTTGACATAGATCGTCCATCATATGGGCTCAACCTTAGATGTGGGTTGTTCATTATGTGGGGCCACCTTTGATATAGACCGTCCATCATGTGGGGCCCATCTTTATGATGGTCCACCCTCTCTCTCTCTCTCTCTCTCTCTCTCTCTCTCTCTCTCTCCTCCATTAAGTAAAAAAGTAAACTTTTTCTTGAAGTCATAAATCATTTTAAGGTGTTAAGCCATTTTTAAGTGACATCTTCACAGATAAATTTTTGTCATGTCAGCCAAATAAATAGCTTATTTATACCCTAAGAGGTTTGATATACAAGGCCTATTTTAACCTTTACCCCATAAGGTACACAATTGAGCTATTATTTTTGTACACATGCAGGCTTTTTTTTTTTTTTTTTTTCACACACACTCCACACACTCACACTAATGGAATTTCACCACCTATGGGTACTCGAACCCTTGACCGGGTGTTAAAACTCCTGAGAGTCTACTACCCAAGCAAGAGTAAGGACCCACATGCAAGTTAGCCTTTATTCCATAGGATACACAAATAAGTTGCTAGTTTTGCATACACACATAGTATAATGTGTTGAGGTCAAAATCCAGACTGCCCTCTACTCAATGCGGCAGACCTTCGACGAACCCTGGTCCTAAACAAAAGGGTGAGCAAAGGAAGGATCCTCCGATGCCTAAGTCAAGCTAGAGAATCTGGGTCTAAGTCAAATGTAGAGAGAGGGTGCGAGATATTGCGTACCTGTAGCAATGGGGTCCCCTGATATTTATGCCCGTGGGTCAGACGATCCACGTTTGTCAATCTCGGCATGATTTCCTCAATCAGCGAGATATTATGATCATGGAGATATTATCCGTAATCTTTGGACCACGCGGTGTATCGTGTCTTAATGGCCCGTATCTTTGGGCGAGATCGTCGACCACGTTCACATCCAGGTTGATCTTTAAACTCGGCATACGAAGTACCATCACAGGCTCGTCCTCAACCTCGGCACATAATACGCCCATGCCTGGATTCGGCCTCGACCTTGACACATGCCATATATATGCCCTGACTTGACCTTGGATCGTACAGACATGAAGCCGAGCTCCAAAGGTCAGAATCCGTTGATGGGTTCCTGAGGTCGGGGTTCATTGCTTGATGCTGAGAATGAAGATCAGGGCTCAGCTCAACTATTCCCCTTCAGAAGAGAACGAGGGTTCATGTTGACGAATCATAATGGTAGTTCCGAGTTGTGACTCGGGAGTGGCCCCCGACGTTGTATTCTCCTTCCGAGACCTTATCATCCGAGATGTGTGGCCCAGGTTGATCCCGATTATCCTTACACAAATTTTTCCATAACAGAAGCCCCCTACTCTCTAGGTCCGAGTCAGGATCTGGAGAGTAAATACTCAGGGAAATGAAATGGCGTCTCCCTTCCCTAGCTCATGATGGTGATTAGGACGTTCAGGGTGCATTTAATGCGATTCGTACATCTCCGATCCTGCGTGCGGCCCAACGGCAGCAACACTTCGATTCTTGTCCTCTTAGTAAAAGACACATGGCGATGGTTATGATTTGCAGACGGTGGGACGAAGGAAACGGCGTCACGTGTGTCAGAGGAGCGAGGAGGTGCCTACGTCTTTAATGACATTAAATGCTGAGAAGATTCCAACCTCGAAGCACGAGTTCGGACGTATCACACTCTTTGACGTGTCCCTTGGCACCAATGCCGAGCCATATCGGCTTCTGGGACGGTCGCTTGCAATGATGGCGTCGAGCAACGAAGCGGCTATATAAACCCCTTCTTTCCTCGCTCTCACACTTCTCGCGTTCTCATTTTCTTTGCTCATTCCTTCCGAATTGCCTTCTGCTGGAAATCGTCTTCGCCGGAAATCGCCATCATTGGAAATCACCCTTCGCCGGAAATCGCATTCTGTCGGAGAAAGCGTTTTTATCGTCGGATAAAGGATTCCCAACCATCGGAGGGGAGATTCAGCCTTGCGGAAGACGTCAGACCTGGAAAAACTTCTGCCGGGAGAAAATCGCTTGCAACATTATGTGTCTTCCAACACTTAACGCATATTTCCTTTATATCAAGCGATTCTGACGAGATGAGTTCGGTCTGAGGAGTTGGTTCAAAGTCCGAACCAGAGACTTCAACCTCGGGATCCGGGGAGTCCAAAGGTCCTCTCGAGGCCGTTCCCCTTGGCACTTCAGCCCTGGCCCAAAAAACCACAAGTCAGAGGGCCAAAAGTCAAGGCAATAGGCCAAAGAGGATTCTCAAAAATCCCGCTTGGCAATCAAAGGTGCCAATGTACTATAAATAATATCACCCCTTCAACCACCCCAAAGGTGCCACGTTCACTTTCAAATACCTCACCCTTGCCTCATCACACCTTCAAATTCTCCACATGTGTCATGTCAATGCCTAAGTGTACATATGGCATATATGCCATGGTACATCTTCAGACACCCTACATGTAAGTGATTCTTCAAGCAAGCAACATATGCCTCACATGCCAATATAAACCTATAAACACCAAGCGTTAAAATAATTTATTTAAACGTGCTTTAGGTAGGTTTAAGTTTCTATTTAGCATGATTAAGGAAATTAGGGTTAGTATTTTTCTTGCTTTCTTTTCTTAGTTATAGTAATAAAATATCTGAAAAGAAAATGATAGTCCATAAAACCACAAAATACATGATACTCTCACTCTAACAGGTTCTAAAATGACCTATCCAAACAGAAGTTTGATGGTAACCAGTAAGACACATGGGTTATGTGAGTAGGTGGGAGTTTTCGTGTGGAGAAAATATATTCCAAGAAAAGAATGTTAATAAAGAATAGTTATCTTAGTTGTGTGGTCGTGTGTTTCTTTTGTTCTTTCTTTTCTTTCTTTTTTTCTCTTTTTTTTTTTCCTAGATTGTCTAAATGGTGGGTCCTACATGATGCATGCTTCACATGTACATGTGACCATGTATAGGCACATGTGAAGGGGTTTTGGGGGCCCACATAATTAACCTCGGGAGAGAGTTACCTTTAAACTGCAACTTTATAATGCCTGGCCAAAAATGTGTACCATTTGGATGTCCATTTTTCACAACTGAGATGCATGGTTTGGTGTTCCACGCTATCAATCTAATAGGTCTCACTATGAATAAGTGATCAGTCACTACTAAAACCAATGTAGATCGGCGCTATCATCCTATTCAGATAGGCTGATGCATAATGGAATTTCAATTTCGACAAGTGGGGCCCATCACTGGGTGGTCCAAAACATTGATCAAATATCTTCTATTATCGATTGATCGACTAATCCCCAATAAATTTCATCAAAATATGACATCCTAACCTTTTTATTGTGACTAGAGTTGGGCATCGAGTTGAGTTGGACTGAGTTAGGGCTGACCAACTCGATCCGGTTTTGAAATAGGCCTGACCCGTACTCAACCCAACTCAGTAGTGAGTCCAGCGTGCCTAACCTGATCCGAGTCCGGGTCTGGCTTGGACTAATTCAGACCGAGTCAGGTTGAGTTGATACCGAATCAGTTCAGGTGCAGCGGATATCCACGGGCTGAAATCACAACTCAAAACTAGATTCACTTGCCAAAATTGCAACCTCTCCATCCGCTACACGGCATCTCAGATCCGAACCGTCAGATCTAATTTATATACACACACACACACACACACGAGTTGAGTTTCGAATCGAATCGAGTCAGTACCGATCGAGTTGGATTTCGGGTCGAGTCGAGTTACTGGGTGATGCGAACTCCACTCGATTTGAGTTCGGATTGGATGAAGTCAACTCAATTCAGATCGACTCACCCACTCAGTTCATATAGAGTCAGATCTCAATGAGTTGGACGAGTTGAGTTTCCCGAATCTAAGTCGTCCCGTGCCCCGCTCTAATTGTGACCAACAAATAGATGGCTGAGAAGAAAACACAACAACCATCTCAAATTAACTGATTTGGGATCTCCCAATCTGAGATAATTTCTTGGGAATGGTCCATCCACAGTAAGATAAATCAAAACAACCATCTGAATTACTCTAATCACCCCTTTTCATGAGTTATTCGAATTGATTTCAATGGGGTTTAAATTTCAAGTTTCACCAAATTCAACAAGTGTTGGGACTACAGTCTTGTAATAGATATGTATCATTTAAAAAATGGTGGTGATTCGTCAAAGGTACACATGGCGTAGATGTATCACTGACGCAATCTTGAGTGGTCCACAACCTAAAATTCACACTGTAGAGATGAGATGATAATAACCAGCTGATTTCACTCTTGGAATTTGCACCACTCACTATTTTATTTCCATCCATGAACTGGATGGCTAAGATTGCTTGATTATTATGATTTTATAGACACTCACAAGATGCCCCATAATTTGAATGGTCTGGATAGCTGTACATCAGTGCCAAATGTGAAATGGACTTGTCACCATCATTTTTAAAATATTGCTGAACTAGCATACCAATCCATTCCATGATTCATGCCATCAACAGCTGTTTACTGTAGAGTAGTCAATGGTTGGTAGACTTACCATATCACTTGGGTCCATCATGATGTACGTGTATCATCTAAAGAATGCCATATGTCCCTGTAATGTAGTAAATGCACCTAAAAACTCAATCTGATCCAAAACTCAAAGAATGCCACACTAGAAGAAACAATGCAAAAACTAGCTTAAAACCTAAGTTTTAGATTAGCCTTATCTTTTAGGCATGTCTTTATCTGGTGGGGGCACCTAAGTTGGAAGGCATGTTATGGTGGGCCAAACATGATCTGAGATATTTCTATGGTGGTTGTTCTGCCTCATTGTTCTTGTTGTTGTTGTTGTCCTCCTGAATTTCGGGTTCATGGCTAGACTTGATGGGGTATGCTTGATGGACAGGATCATTCTTACATGAATTGTGGTGGACGATAGCTATCATCCAATCATTCGTTATATTTAAATAAATGAGTCATCATGACCGTACAAGCTAGTTTGGCATGTATCATAGTACTATGTAGAGTTGTTGGTTCGAAAAATAGAGATATAATGGAAAATGATAATTCAAAAATAGATGAAAATCAAAATAAAGTAAGGGAGAGATCACGCACTGATGTAGAGTGGGTCACGGACACTTTCATGTCCAAGATGGACCAAAGAAGGCACGATTGGAAGTAGAAGTCATCAAGACCGTCGGAACCTTAAAACAGGCATATCTCACAAACTGGAATGAGTTACTTAACGTACTATATATGATTTTGGGATATGATGAGCTACTTTAGCCCACTAATGTCAGGTTGCCCACGCTGAATTTGCGAGATTCCATCAGATCGACGGTCGAATTCCTTGTTTATTTTCATTTTTACTATTTTTAGTAAGTTTTGATTTGATTATAACTCTTCATCCGATTGGTCTTTAGGATTTGTGTCCAACGTGAAAAGTGTTTAGAAATTTAGGAGAATAACGTGGTTAAGCCACATAAGACACTTAGTATAAATAGTAAATTTACTATTTATAATAAGTTACAAATTTTATGGAGTTTTAGTTGTAGTTTAATTCCGAAACTTCTTCCAAGGTTTGATATCCCTATTTAAAGGGTTGTAGATGTTTTTCCCTCATGGATTCGAGAAGTCTTAGTGAGAAGTCTAGAGAACCTGACACTTGTTGCATGAAAAACACATTCACCCCCACAAGGAAGGATCTAATCCTCGATTCACTTGATCTCAACACTTATGATCAAAACCTTGAAGATAGAGTTGCCTCTTTGATTTTTCCCACACAGATGATAAAACGAAAATATTTTTAAAAAAACTATAAATTAGACAGCCCAGGATCCTAGCACACACATGTCAATTCACGCATGGCTCAAGCACAAGCAGATCACATGCACTGCATCGTGCTTCGGATGTCATCAAGGCATATTCTTAATTTTCATTACAACTCCTCAAAATAAACAAATCAATATAAAAGCTTTTTCTACACCTCTTTTTATCAAATGTGGAACAAAATTTACTTCAAAAGAAAATCAAAGAATTATATAATTTTCTTTTTTTAAATCATTTTTTTTCAACAAGAGTTATTTGGATATGGTTACTTGATGATAATCACTCGTATGATGAAATGAATACCTAGTGTTTGGTAGCTACGCTGACTAGTGGTATAAACCAATGAAGTGTGAACTGACAGTAGGTGTACTAACAAGCTAACAAAAAAAAAAAAACCTAGTGTTTGGTAGCTACACTGACAAGTGGTATAAACCAAAATAACATGCTGTATATTATATTAATGATAAAATGGGTATGAAATTTAATTTATTTTTATAAAATAAGTTAGAGAGATGAGCACTACAAGTTTAGTGTTCCTAGTTAGATTCAGACACTTTGTCTAATCCATTGAACCAAACTATTCATTATATCCACCACACATTTCATGGCTATCATGTAAACATCACACTAAAGTGACAAATATTAACCATTTAATCATTGGATTTCAATACATCTTTTTGTAAGGGCCAATCGTGGATTGCTTACTATTCCAAAGAATAACTTTTGTTTGGAAATCATTGTCATCCCATCAATGGTTTGAAAAATCATGGGTATAGAATCTAAGGCCATATCTAGGATAATAGATCAAATGGTTTATGTTAATTTTTGTGGCAGTTGATAAAATATGTCATGGACTTAACAAATAGTTCAATTGATCAATTAGATTATTGAAGTTAACCGATGCAACTAGGAAAACTATAACTTCCCATTCTCCAAGTGCACTAAAGCATTCTTCTTCTTCTTCTTCTTCTCTTCTCTTTTCTTTTCTTTTCTTTTCTTTTCTTTTTTTTTTTTTTTTTTTTTTTTTTTTTGGTTTTTTGGTTTTATATTGAGTTGTTGTGTGGGCTTGGATTACAAAACCATAAACCCCACTTATATATCCAAGGGTTAAAATTGATCAATGGTAGGCTATTTGGGCAAGATGCAATAATAGACCCTCACTTCCAACATATTCACTTGTGTATGAAGTATTGCTTATGAGGGGGCATGTTAGATTTTGTGTAACTCATCAATCCATTATTAACATATGTATAGATGTGATCGTTTTATAATAATGTATATTTATCAAATTTATATATTGGCCATCTTTCTTCTTTTATTTTTTTTTCCTTTTTATTTTTAAAAGGTATTTTCATATTAATTATCACAATGAGGTGTGGTCAACATTTTTCAATTGAAGCCTTAGTCCACATCTCATATAGTGTAGACCATTGCGCAAGTATGTACAACAAAAATGTATATTGAGGTACATGCACATATGGGATGTACCTTCATCTTAATTTATGAGATGATTGGTATGAGATTTCATAGAGATGGGTATGATTGGCTTCATACCTAGTCAAGTCATGTAAGCTTATATATAACAATAAGGATGGATTATTGAGTATTCAAATGGATCTCGTATGATGATTTAGTGAACAATAAATGCATAATCATTCATGATGTATGAATTGAGCCACATATGTTGTAAGACTAATTACCTACAAGTGTCGAATCAATTCAAATTCAGTCGTTGAGCAAGTATGTTAGTCTTATAGTGAGTCTAGTGTCTTATTACTTGACACCCCATGGCAAGGTTGTGAATAGGTGATGCTAATTTGATGTACATTCTCAAGGCCATGTGCACATATTCGGCAAGAAAAGCGGCCAAGTTAATATCAAGTCAGAGAGATGAATGAGAGGAAGATCGTAAGTAATCTCATGGTAGCGATATTGCATAGGAGACTTTTTTAAAACATTGAATCAAATGGACGATTTGTGAATTATTTTTTAAAAATATATATTCATTATTATATTAATATTTTCAATGGAATTGAATCGATCAAGTTTACAAAAATAAAATTTGTTCGATCCCTAAAGTAGATAAGTGTGATCACGATTAGATGATTGGAATTTGTGCACATGCACAAATGAAATAAAACATGCCTAATTGAGTATGATCATATCAACAATATATGATAAGCGGTTAGAGACAAAGATAAATAATTTCTAATCCACTTTTAGATTTAGTATGATGTCATTCCTTACGGAGGATAATAGTCTCCAAAGTTTCATACTGATCTACTTAATTAAAGGGTGGACAATAGGCTTTTTAATTACGAAGAATTGTAATAATTTGCTAAACCACATTATCACAATAATTTAAGCGATACTAAAGTAAGTTTCTAATTGGGATTTCTTTAAGATGGACATCTATAAACATAGGTACAAGGGCTCGTATGAAAGCTTGTATTTCAAATACTTGGATTTTGAATCAAGGTAATTTTAAATTAATGATCATTTTGAATCATTCAGTTATGTTTGGCAACTTGTATTCGAAATATAGGAATCCAAAAGGAGTAATGCATTGAAATTATGTAGTATATTTACAGGAGTTTGAATTTAATTACTAAAGCAACTTTAGTATCCCTAATTAGTGTACATATGTGATGTTTGACACAATGATTGTAATAAGCCCATTGAAATATATATTTTATCCAAACATAATGAAATACCATCCTGAAATGGGCCACAAGCATAAGATCACAATTGAGCGACTAACCAACTTTTTTAATCGTTAATTTACATTGTCAATGTTTGGATTGCACAAATCATTTTATTTATGTAATTTTAGTGATACAATTGATAATCTGATTATTTTGGGATACTATTAGTGGGCAGCATGTACAATGAATTAATGGTCTAATGACACCTATGTTACACATCCTACCTCATGCCTTTAAATGAGGAGAAAATGGAGAGGATTACGAATCTCAGCAAAAGAGATAAAGAGATTGCAAAATTCAACAAAAGTGAGTATTTGAAATCCACATGGATCCTAAATGCCTTCTAATCTACATTGCCAAATGACTCCTTAATTCTGAATCCACTCAAATGCCCTCCAAAACCTCTTAATCCATGTTAGCAAACAACCCTCTAAGGCTTTGGTTTGAAGCACTTCTCCCTCTCCTCTCCAGTTATGGCCTAGAAAAATCCATTCACTCTTAGAAACCCTGGTCCGCCAAATCTATAGATCCCATATTGTTTATAATGTTCTCTTCCCTTATGACACACACTAGAACATGAAAGAGATCCAATCTTTCCAGTATAAAAACTATTTAAACCCATTTTTGGCATACCTGTGTGAACCAATGGGATACAACCACATGTTGGCACTACACGCTAAATGATCGGTGAAATCCTACTCACGGATCAAGAGCATTGTTTACACATGATCTAATGCTTCTAAATCAAATGGTCCGAGAGACACCACATGGAAGTCATGCCACATGTAATGTACATGACTTCAAAGAGGAATTAGAAGGTGCATTTGAGGGATGGCATTAAATGCTAAAATCTTATCAAAGACTATCTCTATATAGCATTAAATGTTAAGATTTGTCAAAAGCAACTCTCCACCGATGCCACAACTAAGTGATGTAAGAATTCAGCTACTTTCTACTATGGGATTCGAGAGATACGATGACTTCGGCTAACGCACGATCCAACGAAAGTCTCTCTTGTACATGTGGTCATACGTAATAGACTACCCTGAAATGAAAGAATTAAGGAGATTTGCATAGTTAAACGTCCAGATTCTTCATGATGCTAGAGACTACACAAGGTTACCGCCTCTCAAAAGCCTATAAAAGTAATAATCGAAGAAGAGTTCAAAGCCTTACGACAATACAACCAAACAACTTTTTTATCCATCCACCATAGACATTTATCTTTTTATTTTAGTTTAGTTTAGTTTCAGCCTCATTGCTGCTCATAACATGGGGTCGTTAGGTTTTAGTTCTTAGTATCTCTTCACCCTTTATTTACGGTATTCCGCTGAATCTCAAGGAAGATCGGTCAGTTTCGAATAGAATGTTGTGGGGCTTTCTTGTTATGTGTCAAGTGATTCCGTCAGCCATCTCGCCTTAAAATATGGTCCATATCAAACAACGAATGGATAGTCTATTCACAACCGTCTTGTCATGTGTTTGATTCTAACTAAGACTATGAATAGGTCGTCACCTCATAGACCATCTTGTCATGGAATACAATTTTGACTGAGCAACGAACAAATTATTGAAAATCTACCCTCTATCAGTTGTCTCGCCATGAGGTCCAATTCCGACCAAGCAACGAACAAATGACCATCCCGCATATTACGACCGTCCTACTACGAAGCTCAGTTCTGATTGGGCAACAAACAAATTGTTGTCTTTTAAAGCCAATCATAAGTGTCATTATTGTAAAAATCATTAATCAAAGTACATTTTCGGCTCAGATATTCTTTCTTTATTTTACTGTTGAACTTTGTTAGCGAATCACACTGGAAAAAAAATTTTAAAAAAATAAAAATAAAAATAAAAATAAAATAAAATCCTCAAGTTCTGGATTTACATCTATCGTCACAAAGTAAAAAAGAACTCATTAAAAGGATTAGCCTCGTACCATTTCACAAATTACTTGAACGGGAGCACAATTTAAGTAGCTAAGTGGACTCTAGATTCCATCTCTGTCTCTACGCAAGGGACACCAAAAATTCAACCAATTCTTGAATTAGGCAGACTCTGGCACACGCCAGCACATCATACTCACACAAGGACAACTAATATAGGCCCTCGTCATCACATGTTGTCTAATCTGGTTGAATTGAGAGCAATAAAAACTAGTTTCCATAAAAGGTGTGGGTTTTCATCCCTAAATAGCATGATCACAATGTGAACCATTCATATTCTGAATTTCTATGCCATAGGACCAACTTAACAACATTCATTGGATGGATGACTATGTATCAATAGTATAGTTTTAGCGGCTAATATTCAAATCTAAGAGTCAAAGGTTAGGATCATCAACGAGGCGTAACTTCTGCAAGGATGAAAGGAGGAGCTACGTTCAGATCATCGTTAAAGAGGAAATCCCGTCAATCCAGGGTCAAAACCTGACTGGTATGTTACTTCTATCCAGCTTTATTTTCTTTAGAATACATCGTCTGCAATGTCTGTACAACGTGTGTAGAATGAGCTACTGTACAACGTGGAATGTTGGGTCCACCGTAATGTCTGAGTGAAATCCAATCCGTTCATCACATGCACCACAATACTTTCTCCTTATAACCCAAAACGCAAGCTCACCAAAAACTTTAAGTGGGCCATACCATGTAAATCATGCCAAAAACCTCTAAAATCGCATGTGTAGGCGACCTATGTATTCTAATGGAATAATTTTTGGGGTGTCCATTCATCATGGTGATGCTGTTATTTTGAATCAACAAGTGACAAATGCAAAACAATGTAGGCCCACAAAAAAAAAAAAAAAAAAAGGTCGTAAAAGTTTTAATGGTGGGTGTTACCATTGCAAATCTTGCCTGTGGTGAACAGACGTTTTTGATTGAGTTGAATTTTGGGACACAAGATGAATTTGAAAGGAGGCACCTTATGGACGGATTAGATGCAGGCCATACATCAAGATACACCAGGGCACCCCCACATACTATGTTGTAGATAAAGCTGATTGTAGGTAGGTGACAAACGAAGCTGATTGCAGATAAAGATCATTGTAGCCCATACAATAAGCTTCCTGCAGATAAAGCTTATTTTGGGACACACAACGAACGAAGCCACCACTTTCTATATATATATATATATATATATATATATATATATATATATATATATATATATATGAAATGGTTCCATCTTTTCCATGCGGTCGACTTCATGGGAACTTCCCATGAGGTCGAGCTGTGTGGGTCCCACCGTGATATGTGTCGAATATCTACCCCGTGTATTTGATGGGTCCCCTCTAAATCATGGGTTATTCTCAAAAATCAGCCCTATATGGAACTCAGGTGGGTCATACCATTTAAAATCATGTGAAGACATGCCTAAAACATATAAAAGCACTTGGTGGGCCCACCTAAAATTTGGATATGTCTGAGACTTGGTTTGACCCCTCATCCAAGTGGGACACACATAGTGCATAGGCTGGATTTGTGAACCACATCTTGGTGAGCCCAAACAATGATTATGAATGTTTTAATGAGAGGATAAACCCTCTCAACTTTTGTATGTGGTGTGGCCCACAAAAGTCATGGATTGACTTGATTTTTAAGTCCGAAGCCCACCATGGAATGGTGCATCTGTCTGATCGGGTAGATGTTCACCACGCATCACAGTGGAGCCCACACAGATCGACCTCATGGGAAGTTCCCATGAGGTCGACCGCATAGAACCATTTCCCTGTGTGTATATATATTCAAAAGAGGCGGCCGGGCTGGCCCACCTTGGACTAGGCTTGGGTTGGAATATCAAGCCCAAGGGCCGGGCTGTTTAAAAGTCAAGCCCAATTCCCAGCCCATCGGGCAAACCCGAGCCCGGACCAGCCCATTAGGGTTTGCAATGGCAATTTTGTAATACGCTAGATATGTAAAAATCCTCATTTACTCGCTATGCTGCTGTTCCAACCCACACCTCTCTCTCTCTCTCTCTCTCTCTCTCTCTCAGGACCAACCCTCAGGCTTGGGGAGACTAGCACAAACGTTTTCAGCTGGGCTGAAGCTGGACTATTTTGGCTCGTTACAGGCCTGAGCCGAGCGAGCCTAAGTTAAATAATGCGGGTCGGTCTTGGATAGAGCTTTTACCAGCCCTAGACCTTATCAGTTATGTTGTAAAGCAGGCAAATTAACAGTTGAAAAAATAGGCCATGTTCCAATTGTCCCGACTGGGATAATATGGCCCGGTCTGGCTGAGTCAGGCGGTTTTAACATCCATTTTGTAGTAAGGCGTTGCGAACCGAAACTGGTAGATAACACATACTGGTTTTGGACGATACTTCAAGGGCCTGTTTGGAGGCAATTCATCATAAGGAGGTTTCGAGCCTTGGTCGAGCCGGCGAAAACCATTCCGAGTCGGAGTTTTAGCAAAAATTCTATTTTGTCTAAACATCATTTAGGCCTCAAACACTCGAAAATCGAGGGTGCGTCTGGTTCTTAAACCTTGCTATGGATGGCCCATGAACCAGACATTGTTCAAATTGGATGGTCCAAGAACCAAGCATTCTGCAAATTAGAAGATGTTAACTATTGAATATTTGGCATTCTTTATTAAATGTAAACAGCTGTCGTATTTTCTTTTGTAACCTTGTGTTTGGCAGCTAACTATTTAGCCTCTTGATTTCCCCATCTCAAGGATTTTTCGTGTATGGACCATCCACAATAGAAGCAGCCGAAGATTAAACAAGGTGCTAATCACACATTTGAAGTTGTTGATGCAAAAATCCGGTTTGATCCCTTAGACCTTCGTGTACCTGCACAGAAAGAGCACAAAGGACACCCTGGCTTGAGCAGGGGACCCTCCGATGCCAAAGTCAGGCTTGGATTCCGGGTCTGAATGTATTGAGGGGTTTTGAGAAAGAATTTTTGCCTACCTCCCAAGATGATGGAGGTTCTCCCTTTATAGCTGCTGGAGCGTTCAATCGTAGAAGGATTCTCCTCCTGGTATTGTGCAATCGTAAGAGGATTCTCCTCCTCGTATCGCGGAGATAGGATTGTGCCCGTCTCTAGTCCTCATCTGATCCCGTGAGCTTCGGGATCGGAGATCTTATCCCAAGATATTTGGGATGAGGCCTTGTTTTGCGCTGTCCTTCCTTTATTGGCCGATCCGATAAGAGGGTCGGCCCGATGCATGCCCGGACTGCTGGTTCGTCGTCCGGACCGACTTATCTTTTGTCTCGGTTTATAGAGTTTATAACTTCGCCTCGGATCCGACGTACCCTTCGGCGACCCGAGGCGCTAAGTCCGAGTCTCAGGACTTGGTATTTTTGTCCCCAACAGTAAGCCCCCTTACTCCGTGTGTTTCACATGACACTTAGGAGTAGCGAGTTTTTGAGTCGGTTCATAACTTAGTCCGAGACGATAAGTGGGCATTTAATGTGTTCTGTGTTGCCTTTGATGGGAGACGGTTCAGTTACTGACATCGCACGCGCCAACAGCCATCAAATCGCTCATCCCGCCAATGAGGGTTGGACACGTAGCAAGGGCATTATTGTCGTCAGTCGACGTGCGCCACGTGTCGAGTGAGGGAGTCGATGCGGGCGTCGAATCATTTCCCCATTAATTGCTTCCGCCACATGGCAACCTTATAAAAGGGTGGGGGTCCCGCATTTCAAACTTATACTGCCATTCCCGCTTTGCATTTTCTTTGGAGCTTTTTGGTCTTTCCTCTTCTTCCTTTCCTCTTTCTTGACTGTCAGCGGCTCTTTTCGCCATTTCCGCTGTCCTTCCTTCCTCCGGTGAGTCTCTCCTTCCTCTTTATTTAGTAATAATGGCGGCTAGAGGTTCTCAAAGTCCCCGGGAGGGAGTTTCCGGAGATGAAGGCGAAGCGCAACGTTTTTGGAACGTTGCGAGTCGCCTTCCTTCGACAGAGATAGCGATTGATGCGAACAGCACTTTTCTTTCGAGAGGGTCACCGAAGCTCGGCGGAGCGCCACACTTCCGTTGATCCTTCTCGTGGTGGGTCGTCTTTAATAACCCGCCCGGGAAGGCCTAATCTTCTAAGGGATATGGAAGAAGAAGAAGAGGAGGAGGAAGAGGAAATATTGATTGCCGAGGGAACCTTTGGATCGGTTCCTGTTGATAAGTCGGCACATACCGAGTTTGAAGGAGAAGGATCGGGGGACGATCTAAGCGGCCCTGGTTCCTTCGGTCTTAAGTGAGGCGGATTTGGACAGAATCCGAATCGGGTATCACATCCCCGAATCGGTTATTACTTATCTCCCCCGTCCGAATGATTTGCCGGATCATCCTCCTGCTGGGGCGGTCGCGATTTATCAGGTCTCGATGCAATGCGGCTTGCGTCTGCCCCTTCACCCATTGTTCGGGAGTTTTGTCTCGTATTCGGATTGCACCGGGCAAATAGTTCCGAATGGGTGGAGGAACTTACTCGGGTGTGCGGTGTTGTGGGTGAGATGGAACGACCCCGCTAACGATCGACAATTTCTCCACTTATACCAAGTGCGCGTGAACCCGAACTACCCCGACTTTTATGTTTTCGCCGCATGGCGGGCGGAGCGGCTCCCTAATAACCCGACCCTCCCACTTCCAACAAACATTGGAGAGAGCGTTGGTTTTGGGCTGTGGTCGCCGGGAGACGTGATGAGTCCGGGTCTGCGAGGCTCGTGTTCCTCGGGCGTTCCCGGAGGGGCGGTGACTTGGCTCTTCTCTCTTGCCCTTCTTTATTTTTGTAATATTCGAGTCGACGGGCTTGTGCTTGCGCAGATATTCCCGAAGAAGCGGCAAAGCTCGGCTCCAGTGCTTCAGCTCGGATCAAAGAGTTGAGGACGTTGGATCCGGCAGATAGGTCCTGGAAAGTGCTCTTACAGCCGGAGCGTCTTCATCTCGCAGGTCTAGACTCGGCTGTCACAGGTAATTGAAAATGTATCTTCATGTATCATCTGAATTTTTCCTGACTTGAAGTTCTCTCTTTTCTTTTATTTTTTTTAGATTTGCCTGAAGCTCGTCCCCATCTAAGGATTGTTCCCGAATCGACCCCCTCGGAGATGACTGGAGCTCGTCCTCCTCTTAGGGCGGTTTCGAAGTTAAAGGCTCCTCCGCGATCAGTTCTTTTGTCGGAGCCTCGGCCGAAGAGACAAAGAGTAGTGCAGAAGGAGAAGGAGCCTGCGAGTTCTTCTGCACCTGCTGTCGTCGTAATTTCTGATCCGGAAGAAAGGGAGGAAGTGACGGTGGCCACTGCCTCGGAACCTCAGGCGGCACCTGACTCGGGACACGTTGCGACGGATGTTCCGAGACAGGAGGAAGAGACTAGGGCTGCGTCTTCCAGAGGGAAAGAAGAGACGAGGACTACATCCTCCGAGAGGAGGAAACGAACCAGGAAGGGCCGTCCATCTTGCGAGAGGTGGTGTCGGGGATGGTTCCTGGGCCTTAGCCCATGGGAGCGAAAAGGAGTTCATCAGTCTCTAATGCTCCTTCGTCGCAAACCATCGGCCATGCAGCAAGGGTGCTTTTTGAACTTGCTCCCTGCTTGGTTAAGGCCAGCAAAGAGTTATCCTCGGCCCATCGGCTGCAGACCCTTCTGTCGGAAGCAGAAGGGCGACGCGAGAATGCCGAGATACGGGTCGGCGTTCTGATGGGCGAGGCGGCCCTTGCCCGGAAAGCTGCCGAAGACGCAAAAGCAGAGGCAACTTTCTCCAGGAGAGCCCTTGATGAAGCGCAAGCCGAGGTTACTCGAGTGATAGCTCTCCTCTCCAGAGCTGAAGAAGAGAACCGGCGAATCCTTGCAGTCCATGCTTCCTGTGCAGATGACTTGGCTCAGGCTAAGCTTGAGGCGGCGGGGCTTATTCAGCAGGCCAACGAGAAGACTCGGGAGGCTGAGAAGGCTAGGGACCAAGCCGTCCAAGCATTCCTTGAGTCAGCGGAGTTCGAGGATGAGAGGGATCGCTTGTTCCAAAGCGGATTTCTGGAATGTGTCAAAGACATAAAGAAATCTTTTCCTGACCTTGATCTCTCAGAAATCGAGGGCGGAGGAGCCTCGAAATCCGAGAATCCGAATGCCGCTGCTAAAGTCACTGCTGGGGACGAGGCCGGTATATGCGAGAATGCTTCGGGTACCGTTCCTACCGGAGGACAGTAACCAGGGCCCCTTTTTTTTTTCTTTTTTGATGCATTCACGTGTTGTATTTGCATGTGTTTGATGAATGAAAGAAAATGCTTAGTTTTATTCATTTGACTTAGCTTTAATCTTTCTTAGTTTAGAGTCTTTAAACATTGAGCACCGAGCTAAGGATAGTAAATCTTGAGGTGCTCAGCGTTCCACGGATGAGGCAGCGATTGTCCGTTTAGATCTTCTAATTGGTATGTTCCTGGCCGGATGGTACCCGAGACAATGTAAGGTCCTTTCCAGTTCGGTCCTAATGTACCCGATCCAATCTCCTTAGTATTGGGAAATACTTTTCGGAGAACCATATCTCTCATCCGAAACCGTCTGATCTTAATTCGGGCATTATAGAACCGAGCCACTTGTCATTGCCGGGCTTCTGTACGCAGTCGTGCCACTTCTCATTGTTCAGCCAGGAGATCGAGTCCGAGTGCAAGGAGTTCTTCAGTCTCTTCCGTATTGAACGAAGTGACTCGAGCCAAAGGTAAGCCGATTTTATCAAACGCCTGAGTAAACAATACGTCTGCAGATGACCCCGTATCGACGAGTATCCGGAACACTTTCTGGTTAGCGATAGTCAGGGTGACAATCAATGCGTCATCGTGGGGGTGATAGATACCTCGGGCGTCTTCCTCTGTGAACGAAATGCAATATATTTCCCTTTTCTTCTCCTTTGGTGGTCGATCTATAATCATAAGCTCGAACTCAGGCTGACTAAGCTTTCTCGCATGGTTCCTTCGAGCATTGTTTGAGTCGCCCCCACCTCGCGGACCGCCGATAATTGTCCGGATTTCTTCCATAGGCTGACTCTCGGTCGGACGTCCCTCAGTTACCCCAGCTTTGACCACATGTTCTTTGAGTCAGTCGTCCTTTATGAGTCGTTCGATCTCTTCCTTTAGGTGACGGCAATCACTTGTGTTATGCCCGTGATCACGGTGATAATGGCAATATTTATCCTTGTCCCGCCGATTAGGATTACTTCTGAGCTTACTGGGCCAGTTGACAAAGCCTTCGCTTTTGATTTTCATCAATACTTGTTCCTGAGTTTTGTTCAGGGGGGTATATGTGGAAAATCTTCAATCCGGTCGTTTACCTGACATTCGCTCATCATGCGCTTGATCATCCTTGCGTTTTCTTCCTCCGGTCGAGTCGGCTTCCTTTTTGGCCGACTCTTTGACCAAAGTTTTAGTTTCACGCAGAATTCGCGTTTCTTCGGCGTTTGCATACTTATCCGACCGTGCCATAAACTCTGCCAGAGTATCGGGCGGGGTTTTGTCTAGAGACACCAGAAATGGCTTATCTCTAACTCCTTGCATGAGCGCATTGAGAGCCGTTTCTTCTGAATGTTTTCGAACTTGAAGGGATTCGAAATTGAAACGCTTGATATAATCTTAAAATAGCTCTCCCTGTTTTTGAACTATGTTGTTCAGATGTGCAGGGGGCTTCAATTTCTTTTTTCCGCCGATGAAGTTAGTGAGGAAGGCGTCGCTCAGCTCAACGAATGAACTGATGGACTTTGGTTTCAACTGTTTGAACCACAGTCGGGCTACATCGGTCAATGTAAGAGAAAAGGCCCGACACATTACTACATCCGAGGCATCGTGGAGCTCCATATATGTTTTGAAGCATTCGATATGCTCCGTCGGGTCGGTCTTGCCGGTGAAAGGAGTGATTTGAGGTAACCGAAACCTCTCGGGCAACCGAGCCTCCATTACCGAGTCCACAAAGGGGGACGCCTTTACCTCGGATCTGGTTGGATGCATATTTCGGCTATACTTCATGTCCGCCATTTCTTTCGCCATTTCTTCCCGTACTTCTCTTTTAAAATTTTGAATATCGGCTTTCCAAGGTTCACTACTCTCTGTCGTGTCTTCTATGGAAGGTCGGATGCGCCTTCTTCGCTCTATCTCGTGTCGAAGATCGGTCGGGGGTAGGGAAGCGTTGGCCGACTGAGCTGGAGATGGTTCAGATACCCCTTGGGGTTGGCTCGGCCGGAAAGACTGCGGCGCGGAAGGTTGAGGATCAACCGCTGCAGTCGAGCGGCACATACTGCCGTCTCCCCCCCTCGAGGAGGCGGGAGTGGCTGCATTTGCTGCTGATACATTCGTTCCAGCATCTGTTTCATCACATTCATATCAGATCGGATTTCTTGAACCTCCTAATCCAACCGCCCATCGTTCCGACCCCGCTGATTGTTGCTTGTTCTGGTCGCTCCTCGTTGGCGGTTGTTAGGTGGGTTCTGAGCTGCGGGACCGCGCCGGACTCCGCCGGCCAGAGCGATCTCATTCAGATCTTCTTCTGGGACCGTCCTTCTAGTCATCACCATGGAATTCAATATGGAAATATGGGATGGCTTTTTGTACTTTCCCACAGACGGCGCCAAACTGTTGATGCAAAAATCCAGTTTGATCCCTTAGACCTTCGTGTACCTGCACAGAAAGAGCACAAAGGACACCCTGGCTTGAGCAGGGGACCCTCCGATGCCAAAGTCAGGCTTGAATTCCGGGTCTAAATGTATTGAGGGGTTTTGAGAAAGAATTTTTACTTCCCTCCCAAGATGGAGGTTCTCCCTTTATAGCTGCTGGAGCGTTCAATTGTAGAAGGATTCTCCTCCTGGTATTGTGCAATCGTAAGAGGATTCTCCTCCTCGTATCGCGGAGATAGGATTGTGCCCATTTCTAGTCCTCATCTGATCCCGTGAGCTTCGGGATCGGAGATCTTATCCCAAGATATTTGGGATGAGGCCTTGTTTTGCGCTGTCCTTCCTTTATTGGCCGATCCGATAAGAGGGTCGGCCCGATGCATGCCCGGACTGCTGGTTCGTCGTCCGGACCGACTTATCTTTTGTCTCGGTTTATAGAGTTTATAACTTCGCCTCGGATCCAACGTACCCTTCGGCGACCCGAGGCGCTAAGTCCGAGTCTCAGGACTTGGTATTTTTGTCCCCAACAGAAGTGAACCTTTGAAAACCCAACAGAGTAGACTGATTAGCCAACAGAATGGTAAAAACAAATGGTTTTCAAAAACCATTCAGATCACCGACAGCTAGAGTAATTGGGCTAATTAAAATCAATATTTTTCAATAGGTTCAACCCATGGTCCGGCTAGAAACAGTTCAAAATCCAGGTTGACGACGGTACTAGAGATTCATATGAGAAAACATATGCAAGCGTTTTCTTGAACTTCCTGTGGTAAAATCATTTTCCATTTTTCATTTAGTGTATTTGGATTGAACGCAATTGTAGAACATGCAAGTACCAGTTTGTGTTCTTGTATTTCGAATGAGTTGGAATCCAAATCATAATTACCAACTATAAATTGGATTCATCATTTTTTGTTTAATAGCTTGTAATTGAAATACATTGGAATTCAAAAATTATGTTAAATGGCTATAATTGGAACGCATTGGAATTATTCAACATTAGGAACCTAAATTTAGTTAATTACATAAACTTTAATATATTAAATTGGCATACATATGTGATATTTGACAAGCTAGTGGGGGTGGCTAACAGTGAAGTGTGAACTGACAGTGGGGTGTACTAACAAGCGAACTAAAAAAAAATGTGATATTTGACAAAATTAATGATTGTAATAAATCCATTGAAATATATACTTTAGCAAAAAATGATAAAAATTCGAATCCAGGTGGACCACAAATGTAAGGATCATAAATGAGTGTCTCTCTCATGTTTATTAACCATCCATATAGATGACCAATGTTTGGATAGTTTAGACCATTTTGTTACTGTAATTTTCGTGTTGCAATGATAATTTGATTGTTCAAGTATCATCAGCCTGTCAAATGTATGGTAGGTTAGTAACCCACCTTTGTTAATGGTGACACTTTCCCACCTTGGGAAAAAGAGCCAAAAAGACATTTCACACCTATTACAATAAAATCATAATTTTAAGAAAACAAAGAAATTTAAAAACACATCAAAAAGTAATTTTTCATTTGCGGCCATTCCATTCCCCTCTAATTATAGAGCTCTAAACTCAAAAAAAAAAAAAAGTGCATTTACACCCAATTAACTCCCAATACACTCAGATACAAGATGGCAAACGATAACTAATAATTTTGAGAACCAACCAAAGCATGAGGGTTCTAAAAATAAAAATGACTTAGCGGATTTAATTTGATGATAGAATTAGTGAGTCCACAGTTCTTAAAACTAAAGTTAAATAAATAAATAAAAGCCTACTCCAAGACTGAAAGTTATAAAATGAATTTCCATGGACCGGTTTGGTGTTTGATAAATCGCTTTAGAGCTGGCAGTATTATCATCCACAAGGTGAGTGCTCCATCAACTATCTGAGACAGTGGGATTGATCCTTTATATTCAACTTGCGAGTAAGTTGAAAATCCAAAACATTGAAATCAAAGGAGATTCGGAACTAATTATAAAAGTTTTGAATATTGTTGCAACCCACTACGGGAATCAGGACGTTGTTGGACCATGCCAACCTCATCCTCCGTGATTTTTTACATGGCCCACTATGATGTGTATGTGAAATCCACTCCGACCATCAGACATGTAGTCCCATATTAGGTTAAGGGCCAAAAAATAAAGCTAGCCTGCTATTCAAGTGGGCCATGTCAAACAAAAAAAAATATTGGGAGACAGATGTCCAAACCTTATTTTTACACAGCCCGCCATAATGATAATATGAAATCCACTCTGACCATTTGATTTCATACCACATTTTAGACCTAGGGTCGAAAAATCAGATCCAAAGCTGGTCTAAGTGGACTACACAAATGAAAATGGTTTAGAGAATAAGAGTTGTCCCATACACTGCTTTCAATAGGGTCGCTTGTTTATACCTGTTTTTGGCACACTTATATAGGCCAATGAGATGCCACCATGTGTCAGTAACATGAGCTAAATGATGGGTGAAATCCTATGCACGCCCTCCATCATTATTTACACCCAATTTGGAATGCACAGGTCAAACGGTCTGGAAGACACCACGTGTCATTCATGCCATATGTGGTGTATATGACTACAAGAAGAGCAAGTAGAAATACACATATGAGAGATAGCATCAAATGTTAGAATTATATCAAAAAGTAATATATACAAAAATTAAGTTTTATTAAAACAAATCCATCTCTTAGCATTAAATGTCAGAATTCCAACAGATTAAATCTCTATCTAGCATTAAATATCAAAATCTTGTCAAAAGCAATTCTCTATGGATGTCCAACCAAGTGACATAAAAAATCTAGCAACTTTCTAACAGGAGGTCCAGGAATGCGAGAATTTCAGCCGACACCCATGAAAGTCTCTTTCTTGTACACATGGCCACACACGATAAGCTACGCTTATGTAGTAGAATCAACGAGATTTGTACATCCGAACGTCTAGATATTTTATGATACTGAAAACTACACAAGGTCACTACCTTCTATAAGTTTATATAAATACCACATAACGAAGAGCTCAAGGCCTACATCATTACAATCAAGTCTAGCTTTATTTATTTGTCCACTATAGACATTTATCTTTTTATTTATTTATTTTAATTTCACCCCATCACTACTCATATCATAAAGCTCCTAGTTAGTTTTAGTTCTTAATTTATCATTCCACCATTCATCCATGACATCTCTGGATCGCAAAGAAGGTTGCTCAATTTTGAACGAAATGTTGCAGGCTTTCCTACTACATAGTAGGTGATTTCATCGGTCATCTCGCCACAAAGTTTAGTCCACACCACACAACAAACAAATATTCGAATCACGTACGTCTTGCCACGTGTTTGGTTCCTACTAAGACTAGTTGTCACTTCACTGGCCATCTCGCTACAAAGCCCAATTCCAACCGAGTAACAAACAAATTATCACAAATCTGTCATCCATCAATCATCTCGCCACAGGTTTCCAATCGACCTAAGAACAAACAACCATCCCATATATTACGATCATTCCGCTATGAAGTTCAGTCCCGATTAGGCAACAAACAGGTCACCGTCCCTCAAACCAATCATAAATGTCACTATTGTAATTATATATTTTTTTTTTTTTTAAAAAAAACAACAATATTAATAGAAGAACATTTTCAACTTATATATATTATTTCTCTATTTTTACTATTAAATTGTTATACGAATCATGTTTTAAAAAAAAATAATAATAAGTCTTTAAGTCTATAAACTCATGTGTATTATTACTGTGCAAAAATAATCCTTTCAACTAACCCTTACTCTTTCACAAATTATCTGAACGCTGAGTGCAATTGGTAGTTGAAAGGATAACTAGATCTCGTGTTCAGTCTCTAATCCATTCATCTTAACACAAGGAAACACCAACAGTTAAATCAAAGCTCAAGTTGAGTATACCATGGAATACTTGTGTATCATAATCCGAACACATACCCTTATTCACACATGACTTAGTGTTGAATTTAATTGACCAAACATGACTCACAAATAAAGTTGAGTTTATTGTGCCTTATTGGGCGTGATAAACCTATAGTCAAGGCGGATTTCATGTAAACATCATAGTGGGCCACCCGAGCCATAACTCCTCTACTGGCAAAGTTGACCAAGCTGTCGTCCGGACGATTAATGAGTAGGGGTGTACACCGAGTCGAACCAAGTCAAGCAGGCCTCAGCTCGACTCAACTCAGTCCTCGAGCTTGACTGGCCAACTCGGCTCAGTTCAGTAAGCAGCTCGGGCCAGTTCAAGCCAAGTTTAAGCCAAGTTCAAGCCGAGTTTGCCTGTGCAACATTTTCATAAACACATGGATTGCAAATTCAAAATCTCAGTTTATGTAAAATAGCAGCAGTTTTTACAGGTATTTATTCAAACACCTTCTAAGCAACATAAAAATTAAGAAAAAAAAAAAAAGAGTTTTTGTTTCATATACATACCTTCCTTGCCACATACCACACTTCATTGAGTCATTTCATCAAACACTTGGTGAGCAACATCAATATCAAAGTAACCGAGTCACCGAACTGGTTTGATCCGAGTTCGATTCGAGTTGGGTTCGATCCGAGTCCAATCAAGCTAGGGCCAATTCGAACTCATTTTGCAGCTCAAAATATCAGCTCAACGTGGCTCAAACTCAGCTTTGAACCGAGTCGAATCGAGCGAGCTAACCAAGCTATCTCGGTTTGTGTACACCCATATTAATGAAGTAGCTAATTGAAAAGGGACCGGAACTTAAATTTAATAACAAGTTGGTAGTTTTTAGTAAAATTCTCCAGTAAAAGCTAATGGGAGATCGTTTTACTTGCGTGGCAGCTCAAGATCACCCGTATATGCATAGGTCACATGTAAAAGTAGTTGACTAATCGGAAGCGTCCATCATATGGGCAACATTTTGATAATCTTTGATCTAATTAATTATAATAAAATATGATCAAGAACGTTGATTTACTGAATTAAAGGAGACCAATGAAAAAAACCTTTCTTCCAATGGCCCAAATTCATCTGTATATATCAAATTTTCCGTTTAGTGTAATTGTTTAACTCTGACACACCAAAAATCAACGGTTCTTAACAGCCGACCGTTTCAGCCTGTGGACCCAATCGGTGGAAGCATGATGATGATGATCCTGAGTAGGCAATTACACCGTTACAAAGGGTTTGAGCCGGCCGGTTTCCTGAACTATAACTGACCTCTCTTATAATCTACTGCATGTGCACGTAGCAAATATGTATGATGATCCTAACCGTTCATCATGCTGACTTCTCTATTGATTGGCTAAATTATAGTTATCGGACTATCCTAACCATCTAATTAGTGCCCACTGTATGCCCTCTAATTTAAGGGTTAGTATCGTCCAAACATATTGATGTTTTGGTCTGTGGCCACTTGACTATCTGCCTTACCAAATGAATGGTCCAGATCTCGTCCGCGTGTTTCTCATGAGTGGCATTTGGCGGGTACCTACATTTCTGTAAACTTTAAAAAGAAAATCCACGTAATGCACAGGTATGGGGGCTGGATGACATGTTTGCACGAATGAGCCCGGGGCCCAATGATCCTAGCTTTTGATATGATGTTCCCCTCGTAGGATTACCCATGAACATGGATGGTCCAATTATTTTATTAACCCATCTCATTATAGCCATCAATTGGACGGTTAGGATTTCCCCGAGATTTTTGGTTCTTGGACCACTAAAAGTAAGGCCTATCACACCAATGGGTCAGATGATTGTGGAATGAGGCCCATTTAGGCGAACCAAAGAGGAGAGGATTCTAAAGCATTCACTTGATGCAAAGCACTGATACAGAAGTAGGGCTGTTCATGAGTCGAGCTAGCTCGACTAAGGCCACGTTTGTTAAATTTGAAGTCTAAAGCCTGAATATGATATCTGAAGCTGAATCTAAAATCTGAAGCCTGAATTTGAAATCTTAAGTAAAAAAACTTGTTTGATAATTATGGTTGAAGTCTGAAAATTAATTATTGAATTTGAAATAATCTGTTTGTTAACAAACATTCGAAATGTCTGAAATATGTTAATTTGACACATTTGCCCCTATCTCTTGTTTAGAAATGTTTCACACCTAATGTAGATTTCCTGTGATCTCCTTTAAACCGTTCGTACAACTCAAAGCTCAAATGAGCTCGTTATATAGATAAGCTCATGTGGCCCACTCGAGTCTTGGATCCACCTCATTTTTTGTCGCTTGTACTAAAATTAGCTTGCAAAATAAATGAACGTAGTATATTTCCTAAAAACATGGTGGTGGGCCCCACCTAGCATCACCTAGCATCCTTGCACAGGAACTTCCTGTGAATGGCTTTTAGTACCACACGGAAAACCGATTGGCTAGTCCCACTGCCACCAATGGCTGATGGTCAGTGCTCTATGGACCCCACCATGATGTATGTGTTTCATCCATGCTAATGGCTGATGGTTAGTGCTCTATGGGCCCCACTATGATGTATGTGTTTCATCCTTGTTGTCCATATATTTTTCCCGATCATTTTATAGTATGAGACAAAAAATGAGGTATATCCCAATCTCAAGTGGACCACATTATAGGAAACAATGTTAAATGAGCTTTGCCCATTGAAAACCTTTTAGGGGCCATAAAAGTTTTGGATCAAGCTGATTTTATTTTTATTTTTTTACTTCATCTTGGGAATGTATGACCTAATCAACATATTGGATGTCAAATAAACAGTACAGTGGACCCTAGGAGGATTTTAATGGTGGATATCCAATCACTATTGTTTTCCTGTGGTGTGGTCCACCTGAGATTTATATCCCTCTTATTTTTGGGATAAAGACATAAAAGAAGATACGTAAAAATAGATGAATGGAATGGATGAAACACATGCATCATGGGGGTCACATAGCACGGACCACCACCAACTGAGATGGTGGCAGGGGAGTAGCCAATACGGTTCGTATCTATACAGCTAGTGTAGATGGGCGCGGATTAGATACTGACGAGACTCAATACTGAAGTGGCGTCACCAAGTTCTGTGGACCCCACTATGATGTATGTGTTGTATCCACAACGTCCATTCATTTGGAGATATTATTTTAATGCATGAACCGGAGAATGAGGCAGATCCAAAGCTTTAGTGGACCCCACCACAAAAAACAATGGGAAGATTGATGTCCACAGTTGAAACCTTCTTAAGGTCCACCATAATGTTTTTTCAAAATCCAACCTATTCAAAAGTTTAAAAAGCATTACACAAACATCAGCTTGATCGAAAACTTTTGTGGCCTTTAGAAGTTTTTAATGGTGGTGTCACTCTCTCCACTGTTTTCTATGGTGGGGTCCACTGGATCTTTGGATGTAACTCATTCTTTAGATCTTGTCCTAAAATGATCTCTCCAGATGGGTGGACTCAAAACATACATCATGGTGGGGCCCACATAACTTGGTGACGTCACTTCAATCCCGTCCCCGCCTTTAGAGCGAATTCTTGAGTAACTCGAGATGATAGGACCGAGTAAACTCTGTGGTCCCCATGGTCATTCATGCATTGTATCCACTCCGTCCATCTCTTTTATCACATAATTTTAAGCCTTCAACCTAAAAATTGAGCATATCCAAACCTCGAGTGGACCACACCACCAGAAACAGTGTAAATTGAACATTCACCATTGAAAATTTTTTGGGGGCAACGGTGATGTTTTTTTACCATCCAACCTATTTATTAGGTCATGTAGATGTGGATGAAGTGAAAACACAAATATCAGCTTGATTCAAAACTTCTCCAACTCCTAAGAAGTTTTTAGTGGTGGACGTTCAATCCCCACCTCGTGGTCCAGTTAATCCTTGGACCTACCTCTTTTTTTGGCTCACACTTTAAATGATATGAAGAAGTTGATGGACGGTGTGGATCAGTCACATAAATCATGGTGGGGAATAAAGAAATTTCAAAAGTTGAAAGTTGATTTTGTAGTGCGCGAACAATTTAAAGAGAAGCAATTGCCGTATTAACTTAAAAGAGGATAATTTTGGAAACAAAAAATTTTGTTTAATAACAAATTCACGGAGCGCATTCAGCGTTCACCATTAAGCCAGACTCCTATCACGGAAAGAATTCAGTGAAAAACCACTTAGCGCTTTCCTTCTTCCGTGGTAACGACGCGTTAACAAACACCACTAAATACGGAATATTTTCCCAATTCCACGTTAAGTGCAAAAATTAAGTGTTAACAAACAGGCCCTAAGTCGTTCGACTAGGCTCGAGTCAGCTCGGATTGACTCGGCCCTAGTCGAGTCCGCTCAGATTGACTTGGCTTGAATGGCCGACTTGGGCAGAGTCAAGCGGATTTTTTGTAGCTTGAGTTGAGTTCAAGTCGAGTTCGACCAGGGGGCATTTCAACTCGACTCGGCTCGTTTAATAAGCATATTAATTTATTAAATATTATATATATATAAGTCACTCAAACACCCGACTTCACCATATATATAAGTCGCTCAAACACCCGACCTCACCTAACTCTAGCAATCAGTCCCTTTCCCTTTCTTCTCTTTCTCTACCCGTCGTACGCCCGCCCGACACTCGACTAGCAGAAATCCACCGGACCACCACCACCGGCGCAAGACTAACACGCTGCCTGCCCGCTCGATATCCCTGAGCAAAGAAGACCGCACGGCTGCACGCCCAATCCCAACTCGGTTAGCACTTACTAGTTGCCTGACACATCCATGCCTTTTTTTAAAAAGAAATTACTCTTTGTTTTTTTTGTTTTTTATTTGTTTGGTTTTCCCATCTCATAGTTTCCAAATGATCCTCTTTTTCGCCTTTTTACCAAATCATCTAATGCAACCATGATTCGGATTTGAACACGGTTGAGCAATTAGAGATGAATTAGGAGGATGAACAGTTGCTCTTGTTACAACACCAGGTCCTGTAACAAGGAAATGGAAATGCAGTAAGGATTTTAAGAAAAAATGAAATTAGGTTTTTGTCACACCCCAAACTTGAAAAACGGGCTCACAAAATTTTCAATCGTTGAATCCAGCGCCGACAGCCTCCATAGTACCCCATTCTCGGATCCCAGCACTCACATGCCAGATTCTGATCCTGGGATCCTACAAGGAGGATTTTCAGTATGATTTTTTTTTTTGTAATGGATCATAACCACAAGCATAACCAAGTCACAAAACAATATCACCACATATCAACTATATCAAAAACTTTAAGTACAATGCGGAAAGGGAAATACAGGGTGATCAAAAAGCTCCAAAATAGACTGATACGCGCTCCTGCCTCAGCACTGCTGCGGTCCAATGCCACCTGCACTTACCGATCGTGCATAAGCTTACAAAAGCTTAAAGGGTGGTGTAAGTGTGTGCGCAAGGCAAGCGCCAAGTGTACAATATCAGAGTAATGCGAAAATATACGATAAGTCCATAAATACAACCAACCTTACCAAGGCTATGTGATGCAAGGCATGAATGCTATCGGCCATACCAAGGACATGCGATGCGAGGCCTATGTAGCCAAATGTTATATGCGAGATGCAAAGCAAGCATGCCAATCCTCATCAAGTACACATATCAGTACAGTTCCTCTCTGCATATCACCGGGGTCTAATACACTTCACACTGATTGCGTCCTCTCTAGCTGCACAGCTAAGCAAGTGGAAGAGACCACGCTATTCGCCTGACCGGTAGTCTGCCAATAATTACCCGGCTCGTTGATAGCGGACTCATTTGCGAGCTGGTCAAACTCAGCCTAGCTTATAGCCCCCTCACTCGGGCCGATAAGGCTACACCCCCTTCCAACCGACCACGACACAGTGGGAGACACGGCCTATTGGTATTCGGCACTCGCGTGCTCGTGTATCCACTCGATTTAGACGTTGAAGCATCTCCTGGTACCAAAAAGGTTCTGAAATTTTTACCCAAGGACATCCTAAGTGCCCACAATGCTAGAGTCAATATTTTCGGTATCCGATATAACCATCCACGATGTGTCTGTAAAGGTCACGGCCCTATGTCGCTAGGGCGTACAGTGATCAAGTCATGCATATGCGAGATGCATGAGTCGCACTATATAATCATGCAGCAATCCTGCGCATACTACACGATCATGTGGGGTACTCCGTCTCATAAGGAGTCCCGTAAATGTTTCAGCCCAACGACTTATGCTATGGTCAAACATTCCTCATATCAAACATACATTGATGCATATGGGCATGAATCATGGAATTATATTAAGCATGTTATAAAGTTGTGAACTATCCTTACAATGCAGATGGGCCTAGACGGCTTACACACAATAAGTATGGGCCTATCAATGGGCCTTAAGGAGAGTCATAATGCGAACATTTAACCAACATTATTCTTACAATGTGAACGTCAAACCAACATTGCTCCCAAGGCATGGTCCGCCATAAAACATCATTACACAAACCATGGAAGAATCACACATTACAATGGACCTTAGGTACATCCCATTGGGCCTTAAATACATCAAATGGGCTATATCACATGGGCCTTAAATTCATAGCAAGTTGGGCCTCAACAACAGCCTCATACACATCAAGGTGGGCCTTAACAATGAGCCATAAATATGACAAGTGGGCCACATCACATGGGTCATATGTATATACCAAGGTGGGGTCCACTTAAACTATATATCTATCTTATGTTTAGCCTCAAGCCCTAAAACAAGCTTTCAAAATGGTTGGACAGATTGGATGCAACCATGCATCATGGCGGTCCACGTGAAGGCCCACCATCATGTATATATTATATATAATATAATATATAATCTATATATAATATATATAATATATACAATATAATATAATATTATATATATAGGGAAAAGGTACTATGCGCTCGAGCTCACGAGTCCGTCCAATGAGGTTGAGTTGTGTGGGCCCCACCGTGTTGCGTTTCGAACATCTACCCCATCAGTCAGATGCACCATTCCATCGTGGGCCTAGGTCCTAAAAATCAAGTCAATCTGTTACTTGTGTGAGCCACACCACATACAGAAGTGGAAAGGGGCCATACACCATTAAAACATTCATAACCATTTTTGAGGGCCCATCTAGATGTGATTTGCAAATCCAGTCCATCCATTATGTGTGTCCCACTTGAATGAGGGTTCAGACCAAGTTTCAAGCGCATGCAAAACTCAGGTGGGCCCCACCAAGTGCTTATATATTTTTTAACAGTGTCTTCACATAATTTTAGATGTTATGGCTCACCTGAGTTCCATATACGGCTGATTTTTGGGATATCCCATAATTTAAAGGGTACCCATCAAATGCACGGTGTTGATGGTCGACACGCATCACGGTGGGGCCCACACAGCTCGACCTCACGATAAGCTTATCGTCAGCTCGAGCGCATTGTACCTTTTCCACACACACACACACACACACACACACACAGAGGTGCAAACCCACACGTGGGGTGGGTCCCATATAGATGGACGGCATGGATGAAACATATACTTCATGGCGGGGTCTCCCTGCTATCGAGCAGCCAGCTAAAATGGCTAAACGGCATAGGTAAAACACATACATTTGGGTGGGGTCCACTAGCCGTCTAACTGCCCCGTCGAATGGCTGGACGGCATTGATAAAACACATACATCTAGGTGGGTTCCACCGTTCACGGTAGTGGACGGTGTGAATAAAACACATATATCACTGTGGGGCCCACCATAATGTTTATAAGCCATCCAATCCGTTCATAAGGTCACACAGACCTGGATGAAGAGTAAAAACAAATTTCATATTAATTCAAAACTTCTGTGACCACAAAAATGGTTTAATGGCAGACGTTCAATCACTGCTATTTCCTGTGATGTGGACCACCTAAGTCATGTATATGGTTGAATTTTGGGGATGGCCCACGGCCCTAAGAGGCCCACAAAATGGGCGGTGTGGATATACAAAACACACATCATGGTGGGGCCCACGGCTGGGAACGTGGGTCCCTGCTCGTCCACCAGCCAGCGCAGCAGGCGTTGCCTACGCCTTTGACAGTAGCAACGTTAGCTGTTGCATGTTGATTTTATTTTATTTTATTTTATTTTATTTTATTTAAAACGGAGTTTTCTTGCAATTTTTCGTATGTGGGGTCCACATCGGAAGAATCCACCCCAACCATTAGTGTCCATGGCCCAAGATAGACCCATCAAGCCCAATATTCGATATATTTTGGGTACAGAAACATCAGAGTGGATTTTAACAGTGAAAACCACTGTTTCCTATGCTATGGCCCGCTAAAAAACCGGATTGACTTCATTTTTCGGCTCAATGCCTAAAATGGGCTAGAGAACGGAATAGATGGCGTGGATTAAATACATACATCAAGGTGGGGCCTACATGGACAGCCCTTCCCCAAAGCTTTGAAACAAAGCTAATATTTGTGTTTTCCCAATTCAGGCCCAGACGCTGGACGGTTCTGGGCAAGACAAATACATTTAAGGTGGGCCCTGCTTAGGTGGGCCACCACATGCTGGGTGGTGCGGAACAACATATATATATAATGGGCCCCACCTACAAATGGCTTGGATCAAATACATGCTTCATGGTGGTGGGTCCATCCGAGTGGGCCACACGACCACATTATCACACACCATAAAAAAATGAAGAGATAGAGGGAGAGAAAGAGAGAAAGGAAGACCGAGTGATGGAGGGACCCCGGCACTATGGGCCCTCCCTTTCATGATCTACAACATACATCAGTGGGTCCCATTACATGTGGGCCCACCGATCAAAATCAACGGTGGAGATCCTTTCTCCATCGAAATGCAAGGTCTATATGACCCTATTTGTGCAAGGAAAATAAACATCATGATGGGGTCCATGGAGAATGGCCTCATTATAGAATGATCTTGAGGATCAAGGTGGGCCATCGGCCACACCTAGGGTCTAAAGTGAGATCCATACCATCAATCGGTAGGCCTCACTTAGCCCATCATCAAAACATGAAAAATCCAGTCTAATAAGCACCCACCGATCGATCTTCTTAGTCTGTTGGAAAGCCAATCTCCATGTGTTTCACTTTGATGGAGAGTGATGAGGTTTGAAGGGTTAATATGAAGGATTTTTGGGGTGGGAAGTGAGCCACATACACACTCACTCTTTTCTCACATGGAAGAGCTTGGACGTGAGATTTTTTTCCTTGCTTGGGAATGTGGGTTTGAGAAATGAGAGAGAGAGAGAGAGAGAGAGAGAGAGAGAGAGAATTGAGAGAGAGAGAGAGAGTAGCTTAGGTAGGCCATGATTACTTGTAAGAGAGGTATGGGTGGCTAGCAATAAATGCTTGTAAGAAGGACTAGGGGTAGGGTGGCTAGCCATAAGTGCTTGTAAGAAGGGCTAGGGGTAGGTAAGATGGCTATAGCTAAGGTAGGGTGGCTATAGATAGGGTGATGTCATCACTCTCTTAATTTCCTAGGGATTGGTGTCACGTGGAGTAGATGGGTCCCGCAATATGTGGTCCACGGCCATTATAATGCACAGTCCACATCTTATGATCTAAGCGTCGGATTGGTGCACGAGACACGACGTTGGAACTACGGCAACGGTTCTATCGCAATAGTTTAAGTCTTGGATTAAGCCGACTCCAATTTACGAGATACGACTTAGGGTCGCGCGCAAACGTCGATTATAGGTCATAGGTTACTGGAATTTGTCGGAAATGATTGCGGGAGTCGACGGAACAGTATGGACTAGGATACGGGCCTTACAGTTTTCATTGAATGTTAGACTTGAGGAATTATACAGTTGGATAGTTGGTTTTTAAAAGTATGGCCCATGGTTTGACGGTCCAAATTATTTTTATCTGGTCTGGTGGTGGATGGGCCACAATATAAGAATCTCCTTGGGAGAATCCTACCATTACTGGCTGCAAATAGTTTAGAAACGGTGAAAAGATCACATGCATGCGTTTGAGCGGTGGACCCCATTCATGATGTGTATGTAGAATCTCAACCGTTCAACAGGTGAGATTCTTCATGGGGCACCATACATGCTAAGAATCATCTTCATCAAAATCTAGATGTTTATCTCTTAGTAATGGTGGCATATGATATGAGACATTTAATTTGTATTTTTTCGCCAAAAATTTAATAAGTTAACATATGAAAAAGCTCGAGCTCGAGCTCGACTCGAACCACTAGCTCGACTTGAACTCGACTCGATAGCTTTGGCTAACAAGCCAAGCTTCAATGTTGAGCTTGAGGTCGAGCTCGAGCTTGAGCTCAAACTTGAGTACAACATAGACAAGCCGAGCCGAACTTGGCCCACCTCGACTCGACTCGGCTCGATGCCCACCCCTATACAGAAGGGGTGCACACAGGTTGGTTAGATCTGGTTATGGGGTGAAACCGGAGCCCAGCGATTTCTTGGTTCTAGGAAAATCGGAATCAAAACCCGAACGTAAAATCTAGTTCTACGGTTCTGGGCTTTTTATAATGCTATCCAATTACATGTTTTTTTTTATAATTTAACCCATGTTCATTTGTGTTGTTGTCCATTTGATGAATAGTTTAGATATTGTATAAAGTGTGCGAAAAGATATTTATATAAATAATCAAATGGCGCACTGTAAATCATAAATCACGAGTTAAATAGATAAGTGAAATATATTGAAACTCATAAAATAGCTTTAAGACAAGTTCGATCAAGCATAATAATATACCTCGTAGCAAAGTAGCAAACCACAAGTATGTTGCAAAATATAAAATTAATATAGAAGTCCTTAAATAGAAATTAGGGTTGCAAAAATACATAATTTATTAAATATTTATTGATTGGGATGGTTCGATTCTAAGTTCGGTTCCGAGTTTGGTTCTACTATCCAGTTCTGAACTAGTTCCAAGTACGGTTCTATGGTTCGGTTCACAATTTGGTTCAGCTTTATAAGACCTTAAATTGAGAACTGAATTGAACTAATCGATTATTTGATTTTACCAAATTAAACCGTGCAGTTTGATCCGTTCCTTCTTATTTACCGATTCTACCAGTTCCATGTGCACCCCTGTTCCTTCTGATTTACCGGTCCTACCAGTTCCATGTACACCCCTACTAAGACTAGAGGTGGGTAAAATGGACCTGATCCGACCCGATCTGCCCCGATTTGAATAAAACCGATGGCCTTGATCAGTTAGGTTCGGGTAGGAGCGGTCAAATCCGAACGACAATCGGATCGGATCCGAGTACATAGTAAATCCGACCGAACTGAACCGAAATCCGATCCGTTTGGATCCGATCCGATTCGATCCGGACCGCGCCGGGTGTAGTAACTAGTAAATTACAAGTTTACCCCTCCCTATATCTCATATTAATAGGTGGATCCTATAAATTTTTTAACAGTGAAAATCATTATCTCCTCTTCTATTTATGGTGTGGTCCAGATGATCTTTGGATATGATTCATTTTTTGGATAATGCTCTAAAATGATCTCTGAAAATAGATGAACGATGTAGATATAATAAATACATCACTGTAAGGCTCATGTAACTTTGATCTCCTTTGAACCGTTCGTACAACTTAGAGCTCGAGGAGTGTTAGTGTTCATCTTCGAGCGACACGTACCTAGAGCAACTGCCTGTATAGCTGGTGTTAGCTAGCTAGTAGCTACAGAGGTCAGAGAGTGGGAAGCGGATTGCGTACTGAGTAACTTAGTATGTTAAGCGTACTGAGTAAACTCTGTGGGATCCACCGTGATTAATCTATTTGATCCACACCATCCATCCATTTTAAAAGTTAATTTCATTTTCATATGCCAAAAATAAAGTATATCCAAAGATCAAATAGACCACACCGCAGGAAATAGTGTGAAATGAGTGTCTACCATTGAAATTTTCTAGGGGCCACAGAAGTTTTGGATCAAGCTAATATTTTATCTTTCCCTTCATCCAAGTATTTTTGATCTTATGAACATGTTGGATGACAAAAAAATATCACTGTGGGCATTAGAAAGATTTCAACGGTTGAAATCATTATTCTCATTGTTTCCAGTGGTTTGGTTCACTTGAGCTTTGTATATGCTTCAACTTTAGGCTCAACGTATAAAATTAGCTGAAACAACGTATGGACGGATTGGATAAATTGCATACATTCAAGGTGGGCCCAAATAAGTTTACTCAGTACGATACGCAATCCTATTTCCAGAGAGTGCTCGTCTTCGAGCACGTGACTTGACGCTTCTTCAGGAAGTCATGTAGCAGGTATAAGCTTCTTCAAGAAACTATGTAGCTGGCGTGAGCTTTATGGTTTTATCCTACTGAGTAAACTATGTGGGGCCTGTCTTGAATTTTTTGGTTTATCCATACCATTCATCAGTTTTTCCATATCACTTTAGGGGTTGATACTAAATTTTAAGTATATCCAATAATCTAGTAGACCATACCATAGGAAACAATGAGAATAATAATTTCCACACCATTGGAAAAAAATGAACGATCTGAATCTTGTCCAATCCGATCTACTCGATTTTCCTGACCAAGTCGGACTCGGATCAGTTCAGGGCAGCAGAAGATTGGATTGAATCGAGTAAGATGGCCCGGACTCGGTACCGGATTAGATCATGTTCGGGTTTGACCCTGCAAATTTCGAACCGAATTGGGTTGGGCCCAATCCGATCCTACTCGGTCCTATGCCCAGCTCTAACTGAGACTGAATGATTGGGGCAATGGAACAGTGGCCCATCCTATGGATATAGTGGGCCAGACATCAGTGGGCCAATGCCCAAAAAAATACACCAGATGAAAAGATCCGAATATAAGTGGGATGATCCAGACCGTTAATCCGATTGACCCTAAACAATGCCCAAAAACTCTCCGAGGGCGACCATATTTGAATTCTTTTGATGATCAGTCCATCCATGGTAGGGCCCACCTGTACAAACTCAAGGTCCACGTAAAAACAAAGTCTTCCATGCAAATATTCTCTTTTATGAAATCATCTTACATTCAACGATAATATCACCGTAAAATCACCTTTCAAGTATAAAAATGAAACGCAAAAGCAAAACATAATCATCCAGCCGTCCATCCATCCATCCATCCATCCATCATCTGATCCACTCCGTTCAAAGGTTCCAATACCCTCTCCCACTAGTAGCAGACGGTGACCTCACCTTATCAAACCACCCCCAGTACTCAGGATTACATTGAGCTGGCGATGCAACAGCAGACCGCGGCGTGAACGGTCCAGCAGACCCACGCCAGAATGCCAAGCACTTCATCATCACCTCCCCAAGCTTCCCATCAGCAATACCATCATAAACCTTCTCAATATCCTCACCAGGACTCACCTTCCGGGCCCCACTCAGCAATGTGGTCCCCACCTCAGTCCTCACAAAATGATAAATCGGGTAAGTCCTACACTTCTTAATCCTATTCGCAATCGGATAATCCCCACCGTCGAATCTCTCCCTCGCCTTCGGCACTTCCTCCTCCAGCCTCTCCTTCACCTCTTTCTGAAAAACAGGTATCCGTTTAAAAACCGAATAACCGTCTTCTCCATCAGCACCATCGCCGCCTGACTTCCGCTCTTCGAAAGACTTCTCGACGAGAACTTCCCGGAGCTGGAGCATCAGAGAGTAAGACGGATTCGTGGGGTCGTCGAGGTAAGAGAAAACCGGCTGATTTTCGATCACCTGCACCAGCTCCTTCTCGCAGAATCGAGACTCGAGCAGGGACCCATCATTGTCAGAGTAGAGCGTCTTCCTCGACGCTTGCAGGACGACATGCTTCACAACCTCCCGCATGTTCTCCTCAAGGTGTCGGAGATCGACGGCCTGGCAGAGCGCGACCATGTAAGTTGAAGACATCAGCTTCAGGATCTCAATAGCTTCAGCGCTCTTGCGAGCTGAGATCAGTCCCAGCGAATTCACGTCCTGGTTATGCTGCTCAGCGCTTTGCACGTGCGTAGTGACCGGATTCGCGAGGTACTGAAGCTCTGAGCAGTAAGCTGCCATCGCGATCTCAGCCCCTTTGAATCCATAATCCAAGCTCGGGTTAGGTCCGCCGCTGAGATTCGACGGCAATCCGTTGTTGTAGTAATCACAGACGAGCTCGGAGAATTGGGCGAACATCAGTTTCCCAATTGCAGCCAGAGCGATACGGAGATTATCCATCGAAACCCCAATCGGAGTTCCTTGGAAGTTCCCGCCATGGAGGGCAATATCCCTGGCCACGTCGATCAGAGGATTATCGTTCACGGAGTTAATCTCCCGCTCGATCGAATGAGTCGCTGCACGGATCACCTCAATCTGTGGTCCGAGCCATTGCGGTGAAGTCCGAAGCGCGTACCGATCCTGTTTCGGCTTCGTTAGCGGGTTCGTTTCATGACGAGCCTTCGCCTCTTTAACGTAATCGCTCTCGTCGAGCAGGTATTCCATAATCGCCGCCGACTCGATCTGGCCCGGGTGGTGTTTGAGCTCATGCGTCAGAGGGTCCGTGAATTCCGGCTTCCCTTGCATCACTTCACAAAACATCGCCGACAGGATTTCAGAAAGCAGAGCCAACACATTCGCATCGAAGCAGACAGTAGCTGCGACAGCAGATCCCACAGCAGTTCCATTAACAAGCGCTAGCCCTTCTTTCGCTTGTAGCTCGAACGGGCCTGCAATCCCAGCTCGATTCAGTGCTTCCAATGCTGTAATCTCCTCACCTTCTGGAGTGACGACTCGAGAATTGTGCCTGCCAGTGATAACACCAGCAATGTAGGATAGAGGGACGAGATCTCCTGATGCAGTGATAGTCCCCCTCATTGGGAGTTTGGGAATTAGGTTTTTGTTCATGAGGTGGGCCATGGCATCGAGAATCTCCCATCGGATGCCGGAGTAGCCCTGCATCAGTGTATTCGTTCGAACGAGCATCGCCGCCTTTGAATAGCTCGTTGGTAGCATCTCCTTTCCGATCACACCAGCGTTGAGGAATCGGATCAGTTCCGTTTGCAGATCGGCGGTCTTGTTAGTACGCCGCTGTGAGGTTGCACCGAATCCGGTAGTGACTCCATACACGTCAGCACCACGAGCGATGTTGTCTGCCACCCACGTGGCGCTTTCTGTTACACGAGCACGTGCGGCAGCCTCATCGAGTTTGACGGTCACGATGGGCCGACGAGCAATGGCGGCGACTTGGGCTACAGTAAGTGTGGTCCCTTGGAGATCAACGGTCTGGGATTGCTGGAACTGGGCCACCATGCGGCGGACTTCATCGAAGTGAGTGCACTGAAGGGCCTCCGCTGCTTTTTTCCAGTGGGGAGGAGTTGAGACGTAGGAAGTACCGGAGACGGAGATTGGGTTCTTGCCGTCTTTTGGGAGAGGGAGTGTTGGAGGACGGCAGGAGTCGATTGGACGGTGGATGCTGGTGTTCTTGTGGGCCATTGGTTGAGGTGGGGTTTGGAATTTTAAAGGAGGAGATGAGAGGGAGATTATGAGAAGGATATGAAATGAATGGGTGAGTGGAATGATAGGAGTGGGGTGGATTTTATAGAGGTTGATGGGGGGAATGGGACCCAATGGTTCCAGGCTGCGGTCTATGGTCTAGTCAATCGAAATGGGGTTGGTGGACTTGGGTGCCTTTTGTGACCACTTGCATGGAAGGAGAGTGGAAACTTTCAATTGGCTGTTTGTAATGAAAAGGTGTTTGGTGGGCCTTTTTTAATTTTGGACCGTTGACTGGGTAGAAAAGATACTCGGGTTTGGCATGTGTTATGGGTGGGTGGAGAAATATCGTTGCCTGCTGTACTATCTAAATTGGTAGTCCCCTTATTTCAAATACTGAGTGGGGTCCGTGCATTGTGATCGAGACGGTTCGTCAATTGGGTCTTATTGTCAATAAATGATAGAACAAAATTTCAACCGTTGATCTTTGACCTGTAAAAGGATGGACGGACCAAAATAGCCCAGTAGTTTGTATTTGAGGGGATAAAGTACATTAATTGGATGATGATGATCTGATGAGCGTATTTTTGGAACTGGGTCACAGTTGCAACCATCATGCATCGAGCAGGTGTACGGTGGAGATCCCAACGAACCACTGATTCAGGTGTTTGTGTGGACTATTTAGCATGAGTAGGTACCCCATTTGCAGAGCCGGTTCGGAAACGGATTGGCTACACCCCCTGCCACTAGCCAATGGCTAGTGGTCGGTGCTCTGTGGATCCCAACATGATGTATGTGTCTCATCCATGCCGTCCATCCATATTTTCAGATGCTTTTATGGTGTGAGCATTAGGTAGATCAAAATCTCAAGTGGGCCACACAGTGTTGATTAAACTCTCACCATTAAAAACTTCATGGGGTTACAAAAGTTTTGGATCAAGCTGATATTTGTTTTTTTGCTTTCATTCAGGTCCTAATGACTTAATCTAAAGGTTGGATGTAAAATAAACATTACAGTGGGCCCTAGGAGGTTTTAAATGGTAGACATTCAATCACTACTGTTTTCCAATGGTTGTGGTCCACCTGCGATTTTTATATCCTCATTTTTGGGATGTATTATTAAAATGATGTGTAAAAATGGATGTACGGTTGGATAAAACATATATATCATGATGGGGCCCACTAGCATCAACGACTAGCCACCAGATTAGAGGACTGTGGCAGCGTCACTAGCGAAACCGCGTCCGGTTCCTCTACTACGTTGGTGTAACAACCATATTATAGAACGTGGTGTACGGAGAACGTACGCTCCATCGCCTCCCAATCTGTGAGGCCCCCAATGATGTTTGAATACAATCCAACCCGTCCACCATGCGATCCCTCTCATATTTTGCTAGGATCCCAAAATCAAGCCGGTTCAAATTACAAATGATCCACACCATGTAGAATCACGCCTAAAAACCTCTAAAATGGAATGATGTGGCTCAAAAAAGTTTCTAAATAATATGATTTTTAGAATATTTAATCATAAATATGTGATACGTCTTATGAATGGATTAGATTTCATATCAAAAACATGGTGGGCCTCACACTCGGGCTGTAATATTTTAATGGTGAATGTCCCCATTCTAACTCTTCTTTGTGGTATGACCCATTTACGTTCTAAATCAGGAAAACTTCTGGTACAAGAGGTAAACATGAAGGGCCCAACCTAATGAACGGTTTGGATGTATATCATTACTCCAAAGTGGGCCACACAAACGGTATGTATAGATGTACACGCCTCCCTATTTGTGAATACGAAAAGGGAGATCCAACCGCCAATCCTATTTTATTAAATCAATGAAGACAAAAGGGTATATTTACAGAGAAATTATATGATGCGTGGCCCACTTATTTGAACACCATACACGTGTTTCCAATTGTTATATGTGCGGTCAATGATTTCGTAATCTGGACCACCGATCTATCATTCCTAGGTTTTCCTAAAGATTTCACGGATAAAACTTGTTGTAGTCTCCTTATAACCATTTTCTAAAAAAATAAAAATAAATAAAAAGACAACACGTGTCATTGCAAGAGAAATAGGAGTCAGATTCAAAAATCTTTAAAATACTTGGAACGCTATTGTGTAGAATTATAATTGGCGTAAATTTAATTTATGGTGGATGACACGATATAGTCGAGGTATGCAAAAGTTTTATGAGTAAAAAAAGAAATTTGTTGAGTAGTTCAAGATACAAAGGCGACAAATAGTTACAAAAGATATACATAGCAAAAAAAAAAAACTTGTTAACTAATGTAACCATTGCATTACTATAAGAATGATCCATAAGAACAAACTGCGATAAAAAATGGGCTCGAGGCCTTATCTCAGTGGTAGACTCTGCGGAGTTTCAATATGAGGTCTTGGGTTCGATAACCATAGGTGGTGAAATCCCACTATGGTAGACTCTGCGGAGTTTCAATATAAGGTCTTGGGTTCGATAACCATAGGTGGTGAAATCCCACTATGATAGACTCTGCGGAGTTTCAATATGAGGTCTTGGGTTTTACTCACAAGAATTATAATTCAAATCCATATTCATATGGTAGATTTATTTTCTATTTAATATCATACGATTCTTTCAGGAAATGTATTCTTATAGTCAATCTTAATGATCAATTGTGAGTGATGAAAAATGTTATGGGGAAATCTGACTCAACGAATGAAGTGCACAGCTCGGAGAAGAGACCTCGAAGGTGTACGACTGGCGAACGAGCGGGTTCGGGTCCACACTCGGTCCGAGCCGAGGCCTGCCTCGGCTTCTATCCGTCTTGTTCAATAACTCGAAGAAAGAGTCATATCTGTACTTTAGTCAAGGTCCGAGGCTTGTTCAATAACTTGGTTCCGATCCGAGGCTAAGGCTATATATGTACTTTAGTCAAGGCCCGAGGCTTGGGGTCATGGACCGGAATATCTTGATTCCTCTAAGATACGATCACATAATTCTACGATTGAAATCTCCACGATTACAGAATCCAATTGATTGAGCAGATCACTCAATATGCAGGTATAAATACGAGAGGACTCCATTGGTATAGATATGCAACATCTCACACCCTCTCTCTACATTCAACCTATACCTAGATTCCCTTGACCTGACTTAGGCATCGGAAGGTCCCCCGGCTTAGCCAGGGTCTCCTTTGCTCACCCCTCGTGCAAGACCAGGGTTCGTCGAAGGTTCGCTGCATTGAGTGGAGGGTGATCCAGATTTTGTCCGCAACAAAAAACATAAAGTAACCTGCCTTCGGAGGAAGAATCCTATCCTTTAATTATTAGTTGATTATTATAAAAATTTACAGGTAGCTGAGTAAGTGACCAATTCATATTAAACGTATTTACTTATTTCAACACTTGAAGTTGATATTGATCGGTATATATTAAATAACTGTATCGATTCTACCACACTCATGCATACCACGCCCGACAAAAAACAAACCTACAGCCAAACACAACGATGTGATCCCCAAATTATTTAACCCTTTTATGTTCCCTTTCTTCATCTTAGTCTGTCGGTCACAAATAAAGAAAAGTACATCTCTATTATTGTGGATTTTAATTTTTATCACGGCCCATCCACGTTGGAATGCATATGACTGATAGTCTGTATTAACGAACCTTATCCCACGTGTCAGAATTAAACCCTCTTGGACGTATCCGACTCCTCTACTTGTCTCAAACAGGAAGCCCTTGTTTTACTGCATCCTGATTGTTCCACGCCAAACATTATCAACACTGATGTATTAGGAAACGGATTGGCTACTCCCCCTGATACCAGCCAATGGCTGGTGGTCGGTTCTCTGTGGGACTCAATATGATATACGTGTTTCATCCATGCCGTCCACCTATTTTTAAAGATTATTTTATGATGTGAGACCAAAAATGAGGTATATCCCAATCTCAAGGAAACCACATTACAGGAAACAGTGTTGAATGAACATCGACCATTAAAAACATTTTGGGGGCCATAAAAGTTTTGGATCAAACTGATTTTTGTTTTTTCTCTTCTTCTGGGCTGTATGACCTAATCAACATATTGGATGTCAAATAAACAGTACAGTGGGCCTTAGGAGGATTTTTTTAATGGTGGATATCCAATCGCTACTGTTTTCATATGGTGTGGTCCACCTGATATTTATATCCAGCTCATTTTTGGGATCAAACCATAAAATGATCTTTAAAAATGGATGAACAGAATGGATGAAACACATACATCATGGTGGGGCCCAAAGATCACCGACCATCAGCCACGGGGCTGGTGGATGACGTGATACAATCAAATTGCAACAAACAGAAATTTTACTGTAGACCGTTGTAATACATCGACCACCAACCAGACGCGGTTTGGCTAGTGACGCTGACATCAGCCAGGTGGCTAGTGGTCGGTGCTATGTGGACCTGTCATGATGTATGTGTTTTATCCACGCCATTCATCCATTTTAAAAAATAATTTTAGGACTTGATCCCAAAAATGAGATAGATCTAAATATTATATGGACCACACCATGGGAAAACAGTAGAGATTGAATGTCCACCATTCAAAACCTTCTAAGGCCCATTGTAACGGTTATTTGACATATAACCTGTTGATTAAGTCATCCATACTTAGGCAAAGGAAAAAAATATGTATCAGCTTGATCCAAAACTTTTATGTCCCCTAAAAACTTTTTAATGGTTGGCGTTCAATCAACCCTGTGCGGTCCATTGAGATTTAGATCAACCTCGTTCTTTGGATCATAACATAAAATGATCTGAAAAAATAGGTGGACGGCATGGATGGAACACATACATCATGGTGGGGTCCACAGAGCACCGACCACATGCCATTGGCTAGTGGCAGGGTCCGTAGACAATCCGCTTCCCAACCATGGAATTCCAATTTTCCAAACCAAGGTTAGCACTATACTCGGGTTATCTTTTGTGCAAGTGGGGCCCAGTGTTTAATAATCCAAACCATCAAATGTTGGGAACTGTCATGGATGGACCATGTCTCAAATTACGCTCGATAATACAATCGTAACCTTTCAATATATGTACTACAAATGAACGGTTGACAAGAGAAATTCCGCAACTTTTCCCACTCCAAGTCCCAAGTCGGTGGCTGCGATCTTCCCAAAAAACAAACGGTGTAGATAATTGCACAATGGCTTCTCTGCATATCCTACGGTCAATATCGTGGCGAAAGAGTCGGCCCAGATTTTCTTTTATAAAGGCGTTTTTCTCGGTAAGAAAAGGGTGACGTCAGACATGAAGTCCCTTTCAACTTCGTAGTTTGCTACAGGAATCCCAACGACCGGATAAGAGGTCTACTAGCTCCTTACACGCACCACCTAAACACATCTACACGCATCACACGTGCCAACCTCGAAAGTGTGTGGTAGATCTGATCGGTGCATTAAGTAGGCCCACCATGAATCATAAGAAAAAATCAGTCCAGCCCACTCATCACGACCCCTATATAAAAACGAATGGACGGTTCCGATTCAATGCCAACAGTCCACATCTGACGGACACGAGCGGCCTGCCTAATGAGTTGAACGGTCTGAATTTGCGGGGTATTTACAGAGGAGGCCCACCTTATGCAGTGATCAGATTACCCACACTATTCGCAGGTTGGCACGTGTGATGCGTGTAAAGGTGAGTGTAGAGATGAGTCTGGTCGGTTGGAACGTGTCTGCGTGTAAAGGTAAAGGTGGAGATGGGCGATGGTCGGTTGGAACGTGTCTGCGTGTGAAACATGCACGTGGGACCTACAATTTATCGTGGATAGCGTCCGACCACATTTTAGACTGAAAATAACGTTTTATACTGAAAATATCAACACGCGAGGATTACGTGCGGCCTCGGCCTCACTCAGCACGAGGCAGCCCTGGATGTGGGGCCCACCTTGTTGTATTTATAGTATATCCGCGCCGTCCATCCGTTTTTACAGCTCATTTTACTTAAGATGTCCTAAAAGAAGGAGATATAAATCTTAGGTGGACTACAGTGCAGGAAACAGTGGTGATTGAATGGCCACTGTTAAAATTTCCTAAGGCCCACCGTAATGTTTATTTGTCATCCAAACTGTTGATAAGGTCACAAAGAAATTATTGAAGGGAAAAAAATAAATACTGGATTGATCTAAAACTTTTGTGGCCCACAAGAAGTTTTTAATTATCAATCAGCATTGCTTTCTGTTGTATGGTCCACCTGAGATTTTGATCTGCTTCATTTTTTATTTCATGTCATAAAATGATTTGGAAAAATTAATGGACCGTGTGGATATGATGAAAATAAATCAAGGTGGGCCCAAAGGTCAGGGCTGCACCTAGTCCAGTAACGTCTTTTGGTTAGGGAAGTCTCCCATTGGCTACTGCAGTTGGTGGGCAACCTATCACGAACGGGGACTCGGATTCGGTAGAGACCCGTTCCACTACCTACTCCGGTGCTGTAAAATCTCCCTGGACCCCACCATGACACGTATTTTATCCATGCCGTCCATTTTTTGTAATTCACGTTCGGACATTAGCCCAATAATGGGCAGATCCAAATCTCAGGTGGATCACACCATTGGAAAAAGTAGTGATTGAATGCGCACCATTAAAAACTTCCTAACACTCATTTAAATGTTTATTTGTCATCTAACCTATTGATTAGGTCATTTGGACGTGGACGAACGAAAAACACAAATATCAGCTTGATCCATAACTTTTGTGCCTTCAAGAAATTTTTAACGGTGGGCATTCAATCCTACCACCATTGCCTATGGTATGAGCTACCTAAGATTTATGTCAGCCTCAATTGCGGCCTCATGCTTTAAGATTTATATCAGCCTCATTTGCAGCCTTATGCTTTGAAATGAGCTGACAAAATAGATAGTCGTGGAGATAAAACACATATATCTTGGTAGGGCCCACAGAGCCTTTCGAAGCACCAAAGTGGGTACGTCACGACGGAATCGACTCCATGTAACACATGGACGGACGCGGTCCGGCTAGTGACCCAACACCAGCAAGCTATCTGGTGTAAAAGCCGTGGTCCCACCATGATGTATGTGTTTTATCCGTAATGTTCATCTCTTCCTAAATTCTAGGAAGACATCCGCCTTGGCTGGCTTTACGTTCACTGCAAGTGTTGAGTCAGGGTGGTGCCATGGAGCTTCCCAACTTAGGACCGCAAGCTGAGTGTATGACGAGCCCGAATAAGCAGGGCAATAACCTGAAATTAGACTAGCACCCTCCTTCGAACATGAAGTCGCGATGTTCGAACCGTTGAATGACAGCCAAACTTAAGCCACCCATCAAGGTTGCCGTCTTGTCCGGATCCGTTCCGTTCATCAGTCGGGCAATCTCATTTTAGGACAAACATTCATTCCGTTCATCAATCTGGCAATCTCATTTTAGGACATGAGATCCAAAACTAGGGTAAGCCACAGCACAAGGCACATTTGGAACGAAAACGCCGTTCATTAAAAAAGCAATTTCACAAGTCATCACCACCAAGATAAAAAGAAGACACAAATTTCAACCTCATCCAAAACTCTAGTAAGGCGGTCATGACCGCTATTTACACCCTGATCCATATCTTAAGTGGTAGACTGAGTGAAAGATACCTCGTTTCAACACTGAGGTCTTGGTATCAATCTCTAATGGGGGTAGCTAACAACTGACAGTGGGTATACTAAAAAGCTAACCAAAAAAAAAATTGTAAATTTATTTGATTTTATACCTTGTGTCCTAACATAAGCTTACATAGTGGATGGACAAAATGAATATAACACATACATTTTGGTGGGTCCTATAGATCTGTTGACTGGACTATCTCCATTGATAGGCTCATCCATACGGCCACCAACTCTCCGGACTCAGTCCATCAAAGAAACTAAGTTCTTGAATCATGAATACGTCGACAAGTATTTATTATAAGAGGGAAGGGCAATTTTTTTATTTATGAAAATTTCTTATTTAATTTAACCATGGTTTGTTAAATATAAGGCAAGATTGCTTAATAAACTTTCTTAACTTAATGAAGTAGATGAATGAAAACATTTTTTAAAAGGTATCAGAACGTAAATTACTTAAAAATCAGGCAGTGGTTTATAAAATTTCCTTTTTTGATTGGTGGGGAAGTTGTTTTTTCTGTCTTTAATCCCAAAACAGTGAAAATGGCGTATTTGGACAAGATCCTGACCGTTCATCAGATGGAATCTGTAGTAAATGGCCCATATTTAAAAAATCACAATAATTAGACAATCCTAACCACACGGATCCTGACCTAAAGAGAAAGTCCCACGATCAGAAGCTGAGGGATGATTAGATTAGGATTTTATTTATTTATTCTAGATGTGACTACGTGGACCGTCACTGTTTGGTCTACATGATAGACGGTCTAGATGCCAATCAAGTGTTCCATGTCTACAAAAAATTCGGTCAATGGGATTCGGTTTCCAGTTCCATCAAGAACACTGAAGTTAAGCTTCTATGTTACTGTTTACAAAATGGTGGTGACTGTCCAACAACATACTTAGTTGAACGGTGATCAAGACCATCGAAATTTCTTACCAATCTGTGGATGATCAAGACGCCAGAAATCGAACTGAGAATATACCAGTAACCATCTGATTTTTTCCCCTAGAATTTGTTTTTACTTTCGACCATTGGTTTATTATCGCATCAATTGGATGGTTAGGATTCCTTGATCATTGTGATTTCGAGAATATATTCCATCGAGTATGTGACCCACAATTTGGATGGTCTGGATGGATCTACACCATTCCCACATGTGAGAAAGATGAGTCGCCACCATTTTCAAGACGGTGGTTAACTATCACATGAGTCCTGACGTGAAAATCACACTAGGAATACTTTTGTATGAGAGGGAGTAGTTGGGTGAGCCCCGGACTCCCCGAGACGGTGAGGCCCTTAGCTTGGGGGCTACCTCTATATATATTCTATATCCACACCGTCCATCCGTTTTTCCAGATCATTTTAGTGGATTATGCCAAAAATGAAGGAGATCCAATTATCAGGTGGACCATACCATAGGAAACAGTGTTTATTGAATCCTCTACCATTAAAAACTTCTTAGGGCGCACCTTAATGTCTCCGTAATATGTATTTTTCATCCAACCTGTTGATAAGGTCACATAAGCCTGCATGAAGGGAAAAAAATAAATATCAGCTTGATCCAAAAGTTTTGTGGCCCATTAATGATCAATCACCATTATTTCCTATGATTTGGTCCACCTAATAGTTGAATCTGCTTCATTTTTTGGGATAATGCCCTAAAATGACCTGGAAAAATGGATGGACGGTGTGGATGCAGAATACGTATATCAAGGTAGGCCTTACGGTAGGGGTGTCACCTAATCCGTTCCAACATGAGAGAGAGCATGTGAGGGCAGACTTAAAAGACTACAGAGTTGTTTGTCCTTTGAAGAAAGATAGATCCGTGCATGTCTATGACTGCACCTGGACTCAAACCAACCACAGTCACAACAATGATACATGGAAGCTTCATCACACTTGCCTGAAAGAAAGAAGTACTCCATTATTTCCATCTTATTTTTCATTCTCAGCTGACCCATTTACGTCGAATTCCTCATATACAAACCGTACTTGATGATCATAGGTGGGCCAATTTTGGCCCCACATCGGAATTTGCAATTCAGATCCTGTGTGGGGCCTAGATCGGCCCACCCTGTAAACACTAATTGGAATATAGGATCATTATACAAGTTATCAAATAGAAAAACCACAAGATAGAAGGGATCGAGCGCTATAAGTAGAGTTGGGCGTGGATTGAGTTAGGACTGACCCGACTTGATTCGGTTTTGATATAGACCTTACCTGAACTCGATCTGACGCGGTACTGAGTCTAGCATGCCTGACCTGATTCGAGTCTAGGTCTGGCCTAGACTAATCTGGACCGAGTCTGATCCAATCACAAGTACCAAGTGCAACATGTAACCACATGTTAAAATCACAACCCAAAAACCTCAGATACCCGAATCAAGTCGGGTTCGAGTTTCGAGAGTCAGTCGGTATAGTTGAGTTAGATTTCGAGTCGAGTCGAGTTGAGCTACTGGATGACCTAAATTCAACTCGATTTGAGTTCGGATTGGATAAAGTCTACTCGGTTCGGATCGACTCACCCACTCGGTTCGAATCAGGTCGGGTCTAAACAAGTCGGACGAGTTGAGTCTACCGAGTCGAGTCGTTGCCGGACCAGTTCTAGCCATAAGTTGTCAAATCTCTCCATTAAGCATATTAGGTGAGGAGGGGTAACATCTTAGTGGGTGAGGCCCTGAATGTGGGGGCCACCTCAATGTATATGTTATTTATCCACGTTGTCCATACATTTTTCCATATCATGCAAAAATGAGGCAAATCCGAATCTTAGGCAGATCACACCACAAGAAAATAGAGGTGATTAAACGCCCACCATTAAAACTACCTAGAACCCATTGTAATGTTTACTTTCCATCCAAGCTATTCACAAGGTCACACAAACATGGATGAAAGGGAATACGCAAATAACAACTTGATTCAAAACTTTTTGCCCCCAAGAAGTTTTTAATGGTGGGAATTCAATCCCTACTATGTGGTCCATCAGAGACTTGAATCTGCCTCATTTTAGGGACCATCCACTAAAATTATCTGGCAAAATGGATGGATGGCATAGATATACAACACATATATCAAGGTGGGCCCCACTGTGAGGGCCTCACCCACTGAGATGTTACCCTTCCTCCTCTAATCCACGCTTCATTATATTTCTATTAGTGTGTAGCATGCGTAGCTGCTGCCGTAATTCTATTTACATTAAATACAACTTTAAGGTAGACGATGATAAGGTAGGTTAATTTTCTAAAAAGATACTTCTCTATGGAAAAAAAAAAAAAAATCAAACTTTCATGATTGGTTTGATGGTGAAAAGTTGTCCAATTTTTCTCCAGTCTTCTTCAAAAAATATAACTATAAGCACACATACACAGAAAGAGAGAAAATTTTCCTTAACACAACAACCCATGAAAACCCTATGGGAATTTGTTTCAAGTTATGTGTATATGCAGCTTCGGTCATACAAGCCCCTCATCGGGGCTTGGATAAAGGGTTGCGCAAAAAATTATGTTGTTTTACAACTCAAGTTAGGCCGGTGAAAATTAAGGGTAGGTGTTTGTTTCCACTTTTTATGGCCCACTTGATTTATTCATCGTGCAGATTTTTGAATCTGCCTCATTTTAGGGACCATCCACTAAAATAATATGACAAAATGAATGGATGCCATAGATATACAGCATATATATCAAGGTGGGCCCCACAATGAGGGCCTCACCTTAAGATGTTACCCTTCCTCCTCCAATCCACGCTCCACCATATTTATATTTGTGTGTAGCTGTCGTAACCCTATTTACATTAAATACAACTTTAAGGTAGACCATGGTAAGGTAGGTTAATTTTCTAAAAAGATAATTCTCTGTGGGAAAAAATAAAAAAATCAAATTTTCATTATTGGTTTGATGGTGAAAAGTTGTCCAATTTTTCTCCAGTCTTCTTCAAAAAATATAACTATAACTATACACACATACACGGAAAGAGAAAGAATTCCTTAACATGAGAACCCAGGAAAACCCTACGAGAATTTGTTTCAGGTTATGTGTATATGCAGCTTAGGTAATACAAGCCCCTCATCAAGTGGTAGATTCTCAGGAGTTTCAACCAAAAAAGTATGTGGGGTTTATGTTGTTTTCGGCTTTGAATGAAGGGTTGGGCAAAAAAATTTATGTTGTTTTACAACTCAAATCGGGCCGGTGAAAATTAAGGGTGGGTGTTCGCTTCCACTTTTTATGGCCCACTTGATTTATTCATCTGATTTTTGAGCTCGGAGAGTTGCATGAGACTTCTCTATAAATTGTGTACACATCACATGGGATGAGTTTTCAAAGGGTTCTTATAAGTTTTAATGAAAACTATATCTTACAAGAAATTTTATATATAAAGAAAGATATGCTCACACGCAATTAGCTGTATATCCGATTAGTTGGCATGTGGGGCCACCATAGTATTTATATGACATTTTGTCCGTCCAACAAAATTATCCCGCCATAAAAATAAAATGTCCAAAAATCAAGACAATCCAACCACGAAAATGAGATGCTCTACATAAATCTAGAGATTTTAATTGTTGTTTCATGGGGTGGGAAACTTTGAAGAAAAGATTCTTCACTTTATCTTATTCAAAACCGTGCATGATACCTTCATCTGACATAGCTCCTGAGTAATAAAATAATATTATTTTTTAAAATTATTTTTATTGTATTTGTATAAGACCGAATCCATTCAACTTCTAAAAGGATTATTAATTCTTAAATCCGTAACTTTTTGGATGAATCCTTCTTCAGTGGTTTAACTTTTGAAGGAACCTTTTTTAGGTGGGGATTTGAATGAGTGGTTGTGAATGGTTGACGTTTTAATCTTTCTGACTTGCTCCATGTACGAATGGATGTGTGTAAGGTCCTATGTCCAGCCAGTAGGACCACAAGTTATAATACCTTCCAACCTAAAGTGCATGTGACATCCAACCCTTAAAATAGGTTGGTCCCACCACGATATTGCCTGGTTTAAAAATCAGCCTTATATAATTACCAAGTGGACCACACCGTATAAAAAATTCTCAAGCATTAATAAATAGAAAAACACAAATGTGGTCCACTCAATAAGTATTTGTTACTGATTTTTTCAAAGGATCATCCTCGTGATTGGGACAACCTATTGGACGGGTTGGATTTTGTACAGACACGAAAGATTGGAAGGTATCAGCTGGTTTTTACTTGAGACCTTTGGTGTGAGAGAGATGTACAGAACTATGAGTTGTTGCAGTGGTCCTATTCAGTTAAAGAGTCCAATCGATTAATCGGGAGACATTTCTAAATTGATGATCCAATTCATCATTGAATTTGGCCTTATCGAGGACCAAGAAACCGCCATACCTTTTCTATAGCCATCCATTTTCCAAGTCATGAATAGGATGGCTACGATTGCCTAACAAAAGTGATTCTTTAGAATCATAACCAATCCATGATGGTCACTAACCAATAGATGGATCAGATTGTTGATTAGACCTATTTTTATGTAAATGATCTCAACCGTCCATTTTAAAGACTATTGATTAAATGGTTAATATTTGTTATATTAATTCCATGTTTGCATGGTTACCCATGAAATGTGCGTTGGACTTAGTGAACAGTTTAGATCAATGAATTGGACAGTCAAAGTGTCCTAATGCAACTGGGAACACTATAACTTATAGTGCTCTCAGTCTAGAGCAATGGATTGGACAGTCAAAGTATTCAGAGAAACATTCAATCAGTTCATCTTAACTATCTATTAATTCCAAAACTCAGACTACTGTGCAAAAGATGGTACTGATGATCCAATCCATCCTTGATTTGTCTTCATTTTCTGTAGCCATCCTTTTTAGCAAGACATGGATGGATGGCTATGATTGCTTAACAAAAGTGACACTTTGGAATCATAAGTAATCCATGATGGTCTCTAAAATAGGTGGATCAAATTGTTGATTGGACCTATGCTTGTGTAAACGATGTGCTGATCATCCATATTAAAGACAATTGATCAATGTTTAATCTTTGTCAAATTCGTATGATGCTTGTATGGTGGCCCATGAAGTGTGCATTGCACATAATGGACAATCTAGATCAATGGATTGCACAATCCAAGAATCATAATGCAGTGGTAGCAACATGAGAGAGAGAGAGAGAGAGAGAGAGGGGAGAAATGCTCCAATGCATTCAAAGTATAGCAAGTTATAGGGATCCTGATTGTATCTGCTTTTTGATAAACTGAAAAAATAATAAGCTATGAAAAATTGAAGTGCTGCTATGAACAAGTGTTAAATTATAATTTTGAAGTATTTTTAAAGATATTTAGTCAAAAGTGAAAAGAAATTTTAATGCACCACTACTTCCAGCATTCAACATTCGGCATTAAGTGAAGGGAGGGGAATTATATCTATATTTTTTAGTGAAAATTAATTTGAACACTTAATAATTTTAATTTGTCAAACAATCTGAATTGTATTAGTGCTGAAAATAAGTGATAAATCTTGAAAATAAGTTTTGTCAAATTGTTGGGGATTTCGACCTGCAGAATCACACAGATCTAGATCTAGGATAGCAATCCAATAACACCAAGCACACACAAGAGAACACAGATTTAACATGAAAAACTCTTGCGGGAAAAAACCATGGCACAAAGCGACAGATCTCCACTATGAAAATAAAAATTATAAAGAGAGAGGACTTACCCAATTCGAACAACCTCGAATCTCACCCTTACTACACCCTTTAGAAACCCTAAAAATACCTCTTATGAACCCTTGGAACTCTTTTAGAAAACCTTAGTATATATCTTAATCCCGCATACACCACTTTAAATAAGAATAAAAAGAAATAGAATCCAAATAGAAAATAAAATCCGCAAAATCTTTGTTTCCGCAATCGCATCTGCGGAACTTATCGATGTCATCGAGCTACTCTCGATGACAGCCTCGATATCATCTGAAGGTCTCTCGATGATATCGGAACAGGACCAAAACTGTCCAGCAACTAGGGGTGAAAAATACTGTGAGTTATCGATGGCATCGAGACCCTATCAATATTATCGACAGACCAACAGACAGTTGTAAGACATCTGTCGATATCATCTAAAACCCTGTCGATATCATCGACAGACCGCCCGACAGATTTAAGACATCTGTCCATAACAATCTCTACCATGTCTTCAATCTTCGTCCGTGTAGCTTCTTGTCCCCTTCTCTTATTTCTACACCATATCATAGCTTCTCTTGCACACTCCGTCTTTCTTTTGTGTCATCGCCAAGCCCAGAGAAGTTACACATAACTTGAACTTCTCTGCAGGAACGATCTAGGTGAGCATGTCTGCCGGATCAAAATCCACGTGCTCAACCATCTTTGTTCCTGTCTTCTCAAAAAAGGAAAGACGTAGTCTTCTTACCATCTCACCGCTACCCAATATACTTGCCGGGGTACTTGCTTACAACATTGATAGACTGTGAAATAACCAATCTGATCCAGACGATGACATACACTGTCAACCGCATTCGAAATAAGGCTCATGAGATATCCTGCTTCTCCTCATCTATTTTGGGACATGTCCTGAGGAAAACTTGAGGAGAGACGCGTAGGGAACGCTCTTCGGCTTTACCTGGCCCATCACATCCTTGATCAATACGTACACATAAGATATTTCTCCTGTGATTACCAAAGCCTACTCCTCTTTCAGGCTCAACGCCGAGAACCATCTTTGCAGCCTCCCGATCCTTCATCCTGAATGTCCCACTTAACCGAGTCTTCAGTACATTGATTTCAGACATGTTATAATTGACAAACTACATATCATCAATTCCTGACTCACCATGAAGGAATCAAACCATTGCCTAGGCGACAGGTCAAACCACGACCTCCTGCAAAGCCTTTTCTCAGCCCCTTTAACTTCAAACTGTTATGGTTGCTTCATGTAGATTTGCTCTTCACTTTTCCTTACAGAAGTGCAGACTTGATATAGAGCGGGTCGCGGACAATTACATGGCAAAGATGGATCAGAAAAGGCCCGGTCGGCGACAGAAGTGATCTGGACCATCAGACCTTCAATCAGCCATATCTCGCAATCCGGGATGAGTTAGCCGAAGTAAAATATATAATTTTGGGGTAGAATGAGCTACTTTAGCCAACCAACCCGCTATGTCGGGTTGTGACGCTCGAAATTACGAGAAACCCCTGATTCGACGATCGTTTCCCTGTTTTAATTTCGTTTTTACTATAAATAGTAAGTCTTAGTTTGACTATAACTCTTCATCCGTCAGGCTTTAGGAGTTGCGCCCAACGTGAAAAGAGCTTAGAATAATTAGAGGAACGGTTTGGTGAAGCCAAATAGGACACTTACTATTTTTGGCCGAAAACGTTGCGCACTAGTAGACATCACGACCGTCTATAAATAGTAAGTTTACTATTTATAGTAAGTCGCGAATTCTAGGAGTTTTAGTTGTAGTTTGATTATGATTTCTTTCCCATTGCTTAGTACCCTTATTTAAAGGGTTGTGAACTCATTTTTATTCATTCATTAATCTATTTCGAATTTATTAGAATTTATTTCTATTTTCTGCTCTCTTTTCTCGTGGATTCGAGAAGGTCTCTGTGAGGAGTCTAGAGAAGTTCCGTGGATTCGGAATAGTTATCCTCTTGAGGAAGATGGTGCTCGACCTCACGTCCTCCCCTGCGTCAAGACTCCACATCCATCTTTCTAGCTCAAGATCACATTGGCCAACCAGCGCCAATCACGGATCTAATAAACACCTGCTATACCGTCGGCGTGAATATCTCTGAGAAGTCGAACCCTTCTCTCTGAGCACAACCCTTCGCTACCAACCTTGCTATGTATCTATGTTGTATCCTCCTGAAGATTCACTTGCATCCAACCGCTCTCTGGCCCACTGGAAGCTCCACCAGCTCCTATATGTCGGTCTGGTACAACGAATCCATCACATCGCCCATAGTCACCTTTCACTTCTCAGCACCAGGCTCACCTAGAGCCATCTGAATAGAAGATGAATCCCCTGCGATATTGGAGTCGTCCATGTACCTCGCCGATATCCTGCGATCATGCCGTGTGATTCTTCTCACAGGTGGTTGCTCCACCTGCTCTATATCCCTTACGCATGTCTCAGCCTTCCTGCCCTGCCCTCTCATGTGGCCATGTCCAACATGCCACTTACTTGCAGAGGTGAAATCCGCTACATCTACTACAGCTCCACCTTTTGAAGTGCTTCCAATCAACCTGTACATGTTACCGAGTCATTGCACTTTCATGATTACCCGTGCCCCCTTAGATACCTTAAGAGCACTATCAATACTTGTATACTTACATCCTTTTGCCTCAAGTACACCAAGAGAAATCAGATTCTACTTCAAATTAGGAACGTGCCTAACATCAGTCAAGGTACGCTCCACCTCATCAAACATCCTGATGCGCACCGTACCAACAACCACAACATTACAGGTAAAGCCATTGCCCATAAACACCTATCCACCACCGCACTCCATGTAGCTGGTGAACCAACTCCGATGAGGAGTCATGTGAAAAGATGCCCATCTGTCTAGCATCCACTCATCCTTACAATTATTGTATGGTCGTTTGAGCAAAGACACAGACAAAACATCACCATCACATCCACTCGATCCATCTGACGTGGCAACATTGGCCTCCCTGTACGAAGCCTCAGAATTTTCTCTCTTCAATTTAGGATTTTCACAATCCTTCTTTACATGTCCTTCCTTCCCACAATTCCAGCACTTTACCTTTCATTTGCCCTTGTCCTTTGATTTGGATCTATAACCTGAAAAACCCGTACCTTATTCAGAATTCCTACCCATTGTAAATAGTGCATCAGAAGATGTCCCCATGTCACCGTTTAACTTTCTCGTAGCCTTCCCTTGAAGGGCTTAGATAACGGTGTCGACTAAGGGTTTTATTCGTGCTGCACATAGTGTCCTTGAATGACTCATACGACGCCGGAAGAGAATTCAACAACATACATGCTTGTTCTTCATCTTTCATCACTTCCTCCATATCCAGAAATTTGCAAACTAATTTATTAAAGTTGTTGATGTGAGCCTCCAGATCTCCACCCTCTACTATCTTGAAGTTATACCACTGCCGCTTCAAGTGCAGGCGATTTTCAGAGGATTTTTTCGCATAGACATCATCTAACTTCGTCCATAACTTAACTGCAGTTTTCTTCCTTATGACGTTGTAGAGAACCTCATCCGTGAGAGATAAACGGATCGACGATAATACCTTCTTATCAAGAGTATTACATTCATCATCAGTCATAGTAGACTTTCGCTCCTCAAGAGCACCATCTTCGCCTTGCTTGATTAAGGAACTCATCATCTTGATCTTCCATAACTCAAAATTATTTTTCCCTAAGTACTTCTCAATCTCATACCTGGTGCTCGTCATTATTACTAATCTTGCAAATTCAGATCTGTGCCCCAACGATTGCTTTGATACCACTTGTTGGGGATTTCGACCTGCAGAATCACACAAATCTAGATGTAGGATAGCAATCCAATGACACCAAGCACACACAAGAGAACATAGATTTAACATGGAAAACCCTTGCGGGAAAAAACCACAGCACAAAGCAACAGATCTCCAGTATAAAAATAGAAATTACAAAGAGAGAGGACTTACCCGATTCGAACAACCTCGAATCTCACCCTTGCTACACCCTTTAGAAACCCTAAAAATACCTCTTAGGAACCCTTGGAACTCTTTTAGAAAGCCTTAGTATATATCCCAATCCCGCATATACCCCTTTAAATAAGAATAGAAAGAAGTAGAATCCAAATAGAAAACAAAATCTGTAAAATCTGCGTTTCCGCAATCGCATCTGCAGAACTTATCGATGTCATCGAGCCACTCTCGATGACAGCCTCGATATCATTTGAAGGTCTCTCGATGATATCGGAATAGGACCAAAACTTTCTAGCAACCAGGGGTGAAAAATACTGTAAGTTATCGATGGCATCGAGACCCTGTTGATATCATCGACAGACCAACAGACAGTTTTAAGACATCTGTCGATATCATCTAAAATCCTGTCAATATCATCGACAGACCACCAGACAGATTTAAGACATCTGTCCATAACACAAATAACAATCTATTAATCTAAACTATTCATTAGGTCCAACTAAGCACATCACACTAATCTGACAAATATGAGCCACTAGATCAATGACCTTAAATATAGAAAGGTCAAGATTGATTACATCAAAATAGGTCCTAGCAACTCATTGATCTATTTGTTTGTTAGAGAATATGGTTGATTGTTAATGATTCCACAATGCCACTTTTGTCGATAAACCTTAACCATCCTGGGAGGGGATTAGTGTTACTTGAGTGGGTGTTACCCTAATTGTGTGGGGCCCACCTTGATGTAGTTGTTGTATGTACACGCCGTCGATCTCTTTTTTACATCTTATATTTAGGACATGATTCAAACCTTTAAGAAGATAAAAATCTAGATGGACCACACCACTAGAAACAACGATGAATAGTAGGCTACCCCAACTCGAACTCGAGTCGAATTGAGTCGAGCTTGGCCCAGTTCGACTTGGATCGATCAGCAGGCTACCCTAGCTTGAACTCGGCTCAACTCAATCTTCAATCCTGACTGGCTAGCTCGGGTTAGCAGCTCGGGCCAGTTCGAGCCAAGCTTAAGCTTGATCTTTCAAGACGAGTTCAAGTTTGAGCCTACGAGGTAAGTTTAAGTTTGGGTTTTGGAATTTCATATATATATATATATATATATATATATATATATATATATATATATATATATATATATATAGAGAGAGAGAGAGAGAGAGAGATGCTCCCCTACGCACCTACGCACGTGCGCACCTTTGCACACGTGTCATGGGTGTCTAATCTGAACGGTCCATGTGATTCAGAATCCCATGAAACCCTATGTGACAAAGTTTCACCCCGATCTAAAATTTTGTTGGGCCATAGCAAAGAGAAATGAAAATCAAGAGAGGAAACTGTTTTCATTTTTCATTTCCCATCAAAGTTTTATATCAAAGTAAAACTTGGGCCTGGGGGGTTTCATGAGGTGTTGCTTCACATGAACGGTTCAGATTCTAGATCCCCCTCACATATGATGGGTTCTCAAAAAAGTTTGTATTACGTACGTACGAACTGGTTCGCAGGTGAGCGTTTTCCTCTATATATATATATATATATATATATGTGTGTGTGTGTGTGTGTGTGTGTGTGTGTGTGTGTGTGTGTGTGTGTGTGGGAAAAGGTACTATGCGCTCGACCGTAAAGCGGTCGTCCGTGCGATCGAGCTGATGTGGGCCCCACCATGATGCGGTTCGAAAATCTACCCCCTCAGTCAGATGCACCATTCCAGATGGGGCCCACACGGCTGAAAATCAAATCAATCTATGACTTTTGTGGGCCACACCATGTACAGAAGTTGAGAGGGGCCGTGCACTATTGAAACATTCAAAACCATTTGTGAGGACCTTTCGAGACGTTTTTTGATGATCAACACCATCCATCATGTGTGTCCCACTTGGATGTAATTTTAGACCAAGTTTTAGGTGGTATCCACAACTCAGGTGGGGCCCACCAAGTGCTTTTACATGTTTTTGCGTGTATACTTATGTTTTCTGATGGTATGGCCCACCTAAGTTACGTGGACGGCTGATTTTGGGCCGTGTGGGCCCACCCTGGGCTCGTGCATGTGGTGGACCGTGTGGATCTTCGAACGGCATCACGGTGGGGCCCACACAGCTCGACCTCATGGACGACCGCTTTACGCTTGAGTGCATAGTACCTTTTCCCTATATATATATATATATATATATATATATATATATATATATATATATATATATATATAGGGAGATGGTCACCTTCGCACCTTTTCACGTGAGCACCAATGAGCACCTTTGCACACGTGTCATGTGCACAAAATCTGAATGGTCCAGTGATGCCACCACTTGCTTGAAATCCTATAGGCCCAATTTTCACTGATGCAAAACTACGGTGGGCCATGGCAAAAGGAAACAGATTTCCTCCTTGATTTGCATTTCTCTTTGCTATGGCCCACCGTAGTTTTGCATCAGTGAAAATCGCCTATAGGATTTCAAGCGTGCAAGCATCACTTGGACCGTTCAAATTTTGTGCACATGACACGTGTGCAAAGGTGCTCATTGGTGCTCACGTGAAAAGGTGCGCAGTGACCATCTCCCTGATATATATCCCTATATATATATATATATATATATATATATATATATATATATATATATATATATATATATATATAGTGTTATTACTTGATTCTGATTGAACCTATAACTCTACCTATAGGCCTCTGGATACATATACTTAATAGAAAAATGATGAACACTGGGGCCATCAGTTGTGGTCGAGGACCCTATGATGCCTAAGTAAGGTTAACGAACCTAAGATAGATGTGCCTAGAGCCAGGATTCTAGTGGGTACATTTTTTCTCAGGCGAGGTGATGCATTTATAGGTTTTCTAGGCAGTTTGCATATTTGAGTAGATCCGCTAAATACGTTAGAGGAGCCCGTATTGGAGTGAATCTGTCATCAATAATCTCTTTGATTTTTTTTCGATCGGCATGATTTTCGGCTAGGATTTTTTTGAGTCGATCCTGCTCTTATATGACATGAGATTCTCTCCAGATATTTTTATTCCGAGGCTGAGGTCAATATCTAAGGTCAACCTCAGTTAAACAGCTTAGTCGAGATGATTAAGTTAGTTGATGAATCTTATTATCGAGCTCGGTTGATTAGTTCAGCTTAGCCAACGGGTCCCTTGCTTAGCTCGGCTTTTCTGATGATAGACACATCGGTGGCTTGAAAAGATTGCTCTACTAGTTCTTTGCTACGTGTCTCATATGTCTAGTCAGTTCGATTTTTCCCATAACATATACTGTATATTATAAAATATAATATAATATATATAATATAATTTATTTAAATATTCATATTAAGTGAACTAAATTTGAGTCTAATCGATTCAAACCGATTCAAGTTCAAGTCAAGTTCCGAGCCAAGTCATTTTCAGCCTAGCTTAGATTGGGCTTTTAAAAAAATTGACCTCAAAAAATCAGCTCGAATTCGAGCCGAGTCAAACTTTTCCAAATCAAGTCGAGCAAGTTCATCGAGCTAACTCAGTTCGTGTACAAGTCTAGTGATGAATGACCATTAAAAAAACTTTTTGTAAGTCACATAAGTTTTAGATCAAGCTGATCTTTGTATTTTCTCATCTTCATGACATGATCATTTATCAGCAAGTTGGGATGGAGAAACGGATGGACAACCGTGGATATACAACACATCACCAAGGTGGGCCCCACTGTAAGGGTAGAAAGGGGTATTACCTGGGTAACACATAATCTTCTCCCAACCATGGCTTAGAAAAGACACTGTTAGAGAAGATAATGCCAAATCGAAGATGGGTAGTAGAACCCATGACCTCTGTGTTGAAATTCCTGTGAATCTACCACCGAGACACGAGTAAAGACCCAATTTTGCAGTGCATGCTTGCACTTCATAAATTAGGCAGAGGGCGAAATAATAATAAATAATTTCATAAATTAGGCAGAGTCCAAAATAATAATAAGAGCTAGTGTGTCTCTCGTTCCGAATTTCTTTCTCATTTGGCATACATTCTGGTACATTGGTTCTATTGTCTCCTTAGGAGCGCAGCTTAAGAGAGATTGTGATTAGAGCATCCTGGCAGCAGATTTTCATTATGGTGGGGAATTTTTTATTCCCACCACAATCCATCAAATGGTCCGGATTCCGGTCCATGCCCTAATTTTTGGGCCATAAGCCTCCCAGAATGCATCAAATGGCCCAGAATCCGGATAACCACATATAACGTGACCGGGATGAGAATGGCATGTTTCTTTCTTCCATCATCTTTGCTAATGATATGGAGGTGGCAGTCCAAAAATGCCAAGTAACCCAAAACCAGGTTTTTAAATCTCAAATTGTATCAATGGTTACAATCCATTCATAATGGGCCATCACAACATGGTTCCACTTGGTGGACACTGTAAAATAATGGCCGCATTTTCTAAATAGCCATGGAAATCTTACCCACCGACTGCCATTGTATAATGGAATAGTGGTCTATGTTACCATCCACCCAGCAAATAACTTCCAACCTGTCATGTGCGCGCAACCTCCCGTCCAATAGGTTGGCCCCAGCATGAGGATCCTTGTACCTAACTTAGCCCAATCCACTCATCAGGTGGGCCACAATTGTATTTTGTTATTTATCAACCACTAGACACTTTTTACTGTCAGGCCCACCTGATGAGCTACAAATAACACGTCTTTCAAGTCTCCCAATAAAATGCAATTTTTTTGCTGTGATTTGGTGGGGAAAAAAAAAAAAACAATGCCCATTTCCGGATAGATTAGATTTTTAAGCAACAGCCATATGAGCACAGGGCCAGTGGCTATGTAAAACAATTGCCAACCATTGAAGAGGCCAGCAGGCAGTAAAAGCAATGCATATCGGCCATCCCTGAACAAGTGATCGAGGAGGCTCAAGGGTCTGACTTGAGAAACAGAATCAGAGCCAATGAATAATGAAGGTATAAACAAAGGAGATTCAAAGAACCATCTCTGGCAATGCAACCTGTCATCGAATAAATCACGAAAAATGCATAATGAGCAAAAGGGGGATGACGTAAAACAGAATAACTGTGAAATGAAAATTATCCTATTCCCAAATAAAATAAAAAGAGACATTTCAAGATGAACCGAACCTACAGAAGTTTTACTCCCCCCCAACGGGAGATTTTTCAAAAGCCGAAAGCATTCATACATTCATATGCGCCCAGCACGGCCAAAGGCAAGAAAAGCACAAACCTGACCCACCACACCCACTAAACACGAACCGAAAACTAGACAGTTAGCAGTCCACAAATACAAAAGGGGTTCCACCACCCCTTGGGGCCCCAGCCTATCAAGGGCGGGCCCTCTTGTTGCTGCAATTTGGGCACTTGTACTGCTTGATATGCTCTGCCCTCGCCGGGGTGATCTTCACGCACTTGCCGTGGAACCACTTCTCGCAGATGTCACAGCAGATCCAGAACTCGTCTGATGCGTAGTTCTCCCCACAGGCCCCACACAAGGTCTCGCCATGCTCCTCTTCGTCTTCCTCATCCAGCCCCTCCTCTTCTTCCTTCTGCTGTGTCCCCTTCGTATATTTGACCTGAGATTCGGAGCCCCGCTGCTTATTGTGGCATAAACCAGAAAATTAAAACAGGCAACACAAACAAGGGGGCAGGTTATTACACAGTGATAAAGAACTATTTGTATGGTACTGAAAAGACCATGAGGCCCCTATGGTAAATGCATCAATGTGTACCATTTCCCATCAATGTGCACCAATAAAAGTAATACATACCATGAAATTGGTAAGTGAGAACTTGTATAAGGTATACACTATCGAGATAATGTTTAAGAGTATTTTTGTCATTCTACCTTAATGTGTACCATGGTAAATGCACCAATAAAAAGCATACAATAGTCCAATAATTTAATAATTTTACCTTTTTGAGTGTGAGCGTAGAATCAGGTTGTGACAAGTCTCCTTCCTTTCCTCCCTCTTCGAAGAGGGCCTTTTACATGTTTTAAAAGAAAATGGGTAAAAAGACGAGGAAAAAATGTATAAAACATGAAAATAATGATTTTTTATGTAAATTTGGGCCACATTTACCAAGTATACATGTAGTAGGTCGTAACTGTCTGAATAACCCAAATACCCTTTTCTCTAACACCCTTCTTATGTCCTCTCAAGGCAAGTTTTCTCTCACCCAAAAATTCATTGCAGTAAAAAATTTGCCCTCTGCTTCTTGCATCATATATAGAATAGATACATGGCTCGAACCTAACCCTGCCTGACTTGGCAGAACAGACTAAATGACCTTGACCCTAGACCAGCCTGATAACTGATCAGCCTTAACTACCTGAACCAACCCATTGGCCAAGGAGCCTGGGTCCAAATACACCGGTGACAAGCTAAGCTCGAACACCCCATGAACTGGCCCAACCCATGAACACCCATAGAGATAATGGTAAGTCCTAAATGAGGCCTAGGTGGCTAGTTTCACAAACAGCCACATGACTGGGTGGAGTTTTCCCAGTCACACCTGTGATCAACCATTTGTGTAACCGTCCTAAAAGGGAAAAACCCATGTACTACTCAATGGCTCCCCGTATCCTCTCCAAGGAAAAGGCCAGCTCGGGTGGACTGTGCCTTCCACCAATGGAAAGCCAAGGACAATGGTTCTCACAACCTACCGATCTTTTTTTTCTAAGCAAGTGTTTTCTGCATTGATCTGCCTCCGGTGAAGAAGGCAGACCAAAGAGTAGGCCACGCCGATGCAAAATCCTTCTACTTGCACAGCTCAAAAGAACAGTCGAAGAAGTGCTGCTTACCCCTTTTGAATTTGGCTTGGATTTGTTGCTGCTGTGATTTGTGGTTGACGACTTCTCCTTCGCTTGCTTCTTTGCAGTTCCTGTCACAACCTCAAATATTGTAGGGAGATCATTTATCATACCAAAGAGACGCCTCCTGCATCACGAATACCACAGATATTTTACTAGCTAGACAACAAAAACCATAGTCACCAACTGCTATCTCTACCAAAGTTCAACCACTAGTGAGATAAAATCAATTTTCTCTGCTCTAAATTAGTAGAAATTCGAGAAAGCATGACACCTACAGAAAACACATTCTAACAGTTTGCTATTAAACAAGGAAATACAAATCAACAAATGCTGGCACATTGATCATATCTGATAGAAAAGATTGTGTATCCTATAAAAGAAACACGATGATTGGGCCGGATCTGACTTTTAGATGAAGAAAGTCTTCTTACTATTTCGCTGTAATTCAATGATTTTTTATGAAGAAAATTTTTAGCTGAAACAGGTGGGCACGGATCTGACTGGTTGGGCCGAACCGCCTACAAGAATGGGTTGGGTTTCTGGCCACGTTTCAAAACATTGATTTATGCATCTTTCACCCTCCAATATTCTTGTAACTTTTATTGTTCAAAAAATATATATTCTCTTCAACTTTTTCGAATGTCTGCATTCTATTCTGTGAACCTAGACAGATGGGTAGCCCATGCTCCCGAAGATATCTTACCTTGAAAATATGAAGTCTCATTTACAGGTGGATGACTCTACTAAATGCAGGAGTGAGAGATTACAATGTAAAACCTACGTAACTTAGGCAAAGACACAAGGTATTAAACATGGAGACCAAAGAAAACCCAACGGATAGACACATTCATACAGTTATAATTGTTGCCAGCACCAGACACCCTCTCCATTAACACCCACACACACAGCAGACATGCCAACCTGGCAAGTGCACTGGACAACTGACCAGGGAAAAAGGTGGCCCCTGGGTTCAACCCTGCTTACCAGCAAAACAGAAGGTGGTCGCCACCCTGCAGATGACCATGCCCAAAAATCAGGCCGGTCCGCCCATTCACCGGGTAAGGCTACACCCAATAAAAAGAATGGACAGATTATAAAACTTACCAACAGTCCACATTAAATGTACACGTGGCAGGCCAGTTGATTGGACCATCATAATCTCAGGGCCACCTTAGGCAGTGGTCAGGTGTCCTGCATATTTTCCAGGTTGGAACACATCTGCATGTAACAGTGCATACCTAGAGGGCAGATGTGGAGCTAGCAAACCTCACAACTACACAATGATATATTATTCCATATAAATTAGTTCATGAGAGCATAAAACATAGAAGAACATATCAGGATCAATAAAATGCACTAATTGTACTAAAAACAATAAAAAGAAAGAGAACTAATGATTTTTTCCGAACATCTCTGTTGGTGTGCATCTGACATGTGCCCAACATGGAAAACTTTTAAAAGGCAAAGTTCCATTGTGATCTTGTAAAACCTAATGGTTTAAGAAGAAGAAGAAGATAAGAAATAAGAAAAAGATTCAGCTTCTATCGATTCACATTCACTATTTCAAAGGAATAAACAGGGTTGTTGAAGGGCTGATGGCTTATCAGGTCTTACCCACAAACACATGGGGTATGGGTGTAACTTTCATCCATGATAAATTTGACCTGCCAAACAAATGACATCTACCACAGTGGTGGTAGCTTTTGCCAATTGTTCCAACACATTCACATAGAGAATAACCCATGCAACTAATACGTACGAGTTTAAGGAAACATTTTCAGCTTTGGGTGTTGTCGCTTGATCTCCAACAACCAACCATCCAAATGAGACGGGGAAAAACTGTGGTTGTACACATCATTCAAAATTTTGGCCGATACAGTGTGTATTAAGCGTCCCAGAATTCCTGCTGAATCGGCCAATTTTTTTCCCCAATACACAACAATGGGGCCAATACAGACATAGAAGCTCATTTTGTGTGTGCGCGCGCGCACATGCATGTGAGAAGGATTTATTAGGGGTTTTGGTTTCAACTATTTCCTACTAGATTTGAGCAACAAAGCTGAATCAAAGTCTATTTTTCCAGATAAGATTCGGAGACACTAGTTTGGGAAAAAACTTGGTGAGAAATATGCCGAAAGTAGAACAATACATGCAAAAAAAAGAAAAAATTTTAGAAACGCCATAAATATCAATATTAGACATTTTGTCAATTTTATCCCTTGCATTTTCTTTTCTTTAAAAAAAAAAAACCGTCGGCTTATGCCAACCGATTCATATTTGGCTTTTGGGCCGGATATTATGGGAACCATTACAAATATTGTCCACCTTGCTTGTATGTGAAAATCAATTACAGTTCGAAAAATGTCTTCTGTGCTCTGATTTCAATAAATGCCCTTAGAAATTTTCATATTTAGAAGCCATTCCCCACTTTCTTCATAAGACCTGGAAGGCCTAAGCACAGCAGAGAAGTGGCAAAAAGAAATATTTTCATGAGTTATACAGCTAGCCAAAGTAAATATAGAGACAATTGAAAGCCAAGTTATTGAGCTTATCGTCATCAAACTTACACTAGGAGAGCATTAGTACATCACAATTACCAACGAAGGCAATCGTAAAGTACATAACGCACACCACAAATGCATGAAATAATTCCTTCAATGATGCCCAAATCTGGTAGTAGTAGTTCCTAATGGTAAAATTAATCTTTGAAAGTCAACTGCGTGCAATGTCCAAAGTGTCTGACAAATTACAAGATACAACTTAGCATCAACGTGACATGTAATGTAATGTTTTAAGAAATCAAAAACAAAAGTACCCAACAAATATTTTAATAAAAAGGGTTGGGCATTATACAAAATCAAAGCTCCCAGATGCAACCCGAATGGCTGGTTAAAGCCTTCGCCACCTACATACATACAACCAATGTTTTGAAAGTTGAATCAGATTGTAAAATCACAAGAGTAAAATTGTAAATTGCAAGTCAGAAAATTCAAAGGGTTTTTTTTTTAGAAGTGTGAAATTATAGGATTTTTATGATCTTTTCTAGACAAATATAGAAAAATCAGATTGTAAAATCACAAGAGTAAAATTGTAAATTGAAAGTTGGAAATTTCATAGGGTTTTTTTTAGAGGTGTGAAATTATAGGATCTTTATTTTCTTTTCTAGACAAATATAGAAATATCTCAATATCTGAGATAAAATGCACAAAATCTTTTTTTTTTTAAGAATATGATCAGATAGTCATATGATCAGGTGATATGACTTGTAATAGAGTGGAATGGCAGAACAGGATCTGTGGAGCTGACCCCAGTTAGTTGGGATATGGCTTAGATGATGATGATTTGTGACTTTATAATCATTCAACATCATAAATAGATAATTGTAGAATATATATATATATATATATATATATTACTACCGGTGTTTTAAATAGCGTCTGTAGAGCGTAGCTACGACGCTAGCTTTAGCAAATAGCATAAATCCCCTGTAGCATGCGCTATACGGGGTCATAGCATATACGCAGTGTATGTAGCGTGCGCATAGCGTCACAAGTTTTTTTAGATGATAATTGTATTTTATATTTTGTACTATACTCTCAACTTGTAGGATTTTCATTTCTTTTCATACTTGTGACTTACGGTTTCAATTAGACATTATTAATTAACATGGTTTGCTTAGAAAGTTGTTGATGTGATAATGATTTTATTTGATATATATGCAAATTGGCTTTTGACAAATGATAATTAATAACTTGTTTGAACACACTTGAAAAAACGAATCATCTTTTACTTATCATATTTTTCCTATTTTTACATCAAAAAAAATAGAAGAATCGTGTAGCTTACGCTACACGTAGCAGAGGATTGAACGCTACGCAACACACTATCACTATTTAAAACACTGATTACTACAAAGGTTTTGATGCGGTCATTACCTAAACTTTAAGATGAAAAACTTGACTAAAAGTAGTGACATCGAAAGTGATATCCAAACCTCAAGGGGCGCTCATGGAAGGTAGACAAATAATGGACATTGCTCTAGTCGCCCATGAATGTTTAGATGTCCAGCATTGGTCAGGTAAGAAAGAGGTCGTCTACAAGCTCAATATAGAAAAAGCATTTGATCGTGTGGACTGGGAAATTTTAGAGTATGTTGAGGTGGCTGGGATGTGGGTACTTCTCGGCATCGAGGGGTTTGAGACAAGCGACCACTCTCTCCCTACTTATTCGTGGTTTGTCGTGGAGGTTGTAGGCAGAATGGTGTAAAAGAGTGCTTCGGCCAATTTAATCGAAGGCTTCAATATAGATAAATCAAATTTTCAATTATTGCATCCTCAATATGTGGATGACACGATGTTTTTCTATGACGCATCTAAAGAAAAGGTCAGCAATTTGAGGAAAGTAATCACATGCTTTGAAGCAGCTTTGGGTTAAAGATGAACATTGCTAAAAGTGAGCTTCTCGAGGTTGGTCTTTAAAAAGAAGAGACAACATGTCGGCCACCGAGTTGTACTTAGTTTGCACTAGATGGCCATCCAAGAGGTTAAAGAGTGCTTGGAATGTGCCATTTTGCCAGACAACCTGTCCATTGAACCTAGCGGGCATCATTTCCTTCTTCATATATCGGTCTCCCACTATGCATAGGAAAGCTGGCAAAACAATTATTAGATAAAGTAATCAAAAGAGTAGAAAGGAAGTTCTGAAGTTGGAAAAATAAGCATCTCTCCATGGGTGGTAGAGTAACGTTAATCAAGGCAGCAATGTCCAACCTTCCAGTCTATCTTATGTCTTCATTACATTGCCCGAAATTGGTGTTAGACAAATTGGAAAAACTTAGAAGTCGAAAAACTTAAAAGGGACTTCTTATGGCAAGGAGCATCCAACTTCTTATGGCAAGGAGCATACAACAATCATAGATTCCATTTGATGAAAGGGGTGGATGTATGCAAACCTCAAGATGAAGGAGGCACCAGCCTAAGGCCTTTGGATTTGACAAACGAAGCTCTCCTTGATAAATGGCTATGGAGGTACAGATCATATATCGATTCTTTATGAAAAGAAACCTTTGGGAGAAAATATGGACTTTCAAGTAGGGGGATTGTGGACCTGGGCTTCATCACTTTATAGAGCCTCAAATTTATTGAAATCGTTTGCTCGACTAAAAAGCAAATTATCGGCAGGGATGGCTTTCTCATTGAGAAACAGTGAAAGGATTCATTTTTTTGGGAAGACACCGGGTTTGGTGATAAACCATTGCGGGAGGCCTTTCCACAAATGGCGTAAATCTCTTCTTCAACAAAGATGATAGTCGCACAATGCTTCTCAATAGTAGGAAATGAACCAATATGGGCTCTACCATGTCACAGGAACCTCTTGGATGAAGAAGCCAAAGACCTCATTACCCTCAAGGTTACTCCGAACCGCACAGCCCATGGCGGGGGTCAATGATACCATGATATGGTTCAAGGAGAAATCTAGCCGATGCTCCATGAAATCTCTAGACAAGTTATTCAATGGCTCCTCTATGGAATACTTGCCTCACCACACTGCTCATGTTTGGAACTATGGGGCTCCTCCCAAGTTTGCGGTCCTAGATTGGTTAGTCAGGAACAATAAAAAGCTAACCGTGGTAATCTTTGCCAAAGGAATTTGCCACTTACAAATGTGTGCATCATGGGCGAGAAAGCTGAGGAATCCCTGGACCATCTTTTTCTACACTGCCCTTTTGCAAAAGAGTTGTGGAACAGCTTTTTCTCACTTTTCGGGTGTGAGAAATCTCTATAAATATTGTAGATTCTAAATTTTCTTTTCCTATTTTTTGGTCTACTTTGTAATTATCTGTAAATAGTTTCATGAGATAAATGATTGCCTTTCAAATAAAAAAAAAATAATTGACTACAAATTAAAGAGTAACATTATCAAGAGCATAAGATTAATAGAAGTCTAAAAAGATTTTCCAAAAAGTCTAAACTAAGGACTTGAAAAGAATTACTTTTCAAAGTTGTCGGAAATCATCAATTTAAAGTATCATATATATAGATTATATAATTAACATATCAACTTAAACCCGAATATAAAATTAACATATCAACATAAACCCTAAAAACTCTCTCTATGAGTGAGCGAGTCTCTCTTGTCAAAATGAAGAGATAACATAATGCTCCCAGTAAACTAAATAATGGAGGTCCCTAGATGTTGAACTATAGCTTGCTTTAGCCAAATGAGCCTTCATTGATACCATACCCAAATACATGAAAACTATCTATATCATGTCATATCCAATCCTACATTGGGTAAAACTCATATAAATGTCAGGCTCCTATTGTGGCACATCCATGCCGTACCAGGGCACCATGGCTATGATGAACTTGCATATCTGGGGATCTCTACCACAATTATAAGTATTGAGAGAACTCCGCAGCATATAATGAAACCTAGAAATAGATATTAGAATATTTTAAAACAGCGACCGAAACCAACGTGGGATTAAACTCACGACATAATAGCACAAATAAGCATAATAACACAAACAGCGACCAAAACCAAAGTGGAAATGTTGATTTTCTATTCCTAAGACACTAGTCTCTATTGTATATAATGCAAGTAGCGAGGGGCAGTTTTTCCCACGCAATTAGTTTTAGGAGAGTCAAACTTTAGATTTTCAAAGGACATAGTAAGAGCTTTGAAGCAAAGGTAAGGGTATTTACGTAACTTGAAGCCGGACACATGCTTGTTTATTTTACCAACTCCATTGGAATAGAGGTATTTGTCTCAACTTAAAATTATGAGGAGAGTAACACAATTGCATGTAGCCCAAACCCACACCATCAACAATAACGGCATTTAGGTAATTTGAGGGTGTCTGCATACTTAGCAATCAACAATATCATTACCCAACAATTGAAGTGGGAAGAGGTTTGCAAGCCTTTTGGCAACGGGGGTGCGAGCATTAGAAGGTTGGAAGTGATGAATGATGCCCTCTTGGGTAAATGGCATTGGAATTTTGCTTCAAAGGTGGGCAATTTGTGGAAGAAAGTTGTATCTAGGAATCATGTTGTTAGGGAGGGGAAATGGTGGACAAAGGACTACTTTGTATAGGGCGACGACATTATGGAAAGGAATACCCAGGCTGAGGAGCCAATTCAAGGGTAGGCTACTCGTTGGGTAATGAAAAAATAATCAAATTCTAGGATGATGTGTGGTTGCGTGATAAGGCCCTTCGTGTCGATTTCTTGAGACTTGCCAATCTATCCCTGAGGGGGGACATCTCTATTGCTTGGTTGTTATTCAGTTTCAGATAATGGTGCGGCTTAGACCTATGGGCTCTTTAGGGGTAGATGAATAATCGATGCCTTCATAATATTAGTGGGACGCTCGTGGATGTGTTTAAATGGGTTCTCTCTGATGTTTTGGATTGGGTTTTGATCTCTCAAGTTTCGAAAACTATCCTCTCTCTTCTTCCTCTTGGGCAACCTTGTAATTCTTTATATTCTTGAGCCGTTTTGGCTTCTTCTCAATAAAATCATTACATTAAAAAAAAAATGATCTCCCAGCATCCCCTATCAAATAACATACTTTACTAGAGTATTAATTCCCCTTTTTAAATCACTCCTCCCCTCTCTCCATGTCTTGCAAACTTCCAGTCTATACATGCATTGCACGTGCCATGCCAAATACAAATGTCACCCACAAACACAAATGGGAAATTTGGAACTAAGCACAGTCCACTAGAAGCCCCCCAATCAAGCCTTCCTCTCTTTCCTTATATATTGAAAGAACTACGAATCCCCGTATTCGTGATGAGAACAAAAAATTTTGATCGTGTCCCAATATTCTCATCCCCCACCCACCCGCGCACGTGCTCAAACCAATGCAATTCTTAGTCTCTGTTGCACATGGCCAAACCATCTAAAGTCTATTTTTCCTCATCTTATTACCTATTGGTGCTACCCCTAAGCTCCCTCAAATGCATTCATTTCTAATTCACTAGCCATTCACTCATCTCAACATCCTCATTTCAGCCATATGCTCATCCTATAAACATGTTGCTCCTTGATTTCCCAACATTGCCCATAATGCATGGCTGGTTTTATAATTGTCCTATAAAATTCTCTTCAGTCTAATCAACTATGTGGTGATTGCATAAGACTCCAGAGGCACGTCTCCACTTCATCCACCTAGTTCTAGTTCTAGGATCAACATCCTTCTCAATTTCTCCACTCTTTTGATTGTCAACCAAAGACGCCAAAAATGGTCATTTTGGGGGTACCTCTAGGTCAGAAATCTTAACGGATTCCTCATTTCCACTCCTATTGTTACTAAAATTGCATTCCATGTGCTCTATTCTAGTCTAACTAATTTTAAACATTTATACTCTAAAGCATCCCTACATAGTTCTAGCTTTTTTACATTTGCATACTCCCTCATCTCGTCAATTAAAACTATGTCAACTACAAACAACATGTGCCACTCTGTCATCTACCAACACCATACACCAAGGAACCTCTTTTTGTAAATGCAAAATTAAATCATCCATAACTAATGCAAAAATAAACAGGCTTAATGCCAACCCCAGTATTAAGCCAACAGTAATCGAAATCACTTGTCTCTCGACTAGTAGTCACCACATACATATCCTTAATCAGTTCAATGTATCATCTTGAGACCCCTTTTTCATTCATGATTAGCTCTTAGGGACCCCGTCATATACTTTCTCCAAGTCAATAAAGATCATGTGGTGAGATCCTCCTCTCCCTATATTTCTCCATCAGCTAAGTAGGAAAATAGCCTCACTAGTTGACCTTCCTAGCATGAATCCAAAAAGTTGCTTCTCATGGAAAATGATATTCTAGCCTATTACGTGAAAATGAGAACCAACGAAAAAAAGAGAACCTGAAATCAATCACAAATTACTTAGTAAAAGCTCTAGATTTTGGAAAAGAAGGTTAGGCGATTGATCGGAAACCACAAAATTGCATAAATGACACAATCAGCTATCTATGTACTCAGTATTCCATACTAAAAGGCCATCACAAGTGAGTCCAGGTTGCTTTCAAACAAATAAGTACATACATCCGAGTTTCCAACATTTTGACCATGAAAACAGCAACCCTACTGTAGTGACCCTAAAATTTTGCAATCCAATTTTTTTTTCCTGTGTACCTTTCACGCATGCATACATAAAATCCATCCATCCATTTGATCACCCATCCACGTAGCTAACCATACATCCATCCATCCAACATGAGCAATGTACATTTCGTGTGTACTTCACATATGTACTCACACACATGTGCATCTCGTGTGCACCACACACATAAGCACCACACTGAGTGAACTCCCACACGCATGTCACACGTGTGCCACACCCACTCCACACCATGGTGTGCCGTAAAGGCTGTTACGTAAAGGTAACGATATTAACCGTTACGCGTAACAGGGTCGTAACGGCCATACCAGCCTTTATGGAAAAAAAAATGACCCGTAATTGCCATTAACGAGTAACGACAAGTTAGGTCCCCTATAAAGACCATAACAGCACCATAATTGTCTGTTATGGGGTAGATACAGATTTTCGATACTTTTTAATCAACATTGCGGGACAAATACATGTTTTTCAGTATATTTTTTTCATTAAAAAAAGAGACCGTAATGCCATTATGGGGGCCGTAATAGCCGTTACAACCCGTATTGTAAAGGTGCCGTAAAGGTAACAGTGGTGGTCGTTACAGCCACCGTTACCATTACAGAACACCTTGCATAACACCTTGCTCCACACCCCCCACTCTCCCTTAAACTCCTCCCCATGCTCCCTCTCTCACCCAACACGCCGCCAAATCCATTACCATTGCCATCTCTTTTTACTATGTATACCATGTGGTCCCCCAATTCCCTCCCTTGGACTACTCTCCCATTCCCTCTATAAATGAAGGGGCTCTCCCCACCCATATCACTCATGCCCAAGACGACAAGAGAGGGAGAGAGAAAGGGAGAGGAGAGAGACACACAACTTGCGCATTTTATCAAGTAACCCCTTCGCATGTTTCTTTGTTGCACAAAAATTTTCTTTTCATTTTAAATCTATTATTTATTCTGTAAATCTGGCCATTTTAATATGCATTTATTTTAATTATTTTATGCAAATGGTACCCTTGATTAGCAGTCCAAATCTGTCCAAAACAGACCGTATAATGGACATCAAAATCTATCCTGGACAATGAAATGAACCCTCGAACCAGACCAATCTGGACAGTCATATGGACATACAGATCTATCCATTTTGGACCGTCTAATGGACCTACCAATCTGTCCATTTTGATCTGTTGATTGGACGTCCCAATCTGTCCACTTTGGACACCAATAGAGCACACCAAACTGCCTAGATTTTGGACACTAATCTGTCCAAAGTTTGCCATTTGATAGACATAAAATGTCCAAAGTTTGCCATTTGATAGACATAAAATAACTTGTAAATCTGTTCCAATCTGGACCCTAAGATGACTTGTAAATTTGTCCAAATCTGGACATACGAACCTGTCCCAATCAGACCATCCCATAGGTCCGTAAATCTGACCAGATTAGACACAATATTGGAAGTGTGAATCTGACCAAAGTAGATCACTGGATGGAAGTGCAAATTGTACCAATCTAGTAGTCCAAATGCATGATAAAATCCAGTGTCCAAATGCAAATTGTAGATCACTAAGCAAGACAATGAAGCTTAGAATCTCCAGTTCGTTTAATCTACTGGAGTGAAATTCAGTGTTTGGGTTTGGTGAGTTTAGCTTCATTGTTGTTTCTTTTCCTTTTTTGGTGGCTTGGTAATGTTGTTTCGTTGCTCTTGTGGTGTATTTGCCTTGCTTCATCGTTCTTTTAATAAAACTTTATTGATTGCTCAGAAAGAGATTACTTCATATTTCCAGATATTTGAAAAACAAAAAAGAAACAAACAAACATTTTGTGAATAAAAGTAGATAATGCCAGGCAATTTGAACACTTCTACGGAACTTTCAGAACAAAAGGTGAAAGAGAACCTTTTTTTTCCAAAGACCTTGAAACATCTTCTACAGTGATGCAATCAGAACAAATCATTGCTTCAAACCGGGCTTTTGAAAGCCGATTCTAAAGGATGGAACACCAAGGCCGTTTTTGAATGACAATCTCTAGAAGTCCAGATTTGACGGAAGCCTTGAATTGACATATCAAATAAATATTTGTTGACCTTGTACCATGTTTTCAAGGACTAGTCTTTATTGTCATCACGTGCTAGAAGAAACCAACTGTGTAGCTAATGAGTTGGCTAAAGTGGCTTTTACTAATGCTTCTTTAAGTTAGTTGTCACTATCCCTCATATAACTTTTCCTTTACTTTTCAATACAAGTTGCATTATATATCAGAGAGAGAGAGAGAGAGAGAGAGAGAGAGAGAGAGAGAGAGAGAGATTGTAAGCAGAAGCAAAGTTATGGACCAGCTCCTACAATCAATTCAAGTGCAGCTCAACAAGTCAAACCAACCTTTCCTTAACAAATTAAAACGGGAGGCCATTTCCATATTAAGTAGGTCATAACCATGATCTAGTAACAATAAAATTGCACGAGAACGAGGACAAATACTACAAATCTTAAATTACATTTTCAACATCATAAATGTAACTATAGAAAAAATATATCATAGAATTTTATCAATTTGAGCTCAAATTGAAGTTAATAACGAGTTAAGGGGGATATAAGTATTTTCTTATTTTTATGGGTAGCCTATGCAAACTAATTCAAAACGATTTTATTGTAGTTTTAGTCATTGTTTTAAATAGCGAATAGCGTGTAGCATAGTGTTCACCCCTCTAAAGCATGAGGTGTAAGCTGCATAACGTGTAGCATAAGCTACATGCTACTTTTAGATTTTTAATGAAGGATGCGCTTGGTTGCACAAATTTCTTGATATTCTACACCAAATTAGACAGATTAATAATGAAATTTTGTTAAATTTCATAATATTTGGTGCAACCAAACACAACCTAAAGTAATAAGAAAGTGCAATGATTAAATTTGTAGGTAAAGAAAGAGCAAAACAGAACTGATTTAATATTGTTACTTATATTATTTTACTAAAAGCATTGAAAAGATTAAGTAATTTTTTGAAAATAGAAAAATGTAACATTAAGGCTAAATAGGCTACGTAGCGTAAGCTACACACTACATAACATAGCTATTTAAAACACGAGCTTTAGTCACAATAAGAATAGCTATGGTAAGTTATTTTTAGAATGCTGTTTGGATTAGATAGAATATGAGTTAAGAAATCTCTACGATTTAAGCTTCAGTGTAAATATCTTCGTTCGTGCATATTGGGTGCCTTGGTTATTTTCTTTGGAGTTGAGGTTCACCACTCTTGGAGGGATTGTGGTCCATTGAAAACAAGCATGTGAGACCTCTCTTCAATGACTAATGGAAGTTCTCAAGTAAATCATCTAATTTCCTCCACTCTTTCTCACGAATTTGTGCTTGAGGTCGCTGATTCACTGCTTTACTTTCTGTTATCTATTAGCCTTTCTGGAGAACTGTGCTTTTTCTAGCATTTTCTCTACTTCTCTGAGATCAATCAACACCATACTTCTCCTTTGGTATCAACAAATCCGAGATATAAATGCACAACTCAAATCCCATTCAGGGAGGAGAACATCAACATGTCACACCATCCAATAAATATATAGCTCAAACCCAGTGATGCAGGACATGAAAATTAAATATGATATGCAAGATCTTAGGCTTTAAATCACACTAATTTTAGAACAATCACAAAAATTCCGCATCCCACATAAAGTCAAGCATTCAACAAGGGGAATCTACGAGGGTCCAAGCCTACACATGTTAGGGCTGAATCAATTAAAATTATAAACCAAACAATACTCAAAAGAGAATCGATTCATCCACACAAGCAAAGAATTACTTCCCAATCCAAGGGATTCACATGTTTCAACTCGGAAAAACCTAAGGTTTGCAAAAAAGTGAAATAAGACTTGGGATTTAGGATTATCTAGGGTTAGGGTTAGAGAAATAAGGTGATAGAGGAGTGAAAGAAAAGAGAGAGAGAGAACCTGTAATCAGTCCACACGTGTGGACAGCAGGCTGGCCTAACGCACATGCGTGGATTGCTACCCGCACGTATGTGGAGCCTAAGAACCCAAAAAGGGCCAACTAGGGGTTGGTCGGCGAGGGATGGGTCACCCACATACCGAGTTTCAGAGCAATCGGATGATTGGTTTGAGCACGGTGCTCCGCCGAAGTTTCAGCCATCATGCAGGGCCTAATTCTGAAATTTTGCTATAAAGAAGGATTGGCTGCAAAATAAAGGTGAATTTGAAATGTGGATGGCTATAGGAGATGATGAATATAGAGGATAAGAGGTGGGGGCGATTTGGGATGGATGTCGCTTCGCACCACGGTAATTAGCCCTTCGAAGAATAGAGGGTTTCGCACCTAATTGGATTTCCACAACTCAGAGAATTAGAGAAGCAGGAAAACGCATAATTTTATTAATAATCTTCAATTATCAAAAAAAAACCTACAAGGGTTTGCCTATTTATAAGAAAACCCTATACCCCAAAAGCCGCGCCAAGTGTGCACGCTATTACTTAGAGATGAAGTAACAAAAATAACAACTAATCAAAGCAATCTAAATCGTTCATGATGTTCCTAATAACGATAATAAGCAAAACTCAACGTCCCTAGATCATCTAGGATAGTGAGCCACGATCATAAGATCCAATGGTAGGATTCACATGATAATCGGGTCCACTTCAAGGAACCAAAACACAGTCCTCTAACTAGGAGGCCCTCCCTGGACGTCGTCATCGATCCAGATCAATGGTGGGGCCCTCCTCCTTGCGTACGTGTGTAGGGGGGGCGTGCGTGTGCGCGAGATGTCCCCATCACCCAAACATGATCTATTTCTCAACTAAGAAGGATATACAAGCTCCAGTACTACAAATGATAAAGAAAAACAACTTCAGCTACATTGCAACCTTTCAAAATCTTGGTTCACACAGTAAAATGCAAGGGATGAAAATAGTTATCTAACTTCTAAACGAATAAGGTGGGGCAGTACGCAAACAAGCACCCAAAATGACAGGTACTCAAAGACAGTTATCTATCCTCTTGACCTTCATAAGTTTCAACGGGTATGAAAAAGAATAGATTAATAGAATTCACTCCATGTGAACTTGACACGGTGCAATGCACATTCTCCATTCTATCAATTTTCCATCATCAGAGAAACCAAAACACATGAATGAAGAACCAAAAGCCAGGTCATCCATAATTCACTACGATGGGGTAAGAAAAATAATGAACAACCCTGCTACACAAGCAATTGACAACACATGCATCATATTTGAAAAAGCAACAACAGGGTCAACATTTGTAAAACAATCCAAAAGAAAGCCCAAATGACAAAAGGAAATATATGCATGGAGTTAGACAGATGACAGGATAAATTCAATTAATATACATTCACAACCAAACCGTTAAGGCAAGGTCCAAAAGATGCATCCAATCAAATAAACCTTTAATAAACAAAAGTCACATTGCAAGGAAAAATAGGTCAAAAAATCACCTGTCATTTTTGTCGAATCCAAACCTAGCGCCAAAGTAAAAGGCCACGGCAAGTAACCACGCATCACTGTGGACAGCCACCAAAGATAACCAGTCTTTTTCTTGCATCCCATCCCTAGCAAAGTTAATGCCCAAAGCAGGCTCAGGGAGCTCCGGAGGGACCTCTTCGGCAGGTAAATTAACTTCCCATTGCTCATTGGGAAATCCATACAGACACAAATTTTCCTTCTCTGCAAGGTGTAGCATACTGCTTAACTACCACATTCCAAAATCACAGCATTATTAATGTTAAAAGCTTTATAAGCTATAAGGTGATAAAATAACAAATTGTGGCATGCTAACCACAACAGTATATCCAGTGTAAGACCTAAGTTGTATTACTGCCCATGCTTGCTTCGGTGAACCCCATATAGAAGGTTTAAAGGATTCAGCATTATACATTCCTCGGTTATACAAAGATAATATTTTCATAAAATAACAGTGGCCTTTGAAACAGGGGCTTTAATGGGTTAATAATCGTGATGTTGTAGACTCATAATTTCCATATAAAACTTATTTTATTGGAAAGGATGGAACATAAATTGGTGATGTGAACATAGATTGAAATTTAAATATAAATGAATGGAAAGAGCTAGAGATGGTCGTTTCAGAATCCATTAAATGCCAGAAACCAAATGAAATAGAGATAGGTAGTTCGCTCCATTAGAAGAATCCTGGGAGTAGCAGAATCTGAATGACTTCACGAAATGGGTGCTTTGCCCTTTTAGAAAAATCAGTGCAACACAACTGCTGACTTCACATATTCCATCACAGATGCAACTAAATATTCCACTTCTTCAAATACACAAAACTCCACATCATAGCACAGAACTATTCACACTGCACATTACTTGAAGTAAATTGTAATATAAACACACTACAAAATTGCTCGAGCCAACATTATAAACACTCGACTCACATAAAAAGAAACAGCGAAAAGATAAGGCACCAGATCATGTCCTAACATTTAAAACAGAAGTTGGGGCACACTGAGAGTTGGCATACGCCAATATCTTTCAGTCATCTTGGATTTCAAATTGCAATTTGAAAGCCCCAAGTCCAGACATGGTGAGGTGGTCAGCCTACACCAACAATCCAACTACAATGAGCACTAGCGGTAAGACAAGGATAAAATTAGAAATGAACACATTCAAGGGAACTTAGTAAGTAGCCCCAATAGGCAGTAAGATGAGGAAAAGTGGACAGATGGTTTGGCTGTGTATCAGAGATCAAGAACTGCACCATTAGGAGTGAGTTGGTTCAAGTTGAAAGCTCGAAAAGAGCAAGGGAAGGACCGAAAGTATGTGGGTGAAGGTTCTGAAAGAAGACTTGATGAGCTACGGTTTACTGAGGATATGGTCCTTGATAGAGTAGAAAGGTTGAACAGGATTCGCGCAGCCAACCACACTTATTTGGACTAAGGCTTTAGAAAATGAGATGAAAATCGAATTCACAGAAACAGAAACCAGTGGACATAGAAAATGCCGGGAAAAGGAATACATTACTATTGGCATACGGGAGAATGCGTATCAACGGCTCCACCCATCCATTCATAATGGATGGAAATCTCTGCACATGTTGAAAATGGGATTAGACGGAAATCCATTGGCAACCACATGAACCTATGGGTGGAAACCAACTACCATTGGTATGCAATCTATAGCATATAAATTGGAATACAAAAGCCCAATGCAACACAAAGAACATCTCTATTCTCTGACCAAAAGTTCTACCACATCCAAACCTACAACATAGTTCAAAAAGACAAGAAAAAGTAATATTGTCAGTCAATGACACGTACTGAATCCAGACCGTTCATCTGAACTGGAAAATCAACCTGATGGAGTGGCCTAAAGAAGGTAAGCAACAGGCGGTCCACATGCACCAATAATAAATAAATAAGCACGGGGCATCCATCAATGTCACTTTTGGGCCATTGACCATCCACAGTGGGGTCCACTGGATGAATATCAGCTGCCGTGGCTGCCACGTGTATGGTTACAATTGAGGACACAAAGCTTTGTAGCCTGTCGCATCCGTCCGCCGAGAAAATACAGAAATCAACCCAAAAATAAAGCATGCAGATAATATCATAATAATTAATAAAAATTACAAAAAAAAGAATAGAATATTAAAAAAGGGAACGAGATTAAAACCCTAACCTGGATCGCACTGCTGGTAAAATTCTTCCACGTCTGCAAGGAAGGCATTTTTTTCAACACCGTTAATTAAAAACATTTGCACGTATATATAAATAAATAAATAAAAATAGAATTTTCGAAAAAAGGAATGAAGAAGAGATTTCAAAAAGCGGAAAGAGTACCGGTAGTTAGGGCTTTGATCATGCCAGCTCTCCTGCCCTTGAAATCCCTGAAGACTTCATCAACCGTTCGAGGATTGTACGGTCCAGATCCTGGGTCCATGGCTCTCTGGACAGATATGTATATAGAGAGAGAGAAAGAGAGAGGGAGAGAGTATGTATAGGGATGGGATTTGCTTATTGTTTGGGAGATTTGGGGGAATTTGGAGAAAAGGAGGGAGAAAACGGCATTTCACAGAGAGAGAGAGAGAGAGAGTTGGGGTTTTGTTGTTTTGAAAGGAGGGAAAGGGAAAAACGTTTGACCAGAGAGAGAGAGAGAGAGAGAGAGAAGTAAAAAGGAAGAAGAGCTTGGGCGGATTTGAATGGGATTGAAATGGACGGATTAACTGAATTTATGAGAGAAGGAAGAGTCCGTGAGCGGATTATGTAGAGGGCGGAGGAAGAGCTGAGGGCTAATGTGCGCTCCGGCGCACCTTTTGTACCCGAGGGCAACGTACCTTAACTTGTAGTACCGTACCATCTTCCCCCACCATGTATAAAATCAATACCGTTAAATCAGTAGGTCCCACTACGAATATCATTTGATAAAACAATCGCCTCCGTAAACTCATAATGTGGGCCACACTGTAGGAATAAACATACAACCGATGGTTTGATTCAACATATATTTTTGGCCCCACCAAATGAGAAGATTATCATTTTTTCCGAGAAATATGATCTTTATAAGGTGGCCTGTCGTTCGCATGTTACTGATGGTCTAAAAGTGTGTCACGTCAGCAGAAAAGATGGCACCGTACCACAAGTTGTGGTACAGTTGCCTGTAGATGATCAGTTCTGTTTGCTTGTGGAGTTATTTGGTACTCTGTCAGTGTCTGACGCTTGTTACGCAGGCATTGTAGAACTTGTACACGTGCCATATATTAAATCATGTTAAATCGACTGAGTTATGGAACCCACTGCCTGCAAGTCACAGGCCCAAAATAGGATTAGTTGAACAATCCTAACCTCTGATTTGCGTAGACTTGTTTGTTGAAACAGGACCGTTGGATGATTTTCTTTTTCAGCCGTCTAATAAATGTCCACCAATCCATTACTGAAAGAAATCAAATAAGAGTAATTGTCTGGCTTCTAGTACTTCTAAAATGGGAACCATTATTTGGACCGTTTGATTTGACTCACTTGAATTCCGCGTGTGCAATTTCTAAGTGCCTGTGTATCATCCACTACACTGCGCCAGAGTAATAAAGTTTTATCTGCCTTGCATTTTTTGGGATGGATGTTGTTGTGCTTGGGCAGCGGATATGAATGGTGTCCTCGAGCTTTTTATTGGTTAAATGGATGGTTGGTGTTGTGGCCCTGCAGCTGGTGGGCCATTTATCCGAGATGTTTTTCATGGGAATACCTTGAGGCGCTAACTTCAAAGCGTTCTGTGCGCACAGAGGTTTCGGTGAGCACGTTTCTACCAATTGATGGACGGGATTTACCCAGCTTTTCAATGTGCAGTTTTCAGAAGCCCGTTCTGAAGAAGGTGATAATTTCCCGACCGTCGGTTTCTCGCATTTGGTTGTGGGAGATATGTGCGCACCGGCCCTGATGCGCACAGGGCGCGCAGGATCTTCCTCGAAAGTGACGGAAGGAATACAAAGGCAATCCACAGCCACGTGAAAGTTACAGGTTGGACGGACAGGATCTTCCAGCTAACGAGTTCTTCTCGATTTAGACCATTCACGGTGCTTTTCGTGAAATCAACGGTAGGTCCCATCGATCATGAGTTTCAACGGGTGGGCCCATGTTTGCTAATCCAGGCTTAATAGACCATGCCCCTAAGCACGTATTTCAAATAGGAAAATCCTACGCGTCCATCTTCGGCAGTTGGCTAACACGGAGAGTTGTTCGATACTCCGGCAGAGTACGACGCTTCATACTCAGGCAATTGTACACCAGACCTCTTTAACTAAAAATAAACAAAGTTGCAGAACCTGCCGTCCCTGAGAAAAAAAACCAGAATCAGATTGGTGGGACACTCATAACCTCTGATTCGTGGACTGAAATAGGGCCGTTGGATATATTCATTTTTAGCCGTCCAAAAAATGAGCACCAATCTAAATGGAACCCACGATTTGGACAGTTGGATTTCAGCTAATTGGATGAAAGTATGCAATTTCCAACCTGCCTGGGTAGGCGTCCTTACTAATGGCTCAATAGTAGACCCCATGGGTTTCAACGGATTGGCTACTCGCCCTGCCACCAGCCAATGGCGGTGCTATGTGGGCCCACAATGATGTATGTGTTTCATCCAAGCTGTCCATCTATTTTTCTAAATCTATGGTATGAGACTAAAAATGAGGTATATCCCAATCTCAAGTGGACCTCATTATAGGAAATAGTGTTGAATGAATGTTGATCATTAAAAACTTTCTGGGCCATAAAAGTTTTGGATCAAGCTGATATATGTTTTTTCCCTTCATCTGGGTTGTATGACGTAATCAACATATTGGATGTCAACTAAATAGTACAGTGGGCTTGGGAGGATTTTAATGGTGGATATCCAATCACTATTGTTTTCCTGTGGTGTGGTGTGGTCTACCTGATATCCCTCTTATTTTTTGGGATAAAACTGTAAAATGATATGTAAAAATGGATGAATGGAATGGATGAAACACATACATCATGGTGGGGCTCACAGAGCACCGACCACCAGCCAGGCGGGTGGCAGAGAGAGTAGCCAATCCGTTCCGGTTTCAACACGCTAGTCATGCTTCAAATTGTTCGTTTGAAAATTTCCCGAAAAGCTAATCATAGGTTCTTCTCTCCATCGAAACAATAGGCCCAGCACTAATGTGGTGTGTGTGGGCATGAGTGTGTGTAAATTGAGATCCTTACTCATGCCTCTATGGTAGGCTCACAGGAGTTTCAGCAAAGGTCATGGGCTTGAGTACCCCTCCCTGTGAAATTCCACGGTGGTGTGACTGTGTGGGTATATATATGGGATGTGAGTGTTTGTGTAACTGCATAAACATGCACCTAGGGTTGGGGCTTGTATAAAGGTGGGACCCACATATGCGTTGGGGCTTTTATAGAGGTGGGACCCACATATGCAAACTTAACGGGTCTATTTTTACCATATAAACGTGGGGATAGAGACTTCATTGTAATTTGAAAAAAATTCTAAGGTTATTTAAAGAAAGGAGGGGGGTTGACCTCTCTTATGTGGTTTTTTGTTCATTAAAAAGGAAGAAAACTCTCTTGCTTTTGCTATAATCATAGTGTGATTTGAGGATGTCTTCCATGTGATTTGACTTTTCCAGTTTCTTCTCTCCTTCTTTTTCCTTTTCTCCAAAACCCATTAAACTCCTTGTTCTTCTCCCTAACATCTTTCACCGTAAGTGTAACATCCCGGATTTTTGCTATTTTCGATTTTTAAAAATTCTTAAAATTTTTCATTATGATTAACTCACGTTGTCACTTACTGACTATTAACACTTGATGTTAGCTTACATGCGGGTGATACTAATAAAGAACCACACAAATCTGATTAATCAACCATATGAAGCAAACAAATTCAGCTGATCATTTAAACATCGAATTTAGCCTTGTAATTTGTTCACATAGGGCCCAAATCTAGCCGACTTATCACTGACTAATCGAGACGACCATAACTAAATAAAGATATACCAAAAGCTAAGACAACTAGGGATCAGATCTTAAATAACAAACCAAATCAATCCAGTTACTCCTCTAGCCTAAGAATCAACGGCTTAGACTGACTTTAACCGAATCACCATTTTCACTAATTGCGAATAGGCCACACTATAAACTTAGCTAATCTAAATCTCAATCATTATGCATAAGAAATCTAGATACTCAATCATTCCAAAAATGTCTTGATTACCCAAACAAGCTCTACATCGCTCATTAGTGGCCCACTAAACCCGAAACTATAGGATAATGTCTGTCTCATTGGACTTGACGCCCATCGCGGGTGGTATACCAAGATAGTGCCCAGAATTACTCAACTTGGGCCGGAATCTAAGTGCTTCGAACACGTGAATCCCTTAAGTTGAAATATGAAACTTAAGTGAAACTAGTCACTTTATTCTTTTACAAAGTTGTGACTTTCAGACCGTCAATTCATGGCCAAAGTCGGGGCACCTACTAAAGATATTTCTCTAAACATATCTGTATAGCCGCAGCTCCAATCGATCATCGATGACCATTGAACAGACTTCTAATCATATCCGTCGATCGGCGCATCCAAATGGCGGGCCAATCATATCCATACGTAGATTATCATTGTAGCTAACTTTCATATAGTGCATATCAACCCCTACACCCCATAGTGGGCCTCAAATGTTAAAAACAACTCCCTCGAGGGTTAGTATAATGAATAAAGGCCATTAGAGCCATATGCACCAAATTTGGTGCTATAAATAGGGCATTTGGGGCCCTCCTTTGCTTCCATACGAATTTCATACCTTATGAGAGAGAAAAAGGAAAAGAGAAAGAGAAAGAAAGAGGAAGAGAGATTGTGAGAGAGAGGGAAGGACCTTGGTGTTTAGGGGTTAATAGTTCATTGATCAAACCCTTTAATTTGTCGAATCCTTTTCCGAATCTACCGTCACTTGCAACTAGAGGTAAGACTCACTTTCAACCGTTCGATTTCATAACTTATACCTACTTTACTTATAATTAACAATACTTTCTTGCTTTAATTGGGAATTGGTGATTTTACCCAAATTCTCAATCTTAGGAGCTCAAAGATTAAAAATCCCCTTTTAAGGTACAGACCCTTATTTATATGTTATCATTTATCGACTCTTGAGGGTATAAGTTAATTATTACATGTTTATAAATGAATCTGTACATGTTAATATGCACATGTTTTGATTTGTCTATAATATATGCTATTGGTTGGATATGAATGCTCACATGTTTGATGAAATGTCTAAGTGGTGGAATTTGTTACTTTATTAATGCTCACATGCTTGATTAAATGCTTAGGTGGTTGTGTTACCATATGCATGTTCATATGTTTGATTTAACGCTTTAGTGGATGTAGTATCATGTTGATGCTTATATATTTGATGAAATACTTAGGCCGTTGTGTAGTAGAATTTATGTTATAATTGCATGATGTAGTGTTTAGTTCATAGCGATACTTAAGATTGCTACGATATTAGGTCAGTTGGCTAACCGCCCGAACTAAAAGAGTGACCCAAGTTAGGGTGACCACTCTAGGCTTGTTCTATCGACCCGGATTAAATACGAACGACCGACAATAGCTAGACTACACGGGATACTTGCACCCAATGCCAGTTGCGCCGGGGTTCTCCCATGTCAATCGAATTAGTCCACTAGCCGATTGATCATGTATGTTCAAAATGTGCGAAACAACCAAATAGAATTTAGGATACCCCGTTCCCAATGGATGTGTCTATTCATAATCGTTAGAACGATACAATCCCCTTAAGACTCATGAGTCGAGCGTGGTGGTATGGGACACTGTGTCCAAGCTGTCGGCCTACGCTGGGGTGACGAGCCTCCCCGTAGTGACCATTAAGCACTAATAAAGGTGATAAACCATTGTTCGAACAGTCCTCGTCAAATTATACGGCCAATGGTTGCGTGTCAGAGTACCTTTTGAACGACTCGGGCGTGAAAAGAATTGGGTGACGAGCCATTTCCTTATGGTGATTTGGTTTTATGTGATAAGCCCACACCTTTGTAACGCCTCAGCCACTATTTATCCGGGCTGTGGTCTGAGCGTGGGTTGGGGTGAGCCGTTTGATCCGAACCTCCTTTGAAAATAGCGCTCCAGTCGGTCGGGGCAGTGTGTTGGCCAGCGGTCTGAGTAATCATATTTGGTTTTGGTGACGACCCATACCAGGTTGATCGTCATACATTTAGGTATCAAACTGTACCTTTAGAATTATTGATTTGTGAGATAAACGAGCGACACCTAAATTTGGATTAATGGACACTGGTAAGGAGTCACTACCTGCAACAACAAGCAATGTGATCCAGATAAGGACTCATGATATAATGTCGGTATCCTAACTTTGTCAATATGTTGGATGAATTGAACTTAATAATTACTCGGATAACATGATCATTCATTGCATCGCATTAGCTTAGAATGTGGCGAAACAGGCGTTGAAGTTGTATATTGAGGAAGTATTGTTATTTGCGAACTAGGTAGTCGGAGTCGCGTATTGAGGGAGTGTTGAATGGTGAAAGCATGCATCATGTCGTATCTTCATATGCGCATTTAACAAGATTATTTAGGAAATGTTTGATTTCTTGTTTGATCATTACCTACGCTGACTGGGTTGATAACATGTGTAACTTATAACTAATGGAACCACTGAGTTAGCTACTCACTCCCACCTGGGACGGTATTTCAAAACATCAATAAGGCGTATCATTGATGCAAGTACTAGTGAGACCTTAGACAAGTAGGCTTATATCGGGTTGTGCCAACACCGTTATGTTTTAGAGAATTGGGTGTAAACTAAAAGTTTTACACTTTAACCGTCTTGGGTATGTATATTATGGATTGTGGCTTGTATAATCTCATTTTGGGCGATCATCACTATTGTAATTGTATTTTTGACACTTAGCCTTATATTTCTGAATCTTTTGTTATGTTTATCTCGCTTTGGATCCGTTAAGTGAATTATGTTACTCTGATTATTCATGTGCGGAATGAATGAGAATCTGAATGAGGTCACATGTTCATTCTCATTAGGTTAACACTCGGGAAGTCAGGATCGAGGTCTTTATACTCAGATGCCGATTTTCGGGACGTTACAGCAAGTTGAACCTTAGAATCTGAAACCCAACTCTACCTAGCCCACACATCTGACCATACGATCACACCTGTAAACCCATAAGGTTGGTTGTATGGCCACATCCCTTTATCCTTTGGCATCATGTTACCCTCACATCAAAACCCCTTCATTCCCACCTATAAACCCTAACAATAACCTTAGATTCTTTGTAACACCTCGGGTTTTTAGGGGCCGTATAAGAACTCGGCTCCCGAATTCCCAGGTACCATGGGTGCCCTAATGGGCTTCATATTTTAATTACATTTGGATGATCTCATAAATAATGGAGGATTTAGCAAGGCATGAAGCATAAGTACGTCATAAAGCAGTATCAATTGTTACTAAATATAAAAATATTCAAACCACGAATCCAAAATCATCTAAATAGGGAACTAGTCCCACTCATACATAACCCAAAGCGACTAGGGCCCTGGTCCATACCCCGCGGTAGCCCGAACTCAAACTAAAAGGATCCGCAGAAAGTCTGGAAGTAGGGAAGCTCCTCTTCCCTATCCTTGCTCACTTCGCTCGGCTCGTCGAGCTCCGCCTCACCTGCATCTAGTAAAGGGTCTGGTTGGTGTTTTAAAACACCGTCCCAGAGTGGGAGTGAGTAGCTAACTCAGTGGTTACTATTAGCCTTAAGTTACAACTAGCAGCAATTATATGATGAATTTAATGAAAGGCATACATTCACAGATCCCTAAATAGTCTTATTAATGCATATGTATGTATTATGATATGATGAATAATCTCGCAACAACACTCCCTCGAGCGACTTCGTCTAACGATCGCGCATGACCAACATTCCCTCATTGCGACCTCAACTGCCGAGTCACCAAATTCTAGCTAATGCGATGAGTGAATAATGTTAGCTAAGTATTTAGTTAATTTTGTTCATCCAGCAGATTGGGGAAACTGATACACCCCACGTATCTTTGCCATCAACTGGTTGAGAGGCCAAAGCCCCTCAACGTGCTAGGCCAAGACCCCGCGATCTTTGATCCCATCAGGTTCCCCATCCCCGATTTCAAGCACATGGGGAGTGCTAAGAAGAGGGATCACTCGCGGTCACTACGGGGAGGCTCGTCACCCCAGCGTAAGCCGACAACTTAGACACAGTGTCCCATTCCACCATGCCCGACTCTCGAGTCAGTGGATCAGTTTCAAATGGTTATTAATAGGCTGCAGTGGTTGAAGGGTATTCCAGGTTTCATACAGGCATGAGCAGACATGGTTAACGGACATGGTTGGTCAATAAGCGAACTAGACCGTGTGAGTTCAGGCGAGTACGTAACGGACGACATCGAGTACAAGCGACCCATGTAGTCCAACTATTGTCGCCCATTTGCATCCGTCCAAACCCACTGGTTTAGCCGCAGGATGGTCCTACCAAAGGGACAGCCTTCTCCCACTTCAGTTCCCTGACTAGCCCAGGGATTTATGACCTTTAATATTATTCCAACAATTCTAGATTCGCCTTCTAACACTAGTAAAGTCATGCACTCATACATCAAATATAAAAATTCAAATTTTCTATAATGCAACTACTAACAAAAAAAAAAAGAAATTTATGTGTGTGCGTGTTGAGTGGGGTTACCGAAGAGATCAAGAGCTATACATCATTCATAGTACAAACATACAACAAGGATTAATGCTAGCACTAACATATAACAAGGATTTATGCAAGCACAAACATACAACAAGGATTTTATGCAATCATATATGTCATAAGGAAGGTTATACTAGAATCATATATGAGATGAACATGCCACTCCAAATCAAGTCCAATCATGTTGAAGAACAAATAACCAACACTTAACCATTTCATGGGATTTAGGGGAACCTATCATATAGGGTCTTGGCTATGTTATCTTTAGATTACTCAAGCACATCATCCTAACATTCATAATCATTAGACTCGTAGTAGAATTGATGTTAGGCCACCTAAGGATAATAGTCTGCACCTTGTGACGAACCGTTCGGTTCACGACGCCCGTAGGGTTAGGGTGTTAAGAAATCATCGTTGAAATGCCTAAATAAGTATACAAGCTTGTAAGAATTAAAACGAATTAAACACAAGATCTAAACCTACAAACATAACTCAATACTTACCTTCAATCGTCACCGAATCGGCACCAATGAAAGATAACATTGCTATAAAGGAGATGAGAGGGTGAAGGTGCACAAACCCTCATACTTCCAAGCTCTCCCTCACCCTTTCTCCTCTCTTTTTTCTTCTCTTTCTTTCTTTCTTTCTTTTAGGGTAAATTCGTATGGGGAGAGGGGTGCCCAAATGAAACCCTTATATAAGGCCAAATTTGGTGTAAATGGCCCCAAGGGCTAGGTTTTTACTGTACTAGCCCTATGAGAGGATCTTTCTAACCTCTAGGGCCCACTATGGGGCGTACATATTAATATACATCATAGAATAGTTAGCCCTAATGATGATCTACATATGGATATGATCGGCTCGCCATTTAGATGCGCCGATCGACAGATATAATTAGAAGTTTGTTTAACGGTCACCAATAGTCAATCGGAGCCGCGGCTATACGGATATGAGTAGGGAAATATCCTTACTCCACGTGTGAAGGTTGGTCATAAACCAACGGTCCGAAATCCTCAACTTTGCTTAAGAGTGGACGACCCAATTCACTTAAGTTTCAGCTTCTTCCTTTAGGGTATTTGCACTTCTCTTGCACTCGTCCTTTGACTCAAGTTAAGCGGTTCTGGACAGTACCCGGGTCCGACTCCCACGATGGACGTCGAGCCCCGTAAGACGGACATTATTGTATAGTTTTGGAACTAGTGGCCCACCAACGAGAGGTCTAGAGCTTGTTCGAAAAATCGGGACATTTCTGGAATGAATTGAGTATTGAGATTTCTTGTGGGCAATGATTGGGGTTTGGATTAACTATGTTCATTGTGTGGTCCATTTATAACTAGTGAAAGTGGAGATTTGCTCATGATTACTCTAAACCGTCGGTTTTAGGCTAAAAGAGTAATGGGGTTGATTTGGTCTATTAGTTAAGATCCGGGCCTTATCTGACTCGGCTTCGGTTAGATCTTTAATTTAGTTATGATTATCTTGATTAGTTAGCGATGGGTCGGTTAGGTTTGAGCCCTATGTGAGTAAATCATGGAGCTAAACTTGATATTCAAGTGATCGGGCGGATTCGTTGGATTCCTATAGTTTATTAATCGGACTTGTGCTGTTCTTTACTGGTTCCACCTGTGCATAAACTAACATTGAGTGCTAATGGCCAGTAAGTGATAATATAAGTTAATTACATTAAAAAAATTAAAGGATTTTTGGAGATCCAAAATAGTGAAAATCCAGGACATTACATTCTTTAATCTCCAATTTTTCTAAATTCCCAAACCTTAAATCTTTAATTTCCTTAATTGACCAAAAATCATAACTTCCTCTCATCCAAAACTTTAATTCCCATCTACAAATACGTAAATCCTTCAATCCCCTTAACCAATTCATTTAATTTAGCCATAACTTTATCTTTTTCCCAAATTTTCATAACCCTATACTTACATATTGATCAAGCAAGCCTTGGGTAGTATTAGGATTTTCCACTTAAAATAGATATACCATATGCTATTTGAATGTCCCTACATCCATTAAATCTCCGTTTCACGTATTTAATGTTCATGCAAGACGTTGTTTATTAACCTAAGCTTGAACTATTCATAACTTCTTAAAATTTTGAGATGTGTGATGATTTTAGTGCGTTTGTGATTTTTAATTAATTAACTTAATTTGTTAATTGATTGACACTCTTGTTTAGCTTCATACATTGGTCCTGCATCAGGTGCACTAAATAATAACTCTTGGACTTGTCCTATTTTCCATATTAAGCTTCTTTCTGACTGTTTTTATACTTTGAATTTAGTCGCATGGATGTATAGGTCACCCGTTAACCATGACTAAAGTGGGTGGGTATTTTTTAATGTGTTTTATTTGTGAATCACAACCCTTAGTTTACTTGGAGAGAAGTATTCAACTATGTAATAAGTATATTTTTAAAAAACCCAAGCTCTTGCTCAGGTGGTAGACTCTTAGGAGTTTCAACACCTGGTCAAGGGTTCAAGTATCCATTGGTGGTGAAATTCCACTATGGCGTGAGTGTGTGGGGGTATGTGTGCGTGTGTAGTAAAAAAAGAAGTATATTTTCTAAAGAAAACTTGAAAAACAAGCATTTTTACATCGTTTATGCTCGCTATGAAGATAAGGCTTCTCAAGAGCATGGTGAATCAATCCCTTTATCTCATAGCCATGGTCAGGCCCTTGACTGAAACCCCCCTCGTGAGCCCCACTTCACATGAGTCTTGCCTCACATGAGCCACCCGCCTCACACGGGCCACCTATCCCGAGTTTGCCCCCTCTTCACAAAGACCACCACATTCGAGCCTGGTGTGAAAATGTCCCTAAATTAATCACTCCCGATGAGGAATCTCGAACACAAGACATCCCGCTCTGATATCACTTTTGACGCAGGACGACTAACTACTCGCTCTAAAAACTTGAACTGATAGAGCGTAGCGAATCAATCTCTTTATCTCATAGTCTAGGTCAGGCCCTCAGTCGACACCCACTCGTGGGCCCACTTCACATGGGGCTTGCCTCACACGAGCCACCCGCCTCACATTGGCCGCCCACCCTGAGTGTGCTCCCACTTCACATAGGCCACCCCCCACTCAAGCTTGATGTGAAAAATGCATCTGCATTACTTAGGCCTTAAGATCTCTAGTTCATGTGAATAACAAATACCATATAGATCAAACCAAGAAATCAAGCAGCAATATCTATTACTCACCAACTTAAAAATGATAGAGGATTGTTTAGAGAAGACAACAGAAAAAAATTGAGAAGGGCACGTTTGTCCCCACTTAAAAATAAGTTCAACTCATTTTAGTTAATATCAAATTTGTATTAGAGATCATTGTTTGTATAAATTGTTGGTTATATTTGCAATCCTATTGTAAAAAATCGATCTCTAATACATAATTAAAATTAAATTAAAATGAGATAAACTCATTTTTAGGTGCAAATCTAACCTAAAACACCCATTAAATTTATGTATTCAAAGCAATCAAGCCATTCCCTCATTTAACCCTAAATAAATAAATTCAACAATTTTTTTTTTTTAAAAAAAAAAAAAAAAAAAACATTCCAGATACAGTCAAAAGAATATGAAGAGCAACATTCCATTCATTAATGCAACCCAAAAAAGAACAAATAAAATTAAAACATAAAAACCCATTTCAGATTCAATCAATTAGTAGTGTAGCAAAATCGTCATTTAGGAACGGTTTGAAACCGTTCCTAAATTCTTCAGAAACGGTTTAAAGCCGTACCTAAATGAGGCGTCACAGTTTTGGGTACCGTTTCAAAATTTAGAGACGGAATTCCGTTCCGGTTCAAAGTTGCCAAATTTAAGGACGGAATTTTAAGAATAATTTTAAATCCTTTATTCATTATATGAGAGAGAGAGTGGGGTATGTAATCTATTTGTATTATATACTGAATAATTACACAAATAGAAGAAAAGGACAATAGAATGATTCACACATAATAATCTTTTCCTTCTTTTCCAGTACACATTTCAATTTCAATTTCAGTACAACATTTCATTTCCAGGTTTCTATAAGCCAACAAATTCAACTGTCCAAATTCAATAAGCAAATGTCCATTAATTTGTGGTCAGGATATATCGATCAAACATTCCCACTACTCGACAATCTAATTTGAGGTACATGTCACGTGATTAATTTTTATGTGCAAGTGTAGGGAGTATCATGCTTCGCCAGAGTAACAAATGAATCCACTTTCTTCCAACAGTAAAAGGAAGAAACAAAAAGAAACAAAGATGCCTTCTTGATGGTATTATTATAGCAGAAAGGCTGAAAATCAACTAACATGGCCGCTGCAGAAAGGGCCAGCTTCAATGCCTATGATGGGGATATGGAGGATAGAGGTTGCAACTGCAACTACAGGTGCAGGCGCACATTCCAGAACGACTGCGAAACATCCAGCCTCCTGTAGAGCGATGTTTCGAAAGATCCAAATAATGAAAAACAAAAAGATCCAACACTTGATTGGGACACATCAACAAAACAGTGGAACAACAATGTAGCCGTTAAAACTGCAACGAAGTGTGATACGGTTCATAACCATTTCGAATCAGAAACGGCTTAGAGCCATTTCTGAACCAAAATCCTGGACGTTCCGAATCTACGATTTTGGTGTAGTGTATACTGGCTCAGCTCAAAGAGTCATGCACACATTGACTTGTTAACATTAAAGAATAGCTTTAAGATAAAGGAATAACAAACTAGGAAATAAATGTAAGCAAAACTAAGAAAAAGGGATGATTGGAGGAAGGAAAGATGAATTGAAAATCACATGACATCATTTCTACTAGTCACTAGAAACAGGCATATGATTTGTGACTCCATAACATGTCTGTGGGTTCTCTATGAACTCTAATCACCGAGTGATACCCAAAAACCTGACACACTTGGTGGTCAAAACTACAACTCAATGCCAACACGGACTGGCACATCAGCCACTTTTGCTGTAACAGGAATGGTTTGATAAACACGACAAAGAAGAATACTTCCAACAAAGAGCTACCAGTTAAGAGCCAAGAAACTCACCTCCATCGTGACGTGGCAAGCCAAAAGATAAGGCATGTACTTATAGCCACTGCAAAAAGAAAAAAGAAAAACTGAGTTGTGGCTTTTGGGTTTTCTCAATTACATCAGATCTTTTATTCAAGTCACAATACAAAATAAAATTCAAATCTTTTAAGGCCTGATTGAGTTTCATCGACTTAATGCGAAGATAATCTACAAGCTCAAAACAGAGCTAATCACAGGTTCACCAGGCTAGAATTAATCCATTGATCCAAATGTATCTTTTACGCTGCATTTTGAAACACACTTGACTTGGATTGCAATTGTTCAGTTCAATTAGGTGGCAATGATCGAATTGTATCGACGGTTAGTGTTATTCATAATGGAGTACAAATTGCAATTAAATTCCTTTCTAGTTGAACTTGGGAGTAATGATCACACAATACAAATACTATGATAGTTTCAAATTGGTCATTTCAGCTTCACTGAAATGATTATTGCATTTCTAGAAGATAGCATGTCCAAACACAACCATAGCCTTGCATATAATCTCACCTTGAGCTGTCCTCGAACTGTCCATACATATTTTGGAATTATCTATCATCCAGATTATCTTCAAACAGGCTATAAGAGATTCTCCCCATCTTCCCAGTCCTCTCCTTCCTACCAACTTCACATCATTGCCTAAAACACAATCAACATTTAGTTTAATATAACCAACAGGAGGATAACCCATCTTTCATTGTCTAAGACAATCACATCATTGCCTAACACACAATCAACATCTCTGACTGTTCGCCACTTACATCAATGTATGTACTTTGTCCCAATTGAGATTTTTTAAAAAAGAAAGTAGTCACTCTATCATCCGGATTCCAAACTTTTGACTTGGAACGAAAGCTATCTGTGATGTTCGCAACTTTGTAGCATAAATTCAAATTATTACTAGACAAATGAGGTTCTTAATGTGCCCAGTTCTCAGCCTTACAGTTAGTACTCAAATCCTCTTTGTTGCTGGACTCCAAATCATGTACATGTGAAGTGAGGCCATTATTTAGAAATGGTTTTCTGTGCAAGTTGAAGTACCAGTAGGATCAAAGTGAAGGAATTTTGCAAATCCAACAGGCATATGGGAAAGGGGTACCAAACAAAAGCAACACTATTCATCGGATCAAATAGAATCCTTTTAAGCTATGTTTGGTTGCAAGTATGGGTCATCACAGTCTCTCCTGCAAGGGGGAAAAAAAAAGGAAAAAAATAAAATAAAATTTGTTAGTTACATGCTAGAATTTGTTTGCTTCAAAATTATAGCATCGGTTGAAGCATCTACTTACTTTAAAACTAAGTCAAATATAAAAGGAGGAAGTATAAGTTCCTGCCATTTGGTTGAAGCGTCATTGCAGAAGCATATCGTACAAGTGGGGTGGTAGTTTGGATAGCATATATAAGAAGTCTAGAAGAATTGTAAAACACATCATAGAGGTTGCTTACTCTCCTAGAATAATTGTGAAAACAAGAACCAAAACACCCTGCCAAAGTTTGCTCTCCTAGATTAACGCCATTACAATTTGTGAGGCAGCAAACTGTCCAAACTTCATCATTGATTATCCTTCAATTTTTGCCATTGTTCCTTTTAATAGAACAATTTATGGAAAACATTAAGGCCCTTCCAATCTTAAACCTCAACATCATTTGCATAGAATAAAGGCAATAGATTTCAACCCAAGGAATCTTGCAGTAGCAGCATAAGTTTGCTGTTTCTGTAGGGTATGTGGGTATTTTTCTGAGCCAAGGCTGCAATCACATCTCCCAAAAAGGAAAGGGACCAATTGATATGCTGTGCTTATTTTAGCCCATCTCCTGTTACTTTCTGATTTACCACCCTCTCACTTCCTGCATTTTCTAACCATTTAGTGTCACCATGCTGATAAAGTTCTTCACTAAACAGTAAATTTCACAACAATCATCATCAGGATAAGAACAAAACAAATTCATAGAGAAGTTACTTATTGAAATTACCAACCTTCATAGAGAAGAAGTATGGGAACAATCATTGCAATAACAAATTCATAGAGAAGTTACTACCGAAGCTCACAATTGCTGCATCAACAAATGCCAATTTCAATATATATAATACAAAGCCTGTACCAAGAATATAAAAAATGAAAAATGTTTCTTACTTTTCAAGAATTTGGTTGCATTAGGAAATCCCTTCAACACCTGGAAAAGAGACCAAATAAAGAAAAAGAAAAAAAGGTTTAAAAAAAAATCAGCATATAGTGCCATGTAATTAAAAATGATAATGGATGACACTTCAAGCAAATAAACATGTCAAAATATTTATGGAGAGAAATTTAAAAATAAATAATAATAATAATAATAATAAAAAAACACACGTCAAGCATTTATGATGCAAAATCCTGCACCAATTGAACTTCATTTATGATTACTGAAAATCAGTCCATGCGCAAGTGAATCCAGTGAGAAGTTGTGATATGCATACCAAGGGTATCATATAATGGAACACAATAAATCCCATGAGCATTGCAGGCCTGCAGAAGTTATGCAACATCAATAAGAAGTTATGCAACATCAATAAGACACAAAAATCTAAAAAGGAGGTTCACATATAGAGTTTAGAGGTGTGTTGAGCATACACATGTATAACCTAGCCCATCTAAATGCCACCACATGTGCCAGCCAGGCACAAAGGTGTGAAATCCTATATATGTGAACATAGGTTCATTCCCAGTTGATCTCATTTTAGCAAAGATAATGACAAGAGCTCCCAAACTCATACATAAAAACAAAAGAAGACAAAGTACTAGAAGAATAACCATTTGTTAGTCTGATTCCAACAATAAACAAGTTCATGGAAGTTAGTAATGCCAGACTGTGGTCTTTAGTTCCCATGTTAGCTAAATGTAAAGCTGATTAGAGGCAAGAACCATCAGAAAATTTCTCGCCATCTTCTCATCACTCATAATCCCTTTGATTAATTAGAGCAAGCCACCTAGATGTCCATACTAACTGCAAATTTTGAGATTCATTTGAATATCGGTAAGTTCAAAACAAATGAGAGAAACAGACTAAAATCTACTTGGCATGACTGCTACAACTTTACAAGGTTGCTATATCATCCATCGTCATCAGATATGGGAAAATTGTTGGAAATACCTAAGAGGAAACATATAATGCTTGGCCAAGTAAACAAAAATGGTTTTGGTTCAGCCAGAAACCTAAAGGTGGCCCACTTCCATGATCCTGGCCATTCATCTGGTAGGCCCTATTATGAATGAATCATGCCCCAAAAACTCCCCACTCATAGAATCTTACCACAGGATCAGTGGAATTAGCAATTAGGGATAAAACCTGAGAGGGAAAAAATAGCAATTAGCACAAAAGAACACTGAAGAGAGATCCATGAATCAGAAAGGCCCAAAATGCATTAAAAAAATCATTAGCATATTAGCCTTCTTCCAGCAATTAGAGTTAGGCATTACGTTCGTAAAATTTTTGCTACAGGATATCACATGAGAAAGTAATGTATGGCCCCAAGGCACAGGGCATCTCTTTCTTTGAATTGCATATGTGCTCTCTTTTTTTATCTGATGATTGAATCATATATGCCCCATTGTTGGGCAATGTATCTCAGCTTAGTAAACACCCATTCTCAAAGCAAACAACAATGTCAGGAACCTAGAGAAAGAAGCCCTAGCAGTTTCATTGTTTAAGGAAATAGGCCGCTATTTTGACCGATGCATCAAAACATCAATACACAACACTTGTTTAAGCTCACCAGGACAGTTGACTTGATAGGCAATCATGTGGATGGATCATATCTCAAAAAATCATGTCCAGTTTACCCTACACATTTCTACTTTTTTTTTTTTTTTTTTTTCTGAAAAATGAGTATTGTTCAGTTTTCACAGGGAAAAAAAAAAAGAAAAGAAAAGGATCTTCTGAAATATACAAACTTTTAAATATAAAAGCAATTATACGAGTATTTCTCAAAGTTACAAGTTTAGAAAGGAGTTCTGCTAACTATGATTATAGCAGTAGACTCTAGAACATTTACAGTGAGTGGATCTGGAAAGGGACAGAGCCATCTACCATGTTCTTCTAATAATAAAGATAAAGTGCAACTCACTCATTGCAGAAAATGCAGATTTCTTTAGGAGCAATATTGAGATTTAAATCTCCATCTTCATCCAAGCCATGAAATTGCTGCTGCAAATTCTGCTCATATTGAAGGGAAGAATGATCCTACCAATTTTCCTCCTAGCATCACTATGGTAAACCATAGACCCAAGAGACCAAGTCATCAATGATCTCCAAAAACAAGTGGTTGCTCTTATAGCACTGGTTCAATTCACAACTACAAATTAGCAGCCAGGTACATCTACTTCAGAAAATTATTGAAGATTATCAGTAAAAATCATTGGGCAAAATGAGATGTGTGTGTGTCTGTGGAATCACACCACATGAAATGGTAAGGATTCTCGCAAAGGGGTTCCTACATGAATCACTTTGATAGGATTTAGAATCCCATCTCAGAAAACTAAGGGCCCATTTGGACAGGTGGATTCGATCGGTAACGGACGGCTTACGATGGATTGCGGAGTTAAATCCCGCCCCGCACGACCGACGACGCGTTTGGGATAGCGTTCGGATAAGAACGGACCTCGTTGCGAGGGATTCTTCGCGGGATTCGTCAAATCCCTTCGGATTGGCGACTCCGGAGGTGGATTGCGTCTCGAGCCCATCGCAATCCCTTACCGCGGGATGGGATTGGGGAGCCAGGGCGGGAGACAGCGCGGGAGTAATGGCGGGAGGTGATTTTTCGCGGCCAAACGGGGCTATAAATCCAAGTATTGTGTGGATCGCGATGGCCATGAGTTCCTCCATCATCGTTGCCATCGCCGTCTGACAGTTGGGCTGAGGGCTGAGGTACACCTTCTTCCTCTCTCTTGAAACCCTCATGCATGTACCTTCTTCCTCTCTCTCCAAACCCTCATGCATGTCAAATCTGCTGATGAAAGATGCAAATGGTAAATGCATGGACATTTTCAAAGGACGAATTGTAGATATGCACATCATATAAGGTTTGTAGTACATACACATGGAGCCCATGGTTCAGTGAAGCAGATGCTTTCAAATGTGAATTAATTTGTGATTTTGGAATATTTACTCATAGTAAGAATTTCCAAAGATCGTGAAATGTTTTTTTTTTTTTTTTTTAATTTATTTAAAGTAGTGAGAAAAAGAGCTCTTTGCAATCCTCACCCAGTGCTGTTTCATGATTTTTGGAAATTCTGCTACCAAATCTGAGAGAAAGTTGGGATTGACTTTCTTGCGTCCCAACTCAAATGCAGCCTTACACCTATTGATTTTTGTTATACTTAGCAGATCTTTTCTATTTCATATGTTTTTTTATTGATTATTGTCATGATTGGCTAAAGTTGGTTTAGAATGCAGTTATGTGAGTAAATTTCATATTTTTCCTGTTTCTTTACTCTACGTCTGCAACTACATGTCGAGAGAGTGATCTCTAGTTTCATGTTGTGAGTACAAAAATTCTTATCTTTTTCCGATATGTCTTTAGTATCAGCAAATGACTGAAGGATTCACGTTGTCCAATCAATCCTATTTGAGATTAGATCTAATGATGGATGAATTTCTGTTTTTATTAGTGAGTTTATGAACCTGTTGTTTACAATGTAATTATACAACTGTCAAGGATTAAACTTAGTGATAAAACTACTATCATACAACACAATAAAATTAATGTACACATCCTTAGATGTTATATCTACATAACATAGAAAGTACAGAGGTTGATATACCATCTTTCACTAATCCCAATAGAAGTGGCAAGTAATCTTCAAGCGCTTGCTGAAGATCATATAATGTTGAACCTCCTGTAGGAAGATCTCATGTAAGTTTATCAATCTCAAGTGTAAACTAATTAGATGACCTTGGCCTTCTTTAGTATTCAACTAACCTTACTGTGTAGCAGTTTTTCTCTTGGGCTTTGTAGTTGCCGGTACTTCTTGGTCAGCAATGACAATTATTCATGCTTTAAGATTTTAATAAGCAGGGTATAACAATTTCAGGTTTCAATTTGTACAAGTGGGTCCCATGGTGAACAAGTTTAGTAAATCAATACTACAAACTTCACAAAATGACTAACAGAGTAAACAAACTTAGTAAATCAATACTACAAACTGAACAAACTGATGGTGAACCAAGCTCAGTGAATTGGATTCATTAAGCACCTCAAGAATCCAAACCGCAAACTGAACCTGAACTAAACTGAACCATGACTATGAAAACTGTGTGTGACATGACATCCCAGCCATCTTTCGTATGGGCTCACCACATAGATGACTTGGTCTTAGAATGTTTAGATCTAGAACTTACAGTTCATAAAAGACATAAAAGACATGGAATTATGTCATAGCCTTCTCCTGTTTATGTTTTTTTGCCCTCTTTCAAATGATGTCATTAGTCTTTTTGTAAGTTATACCAATTGTTTCTCTGATTTTTATGCTTGCTGGCGAATGTTAGAGCTGGGTTAGTATTTCCTATAAAATGATTAAATTTTGTTTAGTTGATACATGGGAGTTTTTTTTGTTTAATAGAAATTTGAGAAAAGCTTAAAATTCTGGTAATAAACCAGGTTTTTCATTGCACAACTATATATATATATATATATATATATATAAACTAACAAAAGCAACAACAGGGTGTGAACCTTGATTTGTAGAAAAAACCAGGGAATTGGAGATGCCACTGGGAAATTAAAGAACCAACAACCAAATACCCCCTTAGAGATGCAGATCTTAGTGTTGAAATGAACATGATATAAAACTTCAAATGTTTGAGGCTGTAGCTCAGTGGTTTCAACACTTAGTTCTTAATTTGAGCACAAATTACCTAACAGTAAAAAAATAATAAATCAAAATGGTAAGTTCGTTATGTTGTGTTCTAATGGGAATTTGTTATTTTCCGCACTTGATAAGATATCCAGAAATAAAGGCAACATACCTAGCTTATGATATTGACCCACATCAAATGTTTGGGCATTTTGTTTTCATTTGGTTTGTTTGCATGACCCTAATCATCAGCTTAGTATTGTCTCAGTGCATTTGATATTGTTGAAAGTGGTGACAATTTGAGATGCAAATCATTAGGTGTCAACCATGGGTCTTGCTCATCATTCAGCTCTTTTTTTTTATCTGACACTCCATAAGAGACTGTCTGTCAACTTTAGGCATGCTAATGAACAATGATGATTATGATCATCTAAATAATAAGCTTCGATTTAACCTTCACAAGTATCCTTTGTCTACTGCTAGTATCTAGTGTTTTGAAATTACATCTAACATTCTTACCAAAGGTCTATCAGAGAGTTATAAACAAGTTTTGAGTATCAGTATCAGCCAGCCTGCTGGCTAATACAACTCTAAAATGACCCGTCAACATTCTATTCCTTTTTTTGTGTGTGTGTGTGTGTGTGTGTGTGTGTGTGTGGGGCAGTGGCAGCTCACCTGCTGAAAGTCGACCAAATAGGCCCTAATCAAACAGAAATCAAGCACCGTCAACATTCTATTCCTTTTTTTTTTTTTTTGTGTGTGTGTGTGTGTGTGTGTGGGGCAGTGGCAGCTCACCTACTGAAAGTCGACCAAATAGGCCCTAATCAAACAGAAATCAAGCACCGTCAACATTCTATTCCTTTTTTTTTTTTTTTTTTTTTGTGTGTGTGTGTGTGTGTGTGGGGCAGTGGCAGCTCACCTGCTGAAAGTCGACCAAATAGGCCCTAATCAAACAGAAATCAAGCATGATTTGGTGGATTAGGTCTGTTACATGTAACTGTATAACAAAAAGATGGAAAAATTAAAAAAATCATTTACCCCTTCTTCCAATATTTTTCCTAAACGGTCATCTTCACTCTGATGTTCATCAAATCCCACTCCAGTCTTATGCTTTGATCCTCAAAATAGGCTTATGTTTAGTTTAAAATTAGTTTCTAACCTTCACGGAAATGGAGGAAGAAATGAAAAACTAGAAAATAAAAAAATCTTCAAACTGGTTTGTAATGGCTGTATCGGCTGATATGGTCCTTTATTTCATTGAAACCTTCCTAGGGTCCACAATGATGTTTATTTGTTATCCAACCTATTCATAAAATCACACAGGCATGGACGAAGGGAAAACACAAATATCAGCTTGATCCAAAACTTCTATGGCCCTCAAGAAATTTTCAACAGTAGATGTTCAATTCACACATATAAATTCATACATACTACTAGTTTCTCAACTCTAAACATCAACCTAGGCTCTGTTAGATGCCTTGACTCTAAACATCAACCTAGGCTCCATTTTGCTTCATCGATTGTAAAATCTATAGGGTATAGTATATATACATATACTATATATAAATCCAACCACTCATACCCCAATTACTTGTGTGTATATGGATGGTCTACACACACACACACACACACACACACACACACACATTTGTATCCAGTCTTAGTTACAAAATGTTGATGTATGTGAAATTCGCAATCAGAGAGCATAAGTTATCAGTTGACGATGGATCCTTCGGATGAGGGTGAGATGAAGAGGGTAATTGTGTTTCAAGCGGTGTCAGCTTGTGTACAGGCTGTTGGGGAATATTGTCGCTGCTACATGTTCAAACAACCGGCGCGTCATGGGGATGATGAGCGAGCGAGGTTCATCAATTCTATTATTCGGACTAGCGATGGAGATTGTCTAGATCAACTTAGGATGAATCGAGATTCATTTTTTGAACTATGTACACTGATACGCGAGAAGACAGGGCTCCGTGATACTCGTAATGTTAGTCTTGAAGAACAAGTAGTTATTTTCCTACACACGTTGGGGCACAATGTTCGCAATCGGGTTTTAGGTCACAGATTTATTCGATCAGGAGAGACTGTCAGTCGGCACTTTCACCGTGTTTTAACGGCAATTGTATCACTGTACCCCGATTTTGTTAAACCAGCCGGAACGGAGATGCCGTTGGAGATTCAAACAAATCTAAATTGGTCTGCTTACTTTCAGGTAATTTTCCAGTATGTTTGTTTTCTATGTCTGTAATTTTCACTTCAATCCGACGTGCAGTCCTTTCATGATAATTGGTTCTTATGGTTTAGGATTGCGTTGGTGCAATTGATGGAACACACATTCCCGCACATGTTTTAGCGGTTGACCAGGCGAGTTTTTGCAATCGTAAAGGGGTCCTCTCCCAAAATGTCTTGGCAGCGTGTTCATTCGATATGAAATTTACATATGTATTGGCCGGTTGGGAGGGTTCTGCTTCGGATGCGAGGGTGCTACACAACGCAATGACTCGATCAGATGATCCCTTGATTGTTCCAAACGGTACTGCTTATATGTTAAAACAGTGTCAGTCTAATTTATAACTATGATTGCATCCGGTTTTTCACTTAATAGAACTATGATTCGAATGTGTAGGAAAATATTACGTTGTCGACGCTGGATATGCTCATTCACCTGGTTTCATGGCTCCATACCGGGGCGTTCGATATCACTTACAGGAGTATCGAACCGGGAGAGCGCCTGTGAACATGAAGGAGCTATTTAATTATCGACATGCACAATTGCGCAATGTAATCGAGCGTTGTTTTGGTCTTTTGAAAGGCAGATTTCCCATTTTGAAGAGCGCTATGCAGTATGAATTTCAAACACAAGTACAAATTGTGATAGCATGCTGTGTCCTACACAATTATATACGTACCGAAAATGAGTCTCGATTGGACAACGATTTCCTTAGTACATTTGCTGCCGATGGGGTGGTTATCCCGACACCTGTAGAGGTATCAACTAATGACGAGCGTCAATGGTCCATTCGAGTAACTCAGCGTGAAAAAGATGCCTGGAATCGAGTGCGCAATGACATTGCAGCAAGAATGTGGGCAGATGCTCAGCACAATAGTAGGAGTCGATAGTTGATACTTCCTATGTCATTTCCATTACATTAGTTAGATGATAGTATATTTCAAGTTTACTTAACTTTAAATTTTGGGAAATATAATCAACCAGTTACAGATTGAGTGATTTTTTTATTACTGATAATGATCAATGAATTTATCCCTTTTTAGAATATATGTTGATAGATCTTGTTTTCATGGTTATGATTGACATTGGTAAAATATCATACATAATCCGTGTTCAGGTGAAATGGCAAACTCCTTTAATGTTACATCAACACCGACCCAATCACCCATAAGAACATCGCCGATTCCCACTCGAACTTCTCCGCGTGGGAAGACGGTGAAATCTCTAGCGGAGCCACTATCCCGAGCCGCAAAGATCAAATGGACTACCGCTATGGATCAGATTCTGTTTGATACATTTATCGAACAGGTCGCATTAGGGCGTAGAGCTGATAATGGTTTCAAACGAGAGGCGTACCAAATTACAGCTGAAGAAGTTACGAAGCATACTGACATAGTTGTCCAGTGGCAAAACGTGTCGAATCGGTTGAGATATTATAAAATAGAGTATAATGCATTTAAAGACATGTTGGCGGCGAGTGGGTTTAGTTGGGACAATGAGAGGAAGGTGGTCACGGCTCCAGATGAAGTCTGGGAGGAGTATCTTAGGGTAAGTTTTATTGCTTTTTAAAATCCCATCATACATCTCTATGTAGTTTTAGCCCTTAATTACAACTGACTTATTCATATGGCAGTCTCACCGACGTGCCGAATGACTCCGTGGGAAACGCATCGAAAGGATGGATGACCTTGCAGTAATTTGTGGATCCGACCAGGCCACCGGACGCTATGTGCAAGGCAGTAGGAGTATGGCTGCATCAGCATCATCTTCTCGTCTTCAGCGAGATCTTAATGAAGTATGGGGAGAGGATGATATGGATGATACTGTTGACCTATCAGAGGATTATGTAACAGACTCCACAGGGACCATTCCATTACCATCGGACAGTCCTGTGATGGGACATCATGACTCCCGCAATACTCCCACTCGCACTCCTGATTCCGATGGTAATCGAGGGGGGACAGGAACACGGAAACGATCGCGCCCTCCTCGTCCCTGTGATGTACTAGGGATCTCTCTGCAGACCGTAGCCGACTCAATGATGAAATTTGGGCTTGGCGAAGAGGTCAATCGCACAAGCAAGGTTCTTGATGTGCTGGAAGAGGTGAAAGGCCTGACCAGATCTGAATTTATTGAAGTTGGTCGGATCCTGAGTAAGGACAAGTCACTTGCGTCGTTCTTTGTCAGTCTCCGACCCGAGCGCCGAATGGAGTGGTTAAAGAGAACACTTCGTGATCACTTTGGTGATGAAGGTCTTGGACCTGTCTAACAGGGAGTGGTCACTTTGTTGATGGAAGTGTTGGACCTGTTTGGACATATAATAACTTATATTATTGTGGTGTGTTTGGATTTTTGTTTTTTTTTGTTGGGGTAATTTTGGGATGTTAATGTACTGCTATATATGCGTATTGTATACCGTATTTGACTGATGTGGTCTCTGCCTATATTTGTTTGTTATCATTTTTGGTATATATACTCACATGCTTGCATTATGCTCTGAAAGAAGGAACGAACCACACACTTGATTTACCAGAGGAAGGGTACGTATATACCTGTAGTTTTATAATTCTTGAAAAGGATTATTAAGGGATGGTTGGATTCCTTTTTATCGCTATGCATCATTTCACAATCCTAATTCGATTTGAATATATGTCGTTCATAATCCCCACATGTCATTGCAGATGGGTAAAGATAAGTACTATGTTATGCTCGTTGGATGTCATCTGGGAATATATGTCACTTGGGATGATGCTCGAGTAGAGGTGGAGGGCTTCAGTGGGGGCAGACACCGAGCCTTTCGGAATTGGAAGAAGGCTGTGGCTTACTGAAAAAATAAATCTTGTTTTCATTGTGGCATAAGCTCTTCATAGTTTTTCAAAATATGCACATGTCATCATCCTCGTAGCCTTGTCCCTTGTGACAGACACCAACTGTACTTTCTGAGCATCTCACAATAAATTACTTCCATGCATCTCCTTATACAAGTAACAGACATTCAACTGAGCCAACCTATGCAGTCACAATTTTATGGTAAATCATAAGATCAGAGTAAAACAGTATTCCAAATGACTCAATTGTCCTTTTGAATTGCATTTAGGTATAATTATACTCAGATCATAAACCATATGATAAACTCTAAGCATTTGGCTCAGAACTTTAAAAAGCCAATGTTGCAACCAGCTCAGTGGATAATAAATGCTTTTATTTGTTTTTCTATTTTTCTGTATTTATTGTTTTCAGTTTGCAAGGGGCTTAACAAATCTGCTTTTAGCCCTGTCAAGTTGTTCTTTTTTCCTTAGGGGTGGTTTTAAGCTTCTTTCTGAAACCTAAATGTAACATTCTCCATTTCTTCAAACGGTTGTACCAAAAAAAAAGAAGAAGATGAGAAGATGAGCACAAAGATGATTGTGAAATTCTTTCAGAAAGCTGCGGGCCTCATGGGGATGCCTTGCACTCCAATATCAAAAAATTGAAAAATTATAAAATGGGCAGTTCCCCAATAAAAATACCCAAGCTCAATAAGGCAGGACATGGAATTTCAGATCAAACATTGGTGGATGACCAGGCATATTGTAGGGGCCACATTAGTGTCCTTTAGAATGGTTTATTTTGGTTTTCACTTCCATCTTTCTCTATGGCCACAATTGAGCCAGTGTGGTCCAAAAAATACATAACTGGTGATGCCACGCCATAATGTAGTGGGCCCCATGAATATTTCAACGGTTGGTGTGACGGCTCCCACAGACATAATGTAGTGGGTCCACTTGAAAGTTAGATCTATTTTAATCTCAGAGAGAAGCCATAAAACGGTATCTAAAATTGGTTGGACGGTATGGATACAACACATGCATCGTGGTGGGGTCCACAGCACTTGGTGATGCCACGCCAACTGCGATTTGGCTACTCCCTTTGTCAAGCTTCACTCAGCGCCCAGATGGTCTCAACATGCTTTATTCCCGCCCCCACCTAACGTAGCCTTCCCAAACATGCTATCCGTACGAAATCGTTGGGATTGCATTCAATTCCACGACCGTCCAAACAGGCCAACTGAGATGAATCCTTGGATGGACGGCCCTTCCCAAACAGGCCACCTAAACAGACGTGGGATTTGTAATTCGGTAGGATTGCAGACAATCCACTGACAACACATTTATTGCATGGTTATCTGTGCAATCCAGTCGGATCCCATCCACTACCATTCAATCCGCCCGTCCAAACGGGCCCTAAAAGAGAAGGAAACTGCGATCACTTGAATTTGTTTCAATAGCATGCCCTAAAATTTCATATGCATCTCTGTATATAACCATGATGCCAAGTCTTTAAAGCCTATTGACCCATACATACCCCTGAATTGTCTCAAATGTGCTATAAAAGTCTAAGGAATTAAAGAGGTCAAATAACACTAGGAATTTGTATGTATCAACCACATGAGGTTTTGAATACAGCCATATGGTATGTGTGGACCATTTGGTTTATAGAAAAGCCCAAAAGACTAACGGTTTATAAATAAAGGCATAAATGGTTTTTGATTGGATTTGTGGGCCCCAGTTGGATGAAAGATCTAGCCTGGTTTTCCATCAGCCAGCAATAGATTCCACTGGTGGACCTCAATGAGTGGTCCAACAGTCCTGCATCATGCTAATTATTACAAAAAAAAAGAAAAGAAAAAAAAAAGCAGATTATCCATTACCTATAGGCAAGTACCGACATGATTCATGATGTCATCTAGCAATCAACATCTTCATGCAATACAAAATCCACAAATACTACACGTAGGTTCACAAAATATAATCACTTAACTACCAAGTAATCCTTAGTCATTACCTCGCCAATGCCACGTTGTCATTGCTTGAGGGGGCTGAGCTACTGAAATATCAAGGGATTTATATATATCTTACTACATATAAATTGTTTCTTTTATTAGCAATCATTGAGGGTTAAGGGTAGGACTGAAGAGTGTTAAGTGTTGAAATTAACATTTACTAGTAAAAGAGACGGAAAAGAAATCAATGAAGTCATACCAGATTGACTTACACGATTATCAATTAGACTGAAAGCTTTTTTTAACATACGTGTCCTCATAGAGTCCATCTCAAAAACTTGCTTTGCAAGCTACAAAGAAGAGGTAGAGTAAGCACATGTACATCGACTTGACACGATTATCAATTACTAAATGCAAATTTCTTTTATGGTTTATGTATATATTAACAACTGAATTACCTGCAAAATCAACGAGAATCAATGAATAGTCAAAGATAAGGTAATATTGTAGGACGGAAAAATGAGAAGAGAAATTGCAAACCTGGGCCAGCAGTATTTCCTCCAATGGCAGACATAACCTGGCTGAAAAAGGTCGTTCAATCACCACTTGTTCCTGTGGTGTGGTCCACCTGGATCTGCTTTATTTTTGTTTAGGCTACTTATTCAACAACTAGGATCTTCCAACCCATTCCATGATAGGGCTCATCAGTCAATGATGCAATTGATGGGTTTATTTAAAAATCTTCCAAATCACTGCCCTTTCTTCTAGGTCATTGTTGTATTTTCTCCAATTTTTTTTTTTTTTAAATGTTTAGGCCACTAATTCAACAACTAGGATCTTCCAACCCATTGCATCATTGACAGGGCTCATCAGTCAATGATGCAATGGGCCAAGATGGATCATCTATGACTTTTAAACCACAGCCATCATTAAGTAGCTCACTCGATCATCATTCATGATCACCCTAAACAACAAATATTGTGACTAAAATTATTTGCAGCCTCCACAACCTGGAGAGAAGAAATCTATAACAACAAGTTTGTTTCCTGCATTTAACAAGGAATCGACGAGAGCTTGCGCAGATTCAATCTCTTTCATATTGGGTTGAAGCCCCTTTTCCCACCATTTCATAGCTTTGGCAATACCAAAGCTCATCTGCAATTGCAAGAAAGAATAAGAAATAGAAAGACGAAATCCGATATTGGAAGCCTTGAAGGTGGATATATGAAAAAGAAAGAAACAAATTGCAATTACATACTAATAAATGGAGAATATAAAATTTTTTTAAAAAAATTGAAAAAAATGGTTTCAAAAGCTATGAATTTTGGTATGATCACAGAAACAAATAAATGCCAAAACCAACAAAACTGCCCCCAAAAAACCATAAAAATATAATATTGAAATTTCTGAACTATAAGGGAAAAATAACAATCAAAAAAGAAATTTGAAAGCTTTGTAATTTAAAATGACAGATGAAGAGAGATCGCTAACAGCTCAAATTTTTTTTTTTTAAATGGATATTGAAAGCATTAGCTTTAAGCAGAATTATAGGCAAGACTCCAAAAAAAAAAAAAAAGATGGCTCAAAGATTCTGTTATTGAAAGCTTTGATTTTATTTTATTTTTGTATAAAAAAATAATAAAATTACTAACACATTTCATTTGTTTCTCTTCAATGGAGGGTTCATTTTCCCAAAAATCATAAACAGGAGGAGATACAGGGAAAAACCCATGAAATTTATGATTTCGAAAACTTTCAAATTCAGTAGAATTATATACAAATGCCCAAAAAAAAAAACCAATGAATTGGAATATCTAATTTTCAGCTACAGACCTGTACATGAAAAGCTTGGAGATTCTCTCTTGGATTTTATTTGATTCTGCAGAAAAACCATTTTCCTGCCATGGAAATCGCTGCTGGTGGAAGATTTCAAGGATTTGAATTGCAGAGAAGGGAACCCAACAACAGATGAAGATTTCTTAGAATTTAAGAGAATCAGTTGAAACAGTAAGTCCAGAATTTCCAGCAATATATTTGTGGATATTACTAGGTTTAGCTTTCTTTCATCATCATCATCTAAGCCTTATCCTAGTTAATTGGGGTCAGCTACATGAATCATGTTCCTCCATTCCACTCTATCAAGGGCCAGACCTTCAGTTAGCCCTTCAAGGTTTAGCTTTCGTTGGCTGGATAAAATTTATTATTTGGTGGCTTTATGCCTTTACTTATTTCATTGGCTCCTTGGATTTTGGACCATTGTACATGAGATTGTGTCTTGTTGATTGCTTGTCAAAGAAAAAAAAAAGTTGTTTTGTCAATTGAGTTAAATGGTTGATCATTTGGGCATATGTAAATGTGAGGTGCTGCCATAAGTGCTAAACATTCCTGGCACTAAGTAAATTAAGGAGCAGATATTGTCAAGCAGCTACCGTTTTCCTGGAATATTGAGGTTGTATGTTGGAAGAAGGGGCCAGTGGAGTAAGCATCAGCAAGATTCATGAGATTATGACTAAGGTGAGGCTGGATAGTATTTTAACTATTCCAATGCGGCTGTTTAAACCTATGGAATATTATGTTTCATTAATATATATGCTTCAAGGCATGGCTTGCAGATTGGTTGTTGATGTTGATTGGGAAAAAAAAAAAAGGAAGCGAAGGTCTCAAGTCATTCAACACCTAAGAAGTTTGAAACATCCCATTTGGGCTTTCTACCTGTCAACAAGCATGGGAGTTAGCAGAGTATAACAGTGGGATCTGGGATTTCAGGCTTATGATAAAGGTAACAGGCAATGCATGTTAAATAACTGACAGACCTGTATAATTTCATTGCCGCTCCAACATGTTTGAGCATCATCACCTCTGTGACAATAGGAAACTATTTCTTCATAGACTGCTGTAGGCCGTGTTTGGATGCACTACTGAACTAGATTGTGATTATTACTTTAATAAAGTGGGAATATCCAAATGGTAGTTTCCTCGCTTAGCATTCATATTGAAGGTCTGAGCTCCAAATTGCAATTCTGTTACTTTCACGTTGTACGTGCACTACTCCCTTGTCAACGGTAGGAAACAACATTTTTAAAAAACTGAATGTCTGGAATTCAATTTGCTCAGGCATCCAAACAGCCCAATTTCCAGAGCCAAATCACAAATAACAATGTTCAAGATTTCATGGTTGATGACAAGTCAGCCTCTCAAATCTATATTGGTAGAGATGTTTCTCTGACACAATAAATTGCTACTACTGAGAAGAAACAGATAAAGCCCAACATCATGATTTCAAAAAAAAAAAAAAAAAAAATAAAGCTCAAGATTGTCCTATTTTCTCCAAAAACTGAAGGGCCTAGGCACATGGATACCTGATTCAGTTTCTACTGAAGATGGAGCCAACATCTTGACATATTGTAATGCACACTACTGCTTTTTCTCTTCTGCTTTTCTCGGCTGCAAAAGAGGCAACAGGTAAATAAATACATTGAAATGCTCAGAAAAACTCAATCAGATTTTAAATCACAGTTGATGTCTAAGTGAATCGAACTACAAATTGGGCAGTAGATCATCGATTTTTCCAGAATTCCTTGGACTAATTACAAAACCAAAACAAAATCAAGATTGACATATGGTAATGCACACTACAGCCATTATACAACAGATGCCCTGTTCCAGGTACACTTTACAACACAGAAGGTTTTCAGATGTGACAAGTTTGGTCGATGGTTCAATGAACGAGGCCATTACAAATCAAAACAGTACTAGAGATTTCATTAGCCAAAATCTACAGAAATTTGGGGGAAAACAGAAACTGAGTAAGAAGAATCAGGGAAATGTGGATTCAAACCTTATGGATGGACTGAATGCAATACCTAAACGTACAGACCAGATCCGAACTCCAGCCGATCCAAACCTGCGAAATCCGGTCGTCAGAAGCTCGATCAGATCAATGGCTCGCTGTTTCTGGTGAAGGGAGGGAGAGGGAGAGGGAGAGAGGGAAATAGAGAGAGTGAGAGAGAGAGAGAGATCGGGCGATTCGCAGTGAGGGAGTGGGAGACAGATGGGGAGAGGGATCGAGAGGATCGAGAGGGTTTTCATCCTTCTTGACCTTGGCCTTGTAGATGTATGCCATCCTCATGCCGCAATACCAAGCCACCTCCTCCATCGTATTCACACCCTCGATCTTCGTCGTGTAAACAAAGCAAAAACAATGAAGGCTTTGAGGAAAATGATTCTTCTTTGCTTTTCTGTATTTGACACAACCCTGAAGGGTTGAATTTATAGAGTTCTACAATGACTATATAAGGTAAAATGATAAATACAAAATCTTTTATTTATACATTGTCTATCTATAGAATCGGCTATACAAGGCAAGGCATGTGGCCTGTCTAACATCCTCCCTCAAACTAATGCGGGTCATCGACAAGTAACAGTTTGCTAACTAAAAATGAGTGTCGTGCAGAAGTGAAGGACTTCGTGAGAATGTCGGCAATCTGATCATGGGAAGCGACATGTGGTAGCGAAATGAGCCGAGACTGAAACTTCTCGCGGATGAAGTGACAATCAACTTCAATATGCTTTCTCCGTTCATGGAAAACCGGATTAGAGGCAATCTGAATGGCACTCAGATTATCTACATGGAGTGGAGTAGGATCTTGTAGATGAACGCCCAAGTCAGAAAGAAGTCCACATAACCACATAATCTCACTACAAGCTGTTGACATTGCTCTATACTCGGCCTCTGTGCTTGATTTGGAAACAGTGGCCTGCTTCTTACACTTCCAAGAGATGAGAGAAGTACCGAGAAAAACACAGTAGCCAGTGGTAGATCTGCGGATGAGAGTACAACCGACCCAGTCAGCATCTGAATAAGCACGAAGATCTAGAGAGGCCGCGGAGGAGAAGAACAGAGATTGATCCAAAGTTCTATATAGGTACCGTAAGATGCGCAATACTGCAGTCATATGAAAAGTTCGAGAAGCAGAAACAAATTGGCTGACAACTTGGACTGCATAGGCAATATCAGGACGAGTCATTGTTAAGTAAACTAGACTCCCAACCAAACGGCGGTATAATGTGGGATCTGCAAGGAGTTCACCATCATCACGGCCATATTGAACGTTAAGTTCCAAGGGAGTCTGAACTATCTTCTGATCCATTAAGGAGGCCAAAGCAAGAAGATCCTTGGTATATTTAGGCTGGCTGACCAGGATTCCACGTATAGAACGCGAAAATTCAAGTCCAATAAAGTAGTTAGATGACCTAGGTCCTTCATCTTGAAGGATGACTTCAGAACGTCCTTTAATGCCGAGATGCCAGTATCATCGCTACCAGTCAGAAGTAGGTCATCAACATAAACGAGAATAATGACGATTCCATGCTCAGAGGTGCGTAAGAATAAAGATGGATCATGACTACTTTGAGTAAAGCCAGCTCCTAAAACAACATCGTGAAAACGTCGGAACCATGCCCGACGGGCTTGTTTGAGACCATATAGAGTTTTCTTCAAGCGACAGACTTTATCGACAGGGATTAAAGAACCAGGAGGAGGTTTCAAATAAATTGTTTCTTGGAGATCTCCATGAAGAAAAGCATTTTTCACGTCCATCTGAGTGAGTGGCCAAGAGCGAACTGATGATACTGCCAGAAGAGTGCGAACAGTTTTCATCTTGGCCACAGGAGCGAATATCTCATTATAATCAATTCTGTGTTCCTGTTTGCATCCCTAAGCAACAAGCCGAGCTTTGTATCGATCCAATGATCCGTCAGACTTGAGCTTCATAGAATAAATTCATTTACTACCAATCAATTGGTGGTCAGGAGGTCGAATAACAATATCTCACGTATGGTTATCATCCAATGCTGCAAGTTCTTCTGTCATAGCCTTCTTCCAACAACCATGACTAGCTGCCTGATGGTATGAAGTAGGAATGTATACAGAATCCAGGGTAGTATGTATGGCAGACATAGAGTATATCAAGCGATCAGGCTGTCAATGTTCACGAGTGGAACGGCGTACTAAGATAGGATCTAGATCGGTTACAGGTACAGTAAGAAGAGTAGTAGGTGATGGATCTGTACGTGGTCGTCGGGAATAAACCTGCAATGGACAAGGAGGTGTACTCGACGCAACTAGAATATCAGGAAAAATAGTAAGACCATGAGAGACTAGTATAGGCAAAAGAGGAACAAATGAATGGAAGACAACATGCTCAAGAAAAACAACATGTCGTGATACCTTACACAACGAGAGACCGGGTCATAGCAATGAAAATCCTTCTGAGTTTCTCTAAATCCTAAGTACATACATTTTACTGATTTTGAGGAAAGTTTGTTACGTTCACGTGATGCCAGATGAACATAACATACACAACCAAAAACATGAAATGTGGAATATGTAGGAAGAGAACCGGTGAGAACAAAGTAGGGAGATTTACTATTCAGGACTGTGGTTGGCAACCGATTTATCAAGTAGACTGAATGCATCATAGCTTCCACCCAGAAGGAACGAGGAACACTCATAGCGGTCATTAAGGTATTAGCAGTTTCAACAATATGTCGATTTTTTCGTTCAGCCACCCCATTCTGTGGTGGAGTATCTGAATAGGTGGTCTGATGAGTAATCTCATGACACTGAAGATATGTACGAAAATTTGTGGAGAGATACTCTCCCCCTGAGTCAGAGTGGAGAGTTTGAATTTTTACTCGAAATTGAGTGTCCACCATAGAATGAAATATTTTGAAATTTTCAAACTCCTGTGACTTAGAGTGCAAAAAATAAATCCAGGCGTAACGGGTGAAATCATTAATGAATATAACATAATACCGTAGTCCAAAGAGAGACATTATTGGGGAAGATCCGTATGCACTAGTTCAAACATAGATGATGATTTTGTAGTACTTAGAGAAAAGGGAATACACTTACTTTTTTAAAGGCAATAAGAAGAACAAGAATAATCCAAACCACTTTTATTAAGATAAATATTCCCTAACATGCCAGAAGAAAAGAGCTGAATCAAACGATCAGAATGTGGATGACCCAGGCAAAAGTGCCAGAGTTTCCACATTTTATTTGCCAAACAAATATCCAAGGAAGGAGAGAAGAAACAACGAGCTGGAGTAACGGATGGGTGAAAGTCCAGCACGTACAAACATTCATGCCGCCTACCCTTCCCAAGTACATTCCCCGTTCCCAGATCCTGCACAAAACAACAAGTTGGAAGAAAGATGACCAAACAATTATTGGATGTAAGTTGACCAACAAAAATTAAATTTAAGGAGAGTTTAGGGACATGAAACACATCACGAAGGGTAAACTGGCGATGGTCAAAAGGAGGGAAAGTTAAGGAACCAATGGACTGTATGGGTAGTTTAGTGTCATCTGCAGTAGAAATAGCCTGATTGCCAGTGTAGGGACGAGTATTACAGAGATAAGATACATCACCAGTCATATGATTTGAAGCACCAGAATTGAAGAACCATGGAGAAGATGAGGGGATACCTGACATACCGGCTGCAGAAAGAGCTTGCACGATCTGCTGGAGCATCGCAGGAGTCAAAGGTGAGGAAAGACCTTCAACAGAACCAGTGGATGTAGTATCACTAACAGAAGGCTCAGAAGAAGTAGTCGCAGAAGTATCAGAAATAGCACAACCACGGCCATGACCTTGACCTCGACCACCACATCCACGGCCGAATGAGGATGCGTAGGCGCGAGAACGACATTCCTGATTACCATGACCAGTCCTTCGATAATACATGCACCAATCTTTACACTGAGCGACGACATGTCCTACTTCGTTATAGCCGCGACAAGTTAAAGTAGTGGAACCACGGTTTGGTGCAAAGATGGATACAGTAAGTGCCAAGTCAGATGGTCCCTAAGATGTCCCCTGAGAGAGGACCTGCAGGCGTTGTTCCTCGGCTAATAAATCATTAATAACTGAATTCATTGAAGGAGTTGGGCTATGGTTCAGAAGAGCAGCCTTGCAATGCTCAAATTCCGGACGCAGTTTCATAAGAAACTGTCTAACTTACGCTCTCGTGCATTGTGTGGAATATTTTAAAGTCATTTGGAAATTCTGGATCCATCATAGCCATCTCTGTCCAAATTGTAACCATTGTAGAGTAGAAAGTTTGAATACTTTTGTCACCCTGAGTAAGGTGAACCAGATCCTGTTCCAGACAATATAACTGAGCCGCATTACTCTGTTGATATATTGTCTGGAGATGATCCCACGCAGTGCAATATGGCGTGAGGCCAACAGCTATTAATCGATCGACTGAATCAAGAATCTAGGTAATAATCCGTCTATTTTTCATTTCCCAATAAGCCATTTTGTCGGCATCGGTGGAAGCGGGGATAGTAACAGATCCATCAATTAGTCCCCACAAATCTCGACCCTTGAGAAAACTTTGAAAGTGGATGGCCATAAATTGTAGTTGGTGCCATCGAAACTACATCGTGGGGCCTCTGTACGGGAATCTTTGTCCGTAGTTAGGGAATGATATAAACCACGCCAAAGAAGAAAGTACCTTGCAGCAGGAGGTAGCAAGCAGATAGCAGGGCCGGACAGGGCTGTTGACGCAGCAGACGCAGCAGGGCATGCACAGCAAGGACGTGCGCAGCCTAGGGATGATCGGACGAGCCTGGGGTGCGATCGGACGGGCCTCGGGATGGTCGGACGGAGCTGTTGACGCAATAGGAGCGTGTAGCAGGTGCGTGCACAAGGTTGTGCACAGGGGACGTGTAGCAGGGGCGTGCGGACAGGCCTGGGACGATCGGACGAGCTTCGTGAGGGCTGGATCTGACAAAGGAGGAGCCGGATCTGACAGGAGAGTGCCAGATCTAATAGACGGTGGTGCCGGTGATGAAGAAGATACCGGATTAGGATCAGTATTGCTCTGATACCATGTAAACAAAGCAAAAAACAATGAAGGCATTGAGGAAAATGATTCTCCTTTGCTTTTCTGTATTTGAGACAACCCTGAAGGGTTGAATTTATAGAGTTCTACAACGACTATACAAGGTAAAATGATAAATACAAAATCTTCTATTTATACATTGTCTATCTATAGAATCGGCTATACGAGGCAAGGCATGTGGCCTGTTTAACACGTCGAGCTCCGAGTTGGAGAGGGCGAGGGAGAGAGAGAGGGAGACGATCGAGATCGAGAGAGAGATTAAGAGGGAGAGAGAGATTGAGGGAGAGGGAGATCGAGAGAGGGAGACTGATCCAGATCGCGAGAGAGATCAAGAGGGAGAGAGAGATTGCGGGAGAGGGAGATCGAGGGAGGGAGTAAGATTGAAAGGGAGATCGAGAGAGGGAGTGAGATTGAGAGAGAGAGAGAGAGAGAGAGAGAGAGAGAGAGAGAGACATATAGACGGTTTGACGGCTCTGGGCATTAAAATAGTGGCGTTAAAATCAGAAATGGCCTAAAACCGTAGTTAAAACAAAAGAGAGGCAGTACCTAAATGGCGATTTTGGTGTAGTGGGAAGTAAAAAATCACAACCATTGCATACATTCAAATCCATAAAAGGAAAAAAAGAAATCCATATAACTACTATGACGATCAAGTGATGATGACTGCCCTCTTCCACCATGGGCGAGCTCAACCTGCGACAAGAACCTAATGAGGACCAACCAAAGTATGATATCAGACCTCAGGAAGTAGAAGAAAATTTTGGATACCCTTAAATGATAACCATCAATATTGTAGCCATCCCGACCCTTGATTGCATCTTCAGCATACCTAGCATTCTCAAACTGCAAATAAACGGAAGTGCAACAACGAGCAAGAAATGACCAAAACGTCATGTTAGGTAAATAAATGGGGGAAAAAAAAAGAAGATAAGCAACTATATATCATTGTACGAAGATATACCTCCACAAAACAATAGCTAGGAGGGCGATGTGGAATCTTCAATTCATTGTTCACTATATGGTCGTACTACAGCCATAAAAAAACAACATAATCGGATATACAAATAACCAGCTCTTTCTAAGAAGAACACTATCTCAACAGTATTTGTAGATGTCATTGTAATGTAAATTCATTAGTTAACAAATTATCAGTGTGGAATTGGGCACTCATTCTCAGTCTCAAATGAAGCGAGATAAGTGATCCTTGCTTTTAAGCGCAACAAGAATCCCATCAAAATATGATAAGAATTGCTCATTTTACAAATTCCCATTGAACAGTGATTCATTCCACAAAAGGAAAAGAGGATAACAAATCAAGAAAAGGGTATGGCCACCTATAGCATAGATAGATAGGATTGTAAAAATATTCAGCTCAAACATCCTCAATTGACAAAATGAAAAAAGAAAAAAAACAAGAAGAAGAAAAGAACATGCCGAGGACAACATCAAAATCTGAAAATTTCCTGAGAAATTCCCATGCCGAGAAGGACATTTGTCGCTCTGCTTGTTACCTCATGAGCAGTCCATCTAGACAGGTGCATGAATTGAGTTTGGTAACTGACACATTTGCTCAAATGGATGCCTCTAGCCTACTCTTATAAATACACAACTGTGTTCGCCTTTGGACCCATAGCTTTCTTTATCCAACATATGGAAACCAACCATCAGCACAATAAAAGCAAAACAGGAGGTAACCTTGGCCTCTCTACATATAACCCTCTTGAGATGCACACTAAGAGCAGCTCCCAGCTCCCTGGAAAGAGCCTCTCTACATATAACCCTCTTGATTGAATGATATCTTGATTAATTGATGTGTGGATTGATTGATGTGTTGATCGATTAAGGTATTATTTTAATTGATGGTGATGTATGAAATTGTGCCACATGCTAATTTATGTTCTTACATTTAATTTCTAGAAATATGATGGAATCACATATTTACATTCTGACTTAAACAAGTGTTTATGAACAGCTATGAAATGATGAAATCATACATCATCCATCGCATCCGCATATCACATGGTCGATCCTAAGGGCGAAGAAATGTCGATCCAGGTAGATCGTTACCAGATGCAGGCCATGCTCATGCCCACCGAAAGGTGGAAGCCTACCTATCGGGTGGATGCGGGTTGACAATCTCCAACCCAAGCAAATGGACAATCACCCCATCTAGCGCGTTCATACTTCATGTGCATACATTTTTGCATTCAGTGTTTTGAACTATTTTAATTACTATGTATATGAACCATGTTGGGTTATTTCACTAAGCTTAGCTGGCTTACCTTTTATTGATGAAAAAAATCATATAGATGATCTGTTAGCAGATGATGTGGCACAAAAACTGAAAGGGATCACTGAACCTAAACAAGACCCATGTGAAACATGGTCGTACTTCTTCGAAGATGAATTGGCGGCACTGGATCATTCCCGAATATCTAATTTTAATTATTAGGATAGTTTGGTTGACATACATTGCGTATTAATATTGATTGTGAGGTATTTTTTTGAATTGAGTGGTTTCATTTGATTGAGATGTTCTAAGTGTGAAATAAGCATAATTATTTATTTTTGGTAGGACATTATAACTGATGAACGATGTTTAGGATTGATGTTATTCAAATGATTGTGAAAATTTACATGTGCATGGTTGATTGGTGCTAAGTGTTATGTATGTGTTTGGGTGGAAATTAGAAATAACACCAATCCCCACCTCTGATTAAACCATTTAACTCATACAGCTAAGTACACTACGTGTACGAGTTAGTAACCAGAACTCGCTGAGGGTGCACACTCTATACCCGGATTTTGAGATGTGACAACAGAACCTCGAAGTGTGTGGATGGTAATACTAACTTGAGAATCATGCTAGTTATACCCACTGAACTGGGGAGAGAGCCAAGCGAGTTTTCCTTTAAAAGCATGTGGTGCAATTGGTATCCTCCTAGGAGACCACAATAGATGAAACTGACATGGCTAGCATCTGCAAGTCTTTGAAGATCTAGACTATTCTCAACCCATAGATCTGTAATAAGAGTCTTGCCATCACATTGAGCAGTAACACAAATGGGATCATCCTGTATCAGCCAAAAAGGAATGCAAAGAAATTTTGGATAGGAAAAGGGGATTATTACCCAAATACCATAAACAAAGCATTACCCCAGAAATCTCAACTCATTCCAAAACATGAATTACTAGGATGCCCTAGATCCAAAATCACAAAACAAAGCCAACCCATTTTCCTGTTTCGATTGAAAGGAAGACAATATGAGAGATCTAAAACCATAAATCGAGATTCTTGGCTCTCAGTTTGCAGAAGTAATCCCACTAGGTACCTAGTGTGAGGTATACAACTTCTACAAAGTAAAATTCCCAAAAATTGCCAATGAATTTTCTTGCAACCTGGAGCCAAACGCATCAAAAAGAAATGAAAAAATAAAATAAAATCATCATGAAAACTTTTGTTAGAGCAGCAATCAAAGCATGTAAAACAGGAATATGAGCAAAACACACCATAATAGAGACAGTGGAGTATACTACAGCAAGCATTTTAACTGGAAGAGTTAGAAGATATCATTAGCTGAATATTTCTAGTTGGTTGGTGAGTAGTCAAAACAAGTAGTTATTTTGCAGATGAAAGAAGGGATACAACAGAGCTTCTGAGAGATGGAAACATCAATGTAGCTACTTGCAGGAAATCAATGTTGTAACTTGTAAGGAATCTTTCCAGTGATTTGGTTGTAAGAAATATCCCTGAAGTCATAACAGGCAATAGACCATAAATAGATGAAGAAAGCACAAGATCAACACCGACACCTCAAGACATGCTAGCCATCTTACAGGATTTCGTAGTTGGGACAATTCCCAATGTTATCCGGTATAGTTCCTGAGAGGTTATTGGCCCCCACATCACTTCAACAATGACAGTAGAGATGGTTCAAATGAGGGTAAATCTCAAATATAAATTCTCAGACAACCATTGATGCAGGTTCCATTAGTGTCCACTGAGAAAAGGGGCATTTTCAGCGTGTACGGCAACCATATAACTGGGATCTATCTTTCTGTGATCCTATGTTGTTTAACAGTGGACCCATCGTGGACGGATCATGCAGATGCTGCAAAAACCTTTCCCACTGGATGATCTTAGACATATGATTGGAGAATTTTCCCAGTTCAATTGTTCTCTATTTCTTTTAATAATCAATTTGCAGGCCACAACTCAACTCCAAATAGGGACGTCATTTCTACTGAAAAACAGAGCCCCGATCTACTAGGGCGCACTATTGCGCACTCCGGCTTTGAATCCTGTGCGTAAAAAATGGAGGGTGCTCCAGCTGAAAAGGAATGCTAGTGCGCCATGACAAGGCTCTGATGATTATAATGATGACTTGAAGGCTACAAATTAGACAGAATAATCCCAAAGGGGAAATGTTTTGCAGCATCGACCATCCATATTGGCAGCACCCTATGAATGGTCTGCATCACCAAAAGGTAGCCCCGCCTGTGCAGTTAATTGGCTGAGCAGAAACAAATATTTGCTCCACCAAGCATAATATAATTCCTCTTTTTCTCATGGTTTCACCTAAAAGCACAGCAAAGACTAAGCATAAGTGCATAACAAACTAAGGAGGAGGAGGAGGAGGAGGAGGAGGAGGAGAAAGAGGAGGAGAAGAAGAAGCAGAAGCAGGAGAAGAAGAAGAAGAAGAAGAAGAAGAAGAAGAAGAAGAAGAAGCAGAGAAGAAGCAGAAGCAGAAGCAGAAGAGAAGAAGAAGAAGAAGCAGAAGAAGAAGAAGAAGAAGAAGAAGAAGAAGAAGAGAAGAAGAAGGAGAAGAAGAAGCAGAAGCAGGAAGAAGCAGAAGCAGAAGCAGAAGCAGAAGCAGAAGAAGAAGAAGAAGAAGAAGCAGAAGCAGAAGCAGAAGGAAGGAGAAGCAGAGAAGAAGAAGAAGAAGAAGAGAAGCAGGAGAAGCAGAGAGCAGGAGAAGAAGAAGAAGAAGCAGAAGCAGAAGCAGAAGCAGAAGCAGAAGCAGAAGAAGCAGAAAGCAGAAGAAGCAGGAGAAGAGGAGAAGAAGAAGAAGAAGAAGCAGAAGCAGAAGCAGGAGAGAAGAAGAAGAAGAAGCAGAAGCAGGAGAAGAAGAAGAAGAAGCAGAGAAGAAGCAGAAGCAGAAGAAGTAGGAGAAGGAGAAGCAGAGCAGCAGGAGCAGGAGCAGGAGCAATAGCAGGAGCAGGAGGAGGAGGAGGAGGAGGAGGAGCAGAACAAGAAGAAGAAGAAGAAGAAGAAGAAGAGTTTGGACTCACGTTTAAAAAGAAACAGACAGATCAGATCAGATCTGTCTGTTTACAGTTAGTAAAATCTCGCTGGACATGGTACTCAGCTTGTGCAAGATGGAAGATGGTCGCCGGAATTGTTTTTGGCAGGATAAAGGCTGCCCAGCGTGAGAGATAGAGAGAGGGAGAGAGAGCAGAGAGAGAGAGGGGTGGTGGTTAGCTGCTGGAGTTGCAGCAGATGGTGGTTGCAGGGCAGAGTTGTGGAGTGTTGATCAGGGTTCTGCAGAGTTGCAGAGAGAGAGAGAGAGAGAGAGAGAGAAGGGGGGGGGGTTTAGGTTATTATTATTATTCGGGATCCTTTGCCGGCGGCCTGTTTAACTTAGCACCGACTAAGGCTTTCCCCAAACAGCGGAAAGCCCTATCGACAACATGAAGCACCGTCAATTCTTATATACGCCAGTGCTATGTGTTAGCTATCAGGAAAAAAAAAAAAAACAAGCAATGCCACACTTTCTTGTAGTGCAAGCTTGAGCAGCAGTCTAAAGAGGGATGACCACATACAGAACCCACCATACTTAGATAACACGGGGCAACGTTTTCCTGTCGCCATGTCACATGCATCAGACATCCAAGCTGTGCAAAATATGGGTCCTACCATTATGATCAACTGGCGTGAAATAAGCTGATCCACCCATCAAGTGGGCTGCACCATTGCCAACAACCTAACCGATGTGAAGGTGCAGCCACCTGATGAGCGGATTGGCCTGATTTTCGGGCCAGGTGTCATTTGTGATGTTCCCATGTTTTCCACAGCTCGGATGTCAAGCAAATACGACAGGTCACTGGATAAATGGTGCATCATGGTAAGCTTATCATGCTGGGTCTTTTACGATCATTCCTACATACAAAAACTTCCACTGCTGCTACAATCTCCTGCATTAAACATAGAAATTCAGATGAATGTTCATTTATTCAGCAGTATGCTTGGGATGGAGAAGATTCCTAGAACCACATTATGCTGGATCAAGGGTTTTCCACATCTTCCACCCCAGCCAGCATCTGGAATATTTTGGAATTGATCATGGGTGGAAATGATGTTTTCTACCCAAAATAAAAAAATAAAGTGCAAAGAAGAGTTGATAAGCATCTGTTTCACTAAGAGGTCGCTTAGACGCCTGAAAAATTTTAAGTTGTAAACAGTTTACACCTTAAAAGAATTTTAGGTGTAAACTGTTTACAGGCTATTCTGTTGGGCTTTTAAGTGGTGAAGTGTTAACATGTAAACAGCGTGTGTTTGGCTAACTTGTAAAATGTTTACAATGTTTAATAAGGGTACGTCGACCTCTCAAGGACAAATTCCGATGCTTCCATCTCGAAAACTTTCTTCCAATTCTCTCTACAACCTTGTCCCATAAATGCTTAGATGGCTTACCAATACACAAGTAAACCCAGGTATCTTGAAGGGAATGAACCCGCTCAACAACCAAACATAAAGGCCAACCTCAACACCTCCCCACAACTGAACCAACAACATTTGCTTTTGTCAATATTAACCTTCAGCCACGAGACCAACTCAAAACCAATTACAATCTTCCACAAGTTATTGACCTTTATTGCATCAGCTTCACACAAAAGTCGAGTGCCGTCCGCGTATTGAAGATGGTTTACTTTTAATTCCCGCATCTGCAACCTTGAAGCCACTAATCAAAGCAACCTCCTCACCTTTGAAAAGCATCATGCTCTGGGCAGACAGCCAAACCCATTAACCAAAACCGAGAAGACAGCCTTTTGATGCTATCAAAGCAACCTCCTTAACGCTTTGAAAAAAGAAAAACAAAAAAACTTTTGGCAACCCATTAACCAAACAGAGAAGATTGCCAAACCAACACAAGCTGAATCCAAACCCACCATTTCTGCCCATATCTCAATCTACCCAACATATAATCATGGAAATCCCAATCCACATGCTCACACGGCTTTTCCATATCCAGCTTGCAAACTATCCCGCTTTTTCCTTCTCTATACCTAGGATCGATACGCTCACTGGCGATGAAGGCAGTATCCAGAATCTGTCTCCCCGCAATGAAAGCGCCCTAATATTTTGAAATTATATTCAAAAGCACCCTCGAAATCTCGAAGCAAGAATTTTAGCTAAATTTTATAAGGATCCCCAATTAGGCTGATAAGTCTAAAATCTTTAAGACACTCCGCTCTTTCAATCTTTTGGATGAATGCAATGAACGAGGCCCTAAGGTCTTTTGAGAGACGACCCCTCTCAGAAAACTCAGCAATAAAAGCTAACACATCTACTTTAACCACGTGCTAAATTTTTTGGAAAACAAAAAATGCAATAAGGAAGTCATCAGAACCTAGCGCCTTATCCTTGCCCAAAGAATTAATCGCCACTTCAATTTCTTCCTCAGATATTGGTATCTCGAAAGACTTGCCTTTCGTGCTAGAAAAAAGAGGGAAGTTCAGATTATCCAAACCCGATCTTGACTAGTTGTCGTTAGATAACAAATTTTCGTAGAAATTTACTATTACATCACAAACTAGTTGTTTATCTGCAACTTTTTCTTCGTCCACAACCAAACTGCTAATTTTGTTACATTTCACCCTAGCACCAACAATGTTGTGGGGAAAAACAAGTATTTTTCCCCTTCCTTTAACCAAACTACTCTTCATCTTTGCCTCCATTTGATTTCTTTTTGTTTAAGGTGACTAGTGTTCACAACCTCAAGTATAGGGTCGCGATGTAGTAATAACCTCGATAAGACCGAGGTCGGATCCACAAGGACTAATCTCGTACATTTCTAAAAGTAACTAGAATCAGAACTAGAAGAAGATCTATATCTAAATCTGAAATAATAGAGAGAATAATTGTGAGTTTTGTAATTGAAACTTGTGAATTTAAAGGTGGGAACTAGGGTGCCGAGGATCCACTTGTAGCTATTGGGAAGCTACCTTACTTGATTCAAGAGACCCAACTGGAATCAGAGTCCTATCTTATCCAGTTGGAGAAAGAGATGATCAAATCTCTGAACTTCTCATTGATCCAGTCTCCATGGAAGAGAATTGTGAAGATTGGAAGGAATTTCATAACCCAACCATGCCCAAGAGACTATGGCAAACAACAGGATTTACCAATCCCACAATCTCAAATAGAAAAGAAGATACTAAAAGCTATCACAAGCACTACTGTAATTCGAGTCACAATAAACCATTGAAAACTGAAAATATTCCTTAAAATCAACTAGAAATCAATAAAGTTCAACATAAACATGAATCAAAGCAAGATAAACATCTCAATCACACTACAAGTTTCACCTCTTAGTCCTAGCTAAGAGATTTAGCCAACCATAGACATGATTGAACTAAGAACTCTTAAGAAAAACATAAAAACAACTAAGAAGAAGAAAGACTTTTGGCGGCGGCTCTCCGCCTTTTGGCTCCACTCCTTAAACCTTAGAAGATGCCTAGGAACGTCCTAGGGACTCCTATTTATACTTGTGAAGCTCCACCTTACGCACCGACTTGAAATTTCCACAAACTGACTTGAATTACGCAATCCGCAACTTTTCCGCACTACACTTCGGTCGGACCGAAGTCGAATCTAAAGTCGAGTCCGAATTTGGAAATGATTCTATTTCAGCAGTTGCCCGATTTCAGTCAGACCGAGATGTGTTCGGTTGGACCAAATTAATCTTTGGTCGAACCGAATTAACTCATTTTAGCGCTGAAGTAATTTGTGCACTTTCGGTCACACCGAGTCCTCCTTTCGGTCGGACAGAACTGGGTTTCGGTCGGACCGAATTGTCCATCGGTTGGACCAAATTAGCTTCTGAATTCCATCATTTGTTGTTGGACTGTTTTGTCTAAGTTCGGTCGGACCAAACCTGTCTGTTTTTTGCTCCAAATTCTGCAATCTTTCGAGTCCTTTCTTCAACTTTTGTATTTGGTTTCCTTGGATCTTTGGCACGTGAACTCTTCATTCTTGGTCTCCTAAGATCCCTTCTTTGCCTTGGTGACTCTTGAGCATTAAATCCATACTTTTAATATTCTTTTCAATCCAAGTTCTCAAATTCACCTTGCAACACAAACATGTATAAAATTATACCATTAAGCATTATCATGTTCATAAAACCAAGATATAATTAGGGGAGCATATGCAATATTTGACACTCAACAACTAGCATAAGGCCGAGATAAATTAGCACGTTTTTCTCCCTCGGCAACTGACAACTCCTTGTCCTCTTTCAAATCTAGCTCATGAATTTCTTGAACCATCTTTGTCTAAGTCAACTTCCTGAGCACCAAAAACTTATTTCTTCTACACCCTTTATTTTTCTTTTAACAAATTTAGCTTCGATACAATCTAAACCTGATAAAGCCTTCAACAACAAAGAAGCCCCACTAATCTTCAAATAAACGATTGAAACCTTCTAGTTCCATTCATGCAAGTTCGAATCTAAACATCTTAAGGCCCCAGTTCTCGTCTGCCACCTCTAAGACAACTAGTTGGTGATTTGAAACAAGTCTCAAGAGACCCTGCTGTTGAGCTAACAAGAATTTCTCTATCCAATCTGTAGAAAATAAAAATCTATCAAGCCGCGATAAGATGGCCTTATCCTAATCCTACCAGTTTGTCCAAGGAAACTTTGCACCCCCCATCGGTAAATCCACCATTTCGTTGTGACATGCCTAATCAACAAAATCTCTCATACTGCCAGTTACACGGCCTCTAGAAGATTTTTCATAAGAAAATCGAATCAGATTTAAATCCTCACCAAAACAGCAAGGAAGCTCCCACCTTTCTCTAACACTGGACAAATCCTTCCATGGGATTTCTCTTTGACCATCTTAGCAAGGACCGTAAATTACTGAGAAAACCCATATGAAATCTGACAATATCTGCCTAAGAACCAAGGAGATCGAATAAGCACCGATAAAGCCTTCTTTTAGCCACATGTCTAAGTTCAAGGCCACCAAAATACCCCTTGCAAAGCCATTAGCATCAAGAGCTAACCAAACCTTGTTTTAATTCCCTAGACCAAATCCAAAATATTTATATCCGTGGACTATAATTGTGTTTCTGGAAGGGTTACAGTATATGCTTTTACTTTTTTACAAGCATCCCTCACCTGAGCTCTCTTAATCTTGTTCTCCAGACCTCTAATATTCCAACTAAGAACTATCATTAGACAACTGACCTTAACCCTCTATCATTCTTTCCCCTACCAGTCTTACCTGCAGAGTTGTAGTTGATCGAACACTCTAGACTGAGTAGTACTTCGACTTCACAGCAAGAATACCATGCCGACTCTACGATCCCCTACCTTCTACAAACTGAAGCAAAGCAGATACATCCTCGTTGTGGGCCCTAAAAGATAGCCTTACCAGTCTTCCCACTCATTCTAAGACACCCTTGGACCATCTAATCTGTTCTTTCAGGAGCTCTCGAGCAACTAGCTTGGATTTTTTGGATGATCATTACTATACCTGAATCAGCTTGGCTAACAGCAATAACTTATTCCCCCATCCTTAAGGCACATAGAGGAGTGACCACCAGCGCGTCTGAAAGGCAATCATCAGGGGTTAAATTCCCCATAAGAAACCCATCTTTCACCACCGAAACTGACTCCTCCAAACGAGCCATGACCATAGCAGCTTCATCCTCACACACATGCTCATATGTTCCATGTGTTCAAAGATAAAACCACTAAACTTGCATTTTCAAAACCCATTCTATTGGAATTTCATAGAATCATATCTATTGGATGTCTAAGTGGCCCACAATCCTGAGCTCAAACCTAGCCATTGGCATGCATCCAATGGCTGATATTTTTGTTAGACTCATTACCCCAAAGCACCAAAACATGCCCCTAAGCATGCCCTTATCCTCTTGAGAAGAATCAGGAGAACTTATGACCCAAACACAAACTCATCTTTTGGAGAAATCCACATTTATCCTCAAACGTGATAAAAAGAATTTCCTACTAAGGATTGTCTTTCCTCCCCATTGAGAAGCCATCCAAACATAAGCCTGAGCACAGGCTATCAGATTTTGAGCTTAGGCCGAGGCAAATCCAACTAACCAAAAGTGCCGCAGATGCCCATCCAATGTATATGGTGATCGGGGCTGTTGATGCTGCTAAGCTGCACATGGATGTGCAATGGCCAAAAAACTGCAGTGTTCAAGAAATCTCTCACAATCCGATTGTGGGTTTTGCCTATTGAACCTGGCCATGCTGTGTGTACAATAGTGACGGTCTGTTTTGGTGAGTCATGGTCCATGACTAAGAACACCATCACGATGATCACATGCACACATCATGCCAGCATTTCTCTTCCATAAACTTCCAGGCATGAAGATTGTTTTTTATGAGTGTCCTATTGTCGACAGGAAGTTCCAGACATTGGACATTTAGGATATTTCCAACTGTAAGGTCCAGCACAGTGCATTGAGTTGCAAATGGCAACCATCAAAGTGATAACTGTTTCTATCAATTCAACACACCAATAAACACAACCTGACTCAAATCCCAATGTTGGCCGGCCATGTTTTCAACGTCACGACAGTACCACATCACTAGCGGAAATGCTCCATCCTGCTGCACTTCGAATGCTTGAAAACACATCGAACATGGGCACAATCAATTTTGCATAGAAATCATTTTCACGCAGCTGAAATCTTCAAGACACCCAAATGCAGCCTAAAATAGTGCATTAACAAAAGTCACATGACTTTGGGTTTCCGCCCAACAGAGACTTCCACAGACCCTAGACATTAGAACTACAGAAAAAAAAAAAAAAATTTAAAAATAAAAAAAATTGTAATGTTATATGTAAAATTACAACAAGATCAAAAAAATAAATAAACCTAAGCAACCAGACATTTTGTAGCAGTGGACTGAAAACAGACCAAGTTAGAATATTGGAGCCGAGAGGCTCAGCCAAACAGGTACTGCATAAGCTTCATGATCAACAACTGACACAAGAAGTTAAATAACAGAGTTCAGAAGATGCAGCAGGATATTAAGGTGAAGCCCAAGTAACAACGCTAGATTGGACGCATTGCTTATGAAAATGAATGCTATGCAAAATATTCAACAATTGAGAAACCAAGAGGAAGAGAACAAACCAAGCTCAGGTTTTCAGTTCCTTGAGAAAGCTACCACTGCAGTAAAAAGAGAATGGTCAGATTGGTTTCTTGACATTTCATGTTGAAGGAATCCAGCGTACTGTGGTTGACATAGAAACCAGGTTCACCCGATTTGACACCTTGATATGTTTGGATTTGATTTGACACCTTGATATGTTTGGATTTGATTTGACACCTTGATATGGTTGGATTTTGTGGAACCAGGAAGATTTCCCTTGATGGCTGATTACACCATTACCAAATGGTGAAATATAGCCCTTTTTCTGAGTGGCTTCAGCACTTCAGCAGGAAATCCAAACAGAAAAAAGGAATCCTTGTTAGTAACCTTGTCAGCAATCATATGGTAGTCAGTGAATTTTTTCTATGGGATTACATGAAATCATCCAACCAAACATGGTGATTAATGGTTGCTATTGGATGCACCTTAGAATGGAATTGCAATAGCTAGCTCACTAGAGAAGAAATTGCTGACTGTAGTAGCATTCCTCCGCATCTACAATGCAAAAATAACCATTCTAATTGCAAATTCTGATTCCTACAATTCCAATGTGGAAGTAGCATTATTGCAATTTGGAGCCTAATCCCTCGATAACGAGACCCAACAGAAGTTATTGCAACTTGGGTCATTCCCACTTTCGTTACGATCATCATCATCGGCAATTAGCCTCATCCCATCCATCTGAAGTCAACAGGAAATCTCATGATTGCTTGGTAAAAGTTCTACGACAAGCAGGACGACACCTGAGAACAACCCTACTTCTCTACCCAAACTGAGATTGGCTGGTGCATTGCTCCAGTTGGCTTTCCACTTCATTGAATTATTTATCTTGATTCAATCCAATAGTGTGTTTGACAGCTGCAAATGAATAGAGTCCGAAGCTATAACCGTAGTGACAAATCTCATACCCAGCAATTTCTCAGCCCAGAAATTTCTCATACATTTTCAAATTTTGAGGTTTTTCTCGAGATATTATTGGGAAAATCTCGCTGAAAAATAAAATATTTATTGTAAATTTATAAATATTTCTAAAACTTAAATATATACTTATATGGGAAAAAGTACTATGAGGTCGACATCATGGGAGCTTCCCATGAGGTCGAGCTGTGTGCACCCCACGTGATGTGTGTCGGACATCCACCCCATCAATCAGATGCACCATTCCATGGTGAGCCACAGGCCTAAAAATCAGGTCAATTCATAACTTAGGTGGGCCACACCACAGACAACAGTTGAGAGTGGTTACCCACCCAGTGAAAACTTTGCGATTGTTTACAGGGCTCACTGAGATGTGGTTAAGACATCCAGCCCATCCATTGTGTATCCCACTTGGATAAGGGGTCACACCACGTTCCAGCCATATCCAAAAACTCAGGTGGGCCCCCACCAAGTGCTTTTAGATGTTTTAGCATGTTTTCACACTGTTTTAGATGGTGTGACCCACCTGAGTTCCATATACCGCTGATTTTTGGCATATCCCAGAACCTTGAGGGGACCCACCAAATGCACAATGTGGATGTCCGGACCCACATCATGGTGGGGTGACCCACACAGCTCGACCTCATGGAAAGCTCCCATAAGGTCAACTTCATGATACTATTTCCCTACTTACATAACAAATTCTTTATAATTTTTACTATTTTTAGTGATAATATGATGAACATATCACAATAAAACTGCGACATTTTAAAATCAGCCGATATTTTGAAAATACAATGATGACGATGTTTAGTGTATTTTTTGTGATATTATCACAAGATTTTTAAAATCTCTAGGATATTTGTCACCCTATCACATCCGTTGCCTAACCATGCAAAGAATATAAAAACCACATGTTCTAAATGAGCAAACACCTAATGAGAAAGAGGAAAACCTACCAACTTTCAGGTGCAAGCTACATCATCTGCAGGTGACCGACATCAGTTCATAATACAAAAAGCCATTAGCAACATCTAAATCATGGAAGATCAACCTATCAAGCTTAAGCAGTAGCCTAAAGAGGGATGACCACATACAGCCCCCACCATGCTTAGATACCATGGGGCAATGTTTTCCTGCCACCATGTCATCTGCATCAGACATCCAAGCTGCGCAAAATATAGGTCCTATGATCCTATCATGACAATCAACTGGCATGAAATAAGCTGATTGACCCATCAAGTGGGCTGCACCAATGCCAACAACCCAGACAACGTGAAGGTGCAGCCACTTGATGAGTGGATTGGCCTGATTTTCATGCCAGGTGTCAATTTTGATGTTCCTATGTTTTCCACAGCTCGGATGTTGAATATGACATGTCGCCGGATAAAAGGTGCACCATGGTAAGCTTATCATGTTGGGTCTTATACGATCATTCCTTCGTACAAAAACCTCCACTGATGTTACAATCTCCTGCATTAAACATAAAAATTCGGGTGGAATGAATGTTTATTTATTCAGCAGTATGCTATGGAGAAGATTCCTAGAAACACTCATTCTAAGAAACCCTTAAGACCATCTCATCTGTTCTTTCATGAGCTCTCGAGCACTTGGCTTGGATTTTTTGGATGATCATTACCATACCTGAATCAGCTTGGCCAACAGCAATAACTTCTTTACCCCATCTTTAAGGCATGTAGTGGAGTGACCACCAGGGTGTCTGAAAGGCAATTGTTAGGGGTTAAGATCCCCATAAGAAACCCATCTTTCACCACCAATACCAACTCCTCTAAACAAGCCATGACCATAGCAGCTTCATCCTCCTTAACACCATCCCTCAACTCCCCTGACTCGATGGAGTCTTGATCATCTTCCTTGAACACCTCATAGCACGCATTGGCCTCAATCCTTATAGAAGAGAGCCGGTAATCACTGTCAAAGTCCACTCTGCTAAGATCCACTTCCTCAACCACCCTCGGAAGCTGCTCAGGCTCTTAACATCTCTTGTTGACTAAGTCAACAAAAACCCTGTGGAGCGACCATCATCAACTCCATATATCTGTTGTAATGGCTCATTGTAGGACAATCCAAAAAAATGATGCATATCTAAAATTTGAGTGGGTTGTAGCACCAAAAGAAAAGTGGGTATGAGTCACCCACCATTGAAACCATTCAGCGCACCATTCTTTTTCTCTCTACGTGGAGTGCGACCACTTATGTGTAGCTGCACCCTTGCTTTCCCTCCATCTCTATCTCTTTTTTCTCTCTCCCATACTATCACCATGTGTTGCACATGCAATACCCCAAGTTCCGAGAGAATGTGATTTTTGCACAAGCATTGCCACATGGTATTTCTCTAATTTTTATATTTCAAGAATAAATATATTTTCTTTTTAATGAAAATATACCTGAACAGTTCTCTCCAAAACTAACTCTCCCACACCCAGGTAGGCAGGTACCTTCCCTTTTACTCTTAACTTATGTGTCAGGCGCACCTTTGTGTGTGTATGTCATCCAACCCATTCATTGTATATGCCCTACAAGGAAGGACTCTAAACAAACCAGGTCATTCTAAAACCTAGGTGTGATTGAATGAACCTTGTAACAACAACTGATTGAATTAAGGGGTCAGCGGACTCATTTCTCTTTGATCCAGACTGTCCATATGATGCTTGCTTTCTGACCTTCAAGGTGGAGCCCACTTAAAGTGGTCAATGCTGAACGACTTGGATCTTACAAAAACTCTAGATTTGCACTTGTTTTTTTCTCGTGCACCCACACATCAGGCAGTTCCAAATATTTCAGACTTTAGAAATAACACATCCCAACAAAATTCCCCCAATATCAACAGATGGCAGTTTGAACCGCAGCCAGTGCTGCCTAAACAAATAATGAAAAATGAGAATAAACTACCATAAATGAATTTAGAAAGAAGAAGATCAAAGCTGAGCAAAGATATAACTTCTACCATCAGGGCGAAAAATCAATAGAAGTTCTTGGACAAGTAAATTTCAAAAGGGCAGATGCAAAGTTTATTATAAAAAAAAAAAAGATCACAATGTCAGGCAAAATCGACATCTTTGAGCCTAAACAAGAACTAATCATGCCAAATGCCCAATTTTGATAAATAGAAGTAACCCAAATCCCAACAAGTAAGAGAAAGCAACCGTGGCAGACAGAAGTGAATTCCAATTTCTTCAGTTCAAAGCACCAACACCGGCCTTCCCCTCCTTGGCGAGTTTCGTCCACTCTGTATGGAAAGAACCCGGGCGGTCGACCCGTTCATATGTGTGGGCCCCGAACAGGTCCCGCTGTGCCTGCACCAGGTTTGCAGGCAGCCTAGCCCGCCTGTATGTATCAAAGTACGCCAGGCTGGCGCACATTCCTGGCGTGCTGATCCCCGCCTCGATTGCCAGCCCAACAACCCGCCTCCATGCCGCCTGCCGCTGCACCATCTCCTTCGCAAACTCCGGGTCCACCACCAGGTTTGCCAGCCCACGGTTCCGCTCATACGCCTTCTTGATCCGGTCCAGGAACACCGCCCGAATGATGCACCCACCCTTCCAGATCCGCGCCAGCTCACCCAAATTCAAATTCCAACCCTTCTCATCACTCTTTGCCCGCAGCAGATTCATCCCCTGTGCATAGCTGCAGATCTTCGATGCATACAGCGCCTGCTTCACATCATCCACCAGCCGCTTCTTATCAATGGCACGGCCCGCCAGGACCTCTGCAATCCCCGCCTCCTTGAAAACCCGCGAAGCATTCTCCCTCTCTTCCTTCAACCCGCTCAAATACCGGCAATCCAGAGAAGCAGCGATCGTGGGTGCCGCAATTGAGAGCTCCGCGGCCTGCTGCACAGTCCATTTCCCCGTCCCCTTCATCCCCGTCTTATCCAGAATCTTGTCCACCAACTCGCCGTCCCCAAACTCATCCTTTACCTTGAAAATATCTGCCGTGATCTCAATCAAGAAGCTCTCAAGCTCGCTCCGATTCCATGAATCAAAAATCTCCGCCAATTCAGAATTCGACAGCCCACCAACTATCTTCAAGACGTCATACGCCTCAGATATCAGCTGCATGTCGCCATACTCGATCCCGTTGTGGACCATCTTGACGAAATTGCCAGACCCACCTTCGCCTATATACGTTACGCACGGCCCATCGTCCTTCACCTGAGCTGCAACCTTCTGAAGAACATCCTCCACGTTCTTGTAAGCATCAAACGATCCGCCAGGCATCAGCGATGGACCGTGGCGGGCCCCCTCTTCGCCACCTGAGACACCCATGCCGAGGTAGAGTATACCCCTTTCGGTAGTCTCGCGGATACGGCGCTCAGTGTTCTCATACCACTCGTTGCCGCCGTCGATGATGGCGTCGCCAGGAGAGAGGAATTGGGCGAGGGTGGAGATGGTCTGATCAACGGGGGCCCCGGCCTTGACGAGGATGATGATCGATCTGGGCCGTTGGATGGAGAGGACGAAATCACGAGGAGTGTAGTGGCCGGTGAGGGGGAGGTGGCCCTCCTGTTCGGCGCGATGGACGGTCTCGTCGACCTTGGATGATGTACGGTTGTAGACGGAGATGGGGAAGCCGTGGTCGGCTATGTTGAGAGCCAGGTTCTGGCCCATCACGGCCAAGCCGGCTAAGCCGATCCGAGAGAGAGCCGTTGAAGCTTCCATGGGATTTGGTTTTTTTTCCTAGGGTTTGGGTTAGGGTTTTGGGTGGGGAACGGAAATGGTAGGGAGGGAAGATGGGAGGGAGTGTTTGGCGGGAGGAAGGAAGGAATTTTGAGACGGAAGCGGATTGCGTACGGAGTAACTCAGTACTTGGGACCCACCGTCAAAGAGTTGGATTTTTGTAGTTTGGATTTGGATTTAGTTCGTCGCGATTGACAGTTCGTCGGCCCGGTGGCCCTTGTTGTGCAGTTGTGGTGCACGTGCGGAATGATGGTGATCTGAGCGTTTCATCGAGTGGGCCCCACCGTGTAGATTCGTTAGGCCAGAAAACAGAGGGGTGTGCCTGTCTGGTTGGCCACACGGGTATGTTGAATTGGGACCGTTGGTCGGTATGTATTTACCATCCATTTCTGTGGCCCGTCCGATGAGCAGATGGCCTTATGTGTGGCCAAAAAATCAATGCTTCGGCGGCGCATGCTTGGATCTGGTGCAAGATGCAAAGGACGTATACACAATGATTTGGGAGATCCGAGAAAGGGCATTGCGTGGGTCCCACTAGACGGATTCCTGGACGAAAATCAGGATGGTTTACTTTATCTACACTACCTGCCCCACCCTGATGAGCGGTTTGGATCGCGTCCATTTGCGACGTATGGTGGACACAAGGTTTGTGATGGACGGTCTTGAGCATCTATCTAGTGGTTCCAGCTAGGATGTCCCGGTGCGGCTGCTGTTTTTTGAGACCTAGTTTTTTTTTCAAAATGGCCCACTATGTGGGGCCCATTAAGTAGACCACCTGGCAATGCAGCCTTGGGATGGATGGGCAAGGACAGATGGCCCTCCAGCGCGACGGATGCACAGATTACTCTGACTCCATTGGACTGACTTGATCTGACGCTGACGGTCCCGTCGAGGAAGTGAAGAGGCAAGAAGACGGGATAGGGCCGTGACACTCGAGGTGGACTTAATTTATACTCCGGCTGTGTCTCTCGCTTGATACGCAGGCACTAAGAAATTGTAAATGTGGCAGACATTACCTCAAAAATAAACAGATTAAACTGTGGAGCTCGCTCTACGTAAGTATCGATCTCAAAATCGGATTTTTAAAACAATCGTAATCTCTGATTTCAGAACAGTTGTTTTTGGAAAAAGTATAATTAGATATTTTCATTTTCCACCGTCCATAATCTATTCATCAATCTGATATATATATATATATATGGCCAAATAAAATAAATTTTTGGTTTATGATCCATATAAACTGTAAATACATAAATTGGACAGTTCTATTTGAATAAATTACTTTTTATATATGCAATTTCTAAGTGCGTGCATATCTTCCATTAAACTCTCTCGGAGTATTAAAAAAAAAAAAAAAATCGATGGTTGAAGACTTGAAGGGGTATTTTGGACCTTATATTGATATATTCCGAGCTTATTAGGTTAGAAGGAACTTTACATCCGCGCATCTAGATACACCAAAGACAAGATTTCATATATGTGCTATCCCGGTACACGTGTCCATGATCTAAAACGTTGATCACCTGAGCGTATTCATTAATTGTTATATTATTATAAATAATTTTGTTTATTTCGTTTTAAAGGCCATAAATGAACATAAGATATTGGGTGTAGGATTTCCTTTTTTTTATCCATGAGGGCCTGTTTGGCCGGGCAGATTGGATGGGATTGGAAGATAGATCCCGGGATTAGCCAGGCGTGCCAAACAGACACGGGATCCTGATCCTGGGATATAGCAATCCCATGGATCTTAAGACAATCCACTGTCATCACCATCATTATCTTTAAATCCCATCCAATCCACCCTAATCCCTTCAAAATTGTCTGGAACGTGTTTGGTTCGAGGGATTGGAAGGTTTAATCTCGGGATTGGTTAGGCGTGCCAAACAAACTGGATATAACAATCTCATACATCGTACACCATATCCACTGATGCAACTATCATTACCTTGAAATCCGTGCAATCCACTCTAATACCATTCAATCCCATCCAATTTGCCCAGCCATACGGGCCCTAAATGTTTTTGTATTTATTCATCTATATGAATAATAAAAAGATTATTTTCTAATTAAAAACTATAAGTAATAAATTCACACATGATAAACGGTTCTGATTTTTCATATTTATTCCAAATTGGGATATAGATGCATTTCCATTTGGCGCGTGTAATAGAGACGTCGTTCACATTGAGGAGATCCCTTGCGAGAACCAATCGGTGTAGGTAGGGGTGTACACTAACCGAGCTAGCTCGGTTGGCTTGCTCGACTCGACTCGAAAAAGCTCCATTTGACTCTGTTCGAAGTTGAGTTCAAACTGAGTGGAGCTGATTTTTTGAGCTCGTAAATGAGTTCAAGCCAAGTTCGAGTAGGCCTCAGCTCGACTCGACTCGGCTCGAATCCAGCTCGGATTGAACTAGTTCGGTAACTCGGTTACTTTGCCATTGATGTTGCTCACCAACTATTTGATAAATTGACTCAACGAAATGTAGCCCATGTCAGGTCTCTATGCATTTGAAACCAAAGATGCCTGATTAGCTACCGCCTCAAAACTCATGCACAATCCCAAACAAACATGCTTTTAGGCTCATCTAAAACCAACACAAACAGTGGTAGAATATATGCCTGGTGCACTTCATCTACATTGTATTGAGATCATGTCAATCCAAGCCACCAAAAGTTGATGGCCCATTCTGCATCGACAACTGATCAGACGAGCTAACCATCTGATGTCGCCCACCAAAAGCTGATGGCCCATTCTACATCGACCGCTAATTAGACGAGCTAACCATCCGATGTCACCCACCAAAAGTTGATGGCCCATTCTGCATCGACAGAATAAACGGTGGTAGAATACCTTTTTTCTCTTTGTTTGTTTTGTTTTTTTTTTTTGGTTACTTAGAAGGCGTTTGAGAAAATACCTGTAAAACCATTGCCTCTGTTTGTAAAACAGTAGGGTTTTGAAGTTGCAGTTCAGGTGTTTGTGGAAATGCCTCAATGGCGAACTCGACTCGATATTGGCTCGAACTTGGCCCGAGCTGCTAACCGAATCGAGCCAAGCTGGCTAGTCAGGCTCGAGGACCAAGCCAAGCCGAGTTCGAGTTGAGGTCAGCTAGTGTTCGAGCCGAGTCGGTTCGACTCGATGTACACCCTTAGGTGTAGGAAGGAAACTTCAATACTCTGACAGAGCATGAAGGATTATACGCAGGCATGAGATATTGCATATATGGCCATAAAAGCAAACCAATTTGAACTAAAAGAATTATCAGCTCTAGATTAGACACGCTATAAACCAAAAAAAAAATAATAATAATAAAATACTATTTTTAGATGATAATAACCATTGGATTAGTGGACATTTCTTGGACGGTTGAAATAAAAAATATCTAAGTCTTATTTCAGCAAACAAGTGTCCACGAATCAGAGGTTAGGATTATTCAATTAAGATTATTTTAGAATTCTGCACTTAATAAAGTGCGTTCCACAATTTAGTTGGTCTAATTAAACATAAAGTATGCCATGTGTACAATTTTTGCATGACAGAGTATCAAACATTGTGCCTTGCCAGAGTATCGAATAACTTCCTCATGCTTCTCTTCGTGAACTTGTTAACAGGGCACGAGTCACGCAAGATCCCTGCCGTTAGTTAGGCAGGTCCATCATGCACATGTTAATAATTAAAAATAAGGATGGGGCTATGATTGTGGTAGTAAATGGATGGTTAAAATGGATTGATTATCCATATACATGGATAACACCTGACGCGGGTTATGTCCTCCCCTGTATGGTAATCCGTCTGACAGGGCTATGTGGGGCCCACCATGATATAAGTTTTTTATCCATGCCGTTCATCGCTTTTCTAAGATCGTTTTAAAATACGATCCTAAAAATGTAGCAAGTCACAGCTCCAATGGACTACACCAAAGGAAGCTGCAGTGATAATGACACCTACCGTTGAAACCTTTCTAAGAGCCACCGTGATGATTTTTGTTTTTTGTTTTACCATCCAACATATTCATAAGATAATGTAGACATGGATGAAGTGAAAACACAAATATCAACTTGATTCGAAACTTCTCCAGCTCGCAAGAAGTTTTTAATGGTGAATATTCAATCCTCGCCTTGTGGTCCACTTAATCCCTAGACCTGCCTCATTTTTTAGCTCATATTTTTAAATGATATGAGAAAAATGATTAACGGCGTGGATAAAACACTTACATTACAGTGGGACCCATAGAGCCCCACAAAATTGGATTACGTGATGAGTTACTTAGTATGTTCTTACCATACAGATTAAACTCAATTTGGGCCACCATGAATGTACGTCATTTACCAACCGTCCATCCATTTTTTAGATCATTTAAGGGTTGAGCACAAAATTGAAATATATCCAAAGCTCAGGTGAACTATTCCACAGTAAATAGTGGGAATAATGATTTATACGTTGAAACCCTCCTAAGGCTTACAATAATGTTTATTTTTCACCCAAATGGTTTGTTTATAAGATGGAGAAGACATGGATGAAGGAAAAGAACAAACATGACCTTGATCCAAAACTTCATTAACACTAAGAGATTTTTTTTTTTATAATGACGTTCAAATCACATTGTTTCCTACGGTGTAGTCCACTTAATCTTTGCATGTGATTAATGTTTGGTCTAAAGTCATAAAATTATTTGATAAAATGGATGAACAACGTAGGTAAAATAAATAAATTAAAGTGGGCTGGTTCTAAGTTACCTAAGTACGCAATCCGCTTGCCATCCCCGCCGCCCCATTGTAACGCGAACGTTCCTTGATGCATTGCATCCATGTGGGGCCAATGTTCCATGGATGTCGGGTGCTATAAAACCACTAGAGTACAAGATCTTAGCCATACATCATTCTCTTGCGTTTACTTTTCTGAACTGCCGAATCCTTCTTACCATCTATCTGTCAGATCAAGGAATCGTGATCTTCTGATCAGTACGATAATTGCAAAACCTCCCTTCATGATGGGACCTACTCGAGTAATTAATGAAATGACTGAATAAGTACTTTCCACGTGGTTTTGGACGAATTATAGAATGGAAGAGGATTGGCTGGTGTACCACACACCACCAACTTCCCTGGTGTGGACAGGTGGCGTGCAAAGTTGGGCCTTGAGTCCTTTTGATCAAACTTACGTGCCCCACGATGATGTCTTTATTTAATCTATACCGTCAACCCATTTTTTAAGATCATTTTAAAGCATAGGCCAAAGAATAATTCATATCCAAAACTCAAGGGGACCACACCATAAAATGATTGTAAGTGTCAAAGCATTCATTGACAATCATGATGTTTATTTTCCATCAAATCTATCCATAAAGTTATACAAACATGAATAAAAGAAAAATAAAAATAATAAAAATAATAAAAACAAATATTAAATTAATCTAATACTTTTATCAACTTACAAAGGTTGGTAGACATTGAATCTCTCACTGCTTTTTATGGTATGGTCCACTTAATCTTTTAATCCATTTTATTTTTTAATTAAGCCTAACAATGATTTTGCCAAGTAAACAAACGATTTGAATATAACGTACACCCGTAACTTAGTGTAATTGGTGATATCAACACACCATGGATGTCAGTAGTGTGCGTGGTACACCAGCCACGGAATATTGGACTATCCTTGACCAACGTGGAATGGAATTGGCTGGCGTACTGCACACCATCATCTTAGCTGGTGTGTTGACATCGTTATTCAGTCATTCAATGATGAATGTAGCTCATTGCAAGGCTTGAGCCGACAAGACAGATACAATTATCAAGCAGATTATATTGCAAAAAATAATAGGTGATTGAACACCTGCGACCCTTTTGAGATCACGAAAGTTTTGGATTAATATAATATTTATTTTTTCTTAAGTTTGTATAATCTTATAAAGATATTGGATGGAAAAATAGACATTACCTTAAACCCTACAAATGTGTTTAATATTGAAAATCATTGTCCCACCGCTATTTGTGGTGTGGTCTACTTGAGATTTGGATATGATTAATTTTTTTTATCTCATGTTTTAAAATGATCTTGCTAAATCATTTTGTGGCTACGTGTGAATCATTGTGAAGCTCATGTAACTTTAATCTTCTTCGAATGGATCGTAGCACTTGTCTATGCATGACACGTACCCACACTAGCGAGGTCAATGGTGTGTGCTACGTCAGCCAATCTGCTTCCCTATACAATAGATGTTGTGGGCCCACCATGAAGTGTGCATGAAATCCACTGTAACAACATTTTCATGGTGTGCAATTTGGGTGGATCCAAGATCTACCTAGGTCAGTGGATGGGTTTGTTGGGTCGGTGGGATTAACTGATATGGAAATGCATTATTAAATAAGATTAACACAATTATTGCATGTCTAGAAATATCATTGTATTTTGATTTTACTTTAGTAAAAACAAAGTATTCATTAAAACTCCAATTGCTAGACTATGGAATTGTAATTAATTGGCTAAATTTACAACTGATGCCGGTCACTTGCACACATATATAACTTTAATGTAATTAGAATTCATCACCGTAAGGCCCACGCATGGTGTAAAGTGGCATAAGGTGTACTTAGATTTCAAAATTCACTTGAAATCCTGCATACGACCAAATGCATTGTCTTTCCACCTAATCTCATTCATTCCCATTATCTCAAACCATGTTATGAAATTTACACAACCAAATGCAGTTCCATCCCACTTAACCCCTCCTAACCCTACGTACCAAACAAGCCATGAAATTGTAATTAACGCATCAAATTTACAACCATGTTGCACATGTATAGAACTAAAGTATTCATGTGCAAAGGCTGCATATGGATGAACAACATAGATAAAATACATGCATCAATGTAAAGCTCACAAATGTAGTAAAATTTTAAAATCTACTAGAAATTCTACATGGGACCAATGCAATTTCATTCCATCGGCTGTCTTTAAACATAGGATGGAATTTGAACATAACCAAATGCAATTCCATCTCACTTAATCCCTCCTAAGCCCACATACCAAACAAACCAATTGTCGAGCCACTATGATGTATGTTCCTTACATCCACACCGTCCATCCAATTTAAAAACTCATTTTAGGGCATGATCCCAAAAATGTAGCAAATCCAAATCATAAATGAACCACAGGAAACAGAATTAATTGAATCACCACCATTAAAAACTTCACGAGCTGATAAGGCCACGAAGACCTAAATCAAGAGACTCATCTGAAACTTTTACGCTCACGAGAAGTCTTTTATAGTTGATTACCACTATTTCTTGTATTATGGTCCACTTGAGATTTGGATTTGCTTCATTTTTTGAATCAAGTCATTTTACAGGTCCATATAAGAGATATCAGAGTGGACCCATGGACTGGATACCACCCACCTCGGTGGATCTCTGATCCACCCAAGCCGCCCCCCATTTTCATCAACTCATTGAAGAACTTGAGCCCAAAAGTCAGTGGAAAACTCAAGTGGTACACACTATAGAAACGGTGGGGACCAGGATCCCACCATTGAAACCTTGCCGAGGCCCACCAGTCATGTTTATGTATACCATCCAACACGTTCATAAAGTAACTCCCACTGAGATTAACAAAAAAAAAAAAAAAAGCAAATATTAATCCAATCCAAAGCTTCGGTGGCCCATAGAAGGTTTCAATTGAAGGCATCCACTTCCCAACTTTTCCATTTGGTGTGGCCCACTTGAATTTTTTTATCAGCCTTATTTTTAACTTACACCTTACCATGATCTTGACCAGATGATGGACGGATTGGATTTCTCATGGAGGTCCCCACAAGAGTCTCAACTTTTCAGTTGTCACAAGTGGGCCATGGTTCCCAACCACAGCACAGAAGCTTTCGGTTGGAAGAGAAACGAGAAAATGACCACTGTAGACAAACCCTTTTACCCAGCGGTTTCTATGAAAGAATGCAAACCTTAGTTACCAATCTAAACTATCACGTGCGGACAGCGACGTTGAGGACGAAACTACCTCTCCTTTTCGCTGCGAAGACGTGCGCTGACGCTACTCGAACTGAGAGTTGTACGAACGGCTTAAAAGGATTGGGTACTCCCCCTGCCACCAGCTAACGGCGGAAGGTCGGTGGTCTGTGGGCCCCACCATGATGTATGCTATTCATCCATGCTGTCCATATATTTTTCCATATCATTTTATGGTATACGACCAAAAATGAGGTATATGCAAATCTCAAGTGTACCACATTATAGGAAATAGTGTTGAATGAGCGTCGACCATTAAAAACTTTTTTGGGGGCCCACTTGTGATGTTTGTGAGAAATCCTCCCGTCCTAAGTTCATTCATAGGTCACAAAGACCGGATGAAGAAGAAAAACAAATTTCATAATGATCCAAAACTTCTATAACCCCTAAAAGGGTTTCAATGGTAGACGTTCAAATCCCCATTGCCTTTTACAAGGTGGTCTACTTGATAGTTAGATCTATCTTATTTTTAGTCTCAAGCTTGAATACGAGCTCACCAAATAGATGGACGGTTTGGATATAACACATACCTCATAATAGGACCCACAAAAAGCGATGGGATTACAACAAAAAAAAAAAAAAAAACGGCCGATATATCGACATTACACGATATATCGAAAATGGTCCAGAATGTCCATGAGTTTTCTTCAAAATTTTACAATTTTCGATATATCGATCAATTCGTTGTCGATATATCGAAAAAGGTGCTTTACCTTTAGCTACGGATTATAACCGTAGCCATAACTGTAGTCTGTGTCCGTCTTTGAAAATTTTTATTTATTTTATTTATTTTTTATTTTTTACATAGAAAAATTTATTATACCTACAATTTTCTTTAATACATATTTATATAAATAAGTATATATAAGCATATAAAATTTTTTTCCCTCTTTTTTTTCATTTATTTCTTTAATCATTTAACAAGAATATCTTCTAAACCAAAATTAGTTACTTGACGTACCACATATGATTTTGGGGTAAGAGAAGCTACTTTAGCCAACCAACCTAGTTATTTTCCAAGATTCCATCAGGTCGATGGTTGAGCGAGGCAACGTAGAAATTGAGCGAGGCAACGTAGAAAACGAGCGAGGGAACCTACGATTTGAACTAGGCAACCTAGGAATTGAGCGAGGGAAGCTAGAAATTGAGCAAGGCAACGTAGAAATTGAGCGAGGGAAGCTAGAAATTGAGCGAGGCAACGTAGGAATTGAGCGAGGGAAGCCAGAAATTGAGCGAGGGAAGGTAGAAATTGAGCGAGGGAACCTAGAAAATGAGCAAGGGAAGGTAGAAATTGAGCGAGGAAGGTCGAAATTGAGCGAGGCAACCTAGAATTGAGCAGGAAGCTCGAATTGAGTTTAGCAACCTAGAAATTGAGCGAGGAAGGTAGAAATGAGCGAGGCAACCTGAAATTGAGCGAGGAAGGTAGAAATGAGCGGAAACCCAGAAATTGAGCGAGGGAAGGTAGAAATTGAGCGAGGCAACGTACAATTTCTACCTTCACTCGCTCAATTTCGAGCTTACCTCGCTCAATTTCTACCTTCCCTCGCTCAATTTCTAGGTTGCCTCGCTCAATTTCTACCTTCCCTCGCTCAATTTCTGGCTTCCCTCGCTCAATTCCTACGTTGCCTCGCTCAATTTCTAGCTTCCCTCGCTCAATTTCTACGTTGCCTCGCTCAATTTCTAGCTTCCCTCGCTCAATTCCTAGGTTGCCTAGTTCAAATCGTAGGTTCCCTCGCTCGTTTTCTACGTTGCCTCGCTCAATTTCTACGTTGCCTCGCTCAACCATCGACCTGATGGGATCTTGGAAAATAACTAGGTTGGTTGGCTAAAGTAGCTTCTCTTGCCCCAAAATCATATGTGGTACGTCAAGTAACTAATTTTGGTTTAGAAGATATTCTTGTTAAATGATTAAAGAAATAAATGAAAAAAAGAGGAAAAAAATTTTTATATGCTTATATATACTTATTTATATAAATATGTATTAAAGAAAATTGTAGGTAGAATAAATTTTTCTGTGTAAAAAAAAATAAAATAAAAAATAATAATAATAAATTTCAAAGACGACACAGATTATTATAGCTTATGGCTACTAAGATAATCCGTAGCTAAAGGTAAAACACCTTTTTCGATATATTGACATGACAATCGATATATCGAAAATTGTAAGATTTTTGAAGAAAACTCATTGACATTCTGGACATTTTCGATATATCGACTGCTCTCGATATATCCACGCTTTTTTTTTTTTTTTTTTTTTTGTTTTTAATTTTTTGTCATTGTAATCCCACCACTTTTTGTAGGTCCTATTATGAGGTATGTGTTATATCCAAACCGTTCATATTTTTGGCAAACTCGTATTAAGGTTTGAGACAAAAAATAAGACAGATCTAGCTATCAAGTGGACCACATTGTTAAAGGTCAGGATGATTGAACGCTCACCATTGAAACCCTTTTAGGGTCACGAAGTTTTGGATCATTATGAAACTTGTTTTTCCTCTTCATCCTGGCCTTTGTGACCTCATGGATAGATTGGATGGAAAATAAATGTTATGGTGGACCCTACAAAATTTTTAACGGTGAAAATCAATTTCCCCGCTGCTCTTTGTGGTGTGGTCCAGTTGATCTTTGGATATGATTTTTTTTTTTTGGATAATGCTCCGAAATGATCTTGAAATATGGATGAACGTTGTGGATATAATAAATATATAGCTGTGCGGCCATGTAACTTTGATCTCTTTTAAGCCGTTCGTACAACTCTCAGTTCGAGGAGCGTCAGCGCACGTCTTCGCAGCGAAAAGGAGGGGTAGTTTCGTCCTCAACGTCGCTGTCCGCACGTGATAGTCTAGATTGGTAACTAAAGTTTGTATTCTTTCATAGAAACCGCTGGGTAAAAGGGTTTGTCTACAGTGGTCATTTTCTCTAAGAGAAACACAACAAAGGTGTACATTCAATAGGGAGCGGATTGGGTGTTTCGCCACCCTGATGTAGATGTTGTATATCCAGCCGTCCATCTGTTTTGTCATATCATTACATGGGCCTAAAGATTAAGTAGATCGACACCTCGGGTGGACCACACCACATGACTAATCATTCAAAACTTCTTCACACAAGTTTTGAATCAAGCTGATGTATGTTTTCCCTTCATCTAGGTCTGTGTGTACTTTCAGGTTAGGATGGCAAATAAACGTTACGGTGGGCCCTAGAAATTTTTTAATGGTGGGCGTTTAATGACCACAGCTTTCTGTGATGTGGTCCGCTTGAGATTTGGATCTGCTTCATTTTTAGGTGGGCCTTGGTCCATCCACAGTGGGATGAAACGGACAGATGGTTTGGATTACCAAATCATGGCCCCCACTTGAATCGCCAAATCATGGCCGTTTATCCTAGGATATATGATTTGTAGGCCATCGCACCCATTTTCGTTGGAGCTGTCGGATGAGCGGTCCAGATCATTTCACGCATGTGAAGTGTTCAAGTGGTTGTATCTATCAACCTCCACGTGGCCCCACCTATTTTATAATTTTATTTTTATTTTTACCTTCTACGGTAGGAATAGTTATTTTTGTTCGTTCACTGGTCACGGTTCTAAGTATGCAAGAATGACGTCAACGTACTCCAATCCAGGCCGTCAAAATACTGGGTCCCATCGTGGGCATAGCAAATCCTGAAAATCAAACTGATTCTATGATCACAACCATCCGATTTACCATTTGAATCTGAACCACTGATTTTTTTTCTTAGTCATCAGGGGCCGAAAATTTGAGGGTGAGTAGGTTTATCATCCATCCATGGTGGCCCTCAAATTTGTACGGTCTGGATTGAAAATCAGATCGGACGTGTCCGCAACCTGTTTTATTTCTTTTTCCAGCAACGGACACCTCGTTTACAGGCTTGCAGTAATATATTCTTTCACGACTCACGTGGTGTGATGAACCTTTATGGTCGATAATCACGTGACCATAGAACTAAATGGGCTAGTTTCGGGCTCAGCCCATTCCATGTGTAAAAAACTGATCTGGGCCACTTTGTGGGCCCACTGAAACACAAAAGCCAGATCGGGCTGGGCTCATTTGTCAGGCATTTGGACGGATGCAAGATGGTGTCATTTTGAACCAATTTTTCAACGGCAAGGATCTTTCAATTTCTAAGATTTTAGGTGACTAGGCTTCTCATATAGACGGTATGGATTATGGACCCATAGGCCTGTACGGTCAAGCCCAATAGCCTATAATCAATGACCCAGCCCAAAGCTGAGATCTGCACCGTGTTGCACGCAAGTATGAGATTCTTGGAGTGGGTGCTCAGGAAAAAAACTAATGGGTGCCCTAATACAGTGGCCATGTAAATGTGATTGGACAAATCTCAGCCGTTGATCCGTAGCCGTCCACTTATTTATAACTGTGGCCCATTCCTGTATTGATATTAATTTTTAGGTAGGTCATCTATACTACGGGACCCAATAAAGGACGGCTGGGATTGTACACCTAGATAGGACCCACCTTTCTCTTCCCTCTGTTATCTTACTGGTCGGATGGGATGGGACGGACGCAAATCACTTACAACACTTGAGTCAGGCCATGCAACTAAAAGGCTCCGTGGGTCCATCGTGATGTCTGTGAAAAATCCACTCCATCCATAAGTTTTTTCATATAATTTTAGGACGTAAAACCAAAATTTAGCTAAATTTAAACTGTAAGTGGACCACACAATCAGAAATAGTGGCGAGGGGACGTCCACCATTGAAGCCTTCTTGGGGTCCACTGAAGTTTCACATTTTCTGATGTTTGTGTTTTAACTTAATCCCTATGAGATTAATCTTATGAACAAGTTGGATTTCAATTAATCATTACTGTGGGCCCCAGAAAATTTACAATGTTGGATGTCCTGTTTCTCCACCGTTTCCTGTAGTGCAGCTCACTCGAGTTTTGGATCTGAATAATTATTGATCCTACGTCCAAGGATTATATGAAAAAACTGATGGACGGTGTGGATGTCACGCACACATCACAGTGGATCCCACAACGCTTATGTTTCTCGAGATCCCTACAACGAGTGCTGTAGCTTGTAGGAAATTTTGCGTCCCTCCTGCAGAGTCCTCAGTTCGGGTATCGTGTGGGCGGGTAGAGTATTGTATAGTACTCATGCACTCAGAAGATATCCACGTGGCACATGTGCCACTCAGAAGTTATCGGACCAGGGGAGAGGCCACGGACCCACAGGTTCTTGGAAATAATGATCGAGCTGGCCAATTGGTGGACCAGTAATGATGATCAGAGAAAGAAGTAATCGATGGTCTTGTTGCCTATTAGTTTAAGAGTCGATCATGTATGATGTATGCGGGCATGTCAAAACTTACTGTTGATATATATATATATATATGTGTGTGTGTGTGTGTGTGTGTGTGTGTGTCCCACTTGAATGAGGGTTCAGACCATGTTTCAGGTGCATGGAAAACTCAGGTGGGCCCCACCAAGTGCTTTTACAGGTTTTTGGCATGTATTCACATGATTTTAGATGGTACGGCTCACCTAAGTTCCGTGTACGGCTGATTTTGGGCCGTCCAGGCCCACGATAGAATGGTGCATCTGGTGGACGGTGTTAATGTTCGAAAGGCATCACGGTGAGGCCCACATAGCTCGACCTCATGGACGACCGTAGTACGCTCGAGGTCATTGTACCTTTTCCTATATATATATATATATATAGGGTTTAGGTTCTATGCGCTCGGGCTCACGATAAGCTCCCATGAGGTCGAGCTGTGTGGGCCCCACCGTGATGCGTGTTGGCCATTAATATCATGCATTTGATGGTCCCCTTTAAATTATGGGATATCCCAAAAATCAATCGTATACAGAACTTAGGTGGGCCATACCATCTAAAATCATGTGAAGACATGCCAAAAACATATAAAAGCACTTGGTGGGGCCCTCCTGAGTTTTGAATGCTGCTGAAACTTGGTCTGAACCCTCATCCAATTGGGACACACGTAATGGATGGGCTGGATTTACAAAAAACATCTCGTTGGGCCCAAAAAACGTTCCATGAATGTTTTAATGGTGCATGACCCCTCTCCACTTCTGTATGTGGTGTGGCCCACACAAGTCACGGATTGTCTTGATTTTTGAGACCTAGGCCCACGATGGAATGGTGCATCTGACTGATGGGGTAGATGTTTGAAACGCATCACGGTGGAGCCCACACAGCTCAAGCTCATGGGACGTTGCCATCAACTCGAGCGCATAGTACCTTTTTCCATATATATATATATAACTTATTAAAATTTTGAATTTTGTGTCTTAGGAATAGTACCAACTGGAAAAAGAGAGATGAAAATATTAGGTTTATAGGTTGGGTGTTGAGTACCTTGATAATTACTTGGTGAATTCATGGAGCATCGAGAGTTGTGTCTTCTAGTGCTTCGCAGTGTCATGCGCACGAGCTTGGGCATGGTTACAATCTCAGGCTCAGTGTGAGGGTATAGGGTCGATGTGAAGGCATGGGCATATGATGCAATGTGGTTATAGAGGTACTAGTAGCGCACTTTGCAATTTGCACGTGCGTATCGTGTTGCTGCCTCATGAATTGTTGTGAGACGAGTGTGAGTCGTGGTGCGAAAATGACTATGGGTCAGGTGGTTGGAATGCTGTGGATCAGAGGTCTAAGAAAAACCTGTCTGCCCTATATAAGGGATGAAATTAGTCATTTAAGATGTGGTGTAACCGCTCATGCAGTATTAAATCAAACCATGCAGAAACTGCAATATGTGGCTAGCCCAACAATCATAAACAGCTAGCCATTGAGTCTAAACGGCTAGTGTACAGTTGATTTTATCACATGCAAATTAGTTAAAAAATGCCAAATAACAGCTAGTTTCTGACCAATAGTCAGAAACAATTATTTGGAGTTATACCCTAGACCAAAATATTCAGTAATCCTAATCTATATAAATAGAGCCTGGGTGGTTTATTGGACTATCACCAACCGCTCAAACAACTCTCTCATATGAACCAACCGGTAACAACTCGATGTTCTCTGATTAGCCAATAAGGTTCAATACGAATCTTAGCCATTAGCCAGCAAGTCTTCAAGAAACAGACCAGTGTAGTGGTCTAAATAAGCAAAATCTTTTCTGACTCTCTCTAATTTTGGATCTTTTCCTTAAGTTTTTTTATCTACCGACAAATTGTGTACACATAATTTCATTAGTAGTTTCTTCGAACTTGCTGAACGTATAAGCACATACAAGCTCATTATATTGTATAAGTTATTTGCCTACAACCTGTTAATAGTCTCTAATACTTTAAGAAAAGGCCAATAACGCTTTAAGGACCGTATGATCACACGTGCTTCGGCCTGTCCTTAATATTTCCAGTTTCTATTATTATTTTACATAAATTACAAATATGTAATTTGATAATATCAAGTTTTTAACACCAACTGCTTAGCTTGGTTCAAATCGAACAACTTTAGTCCTAGACTTGACTATATATGATCAACTTAACTATATATGATCGAGATATGATGAGATTGGTTGTCCATTCAACAACTCTCAAGCTATTTAAAATAATCAGCCAGCTATCAAAGGGTAAGATTCTTCTTATGAAACTGGGTTACACTTTGCCTTCCATACCAAAAGAACTTTTAATATAAAAGTTAATAGACAAAAAGAAAATACCTTTTTTTTTTCCTTAAAAGAAGAACTTTTTTTATTAAAATGGGATTCGTTTAGCCTAAGAGAGTAAACTTGGATTACCACTAAGGATATCAGCTATTTATTTATGCTACTCCTAATGTAGGATTAAGCTTACTGCTAAGGATTACGGCTACTGGTTTATGTCACTCTTAATGTAGGATTATGCTATTAGTTTGCGCTAAGAAACATAAATGATAGATTATGCTAAGGTACATAAAAGATAATAAGTAGATTTGACATATTTGATTTGGTTGGTATGAGATCATTTGCTTTGTTGAACTCCTTTGTTGTTTATAAATTTTTTTTGAAACAACAATCAAGATACCTTTTCTCACACTCGACGGTTAAAACAATCACTCTAGTACCACTTTGCCTCATGAGTTCTTCATATCTTTCTTGTTCCTGTAACCGCTCTTCTTGCTTGACTACGTCTTACTTTCGAGTTTCTTGGCCACGTTTTGCTTATAGACAACGTGTATTATCCCATCAATATCAACTATAATTATATAAAAAGTGTTCTAAATATCTTTACAGATCTTACGTATGCATGCTATATATTTCATGCACACATTTCTTTATAATTGGCTCCTCTAGAAATAGTTAGAAATAAGGTACAATGGGTCTATTTTGAACATCCAGGTTTACATTAATCAACAGTCATCGTGCCCCAATTAATGCCCCAATTAATATGATTTCAGCATTATTAGCGATATACACAGGCTCCTACAGTTGAAACTATTCCATATCAGTTACATTTCTGCAAAGTGTGCAATATATATGTAAGCACGTATAAGTATAGATCATAATTACTCTCCACCACCCTCAACAATGGCGGATGATGTGGTAAGATAATTGATTGGTGAGCCCCATGTTGCGAGAGATGGGCCAGAAAACTTAGAAAGACCTGGCCCCACCTATCAAATCTCACCATGTTGCTGCACCAATGCTGAGAGTCGTTAGCTCTGTTGGGATGCCTTGCACAAACCTTAGGATCTAGCCTCCCGAAACAAACCAGAATTATGGATAAAGTAATGAAATAAATCAAAGCATCAATCACACACCACACAAGAGATTTTTACGTGGAAAACCCTCAAAGAGGTAAAAACCATGGGACCTCGTCCAGATCAACAATCCACTATGAAGTAGAACGTTACAATCTTCTTCACTCATGCAGGAGTGGATAAACAATAAGAGAAATAGAGAAAACGGAGAGATCTAACCGATTATGAGGACATAGAAGCGCTGAGATGTAGATTGCAAAGTAGAGAACCTCCACGAGCAGAACCTCCCTTCTATAAGCTTCTCTCTCTCTTTCTCCCTCTCTCTCTCTTTGATAGCCCTAAACCCTTTAGCAAATCCCTCGCAAAGCTTTAGAAACCCTCTTGCTATTTTGTGATACCTAGAAAAATCCTAGGCAACCCCTTTTATAGTTTTGGGAAACTCCTTTCCGCATCCCAGTTGTGAAAGGACTCAAATCCGCAGTTTAGCGCAAAATTGCGGAACAAACTGCGTAACCTACGACTAGTCCTGGAAATTTCAGGACTGGTCTTAGCCTCCTACGACTGGTCGTAGACCACCTACGACCGGTCATGGGTCACCTACGACCGGTCGAGAACCCCGGAGAAAAATAGTCCGAACTCGCTGGACTTTGAGTCGAGCTACGACTCGACTCCCACGACCGGTCGTACCACCGACGGCCGAGCGGGGCTCACGACTGGTCGAGCACGGGGCAAAAAAACCCCATCAAATCTCTCCTTTTTGACCCGGAGGATCCACCTTCTTCAAGCTTGCCAGTGTTTCTACAAACCTCGAACTTGCCTTTGAGCAAAGATTTGGTCATCATGTCTGACCCATTATCGTCCGTGTGGACCTTCTCAAGCTGTAACACCTTTTGTTCCAAAGTATCCCTGATCCAAGGATACCGAATCTCTATGTGCTTCGACTTGGAATGCCGACTTGATTCTTGCTCATGTGTATAAGCACTCGACTATCGCAATAGACCACGTGCTCCTCCCGCTTTAAGCTAAGTTCTGTAGGAACCTCTTTATCCAAAGCATCTCTTTACATGCTTCGTGATCGCAATGTATTCGGCCTCCTGCCGTCGACAATGCTACGACCTTCAGTAGCTTGCTCCGCTGCAAGAAACCGCTCCCCTCGCAAACGTGAACATGAACCTCGATGTAGACTTCCTGAGTCTATGTCACCCGCCATATCTGCATCCGTGTAGCCCTCTAACACAGTTTACCGTCACCATAGTATAGCTCAACCTGGATGAGCCTCTTAGATACCGTAGTATCCATTTCACCACTGTCCAATGTTCTTTGCCAGGATTGGCAAGATACCGGCTGACTACACCAATCGCATATGCTATGTCTGGGCGTGTACACACCATAGCATACATTAAACTTCCTACTGCTGACGCATAGGGTATTTTCTGCATCTCTTCCACCTCTTCCTTCGTCTTGGGACACTGTCTGTCGCTCAATCTGAAGTGACCATCTAGTGGAGTACTGACCGGCTTCGCTGCATTCATATTAAACCGCTCTAGGACTTTCTCAATATACCGCTCTTGTGATGACCAAAGTTTCTTGCTGCTTCATCACGGGTTATCTCCATTCCTAGATCTGTCTAGCGGGCCCAAGTCTTTCATCGCAAAAGACTTGCCCAACTCCTGTTTCAAATTGTCAATCTTCTTGATGTCTTTTCCCATGATGAGCATGTCATCAACGTATAATAGCAGAACTAAGAAATCACCATCTGAGAACTTGCGTGTGAACACACAGTGGTTCGACTCCGTTCTGTCATACCCATGTTTCAACATAAATGAGTCGAATTTCTTGTACCATTGCTGTGGAGCTTGTTTCACCCATACAAGCTCTTCCTCACCTACACACCATATGTTCCTTGCCCTTGACTTCAACCCTCTCGGTTGGTGCATGTAGATCTCTTCTTCCAGTCACCATGGAGAAAGACAGCTTTAACATCTAACTGCTTCTATCTCCGCATCCATGCTAGCTGCCAACCCAAGTAACACCCATATGGATGTCATCTTTACCACTGGTGAGAATATTTCCTCGAAGTCTATGCCTTTCCTCTGACTAAACCCTTTCACCACAAGTCTGGCCTTGAACCTCGTCCGTGAATTCTTCTGCTCGATCTTCTTCTCGAACACCCACTTGTTGCTCGAGCTTTCTTGCCCTTAGCAGCTTTCACCATATCATAGGTGTGGTTCTTATGCAAGGATTCCATCTCCTCTGCATAGCTTTCAACCACTCCCCTTATGCTCGTCTTCTGGCCAGGGCCTCGAATAATCTTCCGGCTCTCCCCATCGGTTAGCATAATTTACTCATGCGGCGAATACCTCTTGGACGTCATGTCCCTAGATGACCTCCTCACCCGTGGCTCAACAGTGGATCAAGTGGGGGGTTGCTCCCCGGTCCATCTTCCGAAGGAACTCCCTCGTCCTCTCGCACCTTGTTGTACTCCCCGTCATCGGCACCATGGGAGGAGTAATCGGATCCATGTCCTCTAGCTCACCTGAACCAGGGCCGGTTCTTCTCTGGCTTACCAATGTCTTCGATACACTGATCTTCAAAGAAAACCACATCTCTGCTCCTGACGAGCTTCTTCTCGGTCGGATCCCATAACCTGTACCGAATTTTTCATCACCATACCCTAAGAACACATACTGCCTGATCTTCATATCGAGCTTGGACCTCTCGTCCTTTGGTACGTGAACGGATGTCCTGCATCCAAACACCCTGAGATGACTGTACGATGGATCCTGTCCAGTCCACACCTTCTCAGGTACTTCTCCATTCAACGGGGCTGATGGAGAGACCGCCGTGTGCATTGCTTCTCCCCAGAACGTCTTGGGCAACTTCGCATGGGATAACATGCATCTGATTCTCTCAACAATGGTGCGATTCATTCGCTCAGCTACACCATTATGCTGGGGGGTCTTGGGAATAGTCTGTTCATGCCGTATACCCTGGGACTTGCAGTACTCATGAAAGTCGCCAATGTATTCACCACCATTGTCAGTGCGGATGCACTTCAATGGTCTACCTGTCTCTCTCTCGACTATAACATGAAACAATTTAAACACACCAAAGACATCGTCCTTGGATTTCAAAGCATAAACCCAAACCTTCCTAGATGCATCATCTATAAAAGTAATAAAATACAATGCCCCACCCAAGGTTTTTGTCCTCATAGGACCACAAACATCAGAATAAACCAAATCTAATGCATGCACTTTATTAACATGAGAAGCAGTTTTAATGAATGAAACTCTATGTTTGTTTCCCGATAAACAATCAAGACAGTTTTGAGAGGCATACCCGTCACGTCCTGGAAGGAGCTGCTTCTTTGCTAGTAGCTGAAGCCACTTTTCACTCATGTGGCCTAGACGCCAGTGCCACATGTCAGTAGTTGAATCTTCTCGCGCGTTCAATCCACCCTTGCACATACCGACACTTGCCTTGTACAGGTGCAACACTTCTTTCCTCTAGCCACGATCAATGAACCCTTGATGAGCTTCCATCGCCCACCAAAGAAACCGGCCTTTCATACCATCATCATCCAATTTTCCCGTCGACATCAAGTTGAGGCGAAGGTCCGGGATATGCCTCACATCCCTGAGAACCAATGTGCAGCCCACATCGGTCTTCACACAAATATCACCGACTCCCACGATCTTTGATACGCCAGAATTTCCCATCTTCACAGTCCCATAGTCACCTGACTTGTAGCTTGTGAAGGAGTCCATGTGTGGAGTCGCATGAAAAGAAGCTCCCGAGTCTATCACCCAGTCGGTGCCCTGACTCGTAGCCGTGAGATATACATCGTGATCTGTAGAAAGAATAACTACCATGTCGCCATCTGAAGCGACTGCAGTGGAGTCAGATTCATCTTCCTTCCCTTTTCCTTTCTTGTCGTTCTTCTTACCACGACATTCATGCTTATAGTGGCCCTTCTTGCCACAATTTCAGCATTCAACCTTTTTTCTGTTACTCGACTTGCCTCTTGATTTATCTCGGCCTTCCCGCCCTTCCCGTTTCTTTCCTCTCCCCCGTTCCTCGTGTCACAAGACCCTCTTCTCACAGTGTAGACCCCCGAGACTTCCTCCTTGTCTCCTCATTGAAGAGACAACTGTTACTCCGTTCCATGGATATCTTTCCGTCCGGGCGCGGAGTTACTTAGAGACACCACCAATGTCTCCCAACCGTCGTGCAATGAACTAAGCAATAGTAAAGCCTCCGCAATTCATCATCCAGACCATCTTCATAGAGGTAAGTTGGTTCACTATATTGCACGACCTCATTCATGTGCTCGGCCACGTAACCACCATCCTTGAACTTGAGATTCACAAGTCGCCTTATCGAAATATCTTATTACCTACATTTGCCTTCCTCTCATACAAATTGTAATTTTAGCCATAGGCTTTCTACCCGAGGTTTCCAGAGACACATGGTGGAACACGAGTCATCCAACCATTGTCTAATAAACCCCACCGCCTTTTGTCCATCTTCTTCCAATCATCTTCACCATATCTTTGATTTTGCCGATATGCCCGAGATTGGAGAATATAGGTCCTCGCAATAAAGCAAGTCCTCCATCTTAGCCTTCCATATGGTCCAGCTTAGAACCATTGAGGCCGATCATCCTTGAGCCACCTTACATAATTCAAAACCGATCCTACCCGCTTCAATGAACTTTGCTCGATACCACTTTGTTGGGATGCCTTGCACAAACCTTAGATCTAGCCTCCCGAAACAAAACCAATTATGGATAAAGCAATGAAATAAATCAAAGCATCAATCACACACCACAAGAGATTTTTACGTGGAAAACCCTCAAAGAGGTAAAAACCACGGGACCTCGTCCGATCAACAATCCACTATGAAGTAGAACGTTACAATCTTCTTCACTCACGCAGAGTGGATAAACAATAAGAGAAATAGAGAAACGGAGAGATCTAACCGACACGACGAGGACATAGAAGCGCCGAGATGTAGATTGCAAAGTAGAGAACCTCCATGAGCGAACCTCCCTTCTATAAGCTTCCTCTCTCTTTCTCCCTCTCTCTCACCTTTGATAGCACTAAACCCTTTAGCAAATCCTCAGAAAGCTTTAGAAACCCTCTTGCTATTTTGTGATACCTAGAAAAACCTCAGTAACCCCTTTTATAGTTTTGGGAAACTCCTTTCCGCATCCCGGGCCATGCGAAAGGACTCAAATCCACAGCCAAGCACAAAATCGCGGAACAAATCGCAGTAATTTACTACGACTAGTCCCGGAAATTCCAGATCGGGTCTTAGCCTCCTACGACCGGGTCGTAGCTCACGTACGACCGGCCGTGGGTCACCTACGACCGGCCGAGAACCCCGAGAAAAATAGTCCGAACTCGCTGACTTTGAGTCGAGCTACGACTCGACTCCCACGACCGGTCGTACCAGCCCTCGACCGGCCGAAAGGTGGCTCACGACCGGGTCGAGCACGGGGCAAAAAAAACCCATCAAGCTCCTCACCGACGCGACTTGGCTGCAACGGGGAACATCCATGTGGGTGAGACCCTAGCCACTGGGCCCACCTCAATGAATGCATTGCATATCCGCACCGTCCATCTGGTTTTCGAGCATACTTTAGGTCAATTTCCCAAAAATAAAGCAAATAAAATTTTCTGGTGGACAGCACCATCAGAAATAGTGCTCATTAAACAACAACCATTTAAAACTTCCTAGCATCCACGGTAATGTTTATTGACCATCCAAACAGTTGATAAGGTCACACAGACCTAGATGAGAGGAAAAAATAAATATCACCTTGATTCAACACTTTTGTGGCACACAAAAGGTTTTTAATGTGGTGTGGTCCACCTGAAATTTGTATCTACTTCAGTTTTGGCAATATGGCCAAAAATAAGCTGGAAAAACATACGAATAGGTAGGATATATAATATATATACATATATATATATATATATATATATATATATATATATATATATATATATATATATATACATATAACGAGGTGGGTATTTACCACTAGGGTCTCATCCACATCGTTGGTTTGAGTCGCAGCCAAGTTGAGCTCGATCCTCACCACTTGATCGGTGTCCATTTCATCAAATGGCTATAATCAAGCAAGACCCGACTAGTCAGTGAGATTTGATTGGTGGGCCTTATATTCTCAAAGATGAGCTTAGTTAGGCTATTAGAGATGGGCTAAGTACATACCCAGCCCAAAAACCTTTAAAAAGGCCTGGGCCCATCACTGGCTGTGGCCCAACACCTACAGTCACCACACCACCTAATACACATCCAATCAGGCATGCCATTTATTCCCATGTGCAATCCAACTGGAAACGGATTGGCTACTCCTCCTGCCACCAGCCAATGGCTGGAGGCCGCTGCTCTGTGGCCCCACCATGATGTATGTGTTTCATCCATGATGTCCATTGATTTTTCTAGATGATTTTATAGGATGATACAAAAAATGAGGTACATCCCTATCTCAAGTGGACCACATTATACGAAACAATGTTGAATGAACATTGACTATTAAAAACTATTCAGGAGCCATAAAAGTTTTGGATAAAGCTGATCTTTGTTTTTTCCCTTCATCTAGGTCTATATGACCTCATCAACAGATTGGATGTCAAATAAACAGTAGAGTAGGACTTAGGAGGATTTTAATGGTGGATATCCAGTCACTATTGTTTTCCAGTGGTGTGGTCCGCTGAGATTTATATCTCTCTAATTTTTGGGATCAAGCCCTAAAATGATCAGTAAAAATGGATGAACGGAATGAATGAAACACATACATCATGGTGGGGCCCACAGAGCACAGACCACCGGCCACTGGGCTGGTGGCAGGGGAAGTGGCCGATCGGTTTCAAATCCAACTCCAGATTACGAAGGAATATGGGAATTCAATTTGGTGTGACCCATATACACTACCGATAACCACAGTGATCAGACTTTATGGGCCCATCATAATGTATGTGTTTTATCCACACTATCCTCCCATTTGGTGGGATCATTTTTGGGCATGAGCTCAAAATTGAAGCATATCCAAAGTTTAAGTGGACCACACCATAAGAAATAATGGAAATAATTATTTCTATGGTTCAAATCTTGCCAGGGCCTATCGTGATGTTTATTTGCCATCCAACCTTTTCATAAGTTTACACCTGAGTAGATGAAGGGAAAAACACAAATATTAGCTTGATCCAAAACTTTCACAGCCACAGGCATTTTTCCACTTGAGCTTATGATCTGCTTCAATTTTTTTGTCTCCAACCCTGAAATTATTTGATAAAATGGATGGACGGAAGGGATAAAATACACAAACCATGATGGACCCCATAGAGTTTGCACATGTCCCGTTCGAACGTCCCAGGACCTTACCAAACTCCAGTTTTGGAACGGTCTCATTAGTTTAGGCCACGTGATGTACTTGATCAAACTATTTTCAAACTTATGTGGATTCAATGATGACCTGGCATTCCATGTGATGAAGTTTGATTCCGCTACATTTGCTAGTTGTTAAAGATGGATTACATAAACATGTTTGAAAGTGATTCGTTCTACTACTTATATATACCAATGTCACATGGGGCACAACTAATAAAATCTTGCTAGCCTCACCTAATCTACCCCTTTCAATCATGTTTTACAGGGCGGATATGGATTGAATACCACCTGCACTCAGCATTACTAAAAATGAAGATAAATTCTAAGGAGCCATCATTATCTATTAGTTTTATCCATGCTGTCCAGCCATTTTTTTCATATCAGCCTGGTGTACAAAACCAAAGTCAAGGTAGGTCAAAGGTTTAGGTGGACCACATTACGCGGAAGGAGCGATGATAATGACAGCCACGGTGATGGTTAAATGCCATCCAACTTGTTCATAAGGTCACATAGACATAAATGAAGGGAAAACAATAATATAAGCTTGTTTCAAAACTTTTGTAATCTGCACAAAGGTTTTAACTGTGGATGCTTAATCTATATTATGTGGTCTGCTTAGTGCGGATGCTTGATCTATATTATGTGGTCTGCTTAGTGAGTCAACTAAGTCATTTTTAGGCCTCTATCTAAAATGATATAGTAAAATGAATGGACGGTGAACATTGATCCTGGGACAGCTTCCAAGCTTGTCATCCCTAACCGCGAAGCATGGCCCAATAAAATGGACAGTAGTAGTAAATCTATAGGGACACGTGGTCCAGTAAAATCTCACCGTATTATTGAATTAAGCTCTATTTTATATATAAGTGGAGCCCCAGCTATCACCTCAGTGGGTATTATGCTTACTGTGGACCCACCTTGATGATTTTTCACATATCCATGCTGTCCATCCGTTTTTTCAGCCCATTTTAGAACTTAGTAAAATATATATATATATATATATATATATATATATATATATATATATATAATATATATATATATAGGAAATCCAAATCTCAGGTGAACCACATTTTTTCTGGAAACAGTGGGGATTGAACTCCCACCATTAAAAACTTCCTAAGGCACATCATAATGTTTATTTACCATCCAAACCGTTGATAAGATCAAAGAGACCTGGATGTAGGGAAAATGCAAAGATTGTATTGATCCAAACTTTATGGCCCATTCACCACTTTTTTTTCTTTTTTTTTTTCTGTGGAGTGGTCCGAATCTGCTTAAATAATTGGGATCTAGTGCTAAAATAGTCTGGAAAACTGATGGACGGCGTGGATATACAACTAATTCATCAGAGAGTGCCCCACGATAAGGGTAACACCCAGTCCGCTCCAACCATTCCGGACAGAGAGTTCCCGTAACTAATTCAATATTTTAAAGTTGAATGTAGACCGTCCTTGCATTCTGTCCACAACCGTCTATCCATAGCCACAAATAGAAATGTGTGGATCATCTTATCCTGATTCTCTTTCATTAATAGTCCACCCAGAGGCAGTTACAACAAGCCAATAGTATAGATTACAAAAGGTGGGACCCACTTATCTGGATTTAAAACCCATGCAGACTGTCCAAACATGCGGGCCGTCGTACCATATGTTTCCATCTGCAATAATGCCAAAGTACTCCAGATCAGCCTCATCCATGTCTGCCCAGCCTCTTTGTTTGCTAGTGAAGAACAATACACGACATCCGGGCCGCCAATATTGTGGGCCCCACTGTGTACGGATAATATGGCAAGGAAAAAGGATAATTTTTTTAATACTCATTCACAGTGTGATGGATGATACTCAGCCACTTGCAAATTACTTAAAATGTGTACCGGTTTCACAATTAATTAAAATTAAACTAAGTTATGTTTACCAATTTATACAGAAATGCTCACATACAAACTAGTTAGCACGTGGGCCTACCTTTGTATGACATCTCACCCGTACAACATGGTTGTCTTAACATGATTTGAGATGGGAGCGGATTAGGTGCCCATCGACCTCGCCAGGACCTTTACTGTGGGACCCGCTTTGATGTATATATTCTATATTTACACTATCTATCAAAATTTCAAATCATTTTAGGGCTTGATATAAAAAAAAACCGAAGTAAATTGAATTTTCAAGGAAATCATACCGTAGAAAATAATGGTGATTGACCATTAATGGGCCTTAAAAGTTTTCGATCAAAATGTGACCTTATTAACAAGTTAGAAGACAAATAAATGCTACAGAAAAATTACTGTGGGCCCCAGGAAGATTTTAATGGTAGGGTGTTCAATCGCCATTGTTTCCAATAATATGGTCTACTTGAATATTTACTATTAGGCTCAAGACTTAAAACAATATGGAAAAATGCTTGATATAGTGAATATAGAATACATACATTAAGATCGGCCCAGAATAAAGGCCACACCTAATCCGCACTCAATTGGGATGCCCATAAATCAAGACGGTATAATCTTTAGATGTGCACCATATGAATTTTGAACTTCTTAGGTGATTTTTCATTATTTTCTATGGGATGCCCCACATTTCAACCCATCTTACATTTGGGGCTCACGGCTCACGCACAGGATGCAGGGGCATGACTCTTATATGGACTTTTTTTTTTTTTTTTTTAAATTATTATTTTTTAATTTGAACTTGCTTTTGCCTGGGCAGTACTTATTAGGTTCGGGCTTATAGGTAAAGGTATTTTTGTATTTATTAACTTGAGTCAGTCATTAATCAAAATATAGCTTCGGGAATTTATAGTCGGCTAGAATTTATATAATCACCTAAAGAGCGAGTAATCACAAGATTCCACGCCATGAGTAACTCTTATAGTGGGTCTATACCATAGATTTTGGATAAGCTTAATTATGGTTATGGAAAAAGAAAGGATTAAGCATCATTTTTTGCATGTGCAATACACGATTTCTACTATACGGGATTGTATGGTTTTTATGTATATTTAAGGAAAGTTTCAATATTATCGAATAAATTAATTCATGTTGCACTAAGTTCAAAAGTTTTTGATAGATGAGATTAAAAAAAGAAGAATAAAATATTATGTTAAATTATACTAAATTAAGTTCACGTAAACTAGATATGCAAAATAAAGGAAAATAGAAAAAGCAGTATGAGATGTGTATATAAAAGTTGTTGATATTTTGAATATGTGCGGGGTGAAGAATGGTTTAATTAAAGATAAATATACATTTTATATTCACATCGTCAATTCATTTTTCCATTTATTTTTTTAGGCCATAAGCTAAAAATAAAGTAGATACAAATCTCAAGTAGACTATACCATCATAATGATGGTTAAACGCCTATTATTAAAAACTTCTTTGGAGATCAAAATTTTTTTAGATAAAGTTGATATTTGTGTTTTCTCTTTGTTTAGATTTGTGTGACATATTCACAGGCTTGATGCTAGATAAACCTTACTTTGGGCCCATGTGTTGAAATTTAATTTTTGAAAAATCAAAATTTCATAACTTTTGTTTTAATGTGGGAACAATTTTGAAAATCTTTAAATTTTAAAAATATGGTTTTTATGTAATTGAATATTAAGAGCTAATCATCTTTGTTTTGTACTCTTTTTTGAAGAATGTTGATCATATGGATAGTAGCATCCTTAGTTATATCAATTCACTATTGTTGATGCTAAAATCCGGTTCGTCCTCTCAGACCTTCGAATTCCTGCACAGAGTGAAGAGACAAAGGAGACCCTGGCTTGAGCAGGGGACCCTCCGATGCCAAAGTCAGGCCTGGATCCTGGGTCTAAACGTATTGAGAGGTTTTTAGAGAGAACTTTTTTCGTACCTTTTAGATGATGAAGGCTCCCCTTTTATAGCTGCTGGAGCGTTTAATCGTAGGAGGATTCTTCTCCTGGTCTTGTGCAATCGAAAGAGGATTCTCTTCCTAGGATCGCGGACACCGGATGGCACCCGTCCGCGATCTTCGTCTGATCCCGCGAGCTTCGGGATCGGGGATCTTATCCCAAAATGTTCGGGGCGAAATCCGGTTTCGCCATCCTCTTTGGCTAGTTCCGTTAAGAGGGTCGGCCCGATGCATCCTCGGACATCGGGTTCTTCGTCCGAGGCGAGTTAACTTTCGTCTCGGTTTATAGAGTTCATAACCCCGCCTCGATCCGACGTGCCCCGCCTCGGATCCGACGTAGTGCTTCCTGCCGAGGCACCCGATCCGAGTATCCGGACTTAGTATTTTTGTCCCCAACAAGAAGCCCCCCTTACTCCGTGTGTCTCACGTGACACTCAGGAGTAACGAGTTGTGAGTCTGGTTCATAACCCGGTCCGAGGCAATAAGTACATTTAATGCATCCCGTGTCTTTGTCTTTGATAGGAGACGATTGGTTCGACAACGCACGCGCCAAGAACCGTCAACTCGCTTATCCCACCAATGAGGGTTAGACACGTAGCAAGGGCTTTATTGTCGTCAGTCGATGCGCGCCACGTGTCGAGCCGGGGAGTCGACGCAGGCGTCGAATCATTTCCGCATTAATTGCCTCCGCCACATGGCAATCTTATAAAAGGGTAAGGGTCCCGCATTTCAAACTACTAATGCCATTCCCGCTTTTCATTTCTTTCGGAGCTCTTTTCGGCCTTTCTTCTTCTTTCATTCTTCTTTGTTGACTGTCAGCGGCTCTTCTTCGCCATTTCCGTTTTCCTCCCTCCTTCCGGTGAGTCTCTCCTTCCTTTTTGTTTAGTGATAATGGCGGCTAGGGGTTCTCAAAGTCCCCAGGAAGGAGCTTCCGGAGATGAAGCGGCGCAACGTTTTTGGAACGTTGCGAATCGCCTTCTTTATTGACGGAAATGGCGAGACGCTAACGCCGCTTTCTCTCGAGAGGGTCACCGAAGCCTCGGGAGCGCCCCGTTCCGTTGCCCCTTCTCGGGGTGGGTCGTCCTTAATAACCCGCCCGGGAAGGCCTAATTTTCCAAGGGGTATGGAAGAAGAAGAGGAGGAGGAGGAGGAAGAGGAGGTATTAATCGCTGAAGGAACCTCTGCGTCGGTTCCCGCTGATAAGTCGGCACATGCCGAGTCTGACGGAGAAGGATCGGGGGATGACTTAAGCGGCCCGGTTCCTTCGGTTTTAACCGAGGCGGACTTGGACAGATCCGAACGGGTACCACATCCCCGAATCGGTCATCACTTATCTTCCCCGTCCGAGAGACTTGCCGATCATCCTCCTCCCGGGCGGTCGCACTTACCAAGTCTCAATGCAATGCGGCTTACCGCCCCTTCAACCCATTGTCCGGGAGTTTTGTCTCGTATTCGGATTGCGCCGGGGCAAATAGTTCCGAATGGGTGGAGGAACTTACTCGGGTGCGCGGTACTGTGGGCTGAGATGGAACAGCCGCCGTTAACCGTTGACGAATTTCTTCACTTATACCAAGTGCGCGTGAATCCGAACTACCCCGGCTTTTACGTTTTCGCTGCTTGGCGGGGCGGAGGCGGCTCCCTAATAACTGACCCTCCCACTTCCAACAAACATTGGAAAGAACGTTGGTTTTGGGCCTGTGGCCGTTGGGAGACGGCTGAGTCCGGGTCCTACGAGGCCCGTGTCCCTCGGTCGTTTCAAAGAGCAGGTGACTTGGCTCTTCTCTCTTGCCTTTCTTTGTTTTTTGTAATATTCTGAGTCTGACGAGCTTGTGTCTAGCAGACATTCCAAAGAAGCGGCAAAAGCTCGGCTCCAGTGCTTCAGCTCGGATTAAAGAGTTGAGGACGTTGGACCCGGCAGATAGGTCTTGGAAGGTGCTCCTTCAACCGGAACGCCTTCATCTCGCAGGTCTAGACTCGGCCGTCACAGGTAATTGAAATTGTATTTTCACGTGCCTTTTGAGTCTTTCCTGATTTACTCTCTCTCTTTTATTTTTATTTTTATTTTTTTAGATCTGCCCGAAGCTCGTCCTCATCTAAGGACTGTTCCCGAATCACCCCCACAGAGATGACTGAACTCGTCCTTCGCTTAGGCGGTTTCGAAGCTAAAGGCTCCTCCGCGATCACATGCCTTCCGTCGAGCCTCGGCCGCCGAAGAGACAGAGAGTAGCGCAAAAAGAGAAGGAGCTCACGAGTTCTTCTATTCCTTCTGTCGTCAGAATTCCTGATCCCGATCCTAAGAGAGGGTGGAAGCGACAGGGCCGCTACCTCGGAACCTCAGCACCACCGACTTGGGACAAAGCCATGCGACCGAAGTCCCGCGGCAGGAGGAAGAGACAAGGGCTGCGTCTTCCAGAGGGGAAGAAGAGACGAGGACCGCATCCTCCAGAGGGGAAGAAACGAGCCAGGAGGGGCCGTCCGTTTTGCAAAAGATGGTGTCGGGGATGGTTCCCTGGGCCTTAGCCCATGGGAGCGAAAAAGAGTTCGTCAGCCTTTATAACGCTCCTTCGTCGCAAACCATTGGCCATGCAGCGAGGGTGCTTTTTGAACTTGCTCCCTGCTTGGTTAAGGCCTGTAAAGAGTTATCCTCGGCCCATCGGCTGCAGGCCCTTCTCTCGGAAGCTGAAGGGCGACGCGAGAACGCCGAGATACGAGTTGGCGTACTTATGGGCGAGGCGGGCCTTGCCCGGAAAGCTGCCGAAGACGCGAAAGCTGAGGCGACTTCTTCCAAGAGAGCCCTTGATGAAGCGAGGGCCGAAGTTGCTCGCGTGTCAGCTCTCCTTTCTAGGACTGAAGAGGAGAACAGGCGAATCCTTGCAACCCACGCTTCCTGTGCAAATGACTTGGCTCGGGCTAAGCTTGAAGCGGCGGAACTTATTCAGCAGGCCACCGATAAGACTCGGGAGGCAGAGAAGGCTAGGGACCAAGCTGTCCAAGCATTCCTTGAGTCGGCGGAGTTCGAGGATGAAAGGGATCGCTTGTTCCAAAGCGGATTCCTGGAATGTATCAAGGACATCAAGAAATCCTTTCCTGACCTCGATCTCTTAGAGATCGAAGGTGGAGGAGCCTCGGAATCCGAGAATCCGGACGCCGCTGCTGAAGTTGCTGCTGGGGATGAAGCCGATATAGGCGAGAATGTTTTGAGTACTGTTCCTTCCGGGAGGCACTAACCAGGGTTCCATATCATTTTGTCTTTCTTTTTTTTTATTTGTAAGAGCAATCGAAGATAAATGAAAGATAGCACCTTTTTTTTTATAGAATTTTGGCTTTAAAGCTTTCTCAATTCGGATTCCTTGAATCTTAAGTGCCGAGCTAAGGATAGTAAATCTTTAAGTGTTCAGCGTTCCATGGATGGGGCAGCGATTGCCCGTTTAGATCTTCCAATTGGTATGTTCCTGGCCGGATGGTACCCGAGACAATGTAAGGTCCTTCCCAGTTTGGTCCTAATGTGCCCGACCCAATTTCCTTAGTATTCGGAAATACTTTTCGGAGAACCATATCTCCCATCCGAAATCGTCTGATCTTAATTCGGGCATTGTAGAACCGTGCCACTTGTCGTTGCTTCGCTTCTGTACGTAGTCGTGCCACTTCCCTTTGCTCGTCCAGAGGTCGAGTCCGAGTGCGAGGAGTTCTTCGTTTTCATCCTCGTCGAATGAAGTGACTCGGGCCGAAGGTAGGCCAATTTCAACGGGAGTGACGGCTTCCGAGCCGTAAGCGAGTGAAAAGGGAGTTTCTCCTGTGGCGGTTCGGGCCGTGGTTCTGCAGAGGCCCAAAGAATTTTCGGGAGCTCTTCCGCCCATGCTCCTTTGGCTCGGTCAAGCTTGGTCCGAAGATGTTGCTTGACAATCTTATTAACCGCCTCGACTTGCCCATTAGTTTGAGGGTGATGAGGTGAAGAATAGACGTTTCGATTCTCGAGGTTGTTGCACATATCGCGAAAACTCCTGTTGTCAAACTGTCTTCCATTATCCGTAATAATGGTATGGGGTACTCCGAACCGCAGATAATGTTTTTCCGTGCACGAACCCTCGGTGATCTTCTCTCGCTTCTTATTTTGGCTAATGGCTCGGCTCGCCCACTTCTTCGCCAGAAATAATCCACCGCTACCACGGCGAACTTGGTTTGACCTTTTCCCATGGGAGTGGACCTATGATGTCAACACCCCATTGTGCAAAGGGCCGTGGACCACCATCGGCGTTAGCGCTTCGGGGCTCGTCTCGGGATTGCCGCGAATCGTTGACATTTGTCGCATTTTTGGACGAGCGTGCGAGCGCCGTGTTGAATAGTGGGCCAATAATATCCCCGTCGTAGAACCTTGTGGGCGAGAGACCTTCCTCCGCAGTGGTTTCCGCAGATTCCTTCATGGACTTCACGTAATACGTAATTCGCCTCACACGGGTGTGAGGCACCGAAGCAACGAGCGTAGTAACCTTTCTTATAGAGGGTATCATTGAGTATGGTGTAACGGGAGGCTCTGGAACTTAAGTCGTCGAGCCTCGGCACGATCTTCGTGCGCTTCCCCCTTGTCAAGGTATTGGCGGATTGATCCATCCAGATGGTTCCGAGTCGATGGCATTGACGGCCTTAGTAATTGATTCATTTATGCTCTGGTTTATCGACGTATTCGACGGGGACGACTCGGGTATGTCATCTTCATCGCGCAGGCGAGCTTTGCTAATAGGTCGGCTTTGCCATTTTCCGTACGAGGATCCGAGTGACCCGACAGAGTTGAAATCCGTTGATAAGTTCTTTTCGCTTTCTCCATGTACGCTCTTAACTGGTCTTTCCGTGTCTGGTATACACCGGTCACTTGATTGACGACCAATTGAGAATCACTGAACACACTTAAGTGCGTGACTCCCATGCTAGCGGCGAGTCGGAGACCGAGCAACAATGCTTCGTATTCCGCTGTATTGTTCGAGGCTTGGAATCCAAGTCGCAAGGCATACTGTATGTAAGTATGATCGGGGTTTCTAGTACAATCCCACCCACTTGCCTTCGAGTTGGAAGAGCCGTCGACAAATAGTTTCCAGGAATAAGGCAGTGGAAGGGTCGGTGAAACGGTTGTTGTTGAACTGCGACATCCTTTGGCATATCGTTGACGGGGATTTCACTGGTGGTGTTCCTCGGAATAAAATCACCACGGCTTGCCCTTTGATTGTCGCTTTGGTCTCAGATTGAATGTCGAACTCACTCGCTTCGATAGCCCATTTCGTGAGTCGTACGAAGCTTCGGTTTCGCAATACCGGCGAAGCGGAGATCGGCCATCACAATGATGGTATGGGCATGGAAATACCGAGTCGGCGAGAGGAAGTTATTAGTGCCAAGGCTACTTTTTCCAAGCTTGGGTATCTTGTTTCTGGCGCCGGCAATAACGCTTTCTTTGACGTAATATACCTAAGCAATGCTTTCCTTCGATTCTCGCATCAAAGCCGAGCTAACGGCCGCCTGACATCGCTAGATATAGCAAATAGGATTCGCCGATTCGGGCTTTGATAAGAGAGGCGGAGAACCGAGATATGATTTTAATTGCTGAAATGCCGCTTCGCATTCTTCCGTCCAACCCATTGTTTGTCGTCCTTTCAACTGCTTGAAGAAAGGGAGACATTTATCCGTGGCTCTGACAGAACCTGCAAGTGTCATCGACCATCCCAAATAACCTTTGGATATCCTTAATGGTTTTAGGGGATTCCATTTCGACCAAAGCTTTTATCTTCTCAGGGTTTGCCTCTATTCCTCGCTGACTAACCAAGAAACCGAGGAACTTTCCGGAGCTCACCCCAAAAGCACATTTATTCGGATTTAACTTCATCCGAAACTTCCGTAGGATGAGAAACATTTCTTCCAAATCATTTACATGATCCGCCGCAGTATACTTTTGACGAGCATGTCGTCAATGTATACTTCCATGGTTCGGCCTATTAGCCGAGCAAAGATTTTGTTAACTAATCTTTGATACGTTGCACCGATTCTTCAAACCAAATGGCATCACTCAACAATAAAGGCCTTTGTTTCAGACAAAGGTAGTTTTTGATTTATCTTTCTCGATGCATTACAATTTGATTATACCCCGAATATGCATCCATGAAGCTAAGAAGCTCATGTCCCATGCAGATTATCTACTAGCCGATCTATCCTCGAGCGGAAAGCTATCCTTCTGGGCAGTTTTATTTAGGTCAGTATAGTCGATACAGACTCGCCACTTCCCGTTGGGCTTTTTTACCAGGACGACATTCGCGACCCATTCTGGATAATGTATTTCTTCTATGAAATTAGCCTGGAGGAGTTTGCTGACTTCTTCTTCAATGATGGCGTATCGTCGTGGCCGAGCGGTCGTCGCTTCGTGTCGGATCGGCCGATATGACGGATCAACGTTGAGTCGGTGGGTCATCACCGATGGGTCAATCCCGGGCATGTCGTCATGACACCAGGCGAATACATCGGCGTACCTACGGAGCAGGGCTATCAGCTTGTCTTTCAAGGGGGACTGTAGAGACGAGCCAATTCGTACTGTCTTGGATACATCTGTTTCGACCAGGGGGACTGAGATGAGGTCTTCAACTGGCTGCCCTCGTTCGTGACTCTCGCCCCGAGGGTCCAACGATTCGATCGTTGAAATGTCGATTGGATTTTTGTCGGCGGTTCCTTTCACAGCTATCATGTAACAACCGCGCATCTTGCTCGATCTCCTTTGACAACTCCTACTCCCGACTCGCCGAGAATTTCAAAGGAAAGATGGTATGTGGATACCACGGCCCGAAGGAGACTTAAAGAAGGTCGGCCGAGTATGGCGTTGTATACCGAAGGTTGATCGACGACCAAGAAATCCACCATCATCGTCTTCGATGTGGGTACCGCCAAGTGAGTGGCGTAGAGACAATTCCTTCAGTAATACTTGTCCCCTGGAAAACCCGATTAACGGGTCCGAATCGACGTAACATAGATCGTTCAATTCCCATTTTATCGAACGCCCGAGTAAATAATACATCCGCAGATGACCCCGTATCAACGAGTATCCTAACACTTTCCTTAGCGATAATCGAGTGATAATCGCGCGCCATCGTGGGGTGATAGATACCTCAGCGTCTTCCTCTCGTGAACGAAAGACAATATTTTTCCCTTTTCTTCTCTTTTGGTGGCCGCCCATAATCATAAGCTCGACTCGGGCGACTAAGTTTTCTTGCATGGTTCCTTCTAGATTGTTTGAGTCGCCCCACCTCGCGGACCGCCGATAATTGTCCGGATTTCTTCCATCGGCCGACTCTCGGTCGGGCGTCCCCCTCGCTTCCGCACTTTAACCACATGTTCTTTGAGTCGGCCGTCCTTTATGAGTCGCCGATTTCTTCTTTTTAGATGATGACAATCACTCGTGTTATGCCCATGATCACGGTGATAGTGGCAGTATTTATCCTTGTCCCGCCGATTAGGATTGCTTTTGAGCTTATTGGGCCAGTTAACGAAACCTTCGCTTTTGATTTCCATCAATACCTGTTCTCGTGTTTTGTTCAGGGGGGTATATGTGGAAAATCTTCGATCCGGGCGTTTGCCCTTCTTCGCTCGTCGTCGGCGCTTGATCATCCTTGCTTTCTTCCTCCTGGCCGAGTCGGCTTCCTTTTGGCCGACTCTTTGACCAAAGTTTTAGTTTCACGCAGATTCGCGTCTCTTCGGCGTTTGCATACTTATCCGACCGTGCCATAAATTTCCCCGCTTAAAGTATCGGGCGGAGTTTTGTCCAGAGACGCCAGAATGGCTTGTCTCTAACTCCTTGCATGAGCGCACGAGAGCCGTTTCCTCCGAATGTTTTCGAACTTGAAGGGATTCGAAATTGAAACGCTGATATAATCTTTCAATAGCTCTCCCGCTTGAACTATGTTGTTCGGATGTGCAGGGGCTTTAATTTCTTCTTTCCGCCGATGAAGTTAGTGAGGAAGGCGTCGCTCACCAAATAATGAACCGATGGACTTTGGTTTCAACTGCTTGAACCACGCCTAGCTACATCGGCCAATGTAAGAGAAAAGGCCCGACACATCACCGCATCCGAGGCGTCATGGAGCTCCATATATGTTCTCAAGCATTCGATATGCTCCGTTGGGTCGGTTTGGCTTTGGTGAAGGGAGTGATTTGAGGCAACCGAAACCTCTCGCAACCGAGCCGCCATTACCGAGTCCACAAAGGGGGACGCCTTTGCCTCGTATCCGTTGGATGCATATTTCGACTATGCTTCATGTCCGCCATTTCTTTCGCCATTTCTTCCCGCACTTCTCTTTTAAAGTTTTGAATATCGGCTTTCCACGGTTCACTACTTTCTGCCGTGCCTTCTACGGGAGGTCGGATGCGCCTTCTTCGCTCTATCTCGTGCCGAAGGCTCGGTTGGGGCAAAGATGCATTGGCCGACTGAGCTGGAGTTGGCTCTCACGGCTCAGGGACGCTGGAGTTGGCTCGGCCGAAAAGATTGCGACGCGTAAAGTTGAGGATCAACCGCCGCAGCACGGTACGTGTGCCGTTTCCCCGAGGAGGTGGGGGTGGTCGCATTTGCCGCCGATACATTCGCTCTAACATCCGCTTCATCATATTCATATCGGACCGATTTCTTGGACCTCTCCGATCCAACCGCCCATCGTTCCGACCTCGCCGATTGTTGCTTGTTCCGTCGTTCCTCGTTGGCGATTGGTAGGTGGGTTCTCGGATCGCGGGATCGCGACCGGACTCGCCGGCCCCAGTAACCGCGATCTCATTCGATCTTCTTCGGGACCGTCCTTCTAGTCATCACCATGGGATGCAACAAAGGAATATGGGATGGCTTTTTGTACGGTTCCCACAGTACGGCGCCAAACCGTTGATGCTAAAATCCGGTTCGTCCTCTCGGACCTTCGACCTCGCACGAGTGAAGAGACAAAGGAGACCCCGGCTTGAGCAGGGACCCTCCGATGCCAAAGTCGCCCGGATCCCGGGTCTAAACGTATTGAGAGGTTTTTAGAGAGAACTTTTTCGTACCTTTTAGATGATGAAGGCTCCCTTTTATACCGCTGGAGCGTTTAATCGTAGGAGGATTCTTCTCCGGTCTTGTGCAATCGAAAGAGGATTCTCTTCCTAGATCGCGGACACCGGATGGCACCCGTCCGCGATCTTCGTCTCGATCCCGCGAGCCGGATCGGGGATCTTATCCCAAAATGTTCAGGCGAAATCCGGTTTCGCCGTCCTTCGGCTAGTTCCGTTAAGAGGGTCGGCCCGATGCATCCTCGGATTACTGGTTCTTCGTCCGAGGCGAGTTAACTTTCGTCTCGGTTTATAGAGTTCATAACCCTGCCTCGGATCCGACGTGCCCTACCTCGGATCCGACGTAGTGCTTCCCAAGCCGAGGCACCAGATCCGAGTCTCTGGACTTAGTATTTTTGTCCCCAACAACTATCACAGGATGATGGGCGGTCTAGATCGATACATCGTTCTTCCACGTGTGGAAAGAAGGGACGAGCCTTATTCCGGATCCTTGCTCTGTCGGATCTCTCTGTGACGTTTACCGTTAAAAAACACGTACGACGGAGGACTAGTGACTACCCGTACGCTTACACAGCCACTGCTCATAGCAGACATTCATGCAAATCAATCAGAACCGTCCAAATCACCGTAGATCGGCACAGCCGTAGAGTCAGATTGATTAGACGATTCAAGTGGATGGACATTTGTTTGTTAAATACGAATGTGCACCGTCGGTAACTTTTTATTTAAACTCAAGCACGATATTGTCAACCCGAACCCATCTGGCCGACCCGAATCCGCATTTTCAACCCGACAAATATTCCGATGTAGAAGTCTTTGGTGGATGGGGCATCTGACAGGATCTGATCGAATTTTTATAGCTAGAGTTAAATACTTTCCGCGAAAAGATGGCCCACGGGATACCTCATCAAGGGTGGATCCCTGACTATGGAGCCCACGGTGATCTATGTGCGTCACATCCACGCCGTCCATCCGTTTTTTGGGGATCATTCTAGACAGGAATCCAAAAATGAAGTAGATCAAAATCTTAGGTGGATCACACCACAGGAAACAGTGGTAATTGAATAAGCACCATTAAAAACTTCTTGAGGCCACATAATCATTTATTTTCCATCCAACCTGCTGATAATGTCACAAAGATCTAGATGAAGCAACCACACAAATATCAGCTTGATCCAAAACTTTCGTGGCCCACAAGCAGTTTTTAATATTCAACCACCACTATTTCTTGTGGTGTGATCCACCTTGGATATGGATTTGCTTCATTTTTAGGATCATGCCCTAAAATGAGTTTTCAAAATAGATGGATGGTTTGGATGTAATACACATAGATCATGGTGGGCTCCATAGTAAGGGATCCACCCACATCAGTGGATCCGAATCCACCGTAGTTGCACCCTACTTACTGGGTAATTTTTTAGGCTAGACCCGTCGTACCACCCACTGTTTTTCATTCTATCAAAAAAATGTACCGATGAATCCATAAAGACAAAAAGACCTCTACTTTTTTCGGCTGCTTTATCCTAACTGTCAAGGGATATTTTCTTCAAAATTTTTTTATTTCCTAACTTAAAAATTTACTTTGGTGTGATAAGTTCTCGGTAGAGCTGTGCAAAATGGGTCCGATCTGGCGGATCCGATCCGCCCCGCCCCGATCCGCCCCGATTCGAACAGGACCGGTAGATTAGATCTGTTAGGTTCAAGTACAAAGGGGTAGATCCGAATGTTGTTCGGATCGGATTCGGGTAACCAACAAAATTGCTCGAACCGAACCGAAATCCGATTCGTCACCCTCTGCCAGAGTACCATCCATCACCCTTTGCCAGAGTATAGCTTTTCCTCTCTCCCGGTGCATGTCGTCTTTGTGCTCCTACTCTCCAACAACCCAAAACGCCTCTCTCTCTCTCTGCATAACTCTAACTCTTTTTTCCGTTCTCTCTCAATCGTCCAATCTCGATCCGACGGTAGATAAGCGATGGGAAGGAGGAGAGCGACGAGGGACCGTGAAGGTGAAGACGTTCCTGCCGTTGTTTCGGTGCTCTGCTCGCTGATCGCCCTCAAATTCCTGGTGCGGGACCAGGGGACACTTCTTTGTCGCCTCAGAAGCCATCCACGCCGCTGGAATCATCTTCCTCATATACAAGAAAAGAAATGCTCCGGTACTGATATTTCAACCCCCTTGAAGTTGATATCTCCACCCCATCAGGGGTATTTTAGTCACAACATACGTTCTTTGGCCAGGCGGATTCTGTTAGGGGGAGTTGCCAATCCGTTTCCCTTCCAATCCCTTCCCATCCCATCTAATCTGCCCGGCTTAGGGCCTATTTGTTTTTCAGAGCAATGGGAAATGCAAGGGAAATAGTTATTATTACCATTTCCTGCGTTTGAAATTTCATAGGTAGTTGTGCCAGTGAAATTGGTTTGAAAGATGTAATTTTAATTTTTGAACTACAGGATAATGTGTATGATATATCCATTCCGTCCTTCTGTTTTATTACAATATTTTGGAGCATGGGATAAAAAATAAAATGGATCTAACACTCAATTGGCCCACACCAAAAGAAACAGAGACCCTACAAAGTTTTTAATGGTAAGTATTTGATTCCCTTTTTCGTATGATGTGGTCTAATTGAGTATTGGATATGCCTCAATTTTTTACTCATGGAATAATGGATGAACGGTGTGGATAAGAGAAATGAATCACAATGGGACCCACGGATATTTTGTAATATTTTTGGTTTTTATGCCAAAAAGTAAACAGTCAAATCAGGTAATGCGAATTCCTAGGGAAGTAATTATTACTTTTTTTACCCGAGGATTTACCATTTCACCGAAAATCAAACACGCCCTTAAGATATACGGATTGAATCTTTAAATTTTGAATAATTTATAAACACTACTCATGGATGGTAGGGCCCACCAGTTTGACTGTTCTAACTCATCTAATCTAATCGGGTGACCAGTTGTCCAAGCTGGATGCATGACAAGACTAGACGGCTTGTGATGGATCAGGGATTCAGGTTCCGTATTTGAGAAAAGTTTTGATACTCTGGCAGAGTATGATTGATGTTACTCAGCCACTTAAAAAATCACAAAAAATTGCATACTAGACATACAAGTAATTCAAATTAGATGTTTCTTGAACCAAAATCTAAGATCATTTGATATATGACTGTCGGATTTGTCGACATTTATTTAGATGATTGAAAATGAAATATTCAGTTGTCCATTTTCAACAATTAATTTATTCACAAATCATAGTTTGGAAATGCTCAAACAAAATGATTTTTGGACAGTGTGTTCAAGCCAGTGGATTACGCCATTTAGACTGTCTTAATTTGAATTAATGTATGTAACGTGCATAATTCATGGTGACAACGTATCAAGAGTCTTTAGCTGCCAGAGTATCAAATAATAACTCCACTCTGTACTTCCACCTTAAATTGTATTTCACGAACTGCAGCTGCGCATGTGAAATGCAAGCACCACAAATGCTGAAAAAACACACGTGTGAGAGATCCATCAATTTATCTTGCGATCCTCTTTCATGTATCGAAAAAATTCTAAAAATCAGGACGGTATCCTTATCAGGTGGGCCAAAATCCTAAAAATAAGGATCGGATCATGCAAGACAATGTTCGGATCGGGTCAGATGACCCGGAGGCCCCGGATCTGACCGGATTCGGGGCAGGATATTCAAATTTCGGATAGGATCGGATCGGTGCAATCCGATCCGACTCGGACCGATGCCCAGCTCTAGTTATTTGGTACATTCAACTGACGGAAACCTCCGCAACTCTAGGCAGTGGCGAGACACACAACCTCTTTAGGGCCCACCAATTTCTATACCGAAAATCCACTCCATCCATCAGGCGCTCTCCTTGATTCTAGTTTTGGGAGCCACAAATCATCCTAACTAACAACTCTAGTGGGCCACATCACAGGGAACAGTGATAACGGGATGCCCACCATAAGTTTTGTTTCGGGTCTCACCGTGATGTTTATCTTCCATCAGACCCGTTCAACAGGTGTGTTTTAATAGGATGAATGGGAAGACACAAAAATCAGCCTGATTGAAATCTCAGGAGGTCCACAGAGCGTGAAATTTTAATTATCCCCTTTAATGTGACCCATGTGAGTTTTTATCCGTCTGATTTTTCTCTGCAGAGTGAACATAAGGGTTATTACTGAATGGACGGAGTGGATTTCACAAAAAACGACATGATGGCCCCAAAGAGTAGGTGTGGTAGACGATGACAGTCCGCATTCAACTCCACGGTGGGGCCACCTCTTACACGATCAGACATGCCATTCACTGGCTGGAGCTTTTTACAGGACTACCCCTTTGCCGCTCGTGAGCGGATTAGGTGAGACCCCGGCTTCATCCAATAGGGTGCAGCCCGGGTTACCGTGGGGCCCACCTTGATGTATTTATTATGTATCCACGCCGTCCATCCGTTTTTAAAGATCATTCTAGTGCATTATCTCAAAAAATAAGCATATCCAATTATCAGGTGTACCATACCGTAAGAAACCGTGGTGATCGACCGTCCTACCATTAAAAACTTCTTACGGCACACCTTAATGTTTATGTAGTGTTTATTTACCATCCAATCTTTTGATAAGGTCAAATAAGGATAGAGGAAGGGTAAAAACAAATATCAGATTGATCCAAAACTTTGGTGGCCCACTAATGGTCAATCACCACTGTTTCTTATGAAATGGTCCACCTGATAATTGGATCTGCTTCATTTTTAGTATAATACATTAAAATGATATAGGAAAACGGATGGACGGTGTGGATAAATAATACATACATAAAAGTGGGCCCCACGATGAGGCCGCACCGTTTTAGGTGAGGCTGGGGTCTCACCTAATGCGTTCTCTTGCCGTTCACGGTAAAAGAAGTGACTGCTGACAGTGGGACACTTCATTTAATGGCTGACGATGTTCCGTTAAATCAAGCACTGAATGTTGGAAAACTCATCGAGGTGTGAATTCCAACATGGGCCAGGCGAATCCACCGTTGATCTATGAAGACAGTAGGTTTGAAAGAGTCAATCCACCGTTGATTGAACACCCCCTAATAAAAGGGCGTGATTGGATGATCATTTCATAGCCATGCAGAAAGGACCGGAATCCCAGGCTCTAAGGGGCCCACCATGTTGTATATGTAAAATATACTCCTTCCATCAGGTTTTATCCTCGGTTCTAGGCACTGGTGAAAAGATATCCAGATCAACGGTTCAGGTGGGCCACACCACATAGATCAATGGTGATGGGACGCCAATTATAGGAATGTAGGACCACCACGGTGTATATCTTTCATCTGACCCGTTAATCATGTGTGACTCCCCAAGATGAAGGTAGGAGAGAAAAATCAGCATGATCAGAAACTCAGGCACACTGCACCAGCCCCATTGGTATGGCTTAGAGTGTTTTTTTTTTTTTTTCCCTTAATCGGCAGCCATCTTTTGCCTGTGTACTTCAAATAAGGTTTCTCACCTGATGGACGGAGTGGATTTACATATACAACACGGTGGGGCCCACAAAGCTTGGGTGTTTTAGACAGGGCCGCGAAAAACAGGTCTTGTGTAGGCTTCAGCTGCAGGCAAAATGAATAGCCATGCTTTTATTTGAACGGCTATGATCATCAACTCATTCAGTCTTGAGTCTTTTCATGACTCGCCCGATTCATGACCGAACCGGCTTCACCCAAGTCGGGGTTGACTCAGCCAATGACTCGGTATATTGAACCAGTTCGGTTGGAACAGGTCCGAGTGGAATCGGACGAGTCTCATCAACTCATCCCACTCAACCACACCCACATTAGATCACAGCCTAATGAGGTAAATGGAATTTGCAACGAGTTGCAGCTCTCAAGTGCTTATATTAATCATTTCCATCCCTACATTATAGGGCTGAAAGTTGAGTGGGTTCAATTCAGCCGACCTGGGACTGACTCAACATTGTGTTGGAATCGGGTAGGATGTATCTGGTTTGGTCTCAAGCTTTGGTTATATAAACACCAACCCAATAAAAGTTGGGTTAGGCTTAGGTTGAGGTCTTGCGTTGCCCGACTTAACCTAAATCCGATAGATATATGAGTTATAAATTATAATTAAGTGCGAATCATCTATGTTGAAGCCACAAGAAATTCTAATGCAGCAAGATCTCATTGGTCCACGCCATTTTCAATGACTCAATCTAACAAGATACGCTGGATTCTTCTCTCCCAAATATAAATTTTAGCCTATTTATTTAGAAAAAAAAAAAAAAGTTCTTTATGATTGATACCTATTAATAAAATCATAGGTACAAAAATATAAGACATGTATTGAAATATAATAGATTAATGTAATAGGGAAAATATTAGCATGTATCCACTTGACCAACCCCTATTGGGTTGGGCTTGGGTTGAGAATTCCCAACTCGATGTGGGTCGGGTTGGATTAGGGTTAAGGTATAGGAACCTTGGGTTGGGCTAGGGTTGAGCACCAACCTGCTCAACTTTCAACCCCACTACATTATACAGGTATATATGTTACAATGCAAGAAGTATAGGACATTTTTGCCCTTGCAAGAAGTTTCTATTAGTTAATAACTTCATGTATTTAAGGACCATGAAAAAATAATTTAAAAAAATGAATATTTAGAAATGTGAAAATGTACATCATTTATTTGTAAATGCCACTTAATGGTTTATATTTTTTTTGGTATATGTTGACTATCTCATTATAATTAATTTTCTGTAATCACACTTGGTAACTCCCAATTATATACATACTAGGGTTACTTTTGTAAATTCACCTTGTTCATCAGGCTAGCTGCCCCATTGTAATAATCAAGGAACTATTTCCTTTGGTGTGACCCACCTGAATCACCGCTAAGCTTGATTTTTTCCCCTTAGTCTAACATGTGATTACACATCTAATTGTCGAAGTAAATCTTCTATACCCAACAAGCCGGGCCCCTTGAAAAATCAAGGGTGTGTGTTCCTTTATTTTCAAATTTTCCATCATGCTTGGGCCTGAGCCAGGCTTGGGCTAGGCCCTGTATAAAATTTTGGGCCAAGCTCTGGTTGGACTTGTTTGCCCATCACAAGCCCATTTGGGATGACATAAGTGTCCCTATAGGTGGACCACTGCATGTGCATTTTTGAGCTTATACACTCTAATCTAATCATCCTCAAATTGTGGGGTTTGTTCATCATCAAGATTATGGTGGGCCCCACATCTGGTCATACGGTCCGATCTTCGCACAGATGGACCAATTTGAATCAAAACAACATAATAGACATAATGTATTAATGTTAAATGGTTAGGATTATGTAGGAACATGTGAGCTCACTTAATTTAGAAATTTACACATTTAAAAATCAAAATAGACTTAGATGTGATGGATTTAAAATTTAAAAAAAAAAAAAAAATTTTAAAAAAAAAAACAATAGGACTATAGCTTAGCGGAAAAGCAAGGAGGAGGGAGAGAGTGGGGAAGAAGAAAAAGGGTAAGTGGAAAAAGGAGAGAAAGTGCTTACTTATGCTTCCCTCTCTCATTTCATACGTCTGCACAAATGTCATCTCAAGAACAGGGCTGACGCAACCATGGGACCCACAAGGCCCACTAATTGGATGGTTTGAACCATTCAATCAAACTCTTTGTGTGAACTTTCCAACAATACCCATATACACATGTGGTCAACCAAATAGTTTTATAGAATATAAAACGGGTGGCTTAGAATACATCTCTTAGATCTATGATTTTTATCAAATAAAGTAAAATAAGTTTTTCATGTTCTTTCTCTTACATTTGTTGTGTGCATTGCGTTGGTGGGCTTAAATCCTCTATTGCCATGGTAAAAATTGTAGATGTAATAGATGTATTCCACGCGTTTACAATCACATTTAGATAATATCACATTTGGGTCCTTACTCTTGCTTGGGTGGTAGACTCTTAGGAGTTTCAACACCTAGTCAAGGGTTCGAGTACCCATAGGTGGTGAAATTCCACTAGCATGAGTGTGTGGGGTATGTGTGTGCATGTGTGAAAAAAAAAGAAGAAGATATTATCACATTTTTAAAATGAAAAAAAATACTTTAATTATAATCTCTTTAATCGACGTCAAATAGATAAATAGTCTGATACCAATCGTTCAAAGTAGGTCTCTCTCTGATTTATCCTAGATAGATGAAAATGATGAGAGGCAGCATGTTGACCTAGAGCAAGACTAGGCAAGCATATAGAACCATCCAAAGGGTGAACCCCACGTGTAAGCGTGTGGACATGTGGAAGGAGACATTGTTGGGATGGGGACATCCAAGTTCTCTCCCTTTTTACTCATTTAGCATAAGATCTACATACAAGGAGTAGTTAAAGTCTTGCGAAGAGACACGTTGTGGTTCCCCCTCTCCCACTTTATAGATTTTGGAATACTACATCTAAAGTAATAGGATCTCATCTTATATCTATATACCTAAATTGGCCAAATCCCTACACCGACAATTGACATCCACCCTTAATCTAATTTTTGTATAAACTAGGTAGTGAACCATAAGATCTTGATCATTGAAATTACCATTAAGCACAGTTAACATATTTTAATGGTTAAAACAAAAGATCAATGATTGAAAACTTTTGATAAGACATTTAAAACATTTTGAGTGCCTGTTCCAATTTAAAAACCACTTGATGAATGGTCCAATTTATCATATATGGGTTATAAGAATGTTCTTAGGTAATTAGTTGATCCCTAATTGGTTATATGAACCTCAACTGTGTCCTAATGCACGTACCCAATCATATCTGTATAAGAACCACTGCAGTTAGCTCCATGTAGCAGGCTAAAGTACATTATACTAAGAACTCAAGCTTGCATACATCCTTGTGTTTAAGGATAGTAAAAACGAGCAGATATACAAGTCAATTTAGTTTAAGCATGATGGGACTTCCAATCTAAAGACTTCAAGTAATCATCTAATGTAAGCATCTCTAACAAGTTTAATAACAATATCTTGCATTCATGGATTACTCATCCTCTCATGTTAGGTAAGATAAAAGAATCAACCTGTCGTTGAGCCCAATGGTGAAGACCTTCCATCCCAAATCGTCATCAGTCACCTTTTATTCTTAAAACTTGTTATGTGATTAGGAAATAACATAGCACTTAGATTGATGGAACATAATTCTTCATTGGCTAGTGGTCGCTGTGTCCAAACTTTAGGTTTTCGAGAATAGTAGAGACTTTAATTCATGTTTTCGTATATGTTTTAAGGTAAATTCATAAACGAATTATGACAATAATAACATGTCCATGAAGGATTTATGGTCATCATAATCTATGGTCAAGATCATAAATATCAATAGTTAAGATAAATACTATGATGGATAAGGTTCACGTGGCACATAACCATAACCGACCCGGACCCTGTAGGACAGTCGAGTATTTAAATAATTGATTCATGTGCTGGAGATAGATTGAACCCAAAATCTAATCCTATCTGAATTACTAGACCAAATCCGGTTTGATTGTTAATCATGCTAGAAGTATATATTTGGTTTTGATTAAATCCAATTGGATGGTTCTAGCATTTGGATATTAATAAGGCATTGGTTGCCCATCAATTCTGATATCTTAAATCATCTACAATGAGATACAATGAACACATTGGATATTGTTGACGTTGTTTTACATGTTTAAATATTAAAAAAATTACATTCATTTTTTTTTACACACACTCACGCATGCTGTAGTGGGATTTCACCACCTATGGGTATTGAACCCAAGACCTCGTGTTGAAACTCCTTCGAGTCTACCACTGAGGTAAGGGCTCGAACCCAAATTACATACATTTAGGTAGCTTGAGTGAACACCTTTATTTACCTTAAGGGCTTTTATACAAAAATCTGCAAGAATTATGATTTTTTCAGAAAATACCTAACTATTAAAAAGTGATTTTTGTTGGAAGGTGAAATAACAAAATGCCCTTTGTCTTTTTTCTTTTCCAAAGATAGTTCTATAATGGGCCATGTGGTGTGCGGTTGACATCCAACTCATTTAAAACGTGCACCCCTCCTCGATGATTAGATACCCCAAAAATCAGGTAGATTTAATCACTAGGTGTCCCACACCATATCAAACATTATAATTACTTGAAAACCTTCGCAGGTCTGGTCTATTTATTTATTGGATTGACCTAATTTTGTTTTGTCTCATCATCAAGTTGGGGGTGCACGTTTGATGTAGAGCGGGTCACAAATGATTTCATGGACAAGATGGACCAGAAAAGGCCCGATCGGAGATAGATATATTCTGGACCGTCAGAACTTAAAACGGATGTATCTCACAAACGAAATGAGTTATCTGGCATAAAATACATGATTTTGAAGTAGGACGAGTTACTTTAGCCACCCAACTCCAACCCCGCTATGTCGGGTTGCGCAAGTCGGATTTGCAAAATACCATCAAATCAATGGTTATTTTCCTTTTTTAATTCTGTTTTTATTATAAATAGTATGTTTTATTTTGACTATAGTTATTCACCCATTGGGCTTTAGGAGTTGGGCCCAACGTAAAAAGTGTTTAGAATAACTAGGAGAAGAGGCCAAATATGACACTTACTATTTTGACTGAAAACCTTGCACACTAGTAGACATCACAACCGTCTGTAAATAGTAAGTTTACTATTTATAATAAGTTGTGAATTCTAAGAGTTTTAGTTGTATTTTGATTATGATTTCTCTTAAATTGCTTAGTACCTCTATTTAAAGGGTTGTGAACTCATTTATTTCATTCACCAATCAATTTCAAATTTTATAGAATTTATTTTCTGTTTTTCTTGTTCATTTCCTCATGGATTCGAGGAGTCTTTTGAAATAAGATGGTGCTCGACCTCACGTCCTTCCCTGCATCAACCTCTCAGACACTTTTAATGTTATACACACACAACATGGGACCCAACAATGATTAACTCTATGTTTTTGTTTTTGTTTTTATTTATAAAAAAAAAAAGAAAAAGAAGAAGAAGAAGATGAGGCATTTCAAACATTTCATTCTCCAAAATATCATTTGTGGACTTTAAATTGGTTAAGGACTTTGCCCTATATACCATTTTTTTTAATCATATAACAAAGGAATTTTCTAATGGGATGTTAGCAACATCCCCAAACCTTTTAAGATGGCAGATGGGGTAACCTATTGTAATTTGATCACCTACATCAGGCCACATCATATGATCAGTTTTTCAGACTTTTTGAAATTTGGGTACTTCAAAATATTAAATACTTTGAGCAAAATACATGTAAAAGCATATTGTTAATGGGTTGGATTCAAGATGATTGTTTGTGTACAAATATACGGATCCGGATTGAATTCTGGCATTCATTGGATCTATTTTAATCTAATTTTAAATGGGAATTTGGATTTTTGGATTTGGAATCGGGTCCAAATCGGTTCCAAGCTCAACATGGATCCGAATTTGGGTTCATAAAAAAACATACATTGTCCATCATTTTAAAATAACAAATAGCACTAGACATAGTATAGAACTAAGAACGAGATCATCTACATAAGAATGGGTACTGAATTGGGCACGTAGACCCGATTTTTAGCCAGACCCGAGTTTGTGGAGCCAAATCCAATGCTATTATGAGTCGGGCGAAATCAGAGGAAAAAATGGATATATATATATATATATATATATATATATATATATATATATATATATATATATATATATATATATATATATATATATATCAAATCAGATACTTTGGATGTCCACAGACGCGATACATTGACAACCTCATAGAGAATGGTTTTGCTTACTAATCATTGATGTGGAGTTTGGGTCTGATTTTTCAAAAGAAAGGTAGGTGGAGTGGGAGTTGCTCTATTACAAGAAAAAGAGGTGGTCTTGAGTCTGACCGTTTGAACCATAGGTTATGTTTCATCAGTGGATAACTTCCAACCTAGTAAGTGAAGATCACATCCAACCCTACCAATATGTTGGCCTGACTATGGAAATCATCTAATGCAAAAATCGGATGTATTTACTCATTAGGTGGGCCACATCATAGAAAACAATGTCTACCCATTCATAAATAGAAAAGTACAAGTGTGGTCCATTTAATGAGTGGATACAGGTGATTTTTCCCCAAGGAAAATTTCATTGTGGGGCCACCTATTGGACGGATTGGATGTCTTAGACACATGAAAAGCTGGAAGTTATTTACTGTGTGAATACTCACTTGTGGTCCAACTGTTTGAACTTTGAGACCTTCTGTTAAGAAAAGAAAAATATAAATCCACCCACATAGTTTATAGAAAACGGTGATGGTTGTTTAGTTGTATAGTATAACGTTATGGGTGTTGACACGAGGTTTTTTTTTGTCATGTGCGGTGTGTGCCGGCGTGTCAAAATTGATATGATTCGATTTGAAACAATCAACTTTAATCACAAGTGCCAAAATATACTGATACGTAGATATCTATCATCTACTTAACCACTCATATAATATTTGTAATGATCAAGTGATAATCACAGGGTGGGCGGGGTTCTTCCTTCCAAGATGGATCACACCTTGCCTTTCATAAGAAAAGACTTTTTAAATTAGTGTAATTAAATAAAAGGGAAAAAAATTTACGGTCAATCATTAAGAACGATAGTAAGAATGCTTCTTCTGAAAGAACTAATTGTACTGGATAAGGATTTAGTCCAGTGTATGAGTATAAATTTGGATTAAGACTAAAAAAATTATTGTTAATGAATTATCACTATTAAAATAGATTGAGCTAAGATAAATTAATATTTTGATTTGTTTGTTGTATTGGATTATGTGTTGCTCCACTAATCTACCCACTATTTATAAATTATTTTTATAACCACTCTTCAAATGTTTCTTTTCTTTGTTGGACGATTATGTCGCCACCTAGATCCTTCTCTTATTGTGTTTTTCATTTTTATTGTTCCTCCTCTCCTAGGTAAGCTCTACCTCCATTGGTCGTTAGTTTGCTTTTCGACCGCATTTTGCTTCCGAATATCTCGAATCAACCACATTTTTGGTCCCCTGATAACATACAATATTAAATTGATGCTAGTTATAATTTCGCAAAAAGCACTTCCAATATTTAAGAAAAACTTTTTTAGCCCTTCTCATATATGATGTAATGGCATATGTCACCGCCCTATTAGCTTTTTAATAATACTTAGAAACAACGTGCAACACTAGGGCGAAGGATACGGTAGAGTAGAGGTGAAAATCTAAATACAGTACCGCCAACCTTTTACATAACACTTGGTGAGATATTGTACTAATCTGGTCCATCAATATACTGTGCACTAGCATGGATGATATATATATATATATATATATATATATATATATATATATATATATATATATATATATATATATATAAATAAACCAATACCCATTGGAATTATATTTTATCTGATCTGTGGACACTGAGGCAACGGTGGAAAATGAAATAGGTCATGGTAAAATTTTTAGTAAGGTCACGTGAAAAAAAGTGGTGGATGGTGTTATCTAATAGGCGTGATTTTTTAAACATGGTCCATCGAAGCTAGATCCAGGTAGATGGACGGATGCGATTGGTGCATTATCCCGGTGCTAATGCTGCCTAGAGATGGCTATACTACATTCCAATACTCCTGAATCTACCGCATTATCTTCATTTTTGGAATCGGCATGGAATCCAATATCATTACCAACGAACAACGATGATGCTTATCGATCCCTCACGCAAGTGTGGGAGAATTGGCCAGGTGCTTGCCACACACCACCGACCTCGGTGGCGTGTTGACGCCACCAACTTCTGTGGGTCCCACCAGATGTATGTGTCATATCTACACCATCCAAACATATTTCAAGGTCATTTTTGGGTGTGGGCCAGAAAATGAGGCAGATCCAAAGCACAAGTGTACTACACCCCAGAAAGCAGCTGAGACAATGGCTCCGATTGTTGAAACCTTCCTAGGGCTCACCATGATGTTTGTTTGCCATCCAAACTATTCATAAGGTCACACAGACATGGATGAATGGAAAACTCAAAAATCAGCTTGATTCAAATGTTCTGTGTCCCTTAAGAAGTTTTCGAGGGTAGACGTTCAACTCCCATGCTTTCTATAGTGTGGTCCACTTGAGCTTTAGATCTTCCTCTTTTTTGGGCCCATGCCCTTAAATGATCACTTAAAATGCATAGACGGTGTAGATCATGGCAGGGCTCACAGAACTTCGTGACTCAACACACGACCCAGCCCTTAGGTACGGCCTTTGACCGTGGGCCAAGGTTAATATATGTGTAACATAAGCTTGCCGTCCATCCATTTTTCCAGCTCATTTTAGTAAAGGAGCCCAAAAATAAAGTAGATAAAAATATTAGGTGGACCCTGCCCCAGGAAACAGTGGTGATTGAACCACCACCATTAAAAAATTCCCAAGCCCTGTGTAACATTTATTTTCGAACTTTTTTTTTTTTTTTGGCTCATAAGAAGTTTTCAATAGTCAATCACCACTGTTTCTGTGGTAGGGTCCACTTGAGCTTTATATTACTTTATTTTTGGTATCATATACTAAAATGATATATAAAAATGGAAGGACCACATAGCTATACTACCCATATATCAAAGTGGGCCCCACGGTCGGGGCTGCGATTGTTGTGAGGGGGCACATAATCCGCTCCCTATCCTAGTGGGTGTTGCACAATAACCGTGTGGGGCCCAATTTGATTTATTTTGTTGTATGCTGATGCTGTCCATCTGTTTTTCTACCCCAATTTAGGATGTGAACCTAGAGTTTAAGAAGATTTAAATATTAGGTAGACCATACTACTAGAAACAGCTACAAATGACAATTAAAAGCTTTTTGTGGGCTACAAAAGTTTTCAATCAAGCTGCTCTCAAGTTGGATTGCAAATAAACCTTGTGAAAACCTTCTAATGGGCCCTTTCGAATTTTTAATGGTGAGATACTAAATCACCATTGTTTCTTGTGGTGTGGTTCATCTCAGATTTAGGTTTGCTTAAATTTTGAGACCATGTCCTAAAATGGGCTGGAGAACAGATGGACGGTGTGGGTATACAAGATATCATGGTAGGCCCATGGTAAGGGAAACACGAGTAACACCTAATCCGCTCACACCATGCTCCACCTTTTCTTTGGCCATTGATGTATCAAGCACACGGTGTCCAAACCGTTGAAATGGTCGGCCTCGTCATGACAATCACTTGGCTTGAAACTAATGCCAATCAGCACATTAGATGGGCTGAACGTGCATGTTTAGGTCATGAGTTTGAGTATCCATTGTAGTGAAATCTTACTATATCTCTCTCTCTCTCTCTCTCTCTCTATATATATATATATATATGGGAAAAGGTACTATGTGCTCGAGCGTAAAGCGGTCGTCCTTGAGGTCGAGCTATGTGGGCCCTACCGTGATGCCTTTCGAAAATCCACACCGTCCACCAGATGCACGAGCTTAGGGTGGGCCCACACGGCCCAAAATCAGCCGTTCACGTAACTCAGGTGGGCCATATCATCGGAAAACATAAGCATACACGTAAAAACATGTAAAAGCACTTGGCGGGCCCCACCTGAGTTGTGGATACCACCTAAAACTTGGTCTAAAATTACATTCAAGTGCGACACACATGATGGACGGTATTGATCATCAAAAAACGTCTCGAAAGGTCCCCACAAATGCTTTTGAATGTTTCAATGGTGCACGGCCCCTCTCAACTTCTGTACGTGGTGTGGCTCCCAAAAATCACAGATTGAATTGATTTTCAGCCGTGTGGGCCCCCTCTGGAATGGTGCATCTGACTGAGGGGGTAGATTTTCGAACGGCATCACGGTGGGGCCCACATCAGATCGACCTCACCTACGACCACTTTACACTCGAGTGCATAGTACCTTTTCCCTATATATATATATATATATATATATATATATATATATATATATATATATATATATATATATAGGAAAAGGTATATTGCGCTCGAGCTGATTTTAAGGCCCCATGAGGTCGAGTTGTGTGGGCTCCACCGTGATGCGTTTCGAACATCTACCCTATCAGTCACATGCACCATTCCATTGTGAGCCTAGGTCTCAAAAAACAAGTCAATTTGTGGCTTGTGTGGGCCACACCACATACAGAAGTGGGGAGGGGCTGTGCACCATTAAAACATTTATAACCATTTTTGAGGGCCCACCGAGATGTAGTTTGCAAATCTAGCCCATCCATTATGTGTGTCTCACTTGAATGAGGGTTCAAACCAAGTTTCAGGCGGATGAAAAACTCAGGTGGGCCCCACCAAGTGCTTTTATATGTTTTAACGATGTCTTCACATAATTTTAGATAGCATGGCCCTCTTGAGTTCCGTATACGGCTGATTTTTGGGATATCCCATAATTTAAAAGGTACCCATCAAATGCACGGTGTTGATGGTCGAAACACATCACGGTGGGGCCCACACAGCTCGACCTCACGGGAGCTTATCGTCAGCTAGAGCGCATTGTACCTTTTCCCACATATATATATATATATATATATATATATATATATATATATATATATATATATATGTAAAAAGGTACTATGCGACTCGACCTCACGAGTCCATCCCATGATGTTGAGCTGTGTGGGCCCCATCGTGATGCATTTTGAACATCTACCTCATCAGTCAGATGCACCATTCCATTGTGGGCTAGGTCTCAAAAATCAAGTCAATCCATGACTTGTGTGGGCCACACCACATACAGAAGTAGAGATGAGTCGTGCACCATTAAAACATTCATAACCATTTTTCAGGGCCCACCGAGATGTGGTTTGCAAATCCAGCTCATCCATTATGTGTGTCCCACTTAAATGAGGGTTCAGACCAAGTTTCAGGCGCATACAAAACTTAGGTGGGCCCCACCAAGTGCTTTTATATGTTTTAACGGTGTCTTCACGTAATTTTAGATGGCATAGCTCACCTGAGTTCCTTATACGGATGATTTTTGTGCTATCCCATAATTTAAAGGGGACTCATCAAATGCACAGTATTGATGGTCGACACGCATCACGGTGGAGCCACACAGCTCGACCTCACGGGAGCTTATAGTAGCTCGATCGCATTGTACCTTTTCCATATATATATATATATATATATATATATATATATATATATATATATATATATATATATATATATATATATATATGGACAGCTTTGCAGCTTCGAATGCTCCCCACACATGACATGTTGGCGGGAGAAAAAGTTCAGTGGCACGTGAGCACAACTTGGCAGGACGCGGACTTTCGCAGGAAGTTCCTGGGCAAGGGTGATGGGTGGGGCCCACCACCCTGTTCGTAGGAAATATACTCCGTTCATCCATTTGGAGAGCTCATTTTAGGACAAGCCACCAAAAACGAGGTGGATCCATAACTCAATTGGGCCACACCAGAGGAAAAATTGGGAAAAGAAATACCTCCCTTTGAAACTTTCCTGAGATCCACCTTGATGTTTATATACCATCCAAACCGTTTATAAGGTCATTGCCACATGGATGAAATGAAAATACAAAAAATTAACCCTAAAAAAAAAGCTTTATGGTCATAAAAATGTTTCAACGGTTCTTACTGAATCCTCACGGTTTCCTCTGATGTGGCCCACTTGAGTTTTGGATCTATCTCACTTTTGGTCACTTGTCCTAAAATGAGTTCTCCGAACGGATGAACGGAATATATTTCCTACGAACATGGTGGTAGGCCCCACCCATCATCTTTGCGCAGGAACTTCCTGCGAAAGGCTTTTGCAGGAAATCCGCGTCCCAACTTGGCACATTCGATTCATCAATTGGGTGGCCCAATCATGTACACACACCCTGATCTGAGAACTAGTCTAGTTAACTAATTGGATGCGCTGCAGGCACAAAACAAATGGGTTATTTTAGGATATGAGACTTAAAATAATGCAGATCAAAATTTGAAATAAACCACACTAAGAAAAAGTAGGAATATAATGCCTATCATTGAAATCAGTTTAGGGCCAACAATATTTTAGATTAAACAGATCATGTTGATGTTTGTTTGTCCTTTATATTGGTGGGAATTAACTTATAAACGCCCGGGATGGTTTTAATTTTGAGTGGCTCATTCTACTGTTTTGGTGTGTCTATTTGGTCTTAAATTCAGCTATGTGGAAAATGTGTGAGGTTTGCTGGTGTGCCGGAACCGATAAGGTTTGATTCAAATTGCGATCACGGACCCCTTATGTCGAAATAGAGTGAGGCTCAGTTGTGACTCGACCGTTTATCTATTCAACCAATTGTTGTATGCTCGTTATTTGGATGATTGGCGAAAATTGAGGCCCTTCCTCCAAATGATATCTTATTGCCTTAGAAATCAAAGGACTTGCGAAAGTGTAACTATTGTATGGTCGGAATGAAAATGAGAGGAGATGGATGCAATGAGAATGTGCGAATAAATTACTACTATGAAAAGAACACTCGCTTGACTAAGAGCAGCAAAGTGCTTCCGAGAGTAGCGTGCCAATGAGCAAAGTAGAGGCAATGCTTAGAATTACAATTATGGTTGGCCTAACGTATAAGTGTGGGCGGACGATTTCTTAAACTATTGTATTCCTTAAGATCCGGCACATAGGCACAAATGGAAAAGAATTACAACTATTTGTTATGATCTAAGTCAGTTCGGCGAGTGCGCGAGGATATATCGAATCTAAATCTACACTAAGGGTCTACTACTATTAAGCAGGGAGAGACAAAACCTAAATATAAAACGTTGCGCTGGATTAATAATTATATTTGCTGTTAGGTTTTGAGAGCGATCCTCTTCTTAGATATGCTTCTAGTATTTATAGGCTTCAAAGAGAGTGACAAGAAAGTAATTGTCAATCCGCATGAACCATCGTGTGCAACCAGTTGGAAAAGGAGTGGTTACACTTTATCATTCATAATTTCATCTATAAATATGCGTTTGGAAGCTAACGTGGCTAGAGCGACCGTCCATTTAGAGGTGGGCATTGAGTTGAGTCGGACCAAATTGGGTCCAACTCGACTCGATCTAAAATTTTCAATTAATTGACCCGAACTCAATATGATTTGGGACCGAATCTGGGTCAGCTAACTCGATCCGATCCGATGCACTGGTGGCCTGACCCGAACCGAGTCCAACTTGGTCAGGGAAACCAAGTCAGATCGGGTTGGGTATGTTCGGATCGGGTTCGGTACGGAAGGCGAATAGGCAGGATAAAAGAACTGAAGTAGGTGGAGACGTGGAGTGCACGTCAAAATGGGGAGCGAATTGGCTGGTGGTGTATTGACATCAGCAGGTTTTGTGGGTCAAACTATGAGGTATGTGTTATATCCAAACCGTCCATCCATTTGGAGAGCTCGTCTTAATGCTTGAGCCGAAAAATAAGAAAGATCTAAATATCAGTTGGACCACACTACAAAAAATAATGGGGGATTGAACGTTTACCGTTGAAACCCATTCGGAGATCACGGAAGTTTCGGATCAATATGAAATTTGTTTTTCCTCTTCATCCATGTATTTTTAACCTTATTAACAAATTATGTGGAAAATAAATGTTATGGTGGGCCTACGAATTTTTTAATGGTGAAAATCATTATCCTCGCTGTTATTTTTGGTGTGGTCCATTTGAACTTTTGATATGATTTGTTTTTTTTTTTTCAGATGATCTTGAAAAATGGATAAATGGTATGGATATAATAAATACAGAATTGTGGGGCCCATGTAATTTTGTTCTCATTTGGGCAGTTCGTACAACTCGGAGCTCAAGTCGCGTCTCCACTCATCTTCGCACGACACGTATTTACACCAGCTGTGCGCTGTTGTGTTGATGTGCACATCACGAAATTGGATTGCATGGTACCGAGTAACTCAGTACACTCTTATTGTACTGAGTAAACTCTGTTGGGGACCACCGTGAATGTATGTGGTTTATCCACGCCATCCATTCGTTTTTCTATATCATTTTAGTGGTTGAACTCAAAATTGATGCATATCCAAAGCTCAAGTGGACCATACCACAAGAAAAAGTAGAAGTATTAATTTCCATCGTTGAAATTTTTATAAGGCCCCAATGATGTTTATTTGTCATCCAACATGTTCATAAGATCAGAAAGACAGGGATGAAGGGAAAAAACAAATATCAACTTGATCTAAAACTTCTTTGGCCCCCAATAATTTTTCAACAGTAGATGTTTAATTCACACTGTTTCCAGTGGTGTGCTCCACTTGAGGATTGGATACACTCCATTTTTTGGATAAAACCTTAAAATTATCTGTTAAAAAAGATGGAGGATGTGGATAAATTGCATGAATGACAGTTAGGTCCACAAAGTTTACTCAGTACATGTAATGCGTTACTCCAATCCACTTCCATGTTACACTAGCCAATCCGCTTCGAGTTTCAAGGTTTGGTACACCTACCCAACACAACCTCATCAATGCACCACCTACGGGCTCATCCTTCTTGAGAAACGGTTTAACCCTAACCTTTTATTTCTCAACGATTAAAGCTGCAAACATCCAACGACTCTATTTTAACTTCATGCGACTTGACCGAATTGTATCGGTCCGGATTGGCCACTGATCTGAACTCGATCCGATATACAGTCGGATCTGAGTGGGCCTACTCGATCCGACACGATCTTGGCCTTCGATTCAGATCGGATCCATCCAATCGGGTCGGATTCTGCCCAGCTCTACGTCTATCTCTACCAATGAAAACCAAAATACCAAAAATATCCAAAGACGAATTGATACTCGAATTCCAACCACACATATGGTAAGTGGCAACATCAGCACTATTTAGATCTGAATAGTGTCCCACTTGAGTTTGAGATCTACTTGAGTTGTCGGATGACCCTGCCACGACTAACCAACCTGTGACATGGTGGCAATACCATGTGGGGCCCAACGTGAGGTATGTGTTTTATGAAAGCCATTGGTGGTGTGTTGTTATAGGCCCCTTCATGATATATGTTACATCCACTTTGTTCATTCACCTTCTAAGATCAGTTGCATGCATGAGCCAAAAAATAAAGCAGATATATTGGATCAAGCTGATATTTGTGTTTTCCCCTTATCATGGATGGCAAATAAACATCTTGGTGGTCATCGGGAAGATTTCACCTACAAGCACTACTTTCTACCGTGCAGTTCACGTGAGATTTGGATCCATCTCATTTTTTACCCCATGCCTTGACATAATTTTAAAATATGGATTGATGGTGTGAATATAAGACACGTCCTTGTGGAGCCTAACCACACGTTTATCCAGTTCTATCCATTTTTCTACCTCATTTTAAGCTGTGATAAAATAATAATAATAATAATAATAATAATAATAAAAACCCCAAGTGGCATGCAATACAAGAAAAATGAATAGACAAGGAAGGTTGAAGTTTTCTTTGGGCCTACACTGATGTATATTTATCATCTAACCTATCCATGATGTCAGACAAGCCTAGACCGTGGAGAACATAAAAATCAGGTTGACACGAAACTGCTTACTTGGGTTAGTTATATCATCGAGCTGGAGTGATTGGACGGAGGGGATTAACTCAGACGTCATATGTTGGTAGGTAACTAGGTATTGCTACAAAACCTCGTACTAAGATACTAGTACTATCCGTCCAATAAGAAACTGAAACTTGTTGTAATGTATGAAAAGACAAAATTACCCTTAAAGGAGCAGATGAAAATAACAAAGGACAGCTAATCATCAGACCCATTGAAGTAAATTCCTAGCCCACCAGCTCGACCCCGTGGATAGGACCACAGGCCATGGTTTCAGTGACAAATGACCTACAGTTAGAAAGGGAACATCAAGATAGACCGTTGATCCGCATAAGATCTTATCTATTCATGGACTAACGAGCAAGATCAATTGGGTCCACTCCTACCTTTTTCATGAGATATTCATGGTGGTACCGACCTCTTCGACGGTTCTGATCATCCATGGATGTACCCAAGTCCCAACCAGTGGACTAGAGTTCGCTTTGCTGTTCGTGCGACATCCACCCCCACCCTGGCCTTAAAATGTATTTCCTTAAAAGCTATGGGTAGTTCTGTCTTTTCAGCAGCATCCGATCTGCGACGCTTGGGCGTCTGTAGTCTGAAAAGCCTAGAGTCACCTGCCATAGAAGCACTGACAGGACAGAAAGTCCCAAATCTTTCCCCAAAATTCCCAATCTATCCAGACCCGAGTAATAGCCAGGATACACCTCGTACAAGTCGAAGCCATGTTTCACTGATCCGGACCGTTGGAACTGCCGGAAGCGGATTGCGGATATTCCTGTTGACCGGACGGTGGGGCCCACCGTGTTGTATGTGTTTTGTACATGCCGTCCATCTGTTTTTACAGCTCAATCCAGGGCATGAGCCCAGAAGTATGAAGAAGATCCAAATCTCAAGTGGACCACACAGCTAGGATAATGACGAGAGCGGATTAGGTGAGACCCCGGATCCACGACCTCTGAATGTGGGGCTCATTGTGATGTATTTGACTACATCCACGCCGTCCATCTGTGTTGAAACCTCTTTTTAAGGTATGATATAATAAAAAATAAAAAAAATGAAGGAGATTCAAATCCCAAATAGACCATAGTATAGGAAACAGTGGTGATTGACGGTTAAAAACTTCTTTTGGTTTGGAAAAGATTTGGATCAAGATGATATTTACGTGGTCTCTTTATCTAGGTGTTTTTTTTTACCTTATCAATAGGTTGCATGGAAAATAAACATTTTTATAAAATCTGTGAAGTTTTTAACGGCGGGGATTCAATTATCGACTGTTTCCAGTGGTGTGGTCCACTTAAGATTTGAGTCAGCTTCATTTTTTTGGATCATCCCCTAAAATGAACTGTCAAAATGGTTGGACGGTGATGTAAGGACATAATCACTGTGAGCCCTACAGTTAGGGTCCCACCCACCTCGGTGGATCCGTCAGTCTCTCACCTAATCCGGTCCCAGTAATGACGTCCACAGTTGAAACTTTCGTCAGGGCCCACCATTGTGTTTGTTTGCCACAGAATCTGTCCATGAGGTCACACAGACCTCATGAAAGGAAAACAGAAATGAATGTTTGATCCTAATTTCTGTGGTCCTTGATAAGTTTTCTACGGTGGGTGTTCAACCCCCTCCGATTCTTTGTGGTGTATTGATTTGTTGGGCTTTGTGGGGCCCATATGATATATGTGTTTTATATTTAAAACTTATGTGGCTCCTATGAAGTTTTTAACGGTGGGCAGCCAATCACTACTGTTTTTTGTGGTGTGGTCCACCTGAACTTTATTTCTGCTTCATTTTTAGTTTCAGGCCCTAATATAAGGGGGCAAAACTGAAGGACGGCGTGGATGTAAAACACATGCATCACTGGTGGTGTCGGCAACACCACCACCTATCCGCTTTCGTTGTCCAACGGTAGGCGATCACGGTGGACCCCACAGAGTCGGGTCAACATGCCGCTTCCGAAAATGCAGGGCTCGACGTGGTTGGATTGGACCCTTAAAAATGAGAGCGGATTAGCTGTTACAAGAATTACAGCTTAGAGGTTGTTATCCTCACTTTGTGGGGTCCACCTTGTATTTGTTGTATATCCGTGCTGTCTATCTATGTTTTTCATCTCCAGATCCCAAACCTTAGAGAATATCCAAGTCTCAATGGACCATACCACTATAAAAAAAAAAAGTGATAGGTGACTGTCAATTATTATTTTTTAATTGTTGGATCAAACCGATCTGTGTATTTTCCCTTCATTTAAGTATTCTTAGCATCATAATATTATATTGGATGACAAGTAAAACTCCACGACAGGCCGTTAGCATATTTGGCTAGTAGACTTAGACGGAATTGGATGGGATTGAGCTGGTTACAATTCATCCCATGATTGTGTCAAGGTATGTCGTGGGATGTTTTGATCCCATAGGATGAACATGGCATGTTTGGATACTAGAGTTGGAACAATATTGTTGGGAATGCTGCCTAAACACGTTTGGTAAAATCACGGGATCGAGATCAGATGCCATAATTCCACCTCGCCTTGTTTGGCATGTAAATCAATCTTCGTGGGATTCAGTGTAGCATTGCAGATGATTTCTGGATGCGAATTAGCTACTGACTGGTTGAGTAGCAATCTCGCTACCGAGGTAACATCAACAGGTTTTTTGGGCCCCACCATGATATATGTGTTGTATCCACACCGTCCATCCATTTCGAGAGACCATTTTATAGCATGATCCAAAGATCGAGGCAGATCCAAAGCTCAAGTGGACCCCACCACAGAAAACAGTGAGAATTGAACGCCTACTATTAAAAACTTCTTGGGGGCCAAAAAAGTTTTCGATCAAGCTGATATTTGTGTTTTTCCTTCATCCATGTCTGTGTTGACTCATAGACAGGTTTGACGTCAAATAAACATCTTGGTGAGCCAAAAAATGAATTAACGGTGGGCGTCACTATCTCCATTGTTTTCAATGGTGGGGTTCACTTGAGCTTTGGATCCAGCTCATTTTTTGGCTCATGCCATAAAAGGATCTCTCCAAATGGATGGATAATGTGGATACAACATATACATCATGGTGGGGCCTACAAACCCGGTGACGTCACTTCAGTGGCTAAAAGCCATCCCGCCATGCGTTCCTTGAACATGAATATGGTGTAGAACCTGTGAAGCCATCCCGTCTCGAACCATGCCATGGATTCAGCCATACTTCGTGATGTGCTCGAGGAACTGGATAATTATGATGGAGAATCCAATGCGGGATTCTCGCAATCCAGCATTGTAGTAAATAATTCAAGAAGAAGAAATCAGGCGCAAAAACCACACGTTCTAAACAACGGATGGTACTATCAGAAGGGATATGACATCACTATTTCTTCTAGTGTGGTCCACCTGATATTTGGATTTGCTTAATTTTCGGGATCATGTCTAAGGTGAGCTGGATAAACGGATAGACAACATGGATATATAACACATTATCGAGGTGGGCCCACGGCCAGGGTTACACCCACTAAGATATTACTTAGGTAACACCTAATGCGCTCCCCTTAAAAATCTCATGCATTGGGGATGCTATTTACCTTTCTCACCATTTTATGCACCTATAAAGTTAAGAAACATGTAATTCACCATAGATCCTTGGCATTATAGTTCCTATAAGTGGGTCTATAGCTTACTGATCCTTGGTGTTGTAGTTTCTATAAGTGGGCCCATGGCTTAGTGATCGAGACAAACGGCCGATGGGCTTCACATCAGATGGACCCTACCCAATAGTCTCATTGATGCAGACAATCTTAACCCTACTTAGGGTTTAAAATAGACTGTTAATAAAAATATTGGCTATGATCTTTCAATATAGCAGGTTTTTTCTGGAGCATTGATCATCATTGGTGAGGCCTGGCCAATGGATTAGATCATTAACATTGTCTCGCTTGAGGAGGAGAGAGGAGTTATGAATTCTCGGTCTAAGGATATGCACAAGATGCTCCTCTTTGGCTAACAGTGAAGTGTGAACTAACAGTGGGTGTAATAACAAGCTAACAAAAAAAAAGAGCTCCTCTTTAACTAAAAAATTATGCATATTATACCATGTTTGACCTTGAGTATTGAGATAGATAGAGATGAAATTGCATGGAATAGGATATCATGATTACATGTGCGTAAGTTTAGTGGAGCTAAGAAATGAAAACTATGTCATGGAGGGGGTGATTAGAACAAAAAAAATATGCATTTTAAAACACAATTGTTTAGTTTTAAAAAAATATACAATTAAAGCTAGGTAGGGTAATTGACTCTATAGCTTCCAAGCCAATAAATGGTTCAATCACATAGACCATAAATCATATTAATATGGAGCAACTAATCTATAAATATGATAGTGTACATGTGTGTGAGATGTGATACCTATCAATTCACAACATTCGTTTAATTATACATACATATAATTAAACATTCATTACATAATATAATTAAACAAGTGCTAAAAGACAATCATAAACATAAGCACATATAGTGATTCAGTTTTCCTACTCCACTCCCGGCGGATGCATTCAAACCATGAGTGTACTGGATTTTACTATAGGAATTTTTAAATCAAGCCTACTTTTAACATTTATAACCCTGCACACGGACCCTAGCGTACACTCCTGCTGGAGGCTTCCGCGGGAGACTTAAGTTTGTTTTCTATTGGCTTACCAATAACTTCGATTCTAATCCAATGACTTATTTTTACTTCAATTAGAGGCTTCCTCGGAAACTAACACGTACACACCCATGTCCGGTGGCCTACACAAGGACTTTGATTTAGGTCATACACAAGAATCAATATCCTACACAATAACCTAGTCGAGTTTGACAATCAAACTCTTATACTCAATCCTACACAATGAATGAGCGTACGTGGATTTACTAGATAACACTTGTTGAATTGAACCACGTTGATGTGTTGTCTTGGGTTGTTTAATTGATCGATGTTATTTCGTATTTCAATTAGCTCCCATTTGCTCCCACGATCATCATGATGATGTGTTGCCAATACTTCAACTCATAGATCAACTACCTTACATGTGATGCTCATTTGAGGTGACTATGGTGATGTGAAGTTGTTGAATCTCCTACAACTAATGACAATGTTGTAATCTTAAGGGATTCGTCTAAATGTGTGTTATATCAGATTTATACAAAGATTTGACTATGGGTTCAAGTCTAATATCTATAAAATAGTGGAGTTCAAGCTTATCTTCAATGTGGAGGTTATAATCATCGTTAAAGTGCTAATCTCAAGGAAGATGACTTAAAACTCACTAGTTTATGGGCTTATGATAAAAGATATGAACATGGAATTACCTAGGTTTATATTGTATAAAAAATCCATCCAAAATGCCAAAGAACTGAATACCCTACATATAAAGTTCGAGCTTCGACGGTAAAAAAAAGGCAGAAAATGACTTCGTTGATGGCATTAAGAAATCATTCGATGACATCGAGAAAATTAAGTTTATGACTGAAATGTTGCTGGATAGTCTACACACTTTTACTTAAGGTTATTGAGTAGTCTTTGATGGCATCAAGGGGACCCTTGATGGGTCATTGATGCCATCGAGAAACTCATATAAAAATCTCATTATTCGTTGGACAATCTGAGTTATCTACTAAATGCCATTGAGGGGATCTTCGATGACATCGAAGACACCTTAGCGACTACTTGATGAGATCGAGCACCACTTGAAAAACAGTTGTTTTGAGCATATGATATCACAGTAGCTTCGCACCTCTTTTAGCTTAACTTATCATGTTCTAATTGAGCTTCAAAGACTAAAGAATAATCAACGAGGTTTACCTATAAAGTTAAGGATCACCTAAAAGTTCAATTATTGTTTTGGGTCAAGGGTTAGGGTTACTAAGGCACTTCATTTACTTGTTCTTTGCTCATTAATGTGCATATCCTTTGTATATTCGGTCTTTAGCATTTAATGGCTCAACCGACTACATGACACATGGACTTATGTGATTGACAAATAAGATGCACAAATAAGTATACTAGTAAGAGAGACTGTGAGCAGCCACTTACGACTAAGAATTAAGTAGTTTAGTCATCAATTCAACCACCTGTAAAATAAAATAAGGTATTTTACGAACTGTAAAATAAAATAAGGTATTTTACGAAGTGAATGAATTTTCTTCTAATGAGTTCTTTTTACCTTTAGTTGAAATGACTTTTTTTCAATAGTACATTTGATCGATTAACGTAATGTGAGAGTAGAAGGAATGCAATAGTATAAATTAAAGATAAAATAAAAGCTTATAAAAGATAATTCTTGACAATCCAATATTTACCGTGTAAATGGCAAAGTCCTCAAGTTAATGTTTCCCTTGGTTAAGTGACTTGACCGTAGACGAAGGGAGTTACATTACTAAAAGAAAAAGAAAAAAAGCCACTATTGATCCAATGACTTAAGTGTAAACAAAGAGAATTACACTTCTCATAAGCTAATTCAGTTCAGTATAGCTGCGTAGACATATTTTATTACACTATTGCTAGGTTAAAGCCAGTTCACGTATTGCCGTAAATAGGCTTTATTAAACTAAGCTAAGATAAGCTAAGATAAATTAATATAAACTAAAATAAGCAGCGTTGCATTGTGTTGGGTTGGTGAGAGCTTGTATCTCTTTGATCCTTTTTTCTATTTATAGAACTTTCAAGTGGTAGTTAGAGAGAGATTGTCGTAGCTACTTCTCAAGTCCGCTAACATGAAAATGATCGTTTGGACCCATAGATGATTTTAGTTTGTTATGCAGTCCTACATGGGTTGGTTATTGGTTGTGCTCACATATTGTTTTTATTATACAAATGTGAGTACTTATTGTTAGTAATCATCATCTATTTACCTGCTATATTGTGTGCCCTGAATTTAGCTCATGAAGTTTAATTATATCTCAGTAGAACCCTTGTTTATTTTAAATTATAACATGTTTATAACTAAGTATGCCAATGGTTGATGTACATGATGTAAGAATAATAAATTCAAGTTTAATTTATTTATCTTTTTGTTGGATGCATTTGATGTGAATGGTATTGAAAAAAAAGTGACATATGAAGTATTCATTTATTTAGAGGTGGGCATCGAGTCGAGTCGGACCGGATTGAGTCCAACTTGACTCGATTTGATTTTTCCAATAACCTAACCCGAACTCGATCCGTTCCAGGATCGAGTCCAGCAGAGTGTTCACAACCCTAAGTGTAGGGTCGCAACGCAGTAATAATCTCGGTGAGACTGAGGTCGAATCCACAGGGACTAATCTCGTGTGTAATATGAAAGCAACTAGAATCAAAATTAAGAGAATATGTAAAACTAATTTTAAAGTGATTGAGAGAGTAATTGTAATTGAAGTGATTAAAACTAAGAATTTAAAGGTGGGAACTAGGGTTTCCAAGGATCCACTTATAGCAATCAGGGTGATACTATGCTTGATTCAAGGACACAACTGGAATCAGATTCCTATCTTATCCAGTTGGAAGATATATCAATAAAACCAAATCTGAAATTCCTTTGAGCTAATTCTTAATGAATGAGAGTCATGAGGATTGGGAGTGATTTCATCACAAAACCATGCCCAGGAGACAATGACAAACAACAGAATCTACCAATTCCCACAATCGATCATAAGAGAATCATGAAGATTAGAAGGGATTCTATCATCCGGCCATGCCTAGGGGACGATGGTGAACAACAGGATTTCCTAATTTTACAATCTTAAAACATGAAAAGAAGATACTCAAAGCTATCCCAGATCTACTGCAATTTGAGCCACAATAAACCATTAAAAACTAAAAGTATTCCTTAAATATCAAATTAGAATCAAAGTAAGTTCAATATAAATATAAATCAAAGCAATAGAAACACCCCATCATGCTTCAAGCTTCACCTCTTAGCCATAGCTAAGAGGTTTAATCAACCACATATATGATTGGATCTAAAACCCTAACAGAAAGCATAAAAAACTAAGGAAGAAAGAAGAAAAACGCTTGGCGACGACTCTCCACCCTTGTGCTTTGCTCTTCGAAACCATATAAGATACCTTGGAGCATCCTAGAGAGTCTTATTTATAGTTGTGAAATTTTAACTTTCACACCTAGTTGGAAAACTCTATAAACTGCATCAAATTTAAGCAGTTTGCTAAAATAGACTTTACTTTGTACAGTTTTTCAAAATAGACTTCACTCTGCGCAAATTTACAAAGTGACCTAGAGTTTCAAAATATGTTTTTTCAGGACAATTTCAAAAATTCTTTTTCTTCACTTCAAATATTTGATTCACTTCATTCATTACTTGGTTTCCTTGGATATTTGGGCCTTGAAATCTTCAACCCTGGTCATCTAAGATCCATTATTTGCCTTGGTGATTCTTGAACATAAAATTCATGCTTTTAGCACTCTTTTCATTCCAAACTCTTAAATTCACCTTGCAACAGAAATATGAGTAAAATAGAACACTAAGCATTATCATGTTCATAAAACCAAGATATAAATGAGGGATAATATGCAATATCTGATCCTCAACACAAGGTTGACTCGATCCGATCTGAATCCTTGTTGGCCTAACTCGAATCGAGTCTGACTTGGTCAAGGAAACCGAACCGAGTTGGATTGAGTTTAGTCTGTCCGGTTGATTTAGACTAGGCTGAATCAAGATTGGGAGAGAGAGGGAGAGAAATGAGGTGGTGAAAAATCAGGAGAGAAAGAAGGAGATAAAGGAGGAGAGAAAGAAGGAGAGGAGGGAAATCGGGAGAGAAAGAGGGAGAGAAAGGAAGAGAGATGGGTGGGTGCGGCGCCGTTCGGGTAGAGAAAGAGAAGGGAGGGATTAAGGCTTCGTTCGGGTGAGGCAAGTAGTAAAAAAGTGAAAATAAAAAAGTAAATATTACTTATATAGTACTCGACCGATTTGGATTGGATCGGATCCCGAATTGGATCAGTCCAGATTGGCCACTGATCCAAACTCGACTCGATGTATGTTTAGATTTAAATGAGCCTACTCAAATCGACTTGATCCTAGCCTTCGATTTGGATCGGATCGGTCGAATTCTGCCTAGCTCTACATTTATTATATAGCTAATGCTTAAAATTCTAGCGCGTGCTAGAATTTTAATATATATATATATATACACACACACTTGAGTTGTGAAAATATATATTGGCATTACTAGTCGTATCACCAACTTAGCAGTATTGTTGGGTTACTTGGTGACTTCTTAAACGGTTCTGGCGGCAGAGAATTCTTCTATGGAATGCTGCCGTACATCGCCCAAATTTGTCATTATTAACCACCGTATTTTACTCGACGCCTATCATCCGTTAGGAAGCCAATATTTACGGAGGCCTCCCTACCACGTGACATCATTTGAGTCCGTACAAGTGGGCCCCACGGTTCACTGGTCCAGATCATTGGCCCCACGTTGGACTGTCATTCCTTGAAAACCAGTGGACGACCTTTTGATGGCTGGTAATCCGAGGGTTCTGGATAATCGATTGTGTCAAACCAACGGTCTGGATAACTGACTGTGGCCCCCATATCAAGTAGATATCCTTCAACAAATCAACGGTCCTGATAAACGAACGTGCGCTACACTTCTCGTTACTCAAAAAACCAAGGCAGAGGTCGTGTCGATGACTGTATGGTTCGTTGTTTTATTCATCAGTGCGTTCCGACCCAAAACCGACGGTCTGGAATGATCAAGGGCATCTGCGTAATTAATTACTACACAGGAGGGCAGCTTCGAAGGATGTAATCTCCTGCATCTATTTAAAGAAGTGAGAGAGACAGGGCGGCCGGTGTTAAATAAGACAAAGGTGTTTGTTCATCACGATTTCTTAAATTGTGGTATCTCATCCACAGTAACCAGAGAATATTCGTGCGTCAATCGATACCGTTCAGATTAAAGGACCAACTATAAAAGGGATCATTAATCGAAAACTACATCCACAGAAAGATCCAACCATCGAGTTGATGAGATGCCGCGACTTAAAATATGTGGTGAACTATTACGTATTTACTCTTTAAAAAATACAAGAAACGGGAAGCGACTCGCGCGCGTCGAAGATTGGCACACTGCCCAAAAAAAACGCTGTATTGACTTCCCGCCTGTAAATCAGGCCCATCCAATCCTAAGTGGGCCACATTTTTCAAGAGAAAACGCACTGATTGCCTGTGTTCCCGTGCTGCCCACCCGGCTAGGCCGCACCAGCGCATGAAAAGCACGCTTCACGTGTAATTGGCACGTGTGTCACGGCTCCCACGCGAATTTCCTGTAACTCCGTTGAAGCTCGGTGGGGCCCAACGTGATGTCTGTGTGGCATCAACTCCGTCCATCAGTTTCACCAGCCCATCTTAGTACACGAACCCAAAAATGAGGTAGATCCAAATTCCAAGTGGGCCACGCTACAGGAAAAAAGTGAGGATTGAACACCACCATTGAAGCATTCTTATGGGCTACACGTTCAATCTGCCATCCAAAACGTTCGTATGGTTACTTACACCTCGATGAGCTGAAAAATAAAACATTTGTTGAGCGTTCAATCTCCGCTGTTTCCTGTGACGTGGCTCGCTTCAATTTTACATCTGACTCATTTTTTGAACCAGATATTAAAATAATACACCAATACAGATGGACGGAGTGGATATCACACAGACATCAAAGTGGGCCCCACAGCTTCCCCTTCCTTTATTCAATCTCCCCCGTGATTGTTCCTCTCTTCGCGAGTCGCCAGTGTTTGTATAGGAGGGAGAGAGAGGGAGATGGGGTGAGTTGGGCCGTTGTTTTCGGGGGTGATGCTGCTGCTGCTGCTGTAGAATAGAAGGCAACTTGCAAAGGGTTCTGAGCGAGGAGACATGTTCTAATCTTTTCCTACACAAACACCGACTCCTCCAAACTCGTTCCTACTTTACACCCAAAACTCCTAAAAGGTATGGAACTCTCCTTGGGAACTGCTATTTACACCCATTTTCGTTTTTAAATAGTATACTGAAAAAAGTGAGTCTATGTATCTGTATTGAAAATATAGGGTGTTAATATCATACCACTTTGAAGACTTGTATCGGGATGTTTTTTTTTTTTTTTTTTTTCTAACTTTTTTTCATTTGTTTTTGTGAAATGGGTTTTTGTTATTAGTTTTTTCATTGGTTTTTGGGAAATGGGTTTTAGTTGTAAGTTTTTATTTTTTATGGAAGAGGGTGTATTATTATTATTTAATTTATTGGATTTGTTTTTTTTTTTTTTTTTTTTTTTGACTATTTTTATTGGTTTTTATTGTTTTTGTGAAATGGGTTTTAGGTGTAGGGTTATTATTATTATTATTATTATTATTATTATTATTATTATTATTAAAATTTAAATTTAATGGTGTTTCATTGATTTTTGGGAAATGGGTTTTAGTTGTAAGGTTTTTCATGGTAGAGGGTTGTATTTGAGAAGATGTTGTGTTTGAATATGAAAAGTTGGAAGTTGATATTTACACCCACCTGATTGATGGGTATCCCCATTTCATTGGTAATTTTGGACTGTTGTATTACAGGAATTAGAAGGGTGGGTGTAAACTATGGTTCCTTTTTTTTTTTTTTAAAATTTTTAATAATGATTTTTATGCAGTGATTTTCTTTCAATCATTTTCCTTTTCTTTTCTTCATTTAGTACTCCTTTTTTTTTTTTTTTTTATAGCTGGCAATCTTGAGATGAGTTGTGTTTCGAATTTTCTGCAGTTGAGATGGAAAATTCTGCTGCACATTTGTTGATTTGTTTTACTCTTGTAATCAGTTATCGTGGGTTTTGCATTTTTTAGTTGCATTGCCTACTGGTCGATGGTTTGTTCAAGTCCACATCACGAATGGTTTCGATCATCTTTATAGAAGAAGACTGTCCGTCCCCTATCCATGGCAGGCCGGACCTCTTGAAGTGGGTTGAGGACCATCCCTGGTCTATCCATGGTGGGCCGCACTTGAAGTGGTTGTTTCATCCACTTGTCCCATTTGGTAGACTACCATTATTGTCCTTTACCCCTCAAAGAATATCCCAATAGTTTATCAGAGTCTTTGTTCCTAAATGTCTCGAAGTGTTGGAATCTTGTTATGGCCTTATGGGTGCTTTTGTGTAGTACAATTCTAGATTAGAGATCTCTATAGAGGTAAAGGTGAAAGCTATAGAAACACCGTAAATAAAAAGTGTGAATGCATACATGCTGCCTATTTGGATGTATGCTAATACTTACAAATAAGTAGTTTATACTTACAGATAAGTAGCTTTTTGTGTTTGGGCAACCTAGAACTCTCTCACAGGAAAGTTGTTTATGTATTCACTCTAAACAAAGCTCGGGAGTATGTAATCGTTCCAAAATCTTATAATCACACAAGAAATCTTGGCACAAAATACATCATTGGGTTGAGATCATCTAGATGAACCTTTGACCTGATTCTTAAGCTAAACCAATCATCAAGTGGACTACAAAAGTGGGCACACATATTCCGGATGCCTATAATGTGGAGTAGTAACTTAATATAACCAACAAGAAAATTAAAAGTATTATCATAAATCCAAACATAAGTCTTAATTACCACAATCCACTACCAACAGATAAAGCATGTCAATAAAAATGTTTATTTGGGAATCATCTTCTCCAACTATATATGTTTCTAGCTAAGGTTCACTCAATTAAGAAACGTCGACAAATGATTGATTGATCATTAACTCACAAATCTCCATTGTAGCAAGATAATGTCAATTACATGAACCTTCTACAAGCAACTAAACAGAAAGAGGAAATAAAGGAACATAGAAGTTCATAAAAAAGAAATGCAAGAAACATGGAACCTTGACTTGTCATTACACAAGATCTGAATATGAATTGACAGTGAGCGACCATTGTTATGACCTATGTTGCTAACCTGTTAGCTACTTCATTGGCGCCTTACACACCAAAGAGCAACTCACTCTTAAAGAAACAACAAGGGATCTGATTGTAGAAATTCCAGAGCATATGCATGTGCACATGCATATGCATCCGTGCATGCACGTATGCTCTTATGCTTTACATTAATCTCGAGGATATGCGAATTAAACATCCATGGTCCTGATTACACCTTGCTGCTGCAGCAGAGATGGAGAACAATCAGTACCTATAGCAATTGGTTACAGAAACAATCTTCCCACATCATAAATCCGATTATCCATTAATGGCCTTTGATGAAATGGGAGGAATACGGCTGCAAAATTTTCACAAATATAGGTCCTGCTGGAATTACATCATAATCAATTCAGGAATATTCTAGTTTCGAGAAATCATTTTAGCTGGTGGTAACATTTAGGAGTATACGAGTATTAAAGCCAGGGGAACATGCAATTCTCATCCTGTTTATACGGGCAGTTTAGAAATCTAATCTGGACCAATCTGCTGGGCCCAACATATAGGGGCCATGTCTAGCTAGGCCGCACCTGATAAATGGGTTAGGTTGGATTACATATTAGAATCACAGTGGACCCCACCTGGAAGTTTCAATGATGGGTATTCCCCTTCTCGATGTGCCCCATTGTTCCCTTTGCTGTGGCCAAAATGAGTTATGGGGTGGATGACACACATAATGTTGGGCTCCACACAACTCATCTATGGGGTCGTTTGGCACCATGGATTTGGGGGGATTTCAAATCCCTTGTCTATTTGGCACAATAAAGTAACTGGGGATTTCAAATCGCCTGTTTGAGAGGGTTTGAAATCCAAGGTGGAAGCTAGGATTACATCTAAAATCCTCCCATGAGTCATATGCGTAACATGTGTGTCATTAGGCTACTAATCTATTGGGCACGTGGCCCACTGATGATATCCCAAAACAACCAGATTATCAACTATATCACTAAAATTACTTTAATAGGATGATCTGCGCAGTCCAAACATTGTTCATGTAAATCAACTGTTAAAAATCGTTGGTTAGTCACTTTGATGTGATCCTATGCGTATGGCCCATCCGAGACTTGGAATTGCATAATTTTTGATCGAAGTATATATTTCAACGGGCTTATTACAATCATTGTGTCAATCATTACATACGTTCGCTAATTAGGGATATTAAAGTTGATTTTGTAATTAAATTCAAACCCCTATAAATATACTATGCATAGCTACTTTTGAATGACCGGGGATTCTGAATCCAGGGTGTCAAACACAATCAGAGGATTCCAAATCAAGGGTATGTCAAATCCATGGTGCCAAAGAAGGCCTAATGGACTGCTTGGACGACACTTACACATTAGGATGGGCCCCACAACTCTAGTGTAGGGTAACTTCCATACGTCTTGCGGAATAGGAAATTAAAAAAATAATTGAAAAGGAGAAATGAGAAGAGGATGCTGACCTTGACGCTGCACCAGATGGAGAGAGCAGAGTAGCTTTTGTGCTACGATTCCATTTCCCCCCTTTATAGGGCTTCCATTCAACCATCCAGTAATGGCTGATGAATGAGACTTGCCTGATGGTTGTTGGTTGCTGTAATGGCTTCTCTATTTGTTGCAGGTGCTATAATGGCTTCTTTGCTGCTGCTCTGCTAGCTGTAGGTGCTTGAATGAGCACTTTGCTGTAGCTGCTGTAAATGAGGTGCATTTCTCCCTCTACCGCGAGATTCAGAATTTTTGAATGTTAGCTTTTGACTTAATGGAGGCAAAATCTCACACCTCCCCCATGTAACTTGCCTAGAAGTTTTGGTTGTAAGTCTCTTACAACTTACCAAACTTATAGGCATCCAAACAACCCCTTAGGTTGAAAATAGCTACTTACAACAACACTCCCACAATTCCCCAAAAAAAGGACAAACAGAACAAGAAACATCAATACTTCCTGAACTTGAGTGTGTAGATGTATTTTGCACAGAATGGAGTTTGAACATGATATGGAGCACCCTATATTGTGTCCTATATTGGCAGCTGTCCTTTCACGACCCTACTTTGATTGCTTGCCATTCGGGGTGTGGTTTACTACCAGGCGCGATCGTGTTGGCTTGCTGATGTTGCTAATGTGAGCCTCTTCCATGGCTGGTTTAAGCACCCTGATATGATAATACAAATATATTAATGTGGATTAAGGAGGCTAATTGGTTCCCCTCTTTGAACCTTTATTTTCCTATTGATTTATGATTGAGGTCCTTGTGCCCCATTTATGATATTTGAAGTCTTGAGCTTTTGGTTGGGTCTTTAGCGTTCACTCGTTTCATTCATAATGGCAAGTTCTCACTGGGTATTAGTTTGCCCGGCAAAATATTGCATTTTAGGCTTCTAGTGCCATTACAAAAAATGAGAATGCTCGCCTTGTCATTCAACGTTTGTGGGCAGGACAAGTATGGATGGTCTTTCATTTTCTTTAGGGTGTCTGTTGATTTATCTTTCCTTGACTTGATATATTACCATCACTGTCATCATCATCTGAGCCTTATCCCAACTAATTGGGGTCAGCTATATAAATCTTGTTCCATCATTCCACCCTTTCACGAACCATATCCTTAGTTAAACCATAAATCCTCAAGTCTTTTCTTACTACCTCCACCCATGTCCGTTTGGGCATTCTTGCTGCTTTTTGAGAGCCTTCGACTTGAACCGACTCACTCCTTTTAACCAGTGCAGTTCCCTTTCTCTTTTATAACGTTCAACTTGGACCAACTCACTCCTAACCGGTGTGGTTATGGGCCTCTATTGCACATGGCCAAGCCATTTGAGTTTGCATTCACTCATTTTATTACTTATCGGTGCTACTCCTAAGTTCCCTTGAATGTATTCATTTCTAATTCTATCCTTGTCTTGCAACTCATCCATCTCAACATCCTCATTTCCGCAGCACTTATCCTATAAACATGTTGTTCCTTAACTGCCCAACATTCTGTCCCATAAAGCATGGTTGATCTTATATATATCTTGTAGAACGTCCACAATTTTTTTAAGGTATGGCTGGCACATGTTTCCAGTGCATTTCTAGGTTGGATTGATATGATTGGCAAAACAGCATTCATAATGCCAATGCCAAATAGCTGGGACAAGGCTATGATGATGATGTTGATTGCAGCTTCTTGATGGCTGCAGTGTTCTAATGTTCTAGGAGTGAGAGCAAGCAGGATTGATAATTTGTTTGGTGGGGACTTAAATGAGTGCTGGGGGGGGGGGGGGGGGGGGGGGGGCTTGCTTTGAGTCCGAGACACTTGAATGATGGTTAAAGACCATTTGGAGCGAAGTCTTGATTATTTACCATAAGATATTTTGGACTATTGAATGGATGGTACAATGTAATCTAGATGACAAGGACCATTGACAATGGATAGAGACTGTTGCTGCATGACACATATCTAGTGATGGGTCATAACCGAGAAGCCCTTATTAGGGAGAGGTAGAGCATTCATGTGTGTGTTGAGTACATATTGATTAGTGTTCATGTGGAATACGGAAAAATTGCTTTTATTAACCTACATTTAAGTCACTCAACTAGAGTGAAAGTCCTCTTGGGCTGTATGCTAAGGTGGAAAACTACCTTGTATCTTGCACAGACATGTAGTGTCAGGTTGAGAAAAGAAAAAGGAGAAAGAATCTCTCTTGTCAATCCTTTCCATGTACAACAACTAATATTGGTCACCACATAAATCCCATCTTAGTTTTGGATGTGACTTTGGTTGAACCCCGCTACACCGGCAAGGAGGTTTTTTCAGAGTGTGAAAGTCCTCTTGGGCTGTATGCTAAGGTGGAAAACTACCTTGTATCTTGCGCACACATGTAGTGTCAGGTTGCGAAAAGAAGGGGCCCTTACTCTTGCTCGGGTGGTAGACTCTCAGGAGTTTCAACTCCCGGTCAAGGGTTCGAGTACCCATGGGTGGTGAAATTCCACCAGCGTGAGTGTGTGGGGTGTGTCTGTGTGTGTATAAAAAAAAAAAAGAAGTTTTGCGAAAAGAAAAAGGAGAAAGAATCTCTCTTGTCAATCCTTTCCATGTACAACAACTAATATTGGTCATGACATAGATCCCATCTTAGTTTTGGATGTGACTTTGGCTTGTTACATAGCATCTTTTTATTGTTATTCTAATCAATAATGATAGATGAGGATCTGATCGTATGCGATTTGATCAGTTTAAATTGCACAATCCTAAAAAAGCACCAAATTACTTGGGTTGATAGAACTTAAGCTTTCAAAGTGTTTGATCACTTTGGTTTGATAATTCTAACCATGTGATTTGTGGCTTGTAAGTCATAAACAACAAATGTTTGTAACAAATTGTCCCCATTCAAACGGTTAGGATCATCCAATTGGCATGATTTTTGTAACATGGCTTGCTCCCATTGGTACTATTGAATGAACTGTCCCAATTGATGATTGGACGTGCCATGTGTCATTGAAAAATGTTTGTGGGCATTGCTAACGTCCCCATAAAGGTAAGGACATTAACAAGATCTATATGTGTGTGTGTGTATAAATGTATGTTTACACTATTAGTTTATGAGCTTGTGGTTGCTTGGTTGCCCAAAGCATGAACTGAAGTGGCAACAAATTCAAGTATGGGAGCGGGGAAGCATTTGTTTCAAAATGTTATCAAGTACAAATGGTTAGGAAGTGGGAGTGAGAGTGCGATTCGAAGTGGGAGTGGCACATCATTAGAAGGATCATGCAACCAAGTGCTTGCTTTGGAGGTAAAGATGTGCCTTTAGATTTTAAAGGTCCAGGGTTTGAGCCTTTCTTTTCACCTGTCTTTTTGATAAATGGGTTAGGACTGGCCAGGCTTGGCTTGGTAATATCCTCTTTTGTCTGGCCTGGTAATTTTATAACGTTTCTTGGGTTGGGTTCATGCCTGAATTCTGGGCCCATTAAGTAAATATGTCAGGCTCAGGCTGCTCCTGACATTATCCAAATCTGACCCATCACCACCCTTGCAATGCCTATTGTTTTTTTTTTTTCCTCCTTGAGAAAACTGATATCTGCAACAATACGGTCCAATATTTGAACCTTGGTTTGGGTCACCAAAAGATATTATTTTTGCTTTTGATTGCTGCTATTGTGCTTGCCTTTTCACTTGCTTCCTCATGATGCATTTGTAAAATCCCATAGGAGTCACCGGCTCACTGCCTGTTCGTCCAAATGTCACAAGATTGAAGTGAATTTTGAATTTTGACATTTTGTCCATTTAATAGGAAAAAAACCCATTTTAAGTGCACTCTTGGACGTGCTGTCATGCTTCCCCAAACGGCCGTGTTGTAAAGTGGATGGCCTGCAAAAAGTGCTGGGTGTTATTTTCGGTGCTTTCCGGAACATAGTGGTATCCTTTCTGCTTCCTAAATCTTCACCGCTTGTTTCCTCTCCTCTCTTCAAAGTGTTTGTAAAACTTTCGTGCACCATAATTTTATTGGGCTCTCGGGGGTTATTTTATCACCTCATTCTTTTGTAGTTAAACACGGGAGAGAGAAAAGTCACATATCTATTTCGGCATCAATAGGAGCTTTGTACATCGTCTCGTTATGCTTTGGAGACTTTTAATTACTCATCACTTGAATGGGGTTGTTCATCCTTTTTTGGCGTGCCTTGTTTTCTTATGGTAATTGACTCGGGATCATTTGTTGTGTTGATACTTTCTACTAACGTCAAGCTGATCAGTCATTGTGCACTCCGACAGCATACTCGGCCCGTTTTGATAGCAAACTTGATCCATTTCATCCTCCTTGCTGCACCTTTAGGCTGTTCTTCTTTTAATTAATATCTAATTCCTTTGGATTAGATGGACTTGGACACTTTTATTCAAGCTAAATCTCAATGGCAGCAATGAAAGTAACCAGGGCTTAAAAGTTTTGGTGGGCCATTTCACGGTGATGGGGGGAATTGATCTATTACTTGCAGCCATTTGTTCTCAGTACTGATATCTGACTCCTTCAATGTTGTTCAACGAAAATGTTGTGGTTAGCCTATATGGAGGATTGTGTATGTTTTTGATGGGATTATTGCATTGTATTCCTAGACACTTTTATTATCATTGAGGTCAAGGAAGACTTTTTCGGCGAGTCCTCACAGAGGTCTCTTTCATTTTCTGCTTGTTTGGTCTATGGCGGTATGCTTGTTAAAACATTCACATTCAAGTTCGATGGACAAGTTACCCCCTTTGCCATAGGTGGTTAACATTTCTCTTTGCACTTAAAAAATTGTTTCCACTTTTTGGTGCACCTTGGTGCAACAAGTGTTCACTTCTTCCATTTTCTTCTATTGAAATGCTTTGCTTGTCTCTGAGATTAGAAGTTTGCATAACTTGATGTATTTGACCAGAGTCCTTTCAGAAAACAGAAAAATAAAATACAACACCCCAACCTGGTTTCAGGAATCCCACTCACTTAACATGGAGATCACCTTATTGACAGAGAAAACTGAGTGGCATTTGTCCCTCAAGCATCTGTCATTTCTCTCCCACTGTGTGCACCATTAGACAGCTATCAAGGCCAGATGCGAATTCCTTTTGATGGAAGGATAAGGATATCCTCCTTGCCAAGACAGAAGCAGCTCCCTCATAGATTGGCATAACCCAAAGAACCTTGAAAGCTGAAAGGATGTTACCCCACACCCCACACCCCACACCTTTCATTATTGTTGTTTATTTAATATTGAAGGAATGTATCTTTGCTCAACTAGGAATCCAGTGTGTTGTTGACTATAATTTGCCTTTTCTTGCCATGGATTCAAGATTGCAAATATTTAATTTAATCGAAATAAATCTGAGGCCAGTGCAACTTAAGTATTTATTTATTTATTCAGGAGCAAGCATTGAAGGCATTTCCTTTTATTGGTCAGCATTGATGACATTAGCAACACAAGAATTTTGGAACCTTCCTGAGCATCTGGAAGTTCTTTGCATTGTCATTGAGAGGCAACTTGGAGAAATTGGTAGAAGGTTGTAAAGAATGCATAACACAGGCAAGAAAGAGCCAGATCAAAGTTCTGTCCATTCAGGGATTGCATACACGGCCAGTTGCCCATCATGGTGGAATGCAGCTGGGTCGCAGATTCCACAATCTTCATTTTCCAAGAGCTTGAACCTGAATTTGGACTCTCCAACACAACATTGTCACAACACGAAACAGTTGGGCCGTCAACTTCAAGACCAAGAATCATCCTCTACTCAGTCAACTGGTCAATCTCATCATGATGCGGTGAATGTAGGGGGAGGAAACTTGCATGGGCATTGCATTTCGGGACAGTCGGGTATGAGTCAATCTCTCTTCTGTAGTAGTGAAAGTTATATTAAGTTGGATTCTCTTTATTGCTTCTTGAGGTGCATATGCATCTTGCTCTTTAAAATAAAAAAAAAAAAAAAATTATAAAAGAAGATAAAAAGATTAAAAACCTTACCTGTGTCCTCTCTAGGACTTTGTGCAAAACTGTAAAATGGTTGGTGTGCTCATATATCTCAGTTGGTTTGGACTATTGCTCTCTCAGATATATAAGGTATTAAACAATCTTCAGGCTGATAATTTTTACAGCACGTTTGGTTTTTCAGTTTGTGCAAGTAAGGGTCTCTACTCATGGCTCAGTGGTATACACTGTGTTTCAACTCTGAGGTCATGGGTTAGAGAACCCATGTTTGTGTGGGGGTGTAAGATTGTGTGTGTTTCTCACCTTTCAAAAAAGAAAAAGAAAAAGGGTAGGGACCATGGTTTATTAATCCAAAACATTGGTCTAGTGTGGACCTCAATCAAGATTGTCATGCACTGAAAATGCTCAGATTTGAAGTTCCTAGCAACATAGAATATTTAGCCAGTATCCTGTTGAATGTCAACCATTGACATTTTATTTTTCTTAACTGTTTATTTGTTGGGCCACCTATTGAAGCGTTAGGATTGTTCCATCTGGGAGATTATTAGTGCAGGCCATCTGTAGAGTGGACCATGGGCTGCACCTGTAAAAACTGAAAGCCAAACAGTACCATACAAATGTTCAGCCTATGCATTGTATAATTTCTCTTGGTCTCTCTGTGTGCAGTTGCGACTGGTCCTAAGCATTTTTTCTCTATCGAACAAAACATAAAATAAAAAGATTGAACAAAAGGAACAAATGGAAAAAATGACAGGAAGGATCCATTAAAACAATGGGAAAGAGTCCCCTGTATGAAGGCAGTTCTATGGACCTTTTCCCCAGCCAATGAAATGTCCATACAAATTTTCTTGGAATTTGACTATATACAATCTCCTATTTCACAAACACAATTACAAAACATTCAAAATTTAAGATAGCTTCCAAGAAGGATAGCACTTTTCAATCCCTAAGTTATAGTATTCCTACAGTCCTTGTCTATCCTACATATGCTTGATGATCCATCCATCCAACAATCCTACTTGAAGAAAACAAAACTTGGGGCGCATCTCATCATTGGTGCGGTACTGGATGTAGCTTTTCCCCTGGGCAAGATGCCTAATATTTACACTGGTTTGGTAGTTGAGGATCGAGATACTGTTAGTCAACAAATTAAAGCGACTTGTGAGGTATAACAATTATTAGGTAGATCCATAATGAAAAAGGTGTTTGTGATTGTTCCAAAAGTAATGAAACAAAAGATACGGTAGAAATAAGACAATTATTGTATGTGGTCTATACAATGTTAGATGCAGAGGCGCATAATAGATCTATATGAACATTAAGAGTTGTCCCGTAATAAAATTAGTTGATGCTGATTGTTCACTCCCCAAGTATAGGGTTGTGATGTAGTAATAAACTCGGTAAGACCAAGGTCGAATCCCAAGGGACTGGAACTTGTACGTTATCTGAAACTAAGTAGAACTAGAACTAGGCTAAGATGAAATCTAAACCAATTATGATTTGAGGAATAATGGTGAAATAATTAAACTAAAATTTAAAAGAATTCAGAAGTGGGAAACTAGGGATTCAGAGGATCCACTTGTAGAGATCAGGGAAAACTACACTTGATTCATGAAAAACAACTGAACTTCCTTTGATGTAGTTTTGAAAAGATGAAAGGTATATGAATTAGAATGGATTCTATCACCAAACCATGCCCAAGAGACATAGCAAACAACAGAATTAAACTAATGACCAACCAATCAATGTATGAAGGTTAGGAAGGGTACCGACATCCAATCATGCCCAGGAGACGATGGTGAACAACAGGGCTTCCTGACGTCATAAACATAAAAGGAAAAGAACATGCTCAAAGCCATTGCAGACCCATTGTAATTTCAGTCACAACAGACCATTAAAGACTGAAAACATTCCCTTAATTAAACCCAAATCAATATCAGATCAGTCTAAACAAAAGGCAAGCAAAGAGTTCCCATCACACTACAAGCTTCACCTCTTAGCCCTAGCTAAGAGGTTTAGCCACACATAGACATGGTGGACTAGATCTCTTAAAAAAATAAAATAATTAAATAAAATAGCAAAAGGAAAAAAAACAAACTTTTTATTCTCTGTCTCTCTCTCCTGACGTCTGCCCCAAGCCTCTAGCTTCCAGCCTCCAATCCCCCCGGATCAGATCTCCCCATTCTCTTCTTTATATAGCTGCTGGAGGTCCGTTTTGTGTTTGAACAGGAGTCGGTGCGGAATTTCTTATCCTTTTTCGCAGTGAAAAACGCACAGCAACTTACGCTGATTCTTGGTGAGTTAAATTCTTGATGCCGAAGAAGAAATCCAAGCCGTCCATTGGATGGACGTCGAAACAACAGATGGGAATGACTGGTTTTGGATCAACTTCGGTGTGGCCTACGTTGTCTTTTGTTGCTCCGTTCATCTTGCGTTGGGACTTCAATTTCGTGCGTACATGTGTATGAGACAAAAAGGCCACTTAGGCGTTGGTAAGATGAGCCTTAGAAAGCCAATGGACGGTTCCGATTATCCATATGATCAATGGGTGGGGCCCACAACCTCAATCAGCGTCCAGTCTTCGCGGACGCTGCGAAACAGACTCCTTCGCCTGCGCTGACGAGTCCGGTGGGCCCCACTTTGATGTTTGTGATGAAATCCAATCCGTCTGTTGGAATCACGTCAGAAAAATGGTCAGATATGGACGGTTTGGTTAAGTTTTGGTGTGGTCCACTTGATCGATCTTAACACCGTCCGAACTGCGCCCGAACGGCCGGATTTCACTCCTCGCAACTGTTCGAAATTTTGCCACCTAGGCAGGGGTGAAAAGTGCCACATGGAGCTAATGGACGGTCTCGATCGGACCTTTGATCAGTGATGGTGGCCCACAAGCAGCCACCGACGACCCTGTTTGCGAACTCTGTTTAAAACAGAGATTTTTGTTTTGAATTCGGTCAGAGACGGTTTGACCGTCTCTGGTTCTAGCCGTGCACGGCTAGTGTACACATACACTATGCACATGCACTTCAGATGGGGTCCATTGCAATGGTTATGAGAGATCCAATCCGTCTATCTCTTTTTTCAGCTTATTTAAAGGGTTGAGACTTGATTTGAAGCTGATCCAAGTGCCAGGTGGGCCCTGGTTTGACGATTCATGGTCTGATCTAGCCGTTGGGCCACTTCTATAGCGATCCGGGAGCTGAAATTCAACATGTACGGTGATCTTGCGTTCTGGCTGACTTTCAGGCCACTTGAGCTCCACTTTCTCGATTTTCTCGAATCTCTGGTGTAAAAAATCTGCCGATCTTGGTCCCCTGGAATCCCGTCCATGGCCTTGGTGAATTCTGAGCGTTAACTTCATGCTTTTAGCGTCCTTTTCGGTCTAAGCTTGCAATTATGTCCTGTATCACGAACACGATTAAAAATAGACTGTTAAATGGTACCAGGCTCGTAAATCCAGGTAATAATTGGGGTCTGATATGCAATTTTTGACCCTCAACACAACCCCCAACCAGCATTTTGCTAGTCCAGAGCAAAATATGCGAAAATTAAGTTGAGAATTACGAGACAATTCTTATGAAGCCGAGTGATATTTTGAAAAACAATCCAGAAATGAAAAATCTTAAGATTCATGAATGGTGATTATCAATTTCTCCTAGCCTCTCATGCACGGTGAATTTCATAATCAAGTTCAAATATTAATCCATAAACTAGAACAATTTTAAACATTAAGTTCCATGGGTGTAGAGTGTAATCCCGACTTTCAACATTAATATGCAATTCTTTATTTCAGGATTTCGTTGGTAACCAACAAGAGAATTCATGATAACCAAAACTTGCCTCACAGATCATCCTTTCATTTTTCTAGTTTTTTTTTTTTTTTTTTTTTTTTTTTTTTTTTTTTTTAAGATGGAAATCAAATTTTCACTTATAGGAGCAAACCTATGGTGAAAATAGTCGATAGCTCTGTCTAACTCGTTAATCATAGAAAATCAAATCCACACCTACAGGGAGCAAACCCATGGTGTAATTCTCTTTTTATACCCTGATGGCCAAATCTTTTAGGCTGGTTTCTTTCATGCTCGGTGATTACCAAGTTAATCATTCAATATCAAACTGAAATCTCAATGTGTAAGTGAGATGTGGTATGTGAAATCATGACTCAATCAATGTTTACAACTTCTAATCATGGATTAAGAATTCAAACTTAATCAGAAATCTAACGAACAACTCAATCCAAGAGTAGTAAATTTCCAACATCACGTATCTTGAAATTCTAAATCCAGGATAGTCGTCAAAATCACTTCAAATGCACAAGAATTTTCAGAAAAAAATTTAAAAATTTTCACAATTTTTGCTCAAGACCAAGAAAACACTGATTAATCTCCCACCCCCAACCTAAAATCTACATTGTCCTCAATGTAAAAGATATGAGCATGGAATGCAGACGGGACAACGAAGTAAAAGAGAAGTGATGGGAAGATAGTACCTGAATGATGAATCGTGAGAGACTTTCCAAAAGATCTCAACATGAGAGCGGGTGAGCATGAGAGAAAAAAGCAACACAAAAAATAACAAGAAATAAAATCCTATCTATACCACTTTCGCAAGTGCTCTCGATTGCATTTAGTGCATGCAACAAGCCTTTAAACCCCTAGGTTGCCCCTAGTGGACGAGTTGTAGTCTCGTGAGGGTTTGCAGTAATGTTACCCACAAACATTGAACTAACTAAGAAAATGAAATAAATGGAAAAGAACAGCTGGGTTGCCTTCCAGGAGCGCTAAGTTTAACGTCTTCAGCCAGACAACTACAGCAAGTACCCTAGTCCTAAGAAAGCGATAAACCTACCTATACCTCCATCGGACTAGAGATCATCCCGGTAGACAGATCGGTCGAGGCATGGACATGTCCTCTGAATCAAATTGTTCGACAAATGGCTTTAAGCGATGTCCATTTACTTTAAACTCCTTGCCATTGTCGGGATCTCTTATCTCGACGCCCCATGAGGATATACAGGAACAACAATGTAAGGGCCGGTCCAACGAGATCGAAGCTTACCCTAAAGAGATGTAATCGAGAATTATACAAAAGGACTTTCTGGCTGGCGTGAATGATTTTCGTAGAATATGTTGGTCATGAAACGCCTTCATCCCGTCCTTGTAAATTCTCGAGTTCTCGTATGCGTCGTTCGGATTTCTTCAAGTTCATTCAATCAAGTTTGCGTAGCGAGCCGCGTTGTTCGATTGAAATTTAGATTTTGATCGCCCAAGAAGCTCTATGTTCCAACTCCACAGTAAGTGACAAGCCTTCCCATAGACGAGTCTAAAGGAGACATTCCAATAGGAGTTTTAAAAGCGATGCGATGCGCCCATAAGGCATCGGTCAATCGGATTGACCAATCCTTACGGTCGTGGTTAACCGTTTTCTCCAAAATGTGTTTGATCTCCCTATTAGAAATCTCACTTGCCCACTTGTCGTGGTGGTATGGGGTGCTCACCTTATGAGAGATACCATATTTCTTCATTAAACTCTCGAATGGCCTATTACAAAAGTGTGAGCCCCATCACTAATAATGGCTCGAGGCGTTCCAAATCGGAAAGGATGTTTTCTTTTAGAATTTAATGACCGTATGATGGTCATTATTCCGACACTAATCGCTTCACCCATTTAGTAACATAGTCTACAAAGAAGCAAAATATATAAATTCCCAAAAGATTGGGAGAATGGTCCCATGAAATCGATGCCCCAACAATCAAATGCCTCATGATAAGAATGGGATTCAAGGGCATCATATTTCGACGGGACAATGCTCCCACTTTCGACAACGCTCACAAGCTTTGCAAAACTCATGAGTGTCCCTCAACATAGTGGGCCAATAAAGCCACATCATGGAATCTTGGCCGTGGTCTTTTTGCGAAAAGTGACCACCACAGCTCCGTGAGTGACAAAAGGAGATGACACTCGATGCTCATCGTCTCAGCACACATCTCCTCAAGATTTGGTCTGGGCAATATTTAAACAAGTATGGATAATCCCGTAAGAATTTGCAAGCACTTCTCGGTGAAAAATTTCTTCTTATCTTACTTATGATCAATGTGTCGGTATGGAACCCGTAGCAAGATAATTAGCAATATCGGCCGAACCAAGGTGAATGGGAGACTCGAACGCTTATTCATCGTGGAACATGTCATTGATATGGGTCGCCTCAAGGGAGTCGAGGTATTAAGGCGAGAAGGTGATCGACCACTACGTTCTCTACTCCCTTTTTATCTTTAATTTCCAAATCAAATTCTTGGAGTAGAAGGATCCATCAGTATCAAGCGGGCTTAAAATCATTCTTAGAAAGGAGATACTTCAAAGTGCGCATGATCTGTATGATAATGATCTTTGGATCCGATCGTGGGACCTAAATTTGTCCAAGGCGAACACTACGGCTAAAAGTTCCTTTTACGTAGTCGAGTAGTTCACTTGGGCGTGATTTAAAGTCTACTCGCGTAATGGATGACGTAGGGCCTCTTATCTTTTCTCGGCCTAGAACCGCTCCAAGAGCATAATCGAGGCGTCGCACATAAGCTCAAAAGGAAGGCTCCAGTCGGGTGGCTGCATGATAGGTGCAGTGGTTAACATGCCTTTAAGCTTGGTGAAAGCTTCCTGGCATTGCTCAAACCACTCGTATGGAATATCCTTTTGAAGAAGATTACATAAAGGACGAGAGAGGAGACTAAAGTCCTTTATGAATCGCCTGTAAAATCCTGCGTGTCCTAAGAAGGATCGCACGTCCCTGATGTTCTTAGGTGGAGGTAGGTTAGAGATAAGATCGATTTTTGCCTTATCTACCTCAATTCCCTTGGACGAGATGATATGTCCAAGGACAATCCCCTTATGAACCATGAAATGACACTTCTCCCAATTAAGTACCAAGTTCTTTTCTTCACATCTTTTTAGCACACATTTAAGACTTTCCAAGCACTTGCTGAAAGATGAGCCATAGACAGAGAAATCGTCCATGAAGACCTCTAGATATTGCCCCACCATATCGAAAAGATACTCAACATACATTCTTGAAAAGGTGGCGGGGGCATTACATAGTCCAAATGGCATCATTCGGTAAGCAAAGGTGCCGTAGGGACATGTGAATGTGGTCTTTTCCTGGTCCTCAGGGGCGATTTCAATCAGATTGTAGCCCGAATACCCGTCAAGGAAACAATGAATAGAATGACCACTAGCCTTTCTAAGATTTGATCAATGAAGGGCAAAGGAAAGTGATCCTTCCTTGTGACGGTATTCAACTTCCCAGTAGTCAATGCACATTCTCCAACCAAGAGTGACTCTAGTTGGCATGAGTTCATTATTAGCATTGGCTACGATGGTGATTCCGGACTTCTTAGAATCACCCGAGTTGGACTCACCCATTGACTATCGGATATAGGGTATATGATACCCACATCCAATAGTTTGAGAACCTCGGCCTTAACCACTTCCTTCATGTTTGGATTTAGCCTACGTTGTGGTTGCTTGAGCGGTCTTCGCATTTTCCTCAAGATATATATGGTGAGTACAAATCGAGGATCGATTCCCTTGAGGTCCGCTATCGTCCATCCTAGGGCTCCTTTATGCTCAATGAGAGTAGATATGAGCATACTCTCCTGTTCTTTCTCCAGGGGGCGTGAGATCACCACCGGGTATGTCTCATCTTGACCTAAATAGGCATATTTCAAATCGAGAGCAAAGGTTTTAGGTCAAGCTTCGGTGCCTTGAGGTTAGACGGTAGAGGCACTACATCGGTTGTGGCAATTCTTCAAATTGTGGCCTCCACCTGGTTAACTTCAAGTACGATGCAGATCAAGCAGCACGTCTCCTAATCATAACATCATCAAACTCATGGGAGTGGGCCAAGCACGTCTCTGAGGATCGAGGATAAGGTAAGGGGTGTCCTATCTTCCACGAAAGTATCGATCATGTTAATGTCGTGGACATCATCATCATCCTCTGAGTTGCTTCCGTTATTGAAAAAGATGTTTGACTCCAATGTCAAATTTCCAAAAGACATAGTCATGACACCATTCCTGCACCGATGATTGCATTTGACGTGGCAAGGAATGGGCGACCAAGAATGACGGGAATCTGAGTGCTCATGTTGTTGATGGGTTCGGTGTCCAGGATGATAAAATCTACAGGGTAGTAAAATCTATCGACTTGGACTAACACATCCTCAATAATCCCTCTTGGTACACGAACATTCGATCAATGAAGTTGTAGTGTGGTTATGGTAGGTTTTAGCTCACCCAAACCTAACTGTTTGTATACCGAGTAGGGAATTAGATTGACGCTCGCTCCCAAGTCAAGAAGTGCATGATCAATTCGATGGTTCCCGATTACATGATATGGTTGGGCTCAATGGGATCCTTGAATTTTTGCGGCACGTCTTGCTTCGAGGATGACACTCACTTTCTCGGTCAAAAGATCTTCTTTTGAATGCTTTCATTGTCTTTTGGTCGTACATAGGTCTTTCTTTTTGCATATAGAGGAACCTGTTTTACGACATCAAGTAGAGGAATGTTGACTTTCACTTGTTTCAACACCTCCAGAATATCCTGAGAGTTAGAAAGACGTTTTGGTGCAACCAACCGTTGGGGGAACGGAGCAACTGGCTTCTCTAAAAGTTCCAGTTCTAAATTTTGTGAGACATCACGAGATCCATCATTATTGTCCTCTTCGGTTCTTGAGGCTTTTCGGGCCTAACCTAAGGGTTTTATCAATGATCTTCCCACTCCTAAGAGTGGTGATGGATTTAGCGTGTCCCATTTGATTTGAAGAGCTGGATCATTTATCTCGTATTGCGGTTTAGGATTGGGAGCGGTTGTGCAGAAGCATCCCTTTTCTATAACCGTCATACGTGAATCTATTTTCTCGCATAAAGTCTGTGAGTCCACGCCTTTGCCTGAGTCAGCTCTTGTATGGGATTTTGAACCTGGTTCTTCTTGAGGTTTCCCCTGATTTGGATTTTGATTGAAGAAACTTTGAGGGGTAGCAGTTTGTCCATTCCTCCAACTAAAATTTGGATGATTTCTCCAACCAGGATTGTATGTATTGGAGGTAGATCCATTAAAAGGTCTTTGATAGTTATTTACGGCATTGGCTTGCTCATTCAACACTCCTCGAAAGGCAGATATGGTAGGACAATTTTCGGTTGTGTGAATGTTGCAATCACGATGCCGCAAACAATTTCATTAACCTTCTCCTTCTTTCCTTCCATGGCCTCGACTCTTCGAGTGAGATTAGTCACTTTAAAATTTACATCGTTCTCTTCTTTCAGGAGATATACTCCACCTTTCTCCTTAGATTGAGTTGGCCTAGGCGTGGTGTTTGATTTTGGGTAATGGTCCCATGATTGTGCATTCTCGGCAAGTCTATCGAGGTAATCCCATACCTCGTCGACCTCTTTATTCATGAATTCACCATTACACATTGTCTCGATCAGTTGGCGCATGGAAGATGTCGACCCATCATAGAAAAAATTTGTAATGCGCCACATTTCAAAACCGTGTTGTGGGCATGAACCGACAAGATCCTTGAACCTTTTCCAACATTGGTAGAATGTTTCATCTTCCTTTTGGGCGAAGTTCATGATTGCTTTTCGAGGGTAATTGTTTTATGGTGTGGGAAAAATTTCTTTATGAATTCCCTCGCAAATCATTCCATGTGCCAATGGATTTAGGACGCGTGAATGTAACCACGTCTTAGCCTTCTCTTTCAAGGAAAAAGGAAAGAGTTTGACTGATTGTATCCTCGGATACATTGGGAAAGTATAAGGTGGCTATAATCTCATCGAACTCTTTCAAATGTAGTATGGACTTTCGATTCAAGCCCATGGAATTTAGGAAGGAGTTGGATAACTCGGCTTGATGTCCATATGTCCCGTGTTTTCGGAAAAATCATGCATGAGGGCGTGCTCACCCCCGCCGGTTGTAAATAATCTCGTAAGGTACGGGCGGGGTGCTTGAAGCACCTCATTCTCATCATGTACTTCCTCATCCATCTGTTGAGGTAGTGCTTGAGGTTGATTTTCAGCCATAACCTCAATTAACTCGGGGGTTCGAGCGGTGTCTAATCCTGCGATGGACGGTCAACCCCTCAACTAACCCTCCTTCGGTCAAGAGACGTCAAGTGTCGTCACGGGCCCACTTGGGCATGAAACACTCGCAAGACCCTCGGCTAAATTCTAAACCTAATCCTAAGAAAGAAAATCAATCTAGAAAGAAAAGAGGGTTGGAAGGAGATTACCAAATTGGAGTCCTTAAGCTAAAGACACATAAAACAAAACAAAATAAGTTAGTTTCGATAAACCAAATCTAAAGAGTTAGAAAATCTAGAAAATTAGAAAGAGTTTACCAAATTAGAAGTTCTATCCTAACAACCTACAGAATAAGAAATATGTTAGTTCTATGAATCAAATAAAAAAAACAAAATTAAAATTGGTAAAATCCTAATCTTAAACTAACTCTAAATCCAATTAATTTCGAAAAATCGTAGCCGCAACCCACGCACTTGGCGCCAAAAACTTGTTCACTCCCCAAGTATAGGGTTGTGATGTAGTAATAAACTCGGTAAGACCGAGGTCGAATCCCAAGGGACTGGAACTTGTACGTTATCTGAAATTAAGTAGAACTAGAACTAGGCTAAGATGAAATTTAAACCAATTATGATTTGAGGAATAATGGTGAAATAATTAAACTAAAATTTAAAAGAATTCAGAAGTGGGAAACTAGGGATTCAGAGGATCCACTTGTAGAGATCAGGGAAAACTACACTTGATTCATGAAAAACAACTGAACTTCCTTTGATGTAGTTTTGAAAAGATGAAAGGTATATGAATTAGAATGGATTCCATCACCAAACCATGCCCAAGAGACATAGCAAACAAATGAATTAAACTAATTACCAACCAATCAATGTATGAAGGTTAGGAAGGGTACAGACATCCAACCATGCCCGTGAGACGATGGTGAACAACGGGCTTCCCGACGTCATAAACATAAAAAGAAAAGAACATGCTCAAAGCCATTGCGGACCCATTGTAATTTCAATCCACAGACCATTAAAGACGAAAACATTCCCTTAATTAAACCCAAATCAATATCAGATCAGTCTAAACAAAAGGCAAGCAAAGAGTTTCCATCACACTACAAGCTTCATCTCTTAGCCCTAGCTAAGAGGTTTAGCCACACATAGACATGGTGGACTAGATCTCTTAAAAAAATAAAATAATTAAATAAAATAGCAAAAGGAAAAAAAACAAACTTTTTATTCTCTGTCTCTCTCTCTCCTGATGTCTGCCCCAAGCCTCTAGCTTCCAGCCTCCAATCCCCCCCGGATCAGATCTCCCCATTCTCTTCTTTATATAGCTGCTGGAGGTCCGTTTTGTGTTTGAACAGGAGTCGGTGCGGAATTTCTTATCCTTTTTCGCAGTGAAAAACGCACAGCAACTTACGCTGATTCTTGGTGAGTTAAATTCTTGATGCCGAAGAAGAAATCCAAGCCGTCCATTGGATGGACGTCGAAACAACAGATGGGAATGACTGGTTTTGGATCAACTTCGGTGTGGCCTACGGAGTCTTTTGTTGCTCCGTTCATCTTGCGTTGGGACTTCAATTTCGTGCGTACACGTGTATGAGACAAAAAGGCCACCTAGGCGTTGGTAAGATGAGCCTTAGAAAGCCAATGGACGGTTCCGATTATCCATATGATCAATGGGTGGGGCCCACAACCTCAATCAGCGTCCAGTCTTCGCGGACGCTGCGAAACAGACTCCTTCGCCTGCGCTGACGAGTCCGGTGGGCCCCACTTTGATGTTTGTGATGAAATCCAATCCGTCTGTTGGAATCACGTCAGAAAAATGGTCAGATATGGACGGTTTGGTTAAGTTTTGGTGTGGTCCACTTGATCGATCTTAACACCGTCCGAACTGCGCCCGAACGGCCGGATTTCACTCCTCGCAACTGTTCGAAATTTTGCCACCTAGGCAGGGGTGAAAAGTGCCACATGGAGCTAATGGACGGTCTCGATCGGACCTTTGATCAGTGATGGTGGCCCACAAGCAGCCACCGACGACCCTGTTTGCGAACTCTGTTTAAAACAGAGATTTTTGTTTTGAATTCGGTCAGAGACGGTTTGACCGTCTCTGGTTCTAGCCGTGCACGGCTAGTGTACACATACACTATGCACATGCACTTCAGATGGGGTCCATTGCAATGGTTATGAGAGATCCAATCCGTCTATCTCTTTTTTCAGCTTATTTAAAGGGTTGAGACTTGATTTGAAGCTGATCCAAGTGCCAGGTGGGCCCCGGTTTGACGATTCATGGTCTGATCTAGCCGTTGGGCCACTTCTATAGCGATCCGGGAGCTGAAATTCAACATGTACGGTTCATTTATGGTCCTCAGGCCCTGTATGAAGTTTTAGGCCGAACAGATGGTGGAAACCCGGTGATCTTGCGTTCTGGCTGACTTTCAGGCCACTTGAGCTCCACTTTCTCGATTTTCTCAAATCTCTGGTGTAAAAAATCCACCGATCTTGGTCCCCTGGAATCCCGTCCATGGCCTTGGTGAATTCTGAGCGTTAACTTCATGCTTTTAGCGTCCTTTTCGGTCTAAGCTTGCAATTACGTCCTGTATCACGAACATGATTAAAAATAGACTGTTAAATGGTACCAGGCTCGTAAATCCAGGTAATAATTGGGGTCTGATATGCAATTTTTGACCCTCAACATTGATACCTCATTCTCGATTCCTTCTTCCATAAATTGAGCTCGGACAAGGAAGAGGATTGCTTGGTGACTCGATGTGGAGGGATTCGACTTGGCCACGAGCCCTGTTAGAGATGGGCCCTGGTTGAGTACGTATTTGACCGAACAATTTTCAAACATGCTTTGCATGGGCCTCATCTCTAACAACGGCACTTGGTCCAATCAAATCCAGCCACGTCAAGTCACCTGACAATCCGCATCCCATATGGAGAACGTGGTTATAAATTTGTTGATGTCTTAGATCTGTAAGCAATAGGGTCTGTCGGTGCCATCGGAAAAATCCAGAAAATTCATGTTTTGTTGCTGAAACGTTTTGGTGTTTTACTCAATGTCATTGAAGGTGTTCGATGCCATCAACAGATTGTCGATGCCATCGAGCGAGCGCATGTCCAAAATTGCGTTAAGTGCGGGATTTGTTTCCTATTTCGATTGTGATACTATGTTATGCTATATATAGAGGGCGTAATCGGGATTTGAGAAGTAGTAGAGGAGTTTTAGGCTTTCTAATTCCTTCCTAAGGGTTTCTAGGGCATAGCTTGGGCTTGTGGAGTAGATTCGAGGCTTGTTTGAATCGGTAATCTCTCTCTTGTAATTTCTGCTTTCATAGTGCATTACTCGCTGCTTTTTGCCGTGGTTTTTTCCTGAAAGGGTTTTTCCATGTGAAATTTCGGATTGTTTGTGTTTGGACTTGGTTATGTGATTGGCAATACTTTGCTTGATTCATCTCTGTGTGCTTCCGTGGTTCCCCAACAAGAAATGCATAATAGAATGTGGTCAGACAATCTGTATGCCTTACGGAGAATGGTTGGACTTGAAAATTCACTCAGTGAATAGGTAAATGATTGAATTGAATTTGGTTGGATGGTACTAACGAAATTAACTACTAGCTACATTTCTTATTGAATTAACTGATCAAGTTGTTATCAGACATTTATTTTGATTCGGTAATATTCATAAAAAGTATCAACTTATTTTACTCTATTATTATTATGGGAATGCATCCTACTACTTTTGGTCCTAGGGTTTCCACACTAAAAGACAAAACCTGGGGCGCATTTCAAATCATTGTTCTAGTATTGAATGTAACTTTTCCCTTGGGCAAGATGCTTAATATTTACAAGTTACAACGATTTGGTAGTAAGGAGTTGAGATATTGTCGGTAAGCAAATTAATGTCACTTGTGAGGTACAACAATTATGAGGTAGATCCATAATATAAAAAAGTGTTTGTGATTGTTCTAGAAGTAATGAAACAAAAGATATGGTAGAACTAGGACAATTATTGGATGAGGTCTATCAATGTTAGATATAGAGGCGCATAATAGATCGATATGAACATCAAGAGCTATCCCATAATAACTAGCTGATGTTGATACCTCCTCCTCGGTTCCTTCTTCCATAACCCGAGCTCGGACATGGAAGAGATGGGAGGCCCCTATGGAGGGATGCGGATTGCTTGGCGACCCCACATGGCAGATTTGATTAGGCCACAAGCTGTAGTCAGAGATGGGGCTTGGTTGAGTACATACTTGACCGAATAACTTTTAAACATTCTTTGCATGTGCCCCATCTCTAGCGGCAACACTTGGGTCAATCAAATCCCACCACGTCGGGTCATTGGGGTCATCGGGCAATTCGCGTCCCTTATGGAGAATGTGGTCTGAAATGCATAATAGAATGTGGTCAGGCAATCCACATCCCCTAAGGAGAATTGGTTGGACTTGAAAAATTCACTCATTGAATGAGTAAACGATTGAATTGGATTCGGTTGGATGGTACCAACGAAATCAAGCGCTAGCTCCCATTTCTTATTGAATTAACCGATCAACTTGCTATCGGACATTTATTTTCGATTCGGCAATATTCGCAAAAAATTTCGACATATTTCACTTTATTATTATTATGAGAATCAATCCTACTACTTCTGGTCCTGGGGTTTCCACACTTGAAGAAAAAAACCTGGGACGTATTGCTCAAATCATTGGTCCGGTACTGGATGTAGCCTTTCCCCCGGGCAAGATGCCTAATATTTACAACGCTTTGGTAGTTAAGGGTCGAGATACTGTCGGTCAGCAAGTTAGAACTAGGATGGTTATTGTATGAGGTCTATCCAATGTTAGATGTAGAGGCACATAATAGTTCGATATGAACATCAAGAGCTGTCTCGTAATGCTGATACCTCCCTCTTGGGTCCTCCTTCCACTATAGAGGGAAGCAGGTTGCTTGATGACTCGACGTGGCGGGATTTGATTGGGCCATAAGCCACTATCAGGGATGGGCCCCGGTCAAATACATGCTTGATCGAACAATTTTCAAACATGCTTTGTATGAGCCCCATCTCCAACAGTGGCATGTGGCCTAATCAAATCCCTTTATATCGGGTCGTTAGGCAATTTCCGTCCCATATGGAGAATGTGGTTAGAAATACATAATAGAGTCTAACCACAATGATCGAATTTATTGTCTTCATGCATAAGGATAAATAGATTACCTAGTAGAAAAGATTTCAAACAAGAGATACTGTAGAAATATGACAATTGTTGTCTGAGGTCTATCCAATATTAGATGTCCCGTAATAAAATTAGTTGATGCTGATACCTCCTTGGTTCATTCTTCCATAACTGGAGCTTTGACAAGGAAGAGATAAGAGGTAAGCGGATTGCCTGGTGACTTGACATGCAAGATTTGATTGGGTCACGAGCTCTGTTATTAGAGACGGGGCCCAGTCAAGTACGTACTTGACCAAACAACTTTGGAACATGCTTTGCATGGGCCTCATCTCTAACAATGGCATGTGGCCCAATCTAATCCAGATTCATTGGGTCACTGGGATATCCTAGGTGACTGGGTCACCAGGCAATCTGTGTCCTCTATGGAGATTGTGGTCAGACATACCTAATAGAGTCGACTACAAGAATAAGAACTGAATTTACGATCTTCATACATAAGGATAAATATATTACCCTTAATAGAAAAGACTTCTAACCCCACCTGAAAGGTGTCACGAAACCTTCCTTTTTTTTTTAAAAATAAATAAATTGTAATTTCTCAATTATTATATGTTGATTTCTGAACATTCCATATATAGAAATAGGTAGAGTAGAAATGACATCTCTTATGTCAATGATATCTTTTCAATTGAATAACATCCGGTCTGCAAATATAACTCATAACTCATCCCACGTGACATGTGCACAACATCAAACCCATCCATCAAATGTGTCACCTCATGAAACCGATAGGGCCCAAAAATCAACCCAATGCAAAATTAGGGTGGGCCACAACGAAGGGAACAAGGTGCACGGGGACACCCACGCTTGATTATCACCGGAGCCCACCTGAGTTGCAAAACAGCCTATTTTTTGCCTAACCCTTCATCCAAGTCAGATAAAGGGTATGTATGGCCTGAATTTCATATAAGCCACATGGTGGGATGGCTCTCGTGAGGTTCTCACGGGTTTTCGTGAGAACTGGTTCTTATGTGATCTTCTCTCTCTCTCTCTCTCTCTCTCTCTCTCTCTCTCTCTCTCTCCCCACATATTTGTTTGAGTGTTTGCTTCCTGCTTTCTTCTGACCCATTACGCTTTCACTATATGTGGTTATTCTTCTTCCCTTAGGAAATGATGAGACTTATGGGAAGCGGCCCAATGCTGATGGACATGTGAAGTCGGTTCTTTCACTGGGAAGTCCTGATCTTGGATTCCCACGGTCGCAGGTTGACTATAGCCAGTCAGTTGTAAGTCAATGCATCAAGCTGAGACTGCCTTTACTTGAATCATGCCTTCTGCCTGCATCTTCTTCTAGGTGTGCTTTGTATGTCTAATCCCTCCTGTTTTCCTTTACAGGCTCGGTTCCCGTATGCTTATGTAGATCCATACTACTGTGGGATAATGGCATCTTATGGACCACAAGCTATTGTAAGTGCCTCTTAAGAATCTTGGCTTCTTAAATATTTAATTATAGAAATGATTGCACAAAATGGGATAAATATAGAGGTTTGCAAAGCCCACACGTGTGTAGAGTCTTGCCCATCCACATGGCAGCACATGTACCAGTATGTCACACATATGACAGATCTGACCGGTCCATTAAGTGGGATATGGTTTTGATATTTTGGCCCGATTATCTAGCAGGCCAATTTTCTTATGGGCTTCAGTGTATGAAAGAAATGGATAGATAAAATAAGTTTTTACCTCGCCCTCCATTTGTTTTGTACAATGTGGCTCACCCGATGAGTTAACATGCATGATTTTGGGGCTGGGAATCTACACTATCCCACCTGATAGACTGGTACGATTTTTCATGTTATACAACCACGTGTGCCTCAATTACAGGCATGATATGGTCTCGTTTCCTCCTTGAATTGAGTGGGTTTCCTAACTTGAGAAAAAACCATTACATAGGTCTGATGGTGACATAAATATTTCGATGGTTGGATCAAGCATGAATGGTCAGATCTGATTTTCAAATGGACTGATGCTTAGTTGCAGGATCCTTCTAACTAGGTCATGCTCCCGCTTCAAATGCTTCGTACTTGCCCTCCTGCTCCCGCTTCCTGGCCTTTAACACTTGATTAATACTTAATAGTATTTTGAAACAGAAGCTTTCCTGTATTTGCACCTGAATTTGTTGCTGCTTTGCTCATGGTTCTTCCAAATATGGTCCAGCGCAATGTCCAGTGTCCACATCTTAATTATTGATGGTTAGATCGGGCATTTGGGCTTGTGATTGTTTCATGAAAGGGGCTGTCAGGTTGTCAACATCCTTATATTGAATATGAATGGACAGATTGGGCATCTGGGCTTATGATATTCACGTCAAAGAGGGCCAACAAGATGTCCAAATTGGATGTCAGGGCTTATGGTCTTCCCATCAAAAGCGGCCGTCAGGATTTCTATCTGCCTTGTCTTGAATAGGTTAGATCGGACATCAGGGCTTATATAGGTATATGACTATCTGGAATTTGAACAGTCAGATCTTAACATGTTTGCATGTGAATTTGGGCATCATGAGGCTTAATAGGAAGTGGGTGGTCATGAGACCAACTCTTCCCTTAAAGAAGGGCATGCCTTCATTTCTCACACAAAGGAAAATGATCCACCCAATGACTAGAGCTGTACTCGAGCAAAGTTAGCTCGGTAGCTCGCTCGACTCGACTCGAAAAAGCTCGACTCAACTCGGATCGAAGATGAGTTTGAACCGAGTCGAGCTGGTTTTTGGAGCTCGGAACGAGTTCAAGCCGAGTTCGATCTTGCCCCAGCTCGACTTGACTCGACTCGAATACTGCTCAAACTCGGCTTGACTCGGTACAGGGCATATATACCCTTCAAAAAAAAAAAAAACCCTACCCACCTTTTCAAAATACATCCCGCCCACACGACCCTTACCCTACCCCAGTGTTCGAAATATCGGTATCGCACAATGTATCGCACCCTTAGGATATAGATACATATCGGTTATCGCACGGGATATATCGTTTGTATCGCATAATTTATCGCACTTTTTAGGAAACACGGGGAAACATTGGGAAATTGGTCGAAGTTTTCAATGAAACTTCAGGAATTAAAAAAAAAAAACCTCAATACACACTTTTAAATTATAAAATCTCAAAAAAGAAGTGCACATAATAGGTTTCCCTTGTATAGGGTCTTAAGCTACGCATTGTCTGATTGAACTGAGACAACTAACTATATTCAGATATAATGCATAATGGACAACTAATATGCCATGAAAAAAGAGGATGGACACAATGGATTTCTCACAAATATCACGGTGGGCCACACCACGAGCGTTATAGGACCATGAGGCAGATTCAAATCTCATGTGGAACACACCACATGAAACAGTGATTCTTGAACGGCCACCATTAAAAACTTCTTAGGGCCGCACTGAGGGTGAACCTTAACTATGGGCCCACCATGATGTATGGATTCTATCCATACCATCCATCGATTTTAAGAGATCATTTTAGAGCATGAACCAGAGAACGATGCGCATGGAACCTTGATTGTGGCCCCACCCATTATGTATGTGTCGTATCCACATTGTCCATCCATTTGGAGAGACCATTTTAGGGCCTGAGCCAAAGAATGAGGCTGATCCGATACTCAAGTGGACCCTACCACAGAAAAAAAAAGTGGGGACAATGACACCCACCATTGAGGCCGATCCAATACTCAAGTGGACCCTACCACATAAAACTGTGCTGTTGTAGGGCCCACCATGATGATATGTTGTATATCCACTCCGTCTATTCAATTTTTCAACTCATTTTTGTGTATGCCTACGTGCGTATTGACTATGAAAAGAGGATTAAAGTTATGTGGGTCCCGTCATGATGTATTTATTATATCTATACTGACCATCCATTTGGCGAGATCATTTTAGGACACGTAACAAAAAATGAGTCATATCCAAAGGTCAAGTGGACCACATCACAAATAGCAGCGGGACAGTGATTCCCACCGTTAAAACATTCGTAGGGCTCACCGTAATGTTTCTTCTCCATCCAATCTATTCATAAGGCCACACAAACATGGATGCAGAGAAAAAACAAATATCAGATTGATCGAAAACTTTTGCGATCCCAGAAATGTTTCAATGGTGGACGTTTAATCTCCCACTACTTTCTGCGGTGTGGCCCACTTGATCTTTGGATCTGTCTTATTTTTGGGCTCAGCCCTTGGAATGATCTCACGAAATGGACAAATGGTTTGGATATAACATTTACTAGGGCCCACAGAACTCGTCGACTCATCAGCCAGGTCACTGGTGTGTGGTACACTACCCGATTCGCTTCCATAAATGGCATCGGAAGCCATTTTCACCGCAAGAAAGGGTTCCGGTCCTTCCGAAACCCTAAATCTCAAATCCCAAATCCAAAATCCCTACAATTTTGGCAAATTTTTGGTCGAAATCTCCATTTTGCAGAAAATCTCTCCCCTGTTCGACAAAAAAAAAAGGAAAATCGGGGATTTTTTTCGCACTTACGGTGCACCACTACCTCTCGATCGAGTGACCCACCAGATTTAGCTTCCATTCACGCTCACATCTTCTGCAGGTATCGAAATCCCCTCTCTTACATGGATTTCCCTCTTTTTGTTTGGATTTTTTTTCAATTTTTTGAGAATATTGCAAACCCCACATTCCCGGCCTTTTATCGTCGGAATTCTCTCCTCAAATGGTTGTTGGCTTTGTAATGTGCGATAGTATCGCTAATATTTGGGATTTCGCAAAAAATCGTGCAATATATCGCATGATACAAAAAATTTCTATATATATATATAAATTTCGGGGACTTTTGATGGGTTTCGTCTCGCTGGCCAGCGATAACGGTAATATTGGCCGATATTATCAATATTGCGAACATTGCCCTACCCCACCTCTTCCCCCCTCTTCCTCCTCCTCTTCTTCCCCATCTGTCAGTCCGGCCGGCGAAGCTCCTCTCTCTCTCTCTCTCTCTCTCTCTCTCTCTCTCTCTACTCCCTCATCCTCCCTTACCCGCACGGCCGCACCGATGCACGACCGTCTTCCTCCCTCTCTTCTTCCCTCTCTATCAGTCCGGTCGGCGAAGCTCCTCCCCCCCTCTCTCTCTACTCTCTCCCTCATCCTCCCTTACCCGCACGGCCGTCTTCCTTCCTCTCGAACTCGGCTTGAACTTGGCCGAGCCGAGCACGAGTTGGGACTCGAGCAGTCCGAGTTGAGCACGAGCTGGGCAAAGCTCGGCTCGGCTCGACTCATGTACACCTCTACCAATGACATAGCCTTCTCTAAGTCATCTCTCCTCCTGAATGGGGAAATGAACCTCTCCCAAAATAAATTTTTAAAGAGCCCCAATGGAATCATGCTCCCTTTCATTACTTTGACTATCAAGACACATTGGAATATGACCTACCACAAAACTCCAATAAATCTCATTCTTGGTTCATAAGTTATAACAAAAAATTCTCAAACAATTCCTGTTTGGTTCCTAGACTAATGGTGGATTATTTATGGTCCACAACATACTATTATTCCTGAACCATGTCTCTCTCAATTGCAAATTAAGTCCTCTCCCCAAGCTCCCCCGTCAATGAAGTAAACCATGGAATTTTTCATCAAACATTCTCCCTTGGATCATTCATTGGGAATATCAAATTAAGCATAACCCAGCAACTTCTACCCCCTTTTCATACTGGATAATCTTTGGTAAATGGTGGGACAAGTTTGATATCCCTTCTTAAAAAATCAAACTTGACCTCAGTCACCCATCGTACTCCCAACCAGTTCTGGTCCCTCCAAAATCCTTCAAAGAAGCAGCCCTTGCTGACTTTAATACACAGATCCAGCCAGACCCCCTCAAGGAAATTAATCGGCTCCGTGAAGAAGTAATTCTTCTCAAAGATCAAGCTTTATGCAGCCAAGCCTGATCTGCTGAGAAACATTCTGATGAAGGCTCAACAACTCCTTCAGGATCAAACATGTTTTAATGAAGCCATTTAGCCGTCGATCTGGTCAAATGATATCAATCAAGCTGCAAAGCCAAGACTGGCAAGCACTGCTTTCGTCAATTCCAATCCATGAAGCACATTGAAGAAGCCAAACTCTGTTGGAGAGCATACTTTGTTGCTCCTACCAACTCATGAGGATGGTGAAGTCTTCAATCTCGTCCTCCTGCCTCCTCATGAGGATGGGCACCATTAATTACAATCATCTTCTGTAATTAATGGTATTTGGGTATTAGTACTCTCCATCTTCTTTAAAAGAATGGACTGAAAATAGTAGTTTTTGGGTGTTTATATTATGGAAGAATAGACTCCCACTTGCTTCTAAATTGATTATGATAGGTTCTATTGTCAATATTGTCAATCTGGGTCATGATTGCATGGGACTCATTGGTTGCTCATTACTTCTAACAGTTATTGCGGTCAAATGATCCTAAGCATTGATCAATGGTCAATAAAATGGATAGTTCAATTCATTTTTCTGACAACAAGTCCAAACATGAATCTAGACCAGTCAGCATGTTCGTTCCACCTTTGCTCGATGCTATGACTCGAGAATCTCTTCTCATTGATTTTACAGTTACATCTATCCAATCATGTGGGGTGGTAGGAGGGTGGTTCCCCTTATTAAGGGGTTTGGGTTGCAGAAATCAGTGATTGAAGTGGCAGATTCATTCTTAAGGGAAATCCTTTTCAAGCAAGGGGAGGGCTCGTGCGTGATGTTTTGGTTTTGGATGGAAAAATGGTATGGGGACACGCTTCACATGGCATTCCCAGGCTGTTTAGGATAGCGGTTGCTTGTGATGGTTCCATATCTCATTGTGTTAGAGTTGGTAGGAGCATACATTTGTGCCCCAAGATCTTGTAGAAACCTTTCGGTGGACGAGATCAAAGATTTCACCATCCCCATGGGGACCCCATTAATCTTATCTAGAAATACAATGCCCCTCCCCTTGTTCTTGCGTGTTTTTGGTTGGTGGGCAAAAATGAGGTTCTTGCCATGGACAACCTTAGGAAGTGAAGTCTTTTTGTGATGATGATTTTATTAGAAAGCTGCGAGCAAATAACTGGCGGCAAAGAATACAAAAGAATACCCGCCAGCGGCCAGGGACCAGCACTTAGACCCGAGAACAACCAAATTTTATCCAATCAGAAACCAACTTTAAGACTGCCTCTGCCACGGACTCAACCGATCGAGAGGAATCCCAGAAGCACCTACTATTTCTTTCACCCCAAATTGACCACCACACAGCCGGCAGTGACAGGAGCCAGCTAGAATGGTCTTTGTTCCCCTTGTTACCCCATGCAACGTCCAAAGGAGATCCCAAACTGAACCTGGCATAACCCAATGCACCTCGAAAGCAGCTAGGACATGGTCAAAGGGGCACAATTGGTGAAGGGTCATAACCCAAGTGATCAATGGTTTCTGCATCTTGCTTGCACATACAACGCATGTTTAGAATAGTCAAGATCTCTTTTAGGAAGTGAAGTCTTTACAGTACGAATGGCTGCATCATGTGTCTTGAACGGGTGCATCATGTGTCTTAAGGATGCAGAATTGGTGAATCACTTTTTCTTTCATAGTTCTTATGTGCAATCCATATAAAGGAAATTTCTTTCCATATTTGGAGAGGATATTGGGGCTTTCCTTAGGGCTTGGATTGGTTGCGGGAAGGGATGCAAGAAAGGGAAAATTATGTGGTGTTTATCTTTATGTGCAGTTAGGGTTGGATATGGGTCGGATAATACAGACATGGATTTGGAGTTTATCCAAAGAAGTTGTATAAAAGTGAAATACGGATGTAATCCAAGGAAGTCGGATAGTCAGGTAATCGGATATCCGACTAATATTTAAATAAAAAGAACTAAAAAAGTAAGTTAAATACCTAATACAATTAGAAAAATATTTTCAACATGGATAAATACCTAATAAACTAGTAAAAAATTGCAATTTTACCTAATATAAAGCTAAATCCTAGCGCATTTAAATTAAAAGATTTACCAACTTTAATAATATATAGTCAATCATTAGCAATGACCACCATATCAACCTCATCATCGAAGTCGGTGTCAGCAACGACAAAGAATTTAATATATCATTGGCTGTGTTGTCAAAATCGTTATCGTATTGGAAATCGTAATAGGGTTTGAATTGTATCGAAACACAAATCATATCGTAAATCGTGAATTTTTTCTTATAATTCTGTTAAATATATGAAAATATAAATAAATAAATAAAACTTAAAAACTCAACAATCATCCTTTTGCCATCAACATGCACATAGTAATACCACGTCATGATAGTGTTAAAGGATTCTATGTTTTCTTCTTCTCCTTTGTCTTTCAAGAAATTTTTATTAAAAAGCATACAAGGATCCTTTAATAATTTATGTTCTTGTTACCTTTAAAAAAAAAAAAAACATAATCACATTGGAAAAGCAACATTTGATTTTGTAGACCGATGAAAATAGATATTTTGATTTATAACCTACAACTCAACATGACCGTAACCATCGATAAAAACATTCTAGATAAGTCATACATCAATTTTGGTGTTTTGGCCAGTTAAGAAGTAATAAATCATTAAAAAAATCTCTTGATTTAACATTGAAGAGAATATATAGCATCTAATCTCTTATTAAAAAACCAAAGAAAATAATATTGCTTGTCTAAACAATTCTTCTTCTTCTTTAAATTTTTTTTTTTTTTTAAAATAAAAATACAAATTCTTAAAGCCCCTGCTAATTTAATAATATAAAATGAAGGCCAAGTGAAGCTTAAAATAGAAGAAAACAAGCATAATTTGTATCATAAATCAGGATTCGAATCCTAAATCGTAGGATTCAAATCATAAAATCGTAGGATTCATATAAAAAGGGACTCAAAAGGTGGGATTCAAATTGTTTTTGCTTAAGATTCGACTTTGATCATATGTTAGGTTTAATATTTTAGTTAAAATATTTTTAATTGGGTAAATTACAAAAATGCCATTGCGTAAGGTGGATATGGATACGATGATATCTGTATCCAACCTGCTTAGAAGTTGGGTGATCAGGACAAAAATCTGAATCCGAAAATGATTTTCTTGGGTCAGATATGTCGGGTTTTCGGGCAAACGAATACCCATCGACAGTCTTATGCCTAGTGCTTGGGTGGTTTGGCTTGATCAAAACAGTTGAGTTTGATTTGGCTCGATCAAAACAGTCGAGTTTGGTTTGGCTCGATCAAAACATTGAATGGGTCAGTATAGTCAATGTATTTGGGGATTTTTTTGGCTCTTTGTAAGAGGCCTCTTTTTTATTTTTATTTTTCCTTTTGTCTTTGGATTATGCCTTGTCATCCCTTTTGTTTTAATGAATTGTTTTGATCCTTAAAAAAAAAAATCAATGGCCAACTTAATGGACAGTCTGGATCATTTGTGACAAAAAGAATTGATCACGAATGTGAATAGTCCTCAAGGTGGCCCTATAAAATGATCTAAACATCGATCAATGTTCAATAAAATCATTTTTGACAAAAAAGGACCAAACATGCATGAAGACTGTCGTCCATCATGTGCGCCTTCCACCTTTGCTTCAGCTGGTGACTTGAGAATCTATTTTATTTAACAATTATGTCTATCCAATCATTGGCCAACAAAATGGATGGTCTTGATCATTTATGGAAAGAATTTAATCATGGATGTGGATTGTCCACAAGGTGGCCCCACCTGACTCTTCATGCCTCAAAAGAATCACTTTGATCTATTGATGCTGGCTACCAATCAAATGTCCAAAAGAAGTGGATAGTTGAAATCATTTCTAATGAAAAAATGTTTAATCTTGGGAGTTTCCATGTTCTTGGCCCCACTTGTAGTTCCCCGTTCCTCTCTAGAATCACTTCAATATGATGATCCTAACCATAATCCTAACCATCTGATCAATTGGCAACATAATGGATGGTCCGGATCATTTATGATAAAATAGTCTGATCATGGATTTGACTGACTTATGGGCCCCACCTCTACTTTCCCATTTCTCTCAATAATTGTTTTAATATAATCGTCCTAGCCATCCAGTCAGTGGCCAACAAAGTAAATAGTCTATATCATTTATGACAAGTCTAAGCATTGATCTGGACTGATCATTTTGTGGGCTCTGCCTTGGATATCCTTGTTACTCTCAAGAATCACTTTGATTTGATGATCTTAGCCATCCGATCAATGCTTAACAAAATGGACTATCCAAATCATTTATGACAAAAAACCTGCTGATCATGGATCTACAATGTTGATTTGTGGACCCTAAGGCTGATTTGTTGTTCTCCCCTAGTTCACTTTGATATGCTGATCTTTAGTCATCTTATCAACGGCACCAAAATGGATGGTCTAGATCATTTATGACAAAAACATCTTCATTGATCTAGATTGCCCCTCTTGTGGGTCCCACCTCTACTTCCATTGTTCCTTGCAAGAATTACTTCGATCTGATAATCCTAACCATTTGATCCATGGACAAACAAACTTGATGGTCTAGTTAAACGATGATATGTAATCATGGTTTTGAACCGTTAATCATGTGGGACCCACCTCCGATTCCCTTTCCTCTTAAGAATCACTTGGTTCCTCCCAACCATCCAATTAGTGGCTAACAAAATAGGCTGTCCTATAGGGAGCTACCCCCCTTTCTGTGGAACCCCCCTTCTATGAAGCCCAAAAAGCATAAAGATAACATTCCTACAAATCTTTAATCAAGATGCCTCAACTATTACATTGATTTCAAATTTCAAATCAATCTAATCTAAGATAGAAACACCCTAATCACAGAGATTGGGCAATGATCCTCAAAATCTTTAGGCCCCCATTGGGTCTTCTGAGCTTGTGTTTGGGTCATGTATGAGTCAGGTCTGTGTTGGGTAGGGCATCTAATTGATCAGGGATGGATTAGATCTCACACCAATGTAAGTCGGGTCTCTTATACATGTGTGTGGACTTAGCAAACCTCGTTCGATGTTTTAGAATCACACACACACACACACACACACACACACACACACACACACACAGGGTACGAGTACACCAAAACTGACTCAGACCCGACATGTTGACAGCCTAGGATTGATTTTCATGTGAAAAATAAATAAAACCAAATCATGATAAATAAAAGCAAATCATAATAATCAATGAAAAAAAAGGCCTGAAAATTCCATAGCTGGTCACGGTTGTGGAATGATCTCATGCATGAATAAATTTAGATTCAAAATGATCAAACATGTTTGTTTGAAGATGGAACATTGATCTGCCTTTTCATGATGTGGGACCCACCTGATACATATCTTGGCCTGATTTTTTGTCAAATGGAATTTGGTGGGGCCCACCTGATGAATGGCTTGGATCTTGTGTGTGTTCTAGTGGCTTGCTGCAGGTGGATGTGTTTCTTGTAACAATTCTCTTGTATTGAACCCTTTGTTTATATTGTTTTATTGGACCTGTGACCAGATTCATCCCCAAATGTTGGGAATGGCCACTGCACGTGTGCCACTCCCTCTCAACCTCGAAGAGGACGGTCCGATTTATGTCAATGCGAAACAATACCGGGGAATCATCAGGCGGAGACAGTTACGCGCCAAGCTAGAGGCTCAGAGTAAACTGATCAAAGATCGAAAAGTATGTTACTGAACAGATCCCTCCCTCACATGCCAATGTTTCATGTATGTGCAAGATCCGGCCCTTCCATTAGGTGGGCGCCCTTGTGAATGTGCCATCGCCAGGAATTCATGCTGGTCAAGTCATCAGGCCGGCCACCTGCATGAACCACTGGATTGCATCGATGGATATCCGCAGCCCACATCAGAGACACTCCATCTTATATTACACGGTGGGGCCCGTTGGATGACTGGCGCGGGTCTTGCAAATGTACTGCATCAGCCTATTCTCTCATCATTTTTCTTGTTGATTTCTAACTGTGATTATATGCAGCCATACCTTCATGAGTCTAGGCATCGTCATGCGGTCAACCGACCGAGGGGATCCGGTGGACGGTTCCTCAACACAAAGAAGCTCCAGCAATCAAAGCTAACTCCAACCACCACCACCGACAGCCATAACCTCTCTGATCCCGTCCTTCAGCTGGGTGGGATCCTTGAATCAGACGTCCTGCGCTCGGAAAACAGCAATACCGGCGTCTCAGCTACCTGCTCGGACGTCACAAGTGTCTCAAACAATGATGACATCGTTCGGCAGACCGATCTGGGCCACCCCACCTTCCCTCCTCACATGGGTGGCGGCGGTATTACCCGTAATGGGTCCCACCATCTGTTTCCCGTCAATCGATGAGGGATGGGTGGCTGCTCGCTTGCCGGGCCACGAGAACACGTTGGACACATGAGGTGTTTGTGGTGTTTCCCGTCAGATCGAAGAAGCATTTCTGGTGTTTCATGGCAATTCATCCTTGGCTCTTTTCCATTTCTGTGGCCTTAAAACGTCTCATATTTTGAGCTCTTCTTTGTTGAAAACAGGAAGGAAAGTTTAGAAACTAAAAACAGAAAAAACTACTTTCCCTTTTTTCTCTGTTAGTTGATAGGATTATGGGATTTGAATCTTGAAATTGGATTATGGGATTTGAATCTTGAAATTGGATTATGGGATTTGAATCTTGAAATTGGATTTGCAATCAACGGTGCTGATTCGATCGGTTTGCTCCTATGGTTTAGATTTTACAGGTTGCTCTGGTTTTTGAGCCACACTCAGTTTGCAATGGGCCCACCGTTCCGACGGTTTGGATTGAGCTACCGTTGTACCAGGTAGGGTGCATGGTATTGGAACCCTGGGACGGCCTATGGCACTTGGTTCAAACTAGTCAATGGATCAGATGATCCAAGCCATCTAACCATCGATGTGTGAATGGGTTTGGTTTTAAAAACATGTCCCATCTATGCAGGGGCCCACTTGGATGGGCAAGGATTGGATCTTTTAAATAGAAAAAGGCTCAGAAAGTTTTTGATTTGATGATCCTAACCATTCAATTGGTTGCAATCAAGTTGTGCGCCCATGTTTACTCGATCTGAACCATTTGTTTTATAGATCCACTGTGGATGTTCGATCCACAATGTGAAGATCCTAACCCTTCATTAGGTGGCCCAACAAAACCTATGTTTGACGTTCAACAAAAAGAAGTGCAGAAAATCCGTTCCATAGAAATGGTTTGTACATGGGCCAAAAAACAATTATAATTGATAATCACATCCATAGGATTAAGGTAATGTGAAATCGACACCATCCATTTTCCATGTCTTTATTTAGATGGCTGTGATCATCCGATCAGATCTCTTTTTAGGTCCTTGTAGAATCCCTTCTCCAATCATCCAGCATCATCATAGGTGGACCTTGTGGGCCCCACATGTCCAATCTATCTTCACACGTGTTTAGCTAACATTGTGTGGTGGTGTGCAGTTGAGAAGATGGTACCAAAGGCGGATGCAGGAAGGATCCTTATGCTGTGGTGGTAGGGCTGTTCACGAGTCAAGCTAGCTCGAAAAGCTCGCTCGACTCGGCTCGAGTCAGCTCGGATTGACTCGGCTTGAATGGCCGATTCAAGCCGAGCCAAGCTTAATTATTTGAAGCTCGAGTTGAGTTCAAGCCAAGTTCGACCAGGGGGCATTTCAACTCGACTCGACTCGAAGCTCGAACTCGAGCTCGACTCGGCTCGATTAATAAATATATTTGTTGATGCAAAAATCTGGTTTGATCCCTTAGACCTTCGTGTGCCTGCACAAAAGAAAACAACAAAGGACACCCTGGCTTGAGCAGGGGACCCTCCGATGCCAAAGTCAGGCTTGGATTCCGGATCTAAATGTAGCGAGGGGTTTTGAGATAAAATTTTTGCGTACCTCCCAAGATGATGGAGGTCCTCCTTTTATAGCTGTTGGAGTGTTTAATCGTGGGAGGATTCTCCTCCAAGTACTGTGCAATCGTAAGAGGATTCTTCTCCTCGTATCACGGAGATAGAATCGTGCCCGTCTCTAGTCCTCATCTGATCCCGTGAGCTTCGGGATCGGGAATCTTATCCCGAGATATTTGGGATGAAGCCTTGTTTCGCGCTGTCCTTCCTTTATCGGCCGGTCCGGTAAGAAGCTCGGCCCAATGCATGCTCGGACTGCTGGTTTGTCGTCCGGACCGACTTATCTTTCGCCTCGGTTTACAAAGTTTATGAATCCGCCTCGGATCCGACGTATCCCTCGGCGACGCGGGGCGGCGACCCGAGGCGCTAGGTCCGAGTCTCGGGACTTCGTATTTTTTATCCCCAACAGTAAGCCCCCTTACTCCGTGTGTCTCATATGACACTTAGGAGTAGAGAGTTTTTGAGTCGGCTCGTAACGTGGTCCGAGACAATAAGTAAGTATTTAATGCGTTCTGTGTTGCCTTTGATGGGAGACGATTCAGTTTCTGACGACGCATGCACCGGCAACCGTCAAATCGCTCATCCCGCCAATGAGGGTTGGACCCGTAGCAAGGGCATTATTGTTGTCAGTCGACGTATGCCACGTGTCGAGCGGGGGAGTCGACGCGGGCGTCGAATCATTTCCTCATTAATTGCTTCCGCCACATGGCAATCTTATAAAAGGGGGGGTCCCGCATTTCAAACTTCTACTGTCATTCCCGCTTTTCATTTCCTTTGGAGCTCTTCGGTTTTTCCTCTTCTTTCTTTCCTCTTTGTTGACTGTCAGCTGCTGTCTTCGCCATTTCCGTTTTCCTCCCCCCCTCCGGTGAGTCTCTCATTCCTCTTTATTTAGTGATAATGGCGGCTAGAGGTCCTCAAAGTCCCCAGGAGGGAGCTTCCGGAGATGAAGGTGAAGCGCAACGTTTTTGGAACGTTGCGGAATCGCCTTCTTTGTTGACGGAGAGATGGCGATCGACGCTAATGTCGCTTTCTCTCGAGAGGGTCACCGAAAGCCTGCGAGCGCCCCGCCCGTTGATCCTTCTCGGGGTGGGTCGTCCCAATAACCCGCCCAGGAAGGCCTAATCTTCCAAGGGATATGGAAGAAGAAGAAGAGGAGGAGGAAGACGAAATATTGATTGCTGAGGGAACCTCTAAGTCGGTTCCTGTTGATAAATCGGACGGCCGAGTCCGAAGGAGAAGGATCGGGGATGACCTAAGCGGCCCTGCCTCCTTCGGTCTTAACGAGGCGGATTTGGATTTAATCCGACCGGGTACCATATCCCCGAATCGGTTATCACTTATCTCCCTCGTCCGAAAGACTTGCCGGATCATCCTCCTGCTGGGGTGGTCGCGATCTACCAAGTCTCTATGCAATGCGGCTTGCGTCTGCCCCTTTAGCCCATTGTCCGGGGGGTTTTGTCTCGTATTCGGATTGCACCGGGGCAAATAGTTCCGAATGGGTGGAGGAACTTACTCGGGTGTGCGGTATTGTGGGCTGAGATGGAACAGCCGCCGTTAACAGTCGACGAATTTCTTCACTTATACCAAGTGCGCGTGAATCCGAACTACCCCGGCTTTTATGTCTTCGCTGCTTGGAGGGGCGGAGGCGGCTCCCTAATAACTGACCCTCCCACATCCAACAAACATTGGAGAGAACGTTGGTTTTGGGCCTGTGGTCGTTGGGAGACGGCTGAGTCCGGGTCCTACGAGGCTCGTGTTCCTCGGTCGTTTCAAAGAGCAGGTGACTTGGCTTTTCTCTCTTGCCTTTCTTTGTTTTTTGTAATATTATGAGTCTGACGAGCTTGTGTCTGGCAGACATCCCAAAGAAGCGGCAAAAGCTCGGCTCCAGTGCTTCAGCTCGGATTAAAGAGTTGAGGACGTTGGACCTGGCAGATAGGTCTTGGAAGGTGCTCTTACAACCGGAGCGTCTTCATCTCGCAGGTCTAGACTCGGCCGTCACAGGTAACTGGAATTGTATTTTCACGTGCCTTTTGAGTCTTTCCTAATTTACTTCGTCCTTTTTTTTATTTTTTAGATCTGCCCGAGGCTCGTCCCCATCTAAGGACTGTTCCCGAATCAGCCCCCTCGGAGATGACTGGAACTCGTCCTCCTCTTAGGGCAGTTTCGAAGCTAAAGGCTCCCCCGCGATCGGTCCTTTTGTCGGAGCCTCGGCCGCCGAAGAGACAAGAGTAGCGCGAGAAGGAGAAGGAGCCTGCGAGTTCTTCGCTCCTCCTGTCGTCGTAATTCCGGATCCTGATCCGGAAGAAAGGGTGGAAGTGACAGTGGCCACTGCCTCGGAGCCTCAGGCGGCACCTGACTTGGGACACGTTGCGACGGATGTCCCGGGCAGGAGGAAGAGACAAGGGCTGCGTCTTCTCAGAGGGGAAGAAGAGACGAGGACTGCATCCTCCAGGGGGGAGGAAACGAGCCAGGAGGGGCCGTCCATTTTACAGAAGATGGTGTCGGGGATGGTTCCCTGGGCCTTAGCCCATGGGAGCGAAAAGGAGTTCATCAGTCTCTACAATGCTCCTTCGTCGCAAACCGTCGGCCATGCAGCAAGGGTGCTTTTCGAACTTGCTCCTTACTTGGTTAAGGCTCAGTAAAGAGTTATCCTCGGCCCATCGGTCTGCAGACCCTTCTCTCGGAAGCTGAAGGGCGACGTGAGAATGCCGAGATACGTGTCGGCGTTCTGATGGGCGAGGCGGGCCTTGCCCGGAAAGCCGCCGAAGACGCAAAAGCAGAGGCGACTTTTTCCAAGAAAGCCCTTGATGAAGCGCGGGCCGAGGTTACTCGAGTGTCAGCTCTCCTCTCTAGGGCTGAAGAGGAGAACCGACGAATCCTTGCAACTCATGCTTCCTGTGCAGATGACTTGGCTCGGGCTAAGCTTGAGGCGGCGGAACTTATTCAGCAGGCCAACAATAAGACTCGGGAAGCAGAGAAGGCTAGGGATCAAGCCGTCCAAGCATTCCTTGAGTCAGCGGAGTTCGAGGATGAAAGGGATCGCTTATTCCAAAGCGGATTTCTGGAATGTGTCAAAGACATCAAGAAATCCTTTCCCGACCTTGATCTTACAGAAATCGAAGGTGGAGGAGCCTCAGAATCCGAGAATCCGGACGCCGCTGCTGAAGTCACTGCTGTTGGGGATGAGGCCGATACATGCGAGAATGCTTTAAGTACTGTTCCTTCCGGAAGGCAGTAACCAGGGGTCCTTATTTTTTTTATTTTTTTTATTTATTATTTTTTTTGTAAGAACAGTTTGAAGATAAATGAAAGATAGCACTTTTATTCATAGAATTTTGGCTTTAAATCTTTCTCAATTCGGATTCCTTGAATCTTAAGTGCCGAGCTAAGGATAGTAAATCTTTAAGTGTTCAGCGTTCCAGGGATGGGGCAGCGATTGTCCGTTTAGATCTTCTAATTGGTATGTTCCTGGCCGGACGGTACCCGAGACAATGTAAGGTCCTTCCCAGTTTGGTCCTAATGTGCCCGATCCAATCTCCTTAGTATTCGGAAATACTTTTCGGAGAACCATATCTCCCATCCGGAACCGTCTGATCTTAATTCGGGCATTATAGAACCGAGCCACTTGTCATTGCCGGGCTTTTGTACGTAGTCGTGCTACTTCCCTTTGCTCGTCCAGGAGGTCGAGTCCGAGTGTGAGGAGTTCTTCATTTTCATCCGCGTTGAATGAAGTGACTCGTGCCGAAGGTAAGCCGATTTCAACGGGAGTGACGGCTTCCGAGCCGTAAGCGAGTGAAAAGGGGGTTTCTCCTGTGGCGGTTCGAGCCGTGGTTCGGTAAGCCCAAATAATTTTCGGGAGTTCTTCGGCCCATGCTCCTTTGGCTCGGTCAAGCTTGGTCCGGAGATGTTGCTTGATGATCTTGTTAACCGCCTCAACTTGCCCATTAGTTTGAGGATGATGGGGTGAAGAATAAACGTTTTTGATTCCGAGGTTGTCGCACATCTCGCGAAAGTTTCTGTTATCGAATTGCCTTCCATTGTCCGTAATAATGATACGGGGTATTCCGAATCGGCAGATAATGCTTTTCCATACGAAATCGGTGATCTTCTTTTGGTTATCTTAGCTAATGGCTCACGCCTCGGCCCATTTCGTGAAATAATCCACTGCTACCACGCAAACTTGGTCCGACCTTTTCCCATAGGAGTGGACCGATAATATCGATACCCCACCGCACGAAGGGCCAAGGACCCGGTCTACATCGGCGTCGGTGCCTCGGGAGCTTGTCTCGAATCGCTTGCGAACCTTTGACATTTGTCGCATTTTTGGACGAGCTTGCGGCGTCGTTTTGGATAGTGGGCCAAGAATATCCCGTCGTAGGGACCTTGTGGGCGAGAGACCGCCCTCCAGAGTGGTTTCCACAGATTCCTTCATGGATTTCGCGTAATACATAGTTTGCCTCACTAGGTTTGAGGCACCGCAACAACGGAGCGTAATAACCTTTCTTATAAAGAGTATCGTTGAGTATGGTGTAACGGGAGGCTCGGAACCGTACTCGTCGAGCCTCGGCACGATCTTCAGGCAGTTCCCCCTTGTCAAGGTATTGGCGGATTGGATCGATCCAGGATGGTTCCGAGTCGATTGCATTGACGGCCTTGCTAGCTGGTTCATTTATGCTCGGTTTATCGACGTATTCGACAGGGACGGACCTGGGTATATCGTCTTCATCGGCGGAGGCTAGCTTTGCTAATAAGTCGGCTTTGCCGTTTTCTGTACGAGGGATTCGAGTGACATGACAGAAGTGAAATCCATTGATAAGTTCTTTCGCTTTCTCCATGTATGCTCTTAATTGGTCTTTCCGTGTTTAGTATACACCGGTGACTTGATTTACAACCAACTGAGAATCGCTGAAAACATTTAGGTGTGTGACTCCCATGCTGGCGGCGAGTCGGAGGCCGAGTAACAATGCTTCATATTCTGCCGTGTTGTTCGACGCTTGGAATCCAAGTCGTAAGGCATACTGTATATAGGTATGATCGGGGGTTTCCAACACAATCCCAGCCCCACTTGCCTTCGAGTTGGAAGAACGGTCGACAAACAGTTTCCAGGGAATGGGGCAGGGTAGGGTCGATGTAGCGGCTGTTGTTGGAACTGCAACATCCTTTGGCATTTCGTTGACCGGGAGATCGGTTGGTGGGGTTCCTTCGGCAATAAAGTCAGCCACGGCTTGCCCTTTGATTGCCGCCTTCGGTTTGTATTGAATATCAAATTCACTCAGCTCGATAGCCCATTTCGTGAGTCGGCCGGAAGCTTCGGGTTTCTGCAAAACTTGGCGAAGCGGAAGATCGGTCATCACGATGATGGTATGGGCATGAAAATATGGCCTGAGTCGGCGAGAAGAGGTTATTAGTGCCAAGGCTACTTTTTCCAAGCTTGGGTATCTCGTTTCTGCTGGCAATAATGCTTTCCTGACGTAATATACCCATATTTGCTTTCCTTCGATTCTCGTATCAAAGCCGAGCTAACCGTCGCTTTCCTGACATCTTGCTAAATACAAAGACAGAGGGGATTCGCTTTGATTCGGGCTTTGATAAGAGAGGTGGAGAGCCGAGATATGATTTTAATTGTTGGAATGCCGCTTCACATTCTTCCGTCCATTGTTTGTTGTCCTTTCAACTGCTTGAAGAAAGGGAGGCATTTATCCATGGCTCGGATAAAAACCTTAAGTCAAGTGACACTCGCCCGTCAACCTTTGGATGTCCTTAATGGTTTTAGGGGGTTCCATATCAATCAATGCCTTTATCTTCTCAGGGTTTGCCTCTATTCCTCGCTGACTAACCAGGAAACCGAGGAATTTTCCAGAACCCACCCCAAAAGCGCATTTACTCGGATTTAGCTTCATCCGAAACTTCCGTAGGATGAGGAACATTTCTTCCAGATCATTCACATGGTCTGCTGCGTGTATGCTTTTGACGAGCATGTCGTCGATGTATACTTCCATGGTTCGGCCTATGAGCCGGGCAAAGATTTTGTTAACTAATCTTTGGTAAGTTGCGCCGGCATTCTTTAAACCAAATGGCATCACTCGGTAACAATAAAGGCCTTTGTCGGTGACAAAGGTAGTTTTTGATTTATCTTTTTGATGCATTACAATTTGATTATACCCTGAATATGCATCCATAAAGCTAAGGAGCTCATGTCCGACAGTGCTATCTACTAGTTGGTCTATCCTTGGAAGCGGAAAGCTATCCTTCGGGCAGGCTTTATTTAAGTCAGTATAGTCAATACAGACTCGCCACTTTCCGTTGGATTTCTTTACGAGTACGACATTTGCGACCCATTCCGGGTAGTGTATTTCTTCTATGAAATTAGCCTGGAGAAGTTTGCTGACTTCTTCCTCAATGATGGCGTATCATTCAGGGCCGAGCGGTCGTCGCTTCTGTCAGATTGGTCGGTATGACGGATCGATGTTGAGTCGGTGAGTCATCACTGATGGGTCGATCCCGGGCATATCGTCATGGCACCAGGCAAATATGTCGGCGTACCTTCGGAGCAGGGCTATCAGTTTTTCTTTTAAAGGGGACTGTAAAGACGAGCCAATCCGTACCGTTTTGGATCCATCTGTTTCATCCAGGGGGACTGAGATAAGATCTTCAACCGGGTGCCCTCGTTCATGACTCTCGCCCCGAGGGTCCAATGATTCGATCGTTGATATGTTGATCGGACTTTTGTTGGCGGTCCCTTTTACAGCTATCATGTAGCAGCGCCTCGCATCTTGCTGGTCTCCTTTGACAATTCCCACTCCCGTCTCAGTCGGGAATTTCAATGAAAGATGGTATGTGGATACCACGGCCTGGAGGAGACTTAAAGAAGGTCGGCCGAGTATTGCATTGTATACTGAGGGTTGATCGACGACCAAAAATTCCACCATCATCGTTGTCTGATGTGGGGCATCGCCGGCAGTGAGTGGCAACGAAACAATTCCTTAGGGCAGTACTTGTCCCCCGGAAAATCCGATTAACGGGGTCCGAACTGGACGTAGCATGGATCGTTCGATTCCCATTTTATCGAACGCCTGAGTAAATAGTACGTCTGCAGATGATCCCGTATCGACGAGTATCCGGAACACTCTCCGGTTAGCGATAGTCAGGGTGACAATCAATGCATCATCGTGGGGGTGATAGATACCTCGGGCGTCTTCCTCTGTGAACGAAATACAATATCTTTCCCTTTTCTTCTCCTTTGATGGTCGATCTATAATCATAAGCTCAGACTCAGGCTGACTAAGTTTTTTCGTATGATTCCTTCGAGCATTGTTTGAGTCGCCCCCACCTCGCGGACCGCCGATAATCGTCCGAATTTCTTCCATCGGCTGACTCTCAGTCGGACGTCTCTCCGTTACTTCAGCTTTGACTATATGTTCTTTGAGTCGGCCGTCCTTTATGAGCCGTTCGATCTCTTCCTTTAGGTGACGGCAATCACTTGTGTTATGCCCGTGATCACGGTGATAATGGCAGTATTTATCCTTGTCCCGCCGATTAGGATTACTTTTGAGCTTATTGGGCCAGTTGACAAAGCCTTCACTCTTGATTTCCATCAATACCTGTTCCTGAGTTTTGTTCAGGGGGGTATACATGGAAAATCGTCGATCCGGGCATTTGCCTGACCTTCGCTCATCGTGCGCCTGATCGTCCTTGCGTTTCCTTCCTCCGGTCGAGTCGGCCTCCTTTTTGGCCGACTCTTTGACCAAAGTTTTAGTTTCACGCAGAATTCGCGTTTCTTCGGCGTTTGCATACTTATCCGATCGTGCCATAAACTCTGCCAGAGTATCGGGCGGAGTTTTGTCTAGAGATGCCAGGAATGGCTTATCTCTAACTCCTTGCATGAGCGCATTGAGAGCCGTTTCTTCTGAGTGTTTTCGAACTTGAAGGGATTCGAAATTGAAACGCTTGATATAATCTTTTAATAGCTCTCCCTGCTTCTGAACTATGTTGTTCAGATGTGCAGGGGGCTTCAATTTCTTTTTCCCGCCGATGAAGTTGGTGAGGAAGGCGTCGCTCAGCTCGACGAATGAACTGATGGATTTTGGTTTCAACTGTTTGAACCACAGCCGAGCTACATCGGTCAATGTGAGAGAAAAGGCCCGACACATTACTGCATCCGAGGCATCGTGGAGCTCCATATATGTTTTGAAGGATTCGATATGCTCCGTCGGGTCGGTCTTGCCAGTGAAAGGAGTGATCTGAGGTAAACGAAACCTTTCGGGCAACCGAGCCTCCATTACCGAGTCCACAAAGGGGGACGCCTTTGCTTCGGACCTGGTTGGATGCATATTTCGGCCATGCCTCATGTCCGCCATTTCTTTCGCCATTTCCTCTCGTACTTCTCGTTTAAAATTCTGAATATCGACTTTCCAAGGTTCACTACTCTCTGCCGTGCCTTCTATGGAAGGTCGGATGCGCTTCCTTCGCTCTATCTCGTGTCGAAGGTCGGTTGGGGGCAAAGATGCGTTGGCCGACTGAGCTGGAGATGGTTCAGAGACGCCTTGGGGTTGGCTCGGCCGGAAAGACCTGGCGCGGAAGGTTGAGGATCAACCGTGCTGCAGTCGGTACATGCGCTGTCTCCCCTTGAGGAGGCGGGAGTGACTGCATTAGCTGCTGATACATTCGTTCCAGCATCTGCTTCATCATATTCATATCAGATCGAATTTCTTGAACCTCCTGATCTAACCGCCCATCGTTCCGACCCCGCTGATTGTTGCTTGTTCTGGTTGCTCCTCGTTGGCGGTTGTTAGGTGGGTTCTGGACTGCGGGGACCGCGACCTAGCCTGCTGGCCCTGTAACCTCGATCTCATTCAGATCTTCTTCTGGGACCGTTCTTCTAGTCATCACCATGGAATTCAATAGAAATAAGGGATGACTTTTTGTACGTTCCCACAGACGGCGCCAAACTGTTGATGCAAAAATCTGGTTTGATCCCTTAGACCTTCGTGTGCCTGCACAAAAGAAAACAACAAAGGACACCCTGGCTTGAGCAGGGGACCCTCCAATGCCAAAGTCAGGCTTGGATTCCGGATCTAAATGTAGCGAGGGGTTTTGAGATAAAATTTTTGCGTACCTCCCAAGATGATGGAGGTCCTCCTTTTATAGATGTTGGAGTGTTTAATCGTGGGAGGATTCTCCTCCAAGCACTGTGCAATCGTAAGAGGATTCTTCTCCTCGTATCACGGAGATAGAATCGTGCCCGTCTCTGGTCTTCATCTGATCCCGTGAGCTTCGGGATCGGGAATCTTATCCCGAGATATTTGGGATGAAGCCTTGTTTCGCGCTGTCCTTCCTTTATCGGCCGGTCCGGTAAGAAGCTCGGCCCGATGCATGCTCGAACTGCTGGTTCGTCGTTCGGACCGACTTATCTTTCACCTCGGTTTACAAAGTTTATGAATCCGCCTTGGATCCGACGTATCCCTCGGCGACGCGGGGCGGCGACCTGAGGCGCTAGGTCCGAGTCTCGGGACTTCGTATTTTTTATCCCCAACAATATTAAATATTATATATATATTATTAATATAAGTTTTAAGTTTAAACTTAAAAATAAAAAAAATAAAAAACAAACCTTAGAGTCTTTACCTGACAGCACACACCCCCTTCTCTTTCCCTTTCTTCTCTTTCTCTGCCCATTGCCAGCCGCACGCTCGCCCCGACCACCACCACCAGTTTTCATTTCAGCTCCACAATAGTATAATTTCAATCTCTTGAGATCTACTTCTTAGGAGAGAAACCCAAGAAATTCGAGATGAGTTCTTCTCAGATTTGTTAGAGCTTCAAGGAAATCCAATGATCTGATTGGCTAGAGCTCTTTACTTGGATTTCTGATTTGCGTTCTGCTTTGTTTCTTTTATAGTACTTGGATTTTTGCTGGTGGAAGAAGATAAAAAACAGATCGGTTCTTACAGGTTTCCTCATCCAATTCGAAGCTTTGTTTGGTTTTTTCATCAGGTTTTGCTTTGATTCTCTTAAGATTTTTGAATTTTTCAACAATGGAGGAGGATCAATAATAGAATCCATTATTCTCTCACCCAACAAGCTCGAGCTCGACTCGAGGTAAACTCAACTCGACTCGAACCACTAGCTCGACTCGAACTCGACTCGACAACTTTGGCAAACAAGCCAAGCTTCAATGTTGAGCTCGAGGCCAAGCTCGAGCTCGAGCTCGAGTACATCATGGACAAGACAAGCCAAGCTTGGACCACCTCGACTCGACTCGGCTCGATGCACACCTCTATCTGGTGGTAGACTCTCAGGAGTTTCAACACCTTCATAGGTGGTGAAATCCCACTGGCGTGAGTGTGTGGGGGTGTGTAAAAAAAAAAATAAAAATGCAGGAAGGTGCATTGTAGTTTTGAATCCGGACAAAGGTCATTTTCAATAAATGCTATAATTCCAATAAATTAATAAATTCTCCTTTTCATATCTTTAATCTATTTAAGTGATCTAGATTGTTGATATAATGGGCCTCATTAGCATTTCTTGGAAAATTTGTAGATTGGATGGTTCTATGCATCTGTTCAGTTGATTTGGTGGGCCAATTGAGAGCCTACAAGGCAGACCTCGTCGGCGGAGTTTTGCTGAAATCTAAGCATTTTATGTTCAGAGGTCCATTGTCATTGTCCTGTCTATTAAAAATCTCCTTGACTCAAATATTCTAACCCTTCAATAGGTAGCCTAGGAAATGGTTATCATGTAAATACGACAATAAAAAATATAAAGCTGAAATAAAACCAATAATTGTGATCTAGCATGATATCTTTTGTTGCTCTTAATGCAATCAGTCATGGTTACTCGTGTGATCGAGGGCTTGGATAGAAAGCATGTGTGCAAGTATGATTGCGCGGGCATGATAAAGTCTACTCAACTCAAGGATATTGACTGAATTGGCCAGCATCCTTACATCCGGATGGACATATTGGAGACTAGATCGGAACCTAAAGTCATCTCTATCACTGACTTGTTGATTTGGTGTGCGTCGTACTCAGGTAATTTGAGCCAGGGAAGGGGTTAGCTCTCATGAATGAGTTCTTTTTGCCTTGTACCAGTGATTATAGAATCGGCTAGTTAATGGACTTTCTATTTCATAAGTAATGTAACGTAATATTCTTCAATCAGTGTAGAAGATTTACATAAAATAAAATAAAGACTATCATAATACGATCAATCTTTATTAATGTATTGGCCTTGTTACAACCATTGTGCTTTCTAATCTAATTGAAGCGAGAAATAAGATAAATACTTGATGCACCTATTAGAACAGACAATCAATACAGATAGTTAGCAGGATATGATCAAAGTATGAACAATTGAATCGGAATTTAGATGGATATAGAGATCTGACAACTTAAGGTTACAGATATTTAATTTACTCATAAGATAAACGTATTAGAGTGAGCGTTGTTGGATATTACTGAATTAGGTTAGGCTAGAATATATAAAATAAACATGAATGTAAATCATTTTATAACTTTCTCGAGACGTTGAAAGCCCCTACCCATGGGCTTCTAGATCCTTTGGGAATCTTCGTGCAAGCTTTCCAAGCATGCAATCTCCTCCTTAGCAAAATGAGACTTGCCTTGGAAAGAAAGAACTCCGAACTCACTGACTTTTCGGATCTACTTCTCGTAACTAAATTGTTGTTGAGATCTTCATGGCCACTAAAGATCTGTTTGTGACCACCAAAGTTCCTTTGATAAAAACAACCAAACTAAGATTCGGAAACCTCAAGGGTAGATCTTTATCAAACATAGTCACCCATCATCTCTTAATGGCTCCCGTTGTCAACTTTCAGATGTTGGAGGGTCCGGATCAAACTACCTCCTTCATTTAATCACCTTAAAGGGATGGACGATGTGGATACAAAACATACATCATGATGGGACCGACATAACTATGTGATGTCACTTTAGCAGCGAGTCTCACTACTCAACCCCTGCGCTGAATCTCCAAATGAAAACTTAATAACAATCACAGTGGACATAAAGTTAACATAGACATTGAAGAAGGTAAAACACAAATATCAACTTGATGGAAAACTTTTTACTCGTAAAAGTTTTTAATGGTGGGCATGACTCTCTCCACTATTTTCTGTGGTGGGGTCCACTCGAGTTTTGGATCTGATTCATTCTATGGCTCATGCCCTAAAATGATCTCTCAAAATGGATGGACGGTGTGGATACAAAACATACATCATTGTGAGACCCACATAACTAGGTGACGTCACTTTGGTAGCAAGTTTAGCTGCGCGCTGAATCCCCAGTAGAAGGAAGCGGATTGCGTAGGGAGTAACTTACTACGTTAGCATTGTGGGTAAACTCTGTAGGGTCCACCATGATTTATGTATTTTATCTCCATCAATCAATTTTGCCAAATAATTTTAGGGCTTGATACAAAAAATGAAGCATATACATTTGAATCCACCTCATATAGAGCAGTTGAATTGAATCATTTACCCATTGAAAATTTCTTAGGGGCTACAATGATTATAGGGATTTAAGTCATGCCAGGTGGAGCTAATCAAGCCTAGCCCGAAGACGAGATCGGGCAACCAACTAACTACTAAATTGTGTTAATTTCGATCCCTAAGTATACAACTAACTTTGGTAATACTGGGAGCAATTTGACTCATAAGGTAATGATTCTTCCCCTTGAGCTTTCCATTTTCCCATTAGCTTAAGTGATAGTTTTTATTTTAACCTCGATTGATAATTGATATCTCCATTTTATAATCACATGTGTTAATTGTTTGAATTAAATTGCCACATTACATGCTTGTTATCGATCCTGCATATTTATTTTATGTTTGAGGATTGCTTATGGAACTTAATGTCACGCCCGAAATTCGGGTACCCGAATAAAGTCTTCGAGACCCGAATCTCAAGGTTCGTGAATTATAAAATAATGATATTTATTGCAATCCACGTGATTCAATCAAATTCAATAAATATTCAACGTCATCTAAAAGAAATTACAGCTGAAATGTTTATTAGATTCAACTCTCTTGATAGTTTTCCTTTTGTACATCGAAATTTGAACATAAACTAAACCTAAATAACAAAAGAAAAACTGAATTGAATTAAAACCAAACTAAATTTTCTAGAAAATAAAACTAATAGTAGAGGCCCGCCTGCTTGTAGTATTCCAGCTCTGCACTTGTGCATTTTTTTTAGTGGGATGAGCATAACAGCCCAGTAATGTCATTTCTTACCTAAAATTTAACATGTTCAGATAATATCAATTTTATAACAATGAAGGAAAATAGAATACAAATAATGAAATTTAACAACAGAATTGTGAAAATGCGATGCATATGATATTTCCATGAATACTCATAACATTTATATCATTTATTACAACACTGTACCCAAGTAGATGGTCACGTTGCATTAATGCCTACGCACTGATACCTCATGGCGATGGACCCATTTATACGTTAGTTGGTCAGACTATTGCTCCAGTTGTACTTCTAACGTATGTCCGCGCACACAATTGTACTCATACGCTGTACACAAAGGAGACTCCAAAGGATCCAGTGGGTTTTAGGGTCTTTCACTTAAGGGACATAATTGTTCTACTTGCTAGCTTTAGGGTCTCTCACCCAAGGGACATGATTGCTCTACTGGCTTACGTTACATTCAACATATTAAAATTGATGCTCAATAATGGTAGACATACATGTAAGATGAATAATTATTTCACAATAAAAAATATCAACAATATAATTCTAATTAATAATTCTAGATTTAAATTTTGTTAAAACTTTAATAATTCAAATAATTAAATAAAATATTATTTTACTATTATTTAATTTAGAAATTTCTGTGAAATAATGTACAAGAAATTTTAGTTTCAATTCCAAAATTTTGAAAATTTTCTTAAACTTAAGTTCATTTAAATTTAATTTAATTAACTCTTTAAAATTTTAGAATTAAAATTTGGATTTTAATCTTTACAGAAACAAAAATATTACACTAATTTCTATAATATAACATTAATAATGTAATAAAATTATTATTTAATAATTTAAGTTAATCTATTTAAATTTTTTTGTCTAATTATTTTAAATCTAAATTAAGGATTTTATTATTATTTATTTTTTTATCTAAATTTAATAAGTTTAAAGAAGTTATTAATTTCGACTTTGGATATTATTATTATTATTATTATTTTTTTAAATTCAAATTTTAAATTATATATATATTTTTTATAATTAATTCTAAGTATTATAAATTATTGGAATTTAAAATTTTGGTTTACTTTTTAACTTGAATATATATATATATATATATATATATATATATATATATATATAATTCAGATTAATTAAAGGATTAAATTTAATAACTAACATACTCATTAATTAAAATATTTTAAAAATGAATTCAAATATACTAATTTAAATAAATTCATAAATTAATTTGAATTTAATTTATTTTTAATAATTTACTTTCATATTAATTAATTTTTAAAAATTTAGCAATAATTCATATTTAATTTTTAATCTTAACAAAAAAATTTTAAGACTTAAAAATTAAAATATAAACTTTAGATAAATTATTTATTTTATTATATATATATATATAAATTATTTCAGCATTAAATATTAAAAATATAGAAATTCATAAATGAGTATGATTCCCTACATAATAATTAATTGATAATAATATTCCTATTAAAATTTTGGATTAAATAAATATATTAAATAACTGAAAATGATAAACTTTAGGATAAGATCACCTACTTTAAAAGTCTGATGATCCGGCCTCGCTTAATCTCTCTCTTGATGTATAGAGCTCTCTCTCTCCTCCTCTCTATTTTGATTTGATTGTTTCCTTCGTTTCTTTCTTTTTTTTTTTTTTATTTTTAAATTTTTTTTAAAATTTTTTTATAATTAAATTTTTATAAAGGGATGCGTAATGGAATGGAAGAGAGGGGATTATGGGACGGTTTCATTTAGTGGGAGGGTTCGACGCCCATTATCGTACGAAAAGGAAAGAAGAATGGAGAAGTGGTTTAGTCGGCGTACGGAAGATAGAATTTTTATTTTTATATTATTATTATTTTTAAAGATATGGTGGGTCCCACTAATGATAATATAAATCTACTCTGTTTATTCATCTCGGCCTTGCCAAGAAAAGATGTAAGGCCAAAAATGAGGCTGATTCAAAACTCAAGTGGGCCACATGCATGGGGACGGTGGGATTAGTTTCCATAAAAAAAATGGATTGTTACACTTAAACTGGTACATTAGTGGGAAACCCCCACTTGTACATTCTGTAGGGTCCACCGTGATTTATGTATTTTTATCACCGTCCATCAATTTTACCAGATAATTTTGGAGCTTGATACAAAAAATTAAGCATATACATTTGAATCCACTTAACAGAGAACAGTTGAATTGAATTATTTACCTGTTGAAAATATCTAAGGGGCTACAAAAGTTTTGGATCAAGCTTATATTTGTGTTTTCTCTTCATCCATGCCTGTATGGTCTCATGGACAGGTTAGATGACAAATAAGCATCATTGTGGGGCCTAACAAGGTTTCAACTGTGGAAATCATTATCCTCACTGTTTACAGTGGTATGATCCTTGGATATACTTCAAATTTGGGCTCAACCCCTTAAATTAGATGGAAAAACGGATGGATGGCTTGGATGGACCACATACATACAAGGTGGGCCCAACTGAGTTTACTCAGTGCGGTAAGGGCAAGAGCGTACGGTAATAGGTATGCAATCCGATTTTCAAGCGAAACCGTATAACGGCCTAAAATTTTTTAATATATTAACTCAGTACGCTCTTATCGTAGTAAACTCTGTTGGAAGCACCGTCAACGAATCTGGTCCATCCACTCCGTCCATCCATTTTTCCATATTATTTTAGAGGTTGAGACCAAAATTTAAGCATACCCAAAGATCAAGTGGACCATACCATAGGAAACAGTTGGAATAATGATTTCCACCGTTGAAACCTTTATAGGGCCCACAGTGATGTTTATTTCTCATCCAATCTTTTCATAAGATCACACAAACATGGATGAAGGGAAAACACAAATGCAAGCTTGATCCAAAAGTTCTGTGGCCCCCAAGAAATTTTCAATGGTAAATGTTCAATTCACACAGTTTCCTGTGGTGTGGTCCAATTGAGGTTTGAATATACTTCATTTTTAGGTTCAAGCCCTAAAATTATCAGTTCAAATGGATGTACGGAGTGGATAAAATATATAAATCACTGTAGACCCCACAGAGTTTACTCAGTACGCTTAGCGTGCTGAGTTACTCAGTACGCAATCCGCCTGCTAAAAAAGCCGGTGATGTGGCACTTACAGCGACGTGTAACTGGTACCCAATACGCGCTCCTGTCCATCTATTTCAAAATTGTAGACTTCCAGATGATAGGACAGATTTCTTTTTCATCCCGAGTAATCCTTATGATGTGGCCCACCCATTTGACGGATCCGATGTTATACACGAGGGATACTCAGCTGTCAATAAAACGCTGTATCTTAAGTCAAGATACACAACCGTCTGCGTTAGGAAAGTTCCATAAATGGAAAAAAGCATCTTCGGCCAAAACAAGGCAATCTGCAGTCAGCTTTAAATTTCATTGAATTCAAAACATATTTGAAATATTTATCCAAATCTATTAAGAAAAACGTCACCATCAACGTAATCGAGCCCGTCCTAAGGGGGCCAACGTGATGTGTGGGAAATCCACACCGTCCATGCATTTTCACATCTCATTTTAGATTACATGGCCAAAAATGAGGTAGATCCTAGTTACAAATGGGCCACACCATGGGAAAGAGCTGTGCTGATGACAGCTACCGCTGAAACCTTCCTAGGCCCACCAGGACGCGGATTGTGTCATTCTCCCGTGCTCTATGAGGCCCACCTGGATGTAAGTGTTTTATTCACGCCGTTCATCACTTTTCTCAGAAAATTTCAAGGTATATCTGTAAAATTGAAGTAGGTCCCCACCTCCTCCAGTGGACCACACCAAAGGTAGCTGTAGTGATAACGACACCCACCGTTGAAATTTGGATTACGGATCCGCTGTTTGCGTCAAGCTCGTTGTTGCAATCTAATTCGACCGAGTGATGGAGGAAAAAAGCAGGAATGTCGTGGTTGGGGCAAACAGGGGATCCGGACTCATCTTCGACGCGGATTGCCACTTGTAATAATATTGGAGTGCTCGCTGTTTCAACGAAACACAGCCGATCGCCAGTTACAGTAATATTGGATTGCTCGCTGTTTCCACTAAACACAGCGGATCACCATTACTGGATTGCTTGTTGTTTCAACGAAGCACAGCGGATCGCCAGTTACAGTAATACTGGATTGCTCGCTGTTTCAACGAAACACAGCGGATCACTACTTACAGTAATACTGGATGCAGGGGTCTTCATCTCTTGGAAAGACTTAAGCAACAGGGTGATGAGTGGTCTATCTCTCGCCTATATAATGCCTCCCTACCTATTCTCTTCCTACACCATCACAAATCCCCCCAAACCAAATCAAATGGATCGCCTCCACCTCTCCTCTCTTACTAATAAACTCTTTCCATTTCCAATCTTCTTCTCCATTCTCCTCTCTATTTCGATCTTGTTCATATCTTCTCTCTCGATGTAGGCAACAATACCCATTTCCTGTTCTTCCATGTTGTTTTTGAATATTATGATTTTTCTTCATCTTCTGTTTTGACAGTGGACAGGTATCAAATTCTCCGTGTCAATCTCTATTGCTGCATTACTGTTGTTATTACTATTATTTTAACAATACCCATATCCTATTTTATACTGTTTGCTTATGGATTTTGTAAGATTCTTTTACGTAACACTCCATACTTTTTAGTACTCGGGTGTTACCATGAAAATCTAAACCAGTTTACACGTATGTGGAAACACACGTAGCTTGATCCTCAATTCACAATATCAATATCTAGTGATCTTTCAATTCATCAAGCTATCCATCTGATTGATTTTCAAAATAATCATCTATCTTAGATCTCTATGACTTTGATATAAGCATCGAACCATCCATATATATTAATATGTGTATATATATATATATATATATATGGGAAAAAGGTACTATGCGCTCGACCTCACGATAAGCTCCGGTGAGGTTGAGTTGTGTGGGCCCCACCGTGATGTGTTTCGACCATCAACACTATGCATTTGATGGGTCCCCTTTAAATTATGGGATATCCCAAAAATCAGTCGTATACGAAACTTAGGTGGGCCATACTATCTAAAATTATGTGAAGACACCGTTAAAACATATAAAAACTTGGTGGGGCCCACCTGAGTTTTATGCGCCTGAAACTTGGTCTGAACCCTCATTCAAGTGGGACACACATAATAGATGGGCTGGATTTTCAAACTACATCTCGGTGGGCCCTAAAAAATGGTTATGAATGTTTTAATGGTGCACAGCCTCTCTCCACTTCTGTATGTGGTGTGGCCCACACAAGTCACAGATTGACTTGATTTTTGAGACCTAGGCCACGATGGAATGGTGCATTTGACTGATGAGGTAGATGTTCGAAACGCATCACGGTGGGGCCCACACAGCTCGACCTCATGGGACGGACTCGTGGGGTCGAGCATATAATATCTTTTCCATATATATATATATAATTATTATATTGTAAGTTTTACACAAATTTAGATCAAAAGAATTATGGACGCATTTATTTATCATATAAATAATGTATAAAAATGTGTTGTAATAGAGTGATATCTATATAACTAACTTATATAGAATATTATGAAAATAATATGATAATGAGTAATAATTTTACAATATATAATTGAATTTTAAATATTAATGAAGTATTAAATATCTTTTATAGATATGAATAAAAAAATTTCTAGATATTTTAATAAAGTTATATATTATTTAACAACGTGATTTTAAATATGATAATGTATAAATTTCAGTTCATATATATATGTACAATATGATATTGTAAATTATGAACTATATATTAATAAATATGTGATCAATAGCATATATATAATAGTATGTTAATATTAAAAATTATATTTATATATATATATATAATATATATATATATATATATATATATATATATATATATATATATATATATATATATGAGATTTTAATTATTTTAGTTACAAGTAATATGCAAGGGTAACGAAATCTATATTAATATTAGTATTCGTTAATAATAAAATTATGAAAACTTGACAAATGGCCCCTTTACAACCTTTTAATCGTTGACGTCCAAATTCGGAATCATCTGACCATTAGATTGACGGGAAACCACCATTTGGACTACAAATCAAGTTGTGGGCCCCATCTAGACATTCATCAGCCTGATCTTTGATCCTGGGCCCTGCTTGGAGACTTCCAAATGGAATGGACAGAGTGGATTTTCCACAAACATCTCTGTGGACCCCACACTTATGTCGCATGTGCACCACAGGGGATACACTCGCTGTGCACCGTACTAGCGGAGTAGTCAAAGCTCCTTTGACCGGGCTTTCTCTTAAAAGAGAGTCTCTCTCGCTCCCCTGATTTCTCCAGTGAACGGAGTGACGTCTATTTCGTTGATTGGTGGCCAACCACCCGTGTCCACGAGCATGATCCAAATCGTTCACAACCTCCAAGGAATTGGTCCTACCAATCCCTGTAAATCTCAGCCGCTGAATGGCATTCGTGAGCACACGATCTCGGCCACAAATCAGACCTACATGCACATTGTTTCCAGAAATGGAAACTGTGCTTTGTGTAAACGCTGGCGATCCACGTGAACCAGCTAGCGATGATCTAGGCCATCCCAAAAGAAACCATCTCAGCCGTTCATCCCCTTTTTAGAGGTTAAGGTTTTGGGTAGAAAGCTATCAACCGAAAATCAGCTCTCCTTTAGCCGTTTTCTTCTCCTTCCAAACTCACCGACCAATCGACATCCGAGCTTCATTCCATCCATTCACCCAGCTCTGTTAACCCATAGAAAACCCCCCATGCTAACGGATTAAAGAAAGAATCAGCAGGAGAGAGATTGTCATTAACGACACCTTTCTTCTCCATCGCTGCCACGTCCTCAACTGAGTCGCAGATTGAGTCGACCCGGGTTTGGCAAGTTGGGATGCATCCAGGTCAAGTCTAGATGCACCTGGACTGTCATGAATTAAAAAAAAAAAATTGAGAGAAGGAAGATGGTGCACTGTGGCATTGGCTTGAACCAACTGGAGCTCGACTCGCTGTCGAGTCACGAACTTGGGTCAGTCAGGGTTCTCCTGAGTCTGTTGCTGGATATTTTTCAGCAGATAGAGGGCAGAGGAAGAGGGAGAGTAAGAGAAAAGAAAGAGATAGGGAGAGAAGAAGGAGAAGGAAAACAGAGGATTGAGTGAGGTTGGCTGGCGAGTCAATTGGACTCGATCGACTTGGTTTAGGATCTACCTCATCCTCGGCCTAATGTCATAATATTGCCCATAGAACCTGACGAACGGCCCAGATTCGTCAAGATCTGCCTCGTGGGCCCCACCTAATGGGGCGTGTGTACACCATACACGTGCACCAGCTGTGCACTGAGCCAAGAGACTCGGTCAGACATCTCTTGACCCGTGCCTAGCCAAAAAGGCAAAAGGGCCTCCCCTGTTTTCCCGTGCCTAGCCAAAAAGGGCAAAAAAGCCTCCCCTGTTTTCCCGCCTACGGCGTTTTTGAAAAGGAACGGGAGCGTCCGTTTGTTGCAAACATGGCCCACCACCGTACCCCACATGCATGATCCGAGCCGTCCATCTGATGGAGGGCCTGCGTCCGAACAAGCCCCACCCAGTTTCGGTCCTTGAAACACGTGTGTACGCACACGATTCTGGGCTCAAACTGGCCCTACAAACACAAAATTTCCGAAAACGGAAACCTTCCATTTCTTCCTCTATTTGCCAGCAATCCATGTGTGGTGTGCCTGGCGGGATCTGGATCGTCCAAGTAGACGAGATCTCAGCCGTCCATTTGCTCAAGGTTTCCTAGCAAAACCAGGGCCGGTTTTCAATCCCTACCCACTGTTTTGAGGGACGGTTTCCACCAGATCAGATCTGGTTCGTTTACTATTAAACGGATGGCTCTGGGATGCTAGGATTAGTGAATAACAGGAGTTGGATCTAGCAACAGGAGCTCACCCTCCATTTTGGCAGCCGTGACTCGAAAATCTGCCGTTTTCTTCTCCTTCCGAACCCACCGACCAAACGGCATTCGAGCTTCCTTCCATCCATTCACCTAGCTCCGTTACACCCCGAGAAACCCCCCCATGCTGGCGGATTAAAGAAAGAAGCAGCAGGAGAGGGACTGCCATTAACGACACCCTTCTTCTCCGCCGTTGCCACGCCTCAACTAAGTCGCAGATTGAGTCGGCCTGGGGTTTGGCAAGTTGGGATGCATCCAGACCTAGTCCAGATGCGCCTGGACTGTCATGAATCAAAAAAAAAAAAAAAAAAAAAAAGAGAAGGAAGATGGTGCACTGTGGCACCGGCTTGAACCAACTCGAGCTCGACTCGCTGTCGAGTCGCGAACTCGGGTCAGTCAGGGTTCTCCTGAGTCCGTTGCTGGACAATTTTCAGCAGATAGAGGGCATGGGAAGAGGGAGAGTAAGAAAAAAGAAAGAGACAGGGAGAGTGGGGTTGGCTGGCGAGTCAGTTGGACTCGACTCGGTTTGAATCAAAACTTGAATCGGTCGGTCCCCTAGCTGGGATTTTCCAGCAGTAGGAAAAGAGAGAAAAGAGAGATAGGAAGAAGAGAGAGAAGAAGAGAAGCCGAGAGGGAGTGGAAATCGAGTTGACTCGACTGGAATTGAGTTGACTCGGTTCAAACTCGGATCGAGCCCGGTCGAGCTGCATGTGGAGTTGGGTCAGCTCAGATGTGTCGAGTCGAGCTACCAAGTTAACTGATGTAAGCCAATTTTCTCTCCCAAAGTTAATCATTTGATTTATTATAGTTAGTGTTACTATAGCTATTGTGATTATTAAGCATGTTTAGCCATTAGCGTAGGTTATGTGAGCTAATATCAGTTATTTCAACCATTAAACAATAGGCATTAATATTTATGTACCATTCCTAGATGATATCCTTGATGATGGATCACACTATCCAATATATACCATCATAACGAATGTTTTTGCTGCACTATCTAAAATGGATTATAACACTAAGGTTAATAAATACTTTATAATTACTAAATTAACACTAATTTCACACTAACTAGGGTTCAAATCCTAAAACCTAGCCTAGACCTAAAATCTACGATAAAATCCTAAACCTAAGTAATTTAAACCTTAAGATAACACCTTAAACATAGATAGTGTGTTAGGTTCGGGCTAATTATATAATTTCATAATTCATGGTAGGTCGTGGTAGGCTGGTAGCTATTATTGTAGCTAAGTTCGTTATTGATAGTTATAACTAATAACATTGGAAAGTATTTATCATTTCCTTTATGAAATTAGTGTAATACTTCACTTTTAGTAGTAGCCCTTATGATATTATCATTGGTAAATATTTTGTTGTTATTACTTGTATTGTTTAATAGAATATTAGTCATTATAAGAAGATTAGATAATGTTGGTATACCTAGAAATAAACTTATGAACCACCATTATTAATATTGATGGATTAACACTCCCATCATGAATATTATTGACCCGTTGAACAGTATTAATGGTAATAATAATATTAAAAATAATTTAGAATTCAAATCCTAGAATCTAAGGTTAGAACTAAACTCTATAATGAAAACCTAAGTAATTCAAGCCCCAAGTTATATTAATCTAGACCATGGATACTTTGTAAAACATTGATCTCACGTACAACTTCATAATTCATGGTAGGATTCGATTCTAAGGATGTACGCGCTCACTAATAACATCAGTTGACAATTTAAAGTGTAAGGTGATGATTCTTCCCCTTGAGCTTTCCATTTTTCCATTAGCTTAAGTTATAGTTTTTATTTCAATTTATAATTGATATCTCCATTCTATAACTACATGTGTTAATTGTTGGAATTGAGTTGCTACATAACATGCTTAATGTTTATCCTGTATATCTTCTTATGTTTGTGGATTACTTGTGGATTGCTTCTGGAACTTAAACTGGTACATTTGTAGGAAACCCCCACTTATAAATGTACACCCATACTTGGGATGTAACTCGACTGGTTGTGATGGTAATGGACCTTTAACTTAGTGGTTATTGAGTGGTGGTCTAAATTGATCTTTGATGTGGGCCTACCATCCAGGGTTGTTATGTCCAATGGCTTTCAAGGATGGTTTCTTATCGCATGGTTTTGATATTGGCCCTACGGGGCTTAGTTTTAATATTAGCCCTATGTGGCTTAGCTTTTAATATTTACCCTATGTGGCTTTATTTGGTATTTTTCCTATATGGGTTCGATATTTTATCTGTGCAACCATGCGATGGTAAGCCCTATATACTGTAATGTGATTGGCTACTAGTCGACGAGTTTCCATTAAACATCCTAAGATGGGTAGTCTCATATGCCGGAGATGGTGGTATGGGACTTATGCCCGAGCTGTCGGCTTACGTTGGTGATGAACCCTCGTAGTGACCTTTGAGCTTATTTAAAATGGCTACTTGTAATTGGATTAATAACGGGTTGGCTAATCATGTATATATGGTATAGACCAGCATCTATTGCTATCGTACGTGATGTACGTATTTGTCCGATTGGATGTTTTTCACAGGTCGTTGATGTCCAACTGCATGTTTTTCCCAGGTTGATGATTGCATGGGTGATGAGCCCACTGTCCGCACGGATGAGCATCCTGGGGTGATAATTGCATTCACACATCTATGCACATAATAAAACCTGTATCATGTATTATTTTGTATGCTTTGTTTTATAACTATGCTTACCTAATGTGACAGTGTGTAATCTTGAGGGGAATTCACACTGAGTTGGCCACTCATCCACCAAATATATAACCATATAAGTAGTACAGGTAGCTCAGATGATATTCATATTCATGTTGGTGAGGAGCAGACTATAGTTGACAAGGGTGCATGATTCTATTTACTAAGGGTTGCTATAGGATTTCACAGTTCAAGATTGTTGCAATTTACCTTGTTTCACATATAATGTTATTACATTTTGTATTTATTAGAATGGGGACATTGGTTTGTATAAGTCATTATGGGTAGCTCTTGTATATTTAAATGATAATGTAAACTTTCCTTTATATTTGATTTGTCCATATTACGCTCATCTACTTACTCTGAATGAAAAAAGTGTATACTCGAATTTGACCATCCCTTAGGGCCCGTTTGGCCGGGTGGATTGGAAGGGATTGAATGGTATTAGGGTGGATGGCATGGATTTCAAGTTAATGATGGTGTTGTCAGTGGATTGTCTGAAGATTCATGGAATTGCTATATCTTGGGATTGCTATATCGAATCTATTTGGCATGCCTAGTCATCCTGGAATTAAACCTTCTCATCCCTTCCAATCCCCCAAACCAAACACGTCTCAGGCGAATTTGAATGAATTAGGGTGGATTGGATGGGATTTAAAGGTAATGATAGTGTTGTCAGTGGATTGTCTTAAGATCCATGGGATTGCTATATCCCGGAATCAGATTACCCGGTTTGTTTGGCACGCCCGGCCAATCTCGGGATTTAACTTCCAATCCCTTCGAATACCATCCAATCCCTTCCAATCCGCCCGTCCAAACGGGCCCTTAAGGTTAACACTCAGGTTTTTGGGAAACGGGTCATATACTTGGGTCCTGAAAAGTTGGGGCGTTACATTTTATCATCCGGAGGTATTGATTTCTCTTCTTCTCTGTATCTGCATTGTCTTATCAGGATGAGTTACAGAGAATTACTTTGGCTGGTGGTGGTGGAGGCGACAAGAGACTTCGGGCCTATGTGCATGATCTTGTGTCTTGCCTAAATCATCATCTATTGCAGACCACTTTATAAAGGTATAATAACAGGAAGAGGACCTTATGTTGGCATTTTCTCATTACCTATATAGAATCATATCATGTCTTCATACTCAACGCGTTTGGTTAATTGCAGAACCCACCGTTAGAACTATCTATTGATAGTTCATGTATCTCCGAAAAGCATGAGATTGAACAAGGTGACGATGGCGTTGGAGCGTTGTTCGGGGCAAGGTTAGAGAAAACTCTCATTCCCAAGACAATTCCCATATGCGAAGTTTAAAATCATGAGCAACGAGTAAAAAAAAAAAAAAGATGGCCAAAGAATGAAATTATATAATTTTAAGATTTGAACTGTAAAAACATATAATTTTATCAGCAACCATTGTGTGATTGCTACTTCTAATCTAACCCGCAATGGGAGACTGCACTTGGGTGCACTTATTTCCATGCTTGATTTTTCTGAACTAACAGTTCTACTGAATTACAGGCATCTTGTCGCAGGAATTTCTCCTGGATATCGTTTTACTAGATGCCCTTGGTCGCTTCTGTACACAAGGAAATTGAGGTCCTTATCTCCTATTTTACACTGAGCCATGATTGGTCAATTCCAGATATTTCTTCTATTTTTATATAACCGTTGTTGTTCCTTTTTTAATTATTTTATTATTTTATTATTTATCAGCTTGTTGCTTCACTTGTATACGCCGACAATGGAGCGCCAGTGGAGAAGCCAAAGGAGGAAGCTGAAGCTCCTCTTCTAACAAGCTACGATGGAGTTGAATTGCCTTCAACCGACCGACCCATCAAACTTCTTCATGGCCGTGCATCCTTCAAGCTAAAAATATCTGATCAGGTGATTACCATAAGAAATCAATGCACCGGCGCATATCCACTCAATTCATTACCTAACACCTGTCCCATAATCCTTATAACAGGGATTGTTGTTCTTGGGAAGGCATCATGTGTGATGGTGCCACTGGTCAAGTGACCAGTCTCGATTTCAGCGAGCTCAATCTCCTCGGTCGGATTGATTTTGCAAGCTTCTTTCGTCTTCAGAGCCTGCAGAGGCTCAACCTCGCTTCCAATCAATTTGATGGCTCTACAGTCTCATCTGGGTTTGAGCAGCTCACCAGTTTGACCCATCTCAACCTCTCTACAGTGTTATGATCTACTTGATATTTGGATATACTTCAATTTTGGGCTCAACCCATTAAATTAGATGGAAATCTCCCGCTTGACCACTTTATTGTCCCTTGATCTATCTTACAATCAATATTTCAATGGTTTGTACTTGGGTATTCTTAAACTTGAAAACCCAAAGAATGGAGCATTTGTCTAAAACCTGTCGAGTCTGAGAGAACTCCATCTCGATTTGGTAAACATCTCAGTGCCAGGTAGCGAGTGGGGCCTGGCCTTATCATAGGCACTCCCTCTTCTCCACAAGTTGAGCTTGACATATTGTCATCTTTCAGGCCCCATCCATTCTTCCCTTTCCAGCCTCTGTTTCTTATCTCAACTTGACCTCAGTGGAAACAGTCTCTCTTCTATCATACCCGACTTCATAGGGAACTTGTCTTCTTTAATGTTACTAGCTCTCAGTCATTGTGGATTGCATGGAAAAATTCCATAGAGTATTTTGAGGCTGCCAAACCTGCAAACCCTGGATGTAAGATACAATCCACTTCTCATGGGTGAAATCCCTCCAAACAATACTCTCCGGGAGTGTCCGACACTAGATTTTGTAGTAACCTACGGGATTCATTCAGTAATTTTAAACCGCTGACAATGATCCAGCTTAGAGATTGCAAACTAGCCAGCCAATTTCCATCATGGCTTGTGAATCTCGAGAAACTCATGTATTTGGATCTTTCATATAATGGTTTAATCAGACCATTGTCATCATGGCTTGTGAAGTTGGACAAACTCGTGTTTTTGGATCTTTCGTCCAATAATTTCAGCGGTCCAATCCCTTCTTCCTATGGCAACAAGTTTCAAAATCTTCAATCGCTCAGTGTTTACAACAATTCACTTAGTGGGACCATCCCATCATCATTGTTTTCACTCCCATCATTGAAAAGGCTGTATCTTCAAGATAATCAATTTAGTGGTCAACTTGATGAGTTCCAATACACATCCTCTTTAGTTCTATGGATCATTGATTTGTCCAACAATACACTCAATGGGACCATTCCATCATCATTGTTTTCACTCTCATCATTGAAAAGGTTGTATCTTCAAGATAATCAATTTAGTACCGGTCAACTTGGCGAGTTCCACAACCCATCCTCTTCTCTACTGACAATCAACTTCGATAACAACAAGTTGGAAGGGTCTATTCCGATGTCCATCTCTGAACTCACAACGCTTCAAGACCTCTCTCTTTCATCAAACAATTTCAGTGGTGATGTGGACCTTGACCTGTTCCAAAACCTTAAGAACCTCAGGGCCCTGTTTCTTTTGGATAACAAGCTAGAACGCTCAATCCCAATCTCACCACCGTCCACCACTATCTATTCACTTGCAAGCAATTATTTTAGTGGAGAAGTTCCCTCGCATATTTTCAGTTGCACTTCTTTACAATTCTTCGATTTGTCTCACAACCGCTTCAATGGTTCGATTCCACTTTGCTTGGGTGAAATCAATAATGCCCTCACTGTTTTAAATCTTGGAGGAAATGCATTTCATGGAACCTTGATTCAAACATTCAAAGAGGGTTGCAATCTAAAAACACTTGATCTCAATGACAATCAATTGGAAGGGCAGGTGCCAAAGTCTTTAGCCAAGTGTAAGATGTTGGAGGAATTAAACCTTGGAAACAATCAAATACATGATACCTTCCCTTTTTGGTTGGAAAATTTGTCTCAGTTGCATGTTCTTATCCTGAGATCCAACAAATTTTATAGCAGTGTGGTACAATCTTACTTTTCCAATGTTACAAATCTTCGACCTATCTTCCAATAGCTTCACAAGAAGCTTGCCATCAAATATGTTCAGGAGCTGGAAGGTAATGAAGGAGGCCAAATCCCAACTTATGGTCCTTGGAAAAATGTTAGGCAGTGGGATGTACTATCAAGACAAAGTGACTCTAGTGTGGAAAGGGCTACAAATGGAAGTAGTAAAGATCCTTATTGCTTCAATGGTTCGATTTTACTTTAAAACAGTGAGGGCATTACTGATTTCACCCCAGCAAAGTGGAATTGAACCACTGAAGCGGTTGTGAGACAGATCGAGGAATTGTAAGGAAGTGCAATTACAAATATGCGAGGAAAATTCTCCACTAAAATGATTGCTTGCAAGTGAATAGATAGTGGTGGACGGTGGTGGGATCGGGATTGAGCCTTCTAGCTTGTTATCCAAAAGAAACAGGGCCCTGAGGTTCTTAAGGTTTTGGAACAGGTCAAGGTCCACATCACCACTGAAATTGTTTGATGAAAGAGAGAGGTCTTGAAGCGTTGTGAGTTCAGAGATGGACATCGGAATAGGCCCTTCCAACTTGTTATCCAAATTGATTGTTAGTAGAGAAGAAGATGTGTTGTGAAACTCACCAAGTTGACCAGTACTAAATTGATTATCTTGAAGATACAACCTTTTCAATGATGAGAGTGAAAACAATGATGATGGAATGGTCCTATTGAGTGAATTGTTGGACAAATCAATGATCCATAGAACTGAAGAGGATGTGTATTGGAACTCATCAAGTTGACCACTAAATTGATTATCTTGAAGATACAGCCTTTTCAATGATGGGAGTGAAAACAATGATGATGGGATGGTCCCACTAAGTGAATTGTTGTAAACACTGAGCGATTGAAGATTTTGAAACTTGTTGCCATAGGAAGAAGGGATTGGACCGCTGAAATTATTGGATGAAAGATCCAAAAACACGAGTTTGTCCAGCTTGACAAGCCATGATGGCAATGGTCCGCTGAAACCATTGTTTGAAAGATCCAAATGCATGAGTTTCTCGAGCTTCACAAGCCATGATGGAAATTGGCCGGCTAGTTTGCAAGCGCTAACCTGGATCATTGTCAACATTTTGGAATTACTCAATGAATTCTGTAGGTTGCTACATAATCTAGTGTGGGATAGGGACAACTCCTGGAGAGTATTGTTTGGAGGGATTTCACCCATCAGAAGTGGATTGTATCTTACATCCAGGGTTTGTAGGTTTAGCAATCTGAAAATGGAAGAATGGACAGGGCCTGAAAGACCATAGCCTCTTAAGCTCAACTTGCGGAGAAGAGGGAGTGCTGAGGATAAGGCCAAGCCCCCCTCGCTACCCTGAACTGAGATGTTTGCCCAACTGAGATGGAGTTCTCTCAGATTGGACGGATTTTGGACGAATGCTCCGATGCTTGAGTTTTCGAGTTTCAGGTATTCAACATACGAACCATTGAAATGTTTGTCATATACATTGTAAGATAGATCGAGGGACACCAAAGTGGTCAAGCGGGAGATTTCCAACGGGATTTGGCCATATAAATGCAACCAAGAGAGGTTGAGATGGGTCCAACTGGTGAGCTGCTCAAACCCAGATGAGATTGTAGAGCCATCAAATTGATTGGAAGCGAGGTTGAGCCTTTGCAAGCTCTGAAGACGAAACAGGCTTGCAAAATCAATCCGACCGAGGAGATGGAGCTCGCAGAGGTCGAGACTGGTCACATGACTAGTGGCACCATCGCACGTGATGCCTTCCCAAGAACAACAATCCCTGTTATCAGGATTCCAAGAAGGGAGTCTAGTCTTCGTGTATAGAGCAAAGAAGTAAATTAAAGCCCTGTTTAAAGTGGAGCAAAACAGAGAAGGGAAATGTTGCAACATGAGAGATGCTTATTTTTAGATGCCGTTTTGTATTAAGATAATATTACAACAGTTGTTCAGCAATTAGGAATTGCAAAGCTTGTCCAAGATTTATTGCAAAATGATGTTGTAAGAAGCTTGGTGTACTAACAAAGACATATAATATTGGTGTTTTTGAATGAACCCAAATTGCAAGCAGAGCTAATATAGAAAGGTGGCTTTCTCAGGTCTTCCAAATGCAATCGTTGGCCTGCTAACAAAATCAATCACATAAATTACCAATAAAAACTAAGTTAGAACCATCTATCATGGAAAACAAATGCATGTCTTTGCAAGTTAAATCGCTATACAAAGTAGATGGGGCCATGCATGCCAGCCCATTCAATGTCTATTTCACATGAAATTACAATCACATCGCCATAGTCTCATATAATCCGCCTTCTCATTTTTAACATTCATCATTGGCAGTAGAATAAGGTTCAAAACATCGTCGTTTGATGCATGCATGCCCGATGCCAGCATCTCTTCTTACATTATCGACCTTCGTATGATGTTGAATTCCATCATAATTCATGCATTCGGATGTATTCGGGATACGAATCCATCAAAATAAGAGTAATTGAACACTTACACACAACAGGTAAGGTACCACAATTTGTCATATTGAGTCATCTTTTTTGTAACATGCCACTTTTAAATTAGACATTAGAATCAAGAATTACTGGAAGCCCCTTCATGAAGATCACCTGGCACAAAAATCAATGGTACGACTCAACATACTGATGTGGCCCACCAAGTGATGGGATCAGCCTGATATTCAAAAATTCAAAAAGGATGATCTTCATTGTGAGGTTCATCATTACCATGATACTATATTTCTACACAAGTGGCATGTTGACTAGAAAATTGGCATCACACCATAGGTTATGGCACAATTGCTTGTAGGTTATTAGCTTCCTAAAAATAATACTTCCACATTCAAAGTATGGAACTTTGAAGTGAATTCACCTCCATTTTTTGTCTTTAAGACTTTCAGTTTCTGTCATGTCTACTTCTCAACAATTATCTTTCATACTTTGAATGTGATTAATACATTAGATTATTTTTCAGAAAATAAACCTATACCTTCCTGAAGTAGTCATATATGAATGAGACAAAAACAATGACTCCCTAGTAGAAACAACAGACAATGGGCCCATGAGTTTGTGGCTGGGGATAGCACTCATCCCCAAGCCGAGGAGATCTATGAGAAATGGGAGGAGTTGCTAGAGTATTTGAAGCTAAGAGGGCATGTTCCTGACACTTCGGTGGTCTTGCTCGACATGCATGAGAATGAAAAAGAGCATGTTCTATAGCAGCATAGCGAGAAATTAGCAGTTGTTTTCGCACTAATGAACACGCCCCCAAAAACACCAATCAGAATCATGAAGAACCTTCGGGTCTGTAGCGATTGCCATGCTGCTTTGAAATTGATATCCAATATTGCAGATCAGTAGATAGTCGTCCGTGACTGGAATCGGTTCTATTGTTTAAAGGATGGTTCGTGTTCTTGTAGAGATTATTGGTAGCACTTCAAATTTGCAAATTGCAAATGAAGATATTCTTATGAATAAGAGTTTCACGTCAAATGATATTTGCCAATAAAGCACCTGTGTGTGTAAATCGTCACCGTCCAACTCACAAGCTGCCTTTCCAAAGGGCGCACTCCAAACATCACACCAATTGCGATGATGGTCATGAAAATATGAGCACAGAAGTAATGAAAGTTCAACTAATGCTGTTTGGCGGCTTATAGACGTCGAAGAGGCAGTGACCATGGATTGGATGGTTCAGATCTATGGGCATGTGCAATAATCAAATGGTGGAGATAATCCATGTCAGCCTCGCCAGGTTCTTTGAGTAGAGCAGGATTGTTGGCTTATAAAAACTAGGACGGAGATCTTTGCCTGTCAGATGGCTAGGCCTTTGGTGGTGGAAGGCAACTCTGGTAATGTGAAGCGTGCCCCAAAAAACCCTGCTCAAGCAATCTCGACCATCTGATTGGTGGCCATCAAATGGACGAACGATATTGCCACCCCAAATGCTCCACTTCCAAATCTTGATCGCCAAAATTGCATAACCGACATTCATCTGTTTCGCAACAATATCCAACCAAATTTGGATTTGGAAGACATCCAAACACCATACTGTTATAAGAGAGCCTGATGCCTGGTTCCTTTCATTTCAATTCTCAATTAAGAGGAATTATATGATTCTTTAGGCTTCCAGTTTATACATGTGGAGCCCATGTTTCCATGATCCAGACCGTTGGTCTGAAGTGATGGGCCAATGCGGACCATGCCCAAAAATCAATACTCATATAGGCCGATCCACTGGTTGGCTTTTTAACTTGAATGTGGATAGCTGATGTACCCATTTTTAAATAAAGAAGCTAGGATTGACCTGTTGAGTAGATTTTTGGGGCATGGCTCGTCCAACCTGTTGCAAACACTCCCATGGTCTCAATCACTGACCCAGGCCCCATTTGTGCATATCCATCAGATAGTTCTTCTCACCTTAAAATAGTAAAACACATTCACATCTAATCAATCATAACAACGGTCCATCAAGCATATACCTTATGCAACTTTTCGGATTTTTTCAATGCTGGGTTTTTTGAGTTATAACAGAAAATAATACCCCCCTCAAAACCCAAAAATCCCACAACTGATTCAAGCTGACTGGATTATTTCCATGATTATTCAATACAGATTTTAAGCTATGAGGAAGAACACACCAAAAACAAAATTTTATTGGATCGGATTGTTTTCTACATTTGGGTTTTCTTTACATGACAATAGAATTTATGATGCATGAAAATCGAGACAGGAGGAGACCCCTCGGCATGTAGCAGGCGAATGTTTCCTCCCGACCCTGCCAAGACTCCCAGTGAGAGTTGGACATCGAATCCGCCAACATGCATGTGGGTGCAAGATCTAAGCCATTCATCAAGTTGGCGCCATCATTTGTCTAGTAGCCAGCGAGCATATACATGTTGATATGCGCTGTTGGTCAATTCCTTCTACTTTGCGCTTTTCATTTCAGACCATGCAGGATACACAGTGGGGCCTACCTGCTGAACAGGGGAAGAGTAGAATTTGAAACTGCTGAGTGGCCACTGCATTTTTCATCCTTCTGTTGCCTTGAAAATCTGATTGGAAATCCTGCAGGGAGTCAAATCCAAATGGTCACAACTCACAAGTTGGAACTATGCATAAATAACATGTAATCAGAAGCTTATTTAAGCAATTAAGTATCTCAAAAACTTTAAGCCCATGTTTGAATGTGTACATGAATCATGAATCGAATCGTGTATGTTCAGTTAAGTGAAAGAGGCAGTGACCAGCGGTAATGATGCTTCTTACAATTCATAATGAGAAAGTAGCCCTCAAATTCCAATTGCGTTTCTTTGAGTCTTAACTTGAAAGCTATGCTTTGGAAACCGGAACCTCAATATGGTTGCTGAGAAGATCACAATTTGGTTGTTTATAGTTTACTAGATTAACAAATGCAGCAATATCGAAAAGTGCATGCAAATGTGCTCCAAGAACACATGGGTATTATCAAAACTCGACAAAGAGCTAACATTTCACCAGTAGTAGATGGGACATTGGGATAAATGACTTCAAGAACTCATTGAAGCGACTCAGAGCATATGAGTAAAACATTAAAGCAAGAGCATCTATAAAAGGAGAACAGAACTGGAAATTCTAAAATATTTGTTAGAATAGATTAGGGTATTCTTCCTAGATTATGGTATTCCTATATTTGTTAAGATGTGAATCTACTAGCATCTCTCAAGATCTCCCACAAGAGACTACATTATGGAAAGTACAACTTGTTTATTTCTATGAGAATAACATCAATATATAGAAGAGATGGGAGATCTTGAGAGATGCTAGTAGATTCACATCTTAACAAATATAGAAATACCCTAATCTAGGAAGATTACCCTAATCTACTCTAACATCCTCCTTGAAACTCAATGTGCTCTTTAAGTAATTTGAGTTTGAAAGGTATGATAACCATTTATTCAAAAGGCAAAAGACAAATTCAATGACAACATGAGGTGAGCATGGGCAATAAAAGGACAAGTAGTGAGGCAAAACACATGACTCCCTTCTAGAAATGTTCAATTGGTATCGCTACAAGTTTCGGGCCCATGATGTATGCACAATATCGATGTCATATAATATCGCATAACCAAAAATGCCAAAGCAGGGAAAACATGAGAAAGTGGTGGAATTTTTGCTAAACTTCAAGAGATGCTAAAATACATATATTTGCATATTTATGAATAAAAAAGTTGTGAAAAGAATGCATACATAATATTTTTCCATTTAATGGAACCCTAAAAGCATGTGTTGTTATAAGAAATCCGTCCAACCATCCAACCTTCCATCCACACATCCATTGATAATTCAAAATATCGAAAACACATGATATTTTGCCGAGAAATTGTCGACAATTGGAAAGGAAACGAAAAATTGTGGTCTCAATATCGCCCATGTTGTGATAATGATAACATCGTGATATTATCAATCATATCGTCTACAAATTGAACGTTGCATAAAACCATGCACCCATAATAAAATCTTTTTCAATAAACAGATTTTTAGCGATATCAATACATTAGCAATATCATCAAAATATTGTTGATACACTAGCAATACATGCGACACTTGGAATTCACATAGTTAAATATATTAACGATACATTGGCAATACTTAGCGATACATCATTGATACATGGAATTTCTGATACTACTAATGTTATCTGTATTGCCAAGCCAGATATACAAATAATCTCAAGGATATTTCGATAATATAGGGGACACCTCAAACAATGCTTCTATGATATGAACCATTGCCACTTCAATGACTAACAAAAGATCTAGTTGCACTTCTGGTGATTGGGATTTCATCCATTGCTCTTCCAGTAGATACACTCCCGATGGCTAAGAGTTCAACTTTTGCTCTTCCAATGGCACTAAATGCTTCGACCTGTCCAATCAAAATGCTATCAAAATGCCCGGCACAATAATGTCTGATTCAAACACCCGACACAATAACAAATCCGATCAAATGCCCGACACAAAAACGAGTTTGGTCCATATGCCCAACACATACAAGTCCAGTCCAAAACACCCAATACAAATGAAACGCATATTGTCAAAAGGCTTATTAGGAAGTAGATACAACTCGAAGGTGCCAAGCTCTTTAGACCACCATATTGTACATGTCAAATCCACTCTGTCAATCAGGAACAATGCATAATTGCACATAAAACTCAAAGTTCACACATTGTGGCCTGCCTAAGTTTTAGACCAGGCTGATCCATACCTGGTGAACAATTTTGGTGAAAGATACACACCATGATGGCCCCTTCCAAGGCCTATGGTTGGGTCCCATCCCCATTGTTCCCTATAATATGGCCCACCTGAGTTATTGATATGTACGGTTTTCCGGTGCATGGTCTACAATCGAGGAGCACAACTAGTGAACGGAGTGGATTTCAAATATACAACATGGTTGGCCCAAAAAGCTTGGGTGTATCATGTGTTGCATAAAACAGTTGATGTAGATGATTCCAATCCTTTTGATGCGTTGCGCTCATGGTCTTATCTATTCCATCTAAACTTTGGGGCGCCACTAGGGATAGAACATCTTTTGAACTAAAATTGGTCGAGCAATTTTAACCATTCGTTTATGGATATCAAGTAGACAGTTAAAAATAAAATAGCTACTGGTCATGATCTCTTTTTTAATTACGAAGTACCTTCAGCTCATGATCAAGTTCTATGGTGGCCACCATTTTAATTACGAAGTACCTTCAGCTGCTAGTCATCGATTTGTTTAATTAAAGGCATGTGCATCTGCGGTCCAAATTAACTACATCTTTCAAGGCAGCTGAATAATTCTCATAGAACTGCATGTTCCAATAGGAAAATAGATTAAAAAATATAAAAACCATCGGTCAGTTTTATTGTTAGGTTAGTAGTCATGTGCGAGAGGTTATAGGAGCGACTGAGTTTCAAGTTGACTCAATGAGTTCTAGAATAGGAAAATGAATTTTCCAATGCATTACCACAGTAGATTGCAGAATCCTCCCAATTTTGGGGCCCATTTCAATGAACTTCTGGGGTTTCTGAGAAAGGAGGTTTCAAGCCTGCTTTTGTGGTCAACTCAGCAAAATGAATCAGATTGGTTTTCATCGAGTCAGCATTTTTGCACCTATTTTATCGAGCAAGAGATAAGATGGAGGTTTGCAGAGTGCATCCAAATGCACAAGATCAATTGACGTTTGGACCAAAACAGCATTTAGGACTCAAAACCTTTTGCAGGGTGCATCCAAACAGGCCCTTAGTCTGAGACAATTAACCAAAATAATATATATATATATATATATAATATATATATATATATATATAATATATATATAATAATATATAAAAAAAAAAAAAAAAAAAAAAAAACAAAAAACAAAACAAAAGGCAAATTGCCCATTGGCAATGAAATTTCTGGTTAATAACAGAAGGACCATCTAATTTCCTAAACCATGTGGTAGCAGATGATTCTCACCAAATGTTGTGAATTTGGTAAATTCCAAAGTTTTCCCTGCAATACTTGAGATTTTGTGGGGCAAAAACAGAAAATAATAATAATGGCTGCTTGCAGGAGTACCCTCTCTCTCGTGAGGCACCAACGTGACATGCATGCAAGAACCAAGCTGTCCATCAGGTGGGACATACATGTATGAAAAAAAAAAAAAAAAACAGTTGAACATAATTGCACAACAGCCCAGATTTCAATATGCGTATGGGACCCACTTATAAGCAAGACCAACCAGACTTTCCGGCCACAACACAAATGGTGGGGCCCACCTGATGAGCAACCCGGATCTTGCATGCACATCCCATGTTGGCATATTTGGTGAGCTAGTACTCATATTCCTAAAATGCTTGTGCCAGAAGGTTGTAAAATACCATTTGCCTTCTCAGTTTGTGAGAGTGGTTGCCTTCATTGACCAGAATAGTTGATACTACTGGCCCCACTATCGATGGCCCCCCAAGCAAGAAAATGTAATGGCATTGTACAACCTTTCATCCCAAGCATCCTATAACACCTCAAGAAAAAATAGCAAATGAGCAATACCCTATCAAACTCAAGTGTGTCACCTCCTGCTTTCTTCATTTCGACCACGGATAACAAAGGCGAGACTTTGAAAACCTACACAGATTTTCATCAGGTTGAGTAAATAGGGTCCAATTAGGTCGGGTTGCGGGTCAAGTACAAAGAAATTCAGGTTGGGTTTGGACTGGGCCCCTTGGATTGGAATTCAAGTCCGAACCAGTTGCAGGTTCGGTCTTCTTGTGGCCGGTCAGGCTCGGGTGAACCCTCAAACCTGACCCAACCTGCCCGAGTTGCACCCCTATGTGCAACCCTAGTTTGTGTAAAATTTTCAGAACACCCTAAATTTCAGAAGTTGAATAAAGTGACCCATGCATTACAAAACATAATTAAAATGAGAACGGTTTTTGTTCTGTAGTATGGAAACTTTGAAAACCTCTCTAGAAACCAGTCACAAAAACAGTTCGACAGGAAGCTGTATGCGTGACTTTTTAGAAATTGCACACAGTAGTTGTACAAGAGTTCCTCAGGAGCGCATGGCAGATACATAAATGATCTGCACCACGCATCTGGGAGGGCCCACCATATGCATGGTCCGAAAAGAGGACAGCTCGATGTTTCAAACCACTCAATCCGAACAAGTTCTCAATTACACAGTGGTTCATCAAATAGGGGGTCTACCTGGGCTCTTTTTCTTCTTTTATTTTTGGCCATGAACAATCAATTGTGTAGCCGACTAGGCAAACATGGGTCTTGTACGTGTGACCACGTCCCCACAGGAACTCTCATGTGTCCTAAGGTTTGCAATTAGCATACCACTGTAGAAGATAGATTTGGGACTATATAATACAGGGGAAGTTGTTTGATGCAGTGGCATAGGATGATGCTTGACATGCAGGCACTCAGAAATTGTACATGTGGCATACATTAACTCAATTAAACCGACTAAATTATGGAACCCACTGCTTCTAAGAAACTGTCTGAAATCATTATGGTTGAACAATTCTAACCACGATTCATGAACAGTTGTTAGTAGAAATAGGACCTTTGGATATTTTTCATTTTAACTATCCACTAAATGTCCACCAATCCGATAGCCACATAATAAAATAAACTTAATTTTTGGTTCATGATACATCTAAACTGGGACACGTAATTTGGCCTTGAATTACTTGTACACCACATGCAATTTCTAAGTAATTAATATGTGCATGTGTATCATCCATCACACTCACCAGAGTGTCAAAGTTTTTCTCATAATAAAATGCAATCTCTTTCAAGTCTTGGGTAGGAAAAGTTCCAGATACTGCTTAAATAACAAAAAATTACATCAATATGAAACAGCTAAAATTAAGAAATATACATTATGTAGAGATCTAATGAAAGATCATCAAATGCAATGCTCCGGCACTTTTGGTTTTTCAGTTTGCACAAGTGGGGCCCATGTTGAGTGATCTAAACACCTGATATTATGGGCCCCACTGCAGACGGCCCATGCGCTAAAGACCTCCCACATTAAGAGAATCCTAACCTCGAAAAAAAATACAACAACAGTATCCATTTAACCAAAAGAAGGCCAAATAATCTACAGGTCGGATCTTCGCAGCTGAGGGAATTTTGGTGCATAGGCCACTCATGGTGATGCCCATCATATCAACAATTTGGATCGCCGAGCCATTGGCCGCACTTGTACAGAATGAAAACACCTGAAGAGTATTGTACAACCTTTCTACCCAAGCATATTATAGTTCCTCAATGCATATTCCCAAGTACGCCTGCAAAATTTTTTTTATATTTTTTATTTTATTTTATTTTATATATATATTTTTTTGTCAGTTTAGGGGCATTTCTATTGACCCTTGAATCTCAAGGAGGTTTGAAAACATTTCCTCCCAGAGAGGCTTCAGTAGTTTTCCTCAAATAAATAAAGATCATCCACCCACCTCTGTAGAGATAGTGAGATGTCCTTTCCGACCCAAGTCACGTCCTAGAAAAAAGTTGGGATGGGACACTGACACTCACCATTAGTTATTTGTAGGGCACGCTGTGGTGTGTATGCGCCATCCAATTCATTCATTTGATGTGGTTCATTGGGATGAAAGAATTACAAAGAATCACAGTATTGCAAAACTCATGTGGGCCATGCCACATGAATTTAGAGGTTTTTAGTAATAATTTTATGAGGTGGCCCACCTAAGTGTTGAATCAACCTGATTTTGGGATCAAGGATAAACAAGGGGTGATTCACCTAATGGACAGGGTGGATTTCACGCACATTAAGTTGTTTCCCCATGTCAAAGAAAGTGACCCCTATAGGTAACTATGCGGGATACACAAGCATTTTCCTAATAACATCCAGCTCAGCATTCACATAATATACTAATACATTATAAATTTAGTGAGAGAGAGAGAGAGTTGCACCTGTTCTTTTTCAAAGAGTCCAGAAAGATTCAGCCCTTCAGATGGTGAAATGATATGGAATGCGTTAAAAAATGACGGCCTCCCGTCCTTTTCTTCCTTTCGGTCTGACATTGTGCAATCCTGACCAAAGAATGGAAATCAACCTCATCAGTCGTAGGGAATTATATGATCCCCAACCCATGAATATGCATAGTACCCCTAGATTTTCAGTTCATGCAAGTGATGTACATGGTTCAAAGATCTAGACCATTGATTTGATGGGCATAGTGAAAAACCTCGTTCTATGCAATTTCTTTGCGTGGATATTTCTCGGGATATTTTCAGGCTATCATCATGACATCATTAGGAAAATATCGCTGAAAATAAAAAATAAAAAATATATGTATTTATTTCAGATTAATATATGTATGTAATTATCTGATGTAGAGTGGGTCGCGGACAGTTTCATGGCCAAGATGGATCAGAAAAGGCCCGGTTGACGACAGAAGTGATCCGGACCGTCGGACCTTAGATCGGGCGTATCTTGCAATTCGGAATGAGTTACCTGACGTAAAATATATGATTTTGGGGTAGAACGAGGTACTTTAGCCAACCAACCTAGCTACGTAGGGTTGTGATGATCGGAATTGCAAAAAACTCCTGGATCGACAGTCATTTTCCTACTTTAATTTCGTTTTTACTATAAATAGTAAATTTTGGTTTGATTATAACTCTTCATCCGTCGGGCTTTAGGAGTTGCGCCCAACATGAAAAGAGCCTAGAATAATTAGGAGAACGGTTTGGTGAAGCCAAATAGGACACTTACTATTTTTGGCCGAAAACCTTGCGCACTAGTAGACATCACGGCCATCTATAAATAGTAAGTTTACTATTTATAGTAAGTCGCGGATTCTAGGAGTTTTAGTTGTAGTTTGATTCTGATTTCTTTTCCATTGCTTGGTATCCCTATTTAAAGGGTTGTAAACTCGTTTTTAAGAATCAATTAATCAGTTTCGAATTTATTAGACTTTATTTCTATTTTTTGCTTTCTTTTCTCATGGATTCGAGAAGTCTCTGTGAGGAGTCCAGAGAAGCTCCGTGGATTCGGAGTATTTATCCTCATCACGTTCACCCCTGCGTCATTATCTAATGAATTGTTTAGAGATTTACCATTTATGAGTTGAAACCGTGATGATTTCGTGATAAAAATGCCATATTTTAAAATGTTCCGACATTTTGAAAATCTCACGATAATATTATTTGGTGTATTTTTCAGGAGTTTGTCTCAAGATTTTCAAAATCTCAGCGATAATTGTGACACTGCTGATGGACTCCACAGAGGATGGACTATGCCCCAAACTTCTCCAGATGTGAAGATCCTAGCTAGACAATCTTTGGCCTTTCCTCAGTTGAATGTGGACACTGGACAGTTTGCACTATCTCATTAGTTGATCGTTTGTATGGGGCCAATTAAAGGGATAGAATTGTCCAATAAAGGAAATTTTTTAGGAAGGTCAGTCCGAGGTGGAGCCCACCATTTCAAATATGACTCGCCTAAGAGCCCTGCATGTCCAAGGTGTGGACCCACACTCATAATGCATATCCTTGGATTGAGGATATATGGTCTTCAAATTCATATAGGTCCCCACTGGATTTAATTGAAGAACACAAGTATATACTCACATTTGAAGTGCTAAATAGTAAATCAATATCGCTAGAATCGACATTCTTCAGCTCTTTGAATTTAGCAGGCTTATAGCCTTTCTTGAACCATGGGCTCTCCATAATATGGGGTAAGGTGAAGAATGTCCCAATCAGTCTTCAAATTTTATTTTATTTTTTTGTATGTACTCATCTAAGATAACACCTGCGATAGAAATGTCCCAATATATTATAACAATTCTCGTGTTGGTGTGCGTGTGGGCCACACACAGATGCAAGTGGGCTATTCATATCAAAATTATAAAATGACCAAAATGCCATAATAAATTAAAGCATGTAAATCAATACTATTAATAGGGTTGAGTAGGTAAGATATCAAATATTGATCGTTGAGATATTAATGTCTATTTAGAAAGCCCGATCTTACATTTCTTTCATAATTCTAAAATCTTAAAGTCATAACCTTTTTCAAATAATAAACTTTTCTAACACAGTAAGTTTATTAAAATAACAATCAACTTTAAAATGACTCAAACTCTTTCTCATGACTCAAATAAGGACTTTAAGTTATAATCCAAAACTCAACAAGTGTTGCTATGAAAGTGTTTTTTTTTTTTTTTTTTGAAGGAAAAGATTCGTGTTGCATATATAAAATTCTGGACAAAACTTACATTCGGGTCTTCCGAGGAAAAAAGGACATGCGAATGACCTATCGTAATAGAAGCCGGGACAACCGAGACCATAAACCAAAAAAATAGAAAAACTACCTCTCCCTGATCGCGCCTAACCCCACCCTGTCTAAGAAAAGAAGCCCTCTCACATGCTAGGGAAACTCAGCCCATCTAGAGCTGCAAAAGACTGATTGGGAAAAACTCCCCTTGTGGGCTAGCGCATCGGCCGGGGTGTTGCCTTCCCTGAAAATATGCGTAAACTCAATGTGTCCTTGGAGGTGAAGTCTATCCGTTCTTGACGACCAACATCTCCATTTCCAACCAAGGCTAGCTCTCTCATTAAACGCCTTAACCACCAACTCAGAATCGGATTCCACCACCATTTTAGAAAAACCTTTCTCTAGACACAGTGATAGCCTGTCGTGTGCCGCTCGCACCTCAGCACCAATGTTAGACATCACCCCATACCCATACGAAAAACTGAAGATGAAATCTCCCTTGTCGTTCCTACAGACTCCGCCACCCCCCTACCAAGCCCGGGTTCCCTCTTGAAGACCCATCCACATTAACTTTGACCCATCCTACAGGGAGTCTATGCCATGTAACTACCGATTGGCGCCCAGGCCTCGCTCCATATGTTCCAGCAGCCACCAGGAAACCCGTGCGATCACGAAGGCCACCGCAAGAGCCTTCCCTTAAAAAACTACCACATTTTTGGATTTCCACAATTCCCAACAAATGAAGGCTGTCACCAATAGCTGGCTGAACGGATACGATTTTCAGGCCGTAGTGGACCTCCTCCATTGCGCAATCCTAGCTTCCACCGATGAGGCCTACATTATGCTAATCCCAAAACTCTTACCGAAATAGTTCCATACTAACACTGCTAACTCACCATCCAGAAAAAGATGAGAAATGGACTCCCTGGCTGGGCCTTGAGCAGATCCTTCTATGCAACAAACAAACCTCAATGCTAAGGAAATGCCCCTAGATTGAATAGCAATCTCCATCGGCACCGATCTATGTAGAAGCTTCCAGACAAAAAAGCGAAACCTTCGGAGGCAGCTTCCCGTGCCACACCCACCTCGCCCAGTCCTTTCTAGGAGAAAACGGCCTGCTAGCGGCCCAAGCCGATTTCACTAAGAATCTACCCGAAGGGGTGAATAACCACAAGGGAGTATCCGGACCATCTGATAAACAGAACCCACCCTGAAAAATAAAGTCTACAACTTCTTAAGGGAGCAACGAGAAAACCACCGACGGAGGAAGAGGACCATACGGGCCCAAGAACTGATTCACTTTCAAGGACAGGATATCAGTCGTAATATCGCCCGTTACCGAATTCTAGAGCGGACCAAGCCCGGTCCAGTTCGCTCTCCAAAAACTGCAATCCGCCGCACCTATACTCCATTACACTTTGGCTTCTAAAAAGGGAAAGAGTCATAGAATCTTCTTCCAAATCGACGAGCCGTGCCCAACGTTGTTGCCTAAGATTGAAAATTCCTGAATCGGGCCATACTTTGCAGCCATGAACGAGGCCCACAGACTAGATTCCCTTTGGAATTTTAATACCCAGGCCATCTTGATCTGAAAAGCTTGCATGACTTCTGATAACTTCCGAATGCCGAGCCCACCTTCTACCTTCGGTAGAGCTATGGATTTCCAACTCCTCCAATGGAGCTTCCTCTTTCCATCTGCCCAACCCCAGAAAAAGGATGCGAAATGGCTCTCTAACTCCAACAGGACCCACTTTGGAATTTGAGTTGCTGCCATAGAATGAATGGGAATGCTCCCCAGTACATGCTTGATAAGAACCGCTCTCCCTGCTTGCGACAGAAACCTGATTTTCCACCCCCTGATTCGGCCCTCCACTTTGTCTACTACGAAAGTGTATTGTCCTTCAAGGTGATGACTACAGAAGTGTCCATTTCCTTGAACATTGAGTCATTCATATCCGTGGATTCATTGATGCCTTTCGTTGATCCATCCATTAATTCATGTTTTTATGCAATTGGGACAACTGTAGTCTTCTTCCCAAGAGTAGCAACAGTAACTGCCACAAATTCAACAAGATTAACAAAGTACTTAAATAGTAGAATTACATAGAAAAAGAAAAGTAAATTACTCACAAAACATCCACTGAAGCCAATTACTTTTTAGTAACTTCTTTGTCTTTTATAATCAAACAGAAGCATTTCAAGCCATTGATTCAAGAAAGTAAACGGTGCATTTGGGTGAATGCTCAAACTGAATCACTGGTCTGGTAAAGTGGAAATAGCGAAATTGTAATTCCTTAGCATGGCATATTGAAGGATTGAGTTCCAATGTCACTGCTGCCACATTAGCTAAAGAAGAATTTCCTTAGCATGTATATCGGGGGATTGAACTCCATTAGCTAAATTTCTCTGGTGGCTCCATTCCACCTTAAAAAAAAAAAAAAAAAAAAAAAAAAGACTCCATTAGCTAAAAAAGGGGATTCCAAAAACCTTTAAAAAATAAAAATTGTTATCGATTAAAAATTTTTATTTTGTTTTTTTTTACTTTTTTTTTTTTTAATTATTAAAAGCTTACGTGCCATTTAAATATTTAGATGCAATGTGTAAAGCTAAAAATTCTGACCGAACATAACTTTCAACGGGCAATCTCAAAATCCGGAATTCATCCAAAATGCACTGATTAAAAAAAAAAAAACAAAACAAAACAAAACATAAATCTCAAAAAAGTACCTCTTAAAACTGAAGTTTACTGAGTCTAATCTCCTTCTTCGATGACCTTAGTTCCCAATCCCTTGAGCTCTTCAGGTGGGACCTCTGCTACAGTGACCAACGAATAAAGCTCCTCCTTCGCATCTTCCTCTTCATTCCTCTTACGAGCGACGCACACACGAACATGTCTAGGCTTTCTATCCATTTTAACTTAATTTTTTTTATCTTTTTTTTTTTTTAAGGACTTCAAAAACCCTAATCATATATCCTCAAAATTAAAGTAACAAATGCAAGCTAAGACATGACAGCCTGCAGGAAAATAATAATAATAATAATAATAATAATAATAATAATAAGGAACACAAGAAACTACCAAAAAAGTTAACCTTCCTCCTTCCAGCCAGTCAAACCAAAAAGCATATGAAGGATGAACTAAAAATATATGAACTGTTTGTCCATTAAACTGACCTGCATCCTTAACTACAAGTAAAAAGCTTAAATAGAAAACCTGACCTCGCAAAAAAAATGTTGAATTGAAAGAAATAGGTCATGCTCACCCAAAAACCCTGAACGATCTTACAAAATCCCAAAACAACCAAGATCTCAAAAGACAAAAGCAGGGCTACGCTCGCAAATTTCCCACAGCCTTGTCAAGAAATAAAAGCCCTCTAACAGCCAAAAGACATTAGGACAACCTTCCGATCCATAGTTAACGCCATGACATTTCAATGTGCGACTGGGTATCTTAAAATGCAAATATCCAAGCGTTGAAAATGTTTTTTTCTTGATTTGGGCAAATCCATTCTACATAATGTAATGCCATCCAGACCAAATTTACATCTCGAACTTCCATAGAGAAAGAAAAAAAGGGACACCCCGCCCCCCGCCACTCTATCATGAGAGGATCCATCGACGTTAAGCTTCACCCAGCCACGGCGCGCTTTTTCAAAACAATCAATGAGGATTTGAGATGCAAGAAAGAGGAATCGAATCAATCAAGGGTGCGGCAAATGGGCCGGCCATCGACCAAATACAAAGAAAAAAGACTCCTCAAAGGACAAAGATTTATGGGAGGAGAAGTTTGCTTGAGCTCCTAAATCCGTAAGCACACGAGAATGATGGCGGAGACATTTTGAATGTCGCGAATTGCTCTATCTCCCATGTGATAAGCCTAATGCCCAAGACCACTTTACTTCATGTCTAGAACATAGCAGCCCTTGATGGCCCTTTAAGAAAGGTGGTCCAGGTCTTAATAGCGTGAGACGAGGGGCGGGAAAAAAAAGTGACCCGACTATTGCTAGTAGTTGGTACTCAAACTGGAGATGAGCAACATGGATTGCATTGAGATGGGGAAGGATGGAGTCTACTTGAACAAATTCCTGCGCTTTTCATAAGATGGAGTTGTTGAAGCTAAGGTCCATCGAGACATGAGAGTGGCGATAGAATGACATCCTCATGACACGTTGTCCCTTTCACACTGGATGCTGGATGACCTTGAGATTTCTTTGCCATATCTACATGGCATCATGCATAATCTTCCAAAGAAAGATGCCCATTTTTGGGAGCACATGATTCCAAGCCCATGGCGTCCACATGGGCTTCCTCACGGTGATGCCAATGCTATTCCGCATACTTCTATTGGACGAAGTGAGGTCCCAAGCCAATACATCCTCCCTGTCAGAAAATGGGATCGGGTTGTCCAAAATCGACTGAATAGTAGAATTTGGGAGAATGTTCACATGAGCCATCATTTGTCATTATGAGCACGAATGTCATTTAGATTAACCATCCTAAGCTGAGGGGGGATGGAGCCAGTCACTGTTGAAGCAAGGAAACCATCTCCAGTCCAGTTGTGAAACCAAAAATTGACTCTTCCTTTACCAATCAGCCATTTAGAGTGGGCGTTCACAAACGGCAGAGAGCTGGATATATCCTTCCGCAAATTAATGGTGAATCCCTTCCAAGAATCGAATGAGTTTATGGGGTATTTTGCCATGGAATAAATCTCGCCCAAAGCCCATCCAAGCTTCTTCCCAATTTAAATTGGTTTCCAGACTTTTAGCTTCTAATGCACCAAAGGAAAGGGAGAGGATTTCGCCCTTTTTTTCTGCTTTCTTCCTGAAGAAATTTGCAAAGCCGAGTAGGGAAGTTGCGGCTTTTGGGATATTAGATTGTGTCATGATATGAATAGTGCCATGCCTTAAAAGGGTCAACCTGGTGTTTAGGAGCCTAGATTTCCAAGATGCCCTCAATGTTGCCCATAATCTTCTTAGCGTTAACTGCTTTGCCTTCTATGAGAGGAATACCTTAGGTGCAAGGGAGATGAGCCTCCAGGTTTTCTTCTCTGATTTGTGGCTTTGAAGAAGGATAAAAGATCCAGGCACCTCACTCTCTTCATTTCCCCGATGAATGAAAGCAAGGAGCCAATTGTCTCAAGAAGCCTCCACTAATCGCATCAAGTGGGGCAAAAATAAATGGGTTAACATAGGACATTCTGTGGAAGTTTGAACTTGTCAAGTGCTTGATGAGGAACAAGTTTCGAACAAATACCATCGATGAATAGGATGCCTAACATACGATAGGCCTATTACATGGCGGGAAAATAATCAAATGGATAATCACAGCCATTAATTAGAACATAAAATTTTCACATTACAGAACTTCCAACAACGATGGCTTGGTGAATCCATCCGGTGAAAGCTAAATCGATGGAGAACTTGGGTGAGAAAAAGGCCATTCAACCCTGGCATCCTTTTTCCATGTCCAATTTTCATGTTTCCTCCAAAGACTATAAGCATCAAAAGATATGACGTTTCTCCTCATTGAGTTTCTCCGATAGAGTTGCTTTTCTTTGAATGGAGGGAAGGATAAGAGCAGGAGATACTATCTTGGCTTCATAATCATCAGGTGGGCCGGTAGTCCCTTTTTGATTTAACTTTCATGTTGTGCATTGGAAAGCTCTTGGCATGGGGCCTCTCAAGAAAATCATTGCCGCTTTGAAGATATCTCACACATGCTTCCTCTGAATCCATCCCACGGGGGCAGGGGCTACTATCAAGGATGGCTATATAGCTTTGGTCACTTCTTCAATCGTTATGGGACTCATCGGTCAGTTCATTTGCTCCATAACAATCTTGGGAATAGTCGAAAAAATAGCCCCATTCGTCCCTGTCTTGAGAGGAGAAGAGATTCTTGAAATAGTCCTCAGCTACCCTCCCTATATCCTCGCTACGTTCCAGGATCTCTCCCGAAGAAGAGATGATTTTGTCAATCCTCTGATTTCTGCGCTAAAACCGTCTGCATGAAAAAATCTTGAGTTCTCTCCCTTCTTTCAACCAAGTGATTGGACTTTTGTTTCCAAAATAGCTCTAAAAGCTCGCCTAGCTTGTAATTTTGATTGAGACATTCACTTTTCCAAGTTTTCCGTGGATTAGATTGATCGATTCGATTCGGCTACGATAGCCTCCTCTCACCCTCTTCACCTTATTGTGGATGTCCCCAAATCTTTCTTATTCCATTCTTTTAGGGCCTTTTTACGTTCTTCATTTTAATGAACACTTTAAACATCACAAGCGGCATTAACTTGAAATCCCAGGCTTCATTTACCACCCTTTTGAAGTCGTCGTGGGTGGTCCACATTCGTTGGAAGCGGAAGGGCGGGGGAAGCTTGCATTATCATCCTTGAAGCTCATAAGAATCGGAGAATGGTCCGAGACTGTTCTTGGGAGGTGATCAATTTTGAACGTCGGGAGCGAAATCAACCAAGGAGCATTCACAAGAATCCTATCCAGCCTTGCCCAACGGCGGCTTCCACAATTGTTTTGCACCAAGTGAAAGTGGAGTCATTAAAACTGCGTCAATCGGCGAGAATAGTTGATGGCCTCAAGGAACTCAAAATCGATTCGTGAAAGCGGGTGCACCCCCATTCTCTCCTCTATAGCATAGGTAGCATTAAAATCCCCACAAACCATCCACGGGCCACACTATGGAAGACAACCTCTTAATTCTGTCCCAAAGGACTATCCTGTTAACCTTATTACAACTAGCATAAACCACAAATCATAATCAAAAGGGAGGTTGTCATCGATATTAACACATGTAACACCTTGGCATATTCCATTTTTGATTCTTCTATGCCTTGGACTCGCTAGAATCCAAATTGTGATCATCCTTCCTCCATTAATTGAAGAAACCCTCTTTGGCTTCCTTGAAACTCTTATCATAGGCTCCTGAAAACAAAATCAGATCTTCATCTTCTTGATAATCATCTCGGGTGGCAGTAGTTTGAGCATTACCTACTCCTCTCATGTTCCAGGAAAGAATGCTAAACATCGGATTTCCCATTCTTTTCCCTCGCCCTTCACACGTGCTACAAATTCTTTGGCTATGCTTTTTAACTATAGAGCCTGTCAGTCTCCTATTTCTCCTGGCATACATTGATGTAATTGAGGCAGTCCTAGGCGAGTCCACCGAGTTTACGCATCTGAAATTCCACCCACGATGCAATATCTACCCAAAGGCATTCCATTTTCATCATGAATAGTCAAGGTTGATGAGCAAGACTTTCCAAGTAAAGGGGCTGATCCATGTTATTGACCTGCATGCATCCTCTACAAGTAAAAAGCTTAAATAGAAAACCGACCAAAAAAGGACTTGAAAGAAATAGGTGATGCTCCAACTAACGATCTTAATAATTAACAAAAGATCTCAAAAATGGGAAAATTAAGCACAGCCACCAAAATACAGCCAAATCACATTGGTAGTTTGACAAAAATACTGCTCTTAAAATATATTTTGTTTTTTTCCACAAACTGGCATTCTAGTCATTATGTGAGACCAAATTTACATTCGAACTTCCTGAGGAGAAAAAGGGACTTGGGGAGCGTCTATCATGAGAAGCTCCAGAAAAAAGAAAAACATGCAAACAAATAAAACAGAAAAAAGATCATTGGGAGCCTGTAAGCTGACGGAGGAACGCAACTCTCTACTGCTCCCTAATTGCCCCCGCCCTACCTTGTCTAGAAATAGCAGCCCTATGAGAAGAAAGGGGAGATCAGCATACATCAGACATAAAAACGGGGATTGGCTATTGCTCCCCAAGTGCGCTAAGAAGTCAGCTGGAGCATTACCTTCCCTGATGTTGTGCCAGAATTCAACTCGATAGAACGAAGTCTGTTTATCCTGGTGATCCAATATCTCCATTTATATCCAAGGAGGGCGCACTCGTTCATGACTTTCACTACTAGCTGAGAGTCAGATTCTACTATCACTTTAGAAAATCCCATGGAGAGGCAATGAGATGGTCCATCATATACCGCTTGGAGCTCCGCATACAAATTGGAGCCCTCCCCATAGCCATCATAGAAGGCAAAGAGCAGGTTGCCTTTGTCATTCCTGCAAACGCCTCCCCCTCCTGCTTTCCTGGGGTTTCCTCTGGAAGACCCATCCACATTAACCTTGACCCAATTTGAAATTGGTTTCAGCCATTTAACCACCAAAGGAATAGAGGATTTTCTGGACTTATCTGAAGCACCTGCCGAGTAGGGATTGCGGCTATCAGCGTGTCCAGATTGTGTGTCACCAATTGGTGCCTGTGATTGTGGACATCCACCAAGATGGCCAGAATCTCTTACGGTCACTGCTTCCGTCTAGTCCTCTTTGTCTTTTCCTCAGGTTTTCTTCTGATTTGTCTTTGAAGAAGTAGACCCAGGCCGTTCATTTGGTGGTGGACCACTCCACTAATCAAGTGGGGCACACATGTGGCCAACTTGTCGAGTGGAGAACACCATCGAATAGGAGCCTAACATAGAAATTACATGGCTCAAAAATAATCATAATTGGATAATCACAGCCACAATTAAGGGAACATACGAAGCTACCGTCCATTTTCCAGGTCTTCATTCAGACGGCTGTGATCATCCGATCGGATAATTTTTGGATCATTGTTGAATCCCATGTCCAATTTTCCAGTGTATAAGCATCAAAAGATATGACGTTTCTCCTCAGGTTTTCTTTTGCTTTGTCTTTGAAGCAGGAGATCCTGGCCATTCATCAGGTGGTGGCCCTTCTTTGATCTTTCATTGTCCAAAAAGAAGCCACTCCATTGATCTAGTGGCTCACACATGCTTTGGTAAAAGTGGGCAGTCAGGAAAGTTTCCTATTGTTTATATCTGATATACACATGTGGCCCACTAGATAAGTGGAGGAGAATGATTTTGTGACATGTTCTAGGCGGGTCCGTTTATTGTCGGAGCTCGTCCGAATGTTCATGCATATATATGTCTTTTGTTTTTTTCCTGTCACAAGATAGGTGAGGCTGCCTTTCCTTTTGTTGGGCCCACCCGAATGACTGTACATCTCGATGATTAATGGAAAATAGAGTTCTCTTTTAAAAAAAAAAGAAAAAGAAAAAAGATGCAGCAAGGTGCGTTATAGTGTTAAATCCGGATAGCTGCGATCTCACCGCATGCGGGAAGCAGTGCTATGAGAAGTACAATGGAAATGCGTCGTGCATAGAAAAACCTGGAGGGGCCTATTTCTGCGAGTGAGTATACAATTGCTAACTTACATCTTTGTTAACATGTATAATATTGGTACAGTCGTCCAATGCCATCTTCAATAAATGCTGTAATTGCAATAAATTAATAAAAATTTCCTTTTTATATCTTTAATATTTGAGATTCGCGTTGCTATTTAGGTGATCTAGACCGTTGATATGATGGGCCTCATTGTTGATGTAGCATATTCCATGAAAACTTTCCAGATCGTATGATTCTATGCATACACATTTAGGTGGACCAAATGGGAGCCTAACACGTTGTTCTTGCTCTTGTGCTAATCTATTACTTATTTATAATATCTGAACCTTGCAAATGGATGCATCGCAAAGATATCTTCGGGTGAAAAGCCAGTGGTGCATGGTAGTGTTGAATCCGGACAGCTGCGATCTCAACGGATGCAGGAAGCAGGAAGCAATGCTATCAAGAGTACAACGGCAATGGGATGTGCACTGAAAAAGCTGGAGGGGCTACTTCTGCCAGTGCATCTACAACTGCTAAGTTACATTTTTCTTAATATGTATGACATTGGTACAGTTGTCTAATGTCATTTTCAATAAATGTTATAATTTCAATAAATTAATAAAATTCTCCTTTTCATACCTTTAATCTATTTAAGTGATCTAGACTGTTGATATGATGGGCCTCATTAGCATTTCTTGAAAATTTTCTAGATTGGATGGTTCTATGCATCCGTTCAATTGATTAGGTGGGCCAGTCGAGAGCCTACAAGGCATACCTCATTGGCGGAGTTTTGCTGAAATCTAAGCATTTTATGTGCAGAGGTCCATTGTCATTGTCCGTCTATTAAAAATCTCCTGGACTCAAATATTCTAACCCTTCAATAGGTAGCTTAGGAAATGGTTATCGATGTAAATACAACAATAAAAAACATAAAGCTCAAATAAAACCAATAATTGTGATCCAGCATGATATCTTTTGTTGCTCTTAATTCAATCAGTCATGGTTACTCGTGTGATCGAGGGCTTGGATAGAAAGCATGTGTGTAAGTATGATTGTGCGGGCTGTTAATTTTCTTAATGCGGAATAGCAAGGACCGAGCTGTGCATCGGATATGGAGATCAAGAATATTGAATATTAAATACATGGCGTACTTGAATGAGACGCCGTTGTTGTAGATAGGTTGCTAAAGTCTTCCTCTCCTTATACCCTTAAAGAAGCTGCGATGGGGCTAATACTTATATTGGTTGTGTTGGATTGGGGACCCAACCCTGTTTTATAATGTAGAGGGTAGAGGAGTTTGAAACCCACCAAAACTCCTCTCCCTTTGGCTCCACACGAATTTCACAGTCCCAGTTCCTCTAAAACATCGTGTGTCTATCACACTCCACCCCTTTCACGATATTCTGAATGTATCACAACTTAGTGGGGCCCACTGGTATACCTGATCACATTATCTAAGCCTTAGGACAATCTAGACCGTTGATCAATAAGGCCCACCATATAGAATTCTTCCATTCTCTCACTTAGGCCACATTTGATCAATGTCAACGTTTAATCTTTGAAAATATTTTGAAAAACATGTTTTGATTTGAAGAAACATCCAAATGGTTAACCGATTACATTGTTGGATAATACGGGTAGTGCTATAACAATTTGGTCCATCAAGACTGTCAGTATCGAATCACGATAGTCATCACAACATTTAATTTAAGCGTAGTGAGGCTAAGCACGATCACAAATACTGATAGCCTTGACGACATAGATCTGAAACTAGGAAGTATGGTATAAGGATTACACATGTAATGTGATGATGTGTGTCTATCCTTAAGAGGTCCTGAAGCTTTCAAATGTCTCCAACGAGACATAGTTTTACTTACTCAAATTATATTGCGCATACTTAGAGAAAAATAGAAATTAACTTTATATCAGAATCATCAAATATCTTTATTAAATGAGATCTCTTTAATGTCTGTGAAAATAAAACACGCTCAACTCCCACTAACTGAAAATATCTGTGGAATCAATGACTCTCATAAATATTACATGCTCTTGAAATGGCGTGATAGAGAGTCCTTTAGTGAGCGGATCCGCAATCATTTAATTAGTGCCGATGAACTTCACAGACACTTGATGATTCTGAAATATTTCATTTATAACAAGATACTTGATGTCGATATGCCTCGACCTTGATGAGTGCTTGTTGTTACTAGATAAGGAAATCGCAGCTGAATTATCACAAAATATTCTTAATGGTTTCGGGATATGATCTAGTACCCACAAACCAGAAAAGAAACGTTGTAACCACAATGCCTGATTAGATGCCTTAAGCAATTAATTCAGCTTCCATGGTGGATGAGGTTGTAGTTGACTGCTTCACACTTTTTCAAGATACAACCTCACAACTAACATGAATATGTAGCCTGAGGTGGACTTCTTAGTATCAACGCAGCTATCATAATCTGCATCTGAGTATTTAACCAAATCCAAATGGTTATATCTCCTGTAGGTGAGTCCAAAGTCCTTTATTCTTTGTAGGTAGTGTAATACTATCTTTACAGCTATGCAATGCTATGATCTTGAATTAGATAGATACCACCTACCCATCATTCCAACAACAAATGCAATATTCGGTCGCGTGCAGACTTGAGCATACATGATGCTCCCTACTACTGATCCGTACGAAAATTCGTTCATTCGATTCTTTTCCAAATCATTCTTGGGACATTGGAATTAGTTGAATTTATCACCCTTTACAATGGGTGATTGTCCAAGAGCACAATTTTACATGTCATACCTTTCGAGTATCCTAGTAATGTAGGCCCTCTGTGATAAGTTGAGCAGCCCACGAGATTTTTCATGACAAATCTCAACGCCAATGACATAAGAGGTATCACCAAAGCCCTTCATTTCAAATATTTGAGATAAGAATTTCTTGGTGTCGCTCAACATCCTGATGTCACTGCTAGCTAACAAAATGTCATCAACATACAAAATCATCATAATAAACTTACTCCCACTGATTTTAATGTAGATACATACATCTGCAGTATTTTCTACAAAGCTATATGAGGAAATTATTCCATGAAACTTTAGGTGTACCACTGTCATGATGCCTGTTTCAACCCATAGATGGATTTCTTTAGTTTCAAAACAAATGTTCTGAGCCATGGGCTACAAAACCTTTGGGTTGTAACATATATACATTCTCATTCAGATCCCTATTGATAAATGTTGTCTTTACATCTATCTAATGTAACTCTAAGTCCATATGAGCTACCAGTGCCATTATAATCTTGAATGCGTCTTTCTTAGATACTGGTGAGAAAGTCTCCTTAAAGTCAATGCCTTCACACTGGTTAAAACGTTTGGCAACAAGTTTGGCTTTATATTTTTCAACATTACCCTTGGAGTTCCATTTAGTTTTAAATATCCATTTATAACTAATTGGCCTTATTACAGTGGGTAACTTAACAAGATCTCATACTTTATTGTCCCTCATGGATTTTAACTCATCTTTCATGGCATTAAACCAATGAGAAGGATTAGCACTTTGTTTGACTTGTGTAAATGATACAATATCATTTTCCACTCCTATGTCAAGGTCATGCTCCTATAAGTATACGATGTGATCGTCTCGATATACAACCTTCTCTCTCTCTTTCAGATCTTCTCAATGGTTCAGCTTGTTGGGTATGGTTTTGATTTTTTATTTTTTTCATCAGTGGTTTGTATATGAGGTTCTACGTGGTGTTCTGCAGTGACTCCAGGATCTACTGCATCATTAATATCCATGTGATCTGGAGTGATTATGACTGGAGTCATAGTCATTTGTTCCTCAAATACAAAATTTCTAATATTCGTGCTCCCACTGTTTTCAGTGTCTTCAATGAATCTGGCATTCCCAATCAACGATCCTAATAGAGTGAGAAGGATAGTAGAATCATAGCCCTCTTGACCTTTCTGGATATCTAATAAAGAAATAACTTATAGTTATAGGATCGAGCTTCCTTTTATGTGGGTTATAAATTTTGGCCTCAGCAGGACAACCCCAAATATGCAGATATCGGAGACTTGGTTTTCTCTCATTTTACAACTAAAAAGGAGTTTTGCTTACTGCTTTTCTAAGGACCCTGTTAAGTATATGAACTGCGGTTTTGATCACATCACCCCACGGGGATTCCGGCAATGTCGAATTGCTAATCATACTTCTCATCATATCCATAAGGGTGCGATTACGACTTTCAGCCACACCATTGTGCTCTGGAGTACTAGGCATAGTGTACTGGGTGACAATGCCATAATCCTGAAGGTATCTAGCAAATTTTCCTAGATTGCGTCCTGATTCGTCATATCTACCATAGTATTCACTACCACAGTTAGATCTAACAACTTTAATCCTCTTATCGACTTAATTTTCAACTTCGGCCTTGTAGATTTTAAAAGCATCTAGGGCATCTGATTTCTCACTAATAAGGTAGAGGTACTCGAAACGAGAGTAGTCATCTATGAAGGTAATAAAATATATGTGTCCACTCCATGATGTTTTAGGGAATGGTACATAAATGTCCGTATGTATCACCTTTAAGAGTCTTACACTCCTTGAACCTTTCTTTCTAGTTCTAATCTGTTTTCCTTTTATGCAATCAATGCACACTTTATAGTCGGAGAAGTTAGAAAATGAAGAATTTTTTCTCACACATGCGTGTCAAATCTCTCATGAGATATATGATACAATCGCATGTGCCATAACATGGAGGAATTCTCATAGTCTGGTCTTCGTTTAGATCCTTCTTTATTTCCCTAAAAGCCATTAACATTATAGACATGTGAGGCAATCAAGTCTAGCTGGTATAGGTTGATCACTATAGAGTTTGTGCCAATTTTATTCGAATTAAGGTAAATACTAAATAATTTATTCTCAAAGTGGAATGAATATCCCAATTTATCTAAATGAGAATTAGGGACTGGATTGCACCTTATAGAAGGCACACAAAATGTATCTACCAAATTCAATAAATAAACAAACTCTAACCTAGGTTTATACACTTGTGAGGCAATCAAGTCTAGCTGGTATAGGTTGTTCACTATAGAGTTTGTGTCAATTTTAATCGAATTAAGGTAAATACTAAATAATTTATTCTCAAAGTGGAATGAATATCCCAATTTATCTAAATGAGAATTAAGGACTGGATTGCACCTTATATAAGGCACACAAAATATATCGACCAAATTCAATAAACAAACAAACTCTAACCTAGGTTTATAGACTCCAATTGCCTCTACGTTGACTTTAACACCATTGCCTATGTATACTGAGTGTTTTGCATTAGTTGGTGACCTGGTTTGTAGTAAGTCCTGTATAGAAGTATATATGTGAATAGAGGTTTCTGAATCTATCCACCAAGAATTCACCGACATATCAGTTAGATTAGATTTAAAACAGACTAAAACAAAATTATTACCTTTCTTTATGAGTTATTCTTTATACTTTACGCAGTCTTTCTTTTGATGGCTTGACTTTTTGTAAAAGAAACAATTATTCCCTTTAGCCCGCTTGCGACTCGATCCATTCCCAGGTCGGTTTTCAACTGGTGAACCTGGAGGACCATGAGGTCATGAGGATCTCTTATTAGAACCACGTTTCCTTTTCTATTTTCATCATGTCCAGGTACATGTCTTGATGTTATAAGATCAATATTCTGTCTGTTTTCAAAGGATTTTGACAGTTCAGAATTGTCTAAAGTGATCTCCAAATGTAACCATCCCAAACTATCTCTATGGACTCCTTTTATTGAACATAATTGGATCCGGTTAGGATGGGAACTAAATGCATTTGAATTGAAATTTTAACCGATTGCAAAATATACTCACATTAGTAGATTGTTTTATATAAAACAATTTATGAATAAAACTAAATATCAAGCAAACTTATCAATTCAATTGATTAGAGCTTACAATTGAACTATCTAGGATGAAGATGTGCCCAAACATTCGATCTTGGCTAGAATCGGTTACATCATCATCACTCTTCCTGTGGGAGGTAATGATAATATGTAAGTAACTCTCCTGAACATGAAGGTAAGTGATGCCAATAGTGTAAATCTGAGACACTCAACACCTGCGGGTAGAATAAGTCTTTCATCTTTACATCACCAGCATCATTTACTCCACCCTATTCATGCTCCTTCCAAACGGTGATCGTCTGTGTTTTCATCACCGTTCGCATGAAACATGAACGCAACTGAATGCAATTATTTAATTGAATTCCTAATGTCACAAGTCCTGATTCGTGAAAATTTTCACCGATTGAGGTCACTATGGTGGCTAACACAACCGGATTCAATCCCACAAATTTTGACTTAGGATTGCGATTATAATCCCGCCCTCAATGGATTATAAATTAGTTTGATTTGGCCTCGAAGATAATTAGTATTCATCGTTGGAAAACGAGGAACCTTAAAGAGAAACAGACGGGTGGGTTTCACTTTTCTCATTCCAACGATCTATATTAACTCCTAAAGGATGGGTAATGGGCCCATAATCAAGCCGAATCAAGACTCTGTATGATTTGGTCATCATTAATGAGCATTATAATTATAGTCTTTAACATTCATATGATAAACAGTTGGCATGGAACAATTCAGATGTATGGTTAGATCCTCACATCAGTGTTCATAATATGGACAGATTAGATCCAATTTATAATCTTCACATCTTGAAAGGTCCACATTCTTTATTATTCATCAAATGAATGATTTAGATTATATGCTCATTTTAAACTAAACGATTGCTCAAATCTAAGAAACGGATTCCAAAATTGGTCCTAAATGGAAGACTCAAGCATTAAATGTGCATTTAACATTTCCTAAGTTGGGCTGAATAAAATTGGTATGGGATAGAATAGGGGCTTCATATAGTCAACCACCAGGCCTTAATTGGGCCCAAAATTAACTGGAGTGGGCCCATGAGATGGTTCCTTATTATGAACCCAGTTTAAGCCTAAGCCTAAATTAAAGATCAGCCCAACATACCAAAATTGATCCAAAACAAATCTTAAGTGGCTATAGTACCAAATGGTGGCCATGGATATAGGGTCCACAAGACTTTGTGGCCCATGGATTAAATAGGCCTAAAACAAGTCCTAAATGTGCCACAAATTAGGTTCAAAATAAGGCCCATAAAAGAAATACTATAAGAAATTAGGGTTCCAAACTAAGGGCCCACAATCCAGGCCCACTGCAAAAATTAAATGAGTTCAGAAGCAACGCCCACAACTAGGGCCCAAAACAAGAATCAAGCCCAACTCAACCAAAGTAAGGAAGAGTGGGCCTCGGTGGTGGGTCCATAAGGTAGACCCGATGCAAGCATAAATCGGGTCCAACAACCCAATGCAATAAGAGACTTGGAAAGGGCCAAAGGATGTTTGGGTTTTCGGAAACCCTAGCACCCGAACTATCAGCCGCTGCCCCATTGATGAATGGCCATTTATCAATTCTTCGAAAGTCGCCGCCTCTTGAAAGGGAATCCATGATTGTGGCAGTGATGACGTAATCGGAGAAGAAATCCAGATGCACGGTTGCCAGTTCAACCCCTTTCGACATCTTCCCAAATCTAGGCAATCAATCCGCTGATTGGGACGCCAGTGTAGAGGAACTCGGGGTCAACAAAATCATCTTTATGATTTCCTTACCTGTGGTAATGGCAGCAATCGCCGCTTTCTATGCTGAACGCCTGAATCTAGAGGAGACAGGGAGATGAAGCTGCAGGCGGCCATTAATGGCTACCAATCTACCTCTGCTGACAATGACAATATGTCATTCAATGACCATTAATAGGAGTCCTGATGAGGAAGAGAAAGAATCATAAAGATGGGTCCATCGTCTCCATGGTTGCCGACAGAGGTGCGGATTTTGCCACTCTCTTTTATTCTTAATGGGTTAATGCATTTGAAATCCCTAATCAATGTCCGGATTTGGGAATTAGTACCTAAAATCCCCAATTTTTGGATTCAGGGATTCAAAAATCTGAAATACCAATTTTTGGATTCAGGGATTCGAGAATCCCTAATTTGGGAATCAAGGTCCCTGATTTGGGGATCGGAATTCGAAATTCGTAATTCAGGATTTGAAAATCCTGATCTCTGTTTTTGGGATTCGAAAATCCCTAATAAATATCTATATACCCAATTCCAGATGTTGGAATTCGAAGAATCTCAATTATCTATATTTGGGAACCAAAATCCCAATGGCTGGATTTGAGATTTGAAATCACAATGTCTGGATCTGTTGGGTTTGATCATTCATACATAATGCACAGAGGCTCTGATACTAACTGTTAATTTTCTTAATGTGGAATAGCAAGGACCGAGTTGTGCATTGGATATGGAGATCAAGAATATTGAATATTGAATACATGGCGTACCTGAATGAGACGCCATTGCTGTAAATAGGTTGCCAAAGTCTTCCTCTCCTTACACCCTTAAAGAAGCTGTGATGGGGCTAATACTTCGATTGGTTGTGTTGGATTGCGTACCCAGCCCTGTTTTATAATGCAGAGGGCAAAGGAGTTTGAAACCCATCAAAACTCCTCTCCCTATGGCTCCACACGAATTTCACGGTCCCAGTTCCTCTAAAACACTGTGTGTGTATCACAGTTATAGCACTCCACCCCTTACACGAATTTCTGAATGTATTACAACTTAGTGGGGCCCACTGGTATACCCGATCACATTATCTAACCCTTAGGACAATCTAGATCGTTGATCAATAAGGCCCACCATATAGAATTCTTACATAGGCGTGATAGAGTCTACTCAACTCAAGGATATTGACTGAATTGGCCAGCATCCCTACATCCGGACGAATATATTAGAGACTAGATTAGAACCTAAAGTCATCTCTATCACTGACTTGTTGATTTGGTGTGCATCGTACTCAGGCAATTTGAGCCAGGGAAGGTTAGCCCTCACGAATGACTTCTTTTTGTCTTGTACCAGTGATTACGGAATCAGCCAGTTAATGGACTTTCTATTTCACAAGTAGTTTAACATAGTATTCTTCAATCAGTATAGAAGATTTGCATAAAATAAAATAAAGACTAGCACAATATGATCAATCTTTATTAATGTATTGGCCTTGTTACAACCATTGTGCTTTATAATCTAATTGAAGCGAGAAATAAGATAAATACTTGATGCACCTATTAGAACAGACGATCAATGCAGATAGTTAGGAGGATATGATCGGAGTATGAACAACTGAATCAGAATTCAGATGGACATAGAGATCTGACAAATTAAGGTTGCAGATATTTAATTTACTCATAAGATAAATGTATTACAAGAGTCATTCGATATTAGTGAATTAGGTTAGGCTAGAATATGTAAAATAAACATGAATGTAAATCCTTTTATAACTTTCTCAAGATGTTGAAAGCCCCTAGCCATGGGCTTCTAGATCCTTTAGGATTCTTTGTGTAAGCTTTCCAAGCATGCAATCTCCTCCTTAGCAAAATGAGACTTGCCTTGGAAAGAAAGAACTCCGAACTCACTGACTTTTCGGATCTGCTTCTCATAACTAATTTGTTGTTGAGATCTTCATGGCCACTAAAGATCTGTCTAGAACCACCAAAGTTCCTCTGATAAAAACAACCAGACCAAGATTTGAAAACCTCAAGGGCAGATCTTTATTAAACATAGCCACCCATCATCTCTTAATGGCTCACCTTGTCGACTTTCATATGTTGGATGGTCCGGATCAAACTACCTCCTTCATTTAATCACCTTAAAGGGATGGACGGTGTGGATATAAAACATACATCATGGTGGGACCGGCATAACTACGTGATGTCACTTTAGTAGCGAGTCTTGCTACTCAAACTGTGCGCTGAATCTCCAAATGAAAACTTAAATAACAATCACAGTGGACCTTAAGTTAACACAGACATTGAAGAAGGGAAAACACAAATATCAGATTGATGGAAAACTTTTGACCTGTAGAAGTTTTTAATGGTGGGCGGGACTCTCTGTAACACCTTGTACTTTCCAGTACTCGGGTATTACCGGGAGGACATATATTAGTATAAACACAAATCTAACTTAATCGAATGTTCACCTACATTATAGTCTAAATCGGACCGATATGAGTAATCTTATCCATAGATAGGGCCATCCAACTGTTCATCAATACTTAAATGGTTAGCGAACCTTGTTAAAGACAATCAAGCCATTCATCATTAACATATGAACCAACAACACCCCTTCGATCGATATAACAATTGAATTTCCTAGTTTGACCATCAAATTATAGAATCAACTGTAAACCTCTCGATGATATTATCATTTATGACTCTTATCAAAGGTAGGTCTTACAAATAAATAAGTAAATGAGTATATATGTATTACACATACAATAACAGTATATAAAACAAGTGATAATAACATAATAATATAAATAACATTATTTAAGGGATGTTAATAACAAAAATGGAGTCACCAACGCAAAGAAAATAGGCCTGAGCACACACAAATGATCCTTAGAGTCTTTTTGGCTGTTAATATTTAAAACAGGATCAATCCAATCATTGGATCAGTGAGGATCAATAATCACGATGAAATTCATTAGGTGTGGCCCACCCAAGTTTTGAATAATGAAATTCATTAGGCTCTAATTGAAACCGCCGCACCTTATGATCAGGGTGGATTTCACGAATCATTAGTGTGGGACCCACTACATGACTATGATATAAATAAATATGTATATATATATACACACACACACATGTAATGGCAATGGAAATTTAAATTGAAATTTAAAATTAATATGATTGGTTGGATAATAACGAGTATTGATCATATAAATGACCCATTAGAACACTCTGACCGTTGATGGTCAGATTGGAACGGATCCAACCGTCAGATCAGTGAGAAATCCATAAATAGAGCCCAAATCAAGTTGTGGGCCCCACCTAGGAGTCTCATCTGCCTGATCTTTGATCAAGGGCCCTTCTTGGGAACCCACAAATGGAATGGACGGAGTGGATCTCTCGCAAACATCACAATGGACCCCACATTGAGGTGCGTGTGCACCTCAGCCGGCGTACAGGACGCGCACCAGACTGCCCTAGCGGTCAAATGGGCACTAACCTGCGATTTCGTTAAGGAAAATTACCCGTACTCGCCTCGAAGTTTGGGTCAATTACCTCGATCGCCACGACACTCCATATATTCCCTAAATGGCCTTCTGACAGCTTTTGGAGATTGTTTTGGATGAAAATGCCCCTGACCTTCGTTCAGTAGTTACACGGTTTTCTAGGGACAAAGAAGTTACGTAGTATTTAATGCCAACAAAGTGATGTGTACGAAACCCTTTTCGCGCGTGGGTAAGGACTAAACTCGTGGGGCCCATATTGATGTATGTGTATAATCCATGCCATCCATCCTTTTTACCGTGTCATTTGAGGGCTAGGATCTAAATATCAGCCTAATCCAGAGCTCGTGTGGGTCACATAATAGAAAATAATGGTGACAATGGAACCCGCAGTTAAAATTTTCCAGGCTCGCCCTGATGTTTGTTAGAAGTGGACATTATCCAAGTCAGGACTTTTTGGGCCCACGCCGAGCTGGCCAACAAGATGGAAGGAACGGATCTCCCCATTGTTAGCCTTAGGCTTTTGTACCAATGACTATCCTTTCATTTGGTAGTAAAGGAAGTGAGAAAACTATGACCCATGACAACCATGATCCATATAACATGAGAACTACTATCAATGACTATCCTTTCATGTTATATGGGTCATGATTATCATGTTAAATGGGTCGCGGTTGTCATGTTATATGGGTCGTAATTTTCATGTTATATGGGTCGTGGTTGTCATGGGTCATAGTTTTCCCAAGTCGCGGTTATTACATGTTCACTTCCTTTACTATCAAATAAAAGGATAGCCATTGGTACAATAGCCTGAGGCCAACAATGGGGAGATCCGTTCCGTCCATCTTGTCGAGCAGCTCGGCGTGGGGCCAAAAAGTTCTGACTTGGGCAGTGTCCACTTCTAACAAACATCACGGTGAGCCTGGAAAGTTTCAACAACGGGTTCCATTGTCACCATAATTTTCTATTATGTGACCCACACGAGCTCTGGATCAGGCTGAAATTTGGGCCCTAACCCTAAAATGACACGATAAAAAGGATGGACGGCATGGATTATACACATACATCAATATGGGCCCCACGAGTTTAGTCCTTGCCCATGCGGAAAAAGGGTTCCGTACACATCACTTTATTGGCATTAAATACGAGGTAACTTCTTAGTCCCTAGAAAACTGTGCAACTACTGGACCAAGGTCAGGGGTATTTTCGTCTAAAACCATCTCCAAAAGCTGTTAGAAGGCCCTTTAGAGAATATATGGAGTATCGTAGCGATCAAGGTAATTTGCTCAAACTTCGAGGAGAGTACGGTCAATTTTCCTTTCGTTAAACAGAGGATTTCTCTCTCTCTTCGGTTTGCACCAGCCGACGGACAGCGTCCGTTTGGGACGTGCCATGGGCCACCATCTCCGATCAAATTAGAGATCCAGACCATCCATATGATTTAGGAAGTGGGCTCAACCAAAATCCAACCGTCATAGAAGATTTTACTGCACGAGTGGACACACGATACTCACTGCAAACCAGCCTTACGAACACACCATTTATAAAAATAGAAACTGTTTCCACTCCACGTTGGTAATTCGCGTGAGAGGAGGGATTATCCATCCTAACCATCCATCTTAAAGCAATCCTACCCCCAGAAGCTAGGGGTTCATGCAAAGAAAGAGAGAGGAGAGAGAGAGAAACCATAGACGCACCAAACGCCCGGTTTTTCCAAAAATCGAGCCGAGAGCTTCCAAGCTCTAGATCTTCATTCGACCTTCGATTTCTCTCCTCCACGAGCTCCTTGGAGCTAATCCAGACTGTCCATGAAAGCTGGATTGAAGAGAAACACCACCGTTTGGAAACCGCCATTAACGTTGGAGCTTTTTCCTCACTCGCTGTTGCGCCACACCACACCAAGTCGCAGCAAGTTAGGGCGAGTTCGGGTCGGGTTGCAGCTGCTGCTGGGCCGAGTCCAAGCTCTACGTGGTTCCAGAAGAAAAAGGAGAGATGGTGCGTGTTGCACCAATCTCGGCACACCCAAGCCATCAGACCAGCAAGGGCCACTGTTGCGTCGGTTTGGCTGAGCCAGAATCATCTGGTTCGGGCCATGCTGAGTTCTTAGCTGGAAGAGAAGAGGAAGAAAAAGCAGATGAAAGAAAGAGAAAGAAGAGAGGAAGGAAACAGGAGAGAGAGAGAGAGAGAGAGAGAGAGAGAGAGAGAGAGAGAGATGGGTTGCGGGTCGAGTTTTCGCCGAGTCAGGCCAGGTCTGGAACGATTTTAGTCTACCCTGCTCCTCTGTCTCTCCTGCCGGCATGTGAATCTGTCTAGTTTTAGAGGAACTAAGTTTAGTTTCAAGTCGTGTCGGGCTGAGTTATCGCGGGTTGCACCAACAGCTGCCAGGTTAATTGACTCAGTGAGTTTCTTGAGTCTAGGCCCTGGTTTAACCCAAAAGATTGTTACATGTGTGTTGCATGAAGAAAATAATGGATAAGAAATAGAAAGAAGAAGAAGAATTAATAGAGAAAAGCGACCGAGTCAACTCGGTTGGTATTGAGTCAACTCTGCTGAAGTCGAGTCTGACTGGGTTGAGTCAGATTTAGGCCTGGCTTGGGCCATACTGAGATTCCAGCAAAGGAAGAGAAAAGAAAAAAGAAAAGAGAGGAGTGTGGAGGGGAGGTATTGCTGTGTTTGTTCAAGAGGTGAGGCTCACCTCCAAGCCACATTAAATCACATCGAGGTGAGCTGCCGAGTCAAGTGATGTAAGTCAACTTTTCTCCACAAAACAGATTGCTTTGAGCCATTATTATCAATTAGTATTACTATGATATTTATAATTATCTAGCATGGTTAACTATTAGAAGATTATCCATGCTTATATTAAATAGTATGAATAAAAATTTTTTTTAAAAATTACGGTTATTAAATATTAGCATTTTATTTATCATGCTTAAATATTATCATTGATAGTAGATTGTACTAATTGATATCATCATAATGATTATCATTGCTATGTTAGCTAGCATTAATTGTAATATTTATGTTAATAAATATTTTATAATTATTAAATTAACATTATAATTAATTATATACCACTAGGGTTTAACCTTAAAAATCTACCCTAAACCTAAACTCTAGGATGAAATCTTAGACTTAAGCGACCTAAACTATAGGTCAATACTTTAAACATAAATAGTGAGTTAAGTTTAGATCTAATGGTACAATTTCGTAATTCATGGTAGGATTCAAGTCTAAGGGCGTGTGAACTTCTTAATAACATTAGAAGGCGAGTCGACAAATAAGGTGATAATTTCTTTCCCTTAAGCTTTCCATTTCCAAATTAGTTTAAGTAATAGTCTTTGTTAAGAATCACGATTATTATCTAATAGCATGCGACCTCTTATGAATTCTTAAGATATTATTTATATCTGACTTATAGTTGATAATTGTGAATCATGAGTACATGTGATAGGTACTTACATGATAGCTCTCATTTTAATTTATAGTTCACATCATGGCCTATTGTGATTATTATGCTTAACATACATCTGCCATGCTATAGCTGTATATTTTCACATGAATTGTTGTAAGTCACTATGGATCTATATTCACTACACTTACTAGTGGGTAAGCCCTCTTGTGTATGTGAACCCATACTTAGGATGTAACAAGATAGAGTGTGGAATGGAATGGACCCTCGATTGGAGGTTATGTGGGACATGGAATATTAATATAGAATTTACCATTCATAGGTCATATGGCTTGAGTGGCCTAGAAATGACCTCTTTAACCGCTCCGTCCATCAATTTTACCATATAATTTTAGGGGTTGATACCAAAAATGAAGCACATACATTTGAATCCACTCATAGGGAATAGTTGAATTGAACGTTTACCCATTGAAAATCTCTCAGGGGCTACAAAAGTTTTGGATCAAGCTTATATTTGTGTTTTCTCTTCATCCATGCATGTATAATCTTATGGACAGGTTGGATGACAAATAAACATCACTGTGGGGCCTAACAAGGTTTCAACTGTGAAAATCATTATCCCCACCATTTACAGTGGTATGATCCACTTGATATTTGGGCTCAACCCCTTAAATTAGATGGAAAAACGGATGGACGGCTTGTATAGACCACATACATACAAGGTGGGCCCAACTGAGTTTACTCAGTACTGTAAGAGCAAGAGTGTACCGTAATCGGTATGCTATCCGATTTCCAAGCGAAACAGTCTAACGACGTAAATTTTTTTAATATATTAAAAAAGGCCGGTGATGTGGTACTTCGCGCTTATAGCGATGTGGAACAATAATAATATTGGATTCAGCTGCTCACTGTTTCCACGAAACAGCAGATCTGCACTCATAATAATAATCATAAAGAAGTAGAAAGACTTTAACAACTGTACTGACTGCATGATGAGTGGTCCTCATCTCTCGCAAATGTACGTCTTTTTACAGTGGAAAGTGCACTCCCTCTCACCTATATAATGCCTCCCCATCTATTCTCTTCCTACACCATCACAAATCCCCCCAAACCAAATCAAATGGATCGCCTCCAACTCTCCTCTCTTACTAATAAACTCTTTCCATTTCCAATCTTCTTCTCCATTCTCCCTTCCTTATTTAGCTTTCTCTTATTCTCTTCCCTCCTTTTCTCTTCCTCTTTTGTCTTTGCCAGTGTCAATAACAGTAAGGCCTTATCAATCTAACACCAATGCATTGAAGATCACTTCTCTGTTTTGCTCCACCTGAAATAGGGCTTTGACTTCTCTGGTGAGTACACCATCACTACACTGTCCTCTTGGAATCCTGATAACAGGGATTACTGCTCTTGGGAAGGCATCACGTGCCATGGTGCCACTGGTCACGTGACCAATCTCGACCTCAGCGAGCTCTGTATCTCCGGTCGGATTGATTTTGCAAGCCTCTTTAGTCTTCAGAACTTGCAGAGGCTCAACCTTGCTTCCAATTACTTTGATCCCTCTCCAATTCCATCTGGGTTTGAGCAGGTCACTAGTTTGACCCATCTCAACCTCTCTTGGTTGCAATTTTATGGCCAAATCCCACTGGAAATCTCCCGCTTGACCACTTTAGTGTCTCTCGATCTATCTTACAATCAATATTTCAATGGTTCGTACTTGGGTACTCTTAAACTTGAAAACCCGAAGATTGGAGCATTTGTCCAAAACCTGTCGAGTCTGAGAGAACTCCATCTCGATTTGGTAAACATCTCAGCGCCAAGTAGCGAGTGGGGCCTTGTAACACCCCATACTTTACAGTACCCAGGTGTTACCGTGAAGATCTAATTCAGTAATGTAAACCTAGTTCATTGAACATTTACCTTCATTAGGTTAAACCTAACCATGCATCTTAGGCTGTAAAGTATGAATCAATGGGGCCACGACATCTTGTCCCTTGACACGTGGCTTGGTTACACTAATATGGCTCCCTAAAGATCTTTCACCATCATTAGGTCCGGAACGTTTCAATGATCGATCTAACGATCGACTTTCCTATAATCAACTATCGGATTATAAAATCAATCATAAACCTTTGGAGTAGTGTGTGCACATGCTTAAAGGCAGATCCTACAAGAAAAATTAAATAGATAAATAAACAAAATAAAGTATTTAGGAATACACATATAATAGTGATGCATACATTAAGTACTATAATGATAATAATAATGTAAAATCATGAGATATGTAGTCCTAATAACCTATGGAGCAGGACCCATAACATGATTAACAGTGCACACATATGAAACTAAAAAATAATAATAATAATAATAATAATAATAATAATAATAATAATAATGGAAAACATAAAAACTTATTCTAATAATAACAACTAATATCCTAAAATCAAAATATAGGTGGATCTTCTGATAAATTCCTGGGACCATTCTAGCTGTTGAAGTTCAGTTTCGAGCCTATCCGACCATTAGATTAGCGGAAAACTACCCTTAGGACTACAGATCAAGTGGTGGGCCCCACCCGGACCTTGGATCTGCCCCATATTTGGTCTACGGCCCTAACTGGACCCTTAGAACCTAATGGACGGTGTGGATTTCATCAAATACACTTTTGGACCCACGTTTCCTTGCACGTGTACACAGTACAGGAGCACCCGCCGTGCACCGAACTACCAGAGCGGTCAGAGCTCCTTTGACTGAAAGTTCCTTAAGAAGAGAGGTTCTCTCTCTCTTCGTTTGAGACAGCCGACGGACAGCGTCCGTTTCCGTCCGACCATGGCTCACCATGATCATCTCTATGGACGATCTGAACCATTCATCGCGTGTGTCCCTCATCCCTGACATAAACCCGACTCACCTTACATGTTTTGATGCATGGGCGTGGTCACAATCATCGCTGGAAATAGGCCCTACTAAACCATGTTTCCAAAAATGGAAACTACCCCTGCTGCCGCCAGCTTGGCGATCCATGTGAGGGGTCTTCAAGTGATCTCGGTCGTCCGTTTAAGTGGCTCTCAGCCGTCCATTCTAGCTGAGCGGTTTAGGGCTCCCTCAGCAAAGAAAACCACGAACAGTTTCGGATTCGCCCACCGTATTTGGAGACGGTTTCAGCCAGGGCGATCCGGACCGTTTGTCGTCAATCCTACGGTTCTAGCACGTTTGAGATTGTGAATAAGATAGGATGGATCGAGCCACAGGAGCTCGCCCTCCATTCTTGCAGCAGCTCGAGAGGAAAACGGACCGTCACCTTCAAACCTTGAACCCACCCTGAAAACCTCCCTGGAGCTTCACTCCAACCATTCTCCGAGCTCCTCTGAGTTCATACACACCACCTACAACAATCAGTTCGAAGAAATAAACCCCCGTTTGCAATCTGCCATTAACGTTACATCTTCTTCCCCGCCATTCCACTGCACCAACCATCTTAGTTTGAGTCCGTTCCGACTCCAGTTACGTTCGGATTCGCGACTGGAGGTCCCTGGAGGAGGAAAAAGGAGAGGAAAGTGCGAGAGTAGAAAGGAAAAAGAAAGAGATGGATCGGAGCAGCTGCTGCCCCGCTGCCGTTGCACCACACCCGAGCTCTGTCCGAGTTCGGGACGAGTTCAGTCAGGGTTGGGCCTGAGTCCGGACCTGCTGTTGCTGGCCAAAGGGAGAGAGTGAAGAAGGAAAGAGAAACGGAGAAGGAGAGAGTCCGAAAGAGAGGCAGTCAGTTGCTGTTGTGCTGCACTGACCCGGCCCGAACTAAGCCGCTGACTCGCTCGGACTCAGTCAGGCTGAGTCCCGAGCTTGTGATGCTGATAAAAAGGAAGAAAATAAAGGAAATAGGAAGGAGGAGGATGGGTGATGAAGAGAAGGAAGAAGAAGGAGAGTAGGTGCGGCTGTTGCACCGCACCTAGCTGTGGATTCGTGACTCAGTCTCACTCAAGATGGGCTGAGTTGCTGCTGAGCCTGGACCCACTATCATGACTCAGTCCAGCCACTGACTCCCTGCCCCTGGTCATCCAACAGTGTGCCTGGACATATGGCAGATGAAAGAAAGGAAGCTAGAGAGAAGAAGAAATCATCACTGAGAGTTGCTGCTCAGTTCCAGCCGAGTCGAGTTGGGATGGGTCTGTTCGGACTTGTTGCTGGACATTCCAGCAGGTAAGAAAAGAAGAAAAAAAGGGGGAGAAGAAAGAGAGAGAAAAGGAGAGATGGGTGCTTGTGCTAGGGCCGAGCCAACTCGATTCGAACCGAGTTAACAAGGTGAGTCCACTTCTCCTCATTCCAGATCTATTTCATTACCCGGTTATCGTTGCTACCAATGTTATAATTAGTATTATTAATATTACCAACGATTAGCCGTTAGTAGGTTAGTTATAATAAAACCAGTTATTTTATATGTAATAATATTTTATTTACCACCCTTAAATATTACCATTAATTAAGAGTAGATCAGGATATTTATCACCATTGTAATGCTTATTATTATCATTTGGCTACCATAAATTACATTGCTAGTATTAATGATGATTTTGCAACTATTGATATTACTAACATTATGATTAATCATACATCGATTAGCGTTCGATCCTAGAAACTAAGTCTAAGGCTGAACTCTAGGATGGAAACCTAGTTCTAGGTTAATACACTATTTGTGCTAATGTTAATTATTATAAACAAAATTGTAGTTATCAAGTAGTAGAACCTTATTTAACTCTCATAAATATTATCCTTAATAGTAGATCTTAGTATTTGTTATCATCATTAGGATTACTATAATTATTGTAATTATTAAATATGGCTAACCATTGATAGGTTAATTTTACTAAGTATTGGTTATTATAGATATTAAATAATAACACTAATCACGTTATGCCTATTTTGTCATTGTAAGATTATTAATAATAAGGTTAACATTATTAGTATTAATAGGCAGTTATTATTTACCTTTACTCCATTCTAATATTATTACAATTTAATTATATGAGTTGAACTTCAAACCCTAAACCAAAGTCTAAGATTAGATTAATGAATAAAATCCTAAATCTAAATGATCCAAACCATAGGTCATGATCCTATCCATAGATAACATATGAAACTTAGATCTAACCATACAAAATTTGTAATTCATGATAGGATTCGGTTCTAAGGGCGTAAGTACTTAGTGACACTAGAAGGTGATTCAGTTCATCAGGTGATGATTCTTCCCCTTGAGCTTTCCATCTTCGCATTAGCTTAAGTTATAGTTTTTATTAAAATTTATAATTGATATCTCCATTCTATAATCATGTATATTAACTGTTGGAATTGAATTGTTATATTACATGTTGAATGTTTATCCTGCATATTTATTTCATGCCTGTGGACTATTTGTGGATTTGCTTATGGAATTTAAATTGGTACATTAGTGGGAAACTCCCACCTATAAATGTACACTCATACTTGGATGTAACTCGATCGATTGGTTTCCATTAAACATCCTAAGATAGTAGTCTCATTGGCCGAGGATGGTAGTCATGGGACACTATGCCCGAGCCGTCGGCCTACGCTGGGCCATGTGCTCCCCGTAGTGACTGTGAGCTTATTTAAATTGGCTGGTTGCAATTGGACTAATAACGGGTTGGCTAATCATGCATGCATAGCACAGACCAGCATCTATTGTTGTCATACGTGATGTACGTATTATTCCGACTGGATGGTGTGTCCCGGGTTTAATGATTGCATGGGCGATGTACGTATTGTTTCGATTGGATGATGTGTCCCGGGTTCAATGATTGCATGGGTGATGTACGTATTGTTCCGATTGGATGATGTGTCCCATGTTCAATGATTGCATGGGTGATGTATATATTGTTCCGACTAGATGTGTCCCGGGTTCAATGATTGCATGGGTGATGTACGTATTGTTCTGACTGGATGATGTGTCCCGGGTTCAATGACGAGCCTATTGTCGGCACGGATGAGCATCCCCAGGGCGAAGATTGCATTCCATACATCCATGCACTTAATAAGACTGCATCTACCGTGTTTTGGTTGTCTGGATGTTTTATACTATTTCTTATCTAATGCAGTGGTGTGTAATCTTGAGGGGAGTTCACACTGAGTTGGCCACTCATCCATCAAATATATAACCGTACAGGTAGCACAGGTGGCCTTGATGATGTTCACATTCATATTGGTGGGGAGCACGCTATGGTTGACAAGGGTGCATGATTATATTTGCTAAGGGCTGCTATAGGATTTCACAGCTCAAGATTATTGCAAATTTACTTTGTTTCACATGTAATGTTATTTCATTTTATATTCGTAAGAATGGAGACATTGGTTTGTATAAGTCATTATGGACACTCTCTTATATATTCTAAATGAAATTTGAAAATTTCCTTTATGCTTATTTGTCCACTTTACGCTCATCCGCTTACTCTGATAAAAAAAATAAAATATTATATCTGACCATCCTTTAAGGTTAACACTCGGGTTTTTGGGACACGGGTCATATACTCGAGTCTTGAAAAGTCAGGGCGTTACAGTTGGTATCAGAGCATAGTTTGGACAAACTAGGCCTTGGGAAATGATCTTATACAAGCCTTAAATATCTCAAGTTTGGACGTTTGAAATTAGAACTTGAACATAGGTGAAATTCCCCTGTACTTAGGAAATTTTGAGAACGTAGAAACCCAAACTTAAGTCCCCTTAGAAGTTATTAGGATAACCATTTGGACTTATGTGAATTTTTCCATTAAGGTTAGGAGAAATTGAGAACATAGAAACTCAAAATTCTAAGCCCGTAGAATCTTGTTTGGAGGACTGAAGAACTTACAAATAAACTTAGGCCTCTTTGAACCTTCTAGGTTAGTCATTTGAACCTAGAAACAAGAACTTTAGTTCCCTTGTAAACTGCAACATGGTTGTTTGAACTTGGAAATTAATTATGTGAATATCTACTATGATGTACTTGAGGCTAAGCAAGGGCATTCCTTGTATTTAACTTCCAAATGAAAATTTTCTAGAAATTCTGGATATAAATTTTCTTAAGATTTCATGGTCAGAGATAACGCTATCATAATAATCAATCAAATGGATCGAACTTGGACTCCGTAGGATCCACCACATCGTACATTAGATCAGTCGTGAATGTTCCCTAAACTTGAAGAATCATATTATAGGGGTTATAGTTTAAATTCCCCAATGCACCTCGCTAGTTAGAGATAAGAGTTTTCATAAATCTCAACACTTAGGAGTAATTAGTGACGAAGTTATAGAATTCTGAGTAAATTTTCAACTTGAGACTAAGCATATTAGAACTAGACTTGAAATCCTAGATAAATTACCAAAAATTTCAAACTCAAGTTCCATATAGAAATCCTGGTCTTAGAACTTCCAAGTAGTGCATTAGGTGACCAGAGTGCGCATTGGAAGCGTGATGGTCGTTCCCACCCATTCACGTAAATTTCGGGCGCTCTCATTGAAAATTAGAGGATTACCTGATATTCCCCAAGAGTCTAAAATAGTAGGGATCACGGATTGATAGAACCATGTCTAAGCGCTTACGCAGTTTGTCTCAAATTCTAAAGTCTTAGCAAATCTCGATAATTCCAATGCCCTGATCAAGCAAAGGATCGAGATTTAATAGGATGGTTAATTGATACCGAAATCCTCTATTCTGCAGGCAGATGATCGACGTATCGGGCTCGAACCTACTACAACCATCTATCTGTGACAACTCGAACACTGAAAACCAGAAAATTGTATTGTACTTTAGATGTAGGGGATTGTCATTAAAAGTAACAGAAAATAAAGAGAAATGTAAAACATTATCATTAGTGGTCACCTAACTCGTACTGGATACGATAGGACATTTGATGTGGGTAAACCTTTAAATAAATCCTTAGTATCGGTTAATGATAGAACGGTTCCAAATGTTTAGTATCGGTCAACTCTTCTCCACAAGTTGAGCTTGACATATTGTCATCTTTCAGGCCCCATCCATTCTTCCCTTTCCAGCCTCTGTTTCTTATCTCAACTTGACCTTAGTGGAAATAGTCTCTTCTATCATACCCAACTTCATAGGGAACTTGTCTTCTTTAACGTCACTAGCTCTCAGTCATTGTGGATTGCATGGAAAAATTCCAGAGAGTATTTTCAGGCTGCCAAACCTGCAAACCCTGGATATAGGATACAATCCACTTCTCATGGGTGAAATCCCTCTAAAAAATACTCTTCGGGAGTTGTCCCTATCCGACACTAGATTTTGTAGCAACCTACGGGATTCATTCAGTAATTCCAAACTGCTGACAATGGTCCAGCTTAGAGATTGCAAACTAGCCAACCAATTTACACCATGGCTTGTGAGTCTCGAGAAACTCATGTATTTGGATCTTTCATACAATGGTTTAAGCAGACCATTGCCATCATGGCTTGTGAAGCTGGACAAAGAACCTGGAATCAGTGAGGGCATTACTGATTTCACCCAAGCAAAGTGGAATCGAACCACTGAAGTTGTTGTGAGACAGATCGATGAATTGTAATTAAATGCAATTGTAAATATGCGAGGGAACTTTTCCACTAAAATGATTGCTTGTAAGTGAATAGATAGTGGTGGACGGTGGTGGGGTCGGGATTGAGCCTTCTAACTTGTTATCCAAAAGAAACAGGGCCCTGAGGTTCTTAAGGTTTTGGAACAAGCCAAGGTCCACATCACCACTGAAATTGTTTGATGAAAGAGAGAGGTCTTGAAGCGTTGTGAGTTCAGAGATGGACATCGGAATAGGCCCTTCCAACTTGTTGTTGTCCAAGTTGATTGTTAGTAGAAAAGAGGATGGGTTGTGGAATTCGCCAAGTTGACCAGTACTAAATTGATTATCTTGAAGATACAACCTTTTCAATGATGAGAGTGAAAACAATGATGATGGAATGGTCCCATTGAGTGAATTGGTGGACAAATCAATGATCCATAGAACTAAAGAGGATGTGTATTGGAACTCATCAAGTTGACCACTAAATTGATTATCTTGAAGATACAACCTTTTCAATGATGGGAGTGAAAACAATGATGATGGGATGGTCCCACTAAGTGAATTGTTGTAAACACCGAGCGATTGAAGATTTTGAAACTTGTTGTCATAGGAAGAAGGGATTGGACCCCTGAAATTATTGGATGAAAGATCCAAAAACATGAGTTTGTCTAGCTTCGCAAGCCATGATGGCAATGGTCCGCTGAAACCATTGTTTGAAAGATCCAAATGCATGAGTTTCTCGAGCTTCACAAGCCATGATGGAAATTGGCCGGCTAGTTTGCAAGCGTTAACCTAGATCATTGTCAGCATTTTGGAATTACTCAATGAATCCTGTAGGTTGCTTCATAGTCTAGTGTGGGATAGAGACAAATCCCAGAGAATACTTTTTGGAGGGATTTCACCCGTCAGAAGTGGATTGTATCTTACATCCAGGGTTTGTAGGTTTGGCAATCTTAAATCCTAGAATCTAAGGTTAGAACTAAACTCTATGATGAAAACCTAAGTAATCCAAGCCCTAAGTTATATTAATCTAGACCATGGATACTTTGTAAAACATCGATCTCACGTACAACTTCATAATTCATGGTAGGATTCGATTCTAAGGGTGTACGTACTCACTAGTAACAATAGTTGGTAATTCAAAGTGTAAGGTGATGATTCTTCCCCTTGAGCTTTCCATTTTCCCATTAGCTTAAGTTATAGTTTTTATTTCAATTTATAATTGATATCTCTATTCTATAACTACATGTGTTAATTGTTAGAATTGAGTTGCTACATAACATGCTTAATGTTTATCCTGTATATCTTCTTATGTTTGTGGATTACTTGTCGATTACTTCTGGAACTTAAATTGGTACATTTGTGGGAAACCTCCACTTATAAATGTACACCCATACTTGGGATGTAACTCGACTGGTTGTGATGGTAGTGGACCTTTGACTTGGTGGTTATTAAGTGGTGGTCTAAATTGATCTTTGATGTGGGCCTACCATCCAGGGTTGTTATGTCCAATGGCTTTCAAGGATGGTTTCTTATCGCATGGTTTTGATATTGGCCCTACGGGGCTTAGTTTTAATATTAGCCCTATGTGGCTTAGCTTTTAATATTCACCCTATATGACTTTGTTTGGTATTTTTCCTATATGGGTTCGATATTTTATCTGTGCAACCATGTGATGGTAAGCCCCATATACTGTAATGTGATTGGCCACTAGTCGACGAGTTTCGATTAAACATCCTAAGATGGTAGTCTCATGAGCCGGAGATGGTGGTATGGGACTTATGCCCAAGCTGTCGGCTTACGCTAGTGATGAACCCTCGTAGTGACCTTTGAGCTTATTTAAAATTGTTGCTTGTAATTGGACTAATAACGGGTTGGCTAATCATGTATACATGGCATAGACTAACATCTATTGCTATCATACGTGATGTACATATTTGTCCGATTGGATATTTTTCATAGGTCGTTGATGTCCGACTGGATGTTTTTCCCAGGTTGATGATTGCATGGGTGACGAGCCCACTGTCCGCACAGATGAGCATCCCGGGGCGATGATTGCATTCACGCATCTATGCACATAATAAAACCTATATCATGTATTATTTTGTATGCTTTGTTTTATAACTATGCTTACCTAATGTGGCAGTGTATAATCTTGAGGGGAATTCACACTGAGTTGACCACTCAACCACCAAATATATAACCGTACAGGTAGTACAGGTGGCTCAGATGATATTCACATTCATGTTGGTGAGGAGCAGGCTATAGTTGACAAGGGTGCATGATTCTATTTGCTAAGGGTTGCTATAGGATTTCACAGTTCAAGATTGTTGCAATTTACCTTGTTTCACATATAATGTTATTACATTTTGTATTTGTAAGAATGGGGACATTGGTTTGTATAAGTCATTATGGGCAGCTCTTGTATATTTAAATGATAATGTAAACTTTCCTTTATATTTGATTTGTCCATATTACGCTCATCTACTTACTCTGAATGAAAAAAATGTATACTCGAATTTGACCATCCTTTAAGGTTAACACTCGGGTTTTTGAAAAACGGGTCATATACTCAGTCCTGAAAAGTCGGGGCGTTACATTTTATCATCTGGAGGTATTGATTTCTCTTCTTCTTTGTATCTGCACTGTCTTATCAGGATGATTTACGGAGAATTACTTTGGCTGGTGGTGGTGGAGACGACAAGAGACTTCGGGGCTATTGCAGACCACTTTATAAAGGTATAATAACAGGAAGAGGACCTTATGTTGGCATTTTCTCATTACCTATATAGAATCATATCATGTCTTCATACTCAACGCGTTTGGTTAATTGCAGAACCCACCGTTAGAACTATCTATTGATAGTTCTTGTATCTCCAAAAAGCATGAGATTGAAGAAGGTGACGATGGCATTGGAGCGTTGTTCGGGGCAAGGTTAGAGAAAACTCTCATTCCCAAGACAGTTCCCATATGCGAAGTTTAAAATCATGAGCAACGAGTAAAAAAAAAAGAAAAAAAAAAAGATAGCCAAAGAATGAAATTATATAATTTTAAGATTTGAACTGTAAAAACATATAATTTTATCAGCAACCATTGTGTGATTGCTACTTCTAATCTAACCCGCAATGGGAGACTGCACTTGGGTGCACTTATTTCCATGCTTGATTTTTTTGAACTAACAGTTCTACTGAATTATAGGCATCTTGTCGCAGGAATTTCTCCTGGATATCGTTTTACTAGATGCCCTTGGTCGTTCTGTACACAAGGAAATTGAGGTCCATATCTCCTATTTTACACTGAGCCGTGATTGGGATATCAATTCCAGATATTTCTTCTATTTTTATATAACTGTTGTTGTTCCTTTTTTTTTATTATTTTATTATTTTATTATTTATCAGCTTGTTGCTTCACTTGTATACGCCGACAATGGAGCGCCAATGGAGAAGCCAAAGGAGGAAGTGAAGCTCCTCTTCTGACAAGCTACGCTGGAGTTGAATTGCCTTCAACCGATCGACCCATCAAACTTCTTCATGGCTGTGCATCCTTCAAGCTAAAAATATCTCAGGTGATTACCATAAGAAATCATTGCACTGGCGCAGATCCACTCAATTCATTACCTAACACCTGTCCCATAATCCTTATAACAGGGATTGTTGTTCTTGGGTAGGCATCACGTGTGATGGTGCCACTGGTCAGATGACCAGTCTCGATTTCAGCGAGCTCAATCTCCTCGGTCGGATTGATTTTGCAAGCTTCTTTCGTCTTCAGAGCCTGCAGAGGCTCAACCTCACTTCCAATCAATTTGATGGCTCTACAGTCTCATCTGGGTTTAAGCAGCTCACCAGTTTGACCCATCTCAACCTCTCTACAGTGGTATGATCCACTTGATATTTGGATATACTTCAATTTTGGGCTCAACCCCTTAAATTAGATGGAAAGCTGCCACTTGACCACTTTAGTGTCCCTTGATCTATCTTACAATCTATATTTCAATGGTTTGTACTTGGGTACTCTTAAACTTGAAAACCCAAAGATTGGAGCATTTGTCCAAAACCTGTCAAGTCTGAAAGAACTCCATCTCGATTTGGTAAACATCTCAGCGCCAGGTAGCGAGCGGGGCCTGGCCTTATCCTAGGCACTCCCTCTTCTCCACAACTTGAGCTTGACATATTGTCATCTTTCAGGCCCCATCCCCATCCATTCTTCCCTTTCCAGCCTCTGTTTCTTATCTCAACTGGACCTCAGTGGAAACGGTCTCTCTTCTATCATACCCAACTTCATAGGGAACTTGTCTTCTTTAATGTTACTAGCTCTCAGTCATTGTGGATTGCATGGAAAAATTCCAGAGAGTATTTTCAGGCTGCCAAACCTGCAAACCCTGGATGTAGGATACAATCCACTTCTCATGGGTGAAATCCCTCCAAACAATACTCTCCGGGAGTTGTCCCTATCCGACACTAGATTTTGTAGCAACCTACGGGATTCATTCAGTAATTCCAAACCGCTGACAATGATCCAGCTTAGAGATTGCAAACTAGCCAGCCAGTTTCCATCATGGCTTGTGAATCTCGAGAAACTCATGTATTTGGATCTTTTATACAATGGTTTAAGCAGACCATTGCCATCATGGCTTTTGAAGTTGGACAAGTTTTTGGATCTTTCATCCAATAATTTCAGCGGTCCAATCCCTTCTTCCTATGGCAACAAGTTTCAAAATCTTCAATCGCTCAATGTTTACAACAATTCACTTAGTGGGACCATCCCATCATCATTATTTTCACTCCCATCATTGAAAAGGTTGTATCTTCAAGATAATCAATTTAGTGGTCAACTTAACGAGTTCCAATACACATCCTCTTCAGTTCTATGGATCATTGATTTGTGCAACAATTCACTCAATGGAACTATTCCATCATCATTGTTTTCACTTCCATCATTGAAAAGGTTGTATCTTCAAGATAATCAATTTAGTGGTCAACTTGGCGAGTTCCACAACCCATCCTCTTCTCTGCTAACAATCAACTTGGATAAAAACAAGTTGGAGGGGCCTATTCCGATGTCCATCTTTGAACTCACAACGCTTCAAGACCTCTCTCTTTCATCAAACAATTTCAGTGGTGATGTGAACCTTGGCTTGTTCCAAAACCTTAAGAACCTTAGGGCCCTGTTTCTTTCGAATAACAAACTAGAAGGCTCAATCCCGATCCCACCACCGTCCACTACTATCTATTCACTTGCAAGCAATTATTTTAGTGGAGAAGTTCCCTCGCATATTTTCAGTTGCACTTCCTTACAATTCTTCTATCTGTCTCACAACCGCTTCAATGGTTCGATTCCACTTTGCTTGGGTGAAATCAATAATGCGCTCACTGTTTTAAATCTTGGAGGAAATGCATTTCATGGAACCTTGATTCAAACATTCAAAGAGGGTTGCAATCTAAAAACACTTGATCTCAATGGCAATCAATTGGAAGGGCAGGTGCCAAAGTCTTCAGCCAAGTGTAAGATGTTGGAGGTGTTAAACCTTGGAAACAATCAAATAGATGATACCTTCCCTTTTTGGTTGGAAAATTTGTCTCAGTTGCGTGTTCTCATCCTGAGATCCAACAAATTTTATAGCAGTGTGGGACAATCTTACTTTTCCAATGTTACAAATCTTCGACCTATCTTCCAATAGCTTCACAAGAAGCTTGCCATCAAATATGTTCAGGAGCTGGAAGGTAATGAAGGAGGACAAATCCCAACTTATGGTCCTTGGAAAAATGTTAGGCAGTGGGATGTACTATCAAGACAAAGTGACTCTAGTGTGGAAAGGGCTACAAATGGAAGTGGTAAAAATCCTTATTGTTTTAATGGTTTGATTTTACTTTAAAACAGTGAGGGCATTACTGATTTCACCCCAGCAAAGTGGAATTGAACCACTGAAGCGGTTGTGAGACAGATAGAGGAATTGTAAGGAAGTGCAATTGCAAATATGCGAGGGAACTTCTCCACTAAAATGATTGCTTGCAAGTGAATAGATATATAGTGGATGGTGGTGGGATCGGGATTGAGCCTTTTAGCTTGTTATCCAAAAGAAACAAGGCCCTGAGGTTCTCCTCGACCGCTGCTCTCCCTCAATCCGTGTGGGGTTCTGGTGATAGAGCTTGGGGCCAAGTTGAGTTGGGTGGATTAGCTGGTTTTCTATTTTTGGTGTTTTGTTCTTTCCTTTTGTGCAACGTTCTTCTCGTGGCCCACGTCTCCCACCTCGTAGGTTGTAAATCTGCCTTCCCTTTATATAGCTGTTCTCCTTTTGTTCTGGATCACCCGAAAGGTTGTATTTTGTCTTGTGATTAATGAATTCAGTGGTATCAGTCCACTTTTCTTAAAAAAAAAAAAAAAAAAAAAAAAAAAGGCCCTGAGGTTCTTAAGGTTTTGGAACAAGCCAAGGTCCACATCACCACTGAAATTGTTTGATGAAAGAGAGAGGTCTTGAAGCGTTGTGAGTTCAAAGATGGACATCAGAATAGGCCCTTCCAACTTGTTGTTATCCAAGTTGATTGTTAATAGAGAAGAGGATGGGTTGTGGAACTCGCCAAGTTGACCAGTACTAAATTGATTATCTTGAAGATACAACCTTTTCAATGATGAGAGTGAAAACAATGATGATGGAATGGTCCCATTGAGTGAAATGTTGGACAAATCAATGATCCATAGAACTGAAGAGGATGTGTATTGGAACTCATTAAGTTGACCACTAAATTGATTATCTTGAAGATACAGCCTTTTGAATGATGGGAGTGAAAACAATGATGATGGGATGGTCCCACTAAGTGAATTGTTGTAAACACTGAACGATTGAAGATTTTGAAACTTGTTGCCATAGGAAGAAGGGATTGGACCGCTGAAATTATTGGATGAAAGATCCAAAAACACGAGTTTGTCCAGCTTCACAAGCCATGATGGCAATGGTCCGCTGAAACCATTGTTTGAAAGATCCAAATGCATGAGTTTCTCGAGCTTCACAAGCCATGATGGAAATTGGCCGGCTAGTTTGCAAGAGCTAACCTGGATCATTGTGAGCATTTTGGAATTACTCAATGAATCCTGTAGGTTGCTACATAATCTAGTGTGGGATAGGGACAACTCCCGGAGAGTATTGTTTGGAGGGATTTCACCCGTCAGAAGTGGATTGTATCTTACATCCAGGGTTTGTAGGTTTGGCAATCTGAAAATGGAAGAATGGATGGGGCCTGAAAGACCACAGCCTCTCAAGCTCAACTTGCGGAGAAGAGGGAGTGCCGAGGATAAGGCCAAGCCCCTCGCTACCCTGAACTGAGATGTTTGCCCAACTGAGATGGAGTTCTCTCAGATTGGACAGATTTTGGACGAATGCTCCGATGCTTGAGTTTTCGAGTTTCAGGTATTCAACATACGAACCATTGAAATGTTTGTCATATACATTGTAAGATAGATCGAGGGACACCAAAGTGGTCAAGCGGGAGATTTCCAGCAGGATTTGACCATATAAACGCAACCAAGAGAGGTTGAGATGGGTCAAACTAGTGAGCTGCTCAAACCCAGATGGGATTGTAGAGCCATCGAATTGATTGGAAGCGAGGTTGAGCCTCTGCAGGCTCTAAAGACGAAAGAGGCTTACAAAATCAATCCGACCGAGGAGACGGAGCTCGCTGGGGTCAAGATTGGTCACGTGACTAGTGGCACCATCGCACGTGATGCCTTCCTAAGAACAACAATCCCTGTTATCAGGATTCCAAGAAGGGAGTCTAGTCTTCGTGTATAGAGCAGAGAAGTAAATTAAAGCCCTGTTTAAAGTGGAGCAAAACAGAGAAGGGAAATGTTGCAACATGAGAGATGCTTATTTTTAGATGCCGTTTTGTATTAAGATAATATTACAACAGTTGTTCATCAATTAGGAGTTGCAAAGCTTGTCCAAGATTTATTGCAAAATGATGTTGTAAGAAGCTTGGTGTACTAACAAAGACATAATATTGGTGTTTTTGAATGAACCCAAATTGCAAGCAGAGCTAATATAGAATGGTGGCTTTCTCAGGTCTTCCAAATGCAATCGTTGGCCTGCTAACAAAATCATACACATAAATTACCAATAAAAACTAAGTTAGAACCATCTATCATGGAAAACAAATGCATGTCTTTGCAAGTTAAATCACTATACAAAGTAGATGGGGCCATGCATGCCAGCCCATTCCATGTCTATTTCACATGAAATTACAATCCCATCACCATAGTCTCATATAATCCGCCTTCTCATTTTTAACATTCATAATTGGCAGTAGAATAAGGTTCAAAACATCGTCGTTTGATGCATGCATGCCTGATGCCAGCATCTCTTCTTACATTATCGACCTTTCGTATGATGTTGAATTCCATCATAATTCATGCATTCGGATGTATTCGGGATACGAATCCATCAAAATAAGAGTAATTGAACACTTACACACATCAGGTAAGGTACCGCAATTTGTCATATTGAGTCATCTTTTTTGTAACATGCCACTTTTAAATTAGACATTAGAATCAAGAATTACTGGAAGCCCCTTCATGAAGATCACCTGGCACAAAAATCAACGGTACGACTCAACATACAGATGTGGCCCACCAAGTGAGGGGATCAGCCTGATATTCAAAAATTCAAAAAGGATGATCTTCATTGTGAGGTTCATCGTTACCATGATTCTATATTTCTATACAAGTGGCATGTTGACTAGAAAATTGGCATCACACCATAGGTTATGGCACAATTGCTTGTAGGTGATTAGCTTCCTAAAAATAATACTTCCACATTCAAAGTATGGAACTCCTTTGAAGTGAATTCAGCTCCATTTTTTGTCTTTAAGACTTTCAGTTTCTGTCATGTCTACTTCTCAACAATTATCTTTCATACTTTGAATGTGATTAATACATTAGATTATTTTTCAGAAAATAAACCTATACCTTCCTGAAGTAGTCATATATGAATGAGACAAAAACAATGACTCCCTAGTAGAAACAACAGACAATGGGCCCATGAGTTTGTGGCTGGGGATAGCACTCATCCCCAAGCCGAGGAGATCTATGAGAAATGGGAGGAGTTGCTAGAGCAGTTGAAGCTAAGAGGGCAAGTTCCTGACACTTCGGTGGTCTTGCTCGACATGGATGAGAATGAAAAGGAGCATGTTCTATACCGGCATAGCGAGAAATTAGCAGTCGTTTTCGCACTAATGAACACGCCCCCAAAAACACCAATCAGAATCATGAAGAACCTTCGGGTCTGCAGCGATTGCCATGCTGCTTTGAAATTGATATCCAATATTGCAGATCGGTAGATAGTCGTCCGTGACTGGAATCGGTTCTATTGTTTAAAGGATGGTTCGTGTTCTTGTAGAGATTATTGGTAGCACTTCAAATTTGCAAATTGCAAATGAAGGTATTCTTATGAATAAGAGCTTCACCTCAAATGATATTTGCCAATAAAGCACCTGTGTGTGTAAATCGTCACCGTCCAACTCACAAGCTGCCTTTCCAAAGGGCGCACTCCAAACATCGCACCAATTGCGATGATGGTCATGAAAATATGAGCACAGAAGGCATGAAAGTTCAACTAATGCTGTTTGGGGGCTTATAGACGTCGAAGAGGCAGTGACCATGGATTGGATGGTTCAGATCTATGGGCATGTGCAATAATCAAATGGTGGAGATAATCCATGTCAGCCTGGCCAGGTTCTTTGAGTAGAGCAGAATTGTTGGCTTATAAAAACTAGGACGGAGATCTTTGCCTGTCAGATGGCCAGGCCTTTGGTGGTGGAAGGCAACTCCGGTAATGTGAAGCATGCCCCAAAAAACTCTGCTCAGGCAATCTCGACCATCTGATTGGTGGCCATCAAATGGACGAACAATATTGCCACCCCAAATGCTCCACTTCCAAATCTTGATCGCCGAAATTGTATAACCGACATTCATCTGTTTCGCAACAATATCCAACCAAATTTGGATTTGGAAGACATCCAAACACCATACTGTTATAAGAGAGCCTGATGCCTGGTTCCTTTCATTTCAATTCTCAATTAAGAGGAATTATATGATTCTTTAGGCTTCCAGTTTATACATGTGGAGCCCATGTTTCCATGATCCAGACCGTTGGTCTGAAGTGACGGGCCAATGTGGACCATGCCCAAAAATCAATACTCATATAGGCCGATCCACCGGTCGGCTTTTTAACTTGAATGTGGATAGCTGATGTACCCATTTTTAAATAAAGAAGCTAGGATTGACCTGTTGAGTAGATTTTTGGGGCATGGCTCATCCAACCTGTTGCAAACACTCCCATGGTCTCAATCACTGACCCAGGCCCCATTTGTGCATATCCACCAGATAGTTCTTCTCACCTTAAAATAGTAAAACACATTCACATCTAATCAATCATAACAACGGTCCATCAAGCATATACCTTATGCAACTTTTCAGATTTTTTCAATGCTGGGTTTTTTGAGTTATAACAGAAAATAATACCCCCCTTAAAACCCAAAAATCCCACTACTGATTCAAGCTGACTGGATTATTTCCATGATTATTCAATACAGATTTTAAGCTATGAGGAAGAACACACCAAAAACAAAATTTTATTGGATCGGATTGTTTTCTAAATTTGGGTTTTCTTTACATGACAATAGAATTTATGATGCATGAAAATCGAGACAGGAGGAGACCCCTCGGCATGTAGCAGGCGAATGTTTCCTCCCGATCCTGCCAAGACTCTCTGTGAGAGTTGGACATCGAATCCGCCAACATGCATGTGGGTGCAAGATCTAAGCCATTCATCAAGTTGGCGCCATCATTTGTCTAGTAGCCAGCGAGCATATACATGTTGATATGCGCCGTTGGTCAATTCCTTCTACTTTGCGCTTTTCATTTCAGACCATGCAGGATACACAGTGGGGCCTACCTGCTGAACAGGGGAAGAGTAGAATTTGAAACTGCTGAGTGGCCAGTGCATTTTTCATCCTTCTGTTGCCTTGAAAATCTGATTGGAAATCCTGCAGGGAGTCAAATCCAAATGGTCACAACTCACAAGTTGGAACTATGCATAAATAACAACACGTAATCAGAAGCTTATTTAAGCAACGAAGTATCCCAAAAACTTTAAGCCCATGTTTGAATGTGTACATGAATCGTGTATGTTCAGTTAAGTGAAAGAGGCAGTGACCAGCGGTAATGATGCTTCTTACAATTCATAATGAGAAAGTAGCCCTCGAATTCCAATTGCGTTTCTTTGAGTCTTAACTTGAAAGTTATGCTTTGGAGACTGGAACCTCAATATGGTTGCTGAGAAGATCACAATTTGGTTGTTTATAGTTTACTAGATTAACAAATGCAGCAATATTGAAAAGTGCACGCAAATGTGCTCCAAGAACACATGGGTATTATCAAAATTCGACAAAGAGCTAACATTTCAGCAGTAGTAGATGGGACATTGGGATAAATGGTACTTTAAGAACTCATTGAAGCGACTCAGAGGATCTATGAGTAAAACATTAAAGCAAGAGCATCTATAAATGGAGAACAGAACTGGAAATTCTTAAATATTTGTTAGAATAGATTAGGGTATTCTTCCTAGATTATGGTATTCCTATATTTATTAAGATGTGAATCTACTAGCATCTCTCAAGATCTCCCACAAGAGACTACATTATGGAAAGTACAACTTGTTTATTTCTATGAGAATAACATCAATATAAAGAAGAGATGGGAGATCTTGAGAGATGCTAGTAGATTCACATCTTAACAAATATAGAAATACTCTAATCTACTCTAACATCCTCCTTGAAACTCAATGTGCTCTTTAAGTAATTTGAGTTTGAAAGGTATGATAACCATTTATTCAAAAGCCAAAAGACAAATTCAATGACAACATGAGGTGAGCATGAGGCAATAAAAGGACAAGTAGTGTGAGGCAAGTAGACACTTCTGCTGACTTCTGCGCAATGTTCGAAGTATTGGTATCGCTACAAGTTTCGATGGCCGGATGTATGCACAATATCGATGTCACTGATAATATCGCCAATAACAAAAAATGCAGGAAAGCATTGGGAAAACATGGAGAAAGTGGTGGAATTTTTTAGCGAAACTTCAAGAGATGCTAAAATACACATATTTGCATATTTATGAATAAAAAAGTTGTGAAAAGAATGCATACATAATAATTTTTCATTTAATGGAACCCTAAAAGCATGTGTTGTTATAAGAAATCCGTCCAACCATCCAACCAGTGTTCGAGTTGTCGGTATCGCTACAAGTTCGCTCGCCGGAGATAAAGATATAATATCGTTATCGCCGATAACCGGAAATGTAGGGGAAAATGGGGAAACATGGAGAAAATGGTAGAATTTTTCAGTGAAACTTCAGGACATGGCTAAATGCACATATTTACATATTCAGGAATAAAAAAATTGTAAAAAGAATGCACTAAATAAGAAGTTTCCATTTAATGGGAACCAAAAGGCATGCGTTGTCGTAAGAAATCACTCAAATAGTAACAAAAATGAGTTTATATAATACAAATGTAAGCTTATAACAATGAAGACATGCAAAAGTAAATGAATTAAAAAAGAATACACATTTCTGGTCATATTTCATCCCCACATAGAATGAGGAGGTGACTCGTAATCATTGTCTGGATCCCGTGGCAGTTGAGAGTACTACTGTTGCCCAACATGTTGGCCCCACCATGAATGTGCGTGGGTTATCCACGCCGTCCATCCGTTTTTTCAGCTCATTTTAATGGTCGTTTCGAAATTTGAAGCATGTCCAAAGCTCAAGTGGACCACACCATATGAAACAGTGGTAATAATGATTTCCACGATTGAAACCTTGGTAGGGCCTACAGTGATGTTTATTTGTCATCCAACCTGTTCATATGATGACAAAGACATGGATGAAGGAAAAACACAAATAACAGATTGATCCAGAACTTCTTTGGCCTCATGGAATTTTAGACGGTATAATTTCAATTCACATTGTTTCCATGGTGAGGTCCACTTGAGATTTGGATATACTAGGTTTTTGGGCTAAAGCCCTCAATTTATCTGATAAAATGGATGGACAGAGTGGATAAAATATGTAAATCACGGTGGACCCCACATAAATTACTTAGTACGCAATTACATGACACATGCGTATTCGTGTCCGTAGGGACACAGATTAGTTATGACAGGTTGAGCAGCTAGACTTGCTACTAAAGTGGCGTTGAGAAGTTATGTGGCCACACCATGGTGTATGCTTCATATCCACATTGTCCAACCATTCGAAGATATCATTTTAGTTTACGGAATAAAGAATGAGTCAGATTCAAATCTCTAATGGACCACACCACATGAAAACAATAATGATTGGATATCCACCATTAAAATCCTACTAAGGCCCACTGTACTATTTATTTGACATCTAATATGTATGATTAGGTCATACAGACCTAGATGAGGGGAAAAATCAAATATTAGCTTGATCCAATACTTTTATGGGCTCAAAAAGTTTTTAATGGTCTACGTTCATTCAACACTGTTTCCTTTTTTTTATTTTTTATTTTTTTTTTTATTTTAAAAAAAAAAAAAAAAAAAAAAAAAAAAACACACACCACCACACACTCACGCCGTAGTGGGATTTCACCACCTATGTGTACTCGAACCCTCGACCAGGTGTTGAAACTCGCGAGAGTCTACCACCAGAGTAAGAGCAAGGACCCAACACTGTTTCCTGTAATGTGGTCCACTTGAGATTGGGATATACCTCATTTTTGGTCTCATATCCTAAAATGGTCTAGAAAAATAAATAGACGGTGAGGATACAACACATATATCATGGTGGGGCCTACAAAACTAGGTGACGTCACCTCGGCAGCGAGTCTCCCTACTCAATAGCTAATCCGCATCCCGGACGGTGATTTCCTTCCTGCACTGAGATGCTACGTGGGCCCATCATAATGTTTTTTAAAAATCCACCCTGTCCATCCATTTTTTTAGATCATTTTAGGACATCAGATAAAAAATCATATGGATCCAAAACTCAGGGCAGCCGCACGAGAGAAAATAGTGGAGATTTAGTGACTACCATTTAAACATAATTGACCACTCATTTGGGCCCACATTGAATGTATGTGGTATATCCACGCCATCCATCCGTTTTTTCATCAAATTTAAGGGGTTGAGCCCAAAATTGATTCATATCCAGAGATTAAGTAGATCATACCACTGGAAATGGTGGGGATAATGATTTCCACCGTTGAAACCTTTCTAGGCCCCACAGTGATGTTTATTTTTCATCCAACCTGTTCATAAGATCATACAGACATGGATGAAAGGAAAACACAAATATAAGCTTGATCCAAAACTTTCGTGGCCCTCCAAGTATTTTTCAATGGTAGACATTCAATTCAACTGTTTCTTGTGGTGTGGTCCATTTGAACATTGGATATGCCTCATTTGTTTTCCTAAAGGCCTACAATTATCTATTAAAATGTATGGATGGAGTGGATAAAATAAATAAATCACGGTGGACCTCAACGAGTTTACTGAGTTCCAACCCGTACGACTTACTCACGTACGCAATCCGCTGCCTCAAACGGATTGGATACTCCCTAGGACTAGCATGGTCGGTGCTCCGTGGACTTCAAACATGATGTATGTGTATCATCCATGCTGTCTAATTCATTTTAAAGACAAATTTATGGTAAGAATCCAAAACTAAAGTGGATCAAAATCTCAAATGGACCACACGGTGTTGATTGAACTCTTACCATTAAAAACTTCCTAGAGCTACAACAGTTTGGATCAAGCTGATATTTGTTTTTTGCCTTCATCCAGGTCCGTATGAACTAATCTACCTGCCGTGTGACCTAATCCACAGGTTAGATGTCAAATAAACGTTATAGTGGGCCGAGGAGGTTTTTAACGATAGACGTTCAATCATTACTGTTTTCCCATGGTGTGGTCGACCTGAGATTCTAGTCAATCTCATTTATAATAAAATTGATTAAAACGACGTGTAAAAATGAATGGACGGTGTTGATAAAACACATAGATCATGGTGGGCCCACATAACATCACGACCAACCACCTGGCAGCGTCACTAGCGAAACCGCATCACGCATGACTCACGCTACATATCTTCCTTTCTTTTTTCTTTTTCTTTTTTTTCTTTTTTTAAAACAAAACCTAAAATCTCGTCGAAGAGAAAATGCGGCCGAAGAAAGGGAGTTTTTGGAGGAGGATTGTTGCCGAAGAAAGGAGGATTTTCTTACCTGTAAATCCGGCGCTGTCGATCGGTGTTCTTCCGATGTTGATCGAGGCGATCTTCGGAGCTCCGATTTTCGATCAACAAGTAAGAGATCTTTCCCGTTCCGATATTTTTTTCGATTTTTTGAAAGAGGGGTTTTCTTACCCATTTATTAGACTTTTGGTCGGTGATAATCCAAGATTTTTGCCGATATCTCCGATATTTTGCCGATATCGTCGATATTTCACCGATAATCCGAAGAGAAACGAAAAAAGGGGGTTTCAGTGTCGCTGGGCCAGCGACACCAATATTATCGGCGATAATATCGACATTTCGTCGACAACTCGAACATTGATTTCGATAATATAGGGGACACCTCAAACAATGCTTCTATGATATGAACCATTGCCACTTCAATGACTAACAAAAGATCTAGTTGCGCTTCTGGTGATTGGGATTTCACCCATTGCTCTTCCAGTAGATACACTCCCGATGGCTAAGAGCTCAACTTTTGCTCTTCCAATGGCACTAAATGCTTCGACCTGTCCAATCAAAACGCTATCAAAATGCCCGGCACAATAATGTCTGATTCAAACACCCGACACAATAACAGATCCGATCAAATGCCTGACACAAAAACGAGTTTGGTCCATATGCCCAACACATACAAGTCCAGTCCAAAACACCCAATACAAATGAAACGCATATTGTCAAAAGGCCTATTAGGAAGTTGATACAACTCGAAGGTGCCAAGCTCTTTAGACCACCATATTGTATATGTCAAATCCACTTTGTCAATCAGGAACAATGCATAATTGCACATAAAACTCAAAGTTCACACATCGTGGACTGCCTAAGGTTTAGACCAGGCTGATCCATACCTGGTGAACAATTTTGGTGAAAGATACACACCATGATGGCCCCTTCCAAGGCCTATGGTTGGGTCCCATCCCCATTGTTCCCTATAATATGGCCCACCTGAGTTATTGATATGTACGGTTTTCCGGTGCATGGTCTACAATCAAGGAGCACAACTAGTGAACGGAGTGGATTTCAAATATACAACATGGTTGGCCCAAAAAGCTGACCGGGAGGTTCACCCAGCTACTATTCATCAGTGTACCATGTGTTGCATAAAACAGTTGATGTAGATGATTCCAATCCTTTTGATGCGTTGCGCTCATGGTCTTATCTATTCCAGCTAAACTATGGGGCGCCACTAGGGATAGAACATCTTTTGAACTAAAATTGGTCGAGCAATTTTAACCATTCATTTATGGATATCAAGTAGACAGTTAAAAATAAAATAGCTACTGGTCATGATCTCTTTTTTAATTACGAAGTACCTTCAGCTGCTAGTCATCGATTTGTTTAATTAAAGGCATGTGCATCTGCGGTCCAAACTACATCTTTCAAGGCAGCTGAATAATTCTCATAGAACTGCATGTTCCAATAGGAAAATAGATTAAAAAATATATAAACCATCGGTCAGTTTGATTGTTAGGTTAGTCAGTTCATGTACGGGAGGTTATAGGAGCGACTGAGTTTCAAGTTGACTCAATGAGTTCTAGAATAGGAAAATGAATTTTCCAATGCATTACCACAGTAGATTGCAGAATCCTCCCAATTTTGGGGCCCATTTCAATGAACTTCTGGGGTTTCTGAGAAAGGAGGTTTCAAGCCTGCTTTTGTGTTCAACTCAGCAAAATGAATCAGATTGGTTTTTGTCGAGTCAGCATTTTAGCACCTATTTTATCGAGCAAGAGATAAGATGGAGGTTTGCAGAGTGCATCCAAATGCACAAGATCAATTGACGTTTGGACCAAAACAGCATTTAGGACTCAAAACCTTTTGCAGGGTGCATCCAAACAGGCCCTTAGTCTGAGACAATTAACCAATATAATTTAAAAAAAAAAAAAAAAAACAAAACAAAAACAAAACAAAAAAAAAAACAAAAAAAAAAAAAAAAACAAAAAACAAAAAAAAAACAAAAAACAAAAAACAAAAAGAAAAGGCAAATTGCCCATTGGCAATGAAAATTCTGGTTACCTAAACCATGTGGTACCAGATGATTCTCACCAAATGTTGTGAATTTGGTAAATTCCAAGGTTTTCCCTGCAATACTTGAGATTTTATGGGGCAAAAACAGAAAATAATAATAATAATCATAATAATGGCAGCTTGCAGGAGTACCCTCTCTCTCGAGAGGCACCAACGTGACATGCATGCAAGAACCAAGCTGTCCATCAGGTGGGACATACATGTATGAAAAAAAAAAAAAAACAGTTGAACATAATTGCACAACAGCCCAGATTTCAATATGCGTATGGGTCCCACTTATAAGCAAGACCAACCAGACTTTCCGGCCACAACACAAATGGTGGGGCCCACCTGATGAGCAACCCGGATCTTGCATGCACAGCCCATGTTGGCGTATTTGGTGAGCTAGTACTCATATTCCTAAAATGCTTGTGCCAGAAGGTTGTAAAATACCATTTGCCTTCTCAGTTTGTAAAAGTGGTTGCCTTCATTGACCAGAATAGTTGATACTACTGGCCCCACTATCGATGGCCCCCCAAGGAAGAAAATGTAATGGCATTGTACAACCTTTCATCCCAAGCATCCTATAACACCTCAAGAAAAGATAGCGAATGAGCAATACCCTATCAAACTCAAGTGTGTCACCTCCTGCTTTCTTCATTTCGATCATGGATAACAAAGGCGAGACTTCGAAAACCTACACAGATTTTCATCAAGTATCAAATGAAGAGATATCAGCAAAGAAGTGGGAGAGAGAGAGAGAGAGAGAGAGAGAGAGAGAGAGAGAGGCGGGGGGGAAGGTGTCCTGATTTGAAATCAGGTTGAGTAAATAGGGTCCAGTTAGGTCGGGTTGTGGTCAAGTACAAAGAAATTCAGGTTGGGTTTGGACTGGGCCCCTTGGTTTGGAATTCAAGTCCGAACCAGTTGCAGGTTCGGTCTTCTTGTGGCCGGTCAGGCTCGGGTGAACCCTCAAACCTGACCCAACCTGCCCGAGTTGCACCCCTATGTGCAACCCCAGTTTGTGTAAATTTTTCAGAACACCCTAAATTTCAGAAGTTGAATAAAGTGACCCAAGCATTACAAAACATAATTAAAATGAGAACGGTTTTTGTTCTGTAGTATGAAAACTTTGAAAACCTCTCTAGAAACCAGTCACAAAAACAGTTCGACAGGAAGCTGTATGCATGACTTTTTAGAAATTGCACACAGTAGTTGTACAAGAGTTCCTCAGGAGCGCATGGCAGACACAATTGATCTGCACCACGCATCTGGGAGGGCCCACCATATGCATGGCCCGAAAAGAGGACAGTTTGATGTTTCAAACCACTCAATCCGAACAAGTTCTCAATTACACAGTGGTTCATCAAATAGGGGTTCTACCTGGGCTCTTTTCCTTCTTTTTTTTTGGCCATGAACCATCAATTGTGTAGCCAGCCAGGCAAACATGGGTCTTGTACATGTGACCACGTCCCCACAGGAACTCTCTTGTGTACTAAGGTTTGCAATTAGCATACCACTGTAGAAGATAGATTTGGGACTATATAATACAGGGGAAGTTATTTGATGCAGTGGCATAGGATGATGCTTGACATGCAGGCACTCAGAAATTGTACATGTGGCATACATTAACTCAATTAAACCGACTAAATTATGGAACCCACTGCTTCTAAGAAACTGTCTGAAATCATTTTGGTTGAACAATTCTAACCTCGATTCATGAACAGTTGTTAGTAGAAATAGGACCTTTGGATATTTTTCATTTTAACTATCCACTAAACGTCCACCAATCCGATAGGCACATAATCAAATATACTTAATTTTTGGTTCATGATACATCTAAACTGGGACACGTAATTTGGCCTTGAATTACTTGTACGCCACATGCAATTTCTAAGTAAGTAATATGTGCCTGTTTATCATCCATCACACTCACCAGAGTATCAAAGTTTTTCTCATAATACAATGCAATTTCTTTCAAGTCTTGGGTAGGAAAAGTTCCAGATACTGCTTAAATAACAAAAAATTACATCAAAATGAAACAGCTAAAATTAAGAAATATACATTATTCCCACTGTAGAGATCATCAAATGCAATGCTCTGGCACTTTTGGTTTATCAGTTTGCACAAGTGGGGCCCATGTTGAGTGATCTAAACACCTGATATTATGGGCCCCACTGCAGATGGCCCATGCGCTAAAGACCTCCCACATTAGGAGAATCCTAACCTCGAAAAAAAATACAACAATGGTATCCATTTAACCAAAAGAAGGCCAAATAATCTACCGGTCGGATCTTCGCAGCTGAGGGAATTTTGGTGCATAGGCCACTCATGGCAAAGCCCATCATATCAACAATTTGGATCACCGAACCATTGGCCGCACTTGTACAGAATGAAAAAACCTGAAGAACATTGTACAACCTTTCTACCCAGGCATATTATAGTACCTCAATGCATATTCCTAAGTACGCCTGCAAAGATTTATTTTTATTTATTTATTTATATTTTTTTGTCAATTTAGGGGCATTTCTATTAACTCTTGAATCTCAAGTAGGTTTGAAAACATTTCTTCCTAGAGAGGTTTCAGTAGTTTTCCTCAAATAAATAAAGATCATCCACCCACCTCTGTAGAGATAGTGAGATGTCCTTTCCGACCCAAGTCACGTCCTTCTTGCCTCATCTTCACCTCATCAAGCATAACACAAATAAGTATACAACATTCAATATGCATCATATTTTCCAGAGCATTGAAACAGCAAACAATAAAAATTCTCTTTCCAACACTAAGGGTCCGTTTGGATAGGGGATCCTACAAAATTGGGATTAAGCATAATCCTGATTTTTCTAAGCCCCACACCTCCATCTCAGATTTGTTGCCATAAAGTCGCAATTTCCTCCTCATAAGTGAGATTGCCCAAGTTTGAGGGAAAAAAAAACTGAAACACGCTAATTGCAATGATGCGAAGGAAAGCATCATTTTAATGCGGCGAATCTGATGTGGAAGGCATGGGACTACCATAAACAGGATTACCCAAACGGACCCTATGTGTTTCCAATGCATCACCATCTTAGCCTTTCTCTAAGCAACTTGGACTTGTGTTCCAAGGTAGATTGGTAATTGGGCTACATGGTATGGGTAGTCCTTTAAATCGTCCTTGACTTATGTTGTGGCCAAAAGTTAGGTCGTCCCGTCATCAACCGGGCCACATGCAAAATAATACATCAACAGTTAAAAATTTGACCACTTGGCCATATTTGCCCCGCATGTTTAGTCCACCTGATGACAATGAAGGTGCTCGCTTTTTTTTTTTCCTTTTCTTTTAGGCAGGTAATCTGGGCTCGAACCCAAGACCACAACATTGAAACACGCCCTGTCTACCATTGACACTAGCCAAAATAGCCAATTTGCGACGTAAAAATCGCTTGGTTTAACGACGGATTTAATCCGTCGTTAACGGAAAAAGTCCGTCGCTACGCCCAGCTTTCTCGAATCTCCGTTGTTGAAACGTCGCGAAATTTTGCGACGGACCAAAGTCCGTCGCTAAATTCTGATTTACGACGTATTTACAACGGATTTTGGTCCGTCGTAATTTTACGACGGGTTAAATCCGTCGTGAATTTTGATTTTGCGACGGAATCTAGTACCAAATTCCCGCCCACAATACTAAACGGCGACGTTTTTCAGCTGCTTTTGCGACGGTTCATGGTCCGTCGTAAAAGGACTCCCCTTCTAACATTTATTTTATTTATTTATTTTTTAAAGAATACAGGGGAAAATCATGTTTTTTTTTTTTCTAGTCTAAGAATTGTTTTTTAATACAAGTTCAATGGTTTTATTGTACATATTTATATCTAATATTATTTTTTTAACACTTGATTGAATGAAAAATAAGTAAATAAATAAAAATTGTTTTTATATTAAATGAGTGGAAATTATTATTATTTTTTAAAAATTTAAAACTAATATTTAAATGATTTGTAATATGACATGAAAAGACCCATTGTGAAGTTAAAAATTTAACAATGTTTAAGAAAAAATGAGATTTTGAAAAAATAAAAATCATGATTTAACAAAAATCTATTTTGTGGGAAAAAATAATATTGAATAAAGTTGATAATTTTGAAAAAAAGAGTTTGGTTTCGAGAAAAAAATAATATCCTGAAAAAGAAAATTTAAATGATTTAAAAAAATGTGAAAATTTTGACGATGTTGAAAAATAAAAATATTTTGAAAAAGAAAATGAGAGTTTGTATTTTGAAAAATAAAATAAAATTGAGAAATTCAAAAAAAAAATTGATAAGTTAGAAAAAAAATGCTTCAAAAAAATGGAGAAGCTAGAAAGAATTGAAAATTTTAAAATTAAACAATATTAAAGAATCGATAGTTTAACAAAAAATGAACATTTTGAAACGAAAAATAAAGAAGTTGAAAAAATTTGTGATTTTAGAAATAATCAAAAATGTTAAAAATTTGAAATTAAAAGAAAAAGTTATTTATAAAAACATTGAGATTTTGAAAAAAAATATATCATTTTAAAAAAGAAAATTGAAAAGTTGGAAACAAAATGATGGTTTTGAAGAAAAAAAAAAATCGGTATTTTGGAATTTTTGAGAAAAAATTAAAATTTGAGAAAAGTTTTGAGATTTTGAAAATAAAAATTCAGAATTTGTATTTTTATTTTTAAAAAATATTTTATAATAAAAATGATATTTTGTTAAAAATTTTCAAAGAAAAATTAAGCGTAAAAAATATACATTTTGAAAAAAAAATGTTATTTTTAAATGGAAATTGAAATTTATCTGTGAAAAAAAAAATATCGCCTCATTGGGGCGAGTATCTAGTCAAATTGAGGATATTGATCAGTAAAATTGAGTAAACGAACCAAACATATAAAATAAGTTAAATATTTTGATCAAAATTGTGACCCAACTTATTACCTCGCGAGAACTTTAGTATTAATGTAAGTTTTGTGGGCCCCATCATGATGTGTGTCGAACATCAACACCGTGCATTTGATGTCTCCTTTAGGTTATGAGATATCTCAAAAATCATCCGTATACGAAACTCAGGTGGTCTATACCATCTAAAACCATGTGAAGACATCATAAAAAATATAAAAGCACTTGGTGGGGCCCACGAGTTTTGGATGCGGCTGAAACTTGGTTTGACCCCTCATCCAAGTGGGACACACATAATGAGTGGGTTGGATGTATGAATCACATTTAGGCAAGCCCAATATATGATTATAAATGTTTTTGGGAAACCCCTCTCCACTCCATTTAGGTGAGTTACAAATTACCCTTAGCATACTAAGTAAACTTTGTGGGGTCCGCCATTATTTATTTATTTTATCCACTCTGTTCATCCATGTTAACAGATAATTTGAGATCTAAAGAACAAAAAAGAAAGCATATCCAAAGCTCAAGCGGACCACCCCACAGGAAATAGTGTGATTGAACCTCTACCATTGAAATTTTTTTGGAGGCCATAGAAGTTTTGGATCAAGCTAATGTTTGTGTTTTCTCTTCATTCATATCTTTTTGATATTGTGAACAGGTTGGATGACAAATAAATATTATTGTGGGCCCAAAGAAGGTATTAACAACGGAAATTATTATTTCACATTGTTTCGTGTGGCATGGTTCACTTAAGTTTTGTATTTACCAAAAATTTGGGATCAACCCACACCATTCATCCATTTTTTGAGATCATTTTAGAGAATTATCCAAAAAATTAATTATATCCAAAGATTAAATGGACTGCACCACAAATAAGGGGAACGGATTGGCTACTCCCCCTTACACCAGCCAGTGGCTGGTGGTTGGTGCTCTATGGGCCCTACCATGATGTATGTGTTTAATCCATGCCGTCTATCTATTTTTAAAAATCATCTTAAGGCATGAGACCGAAAATGAGGTATATCCCAATCTGAAATGGACCACATTACAGGAAACAATGTTGAATGAGCGTTAACCATTAAAAATATTTTGAGGGCCATAAAAGTTTTGAATCGAGATGATTTTTGTTTTCCCCCTTCATCTAGGCCTGTATGACCTAATAAACAAATTGGATGTCAAATAAACAGTACAGTGGGCCTTAGGAGGATTTTAATGATGGATATCCAATCACTATTGTTTTCATGTGGTGTTGCCCACTTGAGATTTATATCAAGCTCATTTTTAGGGATCAACCCTAAAATGAAGTTAAGAAATGGATGGACGGCGGGGATAAAACATATACATCATGGTGGGGCCCATAGAGCCTACCAGATCCAAGGCTCAACGCTACCAGATCCAAAGCTCAAACCATTTTTTTTTTTTTTGTACAGTGGGAATGCGTGAGTTTTGTATTTGATGTAAAATAGTGGTGACTCATTTATAACAATAGTGGCAATGAGATTGTGTTATCCAGGCCATCTAAATAATGGGTCTAGCTGTAAATGGCTAATATTTATACTTTTTTCCTATATAAGACTATCTTAATCATCTGTAAATGGTCCATTATATGTATGGCTTTTAATATAGTTTATTTTATAAATGATGGAAAACTCACAATGGTCGGATTTGAAAATTACATCTCATTTTAGAAGAGGATTTCCGAATCCATCTTCCAAGCAGAGAAGCCGCGTCATGCCAGGAATTTGCGATCGGGAGATTTTCAGGTACCTCGTTTCAATTTCCTCCTCTTTTTCTTTCTATGATTTATCATAATAGAAGAAAATCTCTGCATTTTGGTGTAAATTTCCCGGAGCAGCGATTTTTAAGGTTTCATATACGCCATTTGATTTTTCCACGGTTTTTGCATTTTCTTTCTTCCGAATTTTTTGGTTTTCTCGAGTTCTTTTTTCGTTTGAATGTCTCAAGGTCAAGCCCCTAGCAGCTTTGGCTATGATTGATGAGGGGGAGCTTGATTGGAAAATAGTTGCAATATTGTTGGACGATCCGAGAGCTTCGCTCGTGAACAATGTTGCCGATGTTGAGAAACATTTTCTGGTACGAAATATTATCATTATATGGATTTGTTATAATGTTGTGTCCTTTCTGGATTTTGGAGACAATATTGGATTTGTAATCATTTCTAGATGAGTCAAGTTGAATTATTATAAAAACTCAAAGAGTCTAGTTGAATCGAGTCTTTAATTCTACCTGACTCAACTGGATATCGAGATGAGTGAAGTTGTAGTTGGTTGTTGCTGCTGGTTCTTGTTGGCTCTTTGGAGGGATGTGTGGCTGATGATGGCTGGCTGTGGGCAATGTATGGGGCCAGTGCTGAAGGTTAGGCTGGGTGATTTCCAACAATGGATGTTGTGATGTGGCTTTGTAATGAATGGGTGGTAGATGATGGAGATGATTCCTTTTATGTTTTGACCAACGATGCTTGGGGTGCTATTAATGGATGGTTTGATTGTAGAAAAGGTGGTTGTGTTTCTCTGTCCAGTTGTGGCTGTGTGTGTGCTATATTAGCCACTCCAAGATATGCCAAAGATTGTGGCTGTTCCAAGTCCTTATCCCAATTTCCACATGATGCGTAGGCTGTCATGGGGTTGAGAAATGTTAGGATCCCGGGGTTGCTGATATATTAAAGCTATGGCTCTTTTGCCGTCTCCGTCGTAGGTTTCTAAAGATGCTTTGAGGTTCTTTGCGCGTGACTTTTATGTTGCTTTGGTTTGTATTGGAAGTCTGCGTCTATTTTGTCATCATGCTTACATTGTCTTTGATGAATCTGGGTACTTGATTGGTGTGGCTCTGTTTGGTGACTGGATTTGGTTTTTGTCATTGCACTCTATTTTCTTGTAATTTATTTGTTTTGTGTTTGTCATGATGGAGCTATATATATATATATATATATATATATATATATATATATATATATATATATATATATATATTAGTAATGCTCACACACAACTAGTTGGACATTACATTTTCGTCCAACTAGCTATGCGTTTAATTAGGAAAAAAATTACCTCTTAATTAATGTAAGTAAATGCTTCCACCACATACTAATTTTATTTTATGATGTAAAAGGAGCAATGTCTTGGGTGGGCCCATCGTGGTCCTAATGTAAAATCAACTCCTACCATTAGGTATGTCACCCCATGTTAGATTAAGATCTCAAAATTTATCTCCATCTGCAGTTCAAGTGGACCACCCAATTGGAAACAAGTGTACATGGAAGGGTTAACCGTCCAAACTATTTCTCTAGTGTGACTCACATGAATCATGTATGGACCTCATTTTTGGGAACCAGACTTAATTTTGGTGTTACATCTAATGGTTGGAATGGATTTTACAGTTTCGTCATGATGAACCTTGTAAAAATCAAGAATGGATGTCTCTTTCCTAATTGTTCTCATTGGTGTGGCCTATCTAAATCATATGTTTTCCTGATTTTTTGGATCTGAGCCTATCACTGGATTACACATCTAATGGTCAGAGTGGATCTCATGTACATATCAAAGTGGGCCCATAAAAAATCAGGAGTGGGAGTGCATCTGCTACTTGTTCCCAAAACGCCGCTAGGTGTAATTTAAGGTGGTAATAAATGCTGATAATAAGGAGAGAAGTGGCGTAATTCAAGCCGTTTGGATGATTGGAACATATTGCTCCTGAGGGGCCGTTTCGATGCAAGCAAAGTTGTGTTGGCACAAGCTGCCTAGGACATGCTTTCTTTTTATAGGCCATGCTGTCTTGGAAGGTCAGATTGTCCTGCAATAAGCAATCTGATAGCAGTGATACCACTCTGGGTCTCCTGTTGGATGGTTAGATGGTCCTGCATCATTAGAGCTTTTTAATTTTTGTGGATGGAGATTGAAGTGGCGTAATCCATATATCGTATTTGCAAATGTTTGATCATTGTGTGATAATGCATAAGACTCCTTCACTTTGATTATATGGATAAATATTTTATTTCAATGAATGTTGACTTCATTTTCTTCTCATATGATTTTTTCAGCTTTCCTGGTATGTAGAAATTGTACTGATGCCACCATCATGTGATGAAATGAGGATTCAGCTTTGTATTGTCATTTGTCATCTCTAGTGATGCACTAAATCAGTACTCACATGGAATGTATCATCTAATACATGCTAACATGTCTTCATTTTTTATTTTTCGTAGAAAGGTATTCATATATAATCCTGTTGATAAATTGTGCTATTTCGCAGATAGCCAAGATGACGATGAGATACCAAATGTGAATTCCCTGTTATTTGATTTGGATATGCTAAGAGCGACAGCAATGTATAACTTCTCGATGCAAATAAACTTGGGGAAGGCGGATTTAGTCCTGTTTACAAGGTAATACATAGAATGTCTTCAAAGGCATGCCATTTTCTTTCTTGAACAATGTTGCTATTGATAGAATTAGGGACTACATTGTGGAAATTGAGGAGATGGATTCGAGAATGTTGTAAAGTATACCAGATCGATGATGGGTAGATGTGCGACAATGGTGGATGACAGCCTAAGACAAATGCAGAGATAAACAAAAGAGATTTAAGGTTAAGGATTAGAGGCATTGGACTGATATCATAATAGAATTAGAGACTACATGTTGGAAACTTTAGGTGTATTTCATTATGAACAATCCATTATATGTACAAGGAGAGAAACTTCAGAGAGAGGCAATATTTTAACAGCTAAATAATTCAAACTATCTAAATCTACACAGCTGTACATGTCTCTATCCTCTTAATAGCTACCGCTTTTTGCGGGTGTGTTTTGATTCATCATTGAATTAAATTACAATTTTTATTCTACACACATTTGTACATGTCTCTATCCTCTAACAAATTTGCTTGGTTTTTGCGGTGTGCTTTGATTCATCATTGAATTAAATTACAATTTTTATTTTAATAAAGTGGCCATCACCAGATTGTAACATGTTGAGGGTCTATACTCCATAGTACAATCTTGATTGGGTTATTTTCAAGTAAGACTTGAAAGGAATTTAAATGCAATTTGAAGGCTACTATGATACACCACTAACATTTGCGGTTCCACTTGAGATTTGATTCACTTGTTCATCAAAACATGACCTTATATTATAAGGCATGCACTTGCCTTAACATGGTTTTTAAGTTGTCTATAAATTAATTTACTCAGTAAGGAAAGCTATCCGACCGCCAAGAAATAGCGATGAAAAGGCTTTCAAGAAGATCCTTTCGGGGATTAGAAGAGAGCTCAAAAATGAGGTAGGATTGGTGGTAAAACTTCACACAAGAACCTAGTAAGGTCATGTTTGGTTCTTTGCTAGAAGGGAAGAGATGATGCTTGTTTATTTCTATTTGCCTAATACTAACCTTGATACCTTTCTATTTGGTTGCTGCTTAAAAGGGGAAGGCCATTTGGTTGTTGTTTATGAATATTTTGGATATTATTTGACTAAATCTTTATCTTGAATTATTTAGTAGTTTTGCTTGACTAATCTAGTGATTTGTTTCAGCTTTTCATCTTCTTATGCGTGACAGAAGGTACACATATTTCTATTATGATGAGTTTTGATTTTTTCTTTGCTTACGCGTAAAATGTTCTGATTTAAATATTAAGAACTACGTAGTGGCTTGATCCCAATCTTCCATATTGGGTACGTAGGTAGCCGTTTATACTAGACTGTATCGGTGCATCCACGATTTTTTTTTCGCCTTCTCGTAGTGTGGATGCATTTTCATCAGGACTACTTGGCAATAAGAGTGAGGTGTATATAAGTTCTCGAAACCTTTAATTAATCTTGAATCATTTATATCTTTATTGCTTCATTTATATGCTGTTGTCAGGGTCAACTTGTAACTCCTCAGAACCCGCTCTGCCGTAGGACATTACGGTGCATGACAGTTCCTAGCAGGTTAAGTTGCAAATTATTATTAAGAGTTGGTTGGATATATTTTATTTTTTGTAAATGTTGTTAATAGTTGGATGGATGATGAATGTATTTGTGAATGCAAATGAAAATAAAAAACTTATGATATATATATATATGTTATCAATGGAGGATGCCTTGTTTAGGGGGACATGAAATTTTGTAGCTTATGGTATGGTGCCCCAATATTGGTTGTATGTTACTAGTATGTACTAGATAATACTAGGATCAATAGTAAACATTTTGTTTTAAGTGGAAGATCGAGTAAAAGAACTTGGAAGAGGCACTTTTTATGCCTTTCAGCTTCAAACTGGATACCTTTTGGATAAACCAAACATCCATTCACCACTAGTTCCTCCAATACATGGTACAATTGGGGTGGGATAATGTTGGTTGCTCCTTTGACATCTCCCGATTATCCGACCTTAGAGTCGCTTTCGACAAGAATGGCTCAGCTTTTGACAAGAGTCCCTAATGTCGGTTGCTTTGACCTTTGGACGCTCGTCTTCCTCCTCTTCCTTATTGAATGAGTATGCAACATCCTTAACTAACTTGGAGCTGATTGAAGTCACAACTTCTGCAGCTTTTTCATTGACAATAATGGTGTTTGCAAGTAACAGCGAGAACATCTTAGTCTTTGGATTGTTGGTTTCTGATTGCAAGTTTTGGAACCCAAGAGATACATTAAAAACCATTCCAGGCTTCAACACCCGATCATTCTTGGCATTTAAACTCAATCCCGACTCACGGAAATTGAGACCGATTCCCATTCCTGCTGACTTTGTAAGATGAGAGGCAAATTCAGGAGCATCCCTCTCTACCACCGAGACTGCTGCTTGGTAAACAGCATTGACCTTATTCCCAGCCTTCAATGCACCTATCACTGCCTCATGGGCCTTGAGGAGAACCTCATAAGCCTTACTCTACGTTGCATTTGCATCAATGAGAAATGTTCTGGTAATGTTTGAGCAGTAGCTGTCGTAGCGCTATCCGATTGCACATATGATCACACTCGTCGAGTCATAGTAGAGATCCTCATCATTGCTTGATGCACTCGGCTTGAGATCATATTCACCCCCACTCTGAAAAATTGGGGGGTAACAGATGTCAACATTCTCCGCTTTTAGTTTGACTTTGACTTTTGTTGGATCAAGTATGGCCTTCTCTGTGTCATCCATCAGTGATGAATGAGAAACCTTCTTCTCCTCATCATTGATCTTCTCGAGCTTTGGGACATCAAAGTGTTTCATCACAGATGAAGTTAAGTACGCAGCCTTCTTCACGTTTGTAAGCTCAGTGCCATCCTTGCCAGCCTTATTCACGTTTGTAAGCAGCCTTCTCGAGCTTAAGCTTTTGGAGTAAATGGTTGTTTGACAAATATGCCATGCACATTATTATGTAATTATCATTAAGAGAGTTGAATTGGCAAAACAAATGAAAAGAAACTCCATACAAAGGCTTATGGGCTGCCTTCGGGATACGACCCTATTTGTTTTAATTTGTCTTGAATCCTTGAACAACCAACATATCCACAAAGTTTCAGCTACTTGCTAGAGGTGTTTGTGATCTCTATTTTATAATAGGTTTTTATTTTCCCTGTAAGTTTGTATGCTCAGAGGAGCCTTCATAGATATCGCCCACCAAAATGACATTTGAAGGACCTTCCCTCAAGAATGGAAACCTTATTACACCTCATCACTGATTCAAATACCATCTAAATGCCTCAACCTGCATGTTTAGTGTGTCACGCCTGGAGACACTTGAATAACAATAGAATGCTGTAGTGTCACGCCTGGAGACACTTTTAGGGCGCATTACTTCACATTGTTGAGGTGGTGCATCCAAACAGCCCTAAATCACCAGCCCAAAGTCAGGTTCCATAAGCAACACCCTGGGCCTTAAATCACATTGTTATCTCTCTAATAAAAATGCTACTAGTTATATGTGTTGTGTATGGTATTATGTGGATATATGAATAATGCAAGATGTGGGTTTTTCTCATGTGTTGTGTGTAGTAGTATGTGGATATATGAATAATACATGATGTGGGCTTTTCTTGTGTGTTTCAGAGAATCATAAGCTCATTGACTGTGGGATGTGTTCTGTTTCTTTCATCTGTTCTGCTCTAATCACTAATAATCTGGGTAACCATGATTCTATTATAGATTGCCATTGAACCAAATAACTTCGGATCCGATAAAACAACTAAACACAATGTGAAGAGCACTTCATTGCCGGACAGTGCACCCAAAAATAAACAATTGTTGCTGTTGAAACCTGAAAGCTCAGATTGAATTGGCTTGAATTGAGAGAGATTCAAGATAAAGAAGTCTAGAGCAAAGAAACTTCATATGGCAGGCTTTCAGTTTGCAGGATTGTGCTATCCCATGGTTCAGTGATCCAAGCCATTGATATTGTTTGGCTGACTGTCCGTGGCTAATGCACCTAAAATCTCTCACACAGGAAGATGAAATCATGATCCTTCAATAGGTTAAGGATGCTTTTGATGATATTTGGTGCAACCAAAGACCCTGTTAAGAAAGATAATACAGTAATAATTCATGCTTCACATTGAAAAATGGCCAAACAATCTGCTTTTAATGATATTGTTGTCTGTTCTCAATACTGACTAGCGGCTAAACCTGATTGGACTCTACTGAAGTCCGAGTTGACTCGGACGAGTCATATATCCACATAATACCATACATAGCAATAGCCCTAAATCACTGGCCCAAATGAATTCAAGGAAATTCGAGAAATCAAGTTTGCATTTTGTTTGTTTGTTTTTTTTTTTTTTTTTTTTTGTTTTTTGTTTTTTAAGTGTGGGATAAAAAAGAAGAAGAAGAAGCTCTAGCAGATGAAATGTATTTGGGTCATTTCACCCTCTCAAGAAGGTCATTTAGGGACTTGAAATTAACTTGGAATTTTTTGACAAATCAGAATTTTCATATGCTGATAGTTTTCATAGACATGCAATAAAAAATAATGCATATGCTACAAATGGAAGTCAAATCAAACCATTGAAATTGTGGGGTCCACTTTATATGGATCCTTGATCAAATATTACACTAGATTGATGTCCTAGCTAGTAGACTGAGAGACAGCTAAAGGACATTTGAAATGAAAAAATAAAAAACAAATTATCAAGGATTTATTTAAAGTAGTATGCCATGTTGGAATGTAAAATTTGAAAAGGTAAATCCTAAGATTTATTTAAAATCACGTTTAGATTGATTCATAAAATTAGCAAAAGCCACCATGGGATTTATACCTATCCTTTTAAAGAAAAAAGGCCAATGGCAGCTGCTGTACTTTCATCTATTTCCCTTTTTGCCTTCCATATACTGGGAATTGATGCACTTGTGGGCAATCAAAGTTTCATCTATAATCTGTTTGCTATATACAAAAGCTCCTTGCACCTTGGAGATACATTTCCTAGCAATTTTGCAAACAAGTTTTGTTTTGTGGTTTTATACCTGTTTTGCAACTCTCCCCTTCTTTTTTGGTTTATCCTGGTGTTATAGTGTTGACTTAGCAATTTCTTTTCATGTATACTCATTTTTGGTTTAAACATGCTTTAGTGACATAAGAAGGCACCAAGATGGTTGCACAAACATTTACAGTGGACTTGAATAAGCCTCTTGTTTTCCAGGTCAGATTTAATGGCATTTGCTTTATTCTTTTTTCCAATGATATTGCTTGTTGAGGTTACTCTAACAACTCCATCAAAGGACCACCAAAGTGCTATTTGCAAAATATTCTGGTTGCGTAGTTGATTGGTATCTTGATGACATGAGAGCCATGCAATGCCTGACAGTTTTCTATTTTCATGTACCTGATCCTGTCTAGAACTAAATGGTTGGCCGATACCATTTAGGTTGCTTATTGGGCATCTAAATAGTGAGCGTCATGCTGATGTTCCTTTTTTTCTCTGTTTTTCTAGCGTATTCAGTTTTTTTATCTGTTTAAATCCTCATAGCGCACTAACGTAGTAATAAGTTCTATTTCATTCTATGTTTTGACCTTGCAAAAAACCTTCTCATAGGTTGGCCATCTTGGAGAAGCATACCAGTAATGGGTTCACCAGCCTATTGTCAGCAAAGAAGGCCCACGCTTTTTTGCAAGCAACTTCTGGGAGGTATGACTATGACCCCTTTGCCTTGACGATAACTGTTGTGAATGGATATATTTCCATCTTCCATTACTGACCCATTTGCAACTTTTCACAGTTCTTGATGCATACTGTATGGTGGGTGATCCCACTTATCTGATTGCCGGTTGTATGTTGGTCCGTGTCTGTATCTATCCGAATGGGCTGCACATTTCCTGAGGTAGTCCCATTGGTGCTTATTGGGATACTTGTGTGGACATTAATGGAGTACACTTTGCATCGCTTCCTTTTTCACATCAAAACAAAAAGTTATTGGTAAGCTTGTTTTCTTGCCACCATTTGCTTAGTCTACTTGTTTTCTAGGCAGTCAAATGGAATATGAATTAGATGCTAAAGTCTGTTGCTGCTTGCTCTAGGGGAAATACTGCTCGTTATCTTCTTCATGGCTGCCATCACAAGCACCCTATGGATGGATTGCGCCTTGTTTTTCCTCCTGCTGCTACAGCCATTCTATTGGTGCCTGTATGTTTCTTCCCTTCACGTTCTCTTTAGTCGCGTCCGCACACATATCAAGTTTCGACCCCAAATATAATTAGGGTCATTCGGTATTATTGATTTGGATTCTCGATTTAAGCATCCAAATCTTGGATTTTGCATTCTTAGTCGCATTTGGCAAAGATGGATTTTCAATCTTGTGGAATCCGAAATTATGTTTGGCAGCCTGGATTTTGATTTAAGGGTCCTTAAAATAGCGGATGTGAGCATTTATGACAGTTGGAGATGATTGAAAATCTAGGATTTGTACCCCATCTTTTTCTCTTGGCTTTTAAAAGTTGCCCTTTAGAGAATTTTCAATCCAAGTTAGATTTTAAATCCAAGACTCGGGGTTCTAAACAGGATTTGGATTGAAGTCCTGTATTCCAGTTGGAGAGGATTGAAAATCTAGGATTTGTACCCCACCTTTTCTCTTGGATTTTAAAAGGGTCCCTCTTGAGAATTTTCAATCCGAGACTGCTGGGGTGCTAAACAGGATTTGGATTAAAGTCCTGTATTCGATTCTTGCCGGTCGCCTTAATCCAGGCTGCCAAATGACCCCTTAGTGTTAACATTAAACTGACGCCAAATAGCTTGGACATGGTATGGTGGTGGTGGTGATAATTGTGACAAGTGTTAATGATGCATCAAACTTGGAGAAGTATCTTAATTTTTAAATAGGGATGAATACATGCTAGTTTTGAAACTTGAATCCTTCATCAGTCTGCTACAAATTGATTTCTAATCACTTCGCAAATCACCAATAATGAAATGAAAAAACAACACTAATAAATGATAACACAATCACTTTATCCAGACCCAATGGTATTGCTTTAGGGGCTGTAAAGGCATCTTACCAATAGAGTATTGAATCCCATCTCATGAAACAATAAAAAATTAGAAACCAATCCCAGGAATCCATGAAAACAACCTGCAAAATATTTCATCATCTTCATCCTCGCTGTCACTAGTTACTGCTTTTGAAGGTCGTTTTCTTTTAACGATAAAAGCTCATATAAAATAATAAAATCCTCCCTAGAGCTGGTAGCATTTTTCTAGCTGTAATGCATTCTCTTTAGACTCTTTGAAGCAGTTGTTTCCCTTCCATTACTAGGGAGAGTGGGAAGATAGAATTAGGTAAAGCAGGCAATAGACTACATGGAGACTATTATTGAGGGGAAGTTTAGATACCTTGTTTTCGTTGGATATGAAATTCTTTAAGTCGTTCATGCATCTCCTTCAGGAAAAGCTTCAAATAATGTGATGAAAACAATAACTCCAATAAGAGTTTAAAGAGGATACATACCAACCATATAAATGAGGAAGCAACTTTAGAAAATGCTAGCAAATGTGGTAAGAGTTTTATACCATCATCCAAAACCAAAAGAAAAATGCTTTTTATTACTACCAATGGTCTAATTGTAGATGATGATTATTTTGAATGGAAGAATATTGTTTTGTTAGATTCTTGAGGTGGGTTTCTTTTTCTTTTCTTTTTTTCTTTTTTTTTTTTTTTTTTTTTTTTTAAGTTCTGTGGTGGGATTCAACACTCTACCGGTGTGGTGCTTTTATAGTCAATTTGGTGAGATGCCGTTGGTTTGTGTGGAGTGATTCTTCATAATTCTCCTTTGCTGTTTTATCCTCATTCGTGATTTGTGAAGCGATTAGAGATAATGTTGTGGGACATTGGCGAAGGCTTTGAGTTTCAAAATTGCTATGTATTAATCCTTACAAATTCAGTTTCTATTGGTTCGGAAGGTAGGAGTATGACACCCTTGTGATTATAGTAACTGTGATTATAGTTCTTAAGTATTTTATGCACAACAATTGTTCTTGCATTTCCTTGTTGGAGTTGATATCTTGATGTCTCGTTCTTAGAAATATGTAGTTTTTTTATTCTTCCATTGACTCTTCTTGCAACTATTGAGATTGTATTTTTAGTTGTATCTTATTGGGGTGTTTCATAGTTGTAGAATGGAGATTGGACTGGTTCATAGTTGAGTCCCAAAGCATGACATAGACTTTGATTATTTCATTCGTCTAGTGTGCATTGCCCCAAATGGGCCATTTTTAGAGTTGTCTCATCCCACTGATTTCTAATCATATAGCTGAACTACAATTGGATATAGTAATCCTTCCCTACATAATATTATTATGTTTTAAATTTTGAATAAGATGTTTAATGCTGATATCATATTTTATTAATTTCACTTGAGAAAATTATGAGAATTACCAATTGATTTTACATGAGATACGAAAATGATTGTGTGATTTATGTAGGAAGGGAGCTGACGTGAATGGACTAACTTCATGTGGGTGAGATCCACACTCCACATAAAGTGCAACACACTGTGCTTGGGCCATTACCCAAAATCAGAAAACCCAAAGGCCTTCTATATAAACAGAAGATCAGTCCTCTCTTGTTTAACTTCTGCAAGAAACAACAGCGGGCGGCATCAGTCCATGAATACATTTCTTTTTCTTCACCCGATGAACAGTCAGGATCTCAATCATGTGTGGATCAAGAGTCCCATTGGAAAATTCTGAAACAGATTGGTTATAAGTCCATGGATACATTTCTTTTCCTTCACTATTTGGAGTGCTTCATGTAGCTTTTCCTTGTTTGACTGCAGGTTTGTATTCTTGAGTTGGGAGCTTTGTGTATCATGTCTTGACATCTTCACAAGTTCACATTTTCTTTTTCCTTTTTATTCTGTTTTCCTCGTGCGGATTCATATTTTTACAGATGAGTGTGAAGTTTCCTATTAATTGTTGTGGGTGGTTTTGGTGTATGGATTGTTGTCCATCACAAATCATACTGAAGCATGGACATTTTCCGCATGTAGTAAGTACTAAGTGTAGGAAAATTCGATATTTGCTCTAGTTGAAAATTCTTCATCTGTCAAACATACTTCCTTAACATGGGTTGCTGTAAGAAATTTGATATTTGCTCTATGGTTGAAAATCTTGCAATTCATGTGTCCCAAGTTGAAAATTCTGAATAAAATCATATGTTCATTCACTTCTGTCAGCACCAAGTCCATGAGAGCCAACGGTGGAATCGATTTTATCATTAAGGCCATTGAGAAGCTGCGCCTGCGCCACAAGGAGCACATTTCTGCATATGGGGAGGGCAAAGAGAGAAGATTAACAAGCCGCCATGAAACCGCCGACATCAACACATTCTCATGGGTAAGGAAAATAGGTTCTCATGAATTTCCAAATGCACACGCACACACAAAGTAGCTTTCTATTATTCTTCCAAAGATGTCACAATCCATGCATTAAAATCTGTAAATATATATGAATATACTGTCATGTCTTGGAATTCTTGTATATGGTTTGGTTGATTGTTCATTTCTAGCCACAAGGCCATTTTTGTTGTAGTGAGGTGGATATGAACTTATATCATCTTACGGGTTGCAATCGACCAGACGGTGGAGAGTTGCAATGAACCTGCCTCGGGTTCTTTCGACTAACCAAAGAAGTCAAACAATTAACGCCTAATAGAACACCTACATGAGAAATTTCTATGCACCATCATCAACAATTTCCTTGAAAATTTTCCCACCCTTTATATAGATGTGAAAAGTCAACATTAGCTCTCAAACAGTTGAGGTTTGTACACTACAACAGCTTCTCTTCTATTTGTTTTCTTTTCGATTTCTTTCCTTCAAAGTTTTTGCTTTGTCCAACTTCTTCATACATAGTTTGATCTGTGAGACGGTGGGATTCGCTTCTTTCAAAGTGGGGATTATGTTCTTCTAGCGAACATGTTTGCAAGTGCTAGCCAATGGAACAAAGTGACAAGAGTGCGAGAGGCAATGAGAAACAGAGGAGTTCGAAACCAGAGCCGTGCAATGTACCTCATCGAGCTACATCCAACAATTTAGCTTGAATCGAATTTTCAAGGATGTTGTGGATGCATTTCTTTCTTGTGTGTAGCATTTTCTATGTTGTTAGACTCCCCTCTTCTCTTTTTGTACTTTTCTCTCCCAACTTTTCTTCTTCTTTTTTTTTTTTTTTTTTTTTTTCATTTTCCTTCTCCACCTGATTTGAAAATAGAAAGGGAATTCATATTTATTACTCTCCTTCCACTGATAGACAATCCACTTTCTAGGATAAAATGGTAAGTTCAATAGAGCTATTCCATCTATTTGTTTTTTTTTTAGGTATTTGTCGATGCCTTTGGTATTCAATGGAGAAGTCAAAAGCAACATCATTTAAAGTGACTTTTTTCAAACGATTCTGAACTAAATATGTTGCATTCTCCTTGCAATGTATTTTCCCGTAGAAGCACTCATTCAAATATAGAATAACTCTCCGATCAATAATATCATTCTTGAAGTTAACTTTGCACAAAAGTATTTCCTTCATCGATTCCCATGAAGAGTTGTTGCTCTGAGAAGAATCAAGAACTGCTCTATATGCAGGATTTGATATTGCAATAGCAGCTAATACACCAACCGGTTCACCAGTAGGAGAACTTCCAGGACTATTTTCGTCCACCTGTCCATACTCAAATTGAATTATAGAATTGCTGCAGAGGTTTCTCACTATCCCATCATAACAGATAACGACATCTCTAAGTGTGGCCATTAGATTTTTAAACAAAGTTCCTGGTTTAATAAGTCCTCTAGAAGAACGGATCAACACTTTCCTGGATGATACGGAATGGACCAACTCTTCATAGGGGGTCAGACCTTGAAAAAAAGAGCTCTTAACTAACCCAAATGCCTCAGAAGGATAGTCAACACCATTAACAGAATACTTATTTTGGAAGTGGAAACTCATATCCTCAACCAAACGCCTTGAATAGAACTTCCCTCGGTCATAAAGTTGAAGCCCCAAAAAGCCAAGTTGTTGAACAACCTTACTGATAGCTGAATCATTTTTAGAATCTATCAAATTACCCAAAGCAGATAACTTTAGAATATGAGTCACGATAGACAGTTTTACAGTTTCGGGTAGCTTTCCACTTGCAACTCTACAAGTTCATTGTAATTTGATCTCAAGTGAAGCAGCAAAGGTGATATGTCCTGAATCTTCTTCTTTATATCTTCGATATGACTTGGGAATGTCAAAATCATTCAAGCCAACACTATATCCTTCTAAAAAGAGAATCTCCATCAGTAATGGCTGTAACATATTAAAGAACTTAACAGCCACTTCTGTTCCCTTCTTGTCAAGAACAAAAGTAACAATCTCTATGAATGATGATTGCAGTAAATCTATATTGAAATCAATCCTCACCATTTCACTTTTACTGATCAAATGCCATTTTTCTTCTAGTGATGGCAAAAGATAGTATATAGTTGTAAGGATTATAATCATTCTCTTTATATATTAAGAAAATCTCTCTAAAAAGTACCTCTTAGAAAGAGAGTTTGAAAGTTGTTTGGTTGGGTCCTATTTTCTCTTTATATCCATGTTAGTATGACCTTATGAACAGATTATATGACAAATAGAAAGGTTCTGGCTTTCAAATGTTGAAGTCTGTTATAACCATTATTTCATTTGGTGTGATCCACTTGAGCTTTAGATCTCTCTATTTTTTTTTTCCCTTCTTATGCACTGAAATGAGCTGGTGGTACAAAATGGATGGCATGGACATGACATATTCATCACTATGGGCTCTACAATTTTAATCAGTATAGAAATCCATGAATTCTCTATTTATAATATATGAAGGGTTGACTAATCTTTTCTTGGATTGAATCTGGTTAGTTTGTAATATATGCAGGAAGGGCTCAAAAGAAGGTTGAACAAGAGAAGATACCAAGTAGCCAATTCAAGGCAAGACAGCCAACCGTTGAAGTTTCGGATAATTTCTTTTGTATGGGTCCTAGTTTAGGGGGGGAAGTGTTTAGTTAGGAGGGTTAAAGACAATATTTGGAGTATTGGGCCACTTGAGTCATTTCCTCTATTATTGAATTGAGTTGTTTCCGATTTTGTGAATAGGATTCTGATCAAACAATATTGTCAATTATTTTTTGAATGACTATCAGGTGAAAGATTTAAAAAAATTATAATAATAATTTATTAATATATATATATATTTACAGATATTTTAGTTTAGCGACGAAACAAACCCATGTATGTCCCGCAATTAATTTATCATAAGCTAATAAATAAAAATGTCAACCTTGTAATCACACCTCTTGACACTAAAACCTAGTGGCTTCGCACTTTCTTCCATCTTCGCCATGATTTCAGATGCTGAACATTTCAAAGTGAACCTCATCTCTCGTCTTACACCCTAAGACAAAGCAGCAAAGGCATATAACAATAGGCGAAATATACTATGCAAAATGAGCCCATTAAGGCTCTACTCATGTAAATGGAAGCCTACTTAAGTGGCACACCTGCATGAGATCCAGCGCATTCCTCAATAAAGCAAACCATGCATGCATCACAGCCCAAAAATCTATAGAGTTTGATCATCAAAATGACTAAAGCGCACATGGACAAATGAATGGTTGAAAAAGATTGATCAACAGCCAACACACACAAGTGTGGCCCACCCAATAAATGATGGGGGATCAAGCAAGTCTGCCACATTCGGTTATATGCCTTTGGATTCTTGTGAAAAATAGAATATACAATATAATTTACAGGCAACACAAGACTATGGTGCTGTTTTGAACATTCTGGATATCCAAGCAGATGGCCCATGCATCCATTCTGAATGAGAATGCAAGTACAAGAGGTACAGCCCATTATCATCACATTCTCATTTTTTGTCATCTTTGTGGCTTGGAGCATTTTGCGCATCTCGCTGCCCACATTTTATGATAGTTAACTGAATGTAAAATCATTTTCACCTTTTCACTGTTGGAAGATCCAAAGTATGTGTTAAAACATTTAACAAGCACTCTCTAACTATTACAAACAATCCAAAAATAGGAAGAGAAAAGGAATATAAATTTTCAAAAAATAATAATACTAGGAAGCCACTATTTACACCCATCCTGTTTGTATCAAACGCCTTTTTGTTTCTACTTTGGGCGTTACAATAATAAAAGTAGGATTTTTTTATTTTATTTTATTTTATTTATTTTTTATTTTTTTTAAAGATCAAGAGTAAACAGTAACCCAAAAATCATGACCATCCGAAACTCAAGTAGGACACACCCTAGGAAAAAGTTGGGATGGGACACTCACCATTAGTTATTTGTAGGGCACACTGTGGTTTGTATGCGCCATCCAATTCATTCATTTGATGTGTGTTGAGGGTCAAATATTGCATATTAGACCCTAGATAATACCTAATTTTACAAACATGATACTGTTTAACGCTCTATTTTAATCGTGTTTGTGTTGCAAGGTGAATTTAAGAGCTTGGAGTAAAAAATTGTGCTAAAAGCATGGATTTAACGCTCTAAAATCACCAAGGTAAGGGATGGATTTTAAACGACCGAGATCGAAGAATTTATATGCCAAAGATCCGAGAAAATCAAGTGATTGAAAAAAAAAGAGGCCTGAAAGATGTCCTGAATGCAAGATCACAGGGTTCCCACAATCCGTTTGGCTCGAAACTTTATATCTGGCCTGAGGACCCTAAATTAACCGTACACGTCGAAATTCAGCCCTTGGATATTTGTGAAAATGGCCCAACGAACAGATTAGCCAATAAATCATCAATCTGGGGCCCACCTGATCTCTGGATATGCTTCAAACTTGGGCTTAACCTCTTAAATTGGATGAAAGGATGGATGAACGGAATAGATGTATCAAAACGTCAAGGTGGGACCCACTCTATGTGAGCGCATGTGCACAGCACACGTGCACCCGTTGTGCACTGAGCCAAAGAAGTCGGTCAACAGAGCGCTGACCAACTTCTTCTTTTCAAAAATTTGAAATTCTGCCTGCGGGAGGAAGCAGAAGCTGCGGACGGGTCTTATGGGCCATCATCATGATACGACGGTCCGATCCAGACTGTCCATTGGAATCCCACAGGCCCTCTTACCAAGGCCTAGGTGACAGAATTCCAAGAAACAACGAGGATGGGTTTCCAGCAGCAAGAAAGATTCTATGGGCCACACAAAAACCTATCCAAAACAGTCCCTTCCCGACTGATTTTTCGAGGGGAGTCCAATGAACGGAGTAGATTTCTCTTCCAGAGCTGATCAAGGGCCCACCGATCATCACAGCGTAGGTCCGTTCACAGGCCCTGCGTCCGGGAAATCTGAAAATTCTGGGCGATTGTGGGCCACTATCCGTGGTCGGTTGAGTGATCCAAACCGTCCAAAGTCTTGAGAAGGGGATCACACATCTTCCTATGGTATCAGAATGAGTGGATTAGATGATCCCTGTCCTGAAAATCCACGTCAAACGCAACTCATCTCACGTTTTCTACTGCTGCTGCGCACACTTTCACCACCGACTCAATCCACTTGACCGACTTCTAAGGCTTATAAAAGAGAGAAGGGAGAGAGAGAAAAGGGAACCTCGGGAAGCCATGGAGGCCAAGGACGTGAGCAAGACGTGGAGAGAGAGAGAGAGAGAGAGAGAGAGAGAGAGAGAGAGAGAGAGAGAGAGAGAGAGAGAGAGAGCTGGCCGGCTAGGGAGCTTTTCTCCCTCTTTCTTCTAGTTTTTTTCTTCCTTTTCCTTTTATGCTTTTAAGAGATTTTAGTCCATCATGTCTGCGAATGGCTAAACCTCTTAGCTAGGGCTAAGAAGTGAAGCTTGTAGCGTGATGGGATACTCTCTATGCTTTTGATTCATGTTATGTTGAACTGACTTTGATTATGGTTTGATTTTAAGGAATATTCATGATTTTTAATGGTTTGTTGTGACTTAAATCACAATAGATCTGCGATAGCTTTGAGTATGTTCTTTTCATTACAGGGATTATGAACTTGGGAGCCTTATTGTTCACCATCGTCTCCTAGGCATGGTTGGATGATGGAACCCTTCCTAACGTTCATAACTCTTTCGGATTATTCGTGGATTGGTTAAATTTTGTTGTTTACTTTGTCTCATGGGCATAGTTTTGTGATGGAATCAATTCTAATCCTCATACCTCTCGTCTCTTGAAAACTAGATCAAAGGAAGTTCAGATTTAATATTTAAGATTATATCAAGCATAGATCTCCCTGATTTCTACAAGTGGATCCTTAGCACCCTAGTTTCTCACCTTTGAATTTTATAGTTTTAGTTTAATCATTCACCATTATTCTTTCATATCCACCTGATTTAGATTATGTCTTTTCCTAGTTCTAGTTCAAGTTACTTTCAGATTACGTACAAGGTTCAGTCCCTGTGGATTCGACTTCGGTCTTACCAAGATTATTACTACATCACAACCCTATACTTGGGGTGTGAATAAGTTTTGGCGCCTACATTTTTCTGAGATTAACTGTTTTTAGAATTAGGTTAAGATTAGGGTTTATTTTTAGGATTAGGTTTTCTGTTTGATTTTTAGAAACTAACCTAACTTTCCTGTTTTGTAGGACCCTGATATAGGCTTTTTGATTTGGTAATCTCTTCCTGATTTTTCTTCCTTTCTATTTCTAGATTAGGATTTGTGTTATATTTTTAGAAATTTGCCTGATTTGTTTTATATTATAGACTTCTTTTATTTTTAGAAACTAACTTCCTAATTCTAGGTTAGAACTTTTCTGATTAATTTTTATAAACTAGGTTAGTTATTTCCCTTTTTAGAAACTTTTTCTTGTTTTAGAAACTGACCCATCTTTTTAATTTTTAATTTTAAAATTTTTATTTTTAGAAAGTAACTTGTTTTGTTTTCTTTTGCAGGATTTTAACATAAGAACTTCCAATCTGGTAAATTCTTTCTAATTTTGTCTCTTTCTATTTTTAGATCTCTTATTGCTGTAGGAATTTTCTTTTATTCTTATGATTAGATTTAGAGTTAGGGTTTCACCATGCAAGAGTTTGAACGTGTGTATGCTGAGATAACTAAGAAATCTTGGGAAAGTTTTTTGATGTATGATGATTATGATGGGAAATAGCCTATGCTTCAAATATTATTCTGAAAATTTCTTCAACCAATCGAAATATGATGCTCCACCGATTAAGAAGTCCTTCGGTGGTTATCTGCAGAAAAATAATTGCATTCCACGAGTTAAGAAAACAGTACATAATTATTGGAATGATGATGCATATCAACACCCGACCTATGACCCATACAATTATAATCAGTGGAAACAGAAATATTTCGAAGTTGAGTCAGTAAAACGTCATGGTAAAAACCCTCTTAGATCAGCCACTTTTGAATATCCACCACAAACGATCCAAGAAGAGTCACCTCAGAGTTATACCGATTTTGTTACTGACATGAGGAAATTATTAGAAATACTTGAATCATGGCTCGATAGGCTAATGGAGACTAATTCATCACAACCGCAACCCAAATTACAAATACAGTGCAAGGAAAGTGATGTCAACTCGACACATTGGAGAGATGAACCGCCAATTGATTTTGTTGATTACTCCTTTGGATTTCCTACTTATGATGAGATAATGGAGGCTAGTTCGTCCCAGCTACAACTCAACCTAGAAACACAATGCGAGGAAAGTGATCCTAACTCGCTTTTGGCGAACTCTGGAATTTTGAATGAAGAGTTGGATTATACTAATGAGCAAACGGTTTAATTTCACGATGAGTCGATTTCGATGACGGTCCAAAGGAATAATCAAGAGACATTGTTGGTTTTCAAATATAATGATATTGACACACTTCACTCACATGACACACCTGATTTTAATGATGAGGAAGAGGTTAGTTTATTCGAACCTCAACCCAATCAAGGAACAGAATGTGAGGAAGGCGATCCCATTCTAAGTGTGTACTGCACTGAATTGGAAGATGATGCGTATTGGAATTCAATCTCAAGTTTGGCCCATATCAATGATCAAGAGGTTTAGGAAGTTGTCGACCATAGAGATCTACTCCACCTATCTGACATTGCCAATTTAAACGTGGAGGATGAACCACTTTCACCTAAACCTTCCAACCTTTGTGGTGCATGTTTAGACCACTCCATTGAATTGAATGATGATATGATTCAGGAGATGGACGAGCCGCTTGATATGACTCTGGAAGTTGAAACCATCCAGTTGAGGCCACCATTTGAGTTATACACTTTTAACGATTCAATGCCTCTACTGAGTAGCTTCAATGAACAGAGTGTGTTCACATCAATGCATCGCTTATTGATCCTCAACTTGTCTGTGCAGGGCAAGAGCAAGAGAGCATGCTTCCATCCACTTCCAGAGATGATGGAATCCTTGGGCAGATCATCACACACTTCAATGTGGACAATGAGTCACTCTCAGCTGAATTTCTCAACTCTTTGGATGATTGCTTGGCACACTTTGCAGATTCAAACGAACCTATGATAAAAGAAAAAGTGGATGCCTCGCAAGGCAATACCTCGGTAGTTGTCACAGACCGAGGAAACCCTTATTCTGAAGCCCCTCCTTCCCCATATCTTGAATGTCTACTATTAAAGGAGGAAGAGTTGGAAATTGAGCTGGAGTCTGAAACTTCGGAATGTATCGAGACTACATTACGTTCTGAGAATTTTTCTGAATTTCATCATGTGTAATCTCTGATTCACTATGGGGTACTAACTCTGAAACTTTTTCTATCACGGGTGAATCGTATATACTTTGGACACCTCAGGAGATTAAAAGGAAACCTTATATTAAGTAAACGCAGGAGAGCGGTTTTGGAAGGCGGTTTTATTGGGAAATGGAGGTTTTTATCGTTGTTGGGAATGTATTAAGCTCTGAGAAGAGGCGGCAGTCGGTAAATAAACAGGCAGGATATGTTTGGTATTTTTATTTTTGTCTTTGCCCCTGATGATTTACACGTGGCTTTTGATTTTTTTTTTTGTTGTTTTTACCTGAGGAAAATGATTTTTCTAGAAAATTCTGATTTTTTGGGAGTTGATATTTCACCCCCAAAAAATTTTCAATTCCAACCCTGTGAGAGTAGAGAAATGCTTCCGTGATATCAAGAGTACTTACAAGTTATATTTCTCCTAATTGCATTGGAACACGCGGACAATCTAATCAACTGATCTGAGTCGTCCATTGGGTCGAGAGAGAATTCATGTGAAGTAATAATAATAATAAAAAAAACCACTATGGAAACTCTAACCATTTGATTAATGATCTATATAAAATGGACGGTTAAGATTATTTTTGAATAAGTAGTCCTAGTCAACCATCTGATCCATCTGTATGTTGAAGTCCATTGTGGATTGCTTATGCTTGGAAAGAATTACTTTCATTGTAAAAAACTAACCATCCATCCATGACTCAGACAATGAATGGCTATAAAAGGAGTCCAAATTATGGAAACATCATACCATGCAATTAATGTTATTTTCTTGTTCTAACCCATGATATGCATGTTACGGGTCAAGAGAACTGGATCATTTTTCATGAGCCTAATATTATCTTTATAAGTTTGGTGAATTCTCAATGTGGGGCCACCTTTATATATGTTTTCATCCATTTTGACAACTCAATTTAACACAAGATCCAAAAAAATAAGCAGATTAAAATCCCAAGTAGGCCGTACTACAAGAAACAGTGGTAATTGATTATTAAAAAGTTTCCACGGATAGTTTACGAAAGTTTTGGATCAAGCCACGGATATTTGTGAAGTCCTTTCATCCATATTTCCTGACCTTTTAAATAAGTTGGATGGAAAATAAACATCTCAGCAGCCTTCATGAAGTTTTCAATGATGGTCACTCAATAACTACTGTTTTTGCCGTGTGGTTCACTTACTACTTGGATCAGCTTCTTTTTTAGGATCATTTCTTAAAATGAGCGGTCAAAACAGATGGACATCACGTATGCAAAGCACATACATCACAATCACAATGACACCCACAGTTAGGACCTCTTAGATTTTTAAGTGCGGGTGTAAATACCTGGACGTGGATAATTATTACCGTTTCTCTTGTTTGAATATTTATGGGAATTTCTTTGTTGGAAACCGTTCAACAGTAGTTTAAAATTTTGAACCCCACCTTGATGTATATGACATATCTATTCCGTGGATCCATTTTACCGTAACGTTTCGAGACATGAGATAAAAAATGAGGTAGATCCAACACTCAACTGGCCCATACTAAAAGAAACAGTGGCCCTAGGAAGTTTTTAATGGTAAGTATTTGATTCACATTTTTCGATGGCGTGTTCCACTTGAGCTTTGGATATGCCTCATTTTTTGGCTCATATCATAAATTCAACTGACATAATGGATGAACAGTGTGGATATACAATATGAATCGTGGTGGGACCCACAAATATTTTACAATGAAAAAGTAGACCATCAAATCAAATATGGTGAAGAGTGCTTTAATCACGGAGGAAATAATTATTACCATTTAGGAGGCATTTCTCAGGAAATTTGTCAAATCAAATATGAGATCAACTGAAGCATTGACTGCTGAAGAGCCACGACACCTGAGCAAGGTCCTCTTTTCAGGACGTTGAAGGCGTACTGATAGCATAAGTATATATACAGCGGAACGCTCACCTACGAACCAGTTTGCATAGACCACCTACGAACTTTTTCAAGAACTCATCATACATGATGAGTCTCGAAAATATGAAGAGTCCACATGAAGCAAAACCTCATGAAACCCCCGGTACCAATTTTTACTTTGAACCAAAACTTCAGTGGGCCATGAAAAATGCAAACAGTTTCTTCCCTTAATTTGCATTTCTCTTTGCTATGGCCCACCAGAATTTTATATATATATATGTATATATATATATATATATATATATATACACACACACACACACACACAGCAGTTTAAGATGTTGTGTCATATCATGAGTGAGTCTTTTTATTACTACTCTTTCGGATAATGCCCCTGACTCCACAATAAAAATATTTACTTATGATGTCTCGTTCACTCTCGGTGCTTCCTTAATCACATCTTTTGGGAAAAAATATAGGCGAGAATGGATCAGTATCTATCAACATTGTTTCTTTGCCATTTTCTAAGAATTTCAACAGTCCGCGATCGATGTTATCCTTGACGATGTTCCTAAATACAAAACACTTATTAGTGGCATGAGAACGTATTACATGCCATTTACAATATTCAACCTTTTTTAATTCATCAGACGTGGGTATTTTGTGATTATAGGGAACTTTAATAAACTTCCTTGATAGCAGTATCTCGAATATCTCATCGGCTTGGGTGATATCAATTGTATATATCTTTTGAGCCTTTTGCGTGATCGACGCAGTTGTTTCTACCTTGACTAGTACAGAACAAATAAGTGGCTTTTTTGCCACTACCTTAGCAATCGCAATCTCATAGTTAGGATCATGGTAATATGTTCTGATTGACAAGTCCTTTTGCCTAGTTCCTTCCTAGAGAAGCTCATCATATTTAAAAATTTTCTTAGTTAGATCATACAAATTTGTAAAGTTCATTCAAATGAATTTCTTTCGAAGTTTGTATTCCAAGTCGTCTTGTGCAAGTTGCACAAATTCGGCCTCAGTCGTGACGACCTTACACTGGCTTTTCACTCTTTTGAACTGGGTGATGTAAATCTCTCAAGATTTTCCAACCAACTATCGGAAACGTGTGAGATCGACCATGGTCATCTCCTTATCCTTAGAAAAGAACTTGGAAGAGAATTTTTCCTACATCTCCTACCAAGTATGAATTGAATTTAGCACTAAGTTAAAGTACCATGTAAAGGTTGTTACTGTCAATGAATGACCAAATAGTTGCAACTTGTGATGTTCGTTGTTAGCCAGTTCACCACACTACATAGTGAATCAACCTACGTGCTCGATGGTCGATTGAGAAAGGATCGCCTGAGAATAGGGCAAATTCTAGTTGATAGTTCCTCGACAATGGGTGTTGTCGGATGATCCATTCGGGATATATCTTATGGTAGACCAGTATGACATTGTTGCCGATAGTTTGGCCTGCTACTTCTTGGACCATTTGCATGATCTGGTCATGATCTATCCACTGTGGTTTAACCATTGGCATTGGATCAGGTCCTACCCGATTTCGTCCCTCATGGAACAATAAATTTCTGGTAAAATGCTAGAAGGGTTGTCCTCGCAACATACCTTAATTCTGCACTTCATGAACAAAATTCTTGACCTCCCATTTCAGTTTCCTAAACTCGGCGTGTAGTGGAGCATTCTACCCATCTTGGATTGGAACGGGAGGTGAGTTCCGTTGTTAGGGAAGTATTAATGGCGGCTAAACCAAGTTACCGATATAAGTTACTTCAGCATTATACTGCATTTTCGTAGGTGATCTTTCGGTGATGATGGCCATCAATCGATGCATGGCCTCGATCTGGTTAGCCAACCATCTGTTAACATTCTCAGTTTGAACATGGAATTATTCGGCTTGGGTATGTACCAACTTTGCCTGAGCTCTTCCATATTCCTTAATATTTTATATATTCGGCTGCACATCCCAAAGTCTGACCGTTATCTCTTCAAGAGAAGCGGTCTGAAAGGCCGATGCCTATTCCTGGTTGGCAGGATTGAGTATCGGACTAGTATTTAAATTTAATAATTCAAGAGTCGTTTGAACCGACATGTCCTCAGTTGGAGGTGGTGCAGTTGGTGTCGAGGATTTTGCCCCAGCAATTCGATTGCTTTTTCTATTCATATCTTTAATTGATCAAATCGTACTATCACACCGGTAAGTAAGCTAGAGCAAGTGTCCCACGGGGCATGCTAAGAAAAGTTGACGACTAGCAAAGTGTCCCACGGGGCATGCTAAGAAAAGTTGACGCTAGACAAATTTGTTGCATAGCCGGTGCACGGTAAATATTTATGGCAACCAAGAGGTTTGTGGTCCCACCGTGCGTGCTAAGAAACGTTGTTGTTTTTTCAATCTCGGTCACATGATTATTGCGGGCGTGCAAAATTTGAATGTACGGCTCGATTCAAACCAAACAACTATGATCTCAAGCACCAAGATAAGATATAATCGGTCAAGTCGAAGATATATATGTCGAGAAAACTTTAATTATAGTTAAAGTCGACCATATATGACCGATAAAGGTAAAGATTACCAGATAATCTAGATAAGATTGGTAGCCTATTCATCCATCTAATAAGATTGGTAGCCTATTCATCCACTTATATAATGTTGCTTAAGATGATCAGACAATTGTCAGATGGTGGGGTTCGTCCTTTAAAAATAAATCACACCTCTACTTTCTGTACGAAAAAGGACCTTTTCTCTTTAATACAGATAAAACAAAAGGGAATTCTTACAATCGGTCAGCAGAACATTTGTAGAACGCCTCTCTAGATGGAGAACTTTTGCTTGATACTTGAACTGAATCCAATGTATGAGTGTAAACTTTAATTATAGTTAAAGTTAACAACTACTTTGATTACTACTACGAATTACACTAAGAAAGGTAAATGGCAGATAAAGGTAAAGATTACACTAAGGAATGTAAATGACAGATAATTGAAAGATAGATTTGGTTTGGTTTGGTTTGGTTTGGTTGGTATGAGACGTTTCTTCCACTAAATTCCATTGCTATTTATAGTCTTAAATTGATCCTCTAAATGCTTCTCAGGTTCTAATAGTTGCAATATACCGTTTTAGCACTACTAAACCCCTGTAATTTTTTTTCTTCTTAACTTTTCACCTATACAGATAACTGCTTCAAGCTTCCTTACTGGCTTGACCACATTTTACTTGGATACTATTACTTTATGGATGACGTGGCATCGCTCGATAAACGTCAGCTGTATAATCCTCTTTAAGTATCTCCACATATTTTAAATATATTTCGTATCCCGCATAAAATTACACGTGTCTCTCTTTAATTGGTTATAAATAGGAATGAAACATTTTGGTGATAGAACCTTTCCTAATCTTGCACAGTAAAAGTTACATGGCACAGTACGATGGAGAACTCGTTCTTGCATCCTTTGCTTTTGAAGAGGTTTGCTTGAGTACAACTGGACGTATCTGAATACGGTAGCTTGGGGCTTCGGCCTTGCAATATGGGTTAATTTCCAATGATCCATGCCTTATAAGATGAGCCTCATTTGGTATTGTGAGAATGCAACAAATAGAAGCTCTCATTTAGATGATTTGGGTCTCACGTCCGACCCTTTTAAAGTTTGGCTTTTTTGCTTTTGCTTTTAAATATTAACGATTATGATAACTTTTCTATGATCAAAGGAATGAAAATTTTAAGAGTATAAGAGTGTGACACATCTGGAGAGTTGGTGACATAGGGAAGGACATGTAGAGGTCGAGTACCGTCTTCCTCAGAGGGATAATTGTTCCAAATCCAAGGAACTACTTTGGACTCCTCACAGAGATACCTCGAATCCATAAAGATTTTTTTTTTTTTTAAATAGAAAATAATTTCTAGAAATTCGTAAATTGATTGATAAATGTTTCCTCTATATTTCCCTGTTATACCATTAATATAGAAAAAAAATTCATAATTACCAGAAATAGCAAAATTCTAATCCTAATAAACATCATAATTCTAATGAAACTCTTCTAAAACCTAATATCTAAAAATAAAAATTTCAAATAAACTTTTGTTAGTAGAGTCCTATCATATCATAATTACAAATTATTTCTAAAAAGAAGAAAATCTAAAATTAAATAAATAAATGAGTCTCAGGGTGAAAATTTTCTGGCCCAAAAATAATTCCAGTCCATTCAATAGGTGACCAAGATGTTAGGAACAAGTGGACGGATTAGATCACTTCAGCCAAGTTTTTCAGCCGTAAATTTAGACATGACCTGCATGGTGGGCTAGAGCATCTTCATTGTGGTGCCCCTCTAATTAATGGATTAGATCTGGTATCAACATGCCATACTGGCACATCTGGCGGGGTGCATATGATCTGCTTTGCAACACGAGTATGCTCACCCTTACTTTGAAAACACGAAAACTCAGCTCTGACTTGAAACCTAGCCGAGTCAAGTCACATTCAAAAACTCAGGCTGAATTTCTTGAAAATTGGTTTATGTTTTTCAGTTTCTCAATATTATTAAATATTTAAAAGCATAAATAAAGCCGAGTTGTGCTAAGTAAGTAGAATTTTGTTTTTTTTTTTTTTTTTTTGTTTTTATTAAACTTTGTAGAATCTTACTGAGTTTTTTAAAGTTATATACAGGATTTCTCAAGTTTTAACCATGACTCAATGGTAAATGAATTGTGTTTATACACTGAGATTATGAGTTTGAGTTCGATATATAGAAGTGTGTGGACGAGTATATAAAGAAAAAAAAATCATGGCTAGGTAAAAAATTTCTCACATGTTGGTAAAATTGGTAAGTTCATTGACTTAAGTCCGAGTCCTAGGTTTTTTTTACTTGGGAAAAGCTTTATTTTTGAAATGATAGGAAAGCAACATAGTGGGTTTCTTAGAAATTCCACTATGAGTCGGTAAACCACCAAATGAATGTCGGCGTACGCATTCAAAAATAAAGACTTCCCTTTATCATTTATATTCCAATTTGTAAACTAAAAATCAGAACATTTCACATGCATTCCACCAACTTTACTTTGAATTAGTAAGTGGCCACATTCTGAATTCAAAACCACCAACTCCACACAAAGCAAATGGTCCATGCACACATGCCAATACACGCATATGTTCACATCACAATGTCCCCCTAAAAGGGAAAAACCGTGTACTTGTTGCACGTGAGTTTTGTTGCAATACATGGATGGGCAGACATGTGAAATGTCCTAGAATAGATATGGACTATAGCATTTGCATCAAAAGTCATGTTTCAATGATTTAGATCATTTATATAATGGGATTCATGGTAAATAGAAATACCCAAAAAGCAAACCTCTTGAATTGGAGTTATTTAAGGTTTATGCACTGTTCTATAATCCATTGATCAAAGGTTTAAGATCTTTGGTTCTCGATGATTTTCAAGACAACCACCATCAGCTGTGTATCTCATTAGATTGATAATTGGATTTTGTGAATGAGATCTCAAATCCAATGGCTATAATCTGTTAGGATGTACTGTAGCAAACTTTGGAGAACAAAGTTGTTTTATCAATTAGAAAAGGAGTTGAAATCCAGGCTGGTTGAGAAGATAACCCTGACAGCTTTACCTGGTTTGTTCATTACCAAAAGTTATTTTTAAAAAAGTTTCATCTGTCCAAAGATGGATTAAAAAGTGGGACCCATGATAAAGTATTGAAGAATTAAACAATGGTCGGTCAGAGATTGTACAGTACATCCAGCTCACGCTCTCGTACAGGAGAGGATTGGGTGAGACCCCTATCCACCGAGATGGGTGGGACCGGCGCTCACAGTGATGTATCTGCCTTAAATCCACACTGTCCAACCATTTAAAAAAGCTCATTTTAGGCATTATCTCGAAAATGAAGCATGCCCAGATCTTAAGTGGAAGACACCATAGGAAACAGTCGTGATTGAATCCTCACTATTAAAAACTTAATGGAGTCCACTGGTATGTTTATTTGTCATCCAACCTATTGATAAGGTCAGGAAGACTTATATGAAGAGACCACAAAAATATCATCTTGATCCAAAAGCTTTTATGGCCCATAAGAAGTTTTTAATGGTCAATTACTATTGTTTCTTGTACTATAGTCCATCTATGATGTAGAGCGGGTCACAAACAGTTTCATGGCCAAGATGGATCAGAAAAGGCCCGGTCGATGACAGAAGTGATCCGGACCGTCAGACCTTAGATCGGGCGTATCTCGCAATTCGGAATGAGTTACCTGACGTAAAATATATGATTTTGGGGTAAAACGAGCTACTTTAGCCAACCAACCCAGCTACGCAGGGTTGTGATGCCCGGAATTGCGAAAAAATCCTGGATCGATGGTCGTTTCCCTGCTTTAATTTCGTTTTTACTATAAATAGTAAGTTTTAGTTTGGTTATAACTCTTCATCCGTCGGGCTTTAGGAGTTGCGCCCAACGTGAAAAGAGCTTAGAATAATTAGGAGAACGGTTTGGTGAAGCCAAATAGGACACTTACTATTTTTGGCCGAAAACCTTCCGCACTAGTAGACATCACGACCGTCTATAAATAGTAAGTTTACTATTTATAGTAAGTCGCGGATTCTAGGAGTTCTAGTTGTAGTTTGATTCTGATTTCTTTCTCATTGCTTGGTACCCCTATTTAAAGGGTTGTGAACTCATTTTTTAGTCATCAATTAATTAATTTTGAATTTCTTAGAATTTATTTCTATTTTCTGCTTTCTTTCCTCGTGGGTTCGAGAAGTCTCTGTGAGGAGTCCAGAGAAGCTCCGTGGATTTGGAGTAGTTATCCTCATCACGTTCATCCCTGCGTCAATCTAAGATTTGGTTATGCTTCATTTTTTAAATCATGCCCTAAAATGAGGTTTTAATACAGATGAACAGTGTTGATATAGTCACATATATCAAGGGGAGCCCTATAGTTAGGGGTCTCCCAAAGCCGTACGTGCCCCTCTCATACAACACCTTTCCTTTTCCTTTTCCTTTTGGCTTAAAGATAAATTACACTCCCTCGTAAGCTTTTCTTAAATAACACCTTTTATTCTTAAATATGGATGAAAATCGCTGCCTCCTAAAGTCTTTGGAAGGAAAAATTAACTAAGACTTGATAAACAATTTTCTTTTCAAAATGAAGACATCACCCTCTCCGAAGTCTCCAAACTACAATCTCAATCCTAGTCATTTTCTCTTTCTTCTCCAATACTCAAATTATAATCCTTATGGGTCGTTTGGCACCGTGGATTAGAGGGAATTGGAGGGGATTAGAGGGGGTTTCAAATCCCCTTTGTTGTTTGGCAGCAAAAAGCAACCGGGGATTGCCAATCCAAGGGGTTTCCAATCCCCTCTTTGAGGAGATTTGTAATCCACGATGAGAGCTTGGATTACACCTAAAATCATTTCAATAGTTGTGGGTGTAAATGTATGTCACTGTACACTATCATTGTATTGGGCACATGACCCACTAACAATGATCAGCACCGTCCAAACATTGTTCATGTAGATCAACACCGTCTAAATATTATCCAGCGCCGTCCAAACATTGTTCATGTTAATCAACAATTAGAAATCGTTGGTAGTCACTCAGACATGATCTTGTGCTTGCGGTCCATCGGAGACTTGGAATTTCATCATTTTCAAGCAAAGTATATATTTTAGCGGGCTTATCACAACCATAATGTCAAAAATTATATATCTCACTAATTGGAGATATTAAAGTTAATTTAGTAATTAAATTCAAACCCCTGTAAATATACCATGTATAGGTATTTTTGAATTAAAGTTGATTCATACTCCAAGGTGTCAAACACACCGGGAGGATTGCCAATCCAAGGGGTTTCCAATACTGGGGGTTGCAAATCCAAGGGGTTCCAAATCCACGCTCCCAAACAGGCCCTTACATCTTCTAAATTGGGTGTAGATTTCCCATGAAAGGCTTTTGCAGGAAGTACTTGGTGCTAAAAGTTAGGTAGAGTCTACTCTAATGTTTGTGAGAAATCTAACTTCTCCATTCGTTTCCAAAATTCCCAAACTATAAGCCCAATATACTAACCTTTGCCTCTTTCTTCTCTTATACTTAAATCATAATCCTTAAATCATAATCCTTACAACTTCCAAATTGGCATCGGTTTCTTGAGAATGGCTTTCGTAGGAAGTACCTGTGCTGGAAGCTAGGTAGGGCCTATTATAATGCTTGTGAGAACCTATTATAATGTTTGTGAGAAATCCACCTTGTTCATTCATTTTGAGAGCTCATTTTATGACATGAGACAAAAAACAAGCCTCGTCCAAAACTAAAGTTAGTCAGGAAACGAAAAACTAAGATAAGAAATGCCTACCATTGGAACTTTTCTAAGCTCAACTTTGATGTTTATATGTCATCCAAACTGTTTACAATGTCATTTATACTGGAAGAACTAAAAACACAGGAAACTTAGCTTAATATAAAACATTACTTGATACAAAACTTTTATAGCCATATGAATATTTTGAATATTTCAACGTTGGTCATTCAATCCCTATTATTTTATCTCGTGTGGCCTACCCGAGTTTTAGATCCAACTCATTTTTTGTCACGCGTTATAAAATAAGTTTGCTAAATGGATGGATCAAGTAGATTTCTTACCAGCATCACTTTGGCCCTACCTAACTTCCCTTTCAAGAACTTCTTGTGAAAGCCTTTCACACCGGAAATCTTTGTCCTTCCAAACTATGGGTAAAAAGTCTTTTTCATGTATAGTCACCTATAATATGATAATATGATTCCACCTAAGGCTTTGATGATAGAAGTTAACCATAGTATAGGTTTTTACTCAATGTTAAAAAATTATTATTATTTGGAAAAAAAAATGCACGGGTGCTATTTTCTTTTAGCAAAAAAGGAGGGTGACATATTTCAAAAACTGCATAGCGTGAAAGAGACCCATGTACGAAAAATACGTAAGATTGAAAGACCATGGCCTTTGAATAAGGAACCATTTATTGTTTGAATGGTAAGCATTCTCTTTGAGAGACAACAGAATTTTCAGCGTGGTAGATTTTCTTTTTTTTTTTTCTTCTCTTTTTGCAAGGACCACTGGGAGGTACATACACCGTACAGATGCTCTGGATTGCTGAACAATGGGCCCCACTTGTACATACTGAAAACCCAACAGTGCAAACCATCATGGTGCATCATACTCTTGCACGCTTCTACCATTCATGTTCCACACGTGTACGGCGATCTGAATGATTCAAAATCTGGGGCCCTTCATTTATGGGCCATTCCTGTAGAGAAAAGGTCGTATTGCTATTTTTAGCCGTGCGTTCCATGATGACAGATGAGACAAATAGATCAATCTAATAGTCTAATTTTCTGGTCATACAGTACCCACTTGAGTTGGGGCCCACAATTTGGACGGTCTGGATTTCTGTATATAATAACATGGTGGCTCTCTATGCATGAGTATGTTCAAGCATACGATACAGAAGTACCGTATAGTTCCGCAGTATTTGTTTAATTTGCGTTTGGACCATGCTCATGAAATTCGAGTTTGGACTCTCTTCCTGCAACCGACGTCATGTCCCACGAAAATCATTCTAAATTCCCCTTACATCTTTATACATACATGCATTACATCTTACTCTGTCGGTGTATAGTTGATCATACACATGCGACCACCTTCTGCACATGTGGCACGTATGCACCTCAATCTAAACCAATCTCGTGAATCATGCATATTGACAAATGTACTGGATAGGATGGGTACAGGAAGAAAATCATAAAGATAAGAAATTTCTGACCACACAATCAGTGTTCGTCGATCGACAGTTGAAAAACGAAAATATTCCAGAATTGAAACTCAACCATCAGACGTCAGTTATCAATCCAAGTTAGAAATTAGAATTTGGATGGTTTAGATTAAAATCTAAAAATGGAACGTATACAAAGAATCTATGCATGAGTATGGTTTGTTTTATACTGCAGAGATTATCATTAGCTCCTCTTTTTCTTGGGAGCTCGTGAGAATTTGATTGTATAAAATAACATTACGGTTCTCTTTCGCTGCAAATACTCCACGACTGTTTTTTTCATTTTTCAACGGTGATGATGACTTTTCTATTTCTAGATGAGCCGTAGAACAGTCAGCTATGTGTAATTTGTAATTTAGAAGACCTGGAAAGGCACGCATGCAGGCCAAAGGAGACCATTTATAGCCTTACCTTGAAATTTATGAACCTGTACAGGTCAAGTGAACAGAACGGTCAATGATAGATTTTGACCGGGAATTTATCCATTTACCCATGTTGACAGAAATGCCCTTTTATTTCACAACAATGTCCGTGTGCTTCATTCCTTGACCATATCCTATATATATAATCAATCCAGACCGTCCAAATCATTTTGGATGGCCACTTTTGTTGGGGTCTTTAATGTCCGTGTGCTTCATCTAAAGCTTGGTTACAAAGGAATGCCCACATGCATAGGTGCATAGGTGAGCATGCCTATATATATATATGTGTGTGTGTGTGTGTGTGTGTGTGTGTGTTAGAAATGCATGCTCACACACAATAGTTGGATCATTGAAATTAGTCCAACTCGCTGTGTATAAAATAGTAAAATTATTTCTATTTAATCACGTATAATTGCTTCCGTAAAAGGCTATGTGACATCAAATTTGATATACATATAATAGGAATAAGTATCAACAATCCAGCCCATTCATTAAATAGGGCCTACTTGTTAAATTTTATTAGCAAAAAATTAGTAAATGATCCTCATCACTGGAACCACACATTTGAGTTAAATTGGGACAGTTGAAGTGGATCTCTAATAGCCTAATTTTCTTATAGAAAAATATCCTACTATTAATCACAATATATATATATATATATATATATATATATATATATATATATATATATATATATATATATATATCATATTCTTCACACGCTTGCAAAAAACCTCACTTGATTAATGGATTTGAATTTTTACTCACATGGGGCATCACAAGAATACACCGCAAGTACATGATATCTTTAATTATCCATTTTCTTTGAAAACAAGTCTTTTATTCTTTCTCTTCTTCTTTACTTAATGTTATCTTTCCTCATTTGATGCTCTCTGTCCATGTGGGATTGCAAATCGAGGTGCATTGTCCAAAAAAGCTTTATTATCAAGGGAAGATAGGTAGGCCCACCGTGATGTTTGTGATAAATTTATTCTCCCATCAATTTAATTTGCTAAATCATGTTAGGACATGGGCTAATTTTGCTAGATCATGCAAAAAAAAAAAAAAAAAAAAAAAGAAAAAAAGATTTAGATCCAAAACTTGGACGACGGGAAAAGCTGAGGATTGAACATTTATCCATTGAAACATTTGTGGGTTACAAAAGTTATTGATCAATTTAATATTTTTGTTTTTCAGTTCATCCTAGTATAAATGACTTTATGAACAGTGTGGATGGCATATAAACATTATGGTATATCCTAGGGAGGTTTCAATGGTGGTCATTACCTTACCCATTTTTTTCAGTCGTGTGGCCCACATGAGTTTGGGATCTGTTTCATTTTTTGTCCTATTTTCTAACATAATCTAAAAAATGGATGGATAGGATGGATTTGTTACAAATATCACAGTGGGCCCCACTTAGCTTCCCATCGAAGGAATTCACGTGGCACAGGCCTTTTCAATCCGCTGGAAATGGATTGTTTCCGCGCCAAGCAATGTCGTTTGGGTACTAACCCCGCCACTACCGAGCTGGGAACGGGCAAGGGGTTTGAGGGGCCATCGTGATGTATGGGTTTTATCCACACCGTCTATCTATTTTTCCATATCATTTAGGTACAAGCCTAAAAATCAGGGAAATTAAGGCTCAAGTGGCTACACCACAGGAAGTACCGGTGATAATGACACCCACCATTGAAACTCTTTCATAGGTTCCACTTTAAGATTTTATTCGTTTACTTTTTATTCATGCCTCAAGTAGCTGGAAAAACGGATGGTGATATTGACGACACCGTGTTGGGTGAGGTCAAGGCGACATCTAATCTACTTCCAACGTACAAAGTGTCACTGCTCTGGACTCTAGTTGTATGGTGCAGTTCATATCAAGTGCCCGGTGGCAAGATTCTATAAGCCTTAACATGATGTATGTGTTATATCCACACCGTCCATCTATTTTGCCAAGATCATTTTAGGAGATGAACTTAAAATAAGGCAGATTCAAATCTCAATTGAACCACACCGTAGAAATCAGTGGGAATTCAATGCTTGCCATTGAAAACTTCTTAGGGGCCATAGAAGTTTTGGATCAAACTGATATTTGTGTTTTCCCTTAATCCACGTTTGTGTGATATTATGAACAGGTTGGATGGAAAATAAACATCATAGTGGGCCCTAGGAATGTTTTAATGGTGGATGTTCAATGTCCACTGTTTCCTGTGGTGTGGTCTACTTAAGATTCGGATCTACCTCGTTTTTTGGAATTTGTACCGAAATGATCCGTAAAAACCAACGGACAGCATAGATATACAACACATACATCATGATGAGCCCATGGTCAGGGAAACACCAAGGTGTTACTCGGGTAATACTTAATCCACTTACTGTTGCTACGGAAACTTGACAATCTTTTCGGAAGTAACTGTAGTTTGAGCGTACGCCCACCTTCGTTTTTTGTAAGGGCCCACCGTGATGTGTTCAGAGATCCACTCGGATCATTAGATGTATAATCCCTTATTGGATTTAGAAGCAAAAAAATATCATGTTAATCTATGATTTAAGTGGGCCAAATCAATTGAAACAGTTGAGAAAGATGTTTGCCCTTGATTTTTATAAGGCCCCATCATGATGAGAATATAAAATCCAATCCAACCATTAGCTAAATATTAGGGCTCGATACATAAAAAAAAGGCCCATAAGTGATTCAAGTGGGCCACACCAAAGGAAAGAGTTTGAAGGGAGAGCTTTCTATCTACACTTTTTCCAATTATGTGGTTCATGTGAGCTGAGGATGGGTCTGGTATTTTTGCACCCGGTCTAACATGAGTGAATCACCCAATGGGTGGGTGGATTTCATGTTAACATTATAGTGGGGCTCACCCAAGCAAGCAAATCCATTTTGTTAATTGAAAAAACTTTCACATGAAAATGTTTTCTAACATTAACTCTCATTAAATGAAGAGAACAAAAGGAGGAATATTTATAAAGAAAATGGGATGACTAAAGAATTTGTGTGCATGTGATATATTCGGATGACGCGCCACATATCTTGAAAATTCGGTCCCTTAATTAGGCAGGGTCCATTATAAGCATGTGAATGAAAAAATATTATTTTTTGTAATCAGTAGTATGATATCATCTACAAGAAAAGTAAACTGTTAGAAATCTATTTCAACAGTCCAGATTCAAGTTACATATGCGACTTTAGTGGTGATGACAATTTATTAATTTTTAGTTCATAAAATTTCATTAGTGGGCCCTAGTTAATGAACGGGTTAGATCTATGACACATAATTCTCATCATACTTATATAAGACTCAATGTCACATATCCTCACACATGGTATATTACATGGGGATGAAAACGGAATCTTTGACATTTAATGCAAGTTGGACCAATTTAAATGGTCCAACTAGTTGTGTGTGGGCATCTCTCTCTCTCTCTCTCTCTCTCTCTCTCTCTCTCTCTCTCTCTCTCTCTATATATATATATATATATATATATATATATATATATATATATATATATATATATAAGGGAAAAACATTAGGAAATTTTTAAGGAAAAAAGAGAAAGACCTCTTTTAGAAAAGATAATAGAGCGGATATGTAATGCCTCGGTTTTCGAAATCCGAGCATACGACTCATTTTTTGAAAACACGAGTGTTAACTTTTAAAGATAACCAAATTTCACGTACATTTTTCTTTTCTTTTTCAGAGTTCGCAGTTTAGCAGAAGAGTGACAAACTAAGCATAAAGGGAAGTTCAATTATAATATTCAAATACTGAGGTGGCTGCCCGAAGGCTTATACAAATCAATGTCTCAATACTACAAATACATGAAGGAAACAATTTGATACATGAATTAAAATAAAATTTAAACTAGCTAGTCTTGAACTGCAAGATCTCTTAGGTAAACTTTGTATCCTGATCCTCATCCACCTAATCATTTAAATAACCTGCACTACCTATACGGTTATATATTCAAAGGATGAGTGGTCAGCTCAGTGTGAATTCCCCTCAATATTACACACCACCGTATTAGTTAGGCGTAGTTTAACAAGAATACATACAAGACGGTTCATGTTGCAATCCTATTTAAATGCATGTATGCATAAATGCACATAAACTTTGGATGCACATCCAGTTAGTCAAATAAATGGACATTTCAAACAGTCAGTCCATTCATACAAGACAATGAGACATTTAAACAGTTGGTTCAATCAAACAAGAGAATAGGTCTTTCAAACAATCGACTCATTCAATCTTGAAAAGGAACAGGTCTTTCAAATAGTCGACTCACTCAAGTAAGATAGTGGGCCTTTCAAATAATCAGCTCTCTTAAGCAAAAAATGAGCCTTTCAAAAAGTCGGTCTATCAAACAAGAGAATGAGTTTTTCAAACAGTCAACTCATTTAACTTGAAAAGGAACGGGTCTTTCAAACAGTCGACCCGCTCAAATAAGATAGTGGGCCTTTGAAACAGTTGGGTTACTTAAACAAGGAATGAGCCTTTCAAACAGTTGACTCATTCATGCATAGAAATGGGTCTTTTAAATAGTCGGCTCATCCCAAATAAGAGAATGAACCTTTCAAACAGTTGGTCCATTTAATCAATTCACAAGCATGAGAAAATATACAAATACATCTTATAAATGTTCATTCAAAATAAATGTTGAGCATATAATTTGATAATCAGATTCAATAATAAGCACAAGTGACCAAAATTTAGAGATACCAATCATCAGTTAAGATAAAAGGTTGGACTATTACTTAAGCTAACATGGAAGATGAAAGCTCAAGGGGAAGAAGTCATCACTTACGATTCGAGTCACCTATTACTGTCACTAGCTAGGGAATGTGTGTGTCCTTGGATCAACCCCAAGATTGGGCCTTTTATCATCAAACCCGGTGAATCAAATTGAGTTGACTCGGCGATGATAACAAACAACTGATATGCTCAACTTCAAATCTGGAATCAACCTAGCAAGCATCGATTTAAACAACCTGGATTAGCTCCTAATGATGCACAACAACGTACCCCAAACTCGGTTCGAGTTCAAACCAAGTCAACTCAGTGCCAACCCGATTACAACCCCCTTCTCTTTCTCCCATTCTTCTTCCTTTCTTTCCCTTTTTCTTTTCTTCTTTTCTCCCTCTGTTTTGGGGTTCTAGCAAGGTCTGGATAGACCGGGTCTTAACTCGACCCCGAGTCGAGCGAGTTAGTCAACCCGACTCGATAGCGACTCTCTGCTCCTTCTTCCTTCATCCTTTCTTCTTTATGTTCTCCTCTTCTGCTCCCTCTCTTTCTTTCCCTTACTAAGAACATCCGCAAGCTCGACCAACGAGTCAACACCTGGCTTGATTCGCACTCCAGTCGACTCGCCAGACTCTGCACTCTCCCTCTCTCCTTTTCCTTCTTCTCTCTGATTTGGCTCGGTCCAAGACTCAGCAAGATGATCCGCCCTCGAACTTAGTCGGGTTCTGCTGCACGCAGAGTCTCTTCTCTTCTCTCCCTCTTCCTTCCGTTCTTCTCCCTTTCTCCAGCACCACTCAGGCCTTCTGAGACTAGTCAGCTTCTGCGGCCATCGTGACACGATTGACTCGGTTGTGTTTCGAATGGGATGTTGCAATCTGAACTCGACGCTGCACTCGCCTCTCTCTCTCTCTCTCTCTCTCTCTCTCTCTCTCTCTCTCTCTCTCTCCTTGTCTTTCTCTCTTTTTTCTATAGATTTTAGGGCTGCCTCGAGATGAAGCGTATTTTGGAAAGAGCTTTTATAGCCTTCTTAATGATTGTAAATGTATGGTCAGATTTACATTGGTCTTTTCAAATTCTTGTGTGGTGGAGATTGGGTTTTTCATCTAATCTAGAGGAGATGATAGTGCCATAATGCTATGATACATTCGGCCCGATTATCTTTCGATCAGGATTATCCATCTAGTAGGACCCATTACAGATGGATATTGATTCAAGATATGAATTCATTGGGTAATTCTAGCCGTCTAAACAATGGCCTTCAAATCAACGGTGGAAAATAAAAACAGCTAGATCAATATTAAGCAGTCCAAAGTAAAGATAAGTGATGGCTATGGCCTTCTGATAAGTATGAATTTTGAAACATGGCAATGGCCCCTACCCTGTAGGGCAGGGCATGGGCCCCAAAACTCAGCCCGAGGGTTGGGCTTAGGCCACAACCAACGATGAATGGCTGGCTCGGATGGTTAATCCCATCCAAAAATCTACTCCATCTGTGATTAATGATTCAGGTGGACCACATGATTAGAAACAGTGTACATTCCCTTACTAGATGTTTGGGGTGGTCTACCATCACATGGGTCACATGTGTACTTAGAACATCGAGCGTTGGTTATTTTTCTCATGCATTTGTGGTCTATTTCATAAATGGACCATCATGGTTTTTTGGCCAGGCATAATCAAGAGGGAAACACCTGATGAACGGCCTAGATTACGTAGGTGCTTAGCATGTTTGTGACGTTTTGCAAATGACTTTTTCATGCTTACCTTGCAAAGGATTTCAAAACAAAAGGCACGGGTTGCCCACCTAATGAGCTGATTGATCCTGATTCTTTGAATCAATAAATGGGTGGTCCACCTTATGAGTTCATTGATCTCATTTTCTCCCCACACTACACCAAAATCGTTAAACCGGTACGGTTGGGATTTTGGTTCAGAAACGGCTTTAAGCCGTTCCTGAATTTGAAACGACATCCAACCGTACTAGAATTGTTGCGGTTGTATGTTTTTATTTCCACTGTTTTGTTGGTGTGTCCCAATTGATTGTTATATCTTCTTATTTGTTATTATTGTGTTTTATTGTTTTATTTTGAAATAGATGGATGGAATGGATTTGATTATTAACATCTGAGTGGACCCCACAAGGCTCAAGAGGCACATTGGATCCATCTGCCGTTGACTACCGAATAGTTTTAACCCTTTTCTTACGCGAAAACCCTAAAATCTCTCATTTCGCACCCATCGCTGGCTCCGTCTCCCTCTCCCTCTCTCAATCTCCCTCTCCCAATCTCAACCCTCTCTTTCGATCTCCCTCTCACTCTCCCTCCCTCTCCCTCGATCTCCCGCTCCCTCTTCCAATCTCGACTCTCTCTCTCTCTCGATCTCCCTCCCTCTCTTGATCTCCCTCTCCCTCTTCCAATCTTGACTCTCTCTCTCTCTCTCTCTCTCTCTCTCTCTCTCTCTCTCTCTCTCTCTCTCTCTCTCTCATCTCCCTCTCACTCTCCCTCCCTCTCTCGATCTCCCTCTCCCTGCAACTTCCACCAGCTACACCATCCTGCAGGAGAGAGAGCTCCAGTCTCAAACCGTCTTCAAAGCATCTTAACATTTCCATATGCATGACACTATCTTCATGTTTAAATAGTACTTCACTTTCTTCTTAAAGGAATATGCACATTCTAATTTTCTTTCTGGTATTGATAGATGCTGACATGTTGGAAGTAGGCAATGGAAGAATGAGTTTAGAGTATCACTCTCGCTTCAGTATATGGGCACTTATGAAGGTGAATTTTGAATATCCATGCCATGTCTAGACTTGTCCACATCCGATTTGCAAGTAGACAGACTTGCAATCCTCGGAATTAAGGAGGTGATTGATGTTAATCAAGATCCACTTGGAATTCAAGGGAAGAAAATTAGATCAGTGGCTGGCCTCGAGGTATCTCTCAGACTTCTTTCTTCTTCTTTTTTTTAAAAAAAAATTGTATTTTTTTTTTTTTGTTTTTTTTTTTTTTTTTTTTTTTTTTTTTTTTTTTTTTTTTTTGTTTTTCCCCCTTTTCTGTGAATCAACTATATAAGAAAGGTTATGCATAGGAAATGACCATGGTCAAGGTTAGAATTTTATTTTATTTTTTTAACACGTGTATGTTTACCCATTCAAGTTTTTAAACATTTGTTGCTCTTATTGCAAGCTCCATTAGGGAAAATATGAAACCCTTGAATAGTGTTAGGGTTTGTTTGGATGCACATAAACTGAATTGCCATTAATAGTCCAATAAAGTCAAAATAACTGAATTTTGTTTACTTAGCACTTAGCGGTTAGAACTGATATTGAGGGTATGGGCTCAAATTTGCAGTTAATATTACTCTCTAGTTTCATTGAAAGAAATATGATTGTAGTTTGAGGTCTTCTTCCTTAAAATGAAATTTGCCTCTTAATTAAACTGAATATTCACAATTCAATTTACTCGTGCATTCAAGTGCAACCTTTCCATCTTTTTAACCAGACTTTGATGAATGTTGGCATTAGTAATGGTGGGGCATGTGATCAATATATGGTTGCAGGACCTCTATAGTGGCGTTCCAGGTGAAAGATGGTTGCCATTTTCATTTTTCACACAGACACATAAGCAACAAACATGTTAGGGGTTGATAATAGAAGGATAGATTACTTGATCATTAATTGACACAAGTGAGGTGGTAATGCAGGTTTGGGCAGGAGCTTTGTCAGGGAGACGGATAGCGGTTGTGTTATGGAACAGAAGTGGGTCTCAGGCTCCCATAACAGTGGGTTGGAGGGAAATTGGACTCTCCCCAAATACACCTGTAGTAGTCAGAGACTTGTGGGTGGTATAAAATTTATTCTTCAGCTCTTTGAACTAATTAAGATAGTTAAAGCTAATGAATAGATAAAGAGTAGATTTTTTTGAAAGGTAAAACTACCAGGGATGAACCCTGGATCACTTACACTACACTGTCTCCACTAGCTCATCTACGGTAAAATGAATATGCATCTTTTCTGTTTTGCCAAGGTAAAATGATCAGTTTACGAGATATTATTATGATAGATGTTGTTCTTGTTTCTTGCAGCATTCATGTGTCAAAGAGTTTGCGTTTCCGGTTGACGGCATTTGTTGGTCCTCGTTCTTGTAAGATGTATGTACTCACCTCAACATGAATTGTATGAATGAAGAAGAAGAAGAAAGAAGCCTGCCTACAATTTATTAAAGAAGAATTTTAGGATCCCATTTCTTTAGATTTCAGTTTGTTTTAGTGAGTTCAATGAAATAATCCCGACTGCTGGTCTATTAAGCCCCACTATGGATGGACCCTGCCCTGAAAATATCTTCAATAGGATTTGAGAAAGGCATTTAGTGCAAAAGTGGGTTTTGAGAGATTTTGAGAGGTTATTAAACATTTGGTACAATAGAAACAACCAATATCCGTACTTTCCAAGACATTATTTTTTTCTTGGTTGCCATTCTTGCATCATAAACAATTTTAAATTCTTTTCTTATTTATTCTTGAACTAAACTCCATAACTATTATTCCTTCTCATTTTAGTTTTTTTTTACTTTTATAGGCTTAGATTAAATTTGGTTCTCTTTTGTCCAGCATTTCAAAAAGTTGGATGTATCAGCTGTTGGAGCCACAACTTTACATGTTTGTTCTAAGAATGTTGTGTTTGATTTGGCAGGAAATGGCAACAAATTATACATTCACTGAAGTTCAAGATCACATAATTCCTCTACATAGAGTTCATAGGTGTGGAGTTATCATATGATGCAATTTCTCATCTTTGGGAGTCTGTATGGCCTTCTGACGTCCCTATTTGGCGACATTGACAAACACATGAAGCTGCGGGATGGACTTCACTTGGTGATTGTACGAAAATTCCTTGAGGACCGCTGTGGCTTCTGACATGATTTCTTGGGCATCGCTGGAGTTATGGTGGTTGGTTTGTGTGATGTTTGCTGTGATTTTTGCACTTGTATGTGAACTGAGTTGAATTTAAATGCTGGTAATTTGGGCCCATGATTGTATATTTCATATTTTGTTAATGACATGTTATGGTCCTAATGAATTTGTGAGTTGAGTGGACTACAACACCAGTCATGATCTGATATACTTAGTTCCATCAGCACAACTACATCATGATTGGCAATGTTTCTATACTCCACAGGCAATCTAGTTCACCTGATGGGTAGATTGATCACCTGATGAATGTGTTAAGAAGGTATTATACTGTTTTTAAAATTTCGTTCCTAAAATATGACTGTTAGAACTAGAACGGTTTAAAACTGTTCCTAAAATTCCATCTCTGACATTGGAAACGGTAGCCAAAATGGTTCTGAACCGTTCCTGTTTTTCTGCAACGCCTCGGTTTAAAACCGCTCCTAAATGACGATTTTGTTATGCTGCCAATTAATATTTATGATTTCCTCAGAAAAAGTTCACATACATGAACAAATATCTAAGCCTAATTAACCCTTAGGATGTGGCCCACCTTTTGCATGGTTTGGACTAATGTTTTTTAATCCATATCATTTATATTATGGTCCACACCTAATAGCTAGTATTTGCACCAAAAATCTTGAATTCTGGAAGATCATAAACTTATGATCACTCTGAGGCCCATCGTATATAAAGTTTGTAACATTAAAACAGAACCCAAGGTCTACTTGGTATAGTTTCTATATCCCATGACAATATGTTTCCTGATCTCATCAGCACATTTCTTCTAAGAAAGTAGGGTTGTTAATCGCCGTGCTCGAGCTACTCAAAATCACAATTTTGCATAACCCTAGCCCATTTATGGTATGACACTTGATAAGATACGTTGATAGGGATATAAACCGTTGGATTTGGGTCCTTTTCAATGATTGAAATTGTCTATATGATGGGCTAATGGTGGGTAGTGCATGCACAAAATAACTCTAGGTTGAAGTACTTCAATAATTTAATTATTTAATTATTATAAATTTAATTATTTAAAGGCAACAAAAAGAAAATATCTCAATGTAAGATTATTATTATTATTATTTTATTTTTTTGGTATGTACTCATCTAAGATAAGACCTGCGATACAAATGTCCCGATGTATTATAACAATTCTCGTGTTGGTGTGCGCGTGGGCCACGCACAGATGCAAGTGGGCTACTCATATCAAAATTATAAAATGACCAAAATGCCATAATAAAGCATGTAAATCAACACTATTAATAGGGTTGAGCAGGTAAGATATCAAATATTGATCGATGAGCATGCATACACTTCCAAAATACCTAAATGTCTTTAAAATTTAATGTGGCAGGTGTGAAATATTAATATTATTGTAAAATGTCTATTTAGAAAGCCCTCTTACATTCTATTTAGAAAGCCCTCTTACATTTCTTTCATAATTCTAAAATCTTGAAGTCACAACCTTTTCGAAATAATAAACTTTTCTAACACAGTAAATTTATTAAAATAACAATCAACTTTAAAATGGCTCAAATAAGGACTTTATGTTACAGGGTTCATGCTCGTATAGCCCAAGCCCAAGACCGAACCCGATACAGCCTGCCCGATCGAGCCCAACCAATGTTGGGTCGGTCACAAGTCGATCGGGGTTGAACCTACTCAACTTACAGCCTTAACGCGGAGGGGATAACTTCTTCTAACGTGTGGAAACGAATCAACTTGCATAAAATCTACCTCGTTCATCAGGTACCCCATCCTTGTTTGGCCTTGAATAAAAAATCAGACTTGTTCAATACCCACGCAGTTTAAAATGATAGAAAAACCTTCGAATTCTCCTTGTATGGCCCACCTAACTTTTGGGATACTGTGATTTTTGGTAATCCTTTCATCCTGATCAGGCACATCAGATGAATGGTTGTATGGTATATAAACACCATAGCAGGACCTGTAAAAGACTAATGGTGGTATATAAACACCATAGAGGGACCTGTAAAAGACTAATGGTGGATGTCACATCCCAACCGTTTCGTTTGGTATGGCCTGTGTGACTTCTGAATCATCATGATTTTTATGTCTTACGGTGTATACAAGGTAGTGTACCCGATGGGACGTTGTGGATCTCATGAAAGTTCTACCTATGTGGCAATCAGTTAGCCGTCAGGTGGCTACAGGGTTCTTTTTAAAATAACAAAACTTCCAAATAAATCTGATCTATGTAAATAGTGGGACCCATCACAAAGATCACCTTAGGTGAAAACCAGTTGGGTCCACTCATCCATTGGGCTATTCTTAGAAATCAATGGACAACCTGTGGTCCGACTCATGATAAGTGTAGCCCTACCCATGAGTGGAAAATTCCAATTTTTTCTTGATGGTATGGCTCACCATTTTCATGACTCGGATGCTAAATGGAACTGAGGCATTATCAGAAAATAAAAATATTGTATATTAAAGTTCCCATACACCATCGTGTATGAAATTTCTTGTGTATAATACGGTGGAGTGGGAAGATATACGGATTGATCTTAGGCACGCCCCTTTAAATACGAGAATATTATATTAATTGTATATTAAAATTCTTTAGTAGAATATCTACTTCTTTTTTTTTAGACTGCAGTAATTCATTTAATGAAAGACATGTACAGGCCCTAGACATTTCGGGCTCCCCCACTAATTACAGAGGCAATTTAAGGTAATTCAAGGTAAATGGGTAATTCAAGGTAATTCAAGGTAAATGGGTAATTCAAGGTAATTCAAGGTAAATAGGTAATAATTACAGATGTAATTCAAGGTAAATGGGTAATTCATTAAAGCCATGTACAAGCTCTGGACATTTCGGGCTCCCTCACGGAAAGGACCTGGGGTGCCTATCATAAACAAAGAAAAGGACAGCTAGCTACTAAAAAAAACCAAAAACGGAAAGTACCTTGGGCTATTCGCTAGAGCGCACGTGATGAAAAAAACTAAAAACTAAAGTACCTTGGGCTATTCGATAGAGTGCTCATGAATCAAGTGGGTCATAAAGTGGGGATTAAATTTATACCGTTGAAAAATTCTTGTGGGCCACAGAAGTTTTGGATCAAGCTGAATTTTTTTTTTTTCCCTTCATCAAGGTATATATGACCTTACAAACAGTTTGGATGGAAAATAAAAATCACTGTGGGCCCTAGAAAGGTTTCAATGGTAGGCATCATTAGTACCACTGCTTCTTGTGGTGTGGTCCAATTGATACTTTGATCTCTCTAATTCTTTTTATCCATCACCTAAAATATCATATAAATATGTATGGACGGTGTGGATAAAATCCATACATCACAGTGGCCCCTCAGAGCCCCAACCTATCTGAACAGGTGGGTAGTACCCAATCCGCGTCGGTTTATATATATATATATATATATATATATATATATACACACACACACACACACACACACACACACACACACACACACACACACACACACACACACACACACACATGTGGCCCACTTGATGAGTGGAGGAGAATGATTTTGTGATATGTTCTAGGTGGGACCCACTGATGAATGTTGAGAATCTTCCACGTTTCAGTTTTGCTATATGTGGCCCATCTTGGTAAAGGGGGCATACATTGTCACGATCATTTGGGGTTTGACCTAAAATTTGAAGCAAGATGATCCTAGCCGTTGATTGGATGGCTTTTTAGGGATGTGATTGAGCAGTTAGAAAAGGGTTTTAATCGACGGTGAACATCCATTAACGGAAGTCCTCCGATCGTTGGCTAGGATCATCTAACTAATGTGACTTTCTGGTGTATGGCCCATCCACTGTTGGGCACACATAGATTGAGTGCTACCGTTGGATCCCTAAGGGGTTCAATAGTACCGCAAGGGCATTCAATTTATACAAGTGGGGCCATGTTTATTCGATCTGAACCATTTGTTTTATAGATCCACTGTGGATGTTCAATCCACAATGTGAAGATCCTAACCCTTCATTAGGTGGCCCAACAAAACCAATGGTTGACGTTCAACAAAAAGAAGTGCAGAAAATCCGTTCCATAGAAATGGTTTGTACGGCCAAAAACAATTATAATTGATAATCACATCCATAGGATTAAGGTAATGTGAAATCGACACCGTCCATTGTCCATGTCTTTATTCAGATGGTTGTGATCGTCTGATCAGATCTCTTTTTGGGTCCTTGTAGAATCCCTTCTCCAATCATCCAGCATCATCATAGGTGGGCCTTGTGAGTCCCACATGTCCAATCTATCTTCACATGCACGTGTTTAACTAACATTGTGTCGTGGTGTGCAGTTGAGAAGATGGTAGAAAGGCAAATGTAGGAAGGATCCTTACTCTTGCTCTGGTGGTAGACTCTCAGGAGTTTCAACACCCAGTCAAGGGTTTCGAGTATTCCTAGGTGGTGAAATCCCACTGGCGTGAGTGTGTGGGGGTGTGTGTAAATTAAATAATAATAATAATAAATTTGCAGGAAGGTGCATTGTAGTGTTGAATCCAGACAAATGTCATTTTCAATAAATGCTATAATTCAAATAAATTAATAAATTCTCCTTTTCATATCTTTAATCTATTTAAGTGATCTAGATTGTTGATATGATGGGCCTCATTAGCATTTCTTGAAAATTTTCTAGATTGGATAGTTCTATGCATCCACTCAGTTAATTAGGTGGGTCAATCGAAAGCCTACAAGGTAGACCTCATCGGTGGAGTTATGCTGAAATCTAAGCATTTTATGTTCAAAGGTCCATTGTCATTGTCCCGTGTATTAAAAATCTCCTAGACTCAAATATTCTAACCCTTCAATAGGTAGCCTAAGAAATGGTTATCATGTAAATACAATAATAAAAAATATAAAGCTTAAATAAAACCAATAATTGTGATCTAGCATGATATCGTTTGTTGCTCTGAATTCAATCCATCATGGTTACTCGTGTGATCGAGGGCTTGGATAGAAAGCATGTGTGCAAGTATGATTGCGCGGGCGTGATTGAGTCTACTCAACTCAAGGATATTGACTGAATTAGCCAGCATCCCTACATCCGGACGAACATATTGGAGACTAGATCGGAACCTAAAGTCATCTCTATCACTGACTTGTTGATTTGGTGTGTGTCGTACTCAGGCAATTTGAGCTAGGGAAGGGGTTAGCTCTCACGAATGAGTTCTTTTTGCCTTGTACTACATTATGGAATCGACCAATTAATGGACTTTCTATTTCACAAGTAGTTTAACGTAGTATTCTTCAATCAGTGTAGAAGATTTGCATAAAATAAAATAAAGACTAGCATAATTCGATCCATCTTTATTAATGTATTAGCCTTGTTACAACCATTGTGCTTTATAATCTAATTGAAGCGAGAAATAAGATAAATACTTGATGCAAGAAGATCAGTGCAGATAGTTAGCAGGATATGATCAGAGTATGAACAACTGAATCAGAATTCAAATGGATATAGAGATCTGACAACTTAAGGTTGCGGATATTTAATTTACTCATAATATAAATGTATTAGAGCGGGAGTCGTTGGATATTAGTGAATTAGGTTAGGCTAGAATATGTAAAATAAACATGAATGTAAATCATTTTATAACTTTCTCGAGACGTTGAAAGCCCCTAACCATGGGCTTCTAGATCCTTTGGGATTCTTCGTGCAAGCTTTCTAAGCATGCAATCTCCTCCTTAGCAAAATGAGACTTGCCTTGAAAAGAAAGAACTCCGAACTCACTGACTTTTTGGATATGCTTCTCATAACTAATTTGTTGTTGAAATCTTCATGGCCACTAAAGATCTGTCTATGACCACCAAAGTTCCTCTGATAAAAAACAACCAGACCAAGATTTGGAAACTTTAAGGGCAGATCTCTATTAAACATAGCCACCCATCATCTCTTAATGGCTCACCTTGTCAACTTTCAGATGTTGGACGGTCCGGATCAAACTACCTCCTTCATTTAATCACCTTAAAGGGATGGACGGTGTGGATATAAAACATACATCATGGTGGGACCGGCATAACTATGCGACCTCACTTTAGTAGCGAGTTTCGCTACTCAACTTGTGCGCTGAATCTCCAAATGAAAACTTAAATAACAATCACAGTGGACCTTAAGTTAACACAAACATTGAGAAGGGAAAACACAAATATCAGCTTGGTGGAATACTTTTGACCTGTAAAAGTTTTTAATGGTGTACGTGACTCTCTCCACTATTTTTTGTGGTGGGGTCCACTTGAGTTTTGGATCTGATTCATTCTATGGCTTATGCCCTAAAATGATCTCTCAAAATGGATGGACGGTGTGGATACAAAACATACATCATTGTGGGACCCATATACAACTAGGTAATGTCACTTTGGTAGCGAGTCTCGCTGCTCAACCCATGCGTTGAATCCCTAATACCAGGAAGTGGATTGCATAGTGAGTAACGTACTGGGTAAACTCTATAGGGTCTACCATGATTTATGTATTTTATCTCGGTTCATCAATTTTACCAGTTAATTTTAAGGCTTGATACCAAAAATGAAGCATATACATTTGAATCCACTTCATAGGGAAAAGTTGAATTGAATCTTTTTCCGTTGAAAATATCTCAAGGGCTACAAAAGTTTTGGATCAAGCTTATATTTGTGTTTTCTCTTCATCCATGCCTGCGTGATCTTATGGGTAGGTTAAATGACAAATAAACATCACTGTGAGGCCTAACAAGGTTTCAACTGTGGAAATCATCATCCCCACCATGTAGAGTGGTATAATCCACTTGATATTTGGATATACTTCAGTTTTAAGCTCAACCCCTTAAATTAGATGGAAAAATGGATGGAGGGCTTGGATAGACCACATACATACAAGGTGGGCCCAACTGATTTTACTCAGCAGGGTAAGAGCAAGAGCGTACGGTAATCGGTGTGAACTCGGATTGCGTACTGAGTTACGCAGTACGATAAGGGCTCACTGTGAATTCATATGGTTTATCCACGCCGTCCATCCGTTTTTTCAGATAATTTTAAGGGTTGATCCCAAAACTGACGTATATCAAAAGCTCAACTGGACCATACCAAAAGGAAACTGTGAAAATATTGATTTCCACCCTTGAAACCTTTCTAAGGCCCCCACTGAGGTTTACTTGTCATCCAACTGTTCAAAAGATCACACAGACATGGATGAAGGGAAAACACAAATATCATCTTGATCTAGAACTTCTTTGGCCCTCAAGAACTTTTCAACTGTAGACTTCAATTCACACTGTTTCAGGTGGTGTGGTCCACTTTAGCTTTGGATATGATTAATTTTTAGTTTAAAGCCCTAACATTATATGATAAAACGGATGGACGGAGTTGATATAATGCATGCATGACGGTGGGCTCCACAGTCAGTACGCAATCCGCTTTGAATCGGTATGCAATCCGATTTCCAAGCGAAACCGTCAAACGGCCTAAATTCTTTTAATATATTTTAAAAAGCCGGTGATGTGGCACTTACAGCGACGTGTAACTGGTACCCAATACGCGCTCCTGTCCATCTATTTCAAAATGGTAGACTTCCAGATGATAGGAGAGTTTTCTTATTCATCCCGGGTAATCCTTATGATGTGGCCCACCCATTTGACGGATCCGATGTTATACACGAGGGATACTCAGCTGTCAATAAAACGCTGTATCTTAAGTCAAGATACACAACCGTCTGCGTTAGGAAAGTTCCATAAATGGAAAAAAGCATCTTCGGCCAAAACAAGGCAATCTGCAGTCAGCTTTAAATTTCATTGAATTCAAAACATATTTGAAATATTTATCCAAATCTATTAAGCAAAACGTCACCATCAACGTAATCGAGCCCGTCCTAAGGGGGCCAACGTGATGTGTGGGAAATCCACACCGTCCATGCACTTTCACATCTCATGAGGTAGATCCTAGTTACAAATGGGCCACACCATGGGAAAGAGCTGTGCTGATGACAGCTACCGCTGAAACCTTCCTAGGCCCACCAGGACGCGGATTGTGTCATTCTCCCGTGCTCTATGAGGCCCACCTGGATGTAAGTGTTTTATTCACGCCGTTCATCACTTTTCTCCGAAAATTTCAAGGTATATCTGTAAAATTGAAGTAGGTCCCCACCTCCTCCAGTGGACCACACCAAAGGTAGCTGTAGTGATAACGACACCCACCGTTGAAATTTGGATTACGGATCCGCTGTTTGCGTCAAGCTCGTTGTTGCAATCTAATTCGACCGAGTGATGGAGGAAAAAAGCAGGAATGTCGTGGTTGGGGCAAACAGGGGATCCGGACTCATCTTCGACGCGGATTGCCACTTATAATAATATTGGAGTGCTCGCTGTTTCAACGAAACACAGCCGATCGCCAGTTACAGTAATATTGGATTGCTCGCTGTTTCCACTAAGTAAAAATTTAAAAAAAAAAAAACGTCAGTGAAATTCAAAAAAGGGTCGTCTTAGAAACATTAGCGACGGATAAGATCCGTCGCTAATTTTAATGCGACGGACCTCAATCCGTCGTTATTTTTAATGTTTAGAGCTTAGCGACGGATTTGGTCCGTCGCTAAAATATCTTGTAAAAATATATATATATACCAATAAATTATTATTAAAATTTTTTAAATCTTGCACCTGATAGTCATTCAAGAAATAATTCACACTATTGTTTGATAAGGATCCTATTCACAAAATTGGTAACAACTCAATTCAATAAAAGAGGAAATGACCCAAGTGGCCCATGCAACAAAAATTCACTTCAACCCTCCTAACTAAACACTCCCCCCTACTAAACTAGCTAGGACCCATACAAAAGAAATTACATGGAACTTCCAATGTTGGCTATGCATTGTTTTGTATTGGCTACTTAGTATCTGCTCCTGTTCAACCTTCTTTTGAGCCCTTCCTACATGTATTACAAGCAAACAAATTTAGTCCAAGAAAAGACTAGTTTAGTCAACCCTTCATATATTTCAAATAACCAGCTCAAATCCATGGAAAGTGAATAGTTTAATCAACTGAAACCAATTAACAAAATAAAATATTAGAATTCATCCTACCAATTAGATGTTAAGGTAAGAGTATTTCAATTGGTATGTTTCTTTGTAAGGCCTATTACAACCGTCGATTAGAAAATCCTAGTGGGAAAAGAGAGCATTTTCAGATACAAATTTTGTCATCTTCGGATGCCTTTGGATTGCCACATTCAGCAACAATATGCTAACATATGTACAAACTTCATAATATATAAATGCCAACAAAAGATTTAAAAAAAAACTTAAGAAAAATAAAGACAACAATTACTAATAAAACTATTAAAGCTCTGTTTTCTTCAGAGTAGCTTTCCCCTATTGTTTTTTCTTTTTTTGTTTGATGTTTAGCTTTCCCCAATGTGACACATGATCATATTAGAATATCCAATCAAGTGATATTCTTCAGTGGTTCATCTATGGTTGGGCCTAACAGAGATATTCTAGATCACTGATGACAATGAGTATTGTCTTCCTTTTTTTTTTTTTTTGGTCGTAGGACCACATAACTTGGTCACGTCAACACACTAGCCAGGTGGGTGTTGTATGCTACACCAGCCAATCTGCTTACATAACTACTACTTGTGATATGTCATGTCAGTCACCTTCATTCCCTTGTTATGTCATTTTATTCCCACACATCTACTACTTTTAATATCTATATAAAGGAATGTTATTTTTTCTTATTTTCGACCAGTAGTTTTCATTTTTTTTTTTAAGTTCTAAATCCTTAAAAAAACTTTAATTTGTAGATAAACTACATTCTGTTCGTGAAATAGAAGAGAAAGGAAAGAAGAGACATACCTTCTCTGAAATTTGTTGTTATCTATGCATCTTTTTGTTTGGTTTGTTGTGGATTTCAGTTGTTCTAGATCCGACATAGCTTCAATGGCGGATTTCAGTTGTTCTAGATCCGACATTGCCAGAACATTTCCCATTGATGCAAATGCAACGCAGATTAAGGCTTATGAGGTTCTCCTCAAGGCCCATGCGGCAACAATAGGTGCATTGAAGGCTGGGAATAAGGTCAGTGTTGTTTACCAAGCAGCAGTCTCGGTGGTAGAGAGGGATGCTCCTGAATTTGCCTCTCATCTTACAAAGTCAGCAGGAACGGGAATTGGTCTCGAGTTCCGTGAGTCGGTATTGAGTTTAAATGCCAGGAACGATTAGGTGTTGAAGCCCGGAATGGTTTTTAATGTATCTCTTGGGTTTCAGAACTTGCAATCAGAAACCAATAACCCAAAGACTAAGATGTTCTCGTTGTTGCTTGGAGACACCATTATTGTCAATGAAAAGCTGCGAAGTTGTGACTTCAATCACTCCAAGTTAGTTAAGGATGTTGCATACTCATTCAATGAGGAAGAGGAGGGAGGAGGAAGAAGAGCATCCAAAGGTCAAAGTTGAATCCAATGGAGTCGAGACATTCTTGTCGAAAGCGACTCTAAGGCTCGGATAATGGGCGGTTACAGGTGGAGATGGCCGTGGTTCTACAAAGCTTCAAACGATCTCATTGCCTACAAGAATGTCAATGATATCCCATAGTCGAGGAATTAATGATACTGGATCGACCAAAAGAATGAGGTTGTCCTTTTGCCAATCCATGGCGACATGGTGCCATTTCACATTGCTACCATCAAGAGTGTTTCAAGCGGCGGGATGGTAAAAATTGCTATAGGATGTGCCTTGGGAGTTTTAAATGATCGTCGAGTACCATTCAAACTAAAAGGAAGTTTTATAGAATAGTTTGTAAGACCAACCACGCTTTAGGGAACAAATTGTTGGGCAAGGGAAGGCCCAAAAGACGTGGATGGAGGTAGTAAGAAAAGACCCGATGACCTATGGTCTAACTGAGGTATGGCCCTTGATAGAGTGGAACGGTGGAATAGGATTCATGTATGCGACCCTAATTAATTAGGATATGGCTTACATGATGACGATGATGACAATTATTTCATATATAAATTGCAATATAATAATTTGCAATATATATGTATATATAACTATATTACATATACTTAGTATATGTATTGGAATTTGGAGCAACCGACATTATCCCACCCCCATTGTACCATGTATTAGAGGAACTAGTGGTGAATGGATGTTTGGTTTATCCAAAAGGTATCCAGTTTGAAGCTGAAAGGCATAAAAAGTGTCTCTTCCAAGTTCTTTTACTCGGTCTTCCACTCAAAACAAAATGTTTACTATTGATCCTAGTATTATCTACTACATACTAGTAACATACAACCAATATTGGGGCACCATACCATAAGCTACAAAATTTCATATCCCCTTAAACAAGGCATCCTCCATTGATAACATATATATATATATATATATATATATATATATATATATATATCATAAGTTTTTTATTTTCATTTACATTCACAAATACATTCATCATCCATCCAACGATTAACAACATTTACAAAAAAATAAATTATATCCAACCAACTCTTAATAATAATTTGCAAAAAATAAATTATTCACCATTGACTTTTAGAACTATGGTTGAAACATTTTTTTACGGCAAAGAGTGGAATCTACATCAATTAAGCCAACACTTAAACATGTCAATGAGGTGGCTGCAAAAATGATACCTGCTTAGATATGATGTCAGAGACACCAATGACTGCTCCAGGCTTTGCATAAGCAACAATATAATCTGCCAACTCTATCAAGGGATTTAAAAGTATATTTGCTATCATGACATCAAAATTTTCCATTTCACCCATGATTTCCAAGCTATAAGAGCTCAACCCTTCTACATCTCTCGGTCATTGTTCCATTTGGTAAAGAGGGTGGCGTTCTTTGAAGCAAGGTACAATTGCATTTTCTCGGGTTCTATGTTGTTCAAAGCGGCGATTCGACGTCTTTGATGTTATTGCATGGGGATCTGTATCAACTCCAACAGATAAAGCGACCCAACTGCATTTAGCACAAAATTGGATAAGAAAGAATGTTGCTCGCATGGTCTACAAAAAGGGTTTAGTGTTGATAAAGAGAACTAGTGTTTTGACCTACATATCACTAGAACTGTTTCCCATAATCTTAGATGTACCTATCTGGGTTCATTTGTGATATGCACCACAATATTCTACAGTATGACATGACATGAATTGCATTGGAATTTTCTTACAGAAGTATAACTACATCAAACTTTAACAGTGCATGAGATAAGAGCCCCAACCACTGAACATTTCATAATCCATATTCTACTCACAGAAACATGATCTGGGACTATATGTAGTTGAATTAGATTCTGTTTAAAGTAAACAATATGTATCAACTTTCAGTCAAATAACTTTTAAATGGGTGATTGGCTATGGAACTTGCTGCGAAGAAGAAAGAAATTCTCTGGCTTCTATGCGTGTTTGCTGCAATTATTGTCTCCATGAAGGATATGGGCTATCTCTTTTATGATAGTAATTTTCTGGGTAATTGTGGCGTCATTTAGGCATCTATTTAATTTTCCCAATATATGATCCTTGCTTCAAAGCAATGGGTTTTGTATTGGTTTTCTTCTTCATCTCAAACCAATCCTCAGCTTTATTACACATGCCACTCTCTTTCATTCCATGCAAGGTAATGGATATCTCAAAACAAAATCAAATTTGAAGGCAGATATACGTCTCTGCTCGGGTCAAGTGGGCATCGAGGGTCAACATTTCAGTAAAGGAATGTTCTTTTGAGGAAAAGTCTGTCCCTTTCATTGATGAAAACTAATATTCAGCAGTTCAAGGATCAACGTGTAATTCCTGCTGCGGACTAAACTCCCAGTTTGTATCTTCAAGTTGGACATTGATGGTGCTTCTCAAGTCAATACAGGTGAGATGGGGTTGGTGGTGTGATCCATGATTGGAAGGCTATGGTGATTATGGCATTCTCATTTTTGTTGTCATTGTACTAACATGACTGCTGAAATTAGAGCATTATTTAACGTCTAAGATATTTTAGAGAATTGCTTAGTTTTACTTTGGTAGTTGAAAGTGGCTCAAGAGGGATTCATGGATATGATAAAGTGGTTCTCTCCAGATGTGTCACGCTTCCGTTGGTGGCAAAAATAAAAAAAAGTTTTAAGGTTTTCTTTTTCTTTTTCGTTTTTGTTTTCTATTTCTTCTTGTTCTTTGTTTGTTGTTTGTTGTTGTTGTTGTTGTTGTTTTTTTTTTTTTTTTTTTTTTTTTTTTTTTTTTTTTTGGCATTGCTCTTTTTGGCATGTTCTTAGAAAATCAAATAGTGTTGCGGATGCATTAGATTGGAGTTTGATTTGAGTCAGTATTTCCACTTTTTTATTGGGTTGAATAAAATTCTTTCCAAAGAAAAATCAAAATATTTCAAGTGATAAAGCTGAAATTTTAGCATTAGATGTTACTGTGGTTGGTTTGTGATCTTCTGTTCTATTGCAGGTTTTGTATTTAGTTTTCTTGGGAGGTAAGGTTTCCATAGCCCTTGTTAGGTGTATTGTTTATCTTTAATGGTGTACCGTCCACCTTTGCCGAAAAAAAAAAAAAAAAAAGAAGAAGAAGAAGGTTCTGCACAAACGTGCAACTTACTAGGCTAATATTAATGCAATACAAATGCATCACTATTTTAATGTTAGTATTCAAAATTAAATGTTGCCACACTAAATTTTGCAGATATTTCAAGGAATATGATACCAAAATGTGATTTATAGTGCTTATTGTATATGGCGAGCTTTATCTGTTTTTAATATGGTTTAACCATTTGATTCTTTTAAATTTAATAAGAACAGAAAAGGAAAGAGAAATGATCCAGTACCATCAATGTTTAGAAGTTAGCTATCAAGCAGTCAATCTCCATGCACATGGCACACATTTAAAAAATCCAGACTTTATTAGCCCTACGATGGATGAGTAAGGGCTGTTTGGCCAGGCAGATCCCATGGTATTTGGAGGGATGGGATCAATTTTAAGGTAATGATGGTGGTGTCAGTGGATTGTCTTAAGATCCATGGGATTGCTTATATCCCGGGACAAGTTCACTAGGTCTGTTTGGCACGCCCTGCATGTCCCAGGATTTTACCTTCCCATCCATCCAACTAAGGGATAGGATCAATTTTAAGGTAATGATGGTGATGTCAGTGGATTGTCTTAAGATCAATGGGGTTGCTCGTATACCAAGACAAGTTCACCGGATCTGTTTGGCTCGTCATGCCTATCCCAGGTTATTGTCGATCCCATCCCTACTAATACCGTGGGATCTGCCTGGCCAAACAGGCCCTAATACCCATAAAAATTTACCAGTATAGTAATCCTAGCCTATTACTGGATAGAAACAGAAGTCCAACCAACAGTTCACATTGAACGAGAAAGTCCTACAATTGGCAGCTAGGATTATATGACTGATCTGATTTTTGGCATATGGACCCATCCATGAAAGGCCTTAACAGATACACATTTTGGATTATGTACATGTTTGCCATGTGACCAGACCACATCTACGAGATATGGTGCCAGACATTCTGATTAGCGCCATATCCTTTCGTAGAAAATCTAAAATGTGTTCAACGTTCAAAAAATCGATGACGAGAGGGCACATCACCGGTTCAGAAAATGATCGATATCGGGTGTATCGAGACTATCGAACCAAAGAAAAATACATCCATTAAACGAAAAATGAAGAAAAATATAAACGAAAAAAGAAGGAGAAGAAGAAGAAGAAGAAGAAGAAGAAGAGAACAATCTATTATTTTGAAATGTATTCAATGAAGTATCTGATCATTCTTGTGCAAGAATGCTGTTTCTCAACCTGGCTTGCTGAAAAATTATGTCTTTAACCTCTAAATTTGGTGACAAGCATTTAAGAATTAAAAACTCTTTTGGTTGATCATCAGTTCTTACCATGGTTCTGAACGACGGTATCGGCCCCGCGGAAAAATGATTCGATATGGCATCACATATCAAAATCGAGGCCATATCGGTAGGGCAGTACACGAATCGAGTTAGCTCGGTTACCTCACTCGACTTGACTCGAAAAAGCTCATTTCGACTCAGTTTGAAACTGAGTTCGAGCCGAGTTGAGATGATTTTTTGAGCTTGAAAAAATTTCGAACCGAGTTCGAGCTTGCCCGAGCTCGACTCGACTTGGATCGATCCCCAACTCGAATCGAACTCGGATCGAACTAGTTCAGTGACTCGATTACTTTGATATTGATGCTCACCAAGTGTTTGATGAAGTGACTCAATGAAGTGTCAGATGGTGGGAGGGAAGGTATGTATATGAAACAAATACCATTTTTTTTCTTTATTTTGATGTTGCCTACAAGTTGTTTGATGAAATACACAGTAAACCGTTCTTCTTTGTTTTACATACTGATGAGAATTTGAAGGTGCGATCCATGTGTTTGTGAAAATGCTTGCATAGGCGAACTTCGGCTCAATCTTGGCTCAAACGCCCGAATTTCTTGGCCGAACCAGAGCGAGCCAAGGCCATCAAGCTCGAGGACCGAGGCGAGCCAAGTTCGAGCCGGAGGTCGACTAGTGGCAGTCGAGTCAGGCCCATGCCAAGCTTCGACTCGGTTCGACTCATGTACACCTCTACATATCGGTGAGATTTTTTAAGCAAAAAAATATCAGAAAAATAGGAAAAACGAGATATTCACGAATCTATCTTCTTTTCTTTTCTTTTTTGGTGTTTTGACCATGTATTCAATGGTGTATTAGACCATTCTTTGATGAGAATGTTGTTTGTTGATTTGACTTGTCGAACGTCAACTAAATAGGCCTTAATTGAACACAAATTAAACATGATTTGGTGAACAATGGCCCATTACATTGGAAATACAATAAAAAGAAGATGAAAATATAACAAAAAAAAAAAAGTGAAGGTTTACCCTTCTTTCCGATTTTCCCATAATGGTCCACTTCGCTTCGATTTGTTAAATCCCATTCAAATCATTTATTTTGATCCCAAAATAGGTCTAGATCTAGCCTAGAATGAGTTTTTAAGATTCTTCCATGGTTTAAATGAAAAGAAGAAGATGAGACATGAGTGAATTTTTGAAAGAAAAAAAAATGTCAATGATATCATTGCCTACAAGAATGTCAATGATATCCCACAGTCGAGGAATTAATGATACAGATCGACCAAAAGAATGAGGCTGTCCTTTTGCCAATCCATGACAGCATGGTGCCATTTCACATTGCTACCATCAAGAGTGTTTCAAGCCAGCAAGATGGTAAAAATTGCTATAGGATGTGCCTTGGGAGTTTTAAATGATCGTCGAGTACCATTCAAACTAAAAGGAAGTTTTATAGAATAGTCAGTAAGACCAACCACGCTTTAGGGAACAAATTGTTGGGCAAGGGAAGGCCCAAAAAGACGTGGATGGAGGTAGTAAGAAAAGACCCGATGACCTATGGTCTAACGGAGGTATGGCCCTTGATAGAGTGGAACGGTGGAATAGGATTCATGTATGCGACCTAATTAATTAGGATATGGCTTACATGATGACGATGATGATGATTATTTCATATATAAATTGCAATATAATAATTTGCAATATATATATATATATATATATATATATATATATATATATACTATATTACATATACTTAGTATATGTATTGGAATTTGGAGCAACCGACATTATCCCACCCCCATTGTACCATTTATTAGAGGAACTAGTGGTGAATGGATGTTTGGTTTATCCAAAAGGTATCCAGTTTGAAGTGAAAGGCATAAAAGTGTCTCTTCCAAGTTCTTTTACTCGGTCTTCCACTCAAAACAAAATGTTTACTATTGATCCTAGTATTATCTACTACATACTAGTAACATACAACCAATATTGGGGCACCATACCATAAGCTACAAAATTTCATATCCCCTAAACAAGGCATCCTCCATTGATAACATATATATATATATATATATCATAAGTTTTTTTCATTTTCATTTACATTCACAAATACATTCATCATCCATCCAACTATTAACAACATTTACAAAAAAAATAAATTATATCCAACCAACTCTTAATAATAATTTGTAACTTAACCTGCTAGGAACCGTTATGCACCGTAATGTCTTACGGCAGAGCGGGTTCTGAGGAGTTACAAGTTGACCCTGACGACAGCATATAAATGAAGCGATAAAGATACAAATGATTCAAGATTAATTATAGGTTTTGAGAACTTACATCCACCTTACTCTTATTGCCAAGTAGTCCTGATGAAAATGCATCCACACTACAAGAAAGGGAAAAAAATAAAAAATTTGTGGCTGCACCGATACGGTCTAGTATGTACGGCTGCCTACGTACCCAATGTTGGAAGATTGGGATCAAGCCACTACGTAGTTCTTAATATTTAAATCAGAACATTTTACGCATAAGCAAAGAAAAAATGAAAACAAAACATAATAGAAATATGTGTACCTTCTGTCACGCATAAGAAGATGAACAGCTGAAACAAATCACTAGATTAGTCAATCAAAACTACTAAATAATTCAAGATAAAGATTTATGCTAGGACACTCCATGCACGATGTGGCTTGCTTATATGTTAGAAACATGTCATAACAATAAGCAACCAACCTATATAATCAGCTGAATTTTGTTTTTAGAAATAAATCTATGATTTGATTGAGAACCATCTTCTTCTTCTTTTTGCAATTGTCGGATTACAAGCGCTACATAACATTACAAGTTCCTTGGTTGAAAGCGGAAGAAATATAAATTGTGAGAAATAGAGTTACTTAAATATAGCAATTTCCGTCGTGGTCCTCCACTTCCACATCCCACATCCAAAACCTGCATCGACAATTCAAATTAAGCAAAATCCATAAATTCTCAAAGAATCTTGATAATGTATATGCCATTGATTTTCACTTTTAATATAATGAACCTTCATTCCGGGTTTCAAACCCAGGTTGTAAAGCAAGAAAGTGTTCATGCCGTTTGATGCTTTCTCCAAGTGATTCTTCTTTCCATCTGAAATAACAAAAATTCAATCTGATTAGTTCATTTTCAGTGATTGTCTCCAAAGATACAATGCGAAATCCTAACTGGCGAAAAATGAAAGGACTCCCCCAACCATATTCATAGAAGTGATTGCTTCTTTTGTATATTTAAATGCGATTATAAAATCATTGAAAGAAACCAACAAAGAATTTTCTTTGCATGCCATTTTCATTTTGAAATCCTAGGAAATAAGAAAGTTCCATCATCCATATGTTTTGGACTTAAAATGCAGTTTTGAAATTGGTAAAGAACCCACAGGATTTTTTTCATGCATGTTGCTTGTGAGTTTAAAATGCAGTTTTGACATCACAGAATGAGACTAGTTCTTTCTTTTTCTTTTTCTTTTTTTGGTCTGTTTATTGGGATGTTGAAATGCAGTATTGAGTCATAGACAAAAACCATGAAGATTTTTCTCTGTTGGTTTTGAGCTTGAAATACATTTTTGAAACCATAAATGTTTGTTTGAGCTTACTTAAGAAATCAAAACATCAATTTGCTCTAGGACTTCCCATCTCAGGAATTTCATTGCCAACTTCATTGTAAAAATTCTAGCCTTCGAATGCCACTCTCAATCCATCTCTTCTCATTCCTGGATCACACTACAAGAAAAGGGGGCTTTAGCCTCGGTTCAAAAATGTGGCTAAAAAGGTTAAAAACTGAGGCTAAAGCCTTTAGCCTCAGTTTTGCCTCAATTATCCAAACCGAGGTTGAAACCCCGGTGGCTAAAGGGTTTAGCCTCAGTTTTAGCAACCGAGGCTAAAATGACTTTTATAGCCTCGGTTCTTCAAGTGAGGCTAAAAGAACCTTTTAGCTTCAGTTTTCTCAAAATGAGGCTAAATCAAAATTTTAGCCTCCATTGTTTCCAATTGAGACTAAATCCAAATTTTAGCCTCAATTGCCTTCAACCGAAGCTAAATCTATTTTTAACCTCGGTTCTCAACAACCGAGGCTAAAGCCTTTAGCCACGGAAGTTGTAGTCTCAGTTTAGATAACTAAGGCAAAATTGAGACTAAAGATAGATTTAACCTTTGTTGGCATCAACTGAGGCTAAAATCAATTTTTAACATAATTTATCAATAATCAAGGCTAAATCTAGTTCTATCAACAAAAGCTAACAATATTATAATCAACCAATGATTGAATCTGTGCATGTTTCACCCATTTAACATCCATCAAAACAACAATCAACAAAACAATTAATGTTAAAGTTTTCAAAACAAACAAACGCCACATAACCTTCCACATGAACTGTTTCAGATATGGTCCCCTTCCACGTGACCATTTTCTCTCGGATCGAGCATCACATACCAAAGGAGCATCATTTCCATGAGTTACCATCAATCCTCGTAAAAAGGAAAATAGAAAACATTTACATATGTAACTAGTTTCCTAATAAAATACTTTACCATGGAAAGCATTTACATATGTTAATGGTTTGCAAACAAATGTACCCTAAATGTTGCATGCTTCTACATATCATATTTACATTTATTTTTTACTGATCTGATGGTGGTTATGCAAAAGATGTAAATCTCTCAAATTTCTTGCAAATGATATTAGAATACACGAGGATCTGATCTCAGAATTGTTTGCAGAAGGAAAAGATAATCAGCGTATATCCAACCTGTATTAAGGTAGAAAGCATTGCTATCATGTGAATACATAAAGACATGAAGGTGTATAATGAAAATGAGTAAGAGACTGTGTAGGATATAGTCTCAAAGAAAAAGAAAGAAAACAACGTGAGGACAGGATACAATAAACAATTGTGAGAATGGCAAATAACAAAATTCAGGTTGTGTGCAAGACTAGATGGAGAGTAGAGATAAACGCAATAGAAAATTGATAACTATACTTAAAATTTAGCAACAAGTGTCAGGAGCACAAAGGATGCCTTGTGGAGATTCAGCTGCAAGCTCTGCTACACATAATGTTACAGGCTCCAATCTTCCAATAGCATTCACAAATGATGCTTTCATCAAGTATAGTCATTCATAACACTTGACCTCACGGCTTTGGGACTCTCATGAGAATTCGACTTCTGCATAGTTGGAAATTCAGGTAGTGTTTGTGCTTAAGACCAATTGCTCTTGCAACTCATCAGTCCCATACCTGCATTAATATGATGATTACTAACAGATACTGGATGAGAATACATATAAGAACAGGTACCCTAATAAAGAAAAAAATTGCACATCAGATCAAAAGTACCTTTGATTTTGTTCCGAGCGGCCATAGGACCAGAGAAGCAGGAAGAGCGTTCCCATTTCAAGTACACAACTAGAAGCAAGCTTTCTGATTCTCAAAAGCTATCATGGTCTGGTTTCCACATGGAAAGTGCATAAATGATCCGCCCCTTCCACCCCTGAAGCATCCACTGGCTATCTTCGTCGGTGACGAAATCCTTATGATAGCAACTCCTTACCTTATCCCTCGCTTTCCCCATGATATCCTGATTCAATGGGAGCTTCTTGAACCCAGCCAGGATCGGAATATCTCAATTCAGTTTAGGAGTTGGTAAATATTGACAGATATTTACAAACAGGGCCATCATATACCTTCCATCTGGTGATCAATGAACACCGAGAAATTGAAACGGATGCTTGCACTGAGGACGAAAGGATTATGATTATCGTGGCCCATATTAGGATGCAAGTCACACTACACAAAGTAGACAATGCAAACAAAGCAACAGATTAGTATCATTTAGACAACACTTCCAGGCCTTCAAATCCATTTTTTTATTTTTTTATTTTTATTTTTGAAGAAATGCAATTGGGGCCATCTCAAAAACAAGCAAAATCTCAGTTGATATATCAGAAGTCCTAAGCTCAGACAGGCCTACATATTTCCTCCAATGTATGTGCTAGGCACCCAACAAAAGCTAAAATGTAGGAAAAGATAATAACTTACAGGACCGTGCCAAGAACAGCAAGGGTGCCAGCATATGGTGCCAGGACACTCCAAGTGAAGGACAAGGAAAGGAGCAACATTGAAAGAGCCTTTAAAAAATACAAATAAAAAAATAAAAAAATAGAAAAGAATCAACAATCGAGAAATTCAAGACAGGTGTGATATGAGACTTGGTATTCCATGAAGCAACCAAGAATCATGAACATTAATCATGGGATCTGGAAAAAGAAATGATAGTATGCTTATGATTAGAACCAGAACCCAAGATGTGCACAAGTTAGAAATTCATAAACATATAGGCGTGCATGAATGCGTGGGCAATTGTTCCATGCAAGCAAGCAATCTGATCAGTCGGTAGTCGGGGCCGAATTCAACATTGGCTGACCCACGGAATTCAGAGCAGTGGCACCGGGAGAAGCGGTCACGAATGGGCGAGTGTCGGTGCCCACAGTGTAGATGGGGATTAATGGGCTTCATGCCTTACCAAGGTGGGATTGAGATTGGTGGACTAGGAGTAGTGTCACTCACCTTAGGGGCTGCGACACGATCGAAGGCATACACCAACAACAAAGATCGACGACGCAGTGAGTGAGGCATTTTGGAGGTCGTAGTGTTCATGATTTTGTGGGTTGATGTGAAAAGAAGAGAAGTGAAGTGCATGGCAATTCATGAAAGAGACTGGCAAGGTGACTGCATTTGCCTGAGATGAGTGCAATCCGGTCCATTCCTTGGGTGTGGGTCGATCTCATTCGAAGTTCACCACTCCCCTCATCGGGTTGGCCACGTATATAAGAAATGTAGGCGGGAAAAAAAAACACAATAGATGCATGCGATGCACACGATGAATAGCCTACTACAAACTGTCTTTTAAAAAAAAAAAAAAAAAAAAAAAGTGGCATGGCCCACCATGCTTTGTGTACATCCACTCCAACCATTAGATGCATCACCCAACTTTAGGTCCTAGGGCCCAAAATTCGGTGATCCATGACTCGGTCACCACACCAATGGAAACAGTTGGGAGAGGGGGATGCCCACCTTGCTTTTACAGCCCCAACGTGTTGTGTAGGTCACATCCACTCGACCATTAGAGATGTGTCACCCGACATTAGTCCCAGGGCTAAAATCGAGCCAATCTGGGCTTCGGTTGGCGGACCAAGGGGAACAGATGGAGAGTGGGCGTTCCTCTGTACGGTGTTCCCGATCATGTGGTGCACCTGAATCATGGACAGGCCTAGCATTGAGTGACACATCTAATGGTTGGCATGGATGTCACATACGCATCATGGTGGAGCCCACGAGCCACTGCTCGCAGGATGTTTCTCATATACATGGGTTTGAACCCAAAATGATGAAAAATCATTTAATGTTAGAATGCATCTCACTTTCAAAGATTCAAACCATGTGCTTTATATGAATAGGCCAATGATTTGAATAAGGTCATACCATTCCAGTGAAGTGATGATTAGAAGACTTTCTTCCTTGCTGTCCATCAAGGAAGATGCAATGGCGTGCCTGTAAAGAAAATGTAACCCCAATGAGGGAGGGAGGGAGGGAGAGAGAGAGAGTCGTGCATATAATGCATCTGAGAAATAAAGAAAATCGTGCATATAATTTGCATCTATGGATACGATGTTCCTAATTGGTGTACATGGATTGCAAAATTCTAAAGGACGTTTCACCTAATAAAATACTAACCAAAGACATTTGATGCACCAACAAGAGCACCCATTTGCAACATCGAGAAGCAATTCAGTATTGCGAACACAGATGATCGAATGGTATACCATAGCATTTATTCCAATATTTGTTGAAACAAGAACAAGATCTTTGCCCCCACGCTTACAACTGCAGTTGGACATACTCGTTAGTGACAACATGCTCCATATTTTAGATTCCTTACCCTGTTTCAGCTCAAAAACATTAACAGAAAACAACATAATGAAATGATTATTAGAAAACAAATCAAGGGACAACTTCAAAATTATGAGCTTTTTGCTTAGTCCGGATGTGCCCACATGTGCTGACTTGCCGCATCAGGGGACATCCAAGCCAATCATTAGGTGGGCTCCCTGTGGAGGTGATCTAGCCCCAAAATCAGGCCAGTCAACTCATCAGGTCGGCCCCACATGTAGGATACAATGAGCATTTTAAGAAAAAAATGCCAACAACGACATCAAAGTATGCTTGCGGCCAAAGTGGTTATTGGATCACCTACTTTTAGGCCAAGTCATCTACATGGCAGGGCCCACATGATGCACGATTCAGATGTCCAAGGCACATACATGGCTGTGTATGGAGAGGTGAGTGTGGGCTTAGCAAAACTCTCAAATTACAGACAAAATTTCAAGGCATGCCATATTGGTACCACGGGCATGAAGCTTGTGTCTGTCGTGGCTGGATGGTTTTATTGTCGTCAATAACTGATTGATTTGATGGATTTTACCAAAGCTACCCTTTCTCAGACTTTGCTAATGTATATTCCTTTTACAAATACTACAAGACCACGATTAGTCGTCATTTCCTCAAACATTCTCAATTCAATTCACTTGTGCATCCAAAGGCACCTACATAACCAAAAAACAAAAATGGAAAACGACCTCACAACAGATTAATTGCCAAAACAGAAGAGAAAGCACCAAACACAAACAAAATCAAAACTCTTTTGCCAAAAGGCCACAAAAATAAAAAGATAAAAGGAATCAAACCCAACTGAAAACAGAGGAAATTTGGAACTAACAAGCCTACTACAACACTTGCTAGAACACATTTGAAGACGAAAAGCGGCGGAGTCCACCTAACCACACGAAATCTAGCCCGTTGAAATTCCGTCCAATACGCCTCACAAAATGGCCCATCCAGGATGGAACCTATTCCATACATGCATTACTTAATATTGATCAATCTTTGTTCTAATTCCTTGTTGTTTCTTTTGTTGGATTGTTGATTTTTCTTTTTCTTTTTCTTTTTTCTTTTTTTTCTTTTTGTTTTAAAGATACATTCATACATAGAAGACCAAGAAATTATACTTGGACACTCGTACTCAGTGAGAACCTTGCAAAGTTAAATGATGAACTTTATGAGGTCCACCAAATCATGACTCGCAATATACAAGAAGTTCTTGGTGTCGGTGAAAAATTGATCGTAAGTTCATCTTGATGTTTTTCTTTTGCATGGGCTCAGTCATTATGTATTAATGATTTGTCTTAGGCATTATTTTTTGTTTTGCACATTTTGTGGAGTGAAACAACTTTTGTTTTTGTAGATGATAAGTAACACCAAAACAAACAGCTAGACAAGGCTTCAAAAAGCTTAGATCCCTACAATGCTTGAAAGTATGGAGACCAAATCCCAAATCAAAGAAAGTGCCTTACCAATCCCAATGCAACTCTATCTGTTCTTTCGAAAGATAAAGTCCAAACAAATCTAAATCGATAGACTAACCAGACTGAGAAAGCAATCAAAGAAGGCAAAACATGGAAGCAAAGCACCTCAACTAATTCAGTATTATGTACAATTCCACTTCCATGAGGAGGAAATACATCTTATAGGCTTATAGCAATACAGAATTATTATGCATATGAAAATATTTTTCTTGTTCAGTTTTTTCCTATTGTTGATTAGTCACCCGAACAGGGGCCCCCTTCGGTGGGCAATTATCCACTTTATTTCCTCTTGAAAAAAATCAGCGAATCTGTCGCTAGAATTCCTAAAGCTCCCTAAAGCCCCACAATGGCATGAGAATACGAATGGGTACATTAAACACTTCTAGAGAAGATTTTCTTGCCTAGGTTAGAAAAGGAAAAAAAAAAAGATAAGAAAATCATATCGATGGGAAAAATTAAGGATTAAAGTGTAAAAGGGATAGATGAGTGTGACTGAGGGTGGATTGTGACCATATCCAAGCCTCAGAAAGTCCAAAAGTATTTGTGAAGAAATCACTAGAGTTTTTCAAGTGCTTGGAAACTTTTCAACAGATATCACCAGGTTTTTCAAAAGTTGAGTCTTACCAAGTTGAGTTGAATTCTACTTGCAGAGTAGTTGAATAAGTTTAGACTTGTAATCAACATTCATTGGAAATTTCACTGTAGAAGTTCTAACAGTTTGGAGAAGAAACTTCAAAAAGTAAGAGAGCTCAATAATAATTAATAGACAGAGATCCGAAAGGAAGGCAATATGCATCATCAGCTCAAAACAAAAATAAAAAGCAAAGCTCCAAACAATGAGCTCAGAAAGGAAAACAAATCTATCAAGAAGAATCGGATCAAAATCCAACGAAATCTCTCGAATCGAGAGACATAAGTGGATTCATATTAAAATCAGTGAAATCAGCAAAAAAAAAAAAAAAAACTCCTCGATCGAACCAAAAAATGCGGAAATTGGATTTTGAACGTACCAAATGGGGAAAACGCATACGAAAATGAGAGATTTCTACTTGATTTCGATTTTTGAAAGGATTTTAGTTGAGAAATCAAGAGAAAAAAGAGAGAACAAGTACACGAAATCGGCGAAGAGATTCGAGAACGAGCTTCTTCCGCCGCCATTGGAGCTCTGGCTCGAAGGTTTTTGAAATTTTGAGAAATGAGCGGTCGAAGTGGCTTTTATAGGGGTTCGCATGCATAAGCTCCAAGCAAATAGAGCAGCTTCTCAATTAATGGTTGTCCCAACTATGCTCCAAGTAATGCATGCATAAGCTCAATTCCATAATATATATTTTTTAAAAAAAATTATTCGAAACAATAAGAGATTAAAAAAAAAACCTCCAGACAATTGATTGTGCTCCTGAAAGTACATATAAATCAGAGCAACATCATAAATACTTTCAGACCATAACAAGTTCTACTTCTTCCACCTTAGCAGTAACCCAAAACCATCCAATTCGAAAGAACCTCTTTCACCCCTCCCACATACACTCACACCCCACACACTCTAGCACACTCGCATCACAAGGGTGCTCCAATCAAGAGCCATGTTGGTGAAACTTCCCTAAGATCCACCCACCCATTAGGTAAGCTACCTTATGTTCACCATGTAATCCAACAATCAGGTGGGTCACACCATAGGAAACATTGGGATGGGACACCAGCATTAATTTTGTGTAAGGCCTACCGTGGTGTTTATATGACATCCAATCCATCCACCTAAAATGCCTCATTAGGATGAATGAGCCTGATATTTGGAATTAAGGTGAAACGATGGGTGGTGTGCCTGATGGATGGCGTGGATTTCGTGCATGTCAAGTCATTTCCCCACATTAGAGAAATTAACCTAGTAGGTTAATTTCCCCCACATTAGAGAAATTAACCTAGTAGGTATCTAGGCGAGGTCTGCAAGCGTTTTTCATTTCCAAGAAGGGCAAAATATCAAGAGAACTAATAAATATCGAAACCAACAGATATCTTTTGTTCATTCTTAGGATTTAAGAAAATCACAATGAAAGCAAAGATCCTCGGTCTTCCACTCAAAACAAAATGTTTACTATTGATCCTAGTATTATCTACTACATACTAGTAGCATACAACCAATATTGGGGCACCATACCATAAGCTACAAAATTTCATGTCCCCCTAAACAAGGCATCCTCCATTGATAACATATATATATATATATATATATATATCATAAGTTTTTTATTTTCATTTACATTCACAAATACATTCACAAATACTATTAACAACATTTACAAAAAATAAATTATATCCAACCAACTCTTAATAATAATTTGCAACTTAACCTTCTAGGAACCGTCATGCACCGTAATGTCTTACGGCAGAGCGAGTTCTGAGGAGTTACAAGTTGACCCTGACGACAGTATATAAATGAAGCGATAAAGATATAAATCATTCAAGATTAATTAAAGGTTTCGAGAACTTACATCCACCTTACTCTTATTGCCAAGTAGTCCTGATGAAAATGCATCCACACTACAAGAAAGGGAAAAAATAAAAAATTTGTGGTTGCACCGATACGGTCTAGTATGAACGAGCTTACGTACCCAATGTTGGAAGATTGGGATCAAGCCACTACGTAGTTCTTAATATTTAAATCAGAACATTTTACGCATAAGCAAAGAAAAAATCAAAACAAAACCTAATAGAAATATGTGTACCTTCCGTCACGCATAAGAAGATGAAAAGCTGAAACAAATCATTGGATTAGTCAAACAAAACTACTAAATAATTTAAGATAAAGATTTAGTCAAATAATATCCAAAATAACCTCAAACACAATCCATATGTCCTGACCAAATTACAAAAATATGTTCTTGACTTAGGAAAAGTTTTAAGTAAACTACTTTAATATCTATGTTTTCGTCAGCACTCTAGGCCAAACGAGAACATCACCCACGTCGCAATCGGCTAACGTCTTCTCAATGTCACCAAACACATTCGCGCTGTGAACTTCAACGACATCCAATATAACTTTGATGCAATCTGGAGGGATGTTCGCATTATCTCTAATCAGACGCCCACGTGCAACAACTCGACTACAAATATCTGTCAAATGACAGATTTGTTCCACCGTGGAAGTGGAGGTGGAGGTGGAGGTGGAGTTGATTCATCACGATGACTTGAGGTATCGCGATCGATACAACCCCTACAAGAAATAATTTTAATTATTTTCATGGATAAAATAGTAACTATACATTATTCTTTAATTAATTGTTACAATACCCGAGAACCAGCAGTGCCAGGAGAGCATTGCATTGGTTGAACTAGATTATTTATTTGATTATGAACTTCAAGCAAACGTTCTCCAATGTTCAATATCATGTTCTTGCACTCGTTGAACTTGTTTTCCAACTTGTTGTCCATTTGCTCTTGTAATACAATCATCGATGCTTTAATCTCAGCAATTTCGCCTTTCCTTCTCTAATTTCATTAATGTAAGGGGTTGAAGCAATAATGGTAGTTTTTGGAATATGACCCAACCCTCTTACACGTCCTCTTTTATCAAGACCACAAACCTAAATGATAATCAGCCATTATTAGTAATGCATGTATATTAGTAACAAAAAATGTTCAGAAGCTAAGTATGTCAAAGTGAAGAGAACGAATGAAAAACTTGCACCGGATCGTGATTTAAATCATTATGCATACAAGTCGGGTCATTGGCAACTATTTCTTTTATTTTTTCCGTTGTGATGCTCAGCTCTGTGAAGGAGAGACCCATCGGATCTAGTATGAGTTGCCGAAACAATTCGGTTCTCGTGATTTGAGTTTAGGATTTTTTTGTTGTCTTGTAATTTACAATGAGAAATCATGTTAATTATTATGTATTCTTAAATTGGATTAAAAGAAATTAAAGTTATGTTAAAAACTTACAATCAACTCTGCTAGTCTAGCAGACCCCGTCGACCAGGTCGTGTGAGGGAACTTCATCTCTCTTCTGGATTCCTTTCCCTTTTCACGACGAGACTTCGCCTCTTTTGTAGATTCGTAATCAACAAATTTGACCCAATCTTCTAGCTTGACACCATTTGGGCAATTTTTCTTTCTGTCTCCATCATTATCATACATATCCAGGACACTTCCTCGTAATCGGTTCTTCCAGTCCTTCCACATATCATTAGCACGCTTAATTATGGCACTTTTACAGTTGTTACTATCGTCAACATCATATTTAGCCTACATATTTCATTACACAGGGCAATTAGTCAACAACAATGATATTATAAACATTAGAAAGTAAAACTCATGTATTTAAATGCTTACCAAAACAGTTGACCAAACATTATCCTTGATGGTATCTGGCACAAGCACCAATTTTGTATGCAATTGAACAATGAGTCCTGACCACATTTCCTAGAAATGAGGTGAATTGATTTTTATTAACTCCAGTAATCTCTCCAAGTGGACTGATTGAAACTTTTATCCTTGTGGTGCTTGCTGGGGCAGAACTAGAAGGCCCTACATACGACATAATTTCTAAAAAATAAATAAATAAATAAAATGATTAGTCATTGAATATGTTGCTATACATTATAAAGAGATGACACTATACACATGCATATGTTTTTGCTAAATGAAAAGGAAAATAATCTAATATAGTAAATGTAATTAAATTTACTTCAACCTGATATGAAACTTGATCAGTTTCTTTTCCGCTTCTGAATACGTGGGTTACATTCAACAATTTCTACATATGACCCTTCTTGTATATCTTCACTAGTTGGGTCATACGGATCATCTATTAAGGAAGGGCTTGAGGAACTGCGATCAACCTAGCCTCAAACACTAGCGGATCCTCAAATGCATATGCATCTTTTGTCAGTCGCTTCGGAACATCTAAGACAACATGCCAGTCATCTCTTGTCGGATCCTTGCAATAGAAGACCTGAGCCGCCTGAGATGCATGGATAAATGGCTCATCCTCTTCCTTGATATTCCTTCTAAACCTTCCTAGGTTTACAAATATCAGATTTGTTTCAGGATCTACATAACATCCATTTGAAGTATCTTCGATATGCACCCAATCACAGTAGAACAATGTTATCTTGAAGCTGAAGTAGTTTAATTCAAGAATTTGTCTAATGATACCATAGTAGGTGGCTTCCTGTTCTACCAAGTTCTTATCCCTGGCACTCACCAAACATAGTTAAGGCTTTCATAGAGACCCCGCTATTTTGTGTTGTCAAGTTTTTTTCAGAGTCTGATGTGCAAAAAACATATCCATTTACTGAGTATGTACTGTATGATGTGGCATCATAGCTAGGACCAATAGCGATTCTCTTAAATTGTGACATTTCTTCATTCTCTAATTGTTCCCTTAACCAAGCATTGTAGTTTACTTCTTTTTCCACCGACGGATTGCCCCTCCTGTTTTGTCCCTTACGTGTTTGGCCATGAATATATTCATTGTACTTCCTACAATTCACATACAATATAATATATGAATTAAATTTTTACTTTGCATGGTACAATTTAAAAACATTAAGGATAGAAACATAGACTTTTATCAACATACCCCAGCCATTGAGCATTTTCAGCATGATGTTGTAATACCCATCTGCGTGCTTGTTGATATTGCACATTAGTAAGAAGATAACTTTTCCCTTTTTTATCGATTTGGAAATTATTGGCATTATCATCACCCTCATCATAGAATATCTTTTTCACTCTCTTATGGCTTCCTAACATCTTATCAGGCATGTAGTCCATGCAGTACATCATGGACTCTTCCAATATGTAGCGTTCAAAGAATACAACCCTCTGGATAAGTTTGATTCATCACATACTTTTTGTATGTTCTCATCATCCTATACACATTAAAATCGAGATATAGATATAAATAATAATAATAATAATAATAAGGAAAAAGAAAGTTGATAAATTCGATAATTAATGTTACCTCTCAAAAGGATACATCCACCGATATCATTGGTCCACAAAGTTGTGCTTCCTCTCATAAGTGCACCACTAGGTGTGTCATAGGAACAAAAAAAGATGGGGGAAAATATTTTTCGAATACACATAATGTTTCCACTATTTTATGTTTCATATTTTGAAGCTCTTCACGATTAATAACTTTCGAACATATGACGTTGAAGAATCTTGACATTTCACAAATGGCGGTGCGCAATGTCTTCTTCTTTCCCAAAAACGAGTGCATCAACAAAACTGGTAGCAATTGCTGCATCACAATGTGATAATCATGCGACTTGAGGGCCTTTAGTTGATAATCCTCTAAATTGACACGATGTGTCCAGTTTGCACAATATCCTCTTGGAACTTTCAAATTGCTCAGTGTCAGACAAAACATGTTTCTTTCAGATGTGGACAACGTGAAAGGAGCTTTGGGTAAGAATAACCTGCCGTTTCTTTCTTCAGGCCACATAGACTTTCTTATTTTCATAGCTTTGAAGATCTGACGGCTTGTAAACCATCCTTAGTCTTATCTTTTGTATCCATGATTGTTGCAATGAGGTTCTCGGTGACATTTTTCTCAACATGCATCACATCCAGATTGTGACGAATGGGCAAATGCTCCCAGTATGGCAAGTCAAAAAGGATTGATCTCTTCGTCCAGGCAGTAATGTTGTCCGAGTCATTGTTAGACTTTTTCTTAGTCTTTCCGACTTGCTTTCCAAAAATGGTTTCAATATTATTCATTTTACGTAGTACATCTGAACCCTTCATACGCTTCGGAGCCTTCCTTTTTTCCTCTTTCCCATTGAATCTGGTTGTGTCAGTCCTAAAGTTATGACCTGATGGCAGAAATCTTCTATGTCCCATATATGCAAACTTCTTTCCATGTCCAAGCCAAATCTGATTCTGTCTCCTCACTACAAATAGGGCATGCGTACTTTCCTCTGTCCTACAACCGAAAGATGTCCATATCTTTGGAAAATCATGTATTGCCTATAGTAAAATTGCCCTCATTGTGAACATATTCTTCAGGTGCGAGTCATATGTCACAGATCCTTCCCACAATTCAAGCAACTCTGCAATCAACGGTTGCAAGTAAACGTCAATGTCATGTCCCGGACCTTTTTTTCCTGGGATCAAAAGTGTTAACATGGTAAACTCCTTCCGCATGCATAAATGAGGCGGGAGATTATACGTAACAATCATAACAGGCCAGCAACTATATGAATTGCTCATATTCCCAAAAGGATTGAATCCATCTGTTGCAAGTCCCAAACGAACATTACGTGGCTCCAGTAGCAAAATCAGCATACTTTTCATCTACAATCTTCCACATAGACGAATCCACTGGATGACGCATGCAAATATCATCTTGAGCCGACTTTGAATGCCATATCATATTCTCTGCAATCTCTGGTATAGTGTAGAGTCTTTTTAACCTCGGTGTTAATGGGAAGTACCTCAGCACCTTACAAGGTACACGTGGGGCGGTTGACCTTACAACACTTTTAAATTTCCATCTGCTTGCTCCACATTTTGGACAACACTGCTTATCAACATGGTCCTTCCAGTACAAAATACAATCGTTAGGGCATGCATGTATTGTCTCATAGTTCATACCCAATGAACTGATCAACCTCTTTGCATTATAAGTACTATCTGGCAAAGAGTTCTCGTTGGGCAAAATTTTCTTGAGCAAGTTTAACAACTCTGTAAAGCTATTGTCTGACCAACGAAACCTAGCCTTCATACTCAACAACTCCATTTGTCACAGACAACTTTGTATGCTCGGTTTACACGATGGATATAGAGGTTGTTTTGCATCCTCCATTAACTTCCTATACTGAGCCTCATCGCTTAAATCATCATGAGGTTCAATATCATCTTCATTGTTAACCTCATCCATACATGCATCTAACTCAATGGGTTGAAAATGACTGAAAGCATCATTCACCAAATCGACCATTCTAGGCAACACATCTTCATTACGATTATCGACAGATGTACTACCTGTTTCAAGACGTTGTTCCCCATGGAGAAACCACGTCATGTATGTTTGATCTATGCCATTAAAAACCAAGTGTTCGGAAATGGTTTCTAATGTCATCTTCCCACGTATATTACAACACTTGGCACAAGGACAGCTGTGCCAATCTTCCCCATTTGAATTTTGTTTCACGTACTTTAGAAACGTTGCAACACCTTCCATGTATTCAACAGTTAACCTTCCCGCCCTCATCCAGTTCTTGCATGGTGTCATGGAAGCCATCTCTGGTAACGTGTACATGATATGTTTAAGTCAGATTACGAATGAGTATGTTTATCTAATTTGTAATCTAAATGAACATGATTCAAAATACAACTCATTTGTAAATGTAGAATCGAAGCAAAAGAACTGGTAACCTGAGTTGTTTTCCTGCAACCAGTCTCACCAGATGCCAGCACCACCTGTTCTCCATACATAAACAGATAAACAAAACTCAGAGCGTGACATCAAATAACATTGAATCCTCCTTTCACCAGTAGTAATAAAAAAAAAAAAATGCTCAATACAAGTGTAACAAGTTTATCCTCCTTTCTTTTTATTGAGCATGGTGATGGGGATATTCTTTTCTAACAGATGGGTGTAATCTATATAGTTAGGAAATTGCATTTTGGGTTTTCATCCATGGATGGTTAGGAAATAGGATAAAATTTACTACCAACAATTTCTAAGCATAGATTATTCTGGACCTGTATTTAATTTCATCCATTGTTCATTCAAATGGTCCACCCCACATAGGGCCACCAAATGGTATAGGTCCCATTGTGAATGAGCATAACCAAAAGAATTACATTGATCCGATGATCCATGCCGTCCAGTTGGTGGCCATCAACAGGAGAAATTAGACGGTTGTTATCATCTTACCAGTGTGATAATGGTTCATCCACAAACGCAGCCTGATGTAAATGTATACCACTTGCACAATAAATGTGGTGCCGACCCATTCAACGCGAGAATGGATTAGGTGTTACCTGCGTAACACCATAGTGGGTGTTTCCCGGACTGTGGGGCCCACCTTAATGTATGTGTTATAAAAATCAAAATTTTAAGTGGACTACACCATAGGAAATAGTGGTAATTGTACTACCACCATAAAAAACTTCCTAAGGCCCTCTATGGTGTAATCACCTATAGATTTGTATCTGCTTCATTTTGGGGGCCATTGGTATATATCCATGTTGTCCATCAATTTTTTCAGCTCATTTTAAGAGACACTCATAAAAATTAAGCAGATCAAAATCTCTACTTTCATTGAGAATCTGGTCTCTTGGGTACGTGTCCTTTCATGATCCAAATACCTAGACATATCCACTATACACGTGGCATACATGTATCTCTATCAACACTATTCAAATAGTGGGGCCAAATGCAGATGGTTCATATGACAAAAATCGTACTGTAGGACTGTTGATTTTAAATTTTCAATGGCAGCCATCAAATCAACGGTTTAAAATGTAGAGCAGTCCAAACTGTGCGAACAAAGCTCTATTTGTCGAGAGGAATGTTCTGTCAATCGATCAAAGGCCCATGAATTGAATGGCTTCTCTTAAGGTATGCACGCACATCCATACACTATTGTATGAACCTTCACAAGCATATATTTCTTTTTTTTTAAAATAATAATAATAATAAAATTCTATCATAGTCTAACAACTTGGCTTTATTTCATAGGCATGCAGATGTTTGTCAAAAAGAATCATTGACAATCTTTTGAAAGTTGGTGGTCCACTCTCTAACAAGCATATGTAATCCAATAAAATAATGCCATGTCTGTCTTATGGAATTTGGTGTTATCCAAAAAATACCTAATCCACTCCCTAATAAGGCCGGCCCACAGCTTTTTGGAAGCTTGTTTTGGCAGTCCATTTATTTAGTGCATTAAATGAAACGGACAACTTTTAGTTGTTTTGGACAGCACATCTAACCAACATGGCCCACCTGATGGTGGTTTTTGTCCTTGGCATTGTTCAAAAACCTGAAAAGGTGTGCCCTTGAAGAACTCAATGTATAGGCCATCAAACCCATTCATCAGGAGAACCCCACCAGGATGAAGGCACAGACCAAAGGTGTGCCACTGAAGAACTCTGGTAGGCCAAATCGTGTGAATATATAGGTATTAGGTGTGATTTTACATTGCTCCTGTTCATGTCCTATCTGAGTTTTGGATCAGTATTATTATTTGGATGTACGGTGAAAACATTACAATCACAATGAGTTCAAAAAGGGGGTGTATCTATCAAGACCAAGGGGCTGAAAATATCAATTCCCATAATAATTACACATAAACCCAACACCCAAAAAAATAGGGGGGTTTCCAATCATGGGAGTTCCGAATCTAGGGGTTTCCAATCATGGCGCTGGGAGAGAGAGATTGAGAGATGAATGAAAAGGAAAAAAAAAAAAAAAAAGATGAATGAACTTCCGATGGAAATGCATGCAAGAGATTTGGTAAGGATAGTACCTCAGTGGAGGTGAAACGGAACGCAGGGCCTTCCGTTTAAGGTGATGGTCGACGGACGATGACGCTCCAGCGGCCTGGGGAGGATTTCTCGATGGAAGATGAGGGAAAAGTGGAAGAGAGGGAGAAGAGGAGCGGGCGTGAGAAGGTTTCCTATTGGAAATAAGATAAAATTTTCAAATCCATGTATTGTGAGTTTAACATAATTTATAACACAAGCTCTATTAACGGTCGTACATACGTGGGACCATTTTCTACATGGTTAAGATTATTTTACATAATAAAATTATAAATATTTACTATTTGCACCTAGACTGATTATTTGGATGGTTTGGATAACTCTGAATCATAGCCACTGTTGTTATGGACGAGTCACCACTATTTTACATAAAATACAAGACTTACATTGCAAAACTATAATTCAAAACGGTAAGTTGATGTTTGGACCTGGCATCGCTCTGTGGGCCCCACCATGATAGATTTGTTTCATCCACGCCGTCCATCCATTTCACGACATCATTTTGCATGAGATCCCCAAAAATTATATTGAAATAAATCTTGGGTGGACCACACAATTAGAAAATATTATTAGTTGGACGTATGTGGGTCAACTGGAGCTTTGGATTTAAATCTTGAGTGGACCACACAATCTTTGGATTTAACTCGTTCTTTGGATATTGCCTTAAAATGATCTCTCCAAATGGATGGAAGGTGTGGATACAAACCGTACATCATGGTGGGGCCTACGGAGTTTGGTGACATCACTTCAGTATATGGTCTCCAGATACGTACGTTGGCTTTTGCATAAACTTCCCACGCAAGAATATTGGGTGGGGCCCACTGAGATATTTTGGAGAAATACACTCCGTTCATCCATTTTAGAAGATCATTTTAGGACAAGTGACCAAAAATTAGGTGGATCCAAAGCTCAAGTGAGCCACAAGAGAGGAAACAATGGAGATTCAGTGAGCACCGTTGAAACATTCTTATGGACATGAAAGTTTTGTATCAGGATATTTTTTCAGTTCTTATACTTTACCCCATTGAGAGTAACGTTATAAACGGTTTGGGTGGCCCAAAGACATCGAATGGAGCCCAGAAGGTTTCAACCGTACAAATTTCTTTCCCCAGCTTTTCCCTCTTGCATGTGTGACTCAATTGAGTTGTGGATCAACTCATTTTTTATCGCATCCTACAATGAGCTATAAAAACGTATGGATGGGGTGGATTGATCAAAACATCGCAGTGGGCCCCACCCAAAGATCCTTGCACAGAACTTGCTGCAAAATGCTTTCACAAGAAATTCGCGTCCCTAGTCTCCCCAGCACCAACCCCTTGGCTGGTGGTCAGTGCTCTGTGGGCCCCACCATAATGCATGTATTTCATCCATTACATTCATCCATTTTAAAATATCGTTTTAGGAATTTATTCCAAAAATGAGAGGTATATAAATCTCGGGTGGACCATACCACATGAAAATAATAGTGATTGGATATCCATCATTACAATCCTCATAAGGCCCACTGTACTGTTTATTTGACATCCAATCTATTTATTAGGTCATATAGGCCCAGATGAAGGGGAAAAACAAAAATCATTTGAATTCAAAACTTTTATGACCCCCGAAATGTTTTTAATGGTTGACGCTCATTCAACATCAGATCTGTAATATGGTCCATTTCAGATTGGGATATACCTCATTTTTGGTCTCATGCTGTAAGATAATCTTTCAAAATAGATGGAAGGCATGGATGAAACACATACATCATGGTGGGGCCCATAGAGCACCGACCACCAACCATTAGCGGGTGCCAAGGGGAGTAGCCAATCCGTTCCCCTTATTTATAGCGTGGTCTATTTAATCTTTGGATATGATTCATTTTTTGGATAATTCTCTAAAATGATTTCAAAAAATAGATGAATAATGTGGATTGATTCCAAATTTTCAGTAAATCCAAAACTTAAGTGGACCATGCCACATGCAACGGTGTGGAATAATGATTTCCACGTTGATACCTTCCTTGGGCCCACAATAATGTTTATTTCCCATCCAACCTGTTCATAATATAAAAAATATATGAATGAAGATAAAATACAAACATCAGCTTGATCCAAAACTTCCATAGCCTCCAAGAATTTTTCAATGGTAGAGGTTCAATCACATTATTTCTTGTGGTTTGGTCCACTTGAGCTTTGGATATGCTTCCTTTTTGTTCTTTAGACCTCAAATTATCTCATTAACATGGATGAACGGAGTGGATAAAATAAATAAATAACGGTGGACCCCACGAGTTTACTCAGTAATAAGGGTAATGAGTAACTCACCTAAATATAGTAAATATAGTAGAGAGGGGTTTCCTTGAAACATTCATAATCATATATTGGGCCTGCCTAAATGTGATTCACATATCCAACCCACTCATTATGTGTGTCCCACTTAGATGAGGGGTCAAACCAAGTTTCAGTCGCATCCAAAACTCATGTGGGCCCCACCAAGTGCTTTTATATTTTTTAGGATGTCTTCATATGGTTTTAGATGGTATGGCCCACCTAAGTTTCGTATACGGATGATTTTTGAGATATCTCATAACCTAAAAGGGACACATCAAATGCATGGTGTTGATGTTCGATACACATCATGATGGGCCCACAAAACTTACTAACATCAATTTTTAGGTTCTCATGATGTTACTAAGTTGAGTCATAATTTTAATTAGAATATTTGGCCCATTTTACATGTCTGGTCCATTCACTCTACTTTACTGATCAATACCCTCAATTTGACTAGTTATTCACCTCGATCAAGCTACATATGAAGAAGATATTGGGCATACAAGATTGATCAACAATTTCAGTGAAATTTGATTTTAACGTTTAAAGGTTCAATTAGTGGATGTACCCAATAATTTATTAACAAATATTTTTTATTTCACAGATAAATTTCAATTTCTATTTAAAAATAACATTTTTTTTTAAATATATTTTTTGTACTCTTAATTTTTCTTTGAAAACTTTTAACAAAATATCATTTTTATTATAAAATATTTCAAAAAAATTAAAATATAAATTCAGAATTTTTATTTTCAAAATCTCAAAAAATTTTCCAAATTTTAATTTTTTTTCCCCAAAAATTACAAAATGCTGATTTTTTTTTTTTTAAAAGCATCATTTGGTTTTCAACTTTTCAATTTTCTTTTTAAAATGATATATATTTTTTTCAAAATATCATTGTTTTTATAAAATATTATGGTGGGGCCCACATTGTCAAAATTTTCACATTTTAATTTTTTAAATTTTCTTTTTCAAGATATTTTTTTCTCAAAATCAAATGCTTTTTTTTTTTTTTCAAATTTATCAACTTTTTTCAAATTTCTTTTTCCCACAAAATAGATTTTTATTAAATCACTATTTTTATTTTTTCAAAATCTAATTTGTTTTCTCGACATTGTTAAATTTTTTTAAACTTCTCAATATTCTTTTTCATGTGATATTGCAAATCATTTAAATATTAATTTTAAATTAAAAAAAAATAAAAATTTCACTCATTTGATATAAAAATAAAATAAATTTTCTTTTTGCATTCAATCAATTGTTAAAAAATAATCTTAGATACAAATATGTATAATTAAACCCCTGAAATTCTATTAAAAAACAATTATTCGACTAAAAAAAAAAAATTTCTTTTCCACCATATTTCGATAAAAATGAAAAAAAATTAAAAATGAGGCAACAGTACTTTTACGACGGACATGAGGCCTTTTACGACGGACCTTGATCCGTTGCAAAGGCAACCGAAAAGTGCATTTTGGTGTTTTAGGTGGGAATTTACGACAGTTACAAAATCAAGTTTTCCGACGGATTTTGTCCGTCGCCTACTAACGACGGACCAAAATCCGTCGTAAATACGTCGTAAATCAGATTTTAGCGACGGATTTTGATCCGTCGCTAAATTCAGCGACGTTCAGACTACGGTTTTTCGACAAAGCGACGGACCTTTTCCATTAGCGACGGATTTAATCCGTCGTTAAACCAAGAGGTTTTAGCGACGGACTAAGTCCGTCGCAAAAATACGTCGCAAATTCACCCTTATGGCGTAGTGACCATTACTGGATTGCTTGTTGTTTCAACGAAGCATAGCGGATCGTGATAGGCCACAATGATCTGAGAGGGGCCTTAAGCCAAATCCCAAATATTTGGGATAAGATGAGAACGTGTAGGGCTGGCAGTTACATGAGTCATGGTTGGCAATTACATGAGTCATGGCTGGCTTTTTACATGAGTCATGGTTGGCAGTTACATGAGTCATGGTTGACAGTTACATGGAGTCATGGCTGGCAGTTACATGAAGTGCAGTACATGGACTCATGGCTGGTAGTTACATGCAGGAGTGGACTGAGTCATGACAACATGCGGTTTAAAGACGCAGTGCTCTCTGTTTTATGTGTTGAATTTCTTTTATTTAAGCAACCAATGTTTTCCTTAAGAGGCAAGTAATTTACATTCAAATTGTGGTACGTTTCTCACCCGAAGAGAAAACAATATCGTAGCACTTGCACTCTACGTTTGGGACCTATCATTGGTATCAGAGCCAAGTTACTTATGGGAACCAATAGAGAACGTATTGAGTAGCTGGAAGATGGGCAAAACAGGATGGAGCTCAGCATGGCCGATAGGCTTCGTCAAATGGAAGAAACTCTCAACCGCCTCTCCAATGTCTTGCTTGCAAACCAGGAGAACCCCAACCCCGACAACCATCACCGAGAAGGTAACGATGGGGGACGACTGGTGGTATCTTCCAAAACAGCAAAGCTTGAATTTCCTCGATTTTTGGGAAATGATCCGACGGAGTGGTTCAATCGTGTGAACCAATTTTTTGAATTCCAAAATACTCCTGAAGCCCAAAAAGTCTCCTTGGCCTCCTATCACTTGGAAGGAGAGGCAAACCAATGGTGGCAGTGGATTCGCAGGACGTTCCAAGAAGAAGAACGAGCTCTCTCGTGGTCAAATTTTGAAGACGAACTCTGGGCTCGTTTTGGGCCTTCGGAGTGCGAAGATTTTGATGAAGCCTTGTCGCGGATAAGGCAGGTTGGTTCTTTGCGGGACTACCAACGGGAATTCGAACGTTTGGGCAATCGAGTACATGGATGGACGCAAAAAGCTCTTGTAGGAACTTTTATGGGCGGCTTAAGAACGGACATCTCAGATGGTATACGGATGTTTAAGCCCCAGACATTAAAAGAAGCCATCAGTTTAGCAAGAATGAAGGATGATCAACTTGCTAGACAAAGGAGGTTTGTAAGGCCAGCACCACCAACACGAGCTCCCCTAGCTCTTCCCCCTACTCATCAAGCCGCATCACCAACCCTTGCCATTCCTGTGCAGCGACTTTCTTGGGACGAAATGCAGTGGAGACGAGCCCAAAACTTATGTTTCAGTTGTAATGATCGTTTTACTGCAGGACACAAATGTCAGGGACCACGGTTACTCATGTTGGAGGGTTACGAGGAAAATGACGACCTGTTATGCGACGATGTCACTGAAGAACAACCAGCTGGACAAAATCACCAAGGACTTCCTGAACCCGAAATTACGCTACATGCACTAACGGGGTGGACCGCACCGAAAACCATGCGTGTAACAGCGAAAATGGGTTCCCACGAAGTAATGGTGTTGATTGACAGTGGATCGACACACAACTTCATCAACAACCATTTAGCAAGCATGCTCAGGTTGCCAGTCATACCTACAGAAACTTTCCTTGTCCGAGTAGCCAACCGAGACAAACTAACGTGCCAGGGGCGTTACGATAAGGTACGGGTAGAATTACAAGGCACCGAATTTTATCTCACACTTTTCTCTCGCCTTATCGTGTCTTGATCTTGTCCTTGGTATTCAATGGCTTGAAATGCTGGGATCCGTGATTTGTAACTGGAAGCAGTTGACCATGGATTTTATTTGGGACAATCAAGACCGAAGGCTGCAAGGAGTGGACGTGCAAACCATTCAGGCAGCTTCATTAAAAGAAATATCAAAAGAGTTCCGTCGAGGACACGCGTTATTTGCTGTGTGCTTTCAGCCGACCATGGAAACCGCACCATCTGATGCACCAACTGATGATAAACAGCAAAGTATGCAGGAGTTGTTGAAAGAATATGAAGATGTGTTCCAGGAGCCCTCAAGTTTACCACCTGAACGTGAAGTGGACCATTGTATTACGTTGAAAGAGGGGACCGAGCCGATTAACGTACGCCCATACAGGTACGCCCACTTCCAGAAAGCTGAAATCGAAAAGCAGGTCCAAGAAATGCTAGATTCGGGGCTCATACGTCCTAGCACCAGTCCCTTCTCGTCGCCAGTATTACTAGTAAAAAAGAAAGATGGCAGTTGGCGATTTTGCATAGATTATCACACACTTAATCTCGCCACCGTCAAGGATCATTTTCCCATTCTGACAGTAGACGATATGCTGGAAGAATTATATGGCGCTACTTACTTCACCAAATTGGATCTGAGGGCCGGCTATCATCAAGTAAGAGTGAATCCTTCCGATGTTATCAAAACTGCTTTCCGTACTCATAATGGCCATTACGAATATCTCTTAATACCTTTCGGCCTTTGTAACGCACCCTCGACATTTCAGGCCATCATGAACTCAATATTTCGACCCTTCCTTCGAAAGTTCATTTTGGTTTTTTTTTTTTTATGATATTCTGGTATATAGTTCCACGTGGGATGAACATTTGGTGCATGTTCGGCAAACATTGGAGACTTTGCGACAACACCAATTCTTTGCCAAGGCAAGTAAATGCGTATTTGGCCAACAGGAACTGGAATACTTGGGGCACATTGTCACACATCAAGGAGTAAAGGTCGATCACAGTAAAATTGCAGCCATGGTCGCATGGCTACCCCCCACTAATATTTCTGAGTTACGTGGTTTTTTAGGCTTGACAGGGTATTATCAAAAGTTTGTTCAAAATTATGGCATTATAGCGCGACCCCTGACCAACTTACTCAAGAAGGGAAAATTTGGCTGGAATGATGAAGCTGACGCGGCCTTTCTGGCTCTCAAACAAGCAATGACAACTACTCCGACGTTGGCTATGCCTAATTTCAATGACTCTTTTACCATTGAAATCGATGCATCTGAAGAGGGAATTGGAGCAGTTTTATCGCAGCAAAGCAGACCTATAGCGTTCATGAGTCGAGCATTGGGGGTTACAAAAAAATCTTGGTCAACTTACGCTAAGGAAATGCTTGCCACTGTGGAAGCCATACGCTTATGGCGACCTTATCTCCTGGGAACAAAATTTTTCATTCTTACCGACCAGTGTAGCTTGAAATATTTCTTGGAGCAGCGTGTGGCTACACCAGAACAACAAAAATGGGTAGTCAAGCTAATGGGCTATGACTACGAGATTATTTATCGCCCGAGCCGCGAGAATTCAGCAGCGAACGCCCTCTCACGCAAGTCTGGTAGTCCGGTTCTTCACCATTTGCATGTGCCGACAGTGACCGTATGGGATGAAATTAAAAATGCTTATGAAGGTGACTCTTACATCCAATCTCTAACTCACGTGGCTCAACTAGATGGGCCGTATGCGTGGCATGATGGATTGCTTTTCTTTAAAGGGAGAGTAGTCATTCCTTCTCAGGCAGCATTACGGGCGAAACTACTCCATGAAATGTACGATACAAAAATAGGACACTTCGAGGTCTTGCGGATGTTCAAGAAATTATACCAACAATTCTACTGGCCAAAAATGTACCAGGCGGTGCAAGAATATAAAAAAAAATGTGAAACATGCCAGAGGGTGAAGTCTGAAACATTGTCTCCAGCTGGGCTCCTGTAGCCGTTACCCGTTCCATGTCAAGTATGGGACGACATCACCTTAGACTTCATTGAAGGACTGCCAACATCCCATGGCAAGGACACGATCCTAGTAGTTGTCGACCGTTTGAGTAAGTCTGCTCATTTCCTGTCCTTAACTCATCCTTTTACTGCTAAAATCGTGGCTGAAAAGTTTGTAGACGGAATTATTAAATTGCATGGCCTACCCAAGTCCATCATCAGCGATAGGGACCCCATTTTTATTAGCAAATTCTGGCAGGAGTTCTTTCAAATGTTGGGAACCAAGCTACAACTCAGTTCCGCCTATCACCCACAGACGGACGGACAAACAGAAGTTGTCAATCATTGTGTTGAACAATACCTCTGGGGTATGGTTCATCAGTGGCCACGAAAGTGGAGTAACTACCTTCCATGGGCTGAGCTCTGGTACAATACAACGTATCATGTGTCCACGGGCATGACCCCTTTTCAGGCATTATATGGGCGTTTACCTCCTTCCATTCCTATTTACCATAGTGGGTTTTCTCCGGTGCATGAAGTAGACCAAAGCCTAGTGGGTCGCGACGAGCTATTGCGTCAACTCAAAAGCAACCTGGAGACTTCCATTAATCGTATGAAGCAGTTGGCTGATAAAAAATGTCGAGATGTGTCTTTTGAAGTTGGTGATATGGTGTTTCTTAAGTTGCACCCCTACAAACAACAAACCGCCTTCAAACGAGCCCACCAAAAGCTAGCTAGTCGGTTCTACGGTCCTTATCCAGTGATACAAAAAATTGGGGCGTTAAACACACAAACTTTAATCTAGCTTGGAAGGAGCCCACATTCATCCTGTCTTCCACGTTTTGCTTTTAAAAAAATACGTGGGTGAGCTTGCGACTCCTTCAAAGGAACTACCGCCCGTGAATGATGAAGGGGCCGTTATCCTCGAACCGCAGAATATATTGGACACTCGTTGGGTCAAACGAGGAAATAAATTTGAAGAAGATAATCTGGTTCAGTGGAAGCATCTACCAGTTGAGGACGCCACTTGGGAGACCTGCCAGTCTTTGACTGAACGCTTTCCTTTTATGGACCTTGGGGACAAGCGTCCACTTAATGGGGAGGGTATTGATAGGCCACGACGATCTGAGAGGGGCCTTAAGCCAAATCCCAAATATTTGGGATAAGATGAGAACGTGCAGGGTTGGTAGTTACATGAGTCATGGTTGGCAGTTACATGAGTCATGGTTGGCAGTTACATGAAGTCATGGCTGACAATTACATGAGTCATGGTTGGCAGTTACATGAGTCATGGTTGGCAGTTACATGGAGTCATGGCTGGCAGTTACATGGAGTGCAGTACATAGAGTCATGGTGGCCATTACATGCGAGTGGACTGAGTCATGACAGTTACATGCAGTTTACGTGCAGTAGTGCTCTCTGTTTTATGTGTGTTGAATTTCTTTTATTTAAGCAACTAATGTTTTCCTTAAGAGGCAAGTAATTTACATTCAAATTGTGGTATGTTTCTCACCCGAAGAGAAAATAAATTATCGTAGCACTTGCACTCTACGTTTGGGACCTATCAGATCACCAAGCTGCGATATCTTGGATTGCTCACTTGCTTTCAACGAAACACAAATGGATCACTACTAACGCATATCTGGATGCAGGGGTCTTCATCTCTTGGAAAGACTTAAGCAACAGGGTGATGAGTGGTCTATTTCTCACCTATATAATGCCTCCCTACCTATTCTCTTCCTACACCATCACAAATCCCCCCAAACCAAATCAAATGGATCGCCTCACCTCTCCTCTCTTACTAATAAACTCTTTCCATTTCCAATCTTCTTCTCTATTCTCCTCTCTATTTCGATCTTGTTCATATCTTCTCTCTCGATGTAGGCAACAATACCCATTTCCTGTTCTTCCATGTTGTTTTTGAATATTATGGGTTTTCTTCATCTTCGGTTTTGACAGTGGACAGGTACCATATTCTCCGTGTCAATCTCTATTGCTACATTACTGTTGTTATTACTAGTACTGTTTGCTTATGGATTTTGTGATATTCTTTTATGTAACACCCGGTACTTTCTAGTACTTGGGTGTTACTATGGAAATCTAAACCAGTTTACACGTATGTGGAGACACACGTAGCTTCCCTTACATATCAATATCCAGTGATCCTCAATTCATCAATCTCAATCATCTGGTACAACATTTCGTATATTAAGCCATCCATTTGATTGGTTTTCAAAATAGTCCAGAGACATCTATCTTAGGATCTCAATGACTTTGATAGAAGCATCGAACCATCCAGTCATATTTAATAAGTGTGTGTGTATATATATATATATATATATATATATATATATATATATATATATATAATTGTTATATTGTAAGTTTTACACAAATTTAGATCACAAGAATTATGGATGCATTTATTCGTCATATAAATAATGTATGAAAATGTGTTGTAATAGAGTGATATGTATATAACTAACGTATATAGAATATTATGAAAATAATATTATAATGGGTAATAATTTTACAATATATAATTGAATTTTAAATATTAATGAAGTATTAAATATCTTTTATAGATATGATTACAAAAATTTCTAGATGTTTTAATAAAATTATATATTATTTAACAACGTGATTTTAAATATGATAATGTACAAATTTCAGTTCATATATATATATGTACAATATGATATTGTAAATTATGAACTATATATTAATAAATATGTAATCAATAGCATGTATATAATAGTATGTTAATATTAAAAATTATATTTCTATATATGCATGAGATTTTAATTATTTTAGTTACAAGTAATATGCAACGGTAATGAAATCTATATTAATATTACTATTGGTTAATAATAAAATCATGAAAGCCTTACAAATGGCCCCTTTAGGACCTTTTAACTGTTGACGTTCAAATTCGGAATCATCCGACCATTAGATTGACGGAAAACTACCATTAGGACTACAAATCAAGTTGTGGGCCCCATCTAGACATTCATCAGCTTGATCTTTGATCCTGTGCCTTGCTTGGGGACTTCCAAATTAAATGGATGGAGTGGATTTTCTACAAACGTCTCGGTGGACCCCACACCTACGTCGCATGTGCACCACAGGGGATGCACTCGCTGTGCATCGTACTAGCCGAGTAGTCAAAGCTTCTTTGACCGAGCTTTCTCTTAAAAGAGAAAGTCTCTCTCGCTCCCCTGATTTCTCCAGCGAACGGACTGACGTCTATTTCGTTGATTGGTGGCCCACCACCTGTGGCCACGCGCATGACCCAAATCGTTCACAACCTCCAGGGAATTAGTCCTACCAATCCCTGTAAATCTCAACCGCTGGATGACATTCGTGAGCACACGATCTCGGCCATAAATCAGACCTACAAGCACATTGTTTCCAGAAATGGAAACTGTGCTTTGTGTAAACGCTGGCGATCCATGTGAACCAGCTAGGGATGATCTAGGCCGTCCCAAAAGAAACCATCTCAGCCGTTCATCCCCTTTTTAGAGGCTAGGGTTTTGGGTAGAAAGCTATCAACCGAAAAACGGCCCTCCTTTAGCCGTTTTCTTCTCCTTCCGAACCCACCGACCAAACGACATCCGAGCTTCATTCCATCCATTCACCCAGCTCTGTTACACCCCTAAAAATCCCCCATGCTGGTGGATTAAAGAAAGAAGTAGCTGGAGAGAGACTGTCATTAACGACACCTTTCTTCTCCACCGTTGCCACATCCTCAACTAAGTCGCAGATTGAGTCGGCCCGGAAAAAAAATTGAGAGAAGGAAGATGGTGCACTGTGGCATTGGCTTGAACCAACTGGAGCTCGACTCGCTGTCGAGTTCTCCTTAGTCTGTTGCTGGATATTTTTCAGCAGATAGAGGGCAGAGGAAGAGGGAGAGTAAGAGAAAAGAAAGAGATAGGGTGAGAAGAAGGAGAAGGAAAACAGAGGATTGAGTGAGGTTGGCTGGCGAGTCAGTTGGACTCGATCAACTTGGTTTAGGATCTACCTCATCCTCAGCCTAATGTCATAATATTGCCCATAGAACTTGACGAATGGCCCAGATTCATCAAGATCTGCCTCGTGGGCCCCACCTAATGGGGCCTGTGTACACCATACACGTGCACCAGCTGTGCACTGAGCCAAGAGACTCGGTCAGACATCTCTTGACCAGTGCCTAGCCAAAAAGGCAAAAGGGCCTTCCCTGTTTTCCCGTGCCTAGCCAAAAAGGGTAAAAAAGCCTCCCCTGTTTTCCCGCCTGCGGCGTTTTTGAAAAGGAACGGGAGCGTCCGTTTGTTGCAAACATGGCCCACCACCGTACCCCACATGCATGATTCGAGCCGTCCATCTGATGGAGGGCCTGTGTCCGAACAAATCCCACCCAATTTCGGTCCTTGGCACACGTGTGTACGCACACGATTCTGGGCACAAACTGGCCTTACAAACACAAAATTTCTAAAAACGGAAACCATCCGTTTCTTCCTCTGTTTGCCAGCAATCCATGTGTGGTGTGCCTGGCGAGATCGGATCGTCCAAGTAGACGAGATCTCAGCCGTCCATTTGCTCAAGGTTTCCTAGCAAAACCAGGGCCGGTTTTCAATCCCTACCCACTGTTTTGAGGGCCGGTTTTCAATCCCTACCCACTGTTTTGAGGGACGGTTTCCACCAGATCAGATCTGGTTCATTTACTATTAAACGGATGGCTCTGGGATGCTAGGATTAGTGAATAACAGGAGTTGGATCTAGCAACAGGAGCTCGCCCTCCATTCTGGCAGCCGTGACTCGAAAATCTGCCGTTTTCTTCTCCTTCCGAACCCACCGACCAAACGGCATCCGAGCTTCGTTCCATCCATTCACCTAGCTCCATTACACCCCGAGAAACCCCCCATGCTGGCGGATTAAAGAAAGAAGCAGCAGGAGAGGGACTGCCATTAACGGCACCCTTCTTCTCCGCCGCTGCCATGCCTCAACTGAGTCGCAGATTGAGTCGGCCTGGGGTTTGGCAAGTTGGGATGCATCCAGACCTAGTCCAGATGCGCCTGGACTGTCATGAATCAAATTTTTTTTTTAAAAAAAGCACCGGCTTAAACCAACTCGAGCTCGACTCGCTGTCGAGTCGCGAACTCGGGTCAGTCAGGGTTCTCCTGAGTCCGTTGCTGGATAGTTTTCAGCAGATGGAGGGTAGGGGAAGAGGGAGAGTAGGAGAAAAGAAAGAGATAGGGAGAGAAGAAGAAGAAGGAAAAGAAGATTGAGTGGGGTTGGCTGGCGAGTTAGTTGGACTCAACTCGGTTTGAATCAAAACTCGAATTGGTCGGTCCCTTGCTGGGATTTTCCATCAGTAGGAAAAGAGAGAAAAGAGAGAAAGGAAGATGAGAAGCCGAGAGGGAGTGGAAATCGAGTTGACTCGATCAGAATTGAGTTGACTCGGTTCGAACTCGGATCGAGCCCGGTCGAGCTGCATGTGGAGTTGGGTCAGCTCAGATGTGTCGAGTCGAGCTACCAAGTTAACTAATGTAAGCCAATTTTTGCTCCCAAAGTTAATCATTTGATTTATTATAGTTAGCGTTACTATAGCTATTGTGATTATTAAGCATGTTTAGCCATTAGCGCAGGTTATGTGAGTTAATATTAGTTATTTCAACCATTAAACAATAGGTATTAATATTTATGTACCATTCCTAGATGATATCCTTGATGATGGATCACACTATCCAATACCATCATAACGAATGTTTTTGTTACATTATCTAAAATGGATTATAACACTAAGGTTAATAAATACTTTATAATTACTAAATTAACACTAATTTCACACCAACTAGGGTTCAAATCCTAAAACCTAGCCTAGGCCTAAAATCTAGGAAAAAATCTTAAACCTAAGTAATTTAAACCTTAAGACAGCACCTTAAACATAGATAGTGTGTTAGGTTCGGGCTAATTATAGAATTTCATAATTCATGGTAGGTCGTGGTAACTATTATTGTGGCTAGGTTCGTTATTGATAGTTATAACTAATAACATTGGAAAGTATTTATCATTTCCCTTATGAAATTAGTGTAATACTTCACTTTTAGTAGTTGCCCTTATTATATTATCATTGGTAAATATTTTGTTGCTATTACTTGTATTGTTTAATAGAATATTAGTCATTATAAGAAGATTAGATAATGTTGGTATATCTAGAAATGAACTTATGAACCACCATTATTAATATTGATGGATTAACACTCCCATCATGAATATTATTGACCCGTTACACAGTATTAATGGTAATAATAATATTAAAAATAATTTAGAATTCAAATCTTAGAATCTAAGGTTAGAACTAAACTCTATGATGAAAACCTGAGTAATCCAAGCCCTAAGTTATATTAATCTAGACCATGGATACTTTGTAAAACATTGATTTCACGTACAACTTCACAATTCATGGTAGGATTCGATTCTAAGGGTGCACGCGCTCACTAGTAACATCAGTTGGCGATTCAAAGTGTAAGGTGATGATTCTTCCCCTTGAGCTTTCCATTTTTCCATTAGCTTAAGTTATAGTTTTTATTTCAATTTATAATTGATATCTCCATTCTATAACTACATGTGTTAATTGTTGGAATTGAGTTGCTACATAACATGCTTAATGTTTATCCTGTATATCTTCTTATGTTTGTGGATTACTGTTGAGGGTCAAATATTGCATATCAGACCCCGATTATTGCCAGATTTTACATACACAATAATGATTAATGGAGTATTTTAATTGTGTTTTGTTGCAGGATTCAATCAGGAGCGTTGACTGAAAACTGATAGTAAAAGCGTGGATTTGGCACTCCGATGTCACAAAAGCAGGGGACGAACTCCTGGGGATTGGGATCGACGATTTTACACAGCCGAGATCCGAAAAAATCAGGAAACTGAAGCTCAAGTGGCCCGAAATTGGTACATAATGCAAGATCACAGATTTTCCACCATTCGTTCGGCCTGAGAATTCATAGACGGCCTGAAGACCTTAAATTAACCGCACACGTAAATTTTCAACCACTGGATCTCTCTAGAAGTGGCCCAACGGATAGATCAGCCCATAGATCTGTAAATTGGGGCCCGCCTGATATTTGGATATACCTCAATTTCATTGTCAACGCGTTAAAGTAGATGGGAAAAAGGATGGACGGTACAGATCTCTCACGAACATTACAGTGGACCTCACATCACGGTGCGTGTACACCATGTACACATGACTGGATGTGCACCGGACGGTCAGCCCGGTCAAAGACGGGCTGACCCGTCTTCCTTCCTGCGCTGGAACAGCGGACGGACGCTGTCCGTCCGTTTTTGGGTAGTAGGGCCCATCCATCCCACATTTCACTGATCGGATCCGTCAATTGTGTTTCTGGAGTAGGAGTGACCCTCACCTAGGTGTCCCTTTGGCCCTATATACGTGTATGCACGTGGATCGTCGAAAAACTCAGCATGAACGACGGAAATATTTGAGACAATGGGTCACACCAAAATCGACCAAAATCATCTTTTCCTACCGAAATTTCGCCAGAAATCCAATGAGCGGAGTGGATTCCTCCGAAAACATCAGTATGGGGCCCACCGAACACGTCAGCGCAACTCGCTAAGGCTTACGCGCGTCCCGAAAATCCGGGATTTTCGGGCGATTGTGGGCCACCGTCCATGATCGGATCATTGATCTGAGCCGTCCATTTGATTAGGCAATGGGTTCTTACCCTCACCACGTTGACAGATTTCACAGATGAGAAGATTCCTCCCCTCAAAGTCACTCCAAACGCAATCAGTTTATGCGTTTCTTGCATAGAAACAGAAAACCGGACTGTAAAAGTGATTTCCTTACGCACGGCCCTGTCTGCCGACTCCATCACGGACTCTCCAGCGTCCGTACCTCTCCACATCTCAGCCGACCTCCATCAGCAACTATAAAAGTAAGGGGAGAAAGAGAGAGAGCAGGGACGGCTGGAGCAGGGGCTTGGACGTGAAGCACAGGGAGGGATTTTTTCCTGTTTTTGTTTTTGTTTTTTTTTCTTCTTTTCTTTTCTTTTCTTTCTTTAGAGATTAGCCTAATTATGTTTAGGTCAGGCTAAACCTCTTAGCTAGGGCTAAGAGGTGAAGCTTGTAGTGTGAGGGGACGCCTCTTTGCTTGTGCCTTTTGTTTAGACTGTTCTGATATTGATTTGGGTTTAATTAAGGGAATGTTTTCAGTCTTTAATGGTCTGTTGTGACTGAAATTACAATGGGTCTGTGATGGCTTTGAGCATGTTCTTTTCCTTTTTATGTTTATGACGTCAGGAAGCCCTGTTGTTCACCCTCGTCTCCTGGGCATGGTTGGATGACGGTACCCCTTCCTAACCTTCATGGCATGTTGCTTGGTTGGTAATTAGTTTAATTCTGTTGTTTGCTTTGTCTCCTGGACAGGGTTTGGTGATGGAATCCATTCCAATTCATATACCTTTCATCTCTTGAAAACTTTATCAACGGCAGTTCAGTTAATTTCCCTGATTTTTAATCCAGGCATAAGATCTCCCGATCTCTACAAGTGGATTCTCTGAATCCCTAGTTTTCCATCTCTGATTTTTCCTAAGTTTTAGATTAATATTTCATCATTATTCTTCAAATTACAATCGGTTTAGAATTCATCTTAGCCTAGTTCTAGATCTGGTTATTTTCAGATAACGTACAGGTTTCAGTCCCTGTGGATTTGACCTCGGTCTTACCGAGTTATTACTACATCACAACCCTATAGTTGGGGAGTGAACAAGTTTTTGGCGCCGTTGCCGGGGACTGACGGCTACGATTTTCTGAAATTAATTGGATTTAGAGTTAGTTTAAGATTAGGATTTTACTAATTTTAATTTTTAATTTTGTTTTCTATTTTGATTCATAGAACTAACTTATTTTCTATTACTCGTAGGTTGTTAAGATAGAACTTATAATTTGGTAAACTCTTTCTGATTTTCTAGATTTTCTAACTTTTTAGATTGGGTTTACTCAGAAACTAACGTATTTTGTTTTGTTTTGCGGAGTTTTTAACATAGGAACTTCTACTCTGGGTAACATCCTTCTCACCTCTCTTCGCTTACCTTCCATATTCTTTGTAGGAATTTTATTTTATTCTAGGATTAGACTCAGAGTTAGGGTTTCACCATGTATATGCACGAGTGGGAACGTCAGTATGCTAAGAAGAATAATCTATATTGGGATGATGATTATGATAGAAATCCACCAATGTCTCAAAACTTTTCTCAAAACTATCATCGAGAATCGACCTGAATACAAAGAGCCACCAGTTAAGAAGTCCTTAAGCGATCATATACGGGAGAACAATTCCACCCCACGGACCGTACGTGAATGTTGGGGTTATCATAACTATGAGAGTGAGAATTACTATCACCCATCTGAGAAAAAGAAAACAACGCGTGATTATATTATGAGTGATAATAAGTATTACCAACCATCAGATTCTCCCACCTATGATCCGTATGACTATAATCAGTGGAAACATCAATGTTGGAAAGATGAACCAACAACCTATTATAATGACTATTCTTTTGGATCCCCTACCTTTAAGATTCAACCAAAATCGATCCAAGAGAATTCATTTCAAAGGAACACAGACTCTTCTGTTGACATGAGGAAATTACTAGAAGAGCTTGAGTCACGCCTTGATAGGTTAGAGGAAGCTCGCTCATCCCAGCTACAATCCAATCCAGAAATACAATGCGAGGAAAGTGATCCTCACTCGCTTTTGACGAAATCTAGAATTTGGAATGAGGAGTTGGATTCCATTAATGAGCATACGGTTCAATTCCCCGATGAGTCGATCTCGATGACTGTTCAAAAGAATGGGGAAGAAACATGGTTATCTTTCAAATACAGTGATGATGACACACTTTCCTTACATGATACACAGGATCTCAATGATGAGGTTGAGGTTAGTTTATTCAAACCTCAACCAAATTTAGAATGTAAGGAAAGCGATCCCATCTCAAGTGTGTACTGCACTGAATTAGAAGCTGAGAAGTATTGGGATGAGATTCATGAGAGCACAACCCAAATTCCTCAGGAATCAATCTCAAGTATGGTCCAGGTCAATGCTCAAGAAGCACACGAAGTGATCGGTCATACTGAGCTACTCCACTCACCTAACATGTCTGATTTAAAAGTGGAAGATGAGCTCATTAGAACCGACCTTTCCAACTTCGTGAGACATGTTTGGACCACTCTCTTGAATTGAATGATATGATTTGGGAGATGGATGATCTACTTGATACGACTCTAGAATTTGAAACTACCCGATCGAGGCCACCATCCGAATTGTTGAATCTTGACGAGTCCAGGGCCTCTTCTCGAGTAGTATCAATGAACAGAGTCCGCACTTCAATACTTCATCTCTTCGACCCTCTATCTCGTCTGCAGGCAGATCGAAGCAAGAGAGTACACCTCCATTTACCTTTAAAGACGATGGATTCCTTGGGCGATCATCACGAGTGTAATGTGAAAAATGAGTCACTCTCAACCGAATTTCCCAAGTCTTCAGAAGATTGCTTAGCACACTTTGCAGATTCAAATGATCTCATGATAAGAGACATAGTGAATGCCTTGCAAAACAATATCTCGGTAGTCATCACTGACCGAGAGAACCCTTACTCTAAAGCCCCTCCGTCCACAGATCTTGAATGTTTACCATTAGGGGAGGAGGAGCTAAAAATTGAACCGAAGTCTGATACTTCGGAATGTGTTGAGACTACACCACTTCTTGAAATTTTTTGTCAATTTGATCTACCTGTAGTCTCTGATTCACCATGGGATACTAACTTCAAAACTTCTTCTATCGCAGGTGAATCGCATATACTCTGGATACTTCAGGCGAATCAACGACAAATTTTTGATAAGGTACATAAATTTCTTTGGAATGTCATGCTCCAGGGCATCCAAGCCTATTGCAAAAAGGGCTTGTGGATGATCCTGTTGAGGAACCTTCTGAGAAATTTATCACGATACTAGCCAGAAGAGGAACCTTGTGGCATGACAGAGTAGTTTTTCTCTGCTTTCTTAGGACTAGGGTAGTTTCCTTTATGTTGTTTTAGGATAAATGGTAAACTTAGTGCTCCTGGGAGGTAACCCAGTTTTTTTTCTTTCCATTTCATTTTCCTAGTTAGTTAGTTCAATGTTTGTGGGTAACATTACTGCAAACCCTCACGAGACTACAACTCGTCCACTAGGGGCAACCTAGGGGTTTAAAGGCTTGTTGCATACTCTAAATGCAATCGAGAGCACCTGCGAAAGTGGTATAGATAGGATTTTTTATTAGTTTTGTGTTGCTCTCTCTCATGCTGACTGGATTCCATGCTGCGATCTCTTGGAAAGTCTCTCACAATTCATCATTCAGGTACTATCTTCCCATCACTTCTCTTTTACTTTTGTTGTCCCATGTGCATTCCATGCTCATATCCTTTACATTGAGGACAATGTAGATTTTAGGTTGGGGGTGAGAGATTGGATTTCCTAATCAGTGTTTTCTTCATCTTGAGCAAAATTGTAAAAATTTTTAAATTTTTTCTGGACTTTCTAGTGAATTCAAAGTGATTTTAATGGATATCCTGGATTTAGAATTTCAAAGATACGTGATGTTGGAAATTTATGACTCTTACATTCAGTATCTGTTAGATTTCACAGTTAAGTTTGAATTGTTAATCCATGATTAGAAGTTGTAAACATTGATTGAGTCATGATTTCACATACCGCATCTCACTTACACATCGAGATTTCAGTTTGATATTGAATGATTAACTTGGTAATCACTGAGCATGAAAGAAACCAGCCTAAAAGATTTGGCCATCAGGGTATAAAAAGAGAATTACACCATGGGTTTGCTCCCTATAGGTGTGGATTTGATTTTCTATGATTAACAATTAGGCAGAGCTGGGCGACTATTTTCACCATAGGTTTACTCCCTATAAGTGAAAATTTGATTCCCATAGTCTTTAAAAAAAATAAAAAAAATAAATAGAAAAATGAAAGAATGATCTGTGAGGCAAAAGTACTGGTTTAGGTGATGGTTGTTATGAATTTTCTGATTGATTACTAATGATATCATGAAATCGACAATTTGATCTCTTAATGATGACAAGTTGAGATTACATTATACAACCATGAAACTCAATGTTTAAAATTATTCTAGTTTATGGATTAATATTTGAACTTGATTATGAAATTCACCGTGCATGAGAGGCCAAGAGAAATTGATAATCACCATTCATGAATCTTAAGATTTCTCATATCTGGATTGTTTTTCAAAATATCACTCGGCTTCATAAGAATTGTCTCGTAATTCTCAACTTAATTTTCGCATATTTTGCTCGGGACTAACTAAATGCTGGTTGGGGGTTGTGTTGAGGGTCAAATATTGCATATCAGACCCCGATTATTGCCAGATTTTACATACACAATAATGATTAATGGAGTATTTTAATTGTGTTTTGTTGCAGGATTCAATCAGGAGCGTTGACTGAAACCTGAGAGTAAAAGCGTGGATTTGGCACTCCGATGTCACAAAAGCAGGGGACGGACTCCTGGGGATTGGGATCGATGATTTTATACAGCCGAGATTCGAAAAAATCGGGAAACTGAAGCTTAAGTGGCCCGAAATTGGTATATAATGCAAGATCACAAATTTTCCACCATCCGTTCGGCCTGAGAATTCATAGACGGCCTGAAGACCTTAAATTAACCACACACGTAAATTTTCAACCACTGGATCTCTCTAGAAGTGGCCCAACGGATAGATCAGCCCATAGATCTGTAAATTGGGGCCCGCCTGATATTTGGATATACCTCAATTTCATTGTCAACGCGTTAAAGTAGATGGGAAAAAGGATGGACGGTACAGATCTCTCACGAACATTACAGTGGACCTCACATCACGGTGCGTGTACACCATGTACACAATGACCGGGATGTGCCGGACGGTCGGCCGGTCAAAGACAGGCGACCGTCTTCCTTCCTTCCTGTCTTTGGAACAAAGTGGACGGACACTGTCCGTCCGTTTTTGGGTAGTAGGGCCCATCCATCCCACATTTCACTGATCGGATCCGTCAATGTGTTTCTGGAGTAGGAGTGACCCTCACTTAGGTGTCCCTTTGGCCCTATATACGTGTATGCACGTGGATCGTCGAAAAACTCAGCATGAACGGCGGAAATATTTGAGACAATGGGTCACACCAAAATCGACCAAAATCATCTTTTCCTAACGAAATTTCGCCAGAAATCCAATGAGCGGAGTGGATTCCTCCGAAAACATCAGTATGGGGCCCACCGAACACGTCAGCGCAACTCGCTAAGGCTTACGCGCGTCCCAAAAATCCGGGATTTTTGGGCGATTGTGGGCCACCGTCCATGATCGGATCATTGATCTGAGCCGTCCATTTGATCAGGCAATGGGTTCTTACCCTCACCACGTTGACAGATTTCACAGATGAGAAGATTCCTCCCCTCAAAGTCACTCCAAACGCAATCAGTTTATGCGTTTCTTGCGTAGAAACAGAAAACCGGACTGTGAAAGTGATTTCCTTACGCACGGCCCTGTCTGCCGACTCCATCACGGACTCTCCAGCGTCCGCACCTCTCCACATCTCAGCCGACCTCCATCAGCAACTATAAAAGTAAGGGGAGAAAGAGAGAGACGAGCAGGCTACTGAGCAGGGGGCTTTGGACGTGAAGCACGGGGAGGATTTTTCCTTTTTTTGTTTTTTTTTTTTCTTCTTTTCTTTTCTTTTCTTTCTTTAGAGATTAGCCTAATTATGTTTAGGTCAGGCTAAACCTCTTAGCTAGGGCTAAGAGGTGAAGCTTGTAGCGTGAGGGGATGCCTCTTTGCTTGTGCCTTTTGTTTAGACTGTTCTGATATTGATTTGGGTTTAATTAAGGGAATGTTTTCAGTCTTTAATGGTCTGTTGTGACTGAAATTACAATGGGTCTGCGATGGCTTTGAGAATGTTCTTTTCCTTTTTATATTTATGACGTCAGGAAGCCCTGTTGTTCACCATCGTCTCCTGGGCATGGTTGGATGACGGTACCCCTTCCTAACCTTCATGGCATGTTGCTTGGTTAGTAATTAGTTTAATTCTGTTGTTTGCTTTGTCTCCTGGACAGGGTTTGGTGATGGAATCCATTCTAATTCATATACCTTTCATCTCTTGAAAACTTTATCAACGGCAGTTCAGTTAATTTCCCTGATTTTTAATCCAGGCATAAGATCTCCCTGATCTCTACAAGTGGATTCTCTGAATCCCTAGTTTTCCTTCTCTGATTTTTCCTAAGTTTTAGATTAATATTTCATCATTATTTTTCAAATTACAATCGGTTTAGAATTCATCTTAGCCTAGTTCTAGATCTGGTTATTTTCAGATAACGTACAGGTTTCAGTCCCTGTGGATTTGACCTCGGTCTTACCGAGTTATTACTACATCACAACCCTATACTTGGGGAGTGAACAATTACTTGTGGATTGCTTCTGGAACTTAAACTGGTACATTTGTGGGAAACTCCCACTTATAAATGTACACCCATACTTGGGATGTAACTCGATTGGTTGTGATCGCAATGGACCTTTGACTTAGTGGTTATTGAGTGGTGGTCTAAATTGATCTTTGATGTGGGCCTACCATCCAGGGTTGTTGTGTCCAATGACTTTCAAGGATGCATGGTTTCTTATCGCATGGTTTTGATATTGGCCCTACGAGGCTTAATTTTAATATTAGCCCTATGTGGCTTAGCTTTTAATATTCACCCTATGTGGCTTTGTTTGATATTTTTTGTATATGGGTTCGATGTTTTATCAGTGCAACCATGCGATGGTAAGCCCCATATACTGTAATGTGATTGGCCACTAGTCGACGAGTTTTCATTAAACATCCTAAGATGGTAGTCTCATGAGCCAGAGATGGTGGTATGGGACTTATGCCCGAGCTCTCGGCTTACACTCGTGACGAACCCTCGTAGTGACCTTTAAAAATTATTGCTTGTAATTGGACTAATAACGGGTTGACTAATCATGTATACATGGCATAGACCAGCATCTATTGCTATCGTACGTGATGTACGTATTTGTCCGATTGGATGTTTTTCACAGGTCATTAATGTCCGACTGGATGCTTTTCCCAGGTCAATGATTGCATGGGTGACGAGCCCACTGTCCGCACGGATGAGCATCCCGGGGCGATGACTGCATTCACGCATCTATGCACATAATAAGACTTGTATCATGTATTATTTTATATGCTTTGTTTTATAATTATGCTTACCTAATGTGGCAGTGTGTAATCTTGAGGGGAATTCACACTGAGTTGGCCACTCATCCACCAAATATATAACCGTACAGGTAGTACAGGTGGCTTAGATGATATTCACATTCATGTTAATGAGGAGCAGACTATAGTTGACAAGGGTGCATGATTCTATTTGCTAAGGGTTGCTACAGGATTTCACAGTTCAAGATTGTTGTAATTTACCTTGTTTTACATATAATGTTATTACATTTTGTATTTGTAAGAATGGAGACATTGGTTTATATAAGTCATTATAGGCAGCTCTTGTATATTTAAATGATAATGTAAACTTTCATTTATGCTTGATTTGTCCATATTATGCTCATCTACTTATTCTGAATGAAAAAAAAATTTATACTCGAATTTGACCATCCTTTAAGGTTAACACTCGGGTTTTTGTGAAATGGGTCATATACTCAGGTCTTGAAAAGTCGGGGTGTTACATTTTATCATCTGGAGGTATTGATTTCTCTTCTTCTCTGTATCTGCACTGTCTTATCAGGATGATTTACAGAGAATTACTTTGGCTGGTGGTGGTGGAGGCGACAAGAGACTTCAGGGTTATGTGCATGATCTTCAAGTCTTGCCTAAATCATCATATATTGCAGACCACTTTGTAAAGATATAAAAACAGGAAGAGGACCTTATGTTGACATTTTCTCATTACCTATATAGAATCATATCATGTCTTCATACTCAACACGTTTGGTTAATTGCAGAACCCACTGCTAGAACTATCTATTGATAGCTCATGTATCTCCGAAAAGCATGAGATTGAAGAAGGTGACGATGGCGTTTGGAGCGTTGTTGGGGGCAAGGTTAGAGAAAACTCTCATTCCCAAGATAGTTCCCATATGCGAAGTTTAAAATCATGAGCAACGAGTAAAAATAAAAAAAAAAATAAAAAAAAAAAAAAAAAAGAATGAAATTATATAATTTTAAGATTTGAACTGTAAAAACATATAATTTTATCAACAACCATTGTGTGATTGCTACTTCTAATCTAACCCGATGGGAGATCGCACTTGGGTGCACTTATTTCCATGCTTGATTTTTCTGAACTAACAGTTCTACTGAATTACAGGCATCTTGTCGCAGGAATTTCTCCCTGGATGTCGTTTTACTAGATGCCCTTGGTCGTTCTGTACACAAGGAAATTAAGGTTCGTATCTCCTATTTTACACTGAGCCATGATTGGGATATCAATTCCAGATATTTCTTCTATTTTTATATAACTGTTGTTGTTCCTTTTTTAATTATTATTTTATTATTTTATTATTTATCAGCTTCTTTCTTCACTTGTAAACGCTGACAATGGAGCGCCAGTGGAGAAGCCAAAGGAGGAAATGAAGCTCCTCTTCTGACAAGCTACGATGGAGTTGAATTGCCTTCAACCGACCGACCCATCAAACTTCTTCATGGCCGTGCATCCTTCAAGCTAAAAATATCTCAGGTGATTACCATAAGAAATCATTGCACCGGCGCCGATCCACTCAATTCATTACCTAACACCTGTCCCATAATCCTTATAACAAGGATTGTTGTTCTTGGGAAGGCATCACGTGTGATGGTGCCACTGGTCAAGTGACCAGTCTCGATTTCAGCGAGCTCAATCTCCTCGGTCGGATTGATTTTGCAAGCTTCTTTCGTCTTCAGAGCCTGCAGAGGCTCAACCTCGCTTCCAATCAATTTGATGGCTCTATAGTCTCATCTGGGTTTGAGCAGCTCACCAGTTTGACCCATCTCAACCTCTCTACAGTGGTATGATCCACTTGATATTTGGATATACTTCAATTTTGGGCCCAACCCCTTAAATTAGATGGAAATCTCCCGCTTGACCACTTTAGTGTCCCTTGATCTATCTTACAATCAATATTTCAATGGTTCGTGCTTGGGTACTCTTAAACTTGAAAACCCAAAGATTGGAGCATTTGTCTAAAACACGTCGAGTCTGAGAGAACTCCATCTCGATTTGGTAAACATCTCAGCGCCAGGTAGCGAGTGGGGCCTAACCTTATCCTAGGCACTCCCTCTTCTCCACAAGTTGAGGTTGACATATTGTCATCTTTTAGGCCCCATCCATTCTTCCCTTTCCAGCCTCTGTTTCTTATCTCAACTTGACCTCAGTGGAAACAGTCTCTCTTCTATCATATACCCAATTTCATAGGGAACTTGTCTTCTTTAATGTTACTAGCTCTCAGTCATTGTGGATTGCATGGAAAAATTCCAAAGAGTATTTTCAGGTTGCCAAACCTGCAAACCCTGGATGTAGGATACAATCTACTTCTCATGGGTGAAATCCCTCCAAACAAAACTCTCCGAGAGTTGTCCCTATCCGACACTAGATTTTGTAGCAACCTACGGGATTCATTCAGTAATTCCAAACTGCTAACAATGATCCAGCTTAGAGATTGCAAACTAGCCAGCCAATTTCCATCATGGCTTGTGAATCTCGAGAAACTCATGTATTTGGATCTTTCATACAATGGTTTAAGCAGACCATTGCCATCATGGCTTGTGAAGCTGGACAAACTCGTGTTTTTGGATCTTTCATCCAATAATTTCAGCGGTCCAATCCCTTCTTCCTATGGCAACAAGTTTCAAAATCTTTAATTGCTCAATGTTTACAACAATTCACTTAGTGGGACCATCCCATCATCATTATTTTCACTCCCATCATTGAAAAGGTTGTATCTTCAAGATAATCAATTTAGTGGTCAACTTAACGAGTTCCAATACACATCATCTTCAGTTCTATGGATCATTGATTTGTCCAACAATTCACTCAATGGGACTATTCTATCATCATTGTTTTCACTCCCATCATTGAAAAGGTTGTATCTTCAAGATAATCAATTTAGTGGTAGTCAACTTGGCGAGTTCCACAACCCATCCTCTTCTCTGCTGACAATCAACTTGGATAACAACAAGTTGGAGGGGCCTATTCCGATGTCCATATTTGAACTCACAACGCTTCAAGACCTCTCTCTTTCATCAAACAATTTCAGTGGTGATGTGAACCTTGGCTTGTTCCAAAACCTTAAGAACCTCAGGGCCTTGTTTCTTTCGAATAACAAGATAGAAGGCTCAATCGTGATCCCACCACCGTCCACCACTATCTATTCACTTGCAAGCGATTATTTTAGTGGAGAAGTTCCCTCGCATATTTTCAGTTGCACTTCCTTACAATTCTTTGATCTGTCTCACAACTGCTTCAATGGTTCGATTCCAAATGGCTATCTGAAGGAGATAGGAATACGCGATTCTTTCATGATTCTGTGCTCAACAGGCGCCGAAGGTTGGAAATTCGGAAGATGAAAAGAGTCTCCGGGGAACCTCTAGAGAAAACCGAAGAGATTAGAGAGGAAGCTATTTCCTTCTTCAAGGACCTGTTTTCTACAAACGCTTCCAATCACATGGGGGACATCGCAGACTGCATCCCGTGCCTCGTTACTAGCCAGATGAATGTTGAACTCAGGAAGCCCCCTACGATTGATGAGGTCAAGGGGGCTGCGCTAGGGATTCCGCAAGACAGCGCCCCAGGCCCTGATGGATTTGGAGGGGCTTTTTACTCTTCCTGCTGGGAGATAATTGGGCAAGATCTTTATGAAGCGGCCAAGGATTTCTTTAAGGGATGGCCAATCCCCAGAGCTTTCCAAAGCACCCAATTATGCCTCATTCCCAAGAAGAAAAATCCTGAGTTCATCACAGACTTCAGACCCATCAGCTTGTGCAACTGCATAATGAAGGTTTTCTCCAAGATCATGGCGGTGAGGCTTGCTAAAATTCTCCCAATCTTGATTTCCGAGGAGCAGGGTGCCTTTGTGAAAGGAAGATCCATAATCGAGAATATCTCAATTGCTAGAGAGATGGCTTATGAAATTGACCGCAAGGTATTCGGTGGTAACTTGATCATCAAAGTCGACATGGAATAGGCTTACGATCGTCTAGAATGGGGGTTCATCGTGCAAGTTCTCAAAAATTTCGGTTTTGACTCTCATTGGATATCGGGAGTCCAGCGGTGTTGGGAAGACATGTGGTTTTCAGTAATCATCAATGGTAGAAGCTTTGGTTTTTTCAAATCATCAAAGGGTTTGAGGCAGGGAGACTCGCTATCCCCTTCCATCTTCATCCTGGCAGCCGAGGTCTTCAGCAGAGGACTGTCCAAGCGATTCTCCTTAAGAAGCTGTTAGCCGTACAAATTGCCCCGAAATTGCCCAACAATCACCCACCTTTTTTTCGCTGATGATGCTATTTTGTTTCTTAATGGCAGGATATCAAACGTTCGATGTCTTCTCAAATTCATCTCCGAATATGAGAACGCTTCAGGCCAAAAAGTGAACGCCTCCAAGACATCCTTCATATCTCCAAAGAATGCTACAAGAAGTAAGATCCAGAAGCTTCGCAACTTAACGGGATTCGGGCAGACGTTGCTCCCTACTATGTATCTCGGAGTTTCTCTTTCGAAAGGAAGAACTCCAGCCCTTTTGCATGAACTTACGCGGAAGATTACCAGCAAAATAGATGGTTGGAAGGCCAAATTGCTCAATCAGGCAGCCAAGTTGATTTTAATTAAACACGTCCTCAACAGTATCCCAATCCACATGCTCGCGGCTATTACCATTCCAAAATCCGTCTCCAAAATCATCGAACGGGCGATTGCCAACTTCTTTTGGGGCTCTTCTGAGAGCGGTAACAAGATGCATTGGATTAAATGGTCGACCTTGTGCACCCCTATTCAAGAAGGAGGGCTTGGGATCAGAACTTTTCATGACACCACGCAGGCATTCAGGATTAAGATGGGATGGCGGCTCCTTCAGGGGAATTCACTATGGGCCAATTTTTATGCAGTAAAATATTTTAAGAAGATTATTGCAGCTAAAGGAGCAAATGCCTCAGCCTCTTCACCAGCTTGGAAGGAGATATTTAGATCTCTCCAATATGCGCTATTCATCACTCAAGATGGTTGATAGGGAGGGAAAATCAACGTCCGGTCCCCGAGAACCGACAGACAAAGGGCTTCTAGCTGGTGCGGTGTCAGGACTATCCCCGAACAACTCAAGGATGCTATCGTCAGAGACTATTTCGCGTATCCCGTTTTCAGAAATCTGACTGAAATCCAGACGTATATCCCCTCATCAGTAATGCAGACAATCTCAGCTCTCTCAATAGCAATATCAAACAGGTCTGATCGACTCATTTGGGACCAATCTTCGTCAGGCAAGTTCTCAGTCAATTCGGCATGGAATGTCATCAGGCATCATCAGCCTAACCTCCATTGGATCAAATGGATCTGGAACAAATACACCCCCCCAAAAATGAGCATTCTCACATGGAAAATCATGCATGAAGCAATCCCAATGGACCAGGCAGTGCAGAACCATGACATTGCTCTGGCCTCTCGCTGTGAGTGTTGCAGGTTGAACAGGCCACTTGCGCTGACTCAGTCACTGAACGAGCTCTCTCTTCCTTCTTCCAACCAGCAACAATCCCAACAGAACGGCGACCTATCAGAGATGGGGATGCAGTCCAGTGGCCACCAATAAGATCGATTCAGACCAATCGATCACCACCACGCGCCCAACAAAAGCACACAATTCCTTCTCTCCGCCGCCGCCGGTCCCTCTTGAGAGAAGGCGAATGTGGGACGGCAACGCCCATCTGTTCCGGAGGATGGTGGGGTGGAAACTCAGGATCATCTCTTTAGTCAGAGTCAGATTGCTACCCGTATTTGGAGCCACTTCAGTCAGCTTTTTGATGTCGACAACTCCTCAGGTCAGTCGATTACTCAGCGAATTCGAATCTGGACTGCCAAAGCAAGCAAGAAATCCATAATCATGTATCTCACGAGGCTTGTCCCTAGCATCATCATCTGGGAGATTTGGCTGAGCAGAAATCAAGCTCGTTTTAAAGGCAATACGATGTCGGTTAGTCAGATTCAGTTTAAGGTACATCGATGGTTGAATGAAATCGGATCAAACATTCTAATTCTGGATAGGAACTTCATGACGGAAACCATCACTCTTCAGGCCCTCAAGATTGATTCCGCCCGCCTTCATCCCGCTACAAAATTCATCAAAGTCGTTTGGTATAGGCCCCCCCCGGGGCTTGTTGAAGTTGAACGTCGATGGCTCCTCCCGGGGTAATCCAGGTCCGAGCGGTGGGGGAGGAGTTTGCCGGGATCACATGGGCAACATCCTTTTTGTTTTTCACAGGAACTATGGCCATACTACTAACACAATCGCTGAGGCCCAAGCCATGCTTGATGGCATCACGATATGCGCCAAGCTGGGCCTATCCAATATAATTGTGGAAACGGATTCGAGGGTCATTGCAAGTTCGGTTGAAGATCCTTCACACCCCAGCTCATGGAACATTTGGTACAAGCTGGGTAAAATTCAGCACTTTCGGAGACCCCTAAACCTTCATTTCAGACACATTTTTCGCGAAGGGAATTCGATTGCGGATGCCTTGGCCAGAATGGCCAGTGAGGGATGCCCAAATAGATTATATAAGTCTCGGACTGCCCTTCCGAGACTTGTTCGTGGGTCCCTTGCCTTAGATAAAGTCGGTTTAGGGAACATTAGGCTTTCTTAGATGTGCAGTTAGGCTTATATGATAGGAGGGGTCCGCGCATTTTTTTTGTATGGACCCTCCTGAATGTTTGTATTTTTCTCGAGAAATGAAATCTTCATTTTTTTGAAAAAAAAAAAAAAAAATCAGTAATGCCCTCACTGTTTTAAATATTGGAGGAAATGCATTTCATGGAACCTTGATTCAAACATTCAAAGAGGGTTGCAATCTAAAAACACTTGATCTCAATGACAATCAATTGGAAGGGCAGGTGCCAAAGTCTTCGGCCAAGTGTAAGATGTTGGAGGTGTTAAACCTTGGAAACAATCAAATACATGATACCTTCCCTTTTTAGTTGGAAAATTTGTCTCAGTTGCGTGTTCTCATCCTGAGATAACAAGTTGAAATGGGCTTTTGTTTGGAAGGTGTGGAAACCTTGTTCCACATTGAATGCAATGGAGAAAGTCCGTCACACTGGCTCAAAATAGCAAGTGCACTTGATGTGGCAAAGAGCCAAATTGAGCATAATGGCCATTCTGCTCAATGCAAATATAGTTACTTCAAAATGCAGACAATCATATGCATGTTGCCTTTTATTTGGTCAGTCTTGGTCCTATATTGATTACATCAAGTATCTGTTTTAACCTCTCACGCTATAGTTAAGTGGATATTGTGCGTTCATTCATCTTTTCAGGGTTTGGACACACTGAATCCAGTCTTGTTATTGGCAACAAATTGAAGCTGGTGAGTCATTGACTTTATAAAACCTCCTTCGTTTGAGAAGTAAACATCATAACAGTATCCATGATTTGTTTCCATAAAGTTCTCTTTCTTCATGGAAGATTGCCTTTAAAGCACTCCTTAAAATTGAAGAAAATAGAACAGTCTTGTGCATGGTTTCATGCTATTGCTTAGAGAGGAATGCTAATATGCAACCTTCTTCATTGAAGGTCCATGCAACTCTCTTACTGGCTACTGCGGTGGTCACCATGTGGATGGGCTATTTTCAAAAAATTCTTGCAGATCCATTTGTTGCAAGCTTTTCTGGTTGAATGTTGATCGTTGCTCTATTTTGAGCTAACCGTTCCCTTCTGCAGGCTGGCTGCCAATCGGATGTTTAGCATGGTCCAATCTCCTTGCTTCGCATATACACATGATGAGTGACCAGTTCAACAATCTCAATCCACATGTTGGCCAGGTGTACTGTGAAGAGAGTGCTACATAGACCTTCGATGTCATGTCATGAGTTGCATATTAGCATTCTTCTTGCTGTTCATGGTTGGACATACCGTGTGCATGTCTATACTGAATATAGGCTGTGGGTGAAATCTTCTTTTTGACTATCTATTTTCCTCATATGATTTTGGTCCACGTGATGAGTAGATTGATCTGATTTATGGGCTTCCACATGTTCATGGTTGGACTTGCTGTGTGCATGTGTCCCACGTTGCAATTCATCTCTTCAATCTCTCCTCACAGGAGTCATAATAACATTCCTCCTTGAGGAGATGTATCAGTCATTGATAATTCTTTGCATGGTCATTTGGATTAGGCTTGAAAGGTCAAAAGCGTGTAGGAAGTTTTGGTTTCAGAAATTTGTTTTCTAATCTGTTTTTGTTGTGTTTACTTTCTTAGCTTGCAAGGCCGGGGATCGGATCTGAGGGTTCACTTCAAGGTACATTGACCTTCATCCTTTTACCTGTTTCTGCTTCTAAGCATTTCATGTGAATTTTAGTAATCTTTCAAAAAACATGAATTTTAGTAATCTCATATATTTTGGAATTCGGAGGTCAAAAGAAATTTTATTATGCTCTTGTGGGTGGTTGAGTGTTGATTGAGAATACACATTGATTTATTTCTATGATCACGCTTAACCTCCAATGTACACAAACGAATCGGTTTTATTGACTGGAGAGGGAAATGATTGTTTCCTAGGTAATGAAGCATCTGAATTTTGCTACATTATGATGTTATACTGGTATTGGATTTCAAATCATGACTCTGATATTTGGACTGCAGGGTCAGGAAAGGACATGGGACAAGTTTAGGAGAGCAATGTAGCCATATTTGCATTGGATTTCAAATCATGACTCTTACACATGTTCCCTGTTCAAGCCCTGTTTGGAGGACTCTCTCAAGTGAGACAGACGGACCTCACTACATACATGCAATGTGCCATATGTGTGAGATCCTGCACATTCATCATCTGCGTAGCATCATTGTTGCGGGTTGCCCATTCATCGGTAAGTTATGCCTTTATGAGAAAAATAGATGGTTAGAGAAAATGACCAAAGGTCCATATTCAACGTGGACAAGACCTCTCCGATGAGGGGACTTGCCTAATTGTTAGACGGTGCATGTTTAGTGGACCCCACTTGATGAATGAACCTGGTCTGCATGTGCATGGAGGTGGGCGTGTAAGGACTATCTTGGAGGAGTGATTGTGGTAAGGCCTCAATTCCCTTTGAAAACTTACCTCCGAATTTCATTTTACAACTTACAGCTTAGCTTTAAAGCTTACCTAAGAATTCAACCTAACTAAGATCCAATCAAGAGAACTACCTGCAAAAGAAAAGAGAAACACCCACCTTCTTAAGTATCTAACTTTAAAACTTAACCTTAAAATCAAAGTTCAGCTACATTAAAAAAGAAAAAAAAAAATACAATAAGATTACAGCTACCATTTACTTGTGTTAACAGGTAATATATGAGAATTCCTGTTTCGAATCTTTGATTAGCCAATTAGGATTCCAAAAAGCTGGGACAAGTCTGTGATGATGGTGGTGGCAGTGACATATATAGATATAGATTTAAAAACCTGCCTTATCCGTTTGGTCTGTCTAATGAATCAGGAGCTCAGATCTTGAATCACCTTTTACTCCAATATATAAAATATTGCATCTAAGGGCTCAGCGATACGCTCCTTTCATTTCCTTTTCCATGATTCCAGATGGATCTTTAATCTCACGTCACTCATTTGAATTTGTTTTGTCGGAAATTCAAGTTGGCATGGGCCCTGTGGTGAGCCGAGGTATCCATCTTATCCGAAAGCAATGGTACTTGGAGATTCCCCGGTATTGGAGAATTCCAATGCTACGACAAGGTAAATGAGAAAATTGAAAGTTTTCAACTGAATGACCTTTTTTTTTTTTTTTTTTCTATAAAAAAATGTCCATGTCCAAATTGTGGGTGTGAGGATTTCACATATGGCATTGGCATTTTGAAACTTTGTTGTTTGCGTTGCTTGCCAAATAAACCATACACCTTTGTAAGATCATTATCATTAGCATTACAACTATGTTTACAACTTCAATTGCTTTCTGGATTATAATTTTGTTTTCAACTACTTGCTTCTTATCTCTTTTATTTTATTTTTTCCTTTTCTTTTGCTACTAGTGCATCCTACCTTTATTATCCTCAGGTCCCGAATATCAGCCCGATCCAGAACTAAGTTGGGCCACAACATTGGGAACAAATTTGGGTAAATTACAGCCAAGCTTTTCAGCTCTGAAATGGTGAATTAGAGAATGCAAAATACAACTGAAAAATCACAACAAAAATACACAAAAAAAAAAACCCAAATGATTTACATTAAGAATTTTTACCATATTCACAAGCGTAGAGATCCAAAACAATAATGAAATTCTACAAGACAATTATAGCATGCAAAATCCAACCGGAAAGTCCCAACACAAAAAACAAACGATTTACGCTAAGAGCTTTAATCTTATTGGAAGAATAACCCATTTTTGCCTCTGATTCTCTCGACGATTTAATGCATTGATTGTAAGGAGACACAAAACAATGGCATGTATGTTGCTATCAGTACATAGGAAGTAGAGGAAGTTAGAAATGGATGAAAACAAGATGGGTAGAGATAAATAAAAAAAAGCACAAGAGAGACTAGGCCATTGAAGATGAGATTACAAACATGACTTCCAATGCCACCGATATAAGCAGGCTCATATCAATGCAGTGGAATCTCATTGAGTAAACCTACTAAGAAAGGGGGAACCACCACTTCTGAAGTACAATTAAGGATTTCAGGCAAGAACAGGAAAGGAAGAAAAATCAGAAATTCTTACTACTGGATCTGGGGCATCATCTTGTTTGCACATGACCCATGGGACACTAGTGTTGAGACCCACAGCCATGTCCGCCGCCCACTGCGAATATGCCCGACCAGGAGCACCAAGCTCGTACTCCATAGGCCCGTACTCGTTCTCTATCTGCAACCACCCAATGACGGAGGGACCCATTAGTTTTTCAATTTGCTCAGAAAAATTAAGAGAGAGAGAGAGAGAGCTACATTCGCCAACTTATTTCAAATAGGCAATTGGATAAACAACATCCTGAACAGATCCAGAGAGGACTAATGAATTCACACACTTGATCAGGTGAAACAACAAGAATTCATTTCTGGAAAGAGTGAGAAAAAACTAAAATGCTAGTTGGATAATCAATCTACTCACCTGTGATAGAATGATTGGACCGCCTTGCCATTCAAACAACCGCTCTGCCTTCATCATATTCACAATCTTCTTTGGTTAAGCTGACTCTAACAGATAGATAGATAGACAACATTCTTACCAAAGAAGGGCCTGTTATACCATCAATACTTGTCCAAAACCCAAAAAGACTACATATTTGATATACTCACATTTTAAATAATTTTACAAATAATTTTTTAGATTTTTTCCCCAAAGAGAATAAATTCAATTTACAGGGGCCGTGTCGGCCGATGTAGCCTTGATCATATCAGCCAACAAGTTGACTGATATGCCAGCTGATACCATTGTGTAATACCTTCAACTGGAGCCTCGATACTAGGAAATGCCTCGGCAGGCATGTAGCCAGCTCCACGATCAAGCTGGAGACAAACGAATTCATCATTTACTTTGAATAAACAAGAAACACAGATTGAGAAGGTGACTTTGAATTTCCAACTTTTGTAATTGCATCTATAATTATTTGGATGGTGGTTTGTCATTAGCAAAATTTTTCCCCTTTATTTCCTCCATTTAAGGCAATTGTGTTGTTGCTTCTGGGTTTTAATATCTAAATAGAAACTGAATACTCCTCTTTTAATCTTTCAGCTGTCTTTTTTGGGTCTTATATACAGTTGTATTTAAACACTAATCATTTTTTTCTTAACTGGGTTTAGTGGCAGGAGATGTTACACCCAATTCTTATATTCGACAGTGTCTAATCATGTTCTGTTCAAGAACTGACCAGCTATAAGGTAGCACAACTCGTGGTACTGTACCATATTTTCTACCAAAATGTACTTTGAATCGGGTAGGCCCCACTATGAAGATCACCTGTCACAAAAATGACCGTCTGCTCATCGTGTGTACCACACCATTGGAATCAATGGGCAACTGGCAGTCTGACTCAATGTACAGGTGTGGTCCTCTCAGTGAGCAGATCAGCCTGATTTTTTAGAAGGGTGATTCATGTTGTACCCTGCCATATTTATTTTGGAGTGAAAATCTTTCTATGCTCATTAGTTATAGAAATCTTGTCAATGCATTCTTCATTGTTAATGTTTTTCAATCCTTGTTAAGAACCTCAGATTTGTGGAGTAGTGGGCCCCATCTGTGTCCATTCAAACAAAGACTAAAACATGGCCCGGCCAACAATTTTTGTTAAATGGTGTCTTAGGACTAATTTTCTAAAAACATTCTCTCTTCTTTTGGCTGATCGATTCTTTTTTCTTTTCCCTCTAGGAATCTGAATGCTTACCCCGATTGAATTTCCAAACTCGAATGTATAGAAACCAACCAATCCAATCTTCTCTCCCTTCTCAACCTACTTCATCGAGGAAGTTGATCTAGCTGAAGAACTCAATCGAAACAGCTGCATGTCACCTTCTCCAAGACCTATAAACTGCTCAGAGACATGTTTATGCCATCTGAAATGGCAGAATATGCACGCAGGCTTATTGCTGGGAATCCATCATTGGGAGAACAGATTATGGTGTGATTTTATTTTGCAGTTTAAATTTAATACGACTTTTTGAGTTCTTTGCCGAACTCAGAGAGAGATTTCTATCTTATTTCCATGGTTTCTCTGTTTGTGTTGAGATTTCAAGTCTCTTGGACTGAGGGAGAAAACCAATCTCTGTTTTTCTTCTTTCATTTTCTTTTTCTTTATGTTTTTTCATGTTTTATGGATTGGGATTCCAAGTCTATTTGACTAAGAATTGAAGACTCTTTTTGGGTTTTCTTGGGTTTTATTTGAGAGGAAAAACCCATTAAAATATTGTAACTAATGTTGTGGATCTGACTGACTATGCACAAGTTTATGAATGTGTTAAAATAAATGATTTAGCCTCGATTATTGATAAATGATGTTAGAAATTGATTTTAGCCTCAATTGATGTCATCGAAGGCTAAATCTATCTTTAGTCTCAGTTTTGCCTTGGTTACTTAAATTGAGACTACAACTCCCGTGGCTAAAGGCATTAGCCTCGGTTGTTGAGAACCGAGGTTAAAAATAGATTTAGCTTCGGTTGGAGGCAATTGAGGCTAAAATTTGGATTTAGTCTCATTTGAAAACAATGGAGGCTAAAATTTTGATTTAGCCTCATTTCGAGAAAATTGAAGCTAAAAAAGTTTTTAGCCTCATTTGAAGAACTGAGGCTATAAAAGTCATTTTAGCCTCGGTTGCTAAAACTGAGGCTAAAGCCTTTAGCCACGGGGTTTTCAACCTCGGTTTGGATAACTGAGGCAAAACTGAGGCTAAAGGCTTTAGCCTCAGTTTTTAACCTTTTTAGCCACAGTTTTGAACCGAGGCTAAAGCCCCCTTTTCTTGTAGTGTTAGTAATAATTTAATGAGGTGGCCCACCTAAGTGTTGAATCAACCTGATTTTGGGATCAAGGATAAACAAGGGGTGATTCACCTAATGGACAGGGTGGATTTCACGCACATTAAGTTGTTTCCCCATGTTAAAGAAAGTGACCCCTATAGGTAACTATGCGGGATACACAAGCATTTTCCTAATAACATCCAGCTCAGCATTCACATAATATACTAATACATTATAAATTTAGTGAGAGAGAGAGAGAGAGTTGCACCTGTTCTTTTTCAAAGAGTCCAGAAAGATTCAGCCCTTCAGATAGTGAAATGATATGGAATGCGTTAAAAAATGACCGCCTCCCATCCTTTTCTTCCTTTTGGTCTGACATTGTGCAATCCTGACCAAAGAATGGAAATCAACCCCATCAGTCGTAGGGAATTATATGATCCCCAACCCATGAATATGCATAATACCCCTAGATTTTCAGTTCATGCAAGTGATGTACATGGTTCAAAGATCTAGACCATTGATTTGATGGGCATAGTGAAAAACCTCGTTCTATGCAATTTCTTTGTGTGGATATTTCTCGGGATATTTTCAGGCTATCATCAGGACATCATTAGGAAAATATCGCCGAAAATAAAAAATAAAAAATATATGTATTTATTTTAGATTAATATATGTATGTAATTATCTGATGTAGAGTGGGTCGCGGACAGTTTCATGGCCAAGATGGATCAGAAAAGGCCCAGTCGACGACAGAAGTGATCCGGACCGTCGGACCTTAGATCGGGCGTATCTCGCAATTCGGAATGAGTTACCTGACTTAAAATATATGATTTTAGGGTAGAACGAGGTAGTTTAGCCAACCAACCCAGCTACGTAGGGTTGTGATGCTCGGAATTGCAAAAAACTCCTGGATCGACAGTCATTTTCCTGCTTTAATTTCGTTTTTACTATAAATAGTAAGTTTTGGTTTGATTATAACTCTTCATCCGTCGGGCTTTAGGAGTTGCGCCCAACATGAAAAGAGCCTAGAATAATTAGAGAACGGTTTGGTGAAGCCAAATAGGACACTTACTATTTTTGGCCGAAAACCTTGCGCACTAGTAGACATCACGACCATTTATAAATAGTAAGTTTACTATTTATAGTAAGTCGCGGATTCTAGGAGTTTTAGTTGTAGTTTGATTCTGATTTCTTTCCCATTGCTTGGTATCCCTATTTAAAGGGTTGTGAACTCGTTTTTAATAATCAATTAATCAGTTTTGAATTTATTAGACTTTATTTCTATTTTCTGCTTTCTTTCCTCGTGGATTCGAGAAGTCTCTACGAGGAGTCCAGAGAAGCTCCGTGGATTCGGAGTATTTATCCTCATCACGTTCACCCCTGCGTCATTATCTAATGAATTGTTTAGAGATTTACCATTTATGAGTTGAAACCATGATGATTTCGTGATAAAAATGCCATATTTTAAAATGTTCCGACATTTTGAAAATCTCACGATAATATTATTTGGTGTATTTTTCAGGAGTTTGTCTCATGATTTTCAAAATCTCAGCGATAATTGTGACACTGCTGATGGACTCCACAGAGGATGGACTGTGCCCAAACTTCTCCAGATGTGAAGATCCTAGCTAGACAATCTTTGGCCTTTCCTCAGTTGAATGTGGACACTGGATAGTTTGCACTATCTCATTAGTTGATCATTTGTATGGGGCTAATTGAAGGGATAAAATTGTCCAATAAAGGAAAATTTTTAGGAAGGTCAGTCTGAGGTGGAGCCCACCATTTCAAATATGACTCGCCTAAGAGCCCCGCATGTCCAGGGTGTGGACCCACACTCATAATGCATATCCTTGGATTGAGGATATATGGTCTTCAAATTCATATAGGTCCCCACTGGATTTAATTGAAGAACACAAGTATATACTCACATTTGAAGTGCTAAATAGTAAATCAATATCGCTAGAATCGACATTCTTCCGCTCTTTGAATTTAGCAGGCTTATAGCCTTTCTTAAACCATGGGCTCTCCATAATATGGGGTAAGGTGAAGAATGTCCCAATCAGTCTTCAAATTTTATTTTATTTTTTTTGTATGTACTCATCTAAGATAACACTTGCGATAGAAATGTCCCAATATATTATAACAATTCTCGTGTTGGTGTGCGTGTGGGCCACACACAGATGCAAGTGGGCTATTCATATCAAAATTATAAAATGACCAAAATGCCATAATAAATTAAAGCATGTAAATCAATACTATTAATAGGGTTGAGTAGGTAAGATATCAAATATTGATCGTTGAGATATTAATGTCTATTTAGAAAGCCCGATCTTACATTTCTTTCATAATTCTAAAATCTTAAAGTCATAACCTTTTTGAAATAATAAACTTTTCTAACATAGTAAGTTTATTAAAATAACAATCAACTTTAAAATGACTCAAACTCTTTCTCATGACTCAAATAAGGACTTTAAGTTACAATCCAAAACTCAACAAGTGTTGCTACGAAAGTGTTTTTTTTTTTTTTTGGAAGGAAAAGATTCGTGTTGCATATATAAAATTCTGGACAAAACTTACATTCGGGTCTTCCGAGGAAAAAAGGACATGCAAATGACCTATCGTAACAGACGCCAGGACAACCGAGACCATAAACCAAAAAAATAGAAAAACTACCTCTCCCTGATCACGGCTAACCCCACCCTGTCTAAGAAAATAAGCCCTCTCACATGCTAGGGAAACTCAGCCCATCTAGAGCTGCAAAAGACTGATTGGGAAAAACTCCCCTTGTGGGCTAGCGCATCGGCCGGGGTGTTGCCTTCCCTGAAAATATGCGTAAACTCCATGTGCCCTTGGAGGCGAAGTCTATCCGTTCTTGACGACCAACATCTCCATTTCCAACCAAGGCTAGCTCTCTCATTAAACGCCTTAACCACCAACTCAGAATCGGATTCCACCACCATTTTAGAAAAACCTTTCTCTAGACACAGTGATAGCCTGTCGTGTGCCGCTCGCACCTCAGCACCAATGTTAGACATCACCCCATACCCATACGAAAAACTGAAGATGAAATCTCCCTTGTCGTTCCTACAGACTCCGCCACCCCCCTACCAAGCCCGGGTTCCCTCTTGAAGACCCATCCACATTAACTTTGACCCATCCTACAGGGAGTCTATGCCATGTAACTACCGATTGGCGCCTAGGCCTCGCTCCATATGTTTCAGCAGCCACCAGGAAACCCGTGCGATCACGAAGGCCACCGCAAGAGCCTTCCCTTAAAAAACTACCGCATTTTTGGATTTCCACAATTCCCAACAAATGAAGGTCATCACCAATAGTGGTCGAATGAACGACGGATACGATTTTCGGGCCGTAGTGGACCTCCTCCATTGCGCAATCCTAGCTTCCACCGATGAGGCCTACATTATGCTAATCCCAAAACTCTTACCGAAATAGTTCCATACTAACACTGCTAACTCACCATCCAGAAAAAGATGAGAAATGGACTCCCTGGCTGGGCCTTGAGCAGATCCTTCTATGCAACAAACAAACCTCAATGCTAAGGAAATGCCCCTAGATTGAATAGCAATCTCCATCGGCACCGATCTATGTAGAAGCTTCCAGACAAAAAAGCGAAACCTTCGGAGGCAGCTTCCCGTGCCACACCCACCTTGCCCAGTCCTTTCTAGGAGAAAACGTCCTGCTAGCGGCCCAAGCTGATTTCACTAAGAATCTACCCGAAGGGGTGAACAACCACAAGGGAGTATCCGGACCATCTGATAAACAGAACCCACCCTGAAAAATAAAGTCTACAACTTCTTGAGGGAGCAATGAGAAAACCACCAACGGATGAAGAGGACCATACGGGCCCAAGAATTGACTCACTTTCAAGGACAGGATATCAGCCGTAATATCGCCCGTTACCGAATTCTGGAGCGGACCAAGCCCGGTCCAGTTCGCTCTCCAAAAACTGCAATCCCCCGCACCTATACTCCATTACACTTTGGCTTCTAAAAAGGGCAAGAGTCATAGAATCTTCTTCCAAATCGATGAGCCGTGCCCAACGTTGTTGCCTAAGACTGAAAAATCCTGAATTGGGCCATACTTTGCAGCCATGAACGAGGCCCATAGACTAGATTCCCTTTGGAATTTTAATACCCAGGCCATCTTGATCTGAAAAACTTGCATGACTTCTGATAACTTCCGAATGCTGAGCCCACCTTCTACCTTCGGCAGAGCTATGGATTTCCAACTCATCCAATGGAGCTTCCTCTTTCCATCTGCCCAACCCCAGAAAAAGGATGCGAAATAGCTCTCTAGCTCCACCAGGACCCACTTTGGAATTTGAGTTGCTGCCATAGAATGAATGGGAATGCTCCCCGGTACATGCTTGATAAGAATCGCTCTCCCTACTTGCGACAGAAACCTGGTTTTCCACCCCCTGATTCGGCCCTCCACTTTGTCTACTACGAAAATGTATTGTACTTCAAGGTGATGACTACAAAAGTGTCCATTTCCTTGAACATTGAGTCATTCATATCCGTGGATTCATTGATGCCTTTCGTTGATCCATCCATTAATTCATGTTTTTATCCAATTGGGACAACTGTAGTCTTCTTCCCAAGAGTAGCAACAGTAACTGCCACAAATTCAACAAGATTAACAAAGTACTTAAATAGTAGAATTACATAGAAAAAGAAAAGTAAATTACTCACAAAACATCCACTGAAGCCAATTACTTTTTAGTAACTTCTTTGTCTTTTATAATCAAACCGAAGCATTTCAAGCCATTGATTCAAGAAAGTAAACGGTGCATTTGGGTGAATGCTCAAACTGAATCACTGGTCTGGTAAAGTGGAAATAGCGAAATTGTAATTCCTTAGCATGGCATATTGAAGGATTGAGTTCCAATGTCACTGCTGCCACATTAGCTAAAGAAGAATTTCCTTAGCATGTATATCGGGGAATTGAACTCCATTAGCTAAAAAAAAGAGATTCCAAAAACCTTTAAAAAATAAAAATTGTTATCGATTAAAAATTTCTATCCATTTTAACTTAATTTTTTTGTCTTTTTTTTTTTTTTTAAGGACTTCAAAAACCCTAATCATATATCCTCAAAATTAAAGTGAACAAATGCAAGCAAAGACATGACAGCCTGCAGGAAAATAATAATAATAATAACGAACACAAGAAACTACCAAAAAAGTTAACCTTCCTCCTTCCGGCCAGTCAAACCAAAAAGCATATGAAGGATGAACTAAAAATATATGAACTGTTTATCCATTAAACTGACCTGCATCCTTAACTACAAGTAAAAAGCTTAAATAGAAAACTGACCAAAAAAGGACTTGAAAGAAATAGGTGATGCTCCAACTAACGATCTTAATAATTAACAAAAGATCTCAAAAATGGGAAAAATAAGCACAGCCACCAAAATACAGCCAAACCACATTGGTAGTTTGACATCAATACTGCTCTTAAAATATATTTTGTTTTTTTCCACAAATTGGCATTCCTAGTCATTATGTGAGACCAAATTTACATTCGAACTTCCCGAGGAGAAAAAGGGACTCGGGGAGCGTCTATCATGAGAAGCTCCAGAAAAAAGAAAAACATGCAAACAAATAAAACAGAAAAAAGATCATCGGGAGCTTGCAAGCTGACGGAGGAATGCAACTCTCTACTGCTCCCTAATTGCCCCCGCCCTACCATGTCTAGAAATAGCAGCCCTATGAGAAGAAAGGGGAGATCAGCATACATCAGACATAAAAATGGGGATTGGCTATTGCTCCCCAAGTGTGCTAAGAAGTCAGCTGGAGCATTACCTTCCCTGACGATGTGCTAGAATTCAACCTGGCCGATAGAATGAAGTCTGTTTTTCCTGGTGATCCAATATCTCCATTTATATCCAAGGAGGGCGCACTCGTTCATGACTTTCACTACTAGCTGAGAGTCAGATTCTACTATCACATTAGAAAATCCCATGGAGAGGCAATGAGATGGTCCATCATATACCGCTTGGAGCTCCGCATACAAATTGGAGCCCTCCCCGTAGCCATCATAGAAGGCAAAGAGCAAGTTGCCTTTGTCATTCCTGCAAACGCCTCCCCCTCCTGCTTTCCTGGGGTTTCCTCTGGAAGACCCATCCACATTAACCTTGACCCAATTTGAAATTGGTTTCAGCCATTTAACCACCAAAGGAATAGAGGATTTTCTGGACTTATCTGAAGCACCTGCCGAGTAGGGATTGCGGCTATCAGCGTGTCCAGATTGTGTGTCACCAATTGGTGCCTGTGAGTGTGGACATCCACCAAGATGGCCAGAATTTCTTACGTTCACTGCTTCCGTCTAGTCCTCTTTGTCTTTTCCTCAGGTTTTCTTCTGATTTGTCTTTGAAGAAGTAGATCCAGGCCGTTCATTTGGTGGTGGACCACTCCACTAATCAAGTGGGGCACACATGTGGCCAACTTGTCGAGTGGAGAACACCATCGAATAGGAGCCTAACATAGATATTACATGGCTCAAAAATAATCATAATTGGATAATCACAGCCACAATTAAGGGAACATACGAAGCTACCGTCCATTTTCCAGGTCTTCATTCAGATGGCTGTGATCATCCGATCAGATAATTTTTGGATCATTGTTGAATCCCATGTCCAATTTTCCAGTGTATAAGCATCAAAAGATATGACGTTTCTCCTCAGGTTTTCTTTTGCTTTGTCTTTGAAGCAGGAGATCCTGGCCATTCATCAGGTGGTGGCCCTTCTTTGAGCTTTCATTGTCCAAAAAGAGGCCACTCCATTGATCAAGTGGCTCACACATGCTTTGGTAAAAGTGGGCAGTCAGGAAAGTTTCCTATTGTTTATATCTGATATACACATGTGGCCCACTAGATAAGTGGAGGAGAATGATTTTGTGACATGTTCTAAGTGGGACCCACTGCTGCATGTTTAGATCTCCCACGTGTGGCCTATTTTGGTAACCGTGGCATGCATTGTCATGATTATTTCTCTCATCCTTTTGGATTGTTGGCGCAGATGATCCTAGCCGCTGATTGGATAGCTTTTTATGTGTATGATTGAGATGTTGGGCACACATACATTGAGTGCTACCGTTGGATCCTTAAGGGGTTCAATATGGTACCACAAGGGCATTCAATTTATTTAAGTGGGACTGTGTTTATTGGATCTATACGGTTTGTTTTATAGATCCACTGTGGATGTTTTACCCACAAAAAAAAACATCCACAATGAGAAGATCCTAACCCTCCAATAGGTGGCCCAACAAAATTGATGGTGGACTTTCAATCAAAAGAAGCGCAAAAATGCCATCCCATAGAAGAATCTTAACATAGTCACTACATGGGCCAAAAACAATCATAATCGATGGTCACATCCACAGTATTAAGGTCATGTGAAATCGACACTGTCCATTTTCCATGTCTTTATTTGGATGGTTGTGATCATTCGACCAGATCTCTTTTGGGTCCTTGTAGAATCCCCTCTCCAATCATCCAACATCATCATAAGTGGGCCTTGTGGGCCCCGCATTTCCATTCTATCTTCACACGTGTTTTGCTGACATTGTGGGGTGGTGTGCAGTTGAGAAGATGGTACCAAAGGCAGATGCAGCGATGCGGTCAACCATTCAGGGGCTGATCCTTTTATTTATCCTCTGGAAAGTCTGGAAAGCGAGGAATAAGGCTAGATTTGAGAATAGAGAGGTGCACCCTGTAGATGTTATTTACAAGGTGGTTTGTGGGATTAAATCCCTGGCTCTCGCCTACCCTGCGAGGCCCAATAAGTCGTCAGCTGACGCCAAGGTGTTGGAGATCTTGGGCTTCCCTGTGACGCCACTTCCTAGATGGGCTCTGCAGCTGGTCAAATGGATCCCCCCGACGGAGGACTGGTTCAAGCTGAATGTAGATGGGTCTAGTGGAGGGAACCCGGGAAACGCAGGGGGCGGCGGGATCTGTAGAGGGCCGGATGGCAACGTCATTTTCGCCTATGCTATTGGATATGGCCTTGGTACCAACAACGTTGTTGAGCTAAGAGCCATCTAGGATGGGCTTCACCTTTGCCCGCATAAGGGCTTGCAGAAGGTGCAGCTTGAATCAGATTCAAAACTCATTGTCGATCTGGTGAACAGTCATAGCCAAGCGAGTGTGACTTGGATATACTGGTTGGATCGCATCCAATCACTGCGTAGGAGGGCCTACTTTCCTCTCAACCACATTTTTAGAGAAGCAAATGCGGCCGTGGATGGCTTGGCTAAGTGGGTCACTGCGTCTCAGGCCCACTCTGTTTGGTCAGCAGACTCTATCCTCCCTCGGTCTGTTCGGGCGTAGTGCTGCTGGATAAAGCTGGGCTTGGAGCTCTCAGGCGGTCCCATCTGAACCGACGACTGATAGGATTCTTTTGTGGTTTTATACAATAGGTGGGTCTGTTTATTGTCGGAGCTCGTCCGAATGTTCATGCATATATATGTCTTTTGTTTTTTTCCTGTCACAAGATAGGTGAGGTTGCCTTTCCTTTTGTTGGGCCCACCCAAATGACTGTACATCTCGATGATTAATGGAAAATAGAGTTCTCTTTTAAAAAAAAAAAGAAAAAGAAAAAAGATGCAGCAAGGTGCGTTATAGTGTTAAATCCGGATAGCTGCGATCTCACCGCATGCGGGAAGCAGTGCTATGAGAAGTACAATGGAAATGCGTCGTGCATAGAAAAACCTGGAGGGGCCTATTTCTGCGAGTGAGTATACAACTGCTAACTTACATCTTTGTTAACATGTATGATATTGGTACAGTCGTCCAATGTCATCTTCAATAAATGCTGTAATTGCAATAAATTAATAAATATTTCCTTTTTATATCTTTAATATTTGAGATTCGCGTTGCTATTTAGGTGATCTAGACTGTTGATATGATGGGCCTCATTGTTGATGTAGCATATTCCATGAAAACTTTCCAGATCGTATGATTCTATGCATACACATTTAGGTGGACCAAATGGGAGCCTAGCACGTTGTTCTTGCTCTTGTGCTAATCTATTACTTATTTATAATATCCGGACCTTGCAAATGGATGCATCGCAAAGATATCTTCGGGTGAAAAGCCAGTGGTGCATGGTAGTGTTGAATCCGGACAGCTGCGATCTCAACGGATGCAGGAAGCAGGAAGCAATGCTATCAAGAGTACAACGGCAATGGGATGTGCATTGAAAAAGCTGGAGGGGGCTACTTCTGCCAGTGCATCTACAACTGCTAAGTTACATTTTTCTTAATATGTATGACATTGGTACAGTTGTCTAATGTCATTTTCAATAAATGTTATAATTTCAATAAATTAATAAAATTCTCCTTTTCATACCTTTAATCTATTTAAGTGATCTAGACTGTTGATATGATGGGCCTCATTAGCATTTCTTGAAAATTTTCTAGATTGGATGGTTCTATGCATCCGTTCAGTTGATTAGGTGGGCCAGTCGAGAGCCTACAAGGCAGACCTCATTGGCGGAGTTTTGCTGAAATCTAAGCATTTCATGTGCAGAGGTCCATTGTCATTGTCCGTCTATTAAAAATCTCTTGGACTCAAATATTCTAACCCTTCAATAGGTAGCTTAGGAAATGGTTATCGATGTAAATACAACAATAAAAAACATAAAGCTCAAATAAAACCAATAATTGTGATCTAGCATGATATCTTTTGTTGCTCTTAATTCAATCAGTCATGGTTACTCGTGTGATCGAGGGCTTGGATAGAAAGCATGTGTGTAAGTATGATTGTGCGGGCTGTTAATTTTCTTAATGCAGAATAGCAAGGACCGAGCTGTGCATCGGATATGGAGATCAAGAATATTGAATATTAAATACATGGCGTACTTGAATGAGACGCCGTTGTTGTAAATAGGTTGCTAAAGTTTTCCTCTCCTTATACCCTTAAAGAAGCTGCGATGGGGCTAATACTTATATTGGTTGTGTTGGATTGGGGACTTAACCCTGTTTTATAATGCATAGGGTAGAGGAGTTTGAAACCCATCAAAACTCCTCTCCCTTTGTCTCCACACGAATTTCACAGTCCCAGTTCCTCTAAAACACCGTGTGTCTATCACACTCCGCCCCTTACATGATATTCTGAATGTATCACAACTTAGTGGGGCCCAATGGTATACCCGATCACATTATCTAAGCCTTAGGACAATCTGGACCGTTGATCAATAAGGCCCACCATATAGAATTCTTACATTCTCTCACTTAGGCCACATTTGATCAATGTCAACGTTTAATCTTTGGAAATATTTTGAAAAACATGTTTTAATTTGAAGAAACATCCAAATGGTTAACCAATTACATTGTTGGATAATACGGGTAGTGCTATAACAATTTGGTCCATCAAGACTGTTAGTATCGAATCACGATAGTCATCACAACATTTAATCTAATTGAAGTGAGGCTAAGTACGATCACAAATATTGATAGCCTTGACGACATAGATCTGAAACTAGAAAGTATGGTATAAGGATTACACATGTAATGTGATGATGTGTGTCTATCCTTAAGAGGTCCTGAAGCTTTCAAATGTCTCTAATGAGACATAGTTTTACTTACTCAAATTATATTGCGCATACTTAGAGAAAAATAGAAATTAACTTTATATCAAAATCATCAAATATCTTTATTAAATGAGATCTCTTTAATGTCTGTGAAAATAAAACACGCTCAACTCCCACTAACCGAAAACATCTGTGGAATCAATGACTCTCATAAATATTACATGCTCTTGAAATGGCGTGATAAAAAGTCCTTTAGTGAGCGGATCCGCAATCATCTAATTAGTGCCGATGAACTTCACAGACACTTGATGTTTTTGAAATATTTCATCTTGTTATGATGTCGATATGCCTCGACCTTGATGAGTGCTTGTTGTTACTAGATAAGGAAATCGCAGCTGAATTATCGTAAAATATTCTTAATGGTTTCGGGATATGATCCAGTACCCACAAACCAGAAAAGAAACATTGTAACCACAATGCCTGATTAGATGCCTTAAGCAATTAATTCAGCTTCCATGGTGGATGAGGTTGTAGTTGACTGCTTCACACTTTTTCAAGATACAACCTCACAACTAACATGAATATGTAGCTTGAGGTGGACTTCTTAGTATCAACGCAGCTATCATAATCTGCATCTGAGTATTTAACCAAATCCAAATGGTTAGATCTCCTGTAGGTGAGTCCAAAGTCCTTTATTCTTTGTGGGTAGTGTAATACTATCTTTAAAGCTATGCAATGCTGTGATCTTGAATTAGATAGATACCACCTACCCATCATTCCAACAACAAATGCAATATCTGGTCGCGTGCAGACTTGAGCATACATGATGCTCCCTACTACTGATTCATACGAAAATTCGTTCATTCGATTCTTTTCCAAATCATTCTTGGAACATTGGAATTAGCTGAATTTATCACCCTTTACAATGGGTGATTGTCCAAGAGCACAATTTTACATATCATACCTTTCGAGTATCCTAGTAATGTAGGCCCTCTGTGATAAGTTGAGCAGTCCACGAGATTTTTTATGACAAATCTCAACGCCAATGACATAAGAGGTGTCACCAAAGCCCTTCATTTCAAATATTTGAGATAAGAATTTTTTGGTGTCGCTCAACATCCTGATGTCACTGCTAACTAACAAAATGTCATCAACATACAAAATCATCATAATAAACTTACTCCCACTGATTTTAATGTAGATACATACATCTGCAGTATTTTCTACAAAGCTATATGAGGAAATTATTCCATGAAACTTTAGGTGTACCACTGTCGTGATGCCTGTTTCAACCCATATATGGATTTCTTTAGTTTCAAAACAAATGTTTGAGCCATGGGCTACGAAACCTTTGGGTTGTAACATATATACATTCTCATTCAGATCCCTATTGATAAATGTTGTCTTTACATCCATCTAATGTAACTGTAAGTCCATATGAGCTACCAGTGCCATTATAATCTTGAATGCGTCTTTCTTAGATACTGGTGAGAAAGTCTCCTTAAAGTCAATGCCCTCACACTGGTTAAAACGCTTGGCAACAAGTTTGGCTTTATATTGGCTTTATATTTTTCAACATTACCCTTGGAGTTCCATTTAGTTTTAAATATCCATTTACAACTAATCGGCCTTATTACAGTGGGTAACTTAACAAGATCCCATACTTTATTGTCCCTCATGGATTTTAACTCATCTTTCATGGCATTAAACCAATGAGAAGGATTAGCACTTTGTTTGACTTGTGTAGATGATACAAGATCCTTTTCCACTCCTATGTCAAGGTCATGCTCCTATAAGTATACGATGTGATCGTCTCGATATACAACCTTCTCTCTCTCTTTCAGATCTTCTCAATGGTTCAGCTTGTTGGGTATGGTTTTGATTTTTTATTTTTCTCATCAGTGGTTTGTATATGAGGTTCTGCGTGGTGTTCTGCAGTGACTCCAGGATCTACTGCATCATTAATATCCACGTGATCTGGAGTGATTATGACTGGAGTCATAGTCATTTATTCCTCAAATACAAAATTTTTAATATTCGTGCTCCCACTGTTTTCAGTATCCTCAATGAATCTGGCATTCCCAATCTCAACGATCCTGATAGAGTGAGAAGGACAGTAAAATCATAGCCCTCTTGACCTTTCTGGATATCTAATAAAGAAATGCCTTATAATTCTAGGATCGAGCTTCCTTTTATGCGGGTTATAAATTTTGGCCTCAGCAGGACAACCCCAAATATGCAGATATCGGAGACTTGGTTTTCTCTCATTTTACAACTAAAAAGGAGTTTTGCTTACTGCTTTTCTAGGGACCCTGTTAAGTATATGAACTGCGGTTTTGATCACATCACCCCACGGGGATTCCGGCAATGTCGAATTGCTAATCATACTTCGCATCATATCCATAAGGGTGCGATTGCGACTTTCAGCCACACCATTGTGCTCTGGAGTACTAGGCATAGTGTACTGGGCGACAATGCCATAATCCTGAAGGTATCTAGCAAATTGCCCTGGATTGCGTCTTGATTCGTCATATCTACCATAGTATTCACTACCACAGTTAGATCTAACAACTTTAATCCTCTTATCGACTTGATTTTCAACTTCGACCTTGTAGATTTTAAAAGCATCTAGGGCATCTGATTTCTCACTAATAAGGTAGAGGTACCCGAAACGAGAGTAGTCATCTATGAAGGTAATAAAATATATGTGTCCACTCCATGATGTTTTAGGGAATGGTACACAAATGTCCGTATGTATCACCTTTAAGAGTCCTACACTCCTTGCACCTTTCTTTCTAGTTCTAGTCTGTTTTCCTTTTATGCAATCAATGCACACTTTATAGTCGGAGAAGTTAGAAAATGAAGAATTTCTTCTCGCACATGCGTGTCAAATCTCTCACGAGATATATGATACAATCGCATGTGCCATAACATGGAGGAATTCTCATAGTCTGGTCTTCGTTTAGATCCTTCTTTATTTCCATAAAAGCCATTAACATTATAGACGTGTGAGGTAATCAAGTCTAGCTGGTATAGGTTGATCACTATAGAGTTTGTGCCAATTTTAATCGAATTAAGGTAAATACTAAATAATTTATTCTCAAAGTGGAATGAATATCCCAATTTATCTAAACGAGAATTAGGGACTGGATTGCACCTTATAGAAGGCACACAAAATGTATCTACCAAATTCAATAAACAAACAAACTCTAACCTAGGTTTATACACTTGTGAGGCAATCAAGTCTAGCTGGTATAGGTTGTTCACTATAGAGTTTGTGCCAATTTTAATCGAATTAAGGTAAATACTAAATAATTTATTCTCAAAGTGAAATGAATATCCCAATTTATCTAAATGAGAATTAAGGACTGGATTGCACCTTATATAAGGCACACAAAATATATCGACCAAATTCAATAAACAAACAAACTCTAACCTAGGTTTATAGACTCCAATTGCCTCTACGTTGACTTTAACACCATTGCCTATGTATACTGAGTGTTTTGCATTAGTTGGTGACCTGGTTTGTAGTAAGTCATGTATAGAAGTATATATGTGAATAGAGGTTTCTGAATCTATCCACCAAGAATTCACCGACATATCAGTTAGATTAGATTTAAAACAGACTAAAACAGAATTATTACCTTTCTTTATGAGTTATTCTTTATACTTTACGCAGTCTTTCTTTTGATGGCTTGACTTTTTGTAAAAGAAATAATTATTCCCTTTAGCCCGCTTGCGACTCGATCCATTCCCAGGTCGGTTTTCAACTGGTGAACCTAGAGGACCATGAGGTCATGAGGATCTCTTATTAGAACCATGTTTCCTTTTCTATTTTCATCATGTCCAGGTACATGATGTTATAAGATCAATATTCTCTGTTTTCAAAGGATTTTGACAGTTCAGAATTGTCTAAAGTGATCTCCAAATGTAACCATCCCAAACTATCTCTATGGACTCCTTTTATTGAACATAATTGGATCCAGTTAGGATGGGAACTAAATGCATTTGAATTGAAATTTTAACCGATTGCAAAGTATACTCACATTAGTAGATTATTTTATATAAAACAATTTATGAATAAAACTAAATATCAAGCAAACTTATCAATTCAATTGATTAGAGCTTACAATTGAACTATCTAGGATGAAGATGTGCCCAAACATTCAATCTTGGCTAGAATCGGTTACATCATCATCACTCTTCCTGTGGGAAGTAATGATAATATGTAAGTAACTCTCCTGAACATGAAGGTAAGTGATGTCAATAGTGTAAATCTGAGACACTCAACACCTGCGGGTAGAATAAGTCTTTCATCTTTATATCACCAGCATCATTTACTCCACCCTATTCATGCTCCTTCCAAACGGTGATCGTCTGTGTTTTCATCACCGTTCGCATGAAACATGAACACAACTAAATGCAATTATTTAATTGAATTCCTAATGTCACAAGTCCTGATTCGTGAAAATTTTCACCGATTGAGGTCACTATGGTGGCTAACACAACCGGATTCAATCCCACAAATTTTGACTTAGGATTGCGATTATAATCCCGCCCTCAATGGATTATAAATTAGTTTGATTTGGCCTCGAAGATAATTAGTATTCATCGTTGGAAAACGAGGAACCTTAAAGAGAAACAGACGGGTGGGTTTCACTTTTCTCATTCCAACGATCTATATTAACTCCTAAAGGATGGGTAATGGTACCATAATCATATGATTTGGTCATCATTAATGAGCATTATAATTATAGTCTTTAACATTCATATGATAAACAGTTGGCATAGAACAATTCAGATGTATGGTTAGATCCTCACATCAGTGTTCATAATATGGACAGATTAGATCCGATTTATAATCTTCACATCTTGAAAGGTCCACATTCTTTATTATTCATTAAATGAATGATTTAGATTATACGCTCATTTTAAACTACGATTGCTCAAATCTAAGAAACGGATTCCAAAATTGGTCCTAAATGGAAGACTCAAGCATTAAATGTGCATTTAACATTTCCTAAGTTGGGCTGAATAAAATTGGTATGGGATAGAATAGGGGCTTCATATAGTCAACCACCAGGCCTTAATTGGGCCCAAAATTAACTGGAGTGGACCCATGAGATGGTTCCTTATTATGAACCCAGTTTAAGTCCAAGCCTAAATTAAAGATCAGCCCAACATACCAAAATTGATCCAAAACAAATCTTAAGTGGCTATAGTACCAAATGGTGGCCATGGATATAGGGCCCACAAGACTTTGTGGCCCATGGATTAAATAGGCCTAAAACAAGCCCTAAATGTGCCACAAATTAGGTTCAAAATAAGGCCCATAAAAGAAATACTATAAGAAATTAGGGCTCCAAACTACGGGCCCACAATCCAGGCCCACTGCAAAAATTAAATGAGTTCAGAAGCAACGCCCACAACTAAGGCCCAAAACGAGAATCAAGCCCAACTCAACCAAAGCAAGGAAGAGTGGGCCTCGGTGGTGGGTCCATAAGGTAGACCCGATGCAAGCATAAATCGGGTCCGACAACCCAATGCAATAAGAGACTTGGAAAGGGCCAAAGGATGTTTGGGTTTTGGGAAACCCTAGCACCCGAACTATCAGCCGCTGCCCCATTGATGAATGGCCATTTATCAATTCTTCGAAAGTCGCCACCTCCTGAAAGGGAATCCATGATTGTGGCAGTGATGACGTAATCGGAGAAGAAATCCAGATGCACGGCTACCAGTTCAACCCCTTTCGACATCTTCCCAAATCCATGCGATCAATCTGCTGATTGGGACGCCAGTGTAGAGGAACTCGGGGTCAACAAAATCATCTTTATGATTTCCTTGCCTGTGGTAATGGCAGCAATCGCCGTTTTCTATGCTGAACGCCTGAATCTATAGGAGACAGGGAGATGAAGCTGCAGGCAGCCATTAATGGCTACCAATCTACCTCCGCTGACAATGACAATATGTCATTCAATGACCATCAATAGGAGTCCTGATGAGGAAGAGAAAGAATCACAAAGATGGGTCCATCGTCTCCATGGTTGCCGACAGAGGTGCGGATTTTGCCACTCTCTTTTATTCTTAATGGGTTAATGCATTTGAAATCCCTAATCAATGTCCGGATTTGGGAATTAGTACCTAAAATCCCCAATTTTTGGATTCAGGGATTCAAAAATCTGAAATACCAATTTTTGGATTCAGGGATTCGAGAATCCCTAATTTGGGAATCAAGGTCCCTGATTTGGGGATCGGAATTCGAAATTGTAATTTGGGATTTGAAAATCCTGATCTTTGTTTTTGGGATTTGAAAATCCCTAATAAATATCTATATACCCAATTCCAGATGTTGGAATTGAAGAATCTCAATTATCTATATTTGGGAACCAAAATCCCAATGGCTGGATTTGAGATTTGAAATCACAATGTCTGGATCTGTTGGGTTTGATCATTCATACCTAATGCACAGAGGCTCTGATACTAACTGTTAATTTTCTTAATGTGGAATAGCAAGGACCGAGTTGTGCATTGGACATGGAGATCAAGAATATTGAATATTGAATACATGGCGTACCTGAATGAAACGCCATTGCTGTAAATAGGTTGCTAAAGTCTTCCTCTCCTTACACCCTTAAAGAAGCTGTGATGGGGCTAATACTTCTATTGGTTGTGTTGGATTGCGGACCCAGCCCTGTTTTATAATGCAGAAGGCAAAGGAGTTTGAAACCCATCAAAACTCCTCTCCCTATGGCTCCACACGAATTTCACGGTCCCAGTTCCTCTAAAACACTGTGTGTGTATCACAGTTATAGCACTCCACCCCTTATACGAATTTCTGAATGTATTACAACTTAGTGGGGCCCACTAGTATACCCGATCACATTATCTAACCCTTAGGACAATCTAGATCGTTGATCAATAAGGCCCACCATATAGAATTCTTACATAGGCGTGATAGAGTCTACTCAACTCAAGGATATTGACTGAATTGGCCAGCATCCCTACATTCGGACGAATATATTGGAGACTAGATTAGAACCTAAAGTCATCTCTATCACTGACTTGTTGATTTGGTGTGCATCGTACTCAGGCAATTTGAGCCAGGGAAGGTTAGCCCACACAAATGACTTCTTTTTGCCTTGTACCAGTGATTACGGAATCAGCCAGTTAATGGACTTTCTATTTCACAAGTAGTTTCACATAGTATTCTTCAATCAGTATAGAAGATTTGCATAAAATAAAATAAAGACTAGCACAATATGATCAATCTTTATTAATGTATTGGCCTTGTTACAACCATTGTGCTTTATAATCTAATTGAAGCGAGAAATAAGATAAATACTTGATGCACCTATTAGAACAGACGATCAATGCAGATAGTTAGGAGGATATGATCGGAGTATGAACAACTGAATCAGAATTCAGATGGACATAGAGATCTGACAAATTAAGGTTGCAGATATTTAATTTACTCATAAGATAAATGTATTACAGCGAGAGTCATTCGATATTAGTGAATTAGGTTAGGCTAGAATATGTAAAATAAACATGAATGTAAATCCTTTTATAACTTTCTCGAGATGTTGAAAGCCCCTAGCCATGGGCTTCTAGATCCTTTAGGATTCTTTGTGCAAGCTTTCCAAGCATGCAATCTCCTCCTTAGCAAAATGAGACTTGCCTTGGAAAGAAAGAACTCCGAACTCACTGACTTTTCGGATCTGCTTCTCATAACTACTTGGTTGTTGAGATCTTCATGGCCACTAAAGATCTGTCTAGAACCACCAAAGTTCCTCTGATAAAAACAACCAGACCAAGATTCGAAAACCTCAAGGGCAGATCTCTATTAAACATAGCCACCCATCATCTCTCAATGGCTCACCTTGTCGACTTTCATATGTTGGATGGTTCGGATCAAACTACCTCCTTCATTTAATCACCTTAAAGGGATGGACGGTGTGGATATAAAACATACATCATGGTGGGACCGGATAACTACATGATGTCACTTTAGTAGCGAGTCTTGCTACTCAAACTGTGCGCTGAATCTCCAAATGAAAACTTAAATAACAATCACAGTGGACCTTAAGTTAACACAGACATTGAAGAAGGGAAAACACAAATATCAGATTGATGGAAAACTTTTGACCTGTAGAAGTTTTTAATGGTGGGCGGGACTCTCTGTAACACCTTGTACTTTCCAGTACTCGGGTATTACCGGGAGGACATATATTAGTATAAACACAAATCTAACTTAATCGAATGTTCACCTACATTATAGTCTAAATTGGACCGATATGAGTAATCTTATCCATAGATAGGGCCATCCAACGGTTCATCAATACTTAGATGGTTAGCGAACCTTGTTAAAGACAATCAAGCCATTCATCATTAACATATGAACCAACAACACCCCTTTGATCGATATAACAATTGAATTTCCTAGTTTGACCATCAAATTATAGAATCAACTGTAAACCTCTCGATGATATTATCATTTATGACTCTTATCAAAGGTAGGTCTTACAAATAAATAAGTAAATGAGTATATATGTATTACACATACAATAACAGTATATAAAACAAGTGATAATAACATAATAATATAAATAACATTATTTAAGGGATGTTAATAACAAAAGTGGAGTCACCAACGCAAAGAAAATAGGCCTGAGCACACACAAATGATCCTTAGAGTCTTTTTGGCCGTTAATATTTAAAACAGGATCAATCCAATCATTGGATCAGTGAGGATCAATAATCACGATGAAATTCATTAGGTGTGGCCCACCCAAGTTTTGAATAATGAAATTCATTAGGCTCTAATTGAAACCGCCGCACCTTGTGATCAGGGTGGATTTCACGAATCATTAGTGTGGGACCCACTACATGACTATGATATAAATAAATATGTATATATATACACACACACTTGTAATGGCAATGGAAATTTAAATTGAAATTTAAAATTAATATGATTGGTTGGATAATAACGAGTATTGATCATATAAATGACCCATTAGAACACTCTGACCGTTGATGGTCAGATTGGAACGGATCCAACCGTCAGATCAGTGAGAAATCCATAAATAGAGCCCAAATCAAGTTGTGGGCCCCACCTAGGAGTCTCATCTGCCTGATCTTTGATCAAGGGTCCTTCTTAGGAACCCACAAATGGAATGGACAGAGTGGATCTCTCGCAAACATCACAATGGACCCCACATTGAGGTGCGTGTGCACCTCAGCCGGCCAGATCGATGCGCACTGGATCGCGCCTCTAGCGGTCAAATGGGCACTGACCTGCAATTTCGTTAAGGGAAATTACCCGTACTCGCCTCGAAGTTTGGGTCAATTACCTCGATCGCCACGACACTCCATATATTCCCTAAATGGCCTTCTGACAGCTTTTGGAGATTGTTTTGGATGAAAATGCCCCTGACCTTCGTTCAGTAGTTACACGGTTTTCTAGGGACAAAGAAGTTACGTAGTATTTAATGCCAACAAAGTGATGTGTACGAAACCCTTTTCGCGCGTGGGTAAGGACTAAACTCGTGGGGCCCATATTGATGTATGTGTATAATCCATGCCGTCCATCCTTTTTACCGTGTCATTTTAGGGCTAGGATCTAAATATCAGCCTGATCCAGAGCTCGTGTGGGTCACATAATAGAAAATAATGGTGACAATGGAACCCGCAGTTAAAATTTTCCAGGCTCGCCCTGATGTTTGTTAGAAGTGGACATTATCCAAGTCAGGACTTTTTGGGCCCACGCCGAGCTGGCCAACAAGATGGAAGGAACGGATCTCCCCATTGTTAGCCTTAGGCTTTTGTACCAATGACTATCCTTTCATTTGGTAGTAAAGAAAGTGAGAAAACTATGACCCATGACAACCATGATCCATATAACATGAGAACTACTATCAATGACTATCCTTTCATGTTATATGGGTCGTGATTGTCATGTTAAATGAGTCGTGGTTGTCATGTTATATGGGTCGTAATTTTCATGTTATATGGGTCGTGGTTGTCATGGGTCATAGTTTTCCCAAGTCGCGGTTATTACCTGTTCACTTCCTTTACTATCAAATAAAATGATAGCCATTGGTACAATAGCCTGAGGCCAACAATGGGGAGATCCGTTCCATCCATCTTGTTGAAAGCTCGGCGTGGGGCCAAAAAGTTCTGACTTGGGCAGTGTCCACTTCTAACAAACATCACGGTGAGCCTGGAAAGTTTCAACAATGGGTTCCATTGTCACCATAATTTTCTATTATGTGACCCACACGAGCTCTGGATCAGGCTGAAATTTGGGCCCTAACCCTAAAATGGCACGATAAAAAGGATGGACGGCATGGATTATACACATACATCAATATGGGCCCCACGAGTTTAGTCCTTGCCCATGCGGAAAAAGGGTTCCGTATTGGCATTAAATACAAGGTAACTTCTTAGTCCCTAGAAAACTATGCAACTACTGGACCAAGGTCAGGGGTATTTTCGTCTAAAACCATCTCCAAAAGCTATTAGAAGGCCCTTTAGAGAATATATGGAGTATCGTAGCGATCAAGGTAATTTGCTCAAACTTCGAGGCGAGTACGGTCAATTTCCCTTTCGTTAAACAGAGGATTTCTCTCTCTCTTCGGTTTGCACCAGCCGACGGACAGCGTCCGTTTGGGACGTGCCATGGGCCACCATCACCGATTAAATTAGAGATCCAGACCATCCATATGATTTAGGAAGTGGGCTCAACCAAAATCCAACTGTCATAGAAGATTTTACTGCACGAGTGGACACACGATACTCACTGCAAACCAGCCTTACGAACACACCATTTCTAAAAACGGAAACTGTTTCCACTCCACGTTGGTAATTCGTGTGAGAGGAGGGATTATCCATCCTGACTATCCATCTTAAAGCAATCTTAGCCCCAGAAGCTAGGGGTTCATGCAAAGAAAGAGAGAGAGAAACCATAGACGCACCAAACGCCCGATTTTTCCAAAAATCGAGCCGAGAGCTTCCAAGCTCTAGATCTTCATTCAACCTTCGATTTCTCTCCTCCACGAGCTCCTTGGAGCTAATCCAGACTGTCCATGAAAGCTGGATTGAAGAGAAACACCACCGTTTGGAAACCGCCATTAACGTCGGAGCTTTTTCCTCACTTGCTATTGCGCCACACCACACCACCAAGTCGCAGCAAGTTAGGGCGAGTTCGGGTCGGGTTGCAGCTGCTGCTGGACCGAGTCCAAGCTCTACATGGTTCCAGAAGAAAAAGGAGAGATGGTGCGTGTTGCACCAATCTCGGCACACCCAAGCCATCAGACCAGCAAGGGCCACTGTTGCGTCGGTTTGGCTGAGCCAGAATCATCTGGTTCGGGCCATGCTGAGTTCTTAGCTGGAAGAGAAGAGGAAGAAAAAGCAGATGAAAGAAAGAGAAAGAAGAGAGGAAGGAAACAGGAGAGAGAGAAAGAGAGAGAGAGAGAGAGAGAGAGAGAGAGAGAGATGGGTTGCGCGTCGAGTTTTCGCCGAGTCAGGCCAGGTCTGGAACGATTTTAGTCTACCCTGCTCCTTTGTCTCTCCTGCCGGCATGTGAATCTGTCTAGTTTTAGAGGAACTAAGTTTAGTTTCAAGTCGTGTCGGGCTGAGTTATCGCGGGTTGCACCAACAGCTACCAGGTTAATTGACTCAGTGAGTTTCTTGAGTCTAGGCCCTGGTTTAACCCAAAAGATTGTTACATGTGTGTTGCATGAAGAAAATAATGGATAACAAATAGAAAGAAGAAGAAGAATTAATAGAGAAAAGAGACCGAGTCAACTCGGCTGGTACGGAGTCAACTCTGCTGAAGTCGAGTCTGACTGGGTTGAGTCAGATTTGGGCCTGGCTCGGGCCATACTGAGATTCCAGCAAAGGAAGAGAAAAGAAAAAAGAAAAGAGAGGAGTGTGGAGGGGAGGTATTGCTGTGTTTGTTCAAGAGGTGAGGCTCACCTCCAAGCCACATTAAATCACATTGAGGTGAGCTGCCGAGTCAAGTGATGTAAGTCAACTTTTCTCCACAAAACAGATTGCTTTGAGCCATTATTATCATTAGTATTACTATGATATTTACAACTATCTAGCATGGTTAACTATTAGAAGATTATCCATGCTTATATTAGATAGTATGAATAAAAAAAATTTTAAAAAAATTACGGTTATTAAATATTAGCATTTTATTTATCATGCTTAAATATTATCATTGATAGTAGATTGTACTAATTGATATCATCATAATGATTATCATTGCTACGTTAGCTAGCATTAATTGTAACATTTATGTTAATAAATATTTTATAATTATTAAATTAACATTATAATTAATTATATACCACTAGGGTTCAACCTTAAAAATCTACCCTAAACCTAAACTCTAGGATGAAATCTTAGACCTAAGCGACCTAAACTATAGGTCAATACTTTAAACATAAATAGTGAGTTAAGTTTAGATCTAATGGTACAATTTCGTAATTCATGGTAGGATTCAAGTCTAAGGGCGTGTGAACTTCTTAATAACATTAGAAGGCGAGTCGACAAATAAGGTGATAATTTCTTTCCCTTAAGCTTTCCATTTCCAAATTAGTTTAAGTAATAGTCTTTGTTAAGAATCACGATTATTATCTAATAACATGTGACCTCTTATGAATTCTTAAGATATTATTTATATTTGACTTATAGTTGATAATTGTGAATCATGAGTACATGTGATAGGTACTTACATTATAGCTCTTATTTTAATTTATAGTTCACATCATGGCTATTGTGATTATTATGCTTAACATACATCTGCCATGCTATAGCTGTATATTTTCACATGAATTGTTGTAAGTCACTATGGATCTATATTCACTACACTTACTAGTGGGTAAGCCCTCTTGTGTATGTGAACTCATACTTAGGATGTAACCAGATAGAGTGTGAAATGGAATGGACCCTCAATTAGATGTTATGTGGGATGTTGAGGGTCAAATATTGCATATCAGACCCCATTTATTGCCTGGATTTACGTGCATAATATTGTTTAAATGTTCGGGTTTAACTGTGTTCGTGATACAGGGTATATTTGAGAGCTTGGATTACAAAAAGGTGCTAACGCATGAAATTAACGTTCTGATGATGCCAAGGTAAGGGACGGACCCCAGGAGATCAAGATCAGCAGATTTACACGCCAGAGATGGGAGAAAATCGAGAAACTGAAGCTCAAGGGGCCCAAAATTAGTCCAAAATACAAGATCAAGGGGTTCTCACCATCCGTTCGGCTCAAAATCTCATATATGGCCAAGGGACCATAAATTAACCGTACACGTCGAATTTTAGCTCTGAGATCCTTGTGGAAGTGGTCCAATGAACAAAACAGCCCATAAATTGATGATTTCAGGCCCACTTGATCTCTGGATATGCCTCAATTTTATAATGGACGCCGTAAATGAGATGATGAGCCAGATGGACGGAGGGGATTTCACTCATACGCATCACAGTGGACCCCACGTGCGACGTGCGTGTACACAGCACGATCGCACGCGAGCCGCACCGAACCGGGACTCCCGGTCAAAGTCGGCTGACCCGACGTCTTCCACACCAGCAGTCAGCGAACGCACCGCGTCCGCCGGTCTCTCGCAGTGGGGCCCACTACTCATTCAAACCCCCGATTTGGACCGTCTATCAGATTCCTAGGGAGCTTCTTATGACTGCCTAGAGGGCAGAATTGCAAACGATCTCGAGGATCAAAATCCAACCATTGAAACGGACAACCGACGGTGGAGTGAGAAATCAAGTGGACCACACTGAAATCGAACAAAGCTCGTCAGTCCTGAACGGTTTTTCGCCAGCATTTCAATGGACGGGGTGGATGTTTACATAGATATCATTGTGGGACCCACCAATCTTGACGTGGCGAAAACCGAATCTCTGTTTCGCAACAGAGAGCTGCGGACGTGCCTGGTGGGCCACTATCAAGGGTTCAAAAGACTGATCCGGACCGTCTATCGTATTCGGGGCCCATTTTAATACAAAAATACAAGTTTTGGAGAATTCATACAAAATACAGTGTGCACAGGATCAATCGCAAGGGAAACCGATTCTTTTCTTTAACTGGAGGATCCTGGTTATTCGGTGATCAGTGGGCCACTTTCTGGTGTGATCAAGACTGTGAAAGTTTCTCCCAGGGTGCAACCGACCAAGGTCAAGAAGCTTGACCGGTTGGATCATGCATCTGGTCCTCTGTTCGCCAAGACAAAATTCAAACGCAAGTCAGGTTATGATTTTTACGTAGGGAGTGCGGAACTCTGTCGCAGCAGAGTTCATCTATGATGCTGTCACAGCAGCTCCCAGACGGAATTTTTTTAGCTATAAAAGAGGAGAGGGCTGGGACGTGAAGGGGATCATCTGAGCTGAGAGCAGAGGTTGGCTTGGGCTGGATCGGAGGCTGGAGCACAAAGAGAGAGTTTGGATTTCTGTTATTTTTCTTTTATTTATGTTATTTCTCTTTCTATAATTTTTGATGGATTTTAGCCTGATCACCATCATGTTTGGCTAAACCTCTTAGCTAGGGCTAAGAGGTGAAGCTTGTAGCATGAAGGGAGACTCTGTTTTATGCCTTTAATAAATTTTAATTTATGAATTGATACTGATTATAGTTTGATCCAAGGGAATGTTTTTAGTCTTTAATGGTCTGTTGTGACTGAAATTACAATGGGTCTGCAATGGCTTTGAGCATGTTCTTTTCCTCTTTATGTTTATGACGTCAGGAAGCCCTGTTGTTCACCATTGTCTCCTGGGCATGGTTGGATGACGGTACCCTTTCCTAACTCTTATAGCATGTTGATTGGTTAGTAATTAGTTTAATTCTGTTGTTTACCATCGTCTCTTGGGCATGGTGTGGTGATAGAATCCATTCTAATTCATATACCCTTCATCTTTTGAAATCTATATCAATAGCAGTTCAGTTAATTTTCCTGATTTGTAATACAGGCATAAGATCTCCCTGATCTCTACAAGTGGATCCTCTGAATCCCTAGTTTCCTTTCTCTGATTTTTCCTAAAGTTTTAAATCAATATTTCATCATTATTCTTCAAATTACAATCGGTTTAGAATTCATCTTAGCCTAGTTCTAGATCTGGTTATTTTCGTCGGATAACGTATGTGTTTCACCTGTGGATTCGACCTCGGTCTTACCGAGTTATTACTACATCACAACCCTATACTTGGGGAGTGAACAAGTTTTTGGTGCCGTTGCCGGGGACTGACGACTACGATTTTCTGAAATTAATTGGTTTTAGAGTTTGTTTAAGATTAGGATTTTACCAATTTTAATTTTTAATTTTGTTTTCTATTTGATTCATAGAACTAACCTATTTCCTATTCTGTAGGTTGTTAGGATAGAACTTCTAATTTGGTAAACTCTTTCTAAATTTCTAGATTTTCTAACTCTTTAGATTTGGTTTACTTCTATTTTTGAACTAACTTATTTTGTTTTGTTTTGCAGGTCTTTAGCTTAGGGACTCCAATTTGGTAACTTCCTCCCAACCCTCTCTTTCTTTCTAGATTTTCATTTTCTTTCTTAGGATTAGGGTTAGAATTTGATTGAGGGCTGCGAGTGTTTCATGCCCAAGTGGCCCGTGACGACACTCGACGTCTCTTGACTGAAGGAGGGTTAGTTGAGGGGTTGACTGTCCATCGCAGGATTAGACACCGTTCGAATTCCCCTGAGTTAATTGAGGTTATGGCTGAAAATCAACCTCAAGCACTATCTCAACAGATGGATGAGGAAGTACATGATGAGAATGAGGTGCTTCAAGCACCCCCGCCTCATACCTTACGAGATTATTTACAACCGGCGGGGGTGAGCACGCCCTCATGCATGATTTTTCCCGAAAACACAGGGACATATGGACATCAAGCCGAGTTATCCAACTCCTTCCTAAATTCCATGGGCTTGAATCGTAAAGTCCATACTTACATTTGAAAGAGTTCGATGAGATTATAGCCACCTTATACTTTCCCAATGTATCCGAGGATACAATCGTCGAAACTCTTTCCTTTTTCCTTGAAGGAGAAGGCTAAGACGTGGTTACATTCATCTGCGTCCTAGATCCATTAGCACATGGAATGATTTGCAGAAGGAATTCATAAAGAAATTTTTCCCACACCATAAAACAATTACCCTTAGAAAGGCAATCATGAACTTCGCCCAAAAGGAAGATGAAACATTCTACCAATGTTGGGAAAGGTTCAAGGATCTTGTTAGTTCATGCCCACAACACGGTTTTGAAATGTGGCGCATTACAAATTTTTTCTATGATAGACTGACATCTTCCATGCGCCAACTGGTCGAGACAATGTGTAATGGTGAATTCATGAATAAAGAGGTCGACGAGGTATGGGATTACCTCGATAGACTTGCCGAGAATGCACAATCATGGGACCATTACCCAAAATCAAACACCACGCCTAGGCCAACTCAATCTAAGGAGAAAGGTGGAGTATATCTCCTGAAAGAAGAGGACGATGTAAATTTTAAAGTGACTAATCTCACTCGAAGAGTCGAGGCCATGGAAGGAAAGAAGGAGAAGGTTAATGAAATTGTTTTGCATGCATCTGTGATTGCAACATTCACACAACCGAAAATTGTCCTACCATATCTGCCTTTCGAGGAGTGTTGAATGAGCAAGCCAATGTCGTAAATAACTATCAAAGACCTTTTAATGGATCTACCTCCAATACATACAATCCTGGTTGGAGAAATCATCCAAAATTTAGTTGGAGGAATGGACAAACTGCTACCCCTCAAAGTTTCTTCAATCAAAATCCAAATCAGGGGAAACCTCAAGAAGAACCGGTTCAAAATCCCATACAAGAGCTGACTCAGGCAGTGCGTGGACTCACAGACTTTATGCAAAAAATAGATTCACGTATGACGGTTATAGAAAAGGGGATGCTTCCTGCACAACCGCTCCTCAATCCTAAACCGCAATACGAGATAAATGATTCTAGCTCTTCAAATCAAATGGGACACGCTAAATCCATCACCACTCTTAGGAGTGGGAAGATCATTGATAAAACCCTTCTGGTTAGGCCCGAAAAGCCTCAAGAACCAAAAGAGGACAATAATGATGAATCTAGTGATGTCCCACAAAAATTGGAACCGGAACTTCTAGAGAAGCCAGTTGCTCCGTTCCCCCAACGGTAGGATATTCTGGAGGTGTTGAAACAAGTGAAAGTCAATATTCCTCTACTTGATGTCGTAAAACAGATTCCTTCATATGCAAAATTTCTGAAAGACCTATGTACGACCAAAAGACGGCAGAGTATTCAAAAGAAGATTTTCTTAACTGAGAAAGTGAGTGCCATCTTGAAGCAAGGCGTGCTTGTAAATTCAAGGATCCCGGTAGCCCAACCATATCATGTGTAATCGGGAACCATCGAATTGATCACGCACTTCTTGACTTAGGAGCGAGCGTCAATCTGATTCCCTACTCGGTATACAAATAGTTAGGTTTGGGTGAGTTAAAACCCACCCTAACCACACTACAACTTGCCGATCGCTCTGTTCGTGTACCAAGAGGGATTATTGAGGATGTGTTGGTCCAAGTCGATAGATTTTACTACCCGGTAGATTTTATCATCCTGGACACCGAACCCATCAATAACATAAGCACTCAGATTCCCGTCATTCTGGGTCGCCCATTCCTTGCCACGTCAAATGCAATTATCAATTGCAGGAATGGTGTCATGACTGTCTTTCGGAAATTTGACATTGGAGTCAAACATCTTTTTCAATCACGGCAACAACTCAGAGGATGATGACGATATCCATGACATTAACATGATTGACTCTTTAGTGGAAGATACGACACCTCTGACCTTATCCTCCGACCTTCTAGAGACGTGCCTGGCCCACTCCCATGAGTTTGATGATGATATGATTAGGGAGACGTATGCCTTGCTAGATACTGCACCGGTACTTGAAGTTAACCGGTGGAGGCCACAATTTGAAGAATTACCACAAACTGATGTAGTGCCTCTACCGTCTAACCTCAAGGCACCGAAGCTTGACCTAAAACCTTTGCCCTCTGATTTGAAATATGCCTATTTAGGTCAAGATGAGACATACCCGGTGGTGATCTCTGCCCACCTGGAGAAAAAACAGGAGAGTATGCTCATAGCTACTCCCATTCAGCATAAGGGAGCCCTTGGATGGACGATCGCGGACCTCAAGGGAATCGACCCCTCGATTTGTACTCACCGCATATATCTTGAGGATAATGCGAAGACCGCTTGGCAACCACAACGTAGACTAAATCCAAACATGAAGGAAGTGGTTAAGGCCGAGGTTCTCAAACTATTGGATGTGGGTATCATATACCCTATATCTGATAGTCAATGGGTGAGTCCAACTCAGGTGGTTCCTAAGAAGTCCAGAATCACCATCGTAGCCAATGCTAATAATGAACTCGTGCCAACCAGAGTCACTACTGGTTGGAGAATGTGCATTGACTACAAAAAGTTGAATACCGTCACAAGGAAGGATCACTTTCCTCTACCCTTCATCGATCAAATCTTGGAAAGGCTAGCTGGTCATTCCTATTACTGTTTTCTTGACGGGTATTCGGGCTACAATCAGATTGAAATCGCCCCTGAGGACCAGGAAAAGACCATATTTACATGTCCCTACGGCACCTTTGCTTACCGAAGGATGCCATTTGGACTATATAATGCCCCTGCCACCTTTCAGCGATGTATGTTGAGTATCTTTTCTGATATGGTGGGGCAATATCTTGAGGTCTTCATGGACGATTTCTCTGTCTATGGTTCATCTTTCAGCAAGTGCTTGGAAAGTCTTAAATGTGTGCTGAAAAGATATGAAGAAAAGAATCTGGTACTTAATTGGGAGAAGTGCCATTTCATTGTTCATAAGGGAATTGTCCTTGGACATATCATCTTGTCCAAGGGAATTGAGGTAGATAAGGCAAAAATCGATCTTATCTCTAACCTACCTCCACCTAAGAACATCAGGGATGTGCAATCCTTCTTAGGACATGCAGGATTTTACAGGCGATTCATAAAGGACTTTAGTCTTCTCTCTCGTCCTTTATGTAATCTTCTTCAAAAAGATGTTCCATACGAGTGGACTGAGCAATGCTAGGAAGCTTTCACCAAGCTTAAAGGCATGTTAACCACTGCACCGATCATGCAGCCACCTGACTGGAGCCTTCCTTTTGAGCTTATTTGCGACGCCTCTGATTATGCTCTTAGAGCGGTTCTAGGCCAGAGAAAAGATAAGAGGTCACACGTCATCCATTACGCGAGTAGGACTTTAAATCCTGCCCAAGTAAACTACTCGACTACAGAGAAGGAACTCTTAGCCGTAGTGTTCGCCTTGGACAAATTTAGGTCCTACTTGATCGGATCCAAGATCATTATCTATACAGATCATGCTGCACTGAAGTATCTTCTTTATAAGAATGATTCTAAGCCCCGCTTGATACGATGGATCCTTCTACTCCAAGAATTTGATTTAGAAATTAAAGATAAAAAGGGAGTAGAGAACGTAGTGGCCGATCACCTTTCTCGCCTTAATACCTCTGATTCCCTTGAGGCGACCCATATCAACGACATGTTCCCTGATGAACAACCTGTTCGAGTCTCCCATCCACCTTGGTTCGTGATATTGCTAATTATCTTGCTACAGGTTCTATACCGACACACCGATCACAAGAAGATAAGAAGAAAATTTTCACCGAGGTGCGCAAATTCTTCTGAGATGATCCATACTTGTTTAAATATTGCCCAGATCAAATTTTGAGGAGATGTGTGCCAGACGATGAACATCAGAGTGTCATCTCCTTCTGTCACTCACAGACCTGTGGTGGTCACTTTTCTACAAAAAAGACCACGGCCAAGATTCTGCAGTGTGGCTTCTATTGGCCCACTATGTTCAGGGACACTCATGAGTTTTGCAAAGCTTGTGAGCGCTGTCAGAAATTGGGAGCATTGTCCCATCGAAATATGATGCCCTTGAATCCCATTCTTATCATAAAGGCATTTGATTGCTGGGGCATCGATTTCATGGGACCATTCCCCTAATCTTTTGGGAATTTATATATTTTGCTTGCTATAGACTATATCACTAAATGGGTTGAAGCGATTCCGTGTAGGAATAATGACCATCGCACGGTCATTAAATTCCTAAAAGAAAACATCCTTTCCCGATTCGGAACGCCTCGAGCCATCATTAGTGATGGGGGCTCACACTTTTGTAATAGGCCATTCGAGAGTTTAATGAAGAAATACGGTATCTCTCATAAGGTGAGCACCCCATACCACCCACAGACAAGTGGGCAAGCTGGAATTTCTAATAAGGAGATCAAACACATTTTGGAGAAAACGGTTAACCCTAACCGTAAGAATTGGTCAATTCGATTGACCGATGCCTTATGGGCGTACCGTACTGCTTTTAAAACTCCTATTGGAATGTCTCCCTTTAGACTCATCTATGGGAAGGCTTGCCACTTGCCTGTGGAGTTGGAACATAGAGCTTACTGGGCGATCAAAAATCTAAATTTCAATCAACAACGCCGCTCGCTACGCAAACTTCAGTTGAATGAACTTGAAGAAATCCGGAACGACGCATACGAGAACTCGAGAATTTACAAGGACAGGATGAAGGCGTTTCATGACCAACATATTCTACGAAAATCATTTACGCCAGGTCAAAAAGTCCTTTTGTATAATTATCGATTACATCTCTTTCCGGGTAAGCTTCGATCTCGTTGGACCGGCCCTTACATTATTGTTACTGCATATCCTCATGGGGCCGTCGAGATAAGAGATCCCGACAATGGCAAAGAGTTTAAAGTAAATGGACATCGTTTAAAGCCATTTGTCGAGAAATTTGATTCAGAGGACATGTTCATGCCTCTGACCGATCCTGTTTACCAGGACTGATCTTCTAGTCTGATGGAGGTATAGGTAGGTTTATCGCTTTCATAGGATTAGGGTAGTTGCTTTGGTCTGGCTGAAGACATTAAACTTAGTGCTCCTGGGAGGCAACCCAGCTTTTCAATTCAATTCATTTTGCTAGTTCAATGTTTGTGGGTAACATTACTGCAAACCCTCACGAGACTACAACTCGTCCACTAGGGGTAACCTAGGGGTTTAAAGGCTTGTTGCATATGCTAAATGCAATCGAGAGCACCTGCGAAAGTGGTATAGATAGGATTCTATTTTTGTTATTTTTGTTCTGCTTTCTGTCTCATGCTGACCATATTCTATGCTGCGATCTCTTGGAAAGTCTCTCACGATTCATCATTCAGGTACTATCTTCCCATCACTTCTCTTTTACTTTCATTGTCCCATGTGCATTCCATGCTCATATCTTTTACATTGAGGACAATGTAGATTTTAGGTTGGGGGTGGGAGATTAGGTAACCTAATCAGTGTTTTCTTAGTCTTGAGCAAAAATTATGAAATTTTTTTAAATAAAAATTGTGAAATTTTTTAAAATTTTCTGGACTTTCTAGTGAATTCGAAGTGATTTGACGACCATCTTTGATTTACAATTTCAGGATATGGAAGGTTGGTGATTTACTACTCCTTGATTCAGTAGCTGTTAGATGTCACAGTTAAGTTGAATTGTTAATCCATGATTAGAAGTTGTAAACATTGATTGAGTCATGATTTCACATACCACATCTCACTTACACATTGAGATTTCAGTTTGATATTGAAGGAATAACTTGGTAATCACTAAGCATGAACGGAACCAGCCTGAAAAATAAAAAATAAAAATTTAGCATCAGTTTATAAAGAAGAATTGAAAGGGTTGGGCAATCGAACTTCACCATAGGTTTGCTCCCTATAGGTGTAGATTCGATTCCCCATGGTGTTGATATTGAGAAAAAGTTAGGTAACAAGTTTTCACCATAGGTTTGCTCCCTATAGGTAAAAATTTGATTCCCCTCTTGACATTCTTTTAATGAAAATAAATAAAAAATAATAATATAAGAATGAAAAGATGATCTGTGATGTAAGTTTTGAATTCTCTTGTTGGTTACCAATGATATCCTAAAATGGAGAATTGAATATTAATGTTGAAAGTCGGGATTACACTCTACACCCATGGAACTCAATGTTTCAAATTATTCTAGTTTATGGATTAATATTTGAACTTGATTATGAAATTCACCGTGCATGAGAGGCCAAGAGAAATTGATAATCAACATTCATGAATCTTAGATTTCTCATATCTGAATCATTCTTCAAAATTCACTCGAGTTCATAGAGATTGTCCTGTATTTCTCAATTTATTTTTCGCATAATTTGCTCGGGACTAGCAAAATGCTGGTTGGGGGTTGTGTTGAGGGTCAAATATTGCATATCAGACCCCATTTATTGCCTGGATTTACATGCATAATATTGTTTAAATGTTCGGGTTTAACTGTGTTCGTGATACAGGGTATATTTGAGAGCTTGGATTACAAAAAGGTGCTAACGCATGAAATTAACGTTCTGATGATGCCAAGGTAAGGGACGGACCCCAGGAGACCAAGATCAGCGGATTTACACGCCAGAGATGGGAGAAAATCGAGAAACTGAAGCTCAAGGGGCCCAAAATTAGTCCAAAATATAAGATCAAGGGGTTCTCACCATCCGTTCGCTCAAAATCTCATATATGGCCAAGGGACCATAAATTAACCGTACACGTCGAATTTTAGCTCTGAGATCCTTGTGGAAGTGGTCCAATGAACAAAACAGCCCATAAATTGATGATTTCAGGCCCACTTGATCTCTGGATATGCCTCAATTTTATAATGGACGTCGTAAATGAGATGATGAGCTAGATGGACGGAGGGGATTTCACTCATACGCATCACAGTGGACCCCACGTGCGACGTGCATGTACACAGCACGATCGCACGCAAGCCGCACCGAACCGGGACTCCCAGTCAAAGTCGGCTGACCCGACATCTTCCACACCAGCAGTCAGCGAACGCACCGCGTCCGCCGGTCTCTCGCAGTGGGGCCCACTACTCATTCAAACCCCCGATTTAGACCGTCTATCAGATTCCTAGGGAGCTTCTTATGACTGCCTAGAGGGCAGAATTGCAAACGATCTCGAGGATCAAAATCCAACCATTGAAACGGACAACCGACGGTGGAGTGAGAAATCAAGTGGACCACACTGAAATCGAACAAAGCTCGTCAGTCCTGAACGGTTTTTCGCCAGCATTTCAATGGACGGGGTGGATGTTTACATAGATATCATTGTGGGACCCACCAATCTTGACGTGGCGAAAACCGAATCTGCTTTCGCAACAGAGAGTTGCGGACGTGCCGGTGGGCCACTATCAAGGGTTCAAAAGACTGATTCGGACCGTCTATCGTATTCGGGGCCCATTTTAATACAAAAATACAAGTTTTGGAGAATTCATACAAAATACAGTGTGCACAGGATCAATCGCAAGGGAAACTGATTCTTTTCTTTAACTGAAGGATCCTGGTTATTCGGTGATCAGTGGGCCACTTTCTGGTGTGATCAAGACTATGAAAGTTTCTCCCAGGGTGCAACCGACCAAGGTCAAGAAGCTTGATCGGTTGGATCATGCATCTGGTCCTCTGTTCGCCAAGACAAAATTCAAACGCAAGTCAGGTTATGATTTTTATGTAGGGAGTGCGGAACTCTGTCGCAACAGAGTTCATCTATGATGCTGTCACAGCAGCTCCCAGACGGAATTTTTTTAGCTATAAAAGAGGAGAGGGCTGGGACGTGAAGGGGATCATCTGAGCTGAGAGCAGAGGTTGGCTTGGGCTGGATCGAAGGCTAGAGCACAAAGAGAGAGTTTGGATTTCTATTATTTTTCTTTTATTTATGTTATTTCTCTTTCTATAATTTTTGATGGATTTTAGCCTGATCACCATCATGTTTGGCTAAACCTCTTAGCTAGGGCTAAGAGGTGAAGCTTGTAGCATGAAGGGAGACTCTGTTTTATGCCTTTAATAAATTTTAATTTATGAATTGATACTGATTATAGTTTGATCCAAGGGAATGTGTTTAGTCTTTAATGGTCTGTTGTGACTGAAATTACAATGGGTCTGCAATGGCTTTGAGCATGTTCTTTTCCTCTTTATGTTTATGACGTCAGGAAGCCCTGTTGTTCACCATTGTCTCCTGGGCATGGTTGGATGACGGTACCCTTTCCTAACTCTTATAGCATGTTGATTGGTTGGTAATTAGTTTAATTCTGTTGTTTACCATCGTCTCTTGGGCATGGTGTGGTGATAGAATCCATTCTAATTCATATACCCTTCATCTTTTGAAATCTATATCAATAGCAGTTCAGTTAATTTTCCTGATTTGTAATACAGGCATAAGATCTCCCTGATCTCTACAAGTGGATCCTCTGAATCCCTAGTTTCCTTTCTCTGATTTTTCCTAAAGTTTTAAATCAATATTTCATCATTATTCTTCAAATTACAATCGGTTTAGAATTCATCTCAGCCTAGTTCTAGATCTGGTTATTTTCAGATAACGTACAGGTTTCAGTCCCTGTGGATTCGACCTCGGTCTTACCGAGTTATTACTACATCACAACCCTATACTTGGGGAGTGAACATGGGACATGGAATATTAATATAGAATTTACCATTCATAGGTCATATGGCTTGAGTGGCCTAGAAATGACCTCTTTAACCGCTCTGTCCATCAATTTTACCATATAATTTTAGGGGTTGATACCAAAAATGAAACACATACATTTGAATCCACTCATTGGGAATAGTTGAATTGAACGTTTACCCATTGAAAATCTCTCAGGGGCTACAAAAGTTTTGGATTAAGCTTATATTTGTGTTTTCTCTTCACCCATGCATGTATAATCTTATAGACAGGTTGGATGACAAATAAACATCACTGTGGGGCCTAACAAGGTTTCAACTGTGAAAATCATTATCCCCACTATTTACAGTGGTATGATCCACTTGATATTTGGGCTCAACCCCTTAAATTAGATGGAAAAATGGATGGACGGCTTGTATAGACCACATACATACAAGGTGGGCCCAACTGAGTTTACTCAGTACTGTAAGAGCAAGAGTGTACCGTAATCGGTATGCTATCCGATTTCCAAGCGAAACAGTCTAACGACGTAAATTTTTTTAATATATTAAAAAAGGCCGGTGATGTGGTACTTCGCGCTTACAGTGATGTGGAACAATAATAATATTGGATTCAGCTACTCACTGTTTCCACGAAACAGCGGATCCGCACTCATAATAATAATCATAAAGAAGTAGAAAGACTTTAACAACTGTACTGACTGCATGATGAGTGGTCCTCATCTCTCGCAAATGTACGTCTTTTTACAGTGGAAAGTGCACTCCCTCTCACCTATATAATGCCTCCCCACCTATTCTCTTCCTACACCATCACAAATCCCCCAAACCAAATCAAATGGATGGCCTCCACCTCTCCTCTCTTACTAATAAACTCTTTCCATTTCCAATCTTCTTCTCCATTCTCCCTTCCTTATTTAGCTTTCTCTTATTCTCTTCCCTCCTTTTCTCTTCCTCTTTTGTCTTTGCCAGTGTCAGTAACAGTAAGGCCTTATCAATCTAACACCAATGCATTGAAGATCACTTCTCTGTTTTGCTCCACCTGAAATAGGGCTTTGACTTCTCTGGTGAGTACACCATCACTACAATGTCCTCTTAGAATCCTGATAACAGGGATTACTGCTCTTGGGAAGGCATCACGTGCCATGGTGCCACTGGTCACGTGACCAATCTCGACCTCAGCGAGCTCTGTATCTCCGGTCGGATTGATTTTGCAAGCCTCTTTAGTCTTCAGAACTTGCAGAGGCTCAACCTTGCTTCCAATTACTTTGATCCCTCTCCAATTCCATCTGGGTTTGAGCAAGTCACTAGTTTGACCCATCTCAACCTCTCTTGGTTGCAATTTTATGGCCAAATCCCACTGGAAATCTCCCGCTTGACCACTTTAGTGTCTCTCGATCTATCTTACAATCAATATTTCAATGGTTCGTACTTGGGTACTCTTAAACTTGAAAACCCGAAGATTGGAGCATTTGTCCAAAACCTGTCGAGTCTGAGAGAACTCCATCTCAATTTGGTAAACATCTCAGCGCCAAGTAGCGAGTGGGGCCTTGTAACACCCCATACTTTACAGTACCCAGGTGTTACCGTGAAGATCTAATTCAGTAATGTAAACCTAGTTCATTGAACATTTACCTTCATTAGGTTAAACCTAACCATGCATCTTAGGCTGTAAAGTATGAATCAATGGGGCCACGACATCTTGTCCCTTGACACGTGGCTTGGTTACACTAATATGGCTCCCTAAAGATCTTTCACCATCATTAGGTCCGGAACGTTTCAATGATCGATCTAACGATCGACTTTCCTATAATCAACTATCAGATTATAAAATCAATCATAAACCTTTGGAGTAGTGTGTGCACATGCTTGAAGGCAGATCCTACAAGAAAAATTAAATAGATAAATAAACAAAATAAAGTATTTAGGAATACACATATAATAGTAATGCATACATTAAGTACTATAATGATAATAATAATGTAAAATCATGAGATATGTAGTCCTAATAACCTATGGAGCAGGACCCATAACATGATTAACAGTGCACACATATGAAACTAATAATAAATAATAATAATAATAATAATGGAAAACATAAAAACTTATTCTAATAATAACAACTAATATCCTAAAATCAAAATATAGGTGGATCTTCTGATAAATTCCTGGGACCATTCTAGCCGTTGGAGTTCAGTTTCGAGCCTATCCGACCATTAGATTAGCGAAAAACTACCCTTAGGACTACAAATCAAGTGGTGGGCCCCACCCCGACCTTGGATCTGTCCCATATTTGGTCTATGGCCCTAATTGGACCCTTAGAACCTAATGGACGGTGTGGATTTCATCAAATACACTTTTGGACCCACGTTTCCTTGCACGTGTACACAGTGCAGAAGCACCCGCCGTGCACCGAACTACCAGGAGCGGTCAGAGCTCCTTTGACCGAAAGTTCCTTAAGAAGAGAGGTTCTCTCTCTCTTCGTTTGAGACAGACGACGGACAGCGTCCGTTTCCGTCCGACCATGGCCCACCATGATCATCTCTATGGACGATCTGAACCATTAATCGCGTTCTTCCCTCATCTATGACCAAAATCCGACCATCTTACATTTTTTGATGCATGTTCGTGGTCACAATCAACGCTGGAAATAGGCCCTACTAAACCATGTTTCCAAAAATGGAAACTGCCCCTGCTGCCGCCAGCTTGGCGATCCATGTGAGGGGTCTTCAAGTGATCTCGGTCGTCCGTTTAAGTGGCTCTCAGCCGTCCATTCTAGCTGAGCGGTTTAGGGCTCCCTCAGCAAAGAAAACCACGAACAGTTTCGGATTCGCCCACCGTATTTGGAGACGGTTTCAGCCAGGGCGATCCGAACCGTTTGTCGTCAATCCTACGGTTCTAGCACGTTTGAGATTGTGAATAAGATAGGATGGATCGAGCCACAGGAGCTCGCCCTGCATTCTTGCAGCAGCTCGAGAGGAAAACGGACCGTCACCTTCAAACCTTGAACCCACCCTGAAAACCTCCCTGGAGCTTCACTCCAACCATTCTCCGAGCTCCTCTGAGTTCATACACACCACCTACAACAATCAGTTCGAAGAAATAAACCCTCGTTTGCAATCTGCCATTAACGTTAGCATCTTCTTCCCCGCCATTCTACTGCACCGACTATCATAGTTTGAGTCCGTATCGACTTCAGTTATGTTCGGATTTGTGGCTGGAGGTCCCTGGAGGAGGAAAAAGGAGAGGAAAGTGCGAGAGTAGAAAGGAAAAAGAAAGAGATGGATCGGAGCAGCTGCTGCCCCGCTGCCGTTGCACCACACCCGAGCTCTGTCCGAGTTCGGGACGAGTTCAGTCAGGGTTGGGCCTGAGTCCGGACCTGCTGTTGCTGGCCAAAGGGAGAGAGTGAAGAAGGAAAGAGAAACGGAGAAGGAGAGAGTCCGAAAGAGAGGCAGTCAGTTGCTGTTGTGCTGCACTGACCCGGCCCGAACTAAGCCGCTGACTCGCTCGGACTCAGTCAGGCTGAGTCCCGAGCTTGTGATGCTGATAAAAAGGAAGAAAATAAAAGAAATAGGAAGGAGGAGGATGGGTGATGAAGAGAAGGAAAAAGAAGGAGAGTAGGTGCGGCTGTTGCACCGCACCTAGCTGTGGATTCGTGACTCAGTCTCACTCAAGATGGGCTGAGTTGCTGCTGAGCCTGGACCCACTATCACGACTCAGTCCAGCCACTGACTCCCTGCCCCTGGTCATCCAACAGTGTGCCTGGACATATGGCAGATGAAAGAAAGGAAGCTAGAGAGAAGAAGAAATCATCACTGAGAGTTGCTGCTCAGTTCCAGCCGAGTCGAGTTGGGATGGGTCTGTTTGGACTTGTTGCTGGACATTCTAGCAGGTAAGAAAAGAAGAAAAAAAGGGGGGAGAAGAAAGAGAGAGAAAAGGAGAGATGGGTGCTTGTGCTAGGGCCGAGCCAACTCGATTCGAACCGAGTTAACAAGGTGAGTCCACTTCTCCTCATTCCAAATCTATTTCATTACCCAGTTATCATTGCTACCAATGTTATAGTTAATATTAATATTACAAACGATTAGCCGTTAGTAGGTTAGTTATAATAAAACCAGTTATTTTATATGTAATAATATTTTATTTACCACCCTTAAATATTACCATTAATTAAGAGTAGATCAGGATATTTATCACCATTGTAATGCTTATTATTATCATTTAGCTACCATAAATTACATCGCTAGTATTAATGATGATTTTGCAACTATTGATATTACCAACGTTATGATTAATCATACATTGATTAGCGTTCGATCCTAGAAACTAAGTCTAAGGCTGAACTCTAGGATGGAAACCTAGTTCTAGGTTAATACACTATTTGTGCTAATGTTAGTTATTATAAACAAAATTGTAGTTATCAAGTAGTAGAACCTTATTTAACTCTCATAAATATTATCCTTAATAGTAGATCTTAGTATTTGTTATCATCATTAGGATTACTATAATTATTGTAATTATTAAATATGGCTAACCATTGATAGGTTAATTTTACTAAGTATTGGTTATTATAGATATTAAATAATAACACTAATCACGTTATGCCTATTTTGTCATTGTAAGATTATTAATAATAAGGTTTTAACATTATTAGTATTAATAGGCAGTTATTATTTACCTTTACTCCATTCTAATATTATTACAATTTAATTATATGAGTTGAACTTCAAACCCTAAACCAAAGTCTAAGATTAGATTAATGAATAAAATCCTAAATCTAAATGATCCAAACCATAGGTCATGATCCTATCCATAGATAACATATGAAACTTAGATCTAACCATACAAAATTTGTAATTCATGATAGGATTCGGTTCTAAGGGCGTAAGTACTTAGTGACACTGGAAGGTGATTCAGTTCATCAGGTGATGATTCTTCCTCTTGAGCTTTCCATCTTCGCATTAGCTTAAGTTATAGTTTTTATTAAAATTTATAATTGATATCTCCATTCTATAATCATATATATTAACTGTTGGAATTGAATTGTTATATTACATGTTTAATGTTTATCCTGCATATTTATTTCATGCCTGTGGACTATTTGTGGATTTGCTTATGGAATTTAAATTGGTACATTAGTGGGAAACCCCCACCTATAAATGTACACTCATACTTAGATGTAACTCAATCGATTGGTTTCCATTAAACATCCTAAGATAGTAGTCTCATTGGCCGAGGATGGTGGTCATGGGACACTATGCCCGAGCCGTCGGCCTACGCTGGGCCATGTGCTCCCCGTAGTGACTGTGAGCTTATTTAAATTGGCTGGTTGCAATTAGATTAATAACGGGTTGGCTAATCATGCATGCATAGCACAGACCAGCATTTATTGTTGTCATACGTGATGTACGTATTGTTCCGACTGGATGGTGTGTCCCGGGTTTAATGATTGCATGGGCGATGTACATATTGTTTCGATTGGATGATGTGTCTCAGGTTCAATGATTGCATGGGTGATGTACGTATTGTTTCGGTTGGACGATGTGTCCCATGTTCAATGATTGTATGGGTGATGTATATATTGTTCCGACTAGATGTGTCCTGGGTTCAATGATTGCATAGGTGATGTACGTATTGTTCTGACTGGATGATGTATCCCGGGTTCAATGACAAGCCTACTGTCGGCACGGATGAGCATCCCCGGGGCGAAGATTGCATTCCATACATCCATGCACTTAATAAGACTGCATCTACCGTGTTTTGGTTGTCTGGATGTTTTATACTATTTCTTATCTAATGCAGTGGTGTGTAATCTTGAGGGGAGTTCACACTGAGTTGGCCACTCATCCATCAAATATATGACCGTACGGGTAGCACAGGTGGCCTTGATGATGTTCACATTCATGTTGGTGGGGAGCACACTATGGTTGACAAGGGTGCAAGATTATATTTGCTAAGGGCTGCTATAGAATTTCACAGCTCAAGATTATTGCAAATTTACTTTGTTTCACATGTAATGTTATTTCATTTTATATTCGTAAGAATGGAGACATTGGTTTGTATAAGTCATTATGGGCACTCTCTTGTATATTCTAAATGAAATTTGAAAATTTCCTTTACACTTATTTGTCCACTTTACGCTCATCCGCTTACTCTGATAAAAAAAATAAATTTATATCTGACCATCCTTTAAGGTTAACACTCGAGTTTTTGGGACACGGGTCATATACTCGAGTCTTGAAAAGTCGGGGCGTTACAGTTGGTATCAGAGCATAGTTTGGACAAACTTGGCCTTGGGAAATGATCTTATACAAGCCTTAAATATCTCAAGTTTGGACGTTTAAAATTAGAAATTGAACATAGGTGAAATTCCCCTGTACTTAGGAAATTTTGAGAACGTAGAAACCCAAACTTAAGTCCCCTTAGAAGTTATTAGGATAACCATTTGGACTTATGTGAATTTTTCCATTAAGGTTAGGAGAAATTGAGAACATAGAAACTCAAAATTCTAAGCCCGTAGAATCTTGTTTGGAGGACTGAAGAACTTACAAATAAACTTAGGCCTCTTTGAACCTTCTAGGTTAGTCATTTGAACCTAGAAACAAGAACTTTAGTTCCCTTGTAAACTGCAACATGGTTGTTTGAACTTGGAAATTAATTATGTGAATATCTACTATGATGTACTTGAGGCTAAGCAAGGGCATTCCTTGTATTTAACTTCCAAATGAAAATTTTCTAGAAATTCTGGATATAAATTTTCTTAAGATTTCATGGTCAGAGATAACGCTATCATAATAATCAATCAAATGGATCGAACTTGGACTCCGTAGGATCCACCACATCGTACATTAGATCAGTCGTGAATGTTCCCTAAACTTGAAGAATCATATTATAGGGGTTATAGTTTAAATTCCCCAATGCACCTCGCTAGTTAGAGATAAGAGTTTTCATAAATCTCAACACTTAGGAGTAATTAGTGACGAAGTTATAGAATTCTGAGTAAATTTTCAACTTGAGACTAAGCATATTAGAACTAGACTTGAAATCCTAGATAAATTACCAAAAAGTTCAAACTCAAGTTCCATATAGAAATCCTGGTCTTAGAACTTCCAAGTAGTGCATTAGGTGACCAGAGTGCGCATTGGAAGCGTGATGGTCGTTCCCACCCATTCACGTAAATTTCGGGCGCTCTCATTGAAAATTAGAGGATTACCTGATATTCCCCAAGAGTCTAAAATAGTAGGGATCACGAATTGATAGAACCATGTCTAAGCGCTTACGCAGTTTGTCTCAAATTCTAAAGTCTTAGCAAATCTCAATAATTCCAATGCCCTGATCAAGCAAAGGATCGAGATTTAATAAGATGGTTAATTGATACCGAAATCCTCTGTTCTGCAAGCAGATGATCGACGTATCGGGCTCGAACCTACTACAACCATCTATCTGTGACAACTCGAACACTGAAAACCAGAAAATTGTATTGTACTTTAGATGTAGGGGATTGTCATTAAAAGTAACAGAAAATAAAGAGAAATGTAAAACATTATCATTAGTGGTCGCCTAACTCGTACTGGATACGATAGGACATTTGATGTGGGTAAACCTTTAAATAAATCCTTAGTATCGGTTAATGATAGAACGGTTCCAAATGTTTAGTATCGGTCAACTCTTCTCCACAAGTTGAGCTTGACATATTGTCATCTTTCAGGCCCCATCCATTCTTCCCTTTCCAGCCTCTGTTTCTTATCTCAACTTGACCTTAGTGGAAATAGTCTCTTCTATCATACCCAACTTCATAGGGAACTTGTCTTCTTTAACGTCACTAGCTCTCAGTCATTGTGGATTGCATGGAAAAATTCCAGAGAGTATTTTCAGGCTGCCAAACCTGCAAACCCTGGATATAGGATACAATCCACTTCTCATGGGTGAAATCCCTCCAAAAAATACTCTTCGGGAGTTGTCCCTATCCGACACTAGATTTTGTAGCAACCTACGGGATTCATTCAGTAATTCCAAACTGACCGACAATGGTCCAACTTAGAGATTGCAAACTAGCCAACCAATTTACACCATGACTTGTGAGTCTCGAGAAACTCATGTATTTGGATCTTTCATACAATGGTTTAAGCAGACCATTGCCATCATAGCTTGTGAAGCTGGACAAAGAACCTGGAATCAGTGAGGGCATTACTGATTTCACCCAAGCAAAGTGGAATCGAACCACTGAAGTTGTTGTGAGACAGATCGATGAATTGTAATTAAATGCAATTGCAAATATGTGAGGGAACTTCTCCACTAAAATGATTGCTTGCAAGTGAATAGATAGTGGATGGTGGTGGGATCGGGATTGAGCCTTCTAGCTTGTTATCCAAAAGAAACAAGGCCCTGAGGTTCTTAAGGTTTTGGAACAAGCCAAGGTCCACATCACCACTGAAATTGTTTGATGAAAGAGAGAGGTCTTGAAGCGTTGTGAGTTCAGAGATGGACATCGGAATAGGCCCTTCCAACTTGTTGTTGTCCAAGTTGATTGTTAGTAGAGAAGAGGATGGGTTGTGGAACTCGCCAAGTTGACCAGTACTAAATTGATTATCTTGAAGATATAACCTTTTCAATGATGAGAGTGAAAACAATGATGATGGAATGGTCCCATTGAGTGAATTGGTGGACGAATCAATGATCCATAGAACTAAAGAGGATGTATATTGGAACTCATCAAGTTGACCACTAAATTGATTATCTTGAAGATACAGCCTTTTCAATGATGGGAGTGAAAACAATGATGATGGGATGGTCCCACTAAGTGAATTGTTGTAAACACCGAGCGATTGAAGATTTTAAAACTTGTTGTCATAGGAAGAAGGGATTGGACCCCTGAAATTATTGGATGAAAGATCCAAAAACATGAGTTTGTCTAGCTTCAGCAAGCCATGATGGCAATGGTCCACTGAAACCATTGTTTGAAAGATCCAAATGCATGAGTTTCTCGAGCTTCACAAGCCATGATGGAAATTAGCCGGCTAGTTTGCAAGCGTTAACCTAGATCATTGTCAGCATTTTGGAATTACTCAATGAATCCTGTAGGTTGCTTCATAGTCTAGTGTGGGATAGAGACAAATCCCAGAGAATACTTTTTGGAGGGATTTCACCCGTCAGAAGTGGATTGTATCTTACATCCAGGGTTTGTAGGTTTGGCAATCTTAAATCCTAGAATCTAAGGTTAGAACTAAACTCTATGATGAAAACCTAAGTAATCCAAGCCCTAAGTTATATTAATCTAGACCATGGATACTTTGTAAAACATCGATCTCACGTACAACTTCATAATTCATGGTAGGATTCGATTCTAAGGGTGTACGTACTCACTAGTAACAATAGTTGGTAATTCAAAGTGTAAGGTGATGATTCTTCCCCTTGAGCTTTCCATTTTTCCATTAGCTTAAGTTATAGTTTTTATTTCAATTTATAATTGATATCTTTATTCTATAACTACATGTGTTAATTGTTAGAATTGAGTTGCTACATAACATGCTTAATGTTTATCCTGTATATCTTCTTATATTTGTGGATTACTTGCGGATTACTTCTGGAACTTAAACTGGTACATTTGTGGGAAACCTCCACTTATAAATGTACACCCATACTTGGGATGTAACTCGACTGGTTGTGATAGTAGTGGACCTTTGACTTGGTGGTTATTAAGTGGTGGTCTAAATTGATCTTTGATGTGGGCCTACCATCCAGGGTTGTTATGTCTAATGGCTTTTAAGGATGGTTTCTTATCGCATGGTTTTGATATTGGCCCTACGGGGCTTAGTTTTAATATTAACCCTATGTGGCTTAGCTTTTAATATTCACCCTATATGACTTTGTTTGGTATTTTTCCTATATGGGTTCGATATTTTATCTGTGCAACCATGTGATGGTAAGCCCCATATACTGTAATGTGATTGGCCACTAGTCGACGAGTTTCCATTAAACATCCTAAGATGGTAGTCTTATGAGCCGGAGATGGTGGTATGGGACTTATGCCCGAGCTGTCGGCTTACGCTAGTGATGAACCCTCGTAATGACCTTTGAGCTTATTTAAAATTGTTGCTTGTAATTGGACTAATAACGGGTTGGCTAATCATGTATACATGGGATAGACTAACATCTATTGCTATCGTACGTGATGTACATATTTGTCCGATTGGATATTTTTCACAGGTCGTTGATGTCCGATTGGATGTTTTTCTTATGTTGATGATTGCATGGGTGACGAGCCCACTGTCCGCATGGATGAGCATCCCAGGGCGATGATTGCATTCACGCATCTATGCACATAATAAAACTTATATCATGTATTATTTTGTATGCTTTGTTTTATAACTATACTTATCTAATGTGGCAGTGTGTAATCTTGAGGGGAATTCACACTGAGTTGACCACTCAACCACCAAATATATAAACGTACAGGTAGTACAGGTGGCTCATATGATATTCACATTCATGTTGGTGAGAAGCAGGCTATAGTTGACAAGGGTGCATGATTCTATTTGCTAAGGGTTGCTATAGGATTTCACAGTTCAAGATTGTTGCAATTTACCTTGTTTCACATATAATGTTATTACATTTTGTATTTGTAAGAATGGGGACATTGGTTTGTATAAGTCATTATGGGCAGCTCTTGTATATTTAAATGATAATGTAAACTTTCCTTTATATTTGATTTGTCCATATTACGCTCATCTACTTACTCTGAATGAAAAAAATATATACTCGAATTTGACCATCCTTTAAGGTTAACACTCGGGTTTTTGAAAAACGGGTCATATACTCTGGTCCTGAAAAGTCGGGGCGTTACATTTTATCATCTGGAGGTACTGATTTCTCTTCTTCTTTGTATATGCACTGTCTTATCAGGATGATTTACGGAGAATTACTTTGGCTGGTGGTGGTGGAGACGACAAGAGACTTCGGGGCTATTGCAGACCACTTTATAAAGGTATAATAACAGGAAGAGGACCTTATGTTGGCATTTTCTCATTACCTATATAGAATCATATCATGTCTTCATACTCAACGCGTTTGGTTAATTGCAGAACCCACCGCTAGAACTATCTATTGATAGTTCATGTATCTCCGAAAAGCATGAGATTGAAGAAGGTGACGATGGCGTTTGGAGCGTTGTTCGGGGCAAGGTTAGAGAAAACTCTCATTCCCAAGACAGTTCCCATATGCGAAGTTTAAAATCATGAGCAACGAGTAAAAAAAAAAAAAAAAGAAAAAAAAAAAGATAGCCAAAGAATGAAATTATATAATTTTAAGATTTGAACTGTAAAAACATATAATTTTATCAGCAACCATTGTGTGATTGCTACTTCTAATCTAACCCGCAATGGGAGACTGCACTTGGGTGCACTTATTTCCATGCTTGATTTTTCTGAACTAACACTTCTACTGAATTACAGGCATCTTGTCGCAGGAATTTCTCCTTGGATATCGTTTTACTAGATGCCCTTGGTCGTTCTGTACACAAGGAAATTGAGGTCCGTATCTCCTATTTTACACTGAGCCGTGATTGGGATATCAATTCCAGATATTTCTTCTATTTTTATATAACCGTTGTTGTTCCTTTTTTTTTATTATTATTTTATTATTTATCAGCTTGTTGCTTCACTTGTATACGTCGACAATGGAGCGCCAGTGGAGAAGCCAAAGGAGGAAGTCGAAGCTCCTCTTCTGACAAGCTACGCTGGAGTTGAATTGCCTTCAACCGACCGACCCATCAAACTTCTTCATGGCTGTGCATCCTTCAAGCTAAAAATATCTCAGGTGATTACCATAAGAAATCATTGCACTGGCGCAGATCCACTCAATTCATTACCTAACACCTGTCCCATAATCCTTATAACAGGGATTGTTGTTCTTGGGTAGGCATCACGTGTGATGGTGCCACTGGTCAGATGACCAGTCTCGATTTCAGCGAGCTCAATCTCCTCGGTCGGATTGATTTTGCAAGCTTCTTTCGTCTTCAGAGCCTGCAGAGGCTCAACCTCATTTCCAATCAATTTGATGGCTCTACAGTCTCATCTGGGTTTAAGTAGCTCACCAGTTTGACCCATCTCAACCTCTCTACAGTGGTATGATCCACTTGATATTTGGATATACTTCAATTTTGGGATCAACCCCTTGAATTAGATGGAAATCTCCGGCTTGACCACTTTAGTGTCCCTTGATCTATCTTACAATCAATATTTCAATGGTTTGTACTTGGGTACTCTTAAACTTGAAAACCTAAAGATTGGAGCATTTGTCCAAAACCTGTCGAGTCTGAGAGAACTCTATCTCGATTTGGTAAACATCTCAGCGCCAGGTAGCGAGCGGGGCCTGGCCTTATCCTAGGCACTCCCTCTTCTCCACAACTTGAGCTTGACATATTGTCATCTTTCAGGCCCCATCCCCATCCATTCTTCCCTTTCCAGCCTCTGTTTCTTTTCTCAACTAGACCTCAGTGGAAACGGTCTCTCTTCTATCATACCCAACTTCATCAGGAACTTCTCTTCTTTAATGTTACTAGCTCTCAGTCATTGTGGATTACATGGAAAAATTCCAGAGAGTATTTTTACGCTGCCAAACCTGCAAACCCTGGATGTAGGATACAATCCACTTCTCATGGGTGAAATCCCTCCAAACAATACCCTCCGGGAGTTGTCCCTATCCAACACTAGATTTTGTAGCAACCTACGGGATTCATTCAGTAATTTTAAACCGCTGACAATGATCCAGCTTAGAGATTGCAAACTAGCCAGCCAGTTTCCATCATGGCTTGTGAATCTCGAGAAACTCATGTATTTGGATCTTTTATACAATGGTTTAAGCAGACCATTGCCATCATGGCTTTTGAAGTTGGACAAGTTTTTGGATCTTTCATCCAATAATTTCAGTGGTCCAATCCCTTCTTCCTATGGCAACAAGTTTCAAAATCTTCAATCGCTCAATGTTTACAACAATTCACTTAGTGGGACCATCCCATCATCATTATTTTCACTCCCATCATTGAAAAGGTTGTATCTTCAAGATAATCAATTTAGTGGTCAACTTAACGAGTTCCAATACACATCCTCTTCAGTTCTATGGATCATTGATTTGTGCAACAATTCACTCAATGGAACTATTCCATCATCATTGTTTTCACTTCCATCATTGAAAAGGTTGTATCTTCAAGATAATCAATTTAGTGGTCAACTTGGCGAGTTCCACAACCCATCCTCTTCTCTGCTAACAATCAACTTGGATAACAACAAGTTGGAGGGGCCTATTCCGATGTCCATCTTTGAACTCACAACGCTTCAAGACCTCTCTCTTTCATCAAACAATTTCAGTGGTGATGTGAACCTTGGCTTGTTCCAAAACCTTAAGAACCTCAGGGCCCTGTTTCTTTCGAATAACAAACTAGAAGGCTCAATCCCGATCCCACCACCGTCCACCACTATCTATTCACTTGCAAGCAATTATTTTTGTGGAGAAGTTCCCTCACATATTTTCAGTTGCACTTCCTTACAATTCTTCTATCTATCTCACAACCGCTTCAATGGTTCGATTCCACTTTGCTTGGGTGAAATCAATAATGCGCTCACTGTTTTAAATCTTGGAGGAAATGCATTTCATGGAACCTTGATTCAAACATTCAAAGAGGGTTGCAATCTAAAAACACTTGATCTCAATGGCAATCAATTGGAAGGGCAGGTGCCAAAGTCTTCGGCCAAGTGTAAGATGTTGGAGGTGTTAAACCTTGGAAACAATCAAATAGATGATACCTTCCCTTTTTGGTTGGAAAATTTGTCTCAGTTGCGTGTTCTCATCCTGAGATCCAACAAATTTTATAGCAGTGTGGGACAATCTTACTTTTCCAATGTTACAAATCTTCGACCTATCTTCCAATAGCTTCACAAGAAGCTTGCCATCAAATATGTTCAGGAGCTGGAAGGTAATGAAGGAGGACAAATCCCAACTTATGGTCCTTGGAAAAATGTTAGGCAGTGGGATGTACTATCAAGACAAAGTGACTCTAGTGTGGAAAGGGCTATAAATGGAGGTGGTAAAGATCCTTATTGCTTCAATGGTTCGATTTTACTTTAAAACAGTGAGGGCATTACTGATTTCACCCTAGCAAAGTGGAATTGAACCACTGAAGCGGTTGTGAGACAGATCGAGGAATTGTAAGGAAGTGCAATTGCAAATATGCGAGGGAACTTCTCCACTAAAATGATTGCTTGCAAGTGAATAGATAGTGGATGGTGGTGGGATCGGGATTGAGCCTTCTAGCTTGTTATCCAAAAGAAACAAGGCCCTGAGGTTCTTAAGGTTTTGGAACAAGCCAAGGTCCACATCACCACTGAAATTGTTTGATGAAAGAGAGAGGTCTTGAAGCGTTGTGAGTTCAGAGATGGACATCGGAATAGGCCCTTCCAACTTGTTGTTATCCAAGTTGATTGTTAGTAGAGAAGAGGATGGGTTGTGGAACTCGCCAAGTTGACCAGTACTAAATTGATTATCTTGAAGATACAACCTTTTCAATGATGAGAGTGAAAACAATGATGATGGAATGGTCCCATTGAGTGAATTGTTGGACAAATCAATGATCCATAGAACTGAAGAGGATGTGTATTGGAACTCATCAAGTTGACCACTAAATTGATTATCTTGAAGATACAGCCTTTTCAATGATGGGAGTGAAAACAATGATGATGGGATGGTCCCACTAAGTGAATTGTTGTAAACACTGAACGATTGAAGATTTTGAAACTTGTTGCCATAGGAAGAAGGGATTGGACCGCTGAAATTATTGGATGAAAGATCCAAAAACACGAGTTTGTCCAGCTTCACAAGCCATGATGGCAATGGTTCGCTGAAACCATTGTTTGAAAGATCCAAATGCATGAGTTTCTCGAGCTTCACAAGCCATGATAGAAATTGGCTGGCTAGTTTGCAAGAGCTAACCTGGATCATTGTGAGCATTTTGGAATTACTCAATGAATCCTGTAGGTTGCTACATAATCTAGTGTGGGATAGGGACAACTCCCAGAGAGTATTGTTTGGAGGGATTTCACCCGTCAGAAGTGGATTGTATCTTACATCCAGGGTTTGTAGGTTTGGCAATCCGAAAATGGAAGAATGGATGGGGCCTGAAAGACCACAGCCTCTCAAGCTCAACTTGCGGAGAAGAGGGAGTGCCGAGGATAAGGCCAAGCCCCCTCGCTACCCTGAACTGAGATGTTTGCCCAACTGAGATGGAGTTCTCTTAGATTGGACAGATTTTGGACGAATGCTCCGATGCTTGAGTTTTCGAGTTTCAGGTATTCAACATATGAACCATTGAAATGTTTGTCATATACATTGTAAGATAGATCGAGGGACACCAAAGTGGTCAAGCAGGAGATTTCCAGCGGGATTTGACCATATAAACGCAACCAAGAGAGGTTGAGATGGGTCAAACTAGTGAGCTGCTCAAACCCAGATGGGATTGTAGAGCCATCGAATTGATTGGAAGCGAGGTTGAGCCTCTGCAGGCTCTAAAGACGAAAGAGGCTTACAAAATCAATCCGACCGAGGAGATGGAGCTCGCTGAGGTCGAGACTGGTCACGTGACCAGTGGCACCATCGCACGTGATGCCTTCCCAAGAACAACAATCCCTGTTATCAGGATTCCAAGAAGGGAGTCTAGTCTTCGTGTATAGAGCAGAGAAGTAAATTAAAGCCCTGTTTAAAGTGGAGCAAAACAGAGAAGGGAAATGTTGCAACATGAGAGATGCTTATTTTTAGATGCCGTTTTGTATTAAGATAATATTACAACAGTTGTTCATCAATTAGGAGTTGCAAAGCTTGTCCAAGATTTATTGCAAAATGATGTTGTAAGAAGCTTGGTGTACTAACAAAGACATAATATTGGTGTTTTTGAATGAACCCAAATTGCAAGCAGAGCTAATATAGAATGGTGGCTTTCTCAGGTCTTCCAAATGCAATCGTTGGCCTGCTAACAAAATCATACACATAAATTACCAATAAAAACTAAGTTAGAACCATCTATCATGGAAAACAAATGCATGTCTTTGCAAGTTAAATCACTATACAAAGTAGATGGGGCCATGCATGCCAGCCCATTCCATGTCTATTTCACATGAAATTACAATCCCATCGCCATAGTCTCATATAATCCGCCTTCTCATTTTTAACATTCATAATTGGCAGTAGAATAAGGTTCAAAACATCGTCGTTTGATGCATGCATGCCCGATGCCAGCATCTCTTCTTACATTATCGACCTTTCGTATGATGTTGAATTCCATCATAATTCATGCATTCGGATGTATTCGGGATACGAATCCATCAAAATAAGAGTAATTGAACACTTACACACATCAGGTAAGGTACCGCAATTTGTCATATTGAGTCATCTTTTTTGTAACATGCCACTTTTAAATTAGACATTAGAATCAAGAATTACTGGAAGCCCCTTCATGAAGATCACCTGGCACAAAAATCAACGGTACGACTCAACATACAGATGTGGCCCACCAAGTGAGGGGATCAGCCTGATATTCAAAAATTCAAAAAGGATGATCTTCATTGTGAGGTTCATCGTTACCATGATTCTATATTTCTATACAAGTGGCATGTTGACTAGAAAATTGGCATCACACCATAGGTTATGGCACAATTGCTTGTAGGTGATTAGCTTCCTAAAAATAATACTTCCACATTCAAAGTATGGAACTCCTTTGAAGTGAATTCAGCTCCATTTTTTGTCTTTAAGACTTTCAGTTTCTGTCATGTCTACTTCTCAACAATTATCTTTCATACTTTGAATGTGATTAATACATTAGATTATTTTTCAGAAAATAAACCTATACCTTCCTGAAGTAGTCATATATGAATGAGACAAAAACAATGACTCCCTAGTAGAAACAACAGACAATGGGCCCATGAGTTTGTGGCTGGGGATAGCACTCATCCCCAAGCCGAGGAGATCTATGAGAAATGGGAGGAGTTGCTAGAGCAGTTGAAGCGATTGCCACGCTGCTTTGAAATTGATATCCAATATTGCAGATCGGTAGATAGTCGTCCGTGACTGGAATCGGTTCTATTGTTTAAAGGACGGTTCGTGTTCTTGTAGAGATTATTGGTAGCACTTCAAATTTGCAAATTGCAAATGACGGTATTCTTATGAATAAGAGCTTCACCTCAAATGATATTGGCCAATAAAGCACCTGTGTGTGTAAATCGTCACCGTCCGACTCACAAGCTGCCTTTCCAAAGGGCGCACTCCAAACATCGCACCAATTGCAATGATGGTCATGAAAATATGAGCACAGAAGGCATGAAAGTTCAACTAATGCTGTTTGGGGGCTTATAGACGTCGAAGAGGCAGTGACCATGGATTGGATGGTTCAGATCTATGGGCATGTGCAATAATCAAATGGTGGAGATAATCCATGTCAGCCTGGCCAGGTTCTTTGAGTAGAGCAGAATTGTTGGCTTATAAAAACTAGGACGGAGATCTTTGCCTGTCAGATGGCCAGGCCTTTGGTGGTGGAAGGCAACTCCGGTAATGTGAAGCATGCCCCAACAAACTCTGCTCAGGCAATCTCGACCATCTGATTGGTGGCCATCAAATGGACGAACAATATTGCCACCCAAATGCTCCACTTCCAAATCTTGATCGCAAAAATTGCATAACCGACATTCACCTGTTTCGCAACAATATCCAACCAAATTTAGATTTGGAAGACATCCAAACACCATACTGTTATAAGAGAGCCTGATGCCTGTTTCCTTTCATTTCAATTCTCAATTAAGAGGAATTATATGATTCTTTAGGCTTCCAGTTTATACATGTGGAGCCCATGTTTCCATGATCCAGACCGTTGGTCTGAAGTGATGGGCCAATGCGGACCATGCCCAAAAATCAATACTCATATAGGCCGATCCACCGGTCGGCTTTTTAACTTGAATGTGGATAGCTGATGTACCCATTTTTAAATAAAGAAGCTAGGATTGACCTGTTGAGTAGATTTTTCAGGGGCATGGCTCATCCAACCTGTTGTAAACACTCCCATGGTCTCAATCACTGACCCAGGCCCCATTTGTGCATATCCATCAGATAGTTCTTCTCACCTTAAAATAGTAAAACACATTCACATCTAATCAATCATAACAACGGTCCATCAAGCATATACCTTATGCAACTTTACGGATTTTTTCAATGCTGGGTTTTTTGAGTTATAACAGAAAATAATACCCCCCTTAAAACCCAAAAATCCCACAACTGATTCAAGCTGACTGGATTATTTCCATGATTATTCAATACAGATTTTAAGCTATGAGGAAGAACACACCAAAAACAAAATTTTATTGGATCGGATTGTTTTCTACATTTGGGTTTTCTTTACATGACAATAGAATTTATGATGCATGAAAATCGAGACAGGAGGAGACCCCTCGGCATGTAGCAGGCGAATGTTTCCTCCCGACCCTGCCAAGACTCCCTGTGAGAGTTGGACATCGAATCCGCCAACATGCATGTGGGTGCAAGATCTAAGCCATTCATCAAGTTGGCGCCATCATTTGTCTAGTAGCCAGCGAGCATATACATGTTGATATGCGCTGTTGGTCAATTCCTTCTACTTTGCGCTTTTCATTTCAGACCATGCAGGATACACAGTGGGGCCTACCTGCTGAACAGGGGAAGAGTAGAATTTGAAACTGCTGAGTGGCCACTGCATTTTTCATCCTTCTGTTGCCTTGAAAATCTGATTGGAAATCCTGCAGGGAGTCAAATCCAAATGGTCACAACTCACAAGTTGGAACTATGCATAAATAACATGTAATCAGAAGCTTATTTAAGCAATGAAGTATCTCAAAAACTTTAAGCCCATGTTTGAATGTGTACATGAATCGTGAATCGAATCGTGTATGTTCAGTTAAGTGAAAGAGGCAGTGACCAGCGGTAATGATGCTTCTTACAATTCATAATGAGAAAGTAGCCCTCGAATTCCAATTGCGTTTCTTTGAGTCTTAACTTGAAAGCTATGCTTTGGAGACCGGAACCTCAATATGGTTGCTGAGAAGATCACAATTTGGTTGTTTATAGTTTACTAGATTAACAAATGCAGCAATATCGAAAAGTGCATGCAAATGTGCTCCAAGAACACATGGGTATTATCAAAACTCGACAAAGAGCTAACATTTCACCAGTAGTAGATGGGACATTGGGATAAATGGTACTTCAAGAACTCATTGAAGCGACTCAGAGGATCTATGAGTAAAACATTAAAGCAAGAGCATCTATAAAAGGAGAACAGAACTGGAAATTCTTAAATATTTGTTAGAATAGATTAGGGTATTCTTCCTAGATTATGGTATTCCTATATTCGTTAAGATGTGAATCTACTAGCATCTCTCAAGATCTCCCACAAGAGACTACATTATGGAAAGTACAACTTGTTTATTTCTATGAGAATAACATCAATATGTAGAAGAGATGGGAGATCTTGAGAGATGCTAGTAGATTCACATCTTAACAAATGTAGAAATACCCTAATCTAGGAAGATTACCCTAATCTACTCTAACATCCTCCTTGAAACTCAATGTGCTCTTTAAGTAATTTGAGTTTGAAAGGTATGATAACCATTTATTCAAAAGGCAAAAGACAAATTCAATGACAACATGAGGTGAGCATGAGGCAATAAAACGACAAGTAGTGTGAGGCAAGTGGACACTTCTGATGACTTCTGCACAATGTTTGAAGAATTGGTATCACTACAAGTTTCGATGGCCGGATGTATGCACAATATCGATGTCACTGATAATATCGCCAATAATAAAAAATGCAGGAAAGCATTGGGAAAACATGGAGACAATGGTGGAAATTTTCAGCGAAACTTCAAGAGATGCTAAAATACACATATTTGCATATTTATGAATAAAAAAGTTGTGAAAAGAATGCATACATAATAATTTTCCATTTAATGGAACCCTAAAAGCATGTGTTGTTATAAGAAATCCGTCCAACCATCCAACCTTCCATCCACACATCCATTGATAATTCAAAATATCGAAAACACATGATATTTTGCCAAGAAATTGTCGACAATTGGAAAGGAAACGAAAAATTGTGGTCTCAATATTTATGCATGCACTTCAGAAAGTAAATGAATTAAAAAATAAATACCATGTTGTGATAACGATAACATCGTGATATTATCAATCATATCGTCTACAAATTGAACATTGCATAAAACCATGCGCCCATAAAAAAAACTTTTTCAATAAACAGATTTTTAGCGATATCAATACATTAGCAATATCATCAAAATATTGTTGATACACTAGCAATACAAGCGACACCCGGAATTCACATAGTTAAATATATTAACGATACATTGGCAATACTTAGCGATACATCAATGATACATGGAATTTCTGATACTACTAATGTTATCTGTATTGCCAAGCCAGATATACAAATAATCTCAAGGATATTTCGATAATATAGGGGACACCTCAAACAATGCTTCTATGATATGAACCATTGCCACTTCAATGACTAACAAAAGATCTACTTGCACTTCTGGTGATTGGGATTTCATCCATTGCTCTTCCAGTAGATACACTCCCGATGGCTAATTCCATGGTGGGGCCTACAAAACTAGGTGACGCCACCTCCCTACTCGAATATCCGCATCCCTGACGATGATTTCTTCCTCGCACCGAGATTACGTGGCCCATCATAATGAAAATCCACCCCGTCAACTTTTGCTCTTCCAATGGCACTAAATGCTTCAACCTGTCCAATCAAAACGCTATCAAAATGCCCGGTACAATAATGTCTGATTCAAACACCCGACACAATAACAAATCCGATCAAATGCCCAACACAAAAACGAGTTTGGTCCATATGCCCAACACATACAAATCCAGTCCAAAACACCCAATACAAATGAAACGCATATTGTCAAAAGGCGTATTAGGAAGTAGATACAACTCGAAGGTGCCAAGCTCTTTAGACCACCATATTGTATATGTCAAATCCACTCTGTCAATCAGGAACAATGCATAATTGCACATAAAACTCAAAGTTCACACATTGTGGCTGCCTAAGTTTTAGACCAGGCTGATCCATACCTGGTGAACAATTTTGGTGAAAGATACACACCATGATGGCCCCTTCCAAGGCCTATGGTTGGGTCCCATCCCCATTGTTCCCTATAATATTATGGCCCACCTGAGTTATTGATATGTACGGTTTTCTGGTGCATGGTCTACAATCGAGGAGCACAACTAGTGAACGGAGTGGATTTCAAATATACAACATGGTTGGCCCAAAAAGCTTGGGTGTATCATGTGTTGCATAAAACAGTTGATGTAGATGATTCCAATCCTTTTGATGCGTTGCGCTCATGGTCTTATCTATTCCATCTAAACTATGGGGCGCCACTAGGGATAGAACATCTTTTGAACCAAAATTGGTCGAGCAATTTTAACCATTCATTTATGGATATCAAGTAGACGGTTAAAAATAAAATAGCTACTGGTCATGATCTCTTTTTTAATTTATCTTTCATCACTACCAATAAAGATATGGAATTACAGAAGCCGTCTTGAATTGCCAGAGATTAAATAGAAATGCAAAATTCAAGTTCTATGGTGGCCACCATGTAACTGATAATAGAATAAAAATTTTATAAAAAAATAATTACGAACTACCTTCAGCTGCTAGTCATCGATTTGTTTAATTAAAGGCATGTGCATCTGCGGTCCAAACTACATCTTTCAAGGCAGCTGAATAATTCTCATAGAACTGCATGTTCCAATAGGAAAATAGATTAAAAAATATAAAAACCATCGGTCAGTTTGATTGTTAGGTTAGTCAGTTCATGTACGGGAGGTTATAGGAGCGACTGAGTTTCAAGTTGACTCAATGAGTTCTAGAATAGGAAAATGAATTTTCCAATGCATTACCACAGTAGATTGCAGAATCCTCCCAATTTTGGGGCCAATTTCAATGAACTTCTGGGGTTTCTGAGAAAGGAGGTTTCAAGCCTGCTTTTGTGGTCAACTCAGCAAAATGAATCAGATTGGTTTTTGTCGACTCAGCATTTTTGCACCTATTTTATCGAGCAAGAGATAAGATGGAGGTTTGCAGAGTGCATCCAAATGCACAAGATCAATTGACGTTTGGACCAAAACAGCATTTAGGACTCGAAACCTTTTGCAGGGTGCGTCCAAACAGGCTCTTAGTCTGAGACAATTAACCAATATAATTTTTTAAAAACAAAAAAACAAAACAAAAAACAAAAAACAAAAAAAACAAAAAATAAAAAAAAAAAAACAAAAAAACAAACCCCATTGACAATGAAAATTCTGGTTAATAACAGAAGGACCATCTAATTTCCTAAACCATGTGGTACCAGATGATTCTCACCAAATGTCGTGAATTTGGTAAATTCCAAAGTTTTCCCTGCAATACTTGAAATTTTATGGGGCAAAAACAGAAAATAATAATAATTATTATTATTATTATCCTTGAGTGAATGGAATGCCCCAGAAAATATCAAATTAGGAAGAGAAATATAATGGCTGCTTGCAGGAGTACCCTCTCTCTCGAGAGGCACCAACGTGACATGGATGCAAGAACCAAGCTGTCCATCAGGTGGGACATACATGTATGAAAAAAAAAAAAAAAACAGTTGAACATAATTGCACAACAGCCCAGATTTCAAGATGCGTATGGGTCCCACTTATAAGCAAGACCAACCAGACTTTCCGGCCACAACACAAATGGTAGGGCCCACCTGATGAGCAACCCGGATCTTGCATGCACATCCCATGTTGGCATATTTAGTGAGCTAGTACTCATATTCCTAAAATGCTTGTGCCAGAAGGTTGTAAAATACCATTTGGCTTCTCAGTTTGTAAGAGTGGTTGCCTTCATTGACCAGAATAGTTGATACTACTGGCCCCCCAAGCAAGAAAATGTAATGGCATTGTACAACCTTTCATCCCAAGCATCCTATAACACCTCAAGAAAAGATTGCAAATGAGCAATACCCTATCAAACTCAAGTGTGTCACCTCCTGCTTTCTTCATTTCGATCATGGATAACAAAGACGAGACTTCGAAAACCTACACAGATTTTCATCAAGTATCAAACGAAGAGATATCAGCAAAGAGAAGTGAGAGAGAGAGAGAGAGAGAGAGAGAGAGAGAGAGAGAGAGAGAGAGAGAGAGAGAGAGAGAGGGGGGGGAAGGTGTCCTGATTTGAAATTAGGTTGAGTAAATAGGGTCCAGTTAGGTCAGGTTGTGGGTCAAGTACAAAGAAATTCAGGTTGGGTTTGGACTGGGCCCCTTGGATTGGAATTCAAGTCAGAACCAGTTGCAGGTTCGGTCTTCTTGTGGCCGGTCAGGCTCGGGTGAACCCTCAAACCTGACCCAACCTGGAGTTGCACCCCTATGTGCAACCCCAGTTTGTGTAAATTTTTCAGAACACCCTAAATTTCAGAAGTTGAATAAAGTGACCCAAGCATTACAAAACATAATTAAAATGAGAACGGTTTTTGTTCTGTAGTATGGAAACTTTGAAAACCTCTCTAGAAACCAGTCACAAAAACAGTTCAACAGGAAGCTGTATGCATGACTTTTTAGAAATTGCACACAGTAGTTGTACAAGAGTTCCTCAGGAGCGCATGGCAGACACCTAAATGATCTGCACCACGCATCTGGGAGGGCCCACCATATGCATGGCCCGAAAAGAGGACAGCTTGATGTTTCAAACCACTCAATCCGAACAAGTTCTCAATTACACAGTGGTTCATCAAATAGGGGGTCTACCTGGGCTCTTTTCCTTCTTTTTTTTGGCCATGAACCATCAATTGTGTAGCCAGCCAGGCAAACATGGGTCTTGTACGTGTGACCACCTCCCCACAGGAACTCTCATGTGTACTAAGGTTTGCAATTAGCATACCACTGTAGAAGATAGATTTGGGACTATATAATACCAGGGGAAGTTACTTGATGCAGTGGCATAGCATGATGCTTGACATGCAGGCACTCAGAAATTGTCCATGTGGCATACATTAACTCAATTAAACCGGCTAAATTATGGAACCCACAGCTTCTAAGAAACTGTCTGAAATCATTTTGGTTGAACAATTCTAACCTCGATTCATGAACAGTTGTTAGTAGAAATAGGACCTTTGGATATTTTTCATTTTAACTATCCACTTAATGTCCACCAATCCGATAGCCACATAATCAAATATACTTAATTTTTGGTTCATGATACATCTAAACTGGGACACGTAATTTGGCCTTGAATTACTTGTACGCCACATGCAATTTCTAAGTAATTAATATGTGCCTGTGTATCATCCATCACACTCACCAGAGTATCAAAGTTTTTCTCATAATACAATGCAATTTCTTTCAAGTCTTGGGTAGGAAAAGTTCCAGATACTGCTTAAATAACAAAAAATTACATCAAAATGAAACAGCTAAAATTAAGAAATATACATTATTCCCACTGTAGAGATCTAATGAAAGATCATCAAATGCAATGCTCCGGCACTTTTGGTTTTTCAGTTTGCACAAGTGGGGCCCATGTTGAGGATCTAAACACCTGATATTATGGGCCCCAATGCAGATGGCCCATGCGCTAAAGACCTCCCACATTGGGAGAATCCTAACCTCGAAAAAAAATACAACAATGGTATCCATTTAACCAAAAGAAGGCCAAATAATCTACCGGTCGGATCTTCCCAGCTGAGGGAATTTTGGTGCATAGGCCACTCATGGCGAAGCCCATCATATCGACAATTTGGATCACCGAACCATTGGCCGCACTTGTACAGAATGAAAAAACCTGAAGAACATTGTACAACCTTTCTACCCAGGCATATTATAGTACCTCAATGCATATTCCTAGGTACGCCTGCAAAGATTTATTTATTTATTTATATTTATTTTTTTTTTGTCAATTTAGGGGCATTTCTATTAACTCTTGAATCTCAAGTAGGTTTGAAAACACTTCTTCCTAGAGAGGCTCCAGTAGTTTTCCTCAAATAAATAAAGATCATCCACCCACCTCTGTAGAGATAGTGAGATGTCCTTTCCGACCCAAGTCACGTCCTTCTTGCCTCATCTTCACCTCATCAAGCATAGCACAAATAAGTATACAACATTCAATATGCATCATATTTTCCAGAGCATTGAAACAGCAAACAGTAAAAATTCTCTTTCCAACACTAAGGGTCCGTTTGGATAGGGGATCCTACAAAATTGGGATTAAGCATATTCCTGATTTTTCTAAGTCCCACACCTCCATCTCAGATTTGTTGCCATAAAGTCGCAATTTCCTCCTCATAAGTGAGATTGCCCAAGTTTGAGGGAAAAAAAAAACTGAAACACGTTAATTGCAATGATGCGAAGGAAAGCATCATTTTAATGCGGCAAATCTGATGTGGAGAGCATGGGACTACCATAAACAGGATTACCCAAACGGACCCTATGTGTTTCCAATGCATCACCATCTTAGCCTTTCTCTAAGCAACTTGGACTTGGTGTTCCAAGGTAGATTGGTAATTGGGCTACATGGTATGGGTAGTCCTTTAAATCGTCCTTGACTTATGTTGTGGCCAAAAGTTAGGTCGTCCCATCATCAACCGGGCCACATGCAAAATAATACATCAACAATTAAAAATTTTACCACTTGGCGCTATTTGCCCTGCATGTCTTGCCCACCTGATGACAATGGAGGTGCTCGCTTTTTTTTTTCTTTTCTTTTTAGGCAGGTAATCTGGGCTCGAACCCAAGACCACAACATTGAAACACGCCCTGTCTACCATTGAGCTAGGGGCTCAAACCCATGTATGTCCTGCAATTAATTTATCATAAGCTAATAAATAAAAATGTCAACCTTGTAATCACACCTCTTGACACTAAAACCTAGTGGCTTCGCACTTTCTTCCATCTTCGCCATGATTTCAGATGCTGAACATTTCAAAGTGAACCTCATCTCTCGTCTTACACCCTAAGACAAAGCAGCAAAGGCATATAACAATAGGCGAAATATACTATGCAAAATGAGCCCATTAAGGCTCTACTCATGTAAATGGAAGCCTACTTAAGTGGCACACCTGCATGAGATCCAGCGCATTCCTCAATAAAGCAAACCATGCATGCATCACAGCCCAAAAATCTATAGAGTTTGATCATCAAAATGACTAAAGCGCACATGGACAAATGAATGGTTGAAAAAGATTGATCAACAGCCAACACACACAAGTGTGGCCCACCCAATAAATGATGGGGATCAAGCAAGTCTGCCACATTTAGTAATATGCCTTTGGATTCTCATGAAAAATAGAATATACAATATAATTTACAGGCAACACAAGACTATGGTGCTGTTTTGAACATTCTGGAAATCCAAGCAGATGGCCCATGCATTCATTCTGAATGAGAATGGAAGTACAAGAGGTACAGCCCATTATCATCACATTCTCATTTTTTGTCATCTTTGTGGCTTGGAGCATTTTGCGCATCTCGTTGCCCACATTTTATGGTAGTTAACTGAATGCAAAATCATTTTCACCTTTTCATTGTTGGAAGATCCAAAGTATGTGTTAAAACATTTAACAAGCACTCTCTAACTATTACAAACAATCCAAAAATAGGAAGAGAAAAGGGATATAAATTTTCAAAAAATAATAATACTAGGAAGCCACTATTTACACCCATCCTGTTTGATACAAACACCTTTTTGTTTCTACTTTGGGCATTACAATAATAAAAGTAGGAAATTTTTTATTTTTATTGAAAAAAAAAAAAATTTAAAGATCAAGAGTAAACAGTAACCCAAAAATCATGACCATCCAGAACTCAAGTAGGACACACCCTAGGAAAAAGTTGGGATGGGACACTCACCATTAGTTATTTGTAGGGCACACTGTGGTGTGTATGCGCCATCCAATTCATTCATTTGATGTGTGTTGAGGGTCAAATATGCAAATGAGTGTTGAGGGTCAAATATTGCACATTAGACCCCAGTTAATACCTGATTTTACAAACATGATACTGTTTAACGCTCTATTTTAATCATGTTTGTGTTGCAAGGTGAATTTAAGAGCTTGGACTAAAAAAGGGTGCTAAAAGCATGGATTTAACGCTCTAAAATCACCAAGGCAAGGGACGGAGCTTAGAGGACCGAAATCGAAGAATTTACACGCCTAAGATTCGAGAAAATCAAGTGATTGAAGAAAAAGAGGCCTGAAAGACGTCCTGAATGCAGGATCACAGGGTTCCCACCATCCGTTTGGCTCGAAACTTTATATCTAGCTTGAGGACCCTAAATTAACCGTACACGTCAAAATTCAGCCCTTGGATCTTTGTGGAAATGGGCCAACGGACAGATCAGCCCATAAATCATCAATCTGGGGCCTACCTGATCTCTGGATATGCTTCAAACTTGGGCTCAACCTCTTAAATTAGATGGAAGGATGGATGAACGGAGTAGATGTATCAAAACATCAAGGTGGGAACCACTCTATGTGAGTACGTGTGCACAGCACACGTGCACCCGTTGTGCACCGAGCCAAAGAATTCGGTCAACAGAGCGCTGACCGACTTCTTCTTTTCAAAAATTTGAAATCCCGCCTGCAGGAGGAAGCAGAAGCTATGGACGGCTCTTGTGGGCCATCATCATGATACGACGGTCCGATCCAGACCGTCCATTGGAATCCCACAGGCCCTCTTACCAAGGCCAAGGTGACGGAATTCCAAGAAACAGTGAGGATAGGTTTCCAGCAGCAAGAAAGATTCTATTGGCCACACAAAAACCTATCCAAAACAATCCCTTCCAGACTGGTTTTTCGAGGGGAGTCTAATGAACGGAGTAGATTTCTCTTCCAGAGCTGATCAAGGGCCCACCGATCATCACAGCGTAGGTCCGTTCGCAGGCCCTGTGTCCTAGAAATCTGAAAATTCTGAGCGATTGTGGGCCACTTTCCGTGGTCAGTTGAGTAATCCAAACCGTCCAAAGTCTTGAAAAGGGGATCACACATCTTCCTATGGTATCAGAATGAGTGGATTAGAGGATCCCTGCCCGAAAATCTACATCAAACACAACTCATCTCGCGTTTTCTATTGCTGCTACGCACGCTTTCACCACCAACTCAATCCATTTGATCGACTTCCAGGGCTTATAAAAGAGAGAAGGGATAGAGAGAAAAGGGGACCTCAGGCAGCCGTAGAGGCCAAGGACGTGAGCAAGACGTGGAGGGAGAGAGAGAGAGAGAGAGAGAGAGAGAGAGAGAGAGAGAGAGAGAGAGAGAGGCCGGCTAGGGAGCTTTTCTCCCTCTTTCTTCTAGTTTTTTTTCTTTCTTCCTTTTCCTTTTATGCTTTTAAGAGATTTTAGTCCATCATGTCTGCGAATGGCTAAACCTCTTAGCTAGGGCTAAGAGGTGAAGCTTGTAGCGTGATGGGATACTCTCTATGCTTTTGATTCATGTTATGTTGAACTGACTTTGATTATGGTTTGATTTTAAGGAATATTCATAGTTTTTAATGGTTTGTTGTGACTTAAATTACAATAGATCTGCGATAGCTTTGAGTATGTTCTTTTCATTACAGGGATTATGAACTTGGGAGCCCTATTGTTCACCATCGTCTCCTGGGCATGGTTGGATGATGGAACCCTTTCTAACATTCATAACTCTTTCAGATTGTTCATGTATTGGTTAAATTTTGTTGTTTACTTTCTCTCATGGGCATGGTTTTGTGATGGAATCAATTCTAATCCTCTTACCTCTCGTCCCTTGAAAACTAGATCAAAGGAAGTTCAGATTTGATTTTTAAGATTATATCAAGCATAGATCTCCCTGATTTCTACAAGTGGATCCTTGGCACCCTAGTTTCTTACCTTTGAATTTTATAGTTTTAGTTAAATCATTCACCATTATTCTTTCATATCCACCTGATTTAGATTACGTCTTTGTCTAGTTCTAGTTCAAGTTACTTTCAGATTATGTACAAGGTTCAGTCCCTGTGGATTCGACCTCGGTCTTACCGAGATTATTACTACATCACCACCCTATACTTAGGGTGTGAACAAGTTTTGAAGCCGCTGTCGGGGATTAACGGTTACATTTTTCTGAGATTAACTGGTTTTAGAATTAGGTTAAGATTAGGGTTTATTTTTAGGATTAGGTTTTCTGTTTGATTTTTATAAACTAACCTAACTTTCTTGTTTTGTAGGACCCTGATATAGACTTTCTGATTTGGTAATCTCTTCCTGATTTTTCTTCCTTTCTATTTCTATATTATGATTTGCATTATATTTTTAGAAATTTTCCTGATTTGTTTTATATTATAGACTTCTTTTATTTTTAGAAACTAACTTCCTAATTCTAGGTTAGAACTTTTCTGATTAATTTTTAGAAACTAGGTTAGTTATTTCCCTTTTTAGAAACTTTTTCTAGTTTTAGAAACTGACCCATCTTTTTAATTTTTAATTTTTTTATTTTAATTTTTAAAAACTAACTTGTTTTGTTTTCTTTTGCAGGATTTTAACATAAGAACTTCCAATCTGGTAACTTCTTTCTAATTTTGTCTCTTTCTATTTTTAGATCTCTTATTGCTGTAGGATTTTTCTTTTATTCTTAGGATTAGATTTAGAGTTAGGGTTTCACCATGCAAGAGTTGGAACGTGTGTATGCTGAGATAACTAAGAAATCTTGGGAAAGTTTTTTGATGTATGATGATTATGATGGGAAATAGCCTATGCTTCAAATATTTTCTGAAAATTTCTTCAACCAATCGAAATATGATGCTCCACCGATTAAGAAGTCCTTCGGTGATTATTTGCAGGAAAATAATTGCATTCCACGAGTTAAGAAAATAGTACGTGATTATTGGAATGATGATGCATATCAACTCCCAACCTATGACCCATACAATTATAATCAGTGGAAACAGAAAAATTTCGAAGTCGAGTCAGTAAAACATCATGGTAAAAACCCTCTTGGATCAGCCACTTTTGAATATCCACCAGAAACGATCCAAGAGGAGTCACCTTAGAGTTACACCGACTAGGTCACTGACGTGAAGAAATTATTAGAAATACTTGAATCACGGCTCGATAGGCTAATGGAGACTAATTCATCCCAACCGCAACCCAAATTACAAATACAATGCAAGGAAAGTAATGTCAACTCGACACATTGGAGAGATGAACCGCCAATTGATTTTGTTGATTACTCCTTTGGATTCCCTACTTATGACAAGATAATGGAGGCTAGTTCGTCCCAGTCACAACTCAACCTAGAAATACAATGCGAGGAAAGTTATCCAAACTCGCTTTCGGCGAACTCTGGAATTTTGAATGAAGAGTTAGATTGTACTAATGAGCATACCGTTCAATTTCACGATGAGTCGATCTCGATGACGGTCCAAAGGAATAAAGAGACTTTGTTGGTTTTCAAATATAATGATATTGACACACTTGAATCACATGACACACTTGATTTTAATGACGAGGAAGAGGTTAGTTTATTCGAACCTCAACCCAATCTAGAAACAGAATGTGAGGAAGCCGATCCCGTTCCAAGTGTGTACTGCACTGAATTGAAAGATGATGCGTATTGGGATTCAATCTCAAGTTTGGCCCATATCAATGATCAAGAGGTTCAGGAAGTTGTCGACCATAGAGATCTACTCCACCTATCTGACATGGCCAATTTAAATGTGGAGGATGAACCACTTTTACCTAAACCTTCCAATCTTTGCGTTGCATGTTTAGACCACTTCATTGAATTGAATGATGATATGATTCGGGAGATGGACGAGCCGCTTGATATGACTCTGGAAGTTGAAAGCATCCAATTGAGGCCACCATCTGAGTTATACACTTTTAACGATTCAATGCCTCTACTGAGTAGCTTCAATGAACAGAGTGTGTTCACATCAATGCGTCACTTATTGATCCTCAACTTGTCTGTGTAGGGCAAGAGCAAGAGAGCATACCTCCATCCACTTCCAGAGATGATGGAATTCTTAGGCAGATCATCACACACTTCATTGTGGACAATGAGTCACTCTCAGCTGAATTTCCCAACTCTTTGGATGATTGCTTGGTACACTTTGTAGATTCAAACGAACCTATGATAAAAGAAAAAGTGGATGCCTCGCAAGGCAATACCTCAGTAGTTGTCACGGACCAAGAAAACCCTTATTCTGAAGTCCCTCCTTCCCCAGATCTTGAATGTCTACTATTAAAGGAGCTGGAAATTGAGCCGGAGTCTGAAACTTCGAAATGTGTCAAGACTACATTACTTTCTGAGAATTTTTCTGAATTTCATCTATGTGTACTCTCTGATTCACTATGGGGTACTAACTCTGAAACTTTTTCTATCACAGGAGATTAAAAGGAAACCTTATGCTGATGTACATAAATTTCTCTGAAAATTTATGCTCCAGGGCATCCAAGCCTATTGCAAAAGGGGCTTTTGGATGATCTTGTTGAGAAACCTACTGAGAAATTTATCAAGATATTGGCCGGAAGAGGAACCTTGCAGCATGACTGAGTAGCTTTTCCCCTGCTTTCGTAAGACTAAGATAGTTTGCTTGATGTCGTTCTAGGATAATCGGCTTTATGCCGTTAGGATAGTTTACTTGCCCGTTGTTTTAGGATAATTTGCTTTTGTTGGATGGAGTCTTGTGCCCAACTACCGTCACCCTGAAATCTCTTTGGAAAAAGCCTCTTAAGTCCGTCATCAGGTAATATCCCTCCATCCCTTCTCCTTCAATTTCGTTGCCTCATGTGCTTGGCATGCTTATATCTTTTACATTGAGGACAATATAGATTTTAAGTTGGGGGGTGTGGATTAGGCAACCTAATCAGTGTTTTCTCAGTCTTGAGCAAAATTTGTGAAAATTTTTGAAATTTTTTCTGGAAATTGATTTTTACGGCTATCTTTGATTTAGAATTATAAGATACGTAATGTTGGTGAATTATGACTCTTGGATTCAGTTACCTGTTAGATTTCACAGATAAGTTCGAATTAGTAATCTATGATTCGAAGTTTTAAACATTGATTAAGTCATGATTTGACATGCACATCTCGCTTACACATTAAGGTTTTAATTTGATATTGAATTGTTAACTTGGTGATTATTAAGCATGGAAGGAACCGACCTAGAGAATTTGTCCATCATGTTCAATAAAAAGAATTGAAAAAGAGAGAGAGAGAGAGAGAGAGAGAGAGAGAGAGAGAGAGAGAGAGAATACCCGGCAACAAAACAGTTGTCGTAAAAAATGGCTACCTATTAAAGATCTTTAAAGAGATTGACATAGCATGAAAGCCATCGATGAAAAAATCAAAAGCTGGAAGAATGAAAAGTTGAACTGTAAGGCAAGTTTTGGTTTAGGTTATGGTTATCCTGAATGCTCTTGTGATTATCAATGTTATCATGAAAACAAAAAATTGAGCCTTAATTGTGATAAGTTAAGGTTATACTCTGCACCCATGGAACTCAATATTTAAAATTGTTCTAATTGATAGATTACTACTTTGAACTCGACTATGAAGTTTACCGTGTGCTTGAGTTTAGGAGAAGGAAATGCCCAACATTGATGTATCTTGGAATTCTATTACCTAGATTGTCTTTTAAAAATCACTGTTGTTCTTAACTTATTTTTTCGCATACTTTGCTCGAGACTAGCAAAATGCTGGTTGGGGATTGTGTTGAGGGTCAAATATTGCATATTAGACCCCAATTAATACCTGATTTTACGAACATGATATTGTTTAACGCTTTATTTTAATCGTGTTTGTGTTGCAAGGTGAATTTAAGAGCTTGTACTGAAAAAAGGTGTTAAAAGCATGAATTTAACGCTCTAAAATCACCAAGGCAAGGGACGGAGCTTAGAAGACCAAGATCAAAGAATTTACACGCCAAAGATCCGAGAAAATCAGGTGATTGAAGAAAAAGAGGCCTGAAAGACGTCCTGAATGCAAGATCACAGGGTTCCCATCATCTGTTTGGCTTGAAACTTTAAATCTGGCCTGAGGACCCTAAATTAACCGTACACGTCGAAATTCAGCCCTTGGATCTTTGTGGAAATGGCCCAACGGACAGATCAACCCATAAATCATCAATTTGGGGCCCACCTGATCTCTGGATATGCTTTAAATTTGGGCTCAACCTCTTAAATTGGATGGAAGGATGGATGAACGGAGCAGATGTATCAAAACATCAAGGTAGGACCCACTATGTGAGTGCGTATGCACAACACACATGCACCCGTTGTGCACCGAGCCAAAGAAGTCGGTCAACAGAGCGCTGACCGTCTTCTTCTTTTCAAAAATTTGAAATCCCACCTGCGGGAGGAAGTGGAAGCTGTGAACGGCTCTTGTGGGCCATCATCATGATTCGAATCCCACAGGCCCTCTTACCAAGGCCTAGGTGACAAAATTCCAAGAAACGGCGAGGATGGGTTTCCAGCCATTCAAAAGCAGGATGGACGGCAGCAAGAAAGATTCTGCGGGCCACACCAAGACTTATCCAAAACAGTCCCTTCCTGACTGGTTTTTCAAGGGCAGTCTAATGAACTGAGTGGATTTCTCTTCCAGAGCTAATCAGGGGCCCACCGATCATCACAGCGTAGGTCCGTTCATAGGCCTTGCATCCGGGAAATCCAAAAATTTCAAGCAATTGTGGGCCATTATCCGTGGTCGGTTGAGTGATCCAGACCGTCCAAAGTCTCGAGAAGGGGATCACACATCTTCCTATGGTGTCAAAATGAGTGGACTAGATGATCCCTATCCTGAAAATCCATGTCAAACGCAACTCATCTCACGTTTTCTGCTGCTGCTGGGCACGCTTTCACCACCGACTCAATCCACACGACCGACTTTTAGGGCTTATAAAAGAGAGAAGGGAGAGAGAGAAAAGGGGACCTCAGGCAGCCGTGGAGGCCAAGGACGTGAGCAAGACGTGGAGAGAGAGAGAGAGAGAGAGAGAGAGAGAGAGAGAGCTGGCCGGCTAGGGAGTTTTTCTCCCTCTTTCTTCTAGTTTTTTTTTCTTCCTTTTCCTTTTATGCTTTTAAGAGATTTTAGTCCATCATGTCTGCGAATGGCTAAACCTCTTAGCTAGGGCTAAGAGGTGAAGTTTGTAGCGTGATGGGATACTCTCTATGCTTTTGATTCATGTTACGTTGAACTGACTTTGATTATGATTTGATTTTAAGGAATATTCATAGTTTTTAATGGTTTGTTGTAACTTAAATTACAATAGATTTGCGATAGCTTTGAGTATGTTCTTTTCATTACGGGAATTGTGAACTTGGGAGCCTCGTTATTCACTATCGTCTCCTGGGCATGGTTGGATGATGGAACCCTTCCTAACGTTCATAACTCTTTCAGATTGTTCGTAGATTGGTTAAATTTTGTTGTTTGCTTTGTTTCATGGGCATGGTTTTGTGATGGAATCAATCCTAATCCTCATACCTCTCGTCTCTTGAAAACTAGATCAAAGGAAGTTCAGATTTGATTTTTAACGTTATATCAAGCATAGATCTTCCTGATTTCTACAAGTGGATCCTTGGCACCCTAGTTTCCCACCTTTGAATTTTATAGTTTTAGTTTAATCATTCACCATTATTCTTTCATATCCACCTGATTTAGATTGCATCTTTGCCTAGTTCTAGTTCAAGTTACTTTTAGATTACGTACAAGGTTCAGTCCCTATGAATTCGACCTCGGTCTTACCGAGATTATTACTACATCACAACCCTATACTTGGGGTGTGAACAATGTGGCTCATTGGGATGAAAGAATTACAAAGAATCACAGTATTCCAAAACTCATGTGCACATGAATTTAGAGGTTTTTAGTTATAATTTTGAGGTGGCCCACCTAAGTGTTGAATCAACCTGATTTTGGGGATCAAGGATAAACAGGGGGTGATTCACCTAATGGACAGGGTGGATTTCATGCACATTAAGTTGTTTCCCCCATGTCAAAGAAAGTGACCCCTATCGGTAACTATGCGGGATACATATGCATTTTCATAATAACATCCAGCTCAGCACTCACATAATATACTAATACATTACAAATTGAGAGAGAGAGAGAGAGAGAGAGAGAGAGAGAGAGAGAGAGAGAGTTGCACCTGTTCTTTTTCAAAGAGTCCATAAAGATTCAACCCTTCAGATAGTGAAATGATATAGAATGCATTCAAAAATGACGGCCTCCCATCCTTTTCTTCCTTTTGGTCTGATATTGTGCAATCCTGACCAAAGAATGGGAATCGACCCCATCAGTCCTAAGGAATTATATGATCCCCAGCCCATGAATATGCATAGTACCCCCAGATTTTCAGTTCATGCAAGTGAGGTACATGGTTCAAAGATCCAGACCATTGATTTGATGGGCATAGTGAAAAACCTCGTTCTATGCAATTTCTTTGCGTGGATATTTCTTGGGATATTTTCAGGCTATCCTCGGGACATCATTAGGAAAATATCACCGAAAATAAAAAAATAAAAAATATACGTATTTATTTCAGATTAATATATGTATGTAATTATCTAATGAATTGTTTACAGATTTACCTTTTATGAGTTGAAACCGTGATGATTTCGCGATAAAAATGCCATATTTTAAAATGTTCCGACAATTTGAAAATCTCACGATAATATTATTTGGTGTATTTTTCAGGAGTTTGTCTCAAGATTTTCAAAATCTCAGCGATAATTGTAACACTGCTGATGGACTCCACAGAGGATGGACTGTGCCCCACACTTCTCCAGATGTGAAGATCCTAGCTAGACAATCTTTGGCCTTTCCTCAGTTGAATGTGGACACTGGACAGTTTGCACTATCTCATTAGTTGTTCGTTTGTATGGGGCCAATTGAAGGGATAGAATTGTCCGATAAAGGAAATTTTGTAGGAAGGTCAGTCCGAGGTGGAGCCCACCATTTCAAATATGACTCGCCTAAGAGCCCCGCATGTCCAGGGTGTGGACCCACACTCATAATGCATATCCTTGGATTGAGGATATATGGTCTTCAAATTCATATAGGTCCCCACTGGATTTAATTGAAGAACACAAGTATACACTCACATTTGAAGTGCCAAATAGTAAATCAATATCGCTCAAATCAACATTCTTCAGCTCTTTGAATTTAGAAGGCTTATAGCCTTTCTTGAACCATGGGCTCTCCATAATATGGGGTATGGTGTTTCTCTCCACAAATATAAAAATTGATTGTCAGCATCAAACTCAAACAAAGAAACCAAGATTAGTTAAGAAGTTTGACTCAACCCCACTTGCACTATTGGAACATACAATCCATGAATCAGGTGGGCCCCACTACATAGATGACCTGGCTCAAAAAAAATAACAATAGACCGGTCTTATTACCACCCGTACCATACATATACATTAAACGTCAACCATTGACAATTTGTTAACTGTCCATCATTTCCATACATGTGTGGCCCACCCGATGAGTTGACCAACCAGGAGTCATCTACAATGTGAGGACCACCTGATGAACAACTAGAGTATGTTCCACATGTGCCCGGAGGCCACAAGTATTGGTGCTTGTGGGTATAGCAATGTTCTCAGTTGTATAGAGTCAATATTGCACCAGAGATCAAAGAAACAAAGGAAAAGAAGAGAAGGAAACAAAACATACATTTTTTGGATTTGGCTCTAGTATCTTTATTATCAATCTACAAGCAGCCGATGAAAACCAATCAGGACATGTGAAGTCTGCCCTGTATATCTGGAAAGTGAAGAATCATAAAGTATTGGTTATAAGAAAGGTGGACGACTAATCAAAAATCTGGCTAAATAGTAATACTCAAAAAAGTAAAAGGATTACATGCATGGATATAAATATACATATACAAAAAGTGTAAATGTGTATAACATCTATACATACGTAGATACATGGTCTCATGTGTAAGCATATTATATGGTACCAAGTGGTCGAGTGGAGTCAGAGAACTACAGCTTCCAGTACGCCTGACTGCATTTGGGAAAAAATGGGCAGTTCATATCATGGTTCTAGACCATCCACTCGGTCCAACCCACTCCCCATCATCCACCATAGGAAAATCAAACCAAATGAGGATTGTAACCTTCCGATCAATGCAATACAAAACAGACAGTCTACATTCAACAAAATTGGTCTATTCATCAATATGGACCTTCCATTCAATAGGCCCACCTTGGATTGTCCATGATTCTTAATCAAAGATCAAACTAGCCTAACCATTCCATCCGCGCCTTGGAAAATAGATCATGATTGTATAAGAGAGCACCAACATTCAACAGTTAAGATCGAGTGAACAGTCCAGATCAACAAATATAGACTGCCCTTGCGTCCAAATGCAGCTGGAAGCAACAGAAGTGGAGCACAACCTTTAACTTTTATTTTTATTGGCCATATAAGTTCTGTATATTATGTTATTATGAACTAAAGACAGACTTCCCTATTTGTTCCGAATGGGGAACTTGTTATTCAGAGCTTGGTTTGTAGATGTGGGCCCCATGGAGGTCTATCCAAACCATTGATCTGACAGCCCCTCATCATGGATGGCCCATTCTCACATTATATTCTCAATTGGTCAATAACCTTCCCATTGTTGACATGCAATACATGGTTAAAATGAAATGCACAAACAAACCACTCTCAATGGAGGAGAGACTCAATGACTAGGATCTTCCAAATTTGGGACGTTTTGGGGGAATCTTCCATCCATAATGAGGCTGTTAGATGAATGGATTGGATAAACGAACCACGCGTCCCGCATCTACAAATCAAGTTCCAACTAGGGAAGTTCCCTGTTCACAATGAACAACAAATCATTTTCTGAGGCTTTCTAAGTTTGCTTTGTCTCCTTCCTTTAGTCATGTTGACACCAATCCATCAATGCCTCTAGCTGTCAATGGGTACCCGGGTCCATGGATACCTGAAGCATCCAATCCACTTTAATTGGAATGGGGTTTGGGGCACCATTAATAGGGTTGTCAATGGGACGGGCTGGCCCATGGGCTTTTAGGTTGGGCAGGTATTTTGGCCAGGTTTGGGCACGCCTTTGAGGCCCTTGGGAAAGGCTTGGGCGTAGATATAAAGCCCAAACAATTTTGAGTGAGCTTGGGCCACCTCTGGCCCGGCCCATGCCCAGCTATCTATCTATCTATACACATACATACGTGTATATATATAATACATATATGTAAGCTTCAAGAGATGCTCTAGTGCTCTCAGAGCAAAATATAAGTTATAGTGCTCCTAGGAGCATCAGTTAGATGTACAGTCCCATCATAATAGCGAGTTCAATTCACCTCCTCAGGATTACCCGATACATGTGGTTTGCGGACGATTGAATGCTTCCATAGGGAATAATCTCACCTCAAAATGGGGCGGGGACACCCCGACGTCATAAAAAAAATGGCTAATATTTTTTAGTCTAGTGTGCTGCTTGCATGGTTGTCCATGAGACGCACAATGGACCAAATGAATAGTCAAGATCAATGTATCAGACAGTCCAACTGTCCAAATGCAACTAGGAGCACCATAAATTTTAGTGCACCGATGGAATTCAAGCATTTCTCTATTAATTATTATATATGCATGTATTAGTGATGGGGCTTATATGTGAGCCTGTGCCAATAGTTCAATTAAAATGAACATTTGAGATAGCTAGAGCAGCTGGAAGCACTCGCTTGAGTCTCTCGATATGAGAAATTGGCCTTTTCAGTCATGTATATACCAACATACAAGATAGGTTAGATAAGATGTATATGGGTTAAGTAAGATGAATAATTGAATTGAATTGGAACTGCAATTTTTTCATTTAATTTGGACTAAAATACCTTAAGATCCCCATTTTAGTTTTAATTAATGTCTCCATTTTATTTTTACACATTTTGAATTTTCAAGTGGCATAGGGGCTAGCCGGCTGATCCTGGGCACAAAAACTACCATTTGGGCTGATAATTGGCAACCCGAAGCTGGGCATGGCCCCAGTCCATTGACAACCCTATCCACTAATCAGTTCGACAATTCGGGTCTAATTAGAAATTGGGTCAGGTGATGGGGACATCACCACGCACACGCACACGCACGTCGCCCCCTACGCATGTACGCCAGAAGAAAGAGGACCCCACCGTCGATCTGGATCGATGACAACATCCAAGGAGAGCCTCCTAGTTAGGAAACGAAGTTTTGATTCAAAAAAGTAGGCCCGACAATCAAGAAAATCCCACCATGGGATCTCATGATCGTAGCCCACTAGTTGGATTGATTTCATATTTTAGGTTTTGCTTATTGTTATTATTTAGAACATTATGAACGCTTTAGATTTCTCTGTTTGGTTTTTATTTTAACTTACTTGCATTCTTGAAGTAACAAGTTGCGCAACGTAGGTATAAGGTTTTCCTATAAATAGGCACCCCTTGTAGTTCTTTTGATTCATTGAAGATTAATAAAAATTCTGCGTTTTCCTACTCTCTAAGTTGGAAGCCTAATTGGGTGCAAAGCCCTCCCTTCATCGAAGGGTTAACTACCGCAGTGGTCCACATCTATCTCGCCCCCATCCATCGTCATCTCTAGTATGCATCTTATATCATCCCTTCTTCTCATCTCACCCCATCATCTACACTAATATTACATCAAATCGAACCTCGGCCGACTAGAGCCAAGGTGGCCTTTTTCTGAATAGTGGGCCCCACACACGTGTGTAGGCCTAGACCCGCATAGATTCCCCTTAATTGAATGTTTGAACTTTCATGTGGGATATGGAATTTGTGTAATTGTTTTTGAACTAACGTGATCTTAAGCCTGAAATCTCGCATATCATATTTAATTTTCATGTCCTGCATCATCAAGTCAAGTACCAATTGAGCTACACACGAAGCATTGATCTTTTTAGTTTTATCCTTTATTAATACTAATATTTAAGAACCTTACGAAAGGCATGTTTCAAGTACGGATCCAAATCCGAATGTGAACATCATCTAGACCAGAATCTAGCACTGACACGAGATCTAAACTGGATTATGAATCCTACTTCATTCTTGGAACTGAACCCAAAGGGCCCAACAAGAAATGGGGTGCCCAAATCTAATCGAGTTCCGATCCAGTACCTCATGCATGGTGCCTGTTTTCTGACATGACCCAAATCCGATTCTCTTAGTCGGTTTTGGATCTAGGTAAACCAGTATCCGACCCAATCCCAACCCATTGACAGACCTAAAAATGTCTAAGTTAGATAGAGACTAACCGTTCAGCCACTAGTTTAATTATATTGGAAAATAATAAACTAATCTAATCAAAGCTACTTAAAAGTATCCATGCTTTAAACTACTACATGCATCTACCGATGGATGTACAAATATAAAATGAATAACCTTCTTATATAGGTTCATGATATTAGGCTTGTCGAAAGGCAAATAGCCTGCCATTAGAACGAAAAGAACAACTCCACACGACCATATATTAGCCTTCGCCCCATCATATCCCTTGTCGACAATTACTTGTTTAGTTGACACAAGAAAGTATAGTTCAGTCCTTGCATACGAGATTCTGTTTACAGTTTTCTAAGCTGTCTTCTAATCAGCATTTCTTTTGTTCTTATGGGTGGAATAGAATACATTAGGAATTTTCTAGGCTAATGTGATATTCTTAGGCCCAAACCATGAAAAAGGGTAGTTGAGGAGATCATCATAGCCTTGTCCAAGCTATTTGGGGTTTGATTGATTCCCAAGCTTGCTTGGTGAAAGTTTAACGACCGCATGCCTGCATGACATCAATCCTCCTACTTCACCTAGGCTGGAGAATGGTTGGCACACTGCTATGTGATGAGTTGTACAGAGAAAAGGATAGTTAAAGTTAGGGCTGCAACTTGGTTTTGGGTTGAACCTAATCCAATTGAATCAACCCCAATTCAGATCAGGTTGGGTTGGATTGTCAAGGTCCACAGGTTGGGTTCAAGTTGGGAAATGCTAATCCGATTTTAGTTCAAGTTGGGTTCAGGTTGAGCCAATTCAGATCAGGTTAGGTCGGGTTGGGACTAATCACGTGTTTGTTTCGGGTTGGGTCAAGTTGGGTCAAGTATAGAGGACTTCCAGTTGGGCACCTCAAGTTGGAATTTGGGGCAGGTCGGGTTGCAGGTAGAGTCATCTTGAGGTCGGGTTGGGCTCGGGTTGACCCTCAGCCTGAACCAACCAACCCGAGTTGCACCCCTAGTCAAGGTGATCAGCTAAAACAGCAAGGATAGAATTGGAATTTAGAGATGATCTTAAAATTCAGTCAATGAAAAAATATCTTAAAATTCAAATAAGGTTCGAATGGATGACGTGGCTTTTTATAAGCCCACATGCACCTCCACAAACAGCCACACATGCCAACCTCTTACATGCATGAGACATCTGATCCTTGCATCAACTATGTCCCACCATAAAGTTGACCTGGCCCACAAGATCAGTTACATGAATACATTAGGTGGGCCCACATATATGCCAAACCATCCATCATTCATATGCCTAATCAGTTAGGGGAACTGATTATTGGACCACATCATATGCCAGTTGGGGTTCACCTTAGGCACAACTCAGATGTCCCGCATGCATGCATGTCAAGACGTGCATGTGCACTTCACAGCATTTCATTAATGCGTTTGGAAAACTGGCGCACATCCTTACGAATCCAGTGCATGCATTTGTTGGTTCCCAATGCCTCAAGCTTTGGTCAAACACTACCATGAAAAATGTGGGCAATCTAAGAGCAAATAAAAGACAAATGAAGTAAAATGAAAAGTGGGCCCTCAGAAAAAACATTTTATAAAAATGGCAAAAAGAAAAAGAAAAAGACAGCCACGTTCAATGAACCAGCTACAATTGGCTCTCTCTCTCTCTCTCTCTCCCACTCTTTCTTTGCCAACTACAAAAGTGATAGTTCTACTGTTTCTTATATGAAACTGATGTTTATCTTTTGTGCTTTGGCTTTATATGACCCAACTCCGGCCATGTGATTTCAGATAATATTTGAGAAATTAAATCCCATTACTTTCTCAGATCGTACAATTGGATCTCCACTTATAGGCAATTGTGATATTTTCCCCCATTAGGGCTTTTAAAAAAACACAAATGCATATGTCATGTGATTTGGCTTTATATGACCCAACCCCGGCCATGTAATTTCAGTTACTATTTGAGAAATCAAATCATGTTACTTTGTCGGGTCGTAGAATTGGATCTCCACTTATTGGAAAATGTGAATGTGATATTCTCCCCCACCAGGTCTAAAAAAAACAAATGTAAATGTCTTGTCAAAACATAGAGATCTGAATGCAGAGATACCTCCGAAGCCACATAATTCGGTGTCCCGCAAGTAGTATATGCAATAGCCCATCCTCCTGAAAAATACAAGAATCATATCATTAGGCTTCTAAAACGTCCATTTGGATGATACAAAATAATAATTCCTACAGGAATGGCAATATTAGTGATATCACATGCTTTTGAATATTCTTGGATATGAAGTAATCACCTATGCCATCTCATCACCACCACATCCGCCAACATGGCACATGGGGTCTGATATACATGTTTTTCAGCCGTCATTTGTTTCATTAACCCGTGACCCACCATATCAGTGGACCAGTCTGACTTTTGGGCAAGGCCATCTACATAGTGGGAACCGCCTGACAGGTAGCTTGAACCTTGCGCATGTGTGACACATTAGCAGATTATGTCATGTAGGTGAGCTACCTTGTACCCAGGTGTGGGCTTGGCAAACCTCATGTTTCTAGATTTCATTGTCTATATAGAACGGCGGAAACTCACCCAGTGCACTGGTGACCCACATGCATGTCAATCCATACCGTCCAAATCATGGGACCAGTTGTGGCTAGAGAAAATCCACAAAAATCAATTTGATCAGATGATCTTAACCATTTAACACAAGCTATTGACTTTGAGAGACCACAGACTACTTTGTTTTTTACCATCCATTTGATGGACACTAACTGGATGATCGAAATCACATGATCTTTTTAACTATCCATTTGATGGACACCACTTTATTAGCAATACTCTAAAATACATACCCTAACTTGTTGTGGCAAGGCACTCAAACCAAAATCAGAGATCCTAAGATTGCCGTCCTCATCGAGTAGGAGATTCTCTAACTGCACAAATTCAGTTACAAGAATTCAAACCTTGATTACATCAAATTGGTAAATTTCGTCAATAAAACATTTGGGGTGTGTTCAGGCATTAGACATACAAAAGTTCCATATTAGATATGCACTGCACTAGTCTGATTACATGTAGTAATATGAAGGGCATGCCTACAACTAACCAAGAGGGGAGAACGTGCATCAGATGCACCCCATCCATAAGGTGCGCCACCAGGCCTACCACAGTTTCACCATGGATACTAAAGATCAGTCCAATCCAGGACTTAAGTGGGCCACACCATAGTGAGTGGTGTAAAATCTTAACTAAAAACTCTAAATTTCCGTGGTGTGGCCCACATGAGTATTGGAGTGTCCTGTTTTGGGGAACCCTTCATCCTAGTGGGGTGCGTCAAATGAATGGATTGGATGACATCCACACCACAGTGGACCCAACACACAATTTGGATAATGTTAATTGACGCAAATTGCCTGCAACTCATGACGTGGCCCATAATGAAGTGCTGTGAGCGCTTGTCAAATGTGGGGCCCGCAGTCAAAAGAAAAAAGATTCCCTTATGTAAAATGATGATTTTGCCCTTTTCACTATTGCCCGCATCTAATACACACACGCTGCACTTTTTCATTGAGCCACGTCACAGGAACAAGAAGCCCCTACAACCCCATTCACGTCCGGTTTTAATGGTGGGACTTACCATCTCAACTCTTCCCCATGGTGCAGCCCACTGGAGTACTGGGTTGGCCTGAAATTTGGGCCCTGGTCCAAACAAAAGACGGCACACCTGATGGATGGGTTGAAATCCTCTTATCCGCATCAGGGAATAACATGCCCCCACATGACCATGAGTGATCAGGCAAGCATTTTTAATTAGATAGAATCTTGATTTCCAAAAATTTAACAGCCAAACATAGCATTAGTAACAACATAAAAACATAAAAACAACCGTTACCTTCAAATCTCTATGGTATACTCCCTTACTGTGGCAATAATCTACTGCATTTATCAGCCGCTGAAAGTACTTCCTAGCCTCTTCTTCTCTCAGCTTTCCCTGCTTAGCCTGCAGCTCACACAAAAGTACACTTATGCCACTCCATTAAAAGCAACGAAATTAAATTCAATTGAATGAATTTAGATTAAAGAGACCAAGAAAACAAGCAAATTCCAACCATTCAAAAAGGCCAAGGTAGTCACACCCTGATCCATAGCTCAAGTGGTAGACTGAGTGAAAGATGCCTCGTTTCAACACTGAGGTCTTGGTATCGATTCCCTAGTGGGGGTGGCTAACAGTGAAGTGTGAACTGAGATTGGGGTGTACTAACAAGCTAACAAAAAAAAAAAAAAAACAAAAAAAAAAAAAACAAAACAAAAAAAAAAGGCCAAGGTAGTCAATACCTTTTTAAATGGTCCACCATAAATAAATAAAAGGGACCACCCATGAGCCCAGAGTAGATTGACACACCACGCAAGCGATGCATGTACCACCAAATCATCGAACTGGACCATTCGCCATGTTCGCCCCACTATTCATGGGCCACCATAAAAATAAAATACACATACCGGTAGGAGTATGCTAACCTTGCAAGCATTGGCCTCTCTTTTCATAACCATCGGTCTTCTAAGCCCAGACCAGTATGGTTGTGGTCATCGATCAAATAGACATATATCATCCCAAGTAGACTCTACCAAATGTAATATTCATATTGATTACTGGAGCACCTTTTATCCAAACTGTCCATTTCTATACACCATTGATTGGATGGCAAATATCCTCTGATCAATGTGAATTTCTAATTGTGACCCATTGAGAAGTCCATTGAACCTAACTGACGGTCCAGATCGATGATTTGACCATATATGCATATAAAAGCATCATGCACATTAAGACTCAGCCAAGTGGGGCACCCAAAAATATATAAAAATCTCTGCTAATGGACAAATATAATAATACTACACAGTGAGAAACCACTTCAAAAAATAAACATTTTATTAGATTTTTTTTATTTTTTTATTTTTATTTTTTTTTTGTTTTTTTGCAGATTAATAGCTTGTGGCATGTGCAAGTGAAGAAGGTAGGGATATTTTAGTAATTTTGACAGTAATCAGGGGTACCTTGGCCCTTCACATGATAAAAGGAAAATACTTCTTTGGTCATTACCCAAAAAACAAGGAATCACAAAAAAATAAAAGTAGACATAAAGAAAAAAAAAATCAATTAATTACAAGTTCTTAAATAAATGAATAAATAATACATAAAAATATTTTAAAAATCAAAATAACTTCCGATTTTGTCGAAGAGCTCTCCTCCTGTGAGATACTCCTACACAGTATATCTGTCTTGCTAGCCATCACCTATAAAAATAAATAAAATTAAAGAAAAATTCAACAATCTCTGATTTAAAAAAAAAAAAAAAACTAAAAAATCTGAAAACGCAGAAAATAAATAAATATTCAAAAAAATAAAAATAGATGAGACACACCTCAAACAGATGCACAACGTTTGGATGCTTAGCCAATTTCATTGTAGAAATCTCCCTCTTAATCTGAAGGAAAAGCAATTATAATTTTAATTTTTAATAAATAAAATAAAATTACCCATGATCATATTTCAACTAGTAAACAACAGACGCACCCACCCCAGCGCACGTTAGAAAACCCATGTAAAATCCTGCAAACCTGCTCCCCCAAATTTTAAAAACTAAAATATATATATATATATATATATATATATATATATATATATATATATATATATATATAAACAGCCCACGTCATTATGTGCGAACCTTCCTATCAACAATTCAATTGAAGAAAGCGCTAAACAAAAAAGTGAGTTTCACGCCCCCCCTCTCTCTAAACAAGCCTTTTCACATTAAATTCTTTCGCTAGGATGCTAGGTGGGTCCCACCAAGATGTTAATGATAAATCCACGCCGTCCATACATTTTTAAAAATAATTTTATGGTATGAACCCAAACCCAGGTAGAAAATTCTCACCCATAGTGTTGATTGAACTCTCTAAAAATTCCCAATGATGTATGTTTTGTATCTACACCGCCCATCCATTTGGGGAGATCATATTAGGGCATGATCCAAAGAATGAGTCAGATCCCAAGATCTGGTGGACCCCACCACAGAAAATAGTGGGGAGAGTGACGCCCGCCATTAAAAAGTTCCAAGGGCCACAAAAGCTCTCGATCAAGATAATATTTGTGTTTTCCCTTCTTTCATGTCTGCGTTAACACATGAACAAATTGGATCTCAAATAAAATTATGGTGTACCTTTTAAAGGTTTCAACAGTGGGCGTCACTCTCACCACTGTTTTCTATGGTGGGGTCCACCCCAGCCTTGGATCTACCTCATTCTTTGGACCATATCCTAAAATGATCTCTCCAAATGTATGGATGGTGGGGATACAACACATACATCACATGGGGCACACAGAACTTGGTGACGTCACTCCGGTCGTAGTCCCAACACGTTTCTGCAAAGGCCTTTCGCATGAAGTTCTGAGTCCCACTAGATGTTTGTGAGAAAGCCTACCATCCATCCATTTTAGAGATCATTTTAGGATATGCAGCAAAAAATAAGGTATATTCAAAACTTGAATAGACCACACGAGAAGAAACAGTGGAGATTTAGTGACCACCGTTGAAACATTTATATGGCCACGAAGGTTTTGTCTCGGTCTAATTTTTGGTATTTTCACTTCATCCCAGTGAAAATGACCTTATAAACGGCTTGGATGGAATATAAACATCAAGGTGGAGCCTAAGAAGGTTTCAACGGTGGACATTCCTTTCCCACTGTTTCATCTGGTATGGCCCACTTGAGTCTTATATCCTCCTAATTTTTAGTTCGTATGTACTAAAATGAGCTAAAAAATGGATGGGCGGGTTAGATTTCTCATAAACATCACGGTGGCCCCCACCATGCATCCCACTGTGGAAACTTACTGCGAAAGACTTTCACAGGAAATCCTCGTCCGTCTCTGCTACTCAACTTGATATCGGATTGCGTGCTGAGTTACTCAGTACGCTCGTATCGTACTGAGTTACTTATCGTAATGAGCAAACTCCGTTGGGCCCACCGTGAATGTATTTGGTCTATCCACGCCGTTCATCGGTTTTTCCATCTTATTTTAGGGGTTGAGACCAAATTTTAAGCATACCCAAAAATCAAGTGGACCATACCATAGGAAATAGTTGGAATAATGACTTACACCATTGAAACCTTTCTACGGCATACGGTGATGTTTATTTCTCATCCAACCTGTTAATAAGATCACACAGACATGGACGAAGGAAAAACACAAATACAAGCTTGATCAAAAACTCATATGGACCCCAAGAAATTTCCAACAGTAAATATTCAATTCACACTGTTTCCTATGGTGTGGTCCACTTGAGGTTTGGATATACTTCGTTTTTAAGATAAAGCCTTAAAATTATCTGATAAAATGGATGGACGGAGTGGATAAAATACATAAACTACGGTGGACCCCATATAGTTTACTCAGTACGCTAAGCGTACTGAGTTACTTCCACTCAACCTATGCCAGTATCCAATCCGCGTCAACCTCTGTGGTGACGGTTTCTGCAATTTGGCGAGAAATTTCAATGTTGGGTGGGGGCCACCACCATGTTTTTGGAAAATATAATTTTAGGATAAGCGACAAAAAATGAGGTAGATCCAAGACTCGACTGGGCCACACGAGAGGAAACAATAGTGTTTCGGTGAGAACCGTTGAAACACTTTTATGATCATAAAACCTTTTTTTCAGGATAAATTTTCTATATTTTCACTTCATACCTGTGTTAATGACCTTATAAACGGTTTGGATGGCATATAAACATCAAGGTAGAGCCCAAGAAGGTTTCAACGGTAGGTATTTCTTTCTCTAATTTTTCCTCTCGTGTGGCCCACTTTAGTTTTGGATCCACCTCGTTTTTAGTCGATTTTTCTAAAATGATTTCGATAAACGGATTAACGGAGTATATTTCCCAAAAACATGGTGGTGGGCCCCACCGAGCATCCTGGCTTCTTTTGTCAAATTTTTAATTACGCTTTCATGATTGCAAAGTTTTGGAAATCTAGGTGGGGCCAACCATGATGTTTTTGAGAAATGATTCCATTTTTCCTTATCATTTCGGGGCATTATCTCAAAATTGATTCTTCAAGTGGACCACACCACGAGAGTAATGATTGTCACCCTGATTAAATATTTTTAGGGCCCACTGATATTTATTTGACATCCAACCTATAGATTAAGTCATGCCCATTTACCTGGATTATGGAAAAAAAAAAAAAAAATATCCTATCCAAAATTTGGTAGCCCCAGGAAGTTTTTATTGGTGAGAGTTCAATCAACACCGTGGTGGTCCACTTGATTTGATCTACCCAGGGGTTCATACCATAAAATTATTTTTAAAAATGTATGGACGGCGTGGATTTATCATTAACATCTTAGTGGGACCCACCTAGTATCCCAGCGAAAGAATTTTATGTGAAAAGGCTTTTGCCGCATCCTTTGGAGAGGGGGTGAAGAGGCGTGAAAGAGAAGGAAACTCGCTTTTTAAGCTTACCATCCATCAAGCTTATCGACGGTTGATAAGAAGGTTCTAATGTACCTAGGTCATGAAAGCATTCCTCTATATATATATATATATATATATATATATATATATATATATATATATATATATATATATATATATATATAACAGCCCGCGATCAAAATTCAATTTTTAAACAACAGACCTCCCCCCCCCCCCACCAAACAAGTCACCTCCCACCCTATCGCATGTTAGCAAACCCAGGTAGAAAATACCCTCTTAATCTGAAAATAATAATAATAATATTTTAAATTAAAATTTAAAAAAACTAGTAAAAAATGAAATTACCCATGCTTAAAACTTCCATCTTTAAACAACAGACACCTCTAGAAACCACTCATCCTCCCACCCCAGAACACGTTAGCAAACCCAGGTAGAGTCCCACTGACCTGCGCCACCATCATATCCTTCACCACCCGATCCTTATTGATCACCTTGATCGCCCTCTTCTCCCCAGTCTCCACATCTCTCGCCAAATGCACTTTCCCAAACCCTTCCCCCAAAGCTCGCTCCAGCTCGTACTTCCCGACTCGGTTCCTGAAATCCCGACTCGCCCGACTCATTTTCGAACGATTCAAGAAAAACCCACAAAAACAAATCCGATCTTTCGATCGAATCCTCGGTCCATCAAGTCAGGCGGGTCGAAAAACCGCCATTTCTCCAAGACCATGTTGCAAAAACGAACTGCAAAGGCCATGAAACGGAGAAAACGAAGATACCAGAACCGGGTTTTGGGTTCTGAAAATGAGGTATGGCGGTTCTGCAATGGGAGATTTCAAATCGCTGGTAAACCGGAAACGGATTTCGTAAACGCAGGAGAGCGGTTTTGGGAGGCGGTTTTATTGGGAAATGGCGGTTTTTATCGTTGTTGGGAATGCATTAAGCTCTGAGAAGAGGCGGCAGTCTGTAAATAAACAGGCAGGATATGTTTGGTATTTTTATTTTTGTCTTTGCCCCCGATGATTTACACGTGGCTTTTGTTTTTTTCTGTTGTTTTTATCCGAGGAAAATGATTTTTCTAGAAAAGTCTGATTCTTTGGGAGTTGATATTTCACCCTGATGAGAAATTTTCAATTGTACAACCCATTTATCGCCCATTTAGCTGTTTAAGCCTACCGCTTCCTTCGGGGCTGTTTGATATCTTGGGAGTTGATATCCGGGTAATTTTTTTACTAGAGGCGGCTGAACAAAACTTACCTTATCAAGTTAGATTTTTACTTGTAGAGACAAATTCATAAAAACAAAAATACCTCTATTTTTTTCAACTATTTTATTTCCTAAAAATTAGGGACATTTTTGTCTTATTGATGTCCGAGAAAAAAAAAAAAAAAAAAGCACACAAGGGAAGAGTCTAAAGTGCTAATTTTTTCTTGATATTTCACTTCCATAAATTTGCCGATTCCAACCCTCTGAGAGTAGAGAAATGCTTATGTGATATCAAGACTACTTACAAGTTATAGTTCTCTTAGGGCTTGTTTGATTTTTGAAGGAAATGAAAATTACCGGGTAAATAAGTAATAATTACTTACTAGGGAATTACCCATCGTTTCATGCGCCTACATTGACTGCTCGGCACGTTGGTATTAAAATCGAGGCTGGCTGCTAAATAAATATAAGGCCTACTATGATGTACATGATGTATCAAAACCGTTCATCCTATACGTCAGCCTCATTTAGGCCATGGACTCAAAAATGAAGCAGATACAAAGCTCTAACCACTATGGAAACTCTAACCATTTGATTAATGGTATGTACAATGGACGGTTAAGATTATTCTCGAATAAGTAGTCCTAATCAACCATCTGATCCATCTATATGTTGAAGTCCATCATGGATTGCTTATGCTTGGAAAGAATTACTTTCATTGTAAAAAACTAACCATCCATCATGGCTCAGACAATAAATGGCTATAAAAGGAGTCCAAATTATGGAAACATCATACCATGCAATTAATGTTATTTTCTTGTTCTAACCCATGATATGTCGCTACACCAAAATCGTCATTCTAGTACGCCAGGGAGTTTGGTTCAGAAACGGCTCCAAGCCGCTCCTGGTTTGAAGCGGTATTGAGCCGTACTTGATTACTTGTTGTTATACACTGTTATTTTCATTGTTTTGTTGGTGTGTCTTAATTGAGTGTTTGATGTTCTTATGTATTATTATTATGTTTTATTGTTTTATTTTGAAACAGATGGATGGAATGGATTCTATTAGTAACCTCTGAGTGGACCCCACATGGCCCGAGAGCCACATTACTTTAAATTACCGTAGACTACCGAATATTTCAATTCATTTCCTGCGCCAAAACGCCCTAAAAATCATTCATTTAACATCCATCGCCGTCTGCGTCTCCCTCTCCCTCTCCCGATCTCAACCCTCTCTCTCGATCTCCCTCTCCCAATCTCTCCCTCTCTCGATCTCCCTCCCACTCTCCCTCCTTCTCTCTCGATCTCCCTCTCCCTCTTCCGATCTCGACCAATCTCCCTCTCACTCTCCCTTCCTCTCTCATCTCCCTCTTCTTGTCCGACTCTAGATCTGACAGTCCCCACACGATATTGTAGAAGCAGTAGCAGCAGCTCTGTATGGGGTGTATCGCAGATCTGAAAGATGACATGCAGAAAGACGCCACCTAGCATTGCATCGTTGGGCACAATTTCGGTATTTTCTCTGGCATTTTCGTTCCAATTCTTCTATCATTTCTTCTTTTTTGGGTCTTGCTTGTTTATATTTCTTCGATCTGCCCTTTGTTTGCTTGTTTTATGTTTTTGGGAGTATTTATGTCTGCAATGTGTTTGTAGAATTAACTCAGAGAGTGGATTTTGAAATTTTGTTACTTGCATTGGGTGTTGATTATATGTAAGTGTTGTATGGGTGCCTTTTCTACACTTTCGTGGATAGAATACATGCCAATATGGCACGTGTGCGAGATCAGAGCTTTTCGTCAGGTGGACCACACTGTTTGGGTGTCCTCGCCGGCATATCAGGTCATTTGACTCCTCAAGCTAACAATTTAGTGTAAAACAAAAAAGAAGATAGAAAAAGAAAGAATAAAAAGCTAATAGTTCATTGGCTTGTGAAATCTACTGGTGAATGCATTGCTGTTTTTGCTTCATGAGTAATAAAATTTAATTTTCAGGGTGGTAACTATAAAGGGATAGATAAGGCCTTGTCTAGTTGACAGCTTTATGAAAATTTCATTTTGTGGCCATGCAGTTTTCGAAGACTCATTTCATCTAAAATGTTGTTTTGATGACAGTATATATTTCTTATTTTTTCTTATAGCATTGTTTTTGGTCATCTCCCGCACAAAATGCATTTTGTCTTGCACGTGCCTGGCTATGAGAAAGTGGATGTGGGGAAGAGACCATCCATATAAATCTCTTAGTACAAGGGATGGCCTGTCTGACTAGTGGACTGGCGTAATTTTTTAATCAATTTTTATACTGAATGGTTTATCTATTTTCGTTGAAGGGTGGTCTCCCTGATGAGTGGACTCCCTGATATAGTCTAGTCACCTTCATGGTTGAGCGGGTCCTAACACTTACTTCAGTGGTAGACTCTCAGGAGTTTCAACACCTGGTTGAGGGTTTGAATACCCATAGGTGGTGAAATCCCACCATGGCGTGAGTGTGTGGTGGTGTGTGTGCGTGTGTGTGTGTGTGTGTGTGTGTGTATATATATATATATATATATATATATATATATATATATATATATATATATATAAACCCTTCATGGTTGAGCATACTTTTTTTCATGTGTGCTATGTATAAATTGCAGGGAGAGGGTGTGTGATCTAGCAAAATTTCACCTATCTTTCTAGTAAGCTTTCACCACCATTTTGAAAATGGTGGCGTACCACCATACACATGCTTAATTTATGTTAATCTAGACCTTCCAAATTGCTGGCTCATTTGTGGATGGAGCATACACCAAAAAAATTACCCTGAATTTTCTCTATGATTTGAGCCACTTACCATTTCAAGTTATGCGCTTTATCCAAAATGTGCACTACAATTTGTATGGTCTGAATAGCCATGCATGAATACCACATGGAGGAGAGTCGATACCATTTTTCAAAATGGTGCTGATTCTTCCATTGGGACACTGGCTGATTATCTTAGCCATTCATTTGATGGGCCACCATTTGTAAGGGTAGGAGCCCCATCAGTATTAAGCATTAAGGTATTCTACATCATTGGAACCCCAATTAGTATGATTTGGATGTTTGTATGTGCATGCCATGTGTGGTAGATGTAGATAGTGGTGAAACCAAAGCTTAGTTAAATTGTTCCCTACAACAGACATGTCACTGACAGCTACAAGATAACTGCCATATTGCTGTTGAAAACACTATAAAAAGTTATTTCAAGGCTCTTCATGTAAAATCATTTCATTGTAATAGTCCTGTGGATGACATGTTTATCAATTCAAAATCATGTTTGTTTGAGACTATGGATGACCATTGACTGAGTTGAATGGTGGAATGGGATTCATGTAGCTGACCCTATAGTTCTTGTTAGTTTAGTTTGTCTGTTCTAATATGTTCTTTAGCCCTTGATTAAGCTGTTCATTCTATTTCTTTATTGACTAGATCTTTTGGATCTTTTGGGTTCCGATTGTCCATGAACAGGGGGCAAAAATTCCCCATTTTGAAATGTTGAACTGGAATATTATATTATATTATTGATATTTAACTGGACAATATGCATGTTATACTCACCTATTCAGTTTGTAAAGGTGGGAACCATGATTCTCTTGTCCATGCAGGCTATTGGTTTGTTTGAGCTTGTTTCCAGCAAAATTCTTATAAAAACGGCTTGTAGGTGATCAGTTCTCTTTCATTGACTACAGCATTTTCCTTTGCAAGAACTCATTTAAAATGTGGGTGATATCTAAAGTTGAGTTGGGAGCAAAGGGATGCATCCTTTTTTTTTTTTTTCCTTTTAATTGTACATACTATTTAGTAAGACTAATTAATACTAATGTGTCTATGGTCTTTTAGACAACTAGTGGTATTCCTCAGTGCTTGATCAAATGAATTGGAAACCCTAAAAAAATGACTCCCTCTTTTTTTCAGCTGTTATTTGTTGGAGGGAGTAGGAAAGAAGAATCAGAATTTCTTCATTTTTTGGTAAGTCTTTTTCGTTTCAAAATCTTTATTATCAAGAAACTTCATGATATTTAACGATTAATCTGTATAATTTTGAGAAAAATATAATGAATTGGTATGTTTGAATGTTTTGGCTTTGTGGTGGATGGACGCATTCTATCCTAATGTGTATAATGAGTATAACCAGCTGCACTAAGTAGCTGGGTACTATTAAGAGGTTATTTCTTTGATACAAATAGTGTTGTGGGAATGATCCATTGCAAAACACAGTAGTTTTGTTTCATGTTCCGTTCAATCTTAGGACATGGTGGGCTCAAATGCTAGAAGCAAGCTCAATTACCGCTGAAGTTTGATTGGGAATTGATTTTGCCGAGCACTACAAGTCCTCGCAGTTGTATCAGTAAGTGAACTATAATCTCCTTTGTATTTGATGGAAGGATCGTACTAATGACAATTTCTTGGGTAAAATAATTTTTGAATCTCGGATGAGCAAAACCTGAATCAATGTGGTGGACATCAATGTGAATCATTTTTCAAACATACACAGAGGAAACTGGTTTTCTAATAAGAGCACTGCTAATCTCACAAATGCTTGGGTAGAAAAGTGTTCACATGCAATTGATTGGTCACCTTTGGAATTAACCCAAGTAGAAAAGGCTCCTAGATGTGGGAATCATACTCTTCTTATGTTGATGAATTCAAGTGCATCTAAGAAACTTTTTTCTTACACATCCGTGTGACTATCATTTTCAGTTATTAGATGGAAGAACTTAGTACTTAATTGTAGCACTCTTGATTGTATATTTTTATCTCACAGATAGATGAAAACAACCCTGCAATCAACTTAACCTCCATGTGATTGTTATAAAATTTTGTTGCATTTGTGCTAATGTGCACCTTGTGATTATCTCCAGGAGAAATAAAGCACTTTGGTTAAGTAGCTAAGCACTCCTGCCCCAGGAGCCAAAGATATCTATTTCCCACACAATACTCTCAGTCTACTTTTGGGCAGTTCAAATCATGCCTTTGGAAGCAATGGTTGACATATTGGAGAAGCCCTGACTATAACCTCGCCCGATACTTCTTCACCTTAGTTGCTGCCCTCATGCTTGACACGATCTTTTGGTGCCACAAAAAGGTAAGCATCACTTCCTCTATTTCAAGTGTTTCAAGAAAAATTTCAGCCTCCCATGTGGCCATTCTTCTCCTATAGTCTGATCATTTCATGTTCTCGGTCCCATTAAATGATTAGGTACTTCATGAGAATCTTAAACAACAAATTATTTACTCGAGTATTCATGACAAAACCATGAACTTTGTGTTTATGGTGCAGGGAAAATGCAAATGATCTAACCATCATTATTGGAGCCATCGAAAGGACAGTGTTTTACCTAATGGGTGGGTGTATTTCGGTCATAAACAGTATAAAAACTCAAAATGGGTGGGTACACTTAAATCCTGAGAAATTTTACTTTTGCTCTTGTACTTATTGGTCATATGTTTTCTAGTATTGGAAATTCATGCAATTTTGGTGGTTTAAATAAGCTAGCCAGATTAACTATACATGTTATTATTTTATGAGCTTATTACTATACTGTTGTAAAATTTTCCTTCGTAAGGTTCATAAGATTGTGTATTTATCATCTAACCTATTCATAAGATCACACAAATAACTGGTTGGGTTTCTCACTCTCTCCTCACATGAACATGGATGCGTCTACAGACCCACATAAGCATCATCATAATTACCACCATCGTCAGCAACATCATCGTCATTATCATTAAACACAAGCTGCAGCTGCTATTTCTCCTACAGTTCCAACCAACTTCTTTCTAGCTCCTCGGATGGAAACACAAGGTGGGGCCCTTTACTCCCAGGTTATGCAGTAATGCCACCAAATCGATGGCTCCTTTGTATCATGGAAGCTCTTACAAGATCACAGAAGGTGAAGGTATGCTTCTCTTCTTCCATCTCTTCCTTTCAGTTTCTTTTAAATAGCTTCTAAAAATAAAGTCATGTCTATCTCTTTGTTGATGGAAGGATTTATTTTTGATGATGGAAGGCATGCCACTTATTCATTACAATAGGATCTAAATTTTGTAGTATATGTTTAGGAGTAGGTAGATAAGGTGGATATGGTTGCATTTTAAGTGGCATGATATTTGTTTGGATTATTTGCTGAAAATGATCAACAAATCTTCAACGAAATAAAATTGATTGGTTCTTACTTATCTTTGCTAGGAAGTCTCTCGCTTTCTTGGTTAGGCGCTTTTGCTACAGCTACAGATTACAAGCTCACTTCTCATGCTTGTAGTTCATCAAAATCTGTAACTATCCTTATTTACAGCAAATCCTGCATTATGAAGTCTATTTGACACAATAAATTTTATTCCTTGATTTTCAAGAAGTCTAACTTTCATCCTATTCGGGTGGTTGCTAAAATTTGGTTGAATCGTTTATCACTCACTTCCGTCACATCTCTGTTTTTTTTTTCACATAGCTTTGGCAGCAAGATTCTTCTTCCGCTCACGGTGTTTTTGATTCTTGTGCATGGCAACATTGTTGTTTCTTGTGCGCACTAAGCTTGCTTGGCTCACATAGTTTCACATAGTGCATGGCAACATTGTTGTTTCTTGTGCAGCGATATACTCTTATGACTTTGTGTCATATTACTTTGGCTCTCTTTGATAGTACTACTTGGTAGCTTCAAGAGTTTATGAAGCATATAAAGTGCCACTTGATTTCTAAGTGATAGGTTGATCTTGAATTGCTCCCATTTGTTGAATTAGGCAACCATTTTAGATTGGTACATTTTAAGGCAGGTCCACGTGGATTAATGTGTTGCCCATTTGAATGACATTGGATGCTTTTCAACAGCCTCTGTAGCATCTTTTGTTTGGTGGCAACTGACAGGACTTTTAGCTTATATTTTATTGCTAGCATTCCATTTGGATTGTTGGACAGCCAAATTATTCAAAAATTTCCTTTTACTTGTTCAATTCTTAGAATAATTTTGGTCTATTTTCTACTCTCTTCTTAGAATTCTGTTTGCACTTTAGCTGAATAGATGTGTATGCATTTTGTTTGGAAACTCTTGCCAGCAAGTTGATTTTGGAAGTCTTCAAGTCCTGAAAAAGCAAAATTGGCGTTAAGTCCTGAAAAACTCATGTAGAAGTTGTTTACCTGTAATCTGACATAAGCTATTATGTAAAAACTTATGAATTAGATCATATCAGTACTTGTCATATCAATCCTTTAAGATTCCATTAGCATGAATGATTTTGCATTGTGTAGCTTGCTTCTTTCTGCATACTGAGCAAAAATTCATTGTGTGAAGAGATAGGGCCTTCTAATTCTAAATTGTTGTGATGCTTGTGCATAGGTCTGCACCATGAGAGTAGAGAAGCGCCTGAATGAGACAGTGAATAGGTTGAACAAGACAAAAGTCGAAAGGAAGCCTGACTTGAAAGGTATGATGGTCTATATGCTAGATTTCATGTCTAAAGATCATATAAAGATTGTCTTTTGATTCTTGACCTTCAAATGTGCACACACAATCACAACCTTAAATTTGATTTAAAACAGTATCTGTTGCATGCACAAACTTAAATTTGATTTATCAAAGTATTTTCTGGTTTGGTTACTCTGCAAATAACAACTCACATTATGTCTATTCAGCTGGGAGTCTGTTGCATGGTTTGTATGATGCAGTTGACCTTTCTCAAGGAACACGATGTTGATCTCACTGATGTCAAGGTTATAATCTTAACTTAGCCATCTACATTCTTATAGTTGTGTTGCATATATGGGTAGCTTTGTCACAGTCATGTGCAACTGATACGGTTCCAAACCGAGCTGATGCCATAAAGAATGTTGATTTGGTGCATATGCTTTCTAAGGTCTGACCGAAACTTCCTGGCAACATGCACTCCAAGCTATTAGACTTGATGCAGAGATGTTGGGAGGAAACTCCTCTTGATCACCATCCTTCTCACGGATAACAAGAGAACTTGAAGAACTCCCTGCAAGAGGTTCGGGTAAAATCCTTTTCCTAGATTTCGCTTTATGCTCCACATTCATTCAACTCTCCCTACATTTACTGCTTCCACTATTTTGGTTGGTAACTTGAGAGCAACCAGACATACAGATTGATCTTCATATTGGCTTGTGCATTGTTTTATGCAACGGTTTGAACTATTACAAGTTGGTATTGCCAATGGAGTAACTGACGTGAGGCTTTTCGTTTTTTCTTTTCCTGTCAGTTTTCCAAGTGCATCTGATGGCAAAGTTATAGAGGTGTACCAGTAAGATTAGGCAAATTGATGGGTCTGTGTTCCACCGTCTTTCTAGCTCAGATGGAAACACAAGGTGGGGCCCTTTACTCCCAGTTGTCTTTAATGCCACTGAAATCTGAAGGCAGTGGATGGACGAGAAGACATTGAAGAGGAGGATTTGCAGTGGATGTCATATTTGAAGGCAGTGATCATTCTGGAAAGGACAAGGAATTGTTGGATTATAGAAGCCTGGAAATGAAATGCTGTATTGAAATTGAAATGTGTACTAGAAGGAAAAAATTATTGTGTGAATCATTCGCTTGTCTTTTTCTTCTATTTGTGTAATTATTTGGCATATAATACAAGTAGATTACATACCCCACTCTCTCTCTCTCTCATACAATGAACAAAGAGATTTAAAACTGTTCTTAAAATTCCGTCCTAAAATCTGACCGTTGGCAACATTAATAAGCATTCAAAACCGTTTCTAAAATTGTGCCTAAAATGTGACCGTTGGCACCAGAACAGTTTAAAACCATTCCTAAAATTTTGTTTCTAAAAATTGAAACGGTACCCAAAACAGTTCTCAACTGTTCCTGATTTACTGCGACGCCTCATTTAGGAACGGTTTTAAACCGTTCCTAAATGACGATTTTGGTGTAGTGTATATATAACTTTCAGTGGGCCAAGAGAACTGGATCATTTTTCATGAGCCTAATATTATCTTTATAAATGAACACAACTTCGATGGATCCTCAATGTGGGGTCACCTTGATATGTGTGCCTTACATCTACACTGTTCATCCATTTTGACTGCTCATTTTAATGCAAGATCCAAAAAATAAGCATATTAAAATCTCAGGTAGGTCATACTACAAGAAATAGTGGTGATTGATTATTAAAAAGTTTTCACGGATAGCCGACCAAAGTTTTGGATCAAGCCGCACATATTTGTGAAGTCCTTTCATCCAGATTTCTGACCTTTTAAATAAGTTGGATGGAAAATAAACATTTCAGTAGCCTTGGAGAAGTTTTTAATGCTGGTCACTCAATTACTACTGATTCTGCTGTGTGGTTCACTTGAGATTTGGATCAGCTTCATTTTTAGGATATTTTTTAAAATGAGCGGTCAAAACAGATGGACGGCATATATGCAAAGCACATACATCACAATGACACCCACAATTAGGGCCTATTTGATTTTTTAAGTGCGGGTGTAAATACCAAGAAATGGATAATTATTACCGTTTCACTTGTTTGAATATTCATGGGAATTTCTGTCTTGGAAATCGGTTCAAAAGTAGTTAAAAATTTTGGACCTCACCTTGAGGTATTTGACATATTTGTTCCGTCCATCCATTTTACCACAATTTTTGAGACATGAGATTAAAAATGAGGTAAATCCAACACTCAACTGGCCCATATCAAAAGAAATAGTAGCCCTAGGAAGTTTTTAACGGTAAATATTTGATTCACATTTTTCTATGGCGTGGTCCACTTGAACTTTGGATATGCCTCATTTTTTGGCTTATATCATAAATTCATCTGACATAATGGACGAACGGTGTGAATATATGATATGAATAATGGTGGGACTCACAAATATTTTACATTTTTACATTAAAAAAGTAAGCCGTCAAATCAAATATGAAAAGAGTGCAGCAATCATAGAGGAAATAATTATAACCATTTACTAGGGCATTTCTCGGGAATTTGTCAAATCAAATATGAGATCCACGGAAGCATCGGCGGCTGAAGAGCCATGACACCTGAGCTAGGTCCTCTTTTTAGGATGTGGATTGAGTATTGATAGCATGAGTAGCTTAAGTGATTACTTGTATATATATATATATATATATATATATATATATATATATATATATATATATATATATGAAAAATGTTTACACACAACTAGTTGGGTCATTCAAATTGGTCCAACTAGCTATGTATTAAATAGCAAAATTATTTCTCTTTAATCATATTTAATTCCTTCAATAAAAGGCTATGTGACATCAAAATTGATATAGTACAATAGGAATAAGTATCATTAATCCAGCCCATTCATTAAATAGGGCCCACTTGTTAAATTTTATTAGCAAAAATTTAGTAAATGATCCTTATCGCTGAACCACACATTTGAGTTAAATTGAGACACTTGAAGTGGATTTCTAATAGCCTAGTTTTCTTATTAAAAAACATCCTACTATTAATCACAAAAAAATAATATCCTACTATTTATCACAAAAAAATTAATATTTCATATTCTACACACGCTTGCAAAAAACCTCACTTGATTAATGGATTGGATTTTTTACTTACATGGTGCATCACAAGAATACATGGCCAGTGCACAATTTCTTTAATTATCCATTTTCTTTGAAAACGAGTCTTTTATTCTCTCTTCTTTTCTTTACTTAATTAATGTTATCTTCCCTCATTTAATGCTCTCTATCCATGTGCGATTGGAAATCGAGGTGCATTGCATAAAAAAGCCTTATTATCAAGGGAAGATGGGTAGGGCCCACCGTGATGTTTGTGATAAATTTACTCTTCCATCAATTTAATTTGCTAAATCATATTATGACATGGGCCAATTTTGCAAAAAAAAAAAAAAAAAAAAGTTAGATCCAAAACTTGAGTGAGCTGCACGACAGGAAAAGCTGAGGATTGAACGTTTACCCATTGAAACAATTGTGGGTTACGAAAGTTATTGATCAATTTAATATTTTTGTTTTTCAGTTCATCTTAGTAGAAATGACTTTATGAACCGTATGGATGGCATATAAACATTATGGTATATCCTAGGGAGGTTTCAATGGTAGTCATTCCGTTGCCCATTTTTTTCAGACATGCGGCCCACATGAGTTTGGGTTCTGTTTCATTTTTTGTCCTATTTTCTAACATGATCTAAAAAATGGATGGACAGGATGGATTTGTTACAAATATCACAGTGGGCCCCACTTGGCTTCCCGTGGAAGGAATTCCCATGGCACAGGCCTTTTCAATCCGCTGGAAATGGATTGTTTCCCGCACCAAGCAATGTTGTTTGGGTACTAACCACGCCACTACCGATCCGGGAACGTGCAAAGTCTCTGAGGGGCCATCGTGATGTATGGGTTTTATCTACACAATCTATCTATTTTTCCATATCATTTAGGTACAAGCCTTAAAAATTAGGAAAATGAAGGCTCAAGTGGACCACACCTAAGAAAGTACAGGTGATAATGACACTCACCACTGAAACTCCTTCATTGGTTCCACTCTAAGATTTTATCTGTTTGCTTTTTATTCATGCCTTACGGCAGCTGTAAAAAAAGGACAATACATGCATCAAGTTGGCCCACGGTCAGGTAGGCACCATGTTCGGTGAGGTCAAGGCGACACCTAATCTACTTCTAACGTATAAAGTGTCACAGCTCTAGACTCCAGTTGCGTGGTGCAGTTCATATCAAGTCCCAAGGCGTAGACATGGCAAAATTCTATAAGCCCTAACAAGATGTATGTGTTACATCTACACCGTCCATTTATTTTGCCAAGATCATTTTAGGGAATGAACTCAAAAATAAGGTAGATTCAAATCTCAAGTGAACCACACCGTAGAAATTAGTAGGGATTCAATGCCTGCCATTGAAAACTTCTTAAGGGCCATGGAAGTTTTGGATCAAGCTGATATTTGTGTTTTCCCTTAATCCGTGTTGGTGTGACATTATGAACAGGTTGGATGGAAAATAAACATCATAGTGGGCCCTAGGAATGTTTTAAAGGTGGATGTTCAATGTCCACTGTTTCCTATGGTGTGGTCCACTTGAGATTCGGTTCTACCTCATTTTTTGGAATTTGTACTAAAATGATCCACTACTGTTGCTACGGAAACTCAACAATTTTTTTTGGAAGTAACAATAGTTTAAGTGTACGCCCACCTTTGTTTTTGTAAGTGATGTAGAGCGGGTCGCGGACAATTACATGGCAAAGATGGATCAGAAAAGGCCCGGTCGGCGAAAGAAGTGATCTGGACCATCAGACCATAAATCAGGCGTATCTCACAATCCGGGATGAGTTAGCCGACGAAAAATATATGATTTTGCGGTAGAACGAGCTACTTTAGCCAACCAACCCAGCTACGCAGGGTTGCGACGCTCGGAATTGCAAGAAACCCTTGATTTGACGGTCGTTTCCCCCTTTCAATTTCGTTTTTACTATAAACAGTAAGTTTTAGTTTGCTTATAACTCTTCATCCGTCGGGCTTTAGGAGTTGCGCCCAACGTGAAAAGAGCTTAGAATAATTAGGAGAACAGTTTGGTGAAGCCAAATAGGACACTTACTATTTTTGGCCGAAAACCTTGCGCACTAGTAGACATCACGATCGTCTATAAATAATAAGTTTACTATTTATAGTAAGTCGCGGATTCTAGGAGTTCTAGTTGTAGTTTGATTCTGATTTCTTTCCCATTGCTTGGTACCCCTATTTAAAGGGTTGTGAACTCGTTTTTATTAATCAATTAATCAGTTTCGAATTTTATTAGAATTTATTTCTATTTTTTCTGCTTTCTTTCCTCGTGGATTCGAGAAGTCTCTGTGAGGAGTCCAGAGAAGCTCCGTGGATTCGGAGTATTTATCCTCATCACGTTCATCCCTGCGTCAGTAAGGGCCCACCGTGATGTGTTCAGATATCCACTCCGATAGATCATTAGATGTATAATCCCTTATTGGATTTAGACGCAAAAAAATATCATGTTAATCTATGATTTAAGTGGGCCATATCAATTGAAACAGTTGAGAAGGATGTCTGCCCTTGATTTTTATAAGGCCCCATCATCATGAGAATATAAAATCCAATCCAACCATTAGCTGCCACACCAAATATTAGGCCTCAATTTTAAAAAATAAAAATAAATAAATAAGGCCCATAAGTGATTCAAGTGGGCCACACCAAAGGAAAGAGTTTGAAGGGAGAACTTTCTATCTACACTTTTTCCAATTATGTGGTTCACTTGGGCTAGGGATGGGGCTGGTATTTTTGCACTGGGTCTAACATGAGTGAATCACCTAATGGTTGGGTGGATTTCATGTTAACGTTTATAGTGGGGCCCACCCAAGCAAGCAAATCCATTTTGTTAATTGAAATAACATTCACATGAAAAGGTTTTCTAACATTAACTCTCATTAAATGAAAAGAACAAAAGGAGGTATATTTATAAAGAAAATAGGATGACTAAAGAATTTGTGCACATGTGATATATTCGGGTGATGCGTTACATATCTTGGAAATTCGGTCCCTTAATTAGGTAGGGTCCATTGTAAGCATATGAAAGAATTATTTTATTTATTATTATTTTTTTTTTTTTGTGATCAATAGTATAATATCATCTATATGAAAAGTGAACTGATAGAAATCTATTCCAACTATCCAAATTCAAGTTACATATGTGACTTTAATGGTGATGACGATTTATTAATTTTTAGTTCATAAAATTTCATTAGTGGGCCCTATTTAATGAACGGGTTGGATCTATGCCACATAATTCTCATCATGCTTATATAAGACTCAATGTCACTTATCCTCAAATATGGTACATTATATGGGGATGAAAAAGGAATCTTTGACATTTAATGCACAACTAGTTGGACCAATTTAAATGGTCCAACTAGTTGTGTGTGGACATCTCTCCCTGTGTGTGTGTGTGTGTGTGTGTGTGTGTGTGTGTGTATAAAAGGGAAAAACATTGGGAAATTTTTAAGGAAAAAAGAGCAAGACCTCTTTTGGAAAAGATAGTAAAGCGGATATGTAATGCCTCGGTTTTCGAAATTCGAGTATAAGAGTCATTTTTTTGAAAACACGACCGTTAACCTTTAAAGATAACTAAATTTCACGTACATTTTTCTTTTCTTTTTCAGAGTTCGTAGTTTAGCAGAAGAGTGACAAACTAAGCATAGAGGGAAGTTCAATTATAATATTTGAATACCGAGGTGGCTGCCCAAAGGGTTATACAAATCAATGTCTCGATACTACAAATACATGAAGGAAACAATTTGATACATGAATTAAAATAAAATTTAAACTAGTCTTGAACTGCAAGATCTCTTAGGTAGACTTTGTTTCCTGATTCTCATCCACCTGATCATCTAAATAACTTGCACTACCTGTACGGTTATATATTCAAAGGATGAGTGGTCAGCTCAGCGTGAATTCCCCTCAATATTACATACCTCTGTATTAGTTAAGCATAGTTTAACAAGAATACATACAAGACAGTCTATGTTGCGATCTTACTTAAACGCATGTATGCGTAAATGCACATTAACTTGGGATGCACATCCAGTTAGTCAAATAAATGGACCTTTTAAACAGTTAGTCCATTCATACAAGACAATGAGACATTTAAACAGTCAGCTCAATCAAACAAGAGATTGAGTCTTTCAAACAATTGACTCATTCAATCTTGAAAAGGAATGGTTCTTTCAAACAGTCGACTCGCTCAAGTAAAATAGCGGGTCTTTCAAACAATCAGATTACTTAAGCAAAAAATGAGCCTTTCAAACAGTCAGTCTGTAACGTCTCGAAAAATTCAGTACAAAGACCCGAGTACCACCTCAGGCAGAAATCGCTCAGGACCAAATCCTTTATAAATTAGATGAGTTTAACTAAGTGCTAAACTAGATTAGTTGTGAAATTCGCTTGAATCACTATAAATACAATCTACAAGACCCAAACCATATAGAATCATGGACACTAGGTTACCCTAAAATCGAGGATCAATCTCATTACCCAATTGCTCTCGGGAGCACATTGAAACTTCATATCGGATCTGGACCGCACGTCGAAAGTTCGATTACTACGAAATTATATAATTAGAACCGCCTTACTGGGCTTGACAACCATCTAGGAAATCAACTCCATATAGTATCCCGAGGCTATTCGCTTAAACCCGGAGCGAAGAGTGTGATAAAAAGTGGTTTTCTTTAGAAAATTAAGTCTAATTTAAATAATCTGAGACTTGTCACTTGCGGGCCAGATATAAGTAATCAGATCATCAGAATCTGACCCAAATACACCCTCAGATCAGGGAACATTTTCCATACATGTCCCTATACTTGTAACCCTGATCGAGTTTCGGCGACCGTTGAACTGAAACTGGTCCGCCACGTGTGATCTGGGAACCTGACTGGAATGAAAACTTAACTCGACCTAGATCCATAATCAAAGAGCTTAAGTCCAACCTTTGGCTCAAGGGGGGGCTCCAGAAGTGCTCCGTTGAGCTGAAACAGATGCTCTTTGGACATAACCTAAGTATACCTTGGCCCTGGGGCCATTTTCATCAGTTTTAGGCCTATATAAGGACCTTAAACCCTCTCTCATTCACTCCATACGAATTTGAGAAAACCCTAGGAGAGATAAGAGAGTAAAGAGAGAGAAAGTGAGAGTTAAGTTGGAATCACTCTTGGGAATCGATCCTTGCTATTCTACGTGTCTATCCATCACTACCGTATCGCTTTTCCAGCGATTATGATTTCATTTTCGGGTAAGAAATCCTAACCCTAATTAGTTCTAGAGATTCAACTAGTGTAAGTGATGAAATAACTAACCTATTTCATGCCATAGGTCACCGTTCTACCGTTGATAGAGACTTGGTGTTTAAACTGAGTCTGTTACTCGCTTCTACGACATAAGGTGCGAACTATAGATGTATAGGTTATGGTTTTCAAAGCTTTCAATGCCGGATAATGATAGATTCATGATCTGGGTGTTATTTCACATGTATAATGCGATGTCTGTTTTGTGTTTTAGTTATATACATATTATGTAGAATTTAGTGTATTCCTTGTATGTGTATAAAATATTGTATACGTATAAAATCTAAAAATGTGTTTGCCATGATTTACTGCCGTGTGTATATACTAGTTATGCGTGTGACGACTCTTTGACGAAAGGATTCATTCTAATACGTGTTTGGGCCAATATATGTTATGTAGGCTATTAAGTGTAGTCCACGTGTTTGTGAAAATGCTTGTATAAGTATGTACTTAGCATAGTAGTGCCTTGAGTAGGTGTTGAGATAGGATTCTCAAATACCTTAGAGATGTATATGATTTCCTCCATGCATGTTGTTTAGTTTAATCGCTTACTTATGAAATGTATGTGTTTGTATTTCCTGCTTATATTGTGCTTTATAACATGCTTATTAACATGTTTGAATTACTTTGTTAATTTTGCTTTGACTACTATACATGCTTTCTGGTTAAGGATTGAATGTGATTAGGGCTATGTTATAGTACAGGCAATCGGTAGCCGGCTTTGAGTTCGTGGTTGAGATTCATTGGCCACGAAGGACGTGTTTGACAAACCCGAGTCGTGTGTTGGTCGTCGGCAGTGGTTAGGCTATACAAAGTACTTATGCACTTCATGTCGATCGATACAATGTGCGCTCGTATTAGTCCAGCTCGCCAAATAATCCGATTGGCCTATTGTATGTTCACCATATATGGACGTTATTGTTTGAACCTAAGGTACCGAACTCACCAGTGAAACCCCGTTTAACCTTGGTACCTTGATCCGCTAAGACTCATGAGCTGGACATAGTAGTATGGGGCACCGTGGTAGAGCTGTCGGCCTACGTCGGGGCGACGAGTCCACCCGTAGTGACCAGTGAGCAACATCGACTCGTGAGCCGAATACGGTGATATGGGACATTGTATTCAAGCTGTCGGCCTATACTGATTTGGTGACGAGCCCTTTGTAGTGACCGCGAGCATACTCTGAGTCTACGTTGAGGCGACGAGCCTTACGTAGCAATTAGAGTATAAACTAGGCCTACACTGCATCGTGGCGACGAGCCCTTTGTAGTGACCTAGAACCGCAATATCGTATGATATTACTAGAACTGACGACCCTAGAATGAATCATCAGTAGGGAAATGATATAAGAGAGGTACCTTAGTTTCCCAACCCTGCTGTATGAAAAGGACTAATAAGAACTTGGTAATCATATGCATGCACTCATTACGCGTGCGTTCAAGCGTAGCAGGTCAAGCACTGAGGCAGTGTTGTTCATGCGCGAACGTGAGATGAAGTCACTGTGGGAGCGTAGGCGAGGGCATGTATCATACATTCATACCATTCTTGCATTAACAAGAGTACTTAGGGATGTGTGATTTACTGCTTTATCATTACTGCTTGATTGAATTGATAACATGTTAACCTTTGCTTTATTGTTTCACTGAGTTGACCACTCACTCCCACGTTACAAGACAATATTTTAAACACCAACCAGACTCTGTCTTGATTTCAGATGAAGGTGTGACCCATGAGGTGGAGCCTGACTACTATGATAATCAGGACGAGTTCTCTTATATGCAATTCTCTGGTGGCTTCGCTTAGGCTATCCGGATTGACGGGGCTACAGGGATTATCATTGTAGTTGTACTATTTTGACATTTTGATTTTTGAGACTATTATATGTATATGGTGACTTAGTGATGTATTCATACTCTGGAGACCGATCATGATCTTTGACTTATATACGTGTACTTATGTCTTTCAGTCTTTCGCTTGCATTTTACAACTTGATCTGAAGTATGAATTACTGTTTTGGTATAATCCCACTCATGATTAATGCACTAACACAGACAACATTGAATCATAAGCATATATGTTGCATAAGTGATGTTTTGAAACTCGGGATTTGAGTTGCTACTCGACCCCCGATTTTCAGGGCGTTACACAATCTATCAAACAAGATATGAGTTTTTCAAACAGTCAACTCATTTAACTTGAAAAGGAATGGGTCTTTCAAACAGTCGACCCACTCAAGTAAGATAGTGGGCCTTTCAAACAGTTGGGTCACTTAAACAAGGAATGGGCCTTTCAAATAATCGGCTCATTCATGCATAGAAATAGGTCTTTCAAACAGTCGGCTCATCCCAAATAAGAGAATGGACCTTTTAAACAGTTGGTCCATTTAATCAATTCACAAGCATGAGAAAATATACAAATACAACATATAAATGTTCATTCAAAATAAATGCTGAGCATATAATTTGATAATTAGATTTAATAATAAGCACAAGTGATAAAAATTTAGAGATATCAATCATCAGTTGAGATAAAAGTTGGACTATTACTTAAGCTAACATGGAAGATGAAAGCTCAAGGGGAAGAAGTCATCACCTACGATTCGAATCACCTATTACTATCGCTAGGGAATGTGTATGTCCTTGGAACAACCCCAAGATCAGGCCTTTTATCATCAAACCCTATGAATCAAATTAAGTTGACTCGGCGACAATAGCAAACAACCGATATGCTCAACTTCAAATCTGGAATCAACTTAGCAAGCATCGATTTAAACAACCTGATTAGCCCCTAATGATGCATAAAAACGTACCCTAAACTCGGTTCGAGTTCAAACCGAGTCAACTCAGTGCTAACCCGATTACAACCCCCTTCTCTTTCTCCCATTCTTCTTCCTTTCTTTCCCTTTTTCTTTTCTTCTTTTCTCCCTCTGTTTTGGGGTTCCAGCAAGGTCTAGATAGACAGGGTCTTAACTCGGCCCCGAGTCGAGCAAGTGAGTAAACCCGACTCAGCAGCGACTCTCTGCTCCTTCTTCCTTCATCCTTTCTTCTTTCTGTTCTCCTCTTCTGCTCCCTCTCTTTCTTTCCCTTACTAAGAACATCCGCAAGCTTGGCCAACGAGTCAACACCTGACTTGATTCGCACTCCAGTCGACTCGCCAGACTCTGTACTCTCCCTCTCTCCTTTTCCTTCTTCTCTCTGACTGGCTCAGTCCGAGACTCAGCAAGATGATCCGCCCTCGAACCGAGTCGAGTTCTGCTGCACGCAGAGTCTCTTCCCTTCTCTCCCTCTTCCTTCCATTCTTCTCACTTTCTCCAGCACCACTCGGGCCTTTTGAGACTGGTCAAATTCTGTAGCCATCATGACTCAGTTGACTCGGTTGTGTTTCGAATGGGATGTTGCAGTCCGAACTCGATGCCGCACTCACCCCCCCCCCCCTCTCTCTCTCTCCCCTTATCTTTCTCTCTTTTTCTATAGATTTTAGGGCTGCCTCGAGATGGAGTGTATTTTAGAAAGAGCTTTTATAGCCTTCTTAATGATTGTAAATGTATGGTCAGATTTACATTGGTCTTTTTAGATTCTTGTGTGGTGGAGATTGGGCTTTTCATCTAATCTAGAGGAGATGATAGTGCCATAATGCTATGATACATTCGGCCCAATTATCTTTTGATCATGATTGTTTATCTAGTAGGACCCATTACAGATGGATATTGATTCAGGATATGAATTCATTGGGTAATTCTAGCTGTCTAAACAGTGGCCTTCAAATCAACGGTGGAAAATAAAAACGGCTAATGATCAACATTAAGCAGTCCAAAGTAAAGATAAGTGATGGCTATGGCTTTCTGATAAGTATGAATTTTGAAACATGGCAATGGCCCCTACCCTATAGGGCAGGCCATGGGCCCCAAAACTCAGCCCGAGGGCTGGGCTTAGGCCACGGCCAACGATGAATGTCTGGCTCGGATAGTTAATCCGGTCCAGAAATATACTTCATCTGTGATTAATGATTCAGGTGAACCACATGATTAGAAACAGTGTACAGGGCAACGCTTGCCCTCCAATATTTCCCTTTCTACGGACTGCTTGAATGGTGGATGGACCTATTTTTAGGCCCAGGCCTAAATTTAGGTGTTGAATTTAGTGGTTTGAGTATATTTCGTATAATTAATTATTATGGTGAGCCCTATAAAAATCAACGGTCAAGAGCATTTCATGTAATTCTTTTTGTTCTAAATAATATTTCCAGTTGGAAGGTTAGTTGGGATTTCATTTTGGTGGGCCCACCATGATGTGTGGTGATCTCACCGTAATGTATATGTGGAGTCCACTCCGGCCATTAGATGCATAATCCCAATTTAGGCCTAGATCCAAATAAATCAGCCTGATTGGTAATTCAGGAGTGCTGAATAAAAAATAAATAATAATAATAGAGACGTCCAGCCTTTGATTTTTATGGGGTTCACCATGGTGATCTTACGGAATCTACTCCAACCATTAGATGTCACACTAAAATTTAAGCCTGTGGTCAAAAAATCAAATCCATCGGTGATTTATGTGGGCCATACCAAAGGCAATGGTTTGGAGGGCAATCATTACCCAGTATACTGTTTCTAATCATTTGGTCCACCTGAATCACTGATTAGGGTGATTTTTAGGCCTTTAGTCTTATATGAGGTGACACACCTGATGGTTAGGGTGATGTTTACATAAACATCGCTCACCCAACCTGTCATCACAAAAGTGTAACGGAAGGCAGTGGAATAATAATTATGTCCATTAATAAGGTAGCTTTTTTAAAACTGAATGTGAAATGCAGATGAGTTGCAATCCGGGATTAGGGCTGTACACAAGCCAAGCTACCTCGAAAAGCTCGCTTAGCTTGACTCGATGTAGCTCGGCTCGACTCAGCTTGAACGACGACTTGACATGAGCCAAATTTCATATAACCCAACTCGTTTTGAAAACTAGTTGTAACGCCCTGTCCGAAAAGGAAATAGTGTCCTGAGGCACTCATGTACGAACCGACTCAGGACCGAGTGATTCGATCACACGTGTGGGCTTAAAACGGGTTAATTAACCACAATCCACCCTTCTGTACAACTTAAATTAAATTAAGATCGGGCCGAGCATAGTCTGTAAAGCCAGTTGGCCGACCCATATTCGGCAACTGTTCGTACGGGCTGTGTATCGCCCGAGGAATGTCCAAAAATTCTGAAACCTTGTCAGGTCCTTGGGTCCACTTGACTTGTGGTCCCGCGCGGACGACAGGCCCCGAAGATAACTAGAGATGGTCGAATAGCGCTGCCCTGCTGGCACTTATAAATCGCAAGTCGCCTAGCCAAAGGTAAATAAATTTTGAAATTTAACCTAATAGCCCTGCTGCTTGAGTTAGCAAATTCGAGCGTTCCATCCGTCAGATCTTTTCTAAATTTACACCGAAGGTTGGAAATAATTCCAGGCTCGCGCTTACAAAATCTGGCCATTAATCATGGAACGATGACCATTGATCGCGAATCGGGCCACTACGGCAAAACTCCGCATCCGTTTACGATCAAACTTCACCCAACCCTTCATCAGGCCATGAGGCACCTATCCCATGTGTCAGATGGGCTAGGGGTCCATCAGAGCAACTCCAATAACATAAAATGGGCCCCATCTGGCTAATTATGGAAATTTCTCAAACGTTAGGGCCAAAGAAAATAATTCTGGGCATATATAAACTCAGCCCTCTCTCAAACCCATTTTTCAGCAACAATGAGAGAGAGAGAGAGAGAGAGAGAGAGAGAGAGAGTGTGTGTGTGTGTGTGTGTGTGTGTGAAGAGGAGAGAGAAAAGGGGGCATTTCACTTGCATGCAGCCTCGGTGCCCGGATTTTGTCAATTTCGACAACCTCTCCCCTCCTTCACCAGAAATCCTGGTTAATCTCTGTCATTGGAAGAAGAAATTCCAACCCATCTACGGTAATTTAGGATTAATTTCTCATCTCATTTCCCTGATTTCTACAACATTCATGTAATTCTTGTCCATCCAATGCAATGCAGGGCCTCAACACCTCGAGATTGCAGACCCGGCGTCACTAGAATCATCTTAGCAACCTCCAGCCAAATTTAGGTGAGGACCATTACCCTTATGTGGCCGGTTATCACGCTTAGCGTAGATTTAATGAACGTGATTGGTGTATTGTTAGTGCATGTGGCTGAATTTTCATTTGGACTGCACATATAGGTTAATGGACTAGAAATTAACAAATTGTTAGGAAGGGATTTGGCCCTAATATCCCAAATGGTGAATTGTGCATTTGTATGCTCATGTTGGGTGCAATTATTTAAATTTCCCCAAATTGCTGCAAGTTGATTTTTGCTTTCCTGGTTTGGTGATAACTATGCTTAACAGGATGGCATGGATTGCTGTAGAATGGTAATTAATGTTTTTTTTTTTAATGAGTTAGCTTGTTAGTACACACCCATGTCAGTACACACACTCCATGTTAGCCACCCCAACTAGGGATCGATACCAAGACTTCAAGTGTGTAATTAATGGTTGATTTCCTGATTTTGTGATTAATCCTGCTTGGGTAAAAGCATGAACATTGTAAGTTGCTGATTGGTTGAGTCATTTGTCTGAATTTTCAGGTCATGGCTGAATAATTTGATGTATGATTGACCTATAGAAGATTTATTTCAGTATATTGCTATGTGGTTGTCCATGTGATCGTATAGGCTGAAATATGTCATGTTGAATATGTAAATTCGGGTGGAACATTGTATGTTACTGTCCTTGTAATGATCACACTGAAATCTTGTCCTCTATACTTGAGTTGTATCCAAGAAAGCTATATTTGTGGTGCATTGTTGCATATTTCCCTTATGGATCAGCCGATTACCTGGAAATTCATGGGCGGTCCTTGTTAGACCTATCCCTAAGTGAATCTGGCCCAACAGTTGAACTGTAGGTCGTTGGCTGTAGTTGAACTATACGGGATCTTGTTCTCAGGTCAATTAGTTATAGTTCAGCCCGTTGGGGCACATTGACTATTAGTCGACCATCATCGTAAGTTAACCTTGTTTGATCACACCTATATAAACCCGAAGTACCCTAAGACCATTGCGCTAATTTTAAAATATGATTTACGACCCACAAAGTCTCATGAGCCGGGGATGGTGGTATGGGACATTATGCTTGTGCCGTCGGCCTACGCTAGGGTGATGACCCTCCCCGTAGTGTCTATTGAGCATTTGAACTCGTGAGCCAGGAACGGTGATATGGGACACTGTACCCATGCTGTTGGCCTGTGTTGAGGTGATGACCTCCCTACAGCGACCGCGAGTGGGACATCTAAGTTTCAATCTTGATTTTGTCCATGTTATATTTTATTTGTGAGTGACGACCCCAATTTAGGGCTAAAGATCGCGAGAGCCACATGGCCACGGCACATGAGCCGTGCGATTGGGTTAGGGCAATAACTTCACTAAGGGTATTTCGGTTTCCCCAACCTACTGGAGGAATGAACTTAACTAACCAACCAGGCTAACATGTTCCACGGCATTGCATTTATATTGTTGACAGTTATGCAGTCGAGGTCGCTTTTGAGGGAGTGTTGTTTCATTGTGAACGTCAAATGTCGTCGCTTGAGGGAGTGTTGTTTCATTGTGAACGTCAAATATCGTCGCTTGAGGGAGTGCTGGTTTTTGTGAGGAGCATGCATCATATCATAACCATGCATTTGCATTAACAATAGTGGTTAGGAATCTATGTTATTTGTTATTCATTAAATGTATTCTATGCATGATAATTCGATGCCTATTGCTAATGGTACCACTGAGTTAATCACTCACACCCACTCTGGGATGGTGTTCTAAAACACTAACAACAACCCGATATAGATGCAGGTATCCTAGAGCAGCACGCATTGGATGATGTCGGTGCCGACGATAATGAGGAGTGGGCATACTACCATGAGTTTGGTGATCCTTATTACCATAGTGGATATCGGTGGGACTGGACCAGAGCCCAAGTCATTTTGGGGATTGATGAGTGTTTGAGACTAAATCCATGGATAACTGTTGAACTAAATTTATTAGGTTGATATGGTAGATGAAAATTTTTTTTATGAAACTTTAGTTAGTTAGTGGCATTTGAATCTTAATAACCTAATTAGAAATCGAATATGCTTAGATTAATTCATCATTGCTTATTAATACCTGTTAAATGCATGCATCCGTGACTTATTATTGCACACGTGACACTCGGGAATTCGGGAGCCGAGTAGCTACTTGGCCCTCAAATTTCAGGGCGCTACACTAGCCAAGTTCAATCGTAGTAGATCTTGACTTGACTCTACCTGAACTCGGCTGGCTCGAAGCTCGAGCTGAAGCTCGGCTCGACTCGAATATATATTATATTTAAAAATAAAAAAAATGTTAAAACTTAAACCCTACTCAACCCTTCCACTCCTTTCCTACCCTTTCCCTTCCTTATCCAACTTGCCACGCCCAAGCTCATGATCTCTCTCTCTCTCTCTCTCTCTCTCTCTCTCTCTCTCTCTCTCTCTCTCCACCAACAATAAGGTATCTCTATGACTTTATCTAATATTATATATATATATTATTAATTGAATATTTGATTTGGGAGTTGGGTCAGTTGAGTCGGGTGGCTAGGTTAAATTGGGTGTGGGTTGGGTTGGGTTGGGTCGGGTTATGATGAAGAGCGGGTCGCGACAATTTCATTGCTAAATGGATCAGAAAAGGCCTGGTCGATGACAGAAGTGATCCAGATCATTGGACCTTAGATCGAGCGTATCTCACAATCCGGAATGAGTTATCAAGCGAAAAATATATGATTTTGGGGTAGGACGAGATACTTTAGCTAACCAACACGTCATTAGCTAGGTTGCTGGCCCACATGATGGATTTGCAAAATTCCATCATATTGACGGTCGAATTCCATATTTAATTTCGATTTTACTATAAATAGTAAGTCTTAGTACTTTGATTATAGCTTTTCATCTATTGGGCTTTAAGAGTTGTGTCCAACATGAAAAGTGCTTAGAATAATTAGGAGAATAACATGGTTAAGCCACATACAATACTTACTATAAAAAGTAAATTTACTATTTATAGTAAGTTGCGAATTCTAGGAGTTTTAGTTGTAGTTTGCTTCTGATTTCTCTCCCATTGCTTGGTATCCCTATTTAAAGGGTTGAGAACTCATTTATTTCATTAATTAATCAAATTTCGAATTTATTAGAATTTATTTATATTTTCTTGCTTTCTTTCCTCGTGGATTCGAGAAGTCTCTGTGAGGAGTCCAGAGAAGCTTCGTAGATTTGGAGTAGTTATCCTCGAGGAAGGCAGTGCTCGACTTCATCACATTCATCCCTGCGTCAGGTTGCTTGGTTAAGTTGGGTGCAAGTTGGGTGCTGGGTTGGGTCAGGTTGGGGGCAGGCTCGATTCGATTCAAGGTAAGCTTGCCTTGACTCGATCCACTAGCTCACCTCAAGCTCGACTCAAAAGATTTGACAAGCAAGCCAAGCTCCAATGGTAATATCAAGGCCAAGCTCGAGCTCGAGCTCGAACTCAAGGAAAGCACGGATGAGTCAAGCCAATCTTAGCCCACCTCGACTCGACTCGGTTCGGCTCAATGTGCAGCACTGCTCAAGATTAGATGGGTGCCACCCTGAACGTGGGGTCCACCTCAATGTATGCATCATGTATCCACGTCATGTATCCACGCCGTCCATCCATCTTGCCAGCTTCCTATAGGGCATGAGAGAAAAATGAAGCAGATACAATCTCAGGTGGACCACACAGTAGGAATTGAATTTTCGTAGTTAAAAACCTTCTTTGACCATATCCTAACTTAAGCTGGCAAAATGGATGGATGGTGTGGATACATCCAGGTGGGTCCCAGCTCATGGCCGAACTGAGAATCCGGGTAGTGGCTAATAGGGTAAATTCTATATTAATTAGGTAGTTTTGTTAAAATTCCCTTTGTAAATAATACCACTGGCCATTTGTGTATCCAGAGGGGATAACTTCTTCTAACGTGTGGAAACTAATCAACGTACATAAAATCCAGCTCGTTCATCAGGTACCCCGCTCCTTGTTTGGCTTTGATCCCAAAAATCAGGCTTATCCAATACTCGCAGTTTAAAATTACAGAAAAACCTCTGAATTCTCAACGTACGGCCCACCTAAGTTTTGGGATACCGTGATTTTTGGTAATCCTTTCATCCTGATAAGGCACATCAGATGAATGGATTGTATGGTATATAAACACTACAGCGGGACATACAAAAGACTAATGGTGGATATCCAATCCCAACCGTTTCCTATGGTGGGGCTTGGTTGACATTTCGATCATTATGATTTTTGTGTCTTCGGGTGAATATAAGGCAGCGGACCTGATGGACGGCGTGGATCTGATGGAATTTACAACCACGTGGCACTCGGTTAGCTGTACCTACCCTACCTAGGTGTCAGGTGGCCAGGGAGTTCTATTTAAAATTAAAAAAAACTTCCGCATAGATCTGATCTGTGTAAATAGTGGGACTCATCACAAAGATCACCTTAGGTGAAAACCAGTTGGGTTCGCTCATCCATTGGGCTATTCTTAGAAATCAATGGACAAACGGTGGTCAGACTCATGATAGGTTTAGCGCTACCCATGAGTGGAAAATTCCAATTTTTTCTCGGGATGATCTTGATGGTATGGCCCACCATTTTTACGACTAGGATGCTCAATGGAACTGACGCATTATAGAAAATAAAAGCATTGTATCTTAAAGTTCCGATACACCGTTGTGTATGAAATTTCTCATGTATGATAATAATATGGTGGAGTGGGCAGATATACGGAGAGATATTAGACACGGCCCATTAAATACGAGAATATTATAATAATGGTATATTAAAATATCTTAGGAAAATATCTATTCGCGAGAGTTAGATAATAGTAAAGTACTTTACACAGGTGTGTATATGTCATACATGTGAGAGATCAGATCCGTTCGTCAGGTGCGTACTACAATTTTTGTCCCATGGAATGAATATCATGCCAGTCCAGCAATCAAATAGTCGAAATTTGTACGGAAAATAATGGATCTTGGTCAATCTTGTTATCACCGTTCGTTTTCTTTTATATAAGCATACCGACGTTCTGATGATATGACTGACATGGTTATTGCTCCACCTCACTAATACAGTGGGCCGAGCCAGATGAACGACTCGGATATCACACATGTGTGGAGAGAGTGGGGATTCTAATGGTGATTTTGCGAGTAGTGGTAGCATTCCTTGATTGCAGAAACTATTATTTTCCGTAACGTTCGTATAGAAAGATTCGCGCGTGTTACCATATCAGTCCTCTCGCAATCTATAAACATGTGAGATATCATTGAAACCGTACACCTTCACCATAGTGAAAAAGTGAAAAATAGTTGCGGTAGAGATGGCCAGAATTTCTTACGTTCACTGCTTCCTTCTTGTCCTCTTTGTCTTTTCCTCAAGTTTACTTCTAATCTGTATTTGAAGAAGTAGATCAGGCCGTTCATTTGGTGGTATACCTACTATATATGAACATGCACTGGTCAAGAAAATGACCACTCCACTAATCAAGTGGGGCACACATGTGGCCAACTTGTCTGAGTGCAGAAGGCCATCGGATAGGAGGAGCCTAACATAGATATTACATGGCCCAAAAATAATCATAATTAGATAATCACAGCCACAATTAACGGAAAACATGGATGTACTGACCATTTTCCAGGTCTTCATTCAGATGGCTGTGATCATCGGAGATCAGATCGTTTTTGGGTCGTTGTTGAATCCCATGCGTCCAATTTCCCTGCATGATTGCAGGTGTAACATGTGGGCCCCACATGTAAATACATGGCCATGAAAAGGACCACTCATGTGGCCATGATCCTAACCATTGGATCACTAGAATTAAAGGAAAACACAAATGTATGGATATGATCATCTGATCAGATCTCTTTTGGGTCCTTGTGGAATCCCATGTCCAATTTTCCAGCATAACCATAAGTGGGTCATGTGGGCCCCACATATAAATACACACCACCATACTCATAGTATCACATTTCCATCTCTCTTCACACGTGTTCTGATCACACCTTGTGATGCTGTGCAGTTGGGGAGATCGCATTCGCAGCAAAAAGGTGCATTATGGTGTTGAACCCCACCAGCTGCAACCTATTCTCATGCAGGAAGCAGTGCTACGAGAAGTACGACGGCAATGGCATGTGCAACGAAAATCATCAAGGAGGCTACCAATGCGTCTGCGTCTACAGTGCTAATTGCTAAGGTACATTTATGTTAATGTCGGATATTGGTACAGTCGTCCAATGTCATTTTCACTATTATGAAATAAGAAAATAAGATTTTAATTTTTATATCTCTAATACGTGAATTATCTGATTTAGGATATCATTTTTATGCAAATAATCTATCCATTGTGTGATCCTCCTTATCAATGGTTAGGATCCCTGAGTACAAAACTCGCCTAGCTATTAGGACTAGTGATCCAATCGTTAGGATCGGCTTTTACTTGATAAGTTGGATCTTTGGGCTGGCACAAATATGCTTACCTTGGTTGATGGACCTTCCCTTACTAGATGTTTGGGGTGGTCTACCATCACATGGGCCACATGTGTACTTAGAACATCGAGCGTTGGTTATTTTTCTCGTGCATTTGTGGTCCATTTCGTAAATGGATCATCTTGGTTTTTTGGCCAGGCATAATCAAAAGGGAAACGCCTGATGAACGGCCTGGATTAGGTATGTGTTTAACATGTTTGTAACGGTTTGCAAATGACATTTTCATGCTTACCTTGCAAAGGATTTCAAAACAAAAGGCGCAGGTGGCCCAACTAATGAGCTGATTGATCCTGATTCCCTAAATCAATAAATGGGTGGACCACTTTATGAGTCCATTGATCTCATTTTCTCCCGAATTAATATTTATAATTTCCTCAATAAGGGGGTACTGTTTGGCGCATGGTATTGGAAGGATTAGGTGGGATGGGATTAAAAAAACATAATTATTACATATGGCATGAACTGTCCCTGCTACCTGTGGGATAAGCTTGACAAGATACGTTGACAGGATATAAACAGTTGGATTTGGGTTCTTTTCAATGATTGAAATTGTCTATATGATGGGCTAATGGTGGGTAGTGTTGGGATTTTTGGCCTGCAGAATCACACAGATCTAGATCTAGGATATCAATTCAATGGCGCCAAGCACATACAAGAGAACACACAGGTTTAATATGAAAAATCCTTGCGGAAAAAAACCATGGCACAAAGTGACAGATCTCCACTATGAAAATTGAAATTACAAAGAGAGAAGACTTATCCGATTTGAACAACCTCGAATCTCACTCTTGCTATACCCTTTGATTTCCCTAGAACCCCTTTTTAGAAAGCCTTAAAATTATTTCTCATACCTAAAAAAGCCATAGGGATACTTATTTATAGTTTAGGCAACTTCTCCTTTCGCACCCTTGCGAAAGGTGACACAGAATCCGCAGTCCACATCAAATTCGTTTCCTGCGAAAGGTGACACAGAATCCGCAGTCCACATCAGATTCGTTTCGGAAATGAATCTGTGTAACTACGATTGGTTGTGGGACCCCTACGACTGATCGAGCCATCCCTTCGACCGGTCGAGCCATCCCTTCGACCGGTCGAGCAGCTCGGACACCAAAAATCTCAAGTCGTTGGACTTTGAGTCGAGCGGCTCCCACGACTAGTCAAACAACACCCAAAAATCAAATTTAAGACTTTTTTCAACAGGGAGATGGGTCAGGTCTACCCCATGAGATGAACCTGACCATCTGATTGTAATTGTCCATTTTCATTGGATGGCTAGGTTCATCTTTTATGGGATGTCCTACCAAACGATGGGTCCCACCAGTTGAACAGTCTAGGTTACCCCAATGAAGGCCCTGCTGTTACCATTGCTTGGCCGAACAAAAGAATGCCAGTTCTTTTGACATGCATCATGAAATATCAGAAGTGAAGAACTCGGAATGCAGTAAATGTTCATACACAAACAGAATGCAGAGCAAAATGAAATATGACCTTTCGACTTCCACTCCGGACACTAGATCCAAGTCGTTCAATGAGATACTTGTTTGTGTTCTTTTGTAGAATTCGAATCCAAGTTCTCTTGCTCCAATACACATACTTAAAATATCATACAAGTTATTCATCATTTAAAAAAATGGAGAACATATGTCATGATTTAACCTTGTCATATGAAGACTATCCTTATTTTCTCATCACCGATTTAAAAAGAGAACTCCAATTGATTTTTTGTCCTACCATGACGGAAACCTGAATGATACGCTCTTGGGAAAGTAACAACAAACTCGCCGGCATTTTGCACCAATCTGTGATTGATGATAACCAAGTAAACAAAAAAGCAAGCCACATTCGTAATATTACTATAAATGCTAAGCTCACAAAGAAATATCAGGACCGATGAAAAGAAAACATAATATAATGAGAGGATATAAAGTAAGAGGTCACCTGCAGCAAGGAACTCTAGCTCCAATAAGTACTTCTGGAAACAACTGTAGTCTTCTTCCCAAGAGTAGCAATAGTAACTGCCACAAATTCAACAGGATTATCAAAGTACTTAAATAGTAGAATTACATAGAAAAAGAAAAGTAAATTACTCACAAAATATCCACTGAAAGCAATTACTTTTAAGTAACTTCTTTGTCTTTTATAATCGAACAAAAACATTTCAAGCCATTGATTCAAGAAAGCAGACGGTGCATTTGGGTGAATGCTCAAACTGATCACTGGCCTGGTAAAGTGGAAATAGGGAAATTGTAATTCCTTAGCATGGCATATTGAAGGATTCAGCTCCAATGTCACTACTGCCACATTAGCTAAAGAAGAATTTCCTTAGCATGCATAATGGGGGATTGAAACTCCATGGCCGAGAGCATCATCATCCAGACATTGAGGCTTAGCTCTCCCAGCAAACTCCTTGCTAGCAAACCGTTCATAGTTAGATGGACAGAGCCTCCAGTTCAATGGCTGAAGCTAAACACTGATAGATCCTCGAGAGGAAACCCAGGTGAGAGTGGTGGAGGTGGCGTATGCCGGGACCACTTAGGCAGGCTCGTCTTCGCCTTTCTCAGATATTATGGAGCTGCTACTAACACATGCACGGAAGCACGGGCCATGCTTGACGGCCTTAACATCTGTTCCAACCTGGGACTTGTAAATATCATAGTTGAAACCGACTCTAAGGTCATTGCGGATGCGCTGGGGGATTCGGCCACGTCCGGTCCCTGGAACATTTGGTACACTTTGGGGGATATCCAGGATAAAAAATGGGGACTAAATCTCATGATCAATCGCATCTTTCGAGAGGGAAATTCGGTGGCTGATGCGCTAGCTAGAATGGCAAACGATGGCTGCCCCAACAAAATCTTCACATGCCGTTCTCAACTTCAGAAGTTAGTTAGAGGAGCTTTAGTGCTAGATAATGCAGGAATTGGAGCGCTTAGATGCCCATGATTGGGGTGGGCAGTTTTTTCGTTTTGTTTTAATTTTCGTAGAGTATTTTCCTCGGAGGTTCTCATTAATTAACCTTCTGTCTAGTTTAGCTTGTGGATATATGATAGGTGTGGCCCGCCATCCTTTTTGTTGGGCCCACCCGAATGCCTGTAAAATTTTAATGATCAATGAAATCCCCGTGGCATGCGCCTTTTCTTTAAAAAGAAAAAAATTTACAAAATTACAAAAAAAAAAAAACTCCATTTGCTAAAAGAGGGATTCCAAAAACCTTTTTTAAAAAATCGTTATCGATTGAAAATTTCTATCCTATTGAACTTCTTTTTTTTTTTTTTTTTTTTTTTTTTGAGGACTTCGAAAACCCTAATCATATCCTCAGAATTAAAGTAAACAAATGCAAGCTAAGACATGAGTAGCTTGACCCAAAACCAATAATCATGAAAGAAACAAACCACTATCAAAGAAGACAGTTGAAAGACTCGAGTAGCAGATCAATAAGCAAACAATAAAAATAACCAACAGTCTGCAGGAAAATAATAATAATAATAATAATAATAATAATAATAAGGAACACGAGAAACTGCCAAAAAGCGTACGAAGGATGAACTAAAAATATGAACTCTTTATCTATTAAACTGAATTGCATCCTTAACTACAAGTGAAAAAAGCTTAAACAGAAAACTGACCAAAAGAGGACTTGAAAGAAACAGGTGATGCTCCAATTAAAGATTTTAACAATTAACAGAAAATCTCAAAAAAAGGGAAAAATAAGCACAGCCACCAAAATACAGCCAAATCACATTGGTAGTTTGACATAAACACTGCTCTTTAAAAATTTTGAATACAAGAAACAACTGCTTATTAGTCACGGGAGAAAACTTGCCATAGAATTACAAAAGAGATATTCAAATGTAGAACATAGAAGATTGACTTCCTAGCCCCGACCATAAGCAAGACCTTAGAACAGACCATATCCTTACAAAACCAAATATTCAAAAACAGGACAGTGCTAACCGAGTAGGACGTAGAGGATCTTGTAATTAAAAGTGGCAGGACATTGTTTTAAATTGTCAGTTTTATATCAAAAAGGCCATTTTAGCGGTCTTGTTGCTTACCATTAGTGGTGGCAGGCTTAAATAGAATATCATCCATAGACTCCGAGCCAGAAAGATTACTTGGAGATAAGATCATAAAGTAGTGTAATGCAAACCTCCAAACTCTTCATAAAGATTGATTGAAAAATATAGTGAATTTGTTCTCCACCAGAAAGCTCTAATGTTGACATTTCCTAGTTTTTCCTCTCCACCATCGAAGAAAAAGCAGTCAAAAATAAACTACTTAATGAGTTCCCATCTAAGCATTCAACCCATGATGCAAATAACTGGTATGAAATGATAACAAATTGCCTTCAGTTTTCATGTGTTTAAGTAGATCTTTAGCAAATTTTATACGTTGCACTTATTTCTGCCACTAGTGTGTTCAGGCAGTCTATAGATGTACTGTTTATTTGTTAATTAACCATTTGCCCTAAAAGCTCGAATTGATGGAGCATGACGAATCAATCCCTTTATCTCACAGTCCAAGCCCCTCATCCCATGGGTTAGGACCTTGGCCAAACCACCTTATGGACCCCACTTCACATGGGTTCTGTTTCACACGAGTTACCCGCCTCACATGGGTGGGGTCCACCTCAAACAGGCGACTCACCCCGAGTGTACCCCTGCATTAATCACACTCGATGAGGAGTATCGAGCACGAGTAGGGGTGTACACGGGTCGGGCCGAGTCGAACTGGCCTTAGCTCGTCCAGGCCCGTTCAACAACCACACAAGGCTCGAACCCGACCGGGCCTGGTCACCGGGCCAACATCTCCAGCCCGAACCGGGCCCGACGCGAGTTCGGGCCGAGTTCGGGCCAGTTTCGAACCTTCGAGTTCGGGCCAGTTTTGAACCTGAGTTCGGGTTAGTTTTGAACCTTCGAGTTCGGGCCAGTTTCGAACCTTACAGAAAGTTCATGGGAAGAGCTTTGGTAGGTAATCCGCGTCCTATTACAAATCTCTCGATCAATGGTTTAGATAGTTGAACTATACACTCCACAAAAAATCTAACTAGTCAGGACATTTACATACATTTGACAAAGCATAAAATAAAACATTTTATACAAATTAAATACAGTCATACACGGGTCGGGCCGGGCCGGGTCGGGTCGGGCCGGGGCGAGTCGGATTTCAGACCGAGTCGGGCCGAACTGGGAGGTATCCGAACTCAGCTTGAACTCACTTTCGGGCCTAGAAAATTGGTCCGTCCTTACCCGAACTCAGTTTCGAGTCGGGTCGAGTCGGGCTTTTTCGGGCCGGGTCGAGCGAACTAATCGGGCTAGCCCGGTTTGTGTACACCCCTAAGCACGAGACCTCCTGCTCAGATACCACTTTGATGTAGGATGAACTTTTAGAGCAAGTGGTTAATTATCCTGCATCAAATTGATTTGGATACAACCAAATAAGTTGTTGTTTTTACTAACAACAGTAGATACAATACTTATTTTTAAAAAGTAAGTTTGGTTTATGATATGATTAGTTATAAATAACTTTTTTACTTAAAAGTAATTAATCACTTCAGTTAAATTTTTTTAAGATTTTCTACTTTTCATAAATTGCTGAATAGAGACAAAAGATCCAAACGGGCCCAAGTCTTGAATCCATAATCATGGTGTTGAGACTCTTGTCAGTTTACCATTGAGCCATGAGCAGCAACCCATTAGCCTTTAAAAAAAAAAAAAAAACTTTTAATTTATTTATATACACACACTTTCTACTGTTTCCTATGCATATTAGCTTATTTGAGCTTTCTCATGTTTTTTTTTTTTCCTTCTGGGTTGACTTCCTAACATAAGTCAGCAAAACAAACTAAGTGAGTGGATTCACTCAAATCTCATGTGGAGTATCATATAACTTTTTATTGAATAGGTTCCTATAAATTCAAGCAGTGTAGGCTATACAAGGGCTATAACACTAATGAAAACAATTTAGATGACGAATATTGCCTTAGAACATGTGATCCACCTGAATGACAGACAGATGTAACTTATTTTTTGTCCCTTATTCTCACATACGGCGACACATCTGATGGTTAGGGTGGAGTTTACATAAACATTACAGTGGGGCCCACCCGAGCAGCTGACCTATTTACTGGCACACTCACCAAACCTGTCGTCAAGGGAGTGTAACTGAAGGTAGTGGAATGATAATTACATTAGTTTATAAGGCAGCTTTTTGAAAACAAAATATAAAATGCGGATTAGTTGCCACCCGGGATCAGGCAGATGGGTGCCACCCTGAACGTGGGGCCCACCTCAATGTATGTGCCGTGTATCCACGCTGTCCCCAGCTTCCTCTAGATCATTGGAGAAAAATGAAGCAGATACAATCTCAGTTGGACCACATGGTGGGAATTGAATTTCCATCGTTAAAAACTTTCTTGGCCATGGGCACAAATTGGGTACTACCAGGGACTGTCTTAGCTAGCTAGGAACGGACAAGGGTTCTGAGGGGCCACTGTGATATATGAGTTTTATCGACACCGTTCATCCATTTTGCCATATCATTTAGGTTACAAGCCCAAAATCGAGGCAGATCCAAGGCTCAAGTGGTTATAATGACACCAACCCTTGAAACCTTCCTAGGGCCCACCGTGATGGTTAATTTCCATCCAACCTGTTCATAAAGTAACATTAACTTGAATGAAGGAAATATACAAATATCAACTTGATCCAAAACTTTTGTGTCCCCTAAAAAATTTTCAATGGTAGGTGTTTAATCCCCACTGTGTGGTCGTCTTGAGCCTTGGATCTACCTCTTTTCTAGTTTTTTAATCCTAAAATAATATAGAAAAATGGATGCACGGTGTGGATAAAACCCATACATCACAGTAGTCCCTAATAGGCCGTCCATTCCTAGCTAGGGACCCACGGTTGGGCCACAAAAGTTTTGGATGAAGCTGGTATTAATTTGTGTTTTCTCTCTACCGACTCTATGCGACCTAATCAACATATTGGACGGTAAATAAACATTATAGTGGGCCTTATGAAGTTTTTAATGGTGGGTGTTCAGTGACCACTGTTTCATGTGGTGTGGCCCACTTGAGATTTGTATCTAATTCATTGTTTGACCATAAGGAGTCCGAGATCTTCTGCTTGTCACAATCAGGGATTCACTTTTGCCGTAATGAGATTGGTTAACATCATCGTAGACTGCATTTTATGTAGCAGCGCTAACAGCATCAATGATGACATGGACTAATCACCGTGTAGGAAAAGAGGGAATTTATTCTTGTGGCGAGCAGAGGATCTGAATTCTACCGCATACATCAAGGTAGCCCCCAGGTCATGGTCAAACTGAGGATTTAGGTAGTGGATAAATTGCGTCCACAGAAATTCCATATTAATTAGTTATTTTTATTTATTTATTTATTTTTTGTAAAATTCCCTTCTTAAATAATATCAATGGCCATTTGTGTACCCAAAGTAGGGATGAAAGTTGGGCGGGTTAGGCCAGGTTAGGGTCGGGTTAGTGCTAAACCCTAGTTGGGTTGGGATGAGTCGAGTTGGTGCTCAACCCTAGCCCAACCCAAGGTTCCCATACTTCAACCCTAACCCAACTCAACTTTAAGTTGGAAATTCTCAACCCAACCTCAATTCGAGCAGGCTCAGCCGGGTAGATACATGCTAATATTTTTGTTATTACATTAGAATATTATATTTCAATACACATTATTTTTTTTACCTATGATTTTATTAATTATTTATAGTGAAGAACTTCATCTTTACTAAATAAACAAGCTAAAATATATGATAACTACTCCTTTAAAAGTGGTGTTGTGTAGCACGTGCACAATCGATTTGGGAGAGAAATCCAACTTATCTTGTTAGCATTAGTCATGGGAAATGGCGTGGACAAATGAGACCTGACAGCACTAGAATTTCCCATGCCTTTAACATTGATGATCCATACGTACTTAATTATAATTTATAAATAACTTATATATCGATGGGGTTCAGGTTGGATTGGGCAACCTAAGACTTCAATCTAAGCCCGACATAAGTTTTATTGGGTTGATGTTTGTATAGCCCAAGCCCAAGACGGAACTGATACAGCCTACCTGATCGAGCCCAACCAATGTCGGGTCGGTCACAAGTCGATCGGGTTGAACCTACCCAACTTTCTGCCTTAACGCAGAGGGGATAACTTCTTCTAACGTGTGGAAACGAATCAACGTGCATAAAATCTACCTCTTTCATAAGGTACGCCACTCCTTGTTTGGCATTGAATAAAAAATCAGACTTATTCAGTACCCACGCAGTTTAAAATGACAGAAAAACCTTTGAATTCTCCTTGTACGGCCCACCTAACTTTTGGGACACCGTGAGTTTTGGTAATCCTTTCATCCTGATCAGGCACGTCAGATGAATGGTTGTATGGTATATAAACACCATAGGGGGACCTGTAAAAGACTAATGGTGGATGTCACATCCCAACCGTTTCATTTGGTGTGGCCTGCGTGACTTCTGTGGTTTTTATGTCTTATGGTTTATAAAAGGTAGCGTACCTGATGGACGGTGTGGATCTCATGAAAGTTCTACCTACTTGGCAATCAGTTAGCCGTCAGGTGGCTAGAGGGTTCTTTTTTAAAATAACAAAACTTCAAAATAGATATGATTTATGTAAATAGTGGGACCCATCACAAAGATCACCTTAGGTGAAAACCAGTTGGATCCACTCATCCATTGGGCTATTCTTAGAAATCAATGGACAAACGGTGGTCCAACTCATGATAAGTGTAGCCCTACCCATGAGTGGAAAATTCCAATTTTTTCTTGATGGTATGGCCCGCCATTTTCGCGACTCGGATGCTACATGGAACTGAGGCATTATCAGAAAATAAAAATATTGTATATTAAAGTTCCTATACACCATCGTGTATGAAATTTCTTGTGTATAATACGGTGGAGTGGGAAGATATACGGAGTGAACTTAGGGACGCGGATTGCGTCCTACCCCCGCCCGGACGGTAATCCGTCTGGGGGGTCTCTGTGGGGCCCACCGTGATGTAATTAATTTATCCACACCGGTAATCATCCCTAATTTCTAACGTAGCAGGGATCGCATTTTAGTTTAGCCGTGTACGGGAGAGTATGCAAAAGCCAATCCCTTCATCCTTTGTTGCATCTTCAATCCGTCACGGTCGAACAAATTTAGATCGCGGATATGACTATTTTAAGGTACTATACCAAAAATGAAATAGATAAACAGATTCAGTGGACCACATCAAAGGAAGCTGTAGTGATAATGACAGCCACCGTTGAAACATTTCTAAGAGCCACCGTAATGTTTTTTTTACCACCCAACCTATTAATACGGCCATGCAGACTTGGATGGAGTGAAAACACAAATTTCATCTTGATCCGACACTTCTCCAGCTCCCAAGAAGTTTTTAGTGGTGGAATTTTAATCCCCAATTTGTGGTCCACTTATGTCCTGAACCTACCTCAATTTTTTATATTATACCTTAAAATGATCATATAAAAATGATTACCGGTGTGGATAAAATAATTACATCACGGTGGGCCCACAGAGCCCTGCCCGGACGATAGCGGGGGTAGGACGCAATCTGGGTCCGTGATCTTAGACACGCCCGTTTAATAAACGAGGATATTATATTAATTGTACATTAAAATTCTTTAGTAGAATATCTACTCGCGAGAGTTAGACACCACTATCTACTCGCGAGAGTTAGACACTGCTGTCTTATGCTCCACATGTGTATATATGTCGTACATGTGAGAGATCAGATCTGCTCATCAGGTGAGTACTACGATGTATGTCCCATGGACTGAAAATCGGCCAGTCCAGCAATCAAGTGGGCAAAATTTGGGCGTAAAAGAATGGCTATTGGTAACTCTTGTTATCACCGTTCATTTTATTTCATATAAGCATACTGCCCTTATGATAATCTGCCTGGCATGATTGTTCAGCCACCTAACGAAAACAGTGGACGGCATCAGGTGAACGACTCAGATATCACACGTGTGTGGAGAGAGTCAAATTCGAACGGTGACTTTATGGCTCCATCGCAGAAATGACTATTCTCTGTCACGTTCGTGTAGAGAGATTCGCGCCTGTTACCATATTAGTCATATTAGTCCGCTGGCAATGTATAAATATGCCAGATGTCACTGAAACCATACACCTTCACCCACAGCGAAAAGTAGTTGCGGTAGAGATGGCAAGAATTTCTTACGTTTACTGTTTCCTTCTCGTCCTCTTTGTCTCTTCCTCGGGTATTTATCTGATCTGTCTTTAATCCTCTTTGTCTTTTCCTCGGGTATTTATCTGATCTGTCTTTAATCCTCTTTGTCTTTTCCTCGGGTATTTATCTGATCTGTCTTTAAAGAAGTAGATCCAAGCCTTTCATTTGGTAGTAGACCTACTATGAATATGCACTGCTGAGGAAACGGACCACTCCACTAATCAAGTGGGGCACACATCTAGCTAACTTGTCGAGTGGAGAAGACAATAGGATAAGATGAGCCTAACATAGCTATTTCATAGTCCAAAAATAATCTTAACCGGATAATCGCAGCCACAATTAAGGGAAATCACGGACGTACTGTCCATTTTCCAGGTTTTCATTCAAATGGCTGTGATCATCTGATCAAATCGTTTTTGGGTCCTTGTTGAATCCCATGTCCAATTTTCCAGCATGATTGCGTCACCGTATTAATACTCCCTCACTCTATAAATACATGAGATTTCCACAAACCATACACGTCCACCCATACTGGAAATCCGTTGTAGAAAAGATGGCCAGGCTTTCTTTCACACACTAGTTCCTCCTTGTCTTCTTTGTTTTCTCCTCATGTTTTCTTTTGATCTATCTTCGAAGAAGGAGCTCTTGGCCATTCATTAGGTGGTGGCCTTACTTTGAACGTTCATTGTCCAAAAAGAGGCTACTCCATTGATCAAGTGGCTCACACATGCTTCGGGAAAAGTGGGCAGTCAGGAAAGTTACACATTGTTTATATCCGATACATACATGTGGCCCACTTGATTAGAGGAGGAGAATGATTTTGTGAATGTTTAGAAACTCCCACGTGTTAGTTTTACTATCTGTGGCCCGTCTACCAAGACGTGACATGTATTGTCATGATTATTTAGCTCATCTTTTTGTGACTGTTGGGATTTTACAAAATTAGAAGTCAGATTATCCTAGCCGTTGACTGGATGACTTTCTAGGTTTATGATCGAGCTGTTAGAAAGGACTTAACTGACAGTGAACATCCTTAGGTGGAAGTCCTCTTATAGTTGACCAGGATCATCTGATTAATGTGACTTTTTGGTGTATGGCCCACCCACCGTTGGGCACATATAGATTGAGTGCTACTGTTGGATCCTTAAGGGCTTCAATATGGTACCGTAAGGGCATTCAATTTATACAAGTGGGGCCATGTTTATTTGATCTGAATCATTTGTTTCATCGATCCACAATTTGAAAATCCTAAACCTTCAATAAGTGGCCCAAAAAAATTGATGGTCGGTGTTCAACCAAAAGAAGCTCAAAAAAGCTATCCAATAAAAGGATCAATCCTAAAATAGTTAGTACATGGGCCAAAAACAATTATAATCAAAATCAAATCGACACTGTTCATTTTCCATGTCTTTATTCAGATGGCTCTGATCATCCGACCAGATCTCTTTTGGGTCTTGTAGAATCCCCTCTCCAATCATCTAACATCATCATAGGTGGGCCTTGTGGGTCCCACATTTCCATTTTATCTTCACATGTGTTTTGCTGACATTGTGTGGTGGTGTGCAGTTGAGAAGATGGTACCAAAGGTAGATGGAGCAAGGTGCGTTACAGTGTTAAATCCTGACGACTGCGATCTCACCGAATGCGAGGAGCAGTGCGATGAAAATTACAATGGAAATGGGTCGTGCGTGGAAAAGGCTGGAGGGGTTTATTTCTGCCAGTGCGTTTACAACTGCTAAGTTACATCTTTATTAATATGTACGATATTGGTACAGTCGTCCAATGTCATCTTCAATAAATGCTGTAACTGCAATAAATTAATAAAAATTTCCTTTTCATATCTTTCATCTTTGAGATTCGCGTTGCTATTTAGGTGATCTAGACCGTTGATATAATGGGCCTCATTGTTGATGTAGCATATTCCATGAATACTTTCCAGATTGTGTGATTCTATACGTACGCATTTAGGTGGGCCAAATGGGAGCCTAGCATGCTGTTGTTGCTCTTGTTCTAATCTATTACTTATTTATAATATCCGGACCTTGCAAATGGATTCATCCCAAAGATGTATTGGGGTTAAAAACCAGTGGTGCAAGTCGTTATGCTGTCTATGCTGTCCAAAATAATGGATAAGTAATGAGTGGTCTTAATATACACGTGTGCTTCAAAAGTTCATGGTTTGACCTACTAGGATCTTCATGATGTGTGTACACTTTCTTATCTAACGTACGGTAGGCTAGAGTATCAGGAAGACCTTTGTGATGGTCGGTTTTGATGCCTGTGTATCAAGCATGTCTTTGTTGTACATCTTCTTTGTTTTTGGCAACAATTGATGGTAAAGGATTATGCATTGTGAGATCTTCCCAGAAACATTCGTAAAGCTCCTTATAATTACGAAGATTCTAAATATCTAAAGATTGGAATAATATCCAAGCAAATTCGATTATGATTCTGACTAGATCAAGAGAGAGTGAATATTGGACGATTTGGGTCCAATTCCATATACATTAATTGAAATTAAGAGAATAATAGAGATCGATGAAAGATCTCGCCCAACCCGCCCGATAATAAATTAGTATCAAGTGGGTACAATTTGTTTAATCCCTCCACTCCTAACCATCAGGGAGTAAGTGTTTAAGTTAAATGCATGAGGTGATTTGATTTAGGCCACTAGATAAGTGGCCATCATCAATTTAAGGTTCGGGATCGGTGATCTCCTAATTTCTAATTGATCTCAAATTCGGTTAGTGGGCCACAATGAGAAGAAGATTTGAGATGCCAGTAATTTTGAATCTATCCGTAAACATTCATATTCGGAATGCATGCTAGATCTAAGATCAATAAGGAAATCGGGCAGTAAATATCATCCAAGGTTAAATATTAGCGAGATATCGATAGAAAAAAAGTACCGCAAGGGAAAGGTAAAAGGACTTTGAAATAAGAGCTAAAGAGTGCTTGAAATTGTCGAGAGGGAAGTAAATGGAGGTCGACGACGCACCCCGGTTGGATGCGAGTGTTTTGCTGCCTCAACAACATCACCCGATGAAGAGCTTGAGACCCACGTCAAACACAAATTCTACCTCTTTTACATTACATTGATCTTTTCGCTTATAGATCACTACTGACCATTTGCTTCGTTCATTTATTTTTACAAACAGATTAGCTATTTATCTCTCATTTATTTATTTCTTTAGTTATTTTGACATCTGTTAATTGTAATAAGTCATATATTCAAATATTAATAAAATTAGCATTGTTTAGGTTTTTTTTTTTTGTTCATCTTTATTATTTTGAAATTTTAAAATTGAATTACTGGTTTAAAATTTAAAAAAAAAAATAAAATAAAATAAAAAACCTTAGCATACAAGGAAAAAAAAAATCCACTAGAAATGGCTAATTCCTCTCCTTTCACAAGTCACACAATCGTTGTCACAACTGATGATTGAGAGGAAAATTCAATCATGCGTCCTGTCTCTAATTAATTCAACTTAGCAAGGGGCAATATCATTCAATCGAACATTGAGTCAAATATGACTATTGCATACCCACATATCATAATCACATATAAAATTTAAATATAAACCTTTGATGACATATGTGGCTTTGTTTGATTGAATTATTTTCCAACACCGAACTCCCTGATGAATGAGATTGCATCAGTGATCTTCATCCCGCAACATGCCTTTTGCAGCCTCTGATGTCGGATATGTGACCGGGCATAGCTTGGGTGGATCCTTGACTGTAGGACCCACCATGATGAATAATGTTATCTTACATCCATGCCGTCCATCTACTTTTATAGCTTATTTTAAAGCATAATCCGAAAAATAAGGCAGATCCAAATCTCAGGTGGACCACACCACAAGAAACAGTGGTGATTGACCATTAAAAACTTCATGTATGTAACGAAAGTTTTGGATCAAGCTGATATTTGTGTGGTCCTTCATCCAGGTTTCTATGACCTTATCAACAGGCAGGATGGATAATTAATAAACATTCCAGTGGCCCATAAGAAGTTTTTAACGGTGGGCATTCAATCGCCACAGTTTCCTTCGGTGCAGTCCACCTGAAATTTAGATGTGCTGTATTCTCTGTATCATGACTTAAAATGAGCTGTCAAAACAGAGAAGGTGTGAATGTAAATCACATACATCATAGTGGGTCCCACAGACAGGGATGCGATCCACCGAAGCCGCACCCACGTGAAATGACCAGGTGAGCCTATTAATTAGGTGGAGCTTAGTAAACAAAGCTTTGTTTTCATGTGCCAACATGTTGTTTATAACATCCTGACCGTGTAAATGGTGGGACCAACCAAAAAGATCACCCGGGGTGAAAGCCACGTAATTCTATCTATCAGGAGGACCACACCATTAAAATCAATGGACAGCTTTTGATCTACCTCAAAGTACATCAGTGGCCCAACGAATGAGTGGATTGTTCTTTAATTTCTTTCTTTTTTCATGGTGTGGCCGATGGCCCACCATTTTCACCACGTGGATGCCCCAAGGAAGTGACACATCAGTAGACAACAAACGAAGCGGACTGGCTGGTGTACCACACCATTAACCTAGCTGGTGTGGCATACGTGTCGTGTGAAGACACTTTTTCATGTAATGTGGTCCACTCGAGATTGGGATATACTTGTTTTTTAGTCTCATACCCCCAAAATGATCTAAAAAAATAGATGGACGGAATGGATGAAATAGACACATCATTGTGGGGCTCACATACCACCGACCACCAGCCATTTGGCTGGTGGCAGGGGAGTAGCCAATTCGTTTCCGTTACTTTCGTTCTACGGACCCGGCATCGGTACTACCCCCACCTCTCTCGAGCTCGGGACAAGATGGGGCTTTGAGGGCCAGAGTGATGTCTGGATTTTATCCACACCGTTCATCCGTTTTTCCATGTCACTTTATTTTATAATCCGAAAAATGAGGCAGATCCAAGGGTCAAGTGGGCCATAAACTAGGGATTAAATTTATACCGTTGAAAAATTCTTATGGGCCACAGGAGTTTTGGATCAAACTGAAATTTGTTTTTTCCCTTCATCAAGGTATATATGACCTTATGAACAGTTTGGATGGAAAATAAAAATTACTGTGGGCCCTAGGAAGGTTTCAATGGTGGGCATCATTAGCATGACTGCTTCTTGTGGTGTGGTCCACTTGATTATTTTGATCTGTCTAATTTTATTTTTTTTAAATCACCTAAAATAGCATACAGATATGTTATCTATGGACGGTGTGGATAAAATCCTTACATTACAGTGGCCCCTCAGGGCCAAACCTGTCCGAACAGGTGGGTAGTTCCCAATCCCCGTCCGTTCAATGCATCAAAAATAATTTTCTCCTACTTTGAATGAATCAAAAGATTCGACGCGTCGTCATATTAATTCTCTCACCCCATAGATACACGATCTTTACACAAACCATACACATCCACCCACACTGAAAATCAGTTGTAGTAAAGATGGCCAGGCTTTCCTTCACTCACTACTTCCTACTCGTCCTCTTTGTTTTCTCCTCAGGTTTTTTCTTACTCCTTTGAACAAGGAGATCCTGACCATTCATCAGGTGGTGGCCCTACATTGAACATTCACCTTCCAAAAATAGGCCACTTCATTGATCAAGTGAGGCATATACATTCATGCATGGGAAAAGTGGGCAGTCAGGAAAGTGACCCATTATTTATATCCTCTCCCTCTCTCTCTCTCTCTCTCTCTCTCTCTCTCTCTATATATATATATATATACACACACACACACATGTGGCCTATTTGACGAATGAGTGGAGGAGAATGATTTTGTGACATGTTCTAGGTGGGACCCACTGATGAATGTTGAGAATCTCCCACGTTTCAGTTTTTCTATCTGCGGCCCATCTTGGTAAAGGGCATACATTGTATGATCATTTGGGGTTTGACCCAAAATTTGAAGCAAGATGATCCTAGCCGTTGATTGGATGGCTTTTTAGGCATGTGATTGAGCAGTTAGAAAAGGGTTTTAATCGACGGTGAACATCCATTAACGGAAGTCCTCCAATCGTTGGCTGGGATCATCCGACTAATGTGACTTTCTGGTGGATGGCCCCTCCACTGTTGGGCACACATAGATTGAGTGCTACCGTTGGATCCTTAAGGGGTTCAATAGTACTGCAAGGGCATTCGTTTTATACAAGTGGGGCCCATGTTTATTCGATCTGAACCATTTGTTTTATAGATCCACTATGGATGGTTCGATCCACAATGTGAAGATCCTAACCCTTCATTAGGTGGCCCAACAAAACCAATGGTTGACGGTCAACAAAAAGAAGTGCAGAAAATCCGTTCCATAGAAATGGTTTGTACATGGGCCAAAAACAATTATAATTGATAATCACATCCATAGGATTAAGGTAATGTGAAATCGACACCATCCATTTTCCTTGTCTTTATTCAGATGGCCGTGATCATCCGATCAGATCTCTTTTTGGGTCCTCGTAGAATCCCTTCTCCAATCATCCAGCATCATCGTATGTGGGCCTTGTGGGCCCCACATGTCCAATCTATCTTCACACGTGTTTAGCTGACATTGTGTGGTGGTGTGCAATTGAGAAGATGGTACCAAAGGCAGATGCAAGAAGGTGTATTGTAAAGTTGCATCCGAACAGCTGCAATCTCTACGAATGCAAGGAACAATGCTTTAAACAGTACAACGGCAATGGCATGTGCGAAGAAAAAGCTGAAGGGGGCTACTGCTGCCAGTACGTCTACAACTGCTAAGTTACATTTTTCTTAATATGCATGACATTGGTGATCCAGTCATCCAATGTCATTTTCAATAAATTAATAAAGTTCTCCTTTTCATATCTTTAATCTATTTAAGTGATCTAGACTGCTGATACGATGGGCCTCATTAGCATTTCTTGAAAACTTTCTAGATTGGATGGTTCTATGCATCCGTTCAGTTGATTAGGTGGGCCAATCGAAAGCCTACAAGGCAGATCTTACATTTGGGCTAGTTTGTTACTTATAACATCCGAACAATGCAAAATGGTGGGACATGTCACAAAGATACTCTTGGGAAAAAAACCAGTGGGGCTGTTCATTAGGCGGTCTATCTCATCCGTCCATCTCAGTGTACACGTGTGGCCCAACTAATGAATAGATTTTTTTTATTTTTTTTTTCTGTGGGCTGGTGGTGATCTTCATGGTGTGGCCCACAAGAAGGTTCAACAATTCATATGCATCACATGGGCAGTACAAGTTAGGCCTATGGTGAAGCACAAAGATCACCAATCGGTGGAGTTTTACTGAAATCTAAGCATTTTATGTTTAGAGGTCCATTGTCATTGTCCCGTCTTTTAAAAATCTCCTGGACTCAAATATTCTAACCCTTCAACAGGTAGTCAAGGAAATGGTTACCGAAGTAAATACAACAAAAAATATAAAGCTTGAATAAAACTAATAGACTGTGATCCAGCATGATACCTTTTGTTGCTCTTAATTCAATCAGTCATGGCTACTCGTGTGATTGAGGGCTTGGATAGAAACCATCTGTGCATGTATGATTGTGTGGGTATGCTAGAGTTTACTCAACTCAAGGATATTGACTGAATTGGCCAACATTCCTGCATCCGGATGGACATATATTAGAGACTAGATTGGAACCTAAAGTCATCTCTATCACTGAGTCGTTGATTTGGTGTGCGTCGTGCTCAAGCGATTTGAACCGGGAAGGGGATTAGCCCTCACGAATGAGTTCTTTTTGCCTTGTACCAGTGATTACGGAATCGGCCAGTTTAAGGACTTTTTATTTTACCAGTAGTTTAACGTAGTATTCTTCAATCAGTGTAGAAGATTTGCATAAAACGACATAAATACTAGCATAATACGATCAATTTTTATTAATGTATTGGCCTTGTTACAACCATTGTGCTTCACAATTTAATTGAAGAGAGAAATAAGATAAATACTTGATACACCTATTAGAATAGACAATCGATGTAGATGGTTAGCAGGATATGATCGGATTATGAACAACTGAATCAGAACTTAGATAGACATAGAAATTTGACAACTTATGATTGTAAATATTTAATTTACTTATAAGATAAACGTATTACATTGGGAGTCATTGGACAGTAATGAATTAGGTTAGACTAAAATATGTAAAATAAACGTGAATCTAAATCATTTTATAGCTTTCTGGAGACGCCGAAAGCCCCTAGTTATGGGCTTCTAGATCCTTCGGGATTCTTCGTGTGAGCTTTCCAAGCATGCAATTTCCTCAGCAAAATGAGACTTGCATTGGAAAGAACTCCGAAATCACTGACTTTTTGGATCTTCTTCTCATAGCTAATTTGTTGCCAAGATCTTTGTGGCTACTAATGATCTATCTAGGACCACCAAAGTTCCTCTGATAAAAACAACCTTATCAACCAGAAGAAAATTTGAGAACCTCAAGGGCAGATCTCTATCAAACATAGGCACCCATCATCTCTTAATGGCTCACCTTGTCAACTTTAAGATGTTGGACAGTCTAGATCAAACCATCTCCTTCATTTAATCATCTTAAATGGTGATGGCTTGGAGTGTTGGAGGGATTCGACCCGATAATGATCTCTCATTTGAATAGATCGGATCTCTCATTTTCTTTATTCCGATCACCGTGTAGAATGGGACCTGGCATAGGTTCAGCGATTCCCCTTAGGTTCAGACTTGGGGCCACGTTAAAGTTAGCTTGGGCATTGATCTGCTCCCTTGGTCTTTGAAACCTTTTGGATCACTGTCGGTTCTCCAAGCGTTTTTAGGAAAAATTTCCATTAATTTTAAGAGATTATAAGAGACAGCCTTATGGATGATATTATATCTCGTTACAGGTTACCACATGCTCACTCCGCAGGTCTTTTAAGGATTGTAAGTATGTCTCTCATTTAATGGTCGATCATGTCAATCATGACCAAAATGAGTAATCTTCTCATTGGTCCACGTAAGGGTATCAAAAATAGATGTAAACAACTCTGTAGGGTAAACTATATGGTAGGAGGAACCTAAAATAGGTATAACATGGCCCAAAAATATTCATAATTCAAGTCACAGCCATCAAATTAATGGAATATGAAATCAACATCGCCCATCGTGTTAGTCTTTTTATTAAGATGGCTGAGATTAGACACTACTATCTTATGCTCCACATGTGTATATATGTCGTACATGTGAGAGATCAGATCTGCTCATCAGGTGAGTACTACGATGTATGTCCCATGGACTGAAAATCTGCCAGTCCAATAATCAAGTAGGCAAAATTTGGGTGGAAAAGAATGGCTATTGGTAACTCTTGTTATCACCGTTCATTTTATTTCATATAAGCATACTGCCTTTATGATAATCTGCCTGGCATGATTGTTCAGCCACCTAACGAAAACAGTGGGCGGCATCAGGTGAACGACTCAGATATCACACGTGTGTGGAGAGAGTCAAATTCGAATGGTGATTTTATCGCTCCATCGCAGAAATGACTATTCTCTATCACGTTCGTATGGAGAGATTCGAGCCTGGTACCATATTAGTCATATTAGTCCTCTGGCAATGTATAAATATGCCAGATATCACTGAAACCATACACCTTCACCCATAGCGAAAAATATTTGCTGTAGAGATGGCCAGGATTTCTTACGTTTACTGCTTCCTTCTCGTCCTCTTTGTCTTTTCTTCAGGTTTTCATCTGATTTGTCTTTAAAGAAGTAGATCCAAGCCTTTCATTTGGTAGTAGACCTACTATGAATATGCACTGTTGAGGAAACGGACCACTCCACTAATCAAGTGGGGCACACATCTAGCTAACTTGTCGAGTGGAGTAGACCTTCGGATAAGATGAACCTAACATAGCTATTTCATAGCCCAAAAATAATCCTAATTGGATAATCGCAGCCACAATTAAGGGAAATCACGGACGTATTGTCCATTTCCAGGTCTTCATTCAAATGGCTGTGATCATCTCATCAGATCATTTGTGGGTCCTTGTTGAATCCCATGTCCAATTTTCCAGCATGATTGCGTCACCATATTAATACTCTCTCACTCTATAAATACATGAGATTTCCACAAACCATACACATCCACCCACACTGGAAATCCGTTGTAGATAAGATAGCCAGGCTTTCTTTCACACTACTTCATCTTTGTCTTCTTTGTTTTCTCCTCACTACAAGAAAACTGGCCTTTACCGGCGGTCAAAACCGCCGGCAAAAGCCAAGAAAACCGCCGGTAAATCCTTTACCCGCGGTTAGCTAACAGCCGGTGAAGCCTCGGTCGGTAAAGGCTTTATCAAGGCGAGTCAGATTTTATTGACGATTGTGTCAACGCCACAATCGCCAATTTTTGCTACACCGACAGTAAAATAGGTCCAAAGCTATGGATAAAATCCGTAGCTAAATATAACTAGCCCCACAAAGGCGACCATAGCCATAAAGCAAATATTTCTCATTAAAAAAAAAAAAAAGTGAAATTGAAGACAAAAATCTGGTAGAAATGTACAGGAAACACAGATTGCAAAACAAAAATATAATGGATTCACTTACCGAAAGAGTAAAGCCATTAAATGGATTTTTTCCCTTTTGAATCTCGCTAATAGATTCCTAGCATTTCGAATATATGATGGAGAGTCTCTTGGCCTCGTGCATACGATCCGATGCTCTTCTTTGCTTGCCGATGTAAAGATCCGAAAGCATAATTCCATCTGCAAATACCTTGATCTTTCGGTGCTTCAACCGCTCCAATGCTAACAAAGAACGATCCATGCTCGCTAATCGAACTCATCTCTCGTCTGTCCCGTGTCTGCTTCTTGGGTTTGAAAAGAAGCAAATTTTGGCAAGTGAAAGATTATATAAACAGACAAGGAAAGATGGGAGGTTAATACTAAGATGACTTTGTCTATGCGTGTACCAATCTAAGATAAGAAAATTAATACTCATATATCTAAGTGCTATGCGTGTACCAATCTACACCTACGGCCATGGATCCAAAAGCGAAATAATTGGATAAATTAGAGCACACTGAATCTCGACAAGAAAAACTCCCAATTTATTTCCCAAGAAATTATCTACACATTGTGTAGAGAGCTTGTAAGTCGAAACCAATTGTAAAAGTATAGCAGGGCACAAAGGAAACAACAGTAGGTAAATCCCAACCTGCACTATAAGCCTGATTGTTGAGAAGAATTAACAGTTTGGTCTCATGAAAATCATTTAGATATTAAATCCTAAGCAAACTTCTATTACTCATTTTCAAGCCCTCCATCTTCAGGGATGAATAGAACTTTAAAAAAAAAAAAAAAGTGCCAAGTGAAGCAATTTAAGGAAGTGTATTGCTTTTGGTATTGTGATTAAACGCGATTTGATGGGCCATAGATGTAAGCAGAGCATTAACCTTCCCACTACGAACTAGAGAGGGCAACAGTGATTAGATCTTCTTAAGCAAAACACAAGTTTCATTCCTCAAGTGGGGCACAGTAGGGTAATACAAATTTCTAGATATACGTTTCTTTTGAAACAGGTCCGCTTGAGGTGTGAAACAACTTCACTCTTATGCCAGAAGTTTTAGGCAACGTAGGTTACTTTATGGAAAGCTTTGTTCTTGCACCTTCGCTATATTGGCACATGTGGCTACATGTTGTTGTGCAAGGCTCCACTCATGTGTGGGCTTAACGAATCTCACCCAGAACTTGTGATTAGGTCTAAGAATCAGGTTGGTTGTAAACCAGGTGAGCCAAACTTATGTCAATGAAATGGGACGGTGAGCATTTAATCTATTTTTATATCCTATTAAGATGATCACAGTTAGACTTAACTGAATTTTGTGCAGTAGAAGCTAGATTGTAGCTTGCATCTGATGGACAACTTTGATCATGCACCCAAGTGGACTCCCCAATGAAGCATCGCAGACCTCCTCTTAAGCCTACACACTAAAATAAAAGCTTCCACTTTGAATAAGCATACTAAATCCAAACATAGATAAGGTAATACAGTTCAAGCATTACAAAAACAACATATTATATGGAAGTTTCAAAGTACAAACGCCGACAAATCTACACTTTCAGTGGAGAAAAGGCCACAAGAAAAATTGTCACAATGTGGCCAATGTACAAAAAGATGACTTTGTCCCTCTGCCAACAACATTTTTGCAAGCTCAATCTGGCAATCAACAATCAAGATAATGAAGCAATGAGAATGATATCAAAGTAGAACTTTTGAGAATGGTGCCTGAATCTTGATGATGGTTTAATGGAAAGCTAACATTGAGGGTTAATCTAATTAGCAAATCTCTGTCATTTGAGAGGATTTCTGCATATTGTTGATGTTCTCAATGAAGTGGTGTTTGGTTCTGTTGTGACATGGTGTTTGGTTTAAAACTAACTGCTTGCCTTTATCTCTACATATAAGACTGTTGATTTAGAGAGACTATGGGACCATTGAAACTCCATTAGTTTAAAGGTTTTGTCTTTCCCTATGTTGTTGAAGATCTACTAGGTTCAGCATATATTTCATAGGCCAAAGGAAGAAAGAAAGAAAAGAAAGGAAATGGATTACTACCATCCGAAATAACACTACCATGAACATCAACATTAAGAGTCTAGAGAATATATAAGGAAAGAAAAGAAAGGAAATGGATTACTGTTTTTATCAAGTTTTAACCAAGGTAAGCTTCCATGTCAAATTAATGTGTATGATAACCATCAATCAATTTTCAGCCATGATCCACGTCAAATGTCTACTTTACACACACAACACAATTAGATAATGATATTCAGACAATCACTGTAAGAGTATCTCCAATTACAGCTACAAGAACATTTGTGTCTAGGTCCCATAAAGTGAGAACATCTTCTGCAGCACATGTCAGTGAACCTTGTTATGAAAGAGAGATTGATGCATAGATATGCCAAATTATATAATGTATATATGGAAATGCTTGTAAAAAGGACCTAGGACCACCTTGACCATCATCATCATCATAGCAATCTACCAGCTATTTTGGCCAGTAGTAGAGATCTTTTTCTCCAACCATTTTAAAAACAGGAATTTTCATGATTGCAAAAGTTCTGTGAACAGCTGCCCACCTGACATCAACTGTTCTCCTTTACCCACACTTGGCACCCACTGGCACATCACCTCCAAGCAAAGCTTCCATTATATTATTACATACACACCACTGTAGTAGCAAATGATAGTATATTTTATCAAATGAGCCTTGCTAAGCCAACACGCGTGTGCAATAAAATAAAGCTCATGTAAATGCCACACATGTGCCTGCATGGCATGATAGGTCCAAGAATAGGACACCACTATATTGATGCTCTAGACCAAGAATCAGGTTGATCCAAGTGGTCAGGTGGGCCACAGTTTGCAAAACAAATGTATGACTCGAAAAACTTGGCTGCAAGTTTTCTAACCCATCAACCCGTTTCCAATATTGGGGCTCACATGCTTGAGTGGACCAGATCTTTTTTTTTTTTTTCCTAAAACGTGTAGAAAGCCGGACCAGCCTGATGCTGACATGTGTAGCGTGAACGTGAGCCTTATTGCACATGTGTTGGATTAGCAAAACTCTTTATCATATAATCGTAATGTTACCATGTGGGTTTCTACGGTCCCCAGTCTGCAACTCATGTCTATGTCAATGTTACATTGTTTGAAAGGTAGTCTCCACAGTCCAGACTCATGAAATTGTAGCAGGCACAGGAGTTTGAACTAAATGGTGATCTTACAATGATGGTCAATGTTGCCCATGGGCTTAAAGAGGCATTGAGAATGGCAAGGATCAGGTTCCACAGATCCTCAAAGTCCAAATTCTCAGTATACAGGTACAACAGGAATTGAAGTTGTTGCCCAATGGGTACAATTCCCTATAAATCCGGAATTGAAGTTGTTGCCCAATGGGTACAATTCCCTATAAATCCTAAATAACTGAAAACTCTTTAGTGCCAAATCCAGCTAGATATTTATTTCAACGTCTCAAGGAAGGGGATCCCTTGTCGTCGCCGTTAGAAAGTTATCCAAGTATCCGGCTTGGGGTCCTTTTCTGAAGGATCTAAGTATCAAAGATGATAGTGTAAATAGAAAATGAAAAGTAACATAAAATTGTATAACATTGGGCCCTTTAGTTAGATACCTAAAAATGAGTTCATTTCATTTTTAGTTAACAGTAATTATGTATTAGAGATCTTTATCTCCAATACACATTTACTGTTAACATCAACTCATTATGTAGAATAGCATAAAAGGATTCATGTAGCCGACCCCAATTAATTGGGATAAAGCTCAGATGATGATGATGATGATGAACTGATTATGTATTAAAGATCAAGATCTAACACACAATTACTGTTTAAATGAACTCATTTTTAGGCGTCTACCAAACAGGACCTGAATATCCAAATTGCGCAATGGAATAAATTGAGAAAAGCAATCAAGAATGTCAGGCAAACTTCATATATGGACCTGCTCACAATTGCATCCATTTCCTCAACAAGATCAACATAAACTTCGTTGTTTGCATGCTTTAGATCAGTTGTTCTACCCAAGTCTCTACCAATCAAGGACCTTTTGTCTGTAAATAAAAGACAGACGGAAATATGTCAAACATTTCAAAAATAGAATTTAGCAAAAAGAAAAATTACAAGATAGGGGTACTTTCCACATGACTTTTTGTCCATGCATCACTTTAATAAAGTGAGGTGTATAGAGAATACAAAACAATTGAAAGGACAAAAGGAGTTACAACATGAGATTAGCATCCAAATGACTGTGCCATCTCAAAACATCTTTACCAGGACTGAGAGAAACTGCCACCTGATTTGCTTCTTTATGGATGCAATATTATGGTATCAAAAGTGACACAAGTCCATCTAATGGCATTGAGGAATGCTTGCCTCTATTAACCATCTGATGATGTTTAGGGAATCCCATGTGCCATGATATGACCAAAAAAGAAATCAATAACGATACAGATCCGTTGGAAAAAAGGATATCCACAACTTTTTTGAACTCAATAAATAAAGCATATTTCAAACCTAAAATTGTGGCACAATAAGAACAAATCATTCAATAAATCAAAGAAAGACATGGAGAGGATGGTATGTGCCATTGCAATTAATCATCATGTTGAACATAGAATAGCTTCTTCTTCTTTTTCTTTTCTTTTTTTCTCTTTTTTGTGAAGAACTTCTGTGAATATAACTCAACACAAAAAAAGAATTGATGCAAATACCTCATATACGATAACAAAGTTATCCTTGATTAAGTCTTCATTCAAGCCTCCAAGATAATCTGAAAGAACATCTGCTACCCCACAAAGGAACTAACAAAACAAACGGTTAAAGCTCGGAAGCCCTTGAATCTTGAATGTTATGCTCAGTACACAAAAATTGCGCGTACTACTAGTTTAAGGAAATATTTAATTAGGGAACTTCTTAAGGCAATGGAAAGAATCACTTAATCAAGAAGGATGTTCCTTGTGAGCACATCATGATCATTTAAATGAATGCTTTGATACACACAAAATTTTTAGAGGAAATGTCTTTGCAAACTGAAATAAATTTGAGTCCTTTATATCCGGCCACAACTCCTTCAAGGAAACAATCATCATGCATACTGGGTCTTGATACCTGTCCCAAAGATAAAATAAGTAGGATAAGAAGAAGAAGTGAATGATTTGAGTCCTAGCTCATCTATTTTAGAGTGAAGCATTCCTTTATAAATGAATAGGAAAGCTGAACAAGGAAAATCATGGAGCATGCAAGAGGTAAAGACAAAAGCTATAAAAGGCTCGTGGATATTTCCCTAAGCCAACATTCAAGTTAAAGTATTCAGAGAAGAAATTCAAAGGTTTTATAACAATGTTTTGACAGAACACAAACAATGAGTGCAATGATAGAAATGTAGGCGTAGATATTGGTGCTGTCCATGTCAGTCTGCAACAAAAAAGGGGTCAATCTTCATTTGACAAATAGATAAATTTTAGAATCCAGATATAAAGAATAGAGAAAGAGATATTGTCAGACCATGGCTTTCTTTGAAAAGATGCTCCTGTAAGTGAAGGAGATGTTGGAAATCATAGCACTAATGAAGCCCGTCCAGTTGAATGAAAGCTCACTTAGAGATGTCATTGACACACCTACAGTCTCCAAGCAAAATTTAGTCATTTTGAATGCAATAAAATTGCAATACACATAATACTTAGTACCAGTGTTTTAAAACCTAGACTCGACGGAACAGTTGGACCAAAACCGGCCACAAAACAGACTGGATTCACAAAAACCTTGGTCAATTAGTGTCCAAGTTTTTTTATTATTGATAATTGTAAAATCACCCAGCGGATTATGAACCTACAGCACTCACATAAGAACTAGGCATATCAGATAAATATCATCCAATATTTTAGGCATGATTTCTCATAATTTCATATGGTATAGCCCACCTGAAATCTCATAATCTCATAAACAGAACAGCTTCTTCATATGTCCAATTACGATTGGCATCAACACGAATTTTTATGAGGTGCCCAACTTTCTGTCTAATTTCATGAACAACAGCAGCATCTTCAAAAGGATTTGCTTGACGGGCAACCTGTAGAGGAAGGATTACTCCATGGATAATTAAACTTTTCTTAATTGCTATTAAAAGTGTCATGGTGGGAAGTAAGAACATGCTGATCCCATCAAAGATCAACCACCAAATACAAAAACAAATGAAAGCTAATACAGTTTCAATGGAAGCTATGATGTATGCTTTAAAGACTGCATAAATTCACATCCCATGTTCAAGTACATTAAGAAGAATTATATTTATTGGATACTCAATCTGAAGTGTACTCGGGTTTTCATGGCCACTGACAATCCGTAGCAATAGAGAGAATCTTTCTTATCAAAAAGATTTTTATTTTTATTTTTATTTATTTACACTAGTCTAAGCAGCTAACATACCTGACCACAAAGCATTTTGTGTCTATGTAGCAACTAACTTGGAAATAATGAATATCAGTGAGTTCAAAAGACAGGACTTATCCTTGAAAGGCAACAGTAGCAAGAAGAATTCTACAAAATGAAGATGTGCCTTGCAACTTTTCAGTTATAGAAATGTACACTATTGAAACCTTTCTGAATCTGACCATGATGTTTACATGGTGTTAAGAAATGTTTACATGTTTCTCAATCTACACAGACCATGTAAAAGGAGTGATTGTGAAAAAAGAATAAGAAAAACACTTGATTAGATGAGACCTGCCAAGAAGTTCAAAAGAAAAGAAAAAAAAGAAGTAAGTTTTTCACCTCTGTGCAAGTCCTATCGATCAAAGTAAGCGTGTATATCAATTGATTCCCACAGACCTCTCATAGTCCTCTTCAACATAGATTTCATTCAAAGCCTCATTTACAACAGCTATGTTGTTGCTCTGGATCTGCGATCATGTATGGCTTAACAAGAAGCGGATGACCAACCCGAAACCCACAAAGAAGGAATACATAACCAAAATGAATATGAACACACCTAAAGCGTGGCAATGCATCTAGCAACAAGAGGGAGAAACAAATGATTCCAAATGCAAAATTGATCAAATCCAAACGCTCTGCATCAGTAATCACAAACACACACCTTCCGCATTATGGATAATTTCTGCAAGCAAGTATTTCTAAATCAAATGAATGGATGCTACTCACGATTAAGATTTTCAATTCTAATAAATAAAAACGCAAAGTTCAATTCTAATAAAGGAACAGATTGACCAGTTTAAAGTATATTTCAAAAATTGGCATATAGAGAAAGATATTTCAATTAGTAATCATAAAAGAGAAAAAATAAAAATAAATAAATAATTACTGGTAGGAAAAAAAATATATCGTTGAACCTTACCCTCATATAGCGTGCCAGTAATCCAGGTTTTCTTTGACCACTACCTGCATTTTTAAGATAGATTTCCCAATCGATAGATTTCCCAATCCAATCAGAGGTCACATGAGTCATGAAATAAAAATAAACAAAAAAGGTTGGCCATCCAATGAACATGTGTTTGATGCTGCTCAAGAATCATACACAAGAAACCCATGCAACCAATGCCATGTTTATTTTGAGTTCCATGTTTTAGTTTCCTACAACATACATCTTCTTCATCAGTCTTTGTTTATCTTGCATTCTCGACTAGTGGACTGTGAGATTCTCATCTAGTCTTAAACAAGGCTGATGCAGACATAATAGTGTCTACTGGATTCCACCATGATGTCTGCTGAAATCTACTCCATTCATCGTTTGCTGAATCAAGTTAGTACCAAAAATAAAAATAAGGCATTCAATGCGTAAATGGGCCACAAAATAGGAAACAGTGTGAAACACGGGCATGGTTTAACTAGTAGTACTGTTTCTGTAGTGAGATTTATGAGTTGTATCCGTTGGGTCCATTTATTTAGTGAGATCATTCTACTGGATGAGCCCAAAAATAAAACAAATCCAAAGCTCGAGTGAACTCCATTGCAAAAAAGGAGGAACAGTGACACCCACTGCTGAAACTTTCCTAGGGCCCACCATGATGTTTATCTGAGATCTAACTGTTCATAAGTTAGTATATGGAAGCCATTGATTTGACAACCCTCCTCACATTTACTGTCTTCCCATAAAAACTCTCCCAAATGATAATTTGAACCCTGGCTACAACTGACTATTTTAAATATCAACAATGCTTTCAATACAAACTTCTTGTAATGAGAAAAGAAGTCCAAATCTGAGTATCTGCATCAGTGTAACATAAACTTAAGGAATAACCTAACACTTAAAATGACAGATAGTGTTGGCTTACCTATAAAGTGCTCGAAAATTCTCTAGAGCAATGACAAAAAACAAATAGAGATTAGGTGACATCCAAAAGCCATATGAGAAAGCACTGGAACAATCAACAAAATGGCAATGGGTTGCAACTTGCAAGGAAAACAAAATTGCAGAACACAATAAAATCCAAAAGGCCAGATATTAATCATGGTCGAAGATGCAAATAACAGGCATCAAACACAACACGGAAGAGCAACATACAATCCAGAAAATAGCTGATGGAGCATCATTGAATGATACACATGCAAGCCCAAAATCGAAATCTTCAGTTTACCGCATTAGCAGGGATATTTTTAGAATAAGATAGATAGATAGATAGCTTTAGATGATATTGATGATGGTGATTCATTATGTTTCTTCTGAGATCTATGAGCATAACCTTCACAGATTGGGACTGTGTGGCTGACTCCGTCCACAATACCCGAAGGCAAAGAACAAACCAATTAACATTCATTGAAACAAAGGGAATAGAAAAGTTGCTGCAAATGCAATAATGCAAAAGGCATTTAGAATAACTATAGTCCGAAGGCCCATCATAAAGTAATTCACCATTTGGAAAGAAGGATCTGAGCTACTTCACACCAACAATTGAAGCAAAGTGACCAAAGAACACAAGTTATTTCAAAAAGAGATTAGGTAATACTACCCAGAAATGTGTATGGTGGGTGAAAGTGGCTACCTTAATCAGAGGAGCATTTTGTAACGATCACGTCCTCATCAGATTTAAACGAGACTGCAACTTCAATTAAGATTGGTGCTATTTTCTTGCACACCAAGGTCCGTAAAACTCTAGCAAAACTGTAGAATCAAAATTTGGGGGGATCATCATTTATTTATTTATTTATTTGTAATTTCAAGATTGCATGCATAAAATGGCCATTTCTAAGAATAAGGGGTCATGATTGGGATTGCTCATATGTTGGAATATCAGGGTATGTTCATGCTTTCCCTATTAAAACCCACCAAATGTCAAGAATGGAGAGGAGTTACCAGGCATAGGATGAAACCCATTCTGTATGGGGGATAGTAAACACCAGGCATAGGTGAAAGCACATGCCAACCTTACCCATGGGCTGAGGGTCTGTGATGGAAGTTGGGAAGTTTCCTTCCAATCCAACCTACCAAATAGTCCCTTCCACTGATTGTGCCTATTGGCTGTGTTTGGTAAGCATCAAGGTATCAAATCCACCATTTGACCAGTAGACAAATTAACCTGCATTTTGTAGACATTGTAAGACAATACACCACAAACATCCGAGTTTATTAAAAAGTTGGAGGAAAACTGATATAAAATCCAACATGTCAATCAAAGACTAACATGAGATGAGCTCATTTTTAGGTTTCTACCAAACAGGGCCTTACTATTTTAAAGGTATTTTAGTACATTTTATTTACTAATATAATTATACTTTGGCAGGATTTTAAATATCATTTTTTAAATGTCGAGTACCATGTTTGTCACCAACATGAAACTTCCCTGTTTGGTTCCTAATCTGTAAATTTAGGGCTCATTACTAGTTCATCCATGCCATTGATCTGATGCCACCATCATGGATGAAATTTAAAAAAAAAAAAAAAAAACTCCCTAATTAGAAGATCCTAACTACCAAATCTTTTTCTCCTTTGAATGTAGACTGTTAGTGCATTTCATCAAATTCATCATCTGCAAGATCTCTTTTAAATGCCAGATCCCAGACCACCTGACTACCAATGATCATTGTTGTCATGTGCGATCGCATATGTGCATATCCACATGCAGATCGCATATGCGATCATGGCATATGCGATCTGGCACATATGCGATCGCATATGTTGCATATGCGAAAATATGCGATTGTATATGCGATGTATGCGATCGCAAACAGCACATGCGATTGCATATTGGCCATGGCACATTGAATTTTTATTATTTTTTTATATTTTTATATTTTTTTTGCAAAAAAATAACATTTTGTCTATAAAAAGGCTTCCAAATCTCCTCCATTTGCAATATTCTCACCCCAAAACTCTCTTACTCTATTTTTCTCTTATATTTCTTAATTACAAGTGGTCTTAATCTCCCTCTCTCTTGTATTTCCTACTTTCAAGTGATCTGAATCTCTCTCTCTCTCTCTCTCTCTCTCTCTCTCTCTCTCTCTTACATTCCCTCTCTCTTGAAAGTTGGAAGATCAAGATTCAAGCACTTTTAAGTTTCAAGGAAGAGAGCTTGTTGATTTTCTACCATAATAAATAAATAGGTTGTTGATTTTGTTGTTACTTCTTGTCAACTATATTGTTAAATGTGGATGACTTGATGTTTAATTCATTGTTTAATTGATTTTATCTCTTTCAAATGTATTTTAAATATATAAAATTAGTTATCTATTAACTTAGAAAAGTTCTCCTCAATTTCTTATAAATTTTTTACAATTTTTTGAATTTTTCCCTAATACATATATATTTTTTAATTTTTCAAAAAAAAAAAAATAGGCGATCGCACATGCACATAGGCATATGCGATCGCACATGATCGCATATGCAATTCGACAACATTGCCAATGATACTAGGTAGACAGATGCCAATTGAAAACAATATAAATTGAATTTATTGGGGAAACATACTAGACTATTTCATCCCATAACATCAGAAACAAAGGAAAACATGGCATTTTCAGATTAACAAGAGTTAAGGAAGCATTTCCATTCTTTATGAAGCAGATTGATGCTAATGTTGCATTGTACTCGACAAGACACTGCATGAATTAAACATCCAAGTTTCAGCCAAGAGTCCAAATAACAATCTAGTACATATTGCAGTAAGGAATATTTTTGGAGCCATATTAGTCAAGGAAATGCTAAAGAAAATACATATGGATGTTGGACTTGGAAAACAACTAGTTGTTTTGTGGATTACGCAGTATATTTGAAATTTTCACCATTCAAAAAAAAATATTTTTAAATTGCAATCAGGTCTAAAAATAAACATTTCATAAATAATAAAGACATAAATAAATAGAGGACAGACTGCAACCAAGACATGGGCTTCCTTGTTAGCACACAGAACTTTCTACACCAAAGCCAAGCCAAGCCATTGCCAGTTAGCATGAACATGAACCAGACTCCATTGCCAAGCCAAGGCGGGGACCATAGTTATGCCCAGAACAAGTCCTTTGCCATCTATCTTTTCCATGGAGCAACTGCACCAGGCTATCTAAGGATGTGGGTCAGTCCTAGATCATCAAAGGTGGAACCAATGTTTAGGATCTTGAGGAAGGCCTTGAACTATGACTTACTTCCAATGAGATCAAAGTAGGCAGGATCTATGCCAGGCCCATGACTAAACGAATGGAAGATCTAGGCCTCTGATTTAAGGTTAACAAGGTTAACACCTGAAACTGATACAAGATGTAAAAATTATCAACAAAGTTCTATGTAATATTCCATGGTGAGAGTGGAATTCCTTAACCATAGGATTTGAAGGTCCATAGGCTATAGGGCATAGAATTGCCAATTTATCATAGAAGAACACAAATTGGAAACAACCGAAAGAAGCTACAACATTAGCCATTGGAGCAAGTCCAAAGACCATTTACATGATTGTGGTTTTATTTTTAATTACTTATTAGAGACCACAGTTATAAGTTGTTGGTTTTATTTTTAATCCCTACCAAAAGAATTGATCTCTAATACATAATTATAATTGAATAAGATCTCTAATACATAATCACGATTGAATAAAATGAGATAAACACATCTTTAAGTGGCAACCAAACAGGCCCTTAGAAACTGGAATACAAAGTCTAAGAAAATGTATAAAGCCATGGATAAACCAAACAGGCCCTTAAAACACTCAATGCGGATTTTGAGAGCCAATTTTAACTATGCCAACAAACACACCTCATTTTGTTGCCACTATAAAAATTTGTTCCATAGAACTGCTCCAATCTCTTTAGCTTTATTTGAATATCAGCAGTGTTCATAGGAAGGGACCATAGCAAAAAAACTCCTCAGGATTTAAACGACCTCCCTCAAACATGTAAACTGTTTGACACTCTCGTTGTACAAGTATGTAAAGTATGTAAAAGATGTGAGAGAGAGAGAAGGTTGTTTTCTTGCTTTGGTTCAGATTCTGTTACAGTTTATATAGAAAGTAGAGACTACATAGATGTTACACATATGTTTAATTTCATGATAGAGCAATCCTATTGGATAAGTTAATTAGATGCCACACAAATGGTGGGCCTCGTGCCGAACCTTGTAAAACAACTTCTATCCTCTTAAATGAAACTAATAAAAGAAAATGTGATTTGAAAGACATGGTGTAAATTAACTGTGTTAAAAATAAAATAAAATAAAATAATAATAATAATAAAGCCATGATAGAGTCAATTGCCTTAAGAAAATGGCCTCCAGAAAGGTTTTTAAAGAAAAAAACTAGTGATTGAAAGTAAAAAAAAAATAAAATTAAAAATTAAATCAACATGACACTAAACATTTCACTTCATGTTCCGAAAATACACAATGTCAGTTCTTTCTAACAGCCATTTACTTTCACTTAATATTCACTGGTAGTTTCAATGTGGCTAGTAGTGAATGTGATAATATCAAATTTGTAGCTCTTGCTGGTGAACCTAGTCCTGTGAATGAGTCCAAAATATCCATCTTAATGTCTTCAAGGAAATTTTCGTATCCATTTTGACATAAGATAGAAACCCTACCGAACATTTGTAAGATATCAATCCCTTTGATGGGGTCATGTTCCTTTGTGCCGATTTTAAGTTTCTTGTAATCCTCTTTTGCAAATTTGTCGATCTGTTTATTGAGGAAATTTAGGTAATGAGAATAAGAATGAGTAGTGTCCTGATGGGCCAACTTAGTAAAGGTGGATGTGGGGCAACCCTTTGATTAATGGCCTACATTTTAGGTCATAAAAAAGAAAAGGGAAAATGATTAAAAATCTGAAGTGTAGGCGAAAGATTTAATATCAAAACTTCTAACAGTCAAGTGTCCAGACTGTTCATTAATCGAGCGTAGTTCTGTCCAACAGGACATGTTTGTGTCCGACTGTTCATCAAACAAAGCGTATTTATGTCCAACAACTTATACATATAGTTAAGAGTGTTCAATGCCACTTACAAAAACTTAATCTACTCAAACTTTCCAATGTATTCGCAAACCATTCCAATTAAATCAATCAAGTTCAATAGCATTTGAAGGAAAAGCGAAGTAAAACCTACGACAATTAAGCAAAGGAAGTTGATCACAAGATCAATGTTCAATGTATCAAATGTATACTAAACAGAAGTTCTATGCAAGTACCGCCACATGGGAAATTCTTGCGCCAATCTCCTAGCAAAGGATCCTAAGAAATCAAGCATCAGCACTAGTGAGCACCAAGAAGAAATTCAAAGATACATTACAGGTAATGATGATGTAAAAAGAAAAAAATGACGCATGGGATGAGAAACAGAGTTCACCAAGGGCTGGAAATCCATGAGGGATTCTGGGCTATTAGTACATTCAAATCAATTTTACAGTCCAAATCCAGGTCCAAGGTGGGCCACTTGCCCTACGCATACACTCTCACTGCATCACAGTCCTGGATGAAATAGACATTCTAACTTGTAAATTACATTACACCTCTCACTCACATATACACAAATGGATACAAACTCATACGATTCCATGACTCTCATTTACATGGACTCGAAGGAAACACTCAGCATTCTGATCTACTCCTACTCAACCTTCTTCTCAAAGACTCACCCAACGTAGAAGAAGAAGAAGATGATGATGAAGAAAAATCTTTCGATGTTTGGGCTTCATACCTTGAATCCATCAAAGATCTCGATAGCAATTTCAGTGGCGAATTACTATCTCGATCCATGTGCCACTTGCCGATACAACCGATGTCTATGATGGCTCTCGTCCCAAAGAATTAGTAGGTTTTGAGAGAGAGAGAGAGAGAGAGAGAGAGAGAGAGAGAGAGAGAGAGAGAGAGAGAGAGAACAGAGACGGAGGGAGATGGAGAGGGAGAGCGTGCAAGAGGGAGAGGGAGGGAGAGCGAGAGGGAGAGCTTGAGGGAGTGGAGAGGGAGAGGGAGAGGGAGAGGGAAAGGCAGAGAGAGATCGAGAGGCGGAAATGAAATTAGGGCTGCGGAATATTGTTTTTATAAGGGCCCTTTTCCAGCAGCCCTTAAAACTAGCCGCGGGCAAAGGTTAGCCCCATCAGTCGGCTATGGTTGTTTTTCTTGTAGTGCCTCATGTTTTCTTTTGATCTATCTTTGAAGAAGGAGCTCTTGGCCATTCATTAGGTGGTGGCCCTACTTTGAGCGTTCATTATCCAAAAAGAGGCCTCTCCATTGATCGAGTGGCTCACACACGCTTGGGGAAAAGTGGGCAGTCAGGAAAGTTGCCCATTGTTTATATCCGATACACATGTGTGGCCCACTTGATTAGAGGAGGAGAATGATTTTGTGAACGTTTAGAATCTCCCACGTGTTAGTTTTACTATCTGTGGCCCATCTTGGTAGACGTGACATGTATTGTCATGATTATTTAGCTCATCTTTTTGTGATTGTTGGGATTTTACAAAATTAGAAGTCAGATGATCCTAGCCGTTGACTGGATGACTTTCTAGGTTTATGATCGAGCTGTTGGGAAGGGCTTAACTGACAGTGAACATCCTTAGGTGGAAGTCCTCTTATAGTTGACTTTTTGGTGTATGGCCCACCCACCGTTGGGCACATATAGATTTAGTGCTACTGTTGGATCCTTAAGAGCTTCAATGGTACCGCAAGGGCATTCAATTTATACAAGTGGGGCCATGTTTATTCGATCTGAACCATTTGTTTTTATCGATCCACAATTTGAAAATCCTAACCCTTCAATAAGTGGCTCAAAAAAGCTATCCAATAAAAGGATCAATCCTAAAATAGTTAGTACATGGGCCAAAAACAATTATAATCAAAGTCAATTCGACACTGTTCATTTTCCATGTCTTTATTCAGATGGCTGTGATCATCCGACCAGATCTCTTTTGGGTCTTGTAGAATCCCCTCTCCAATCATCTAACATCATCATAGGTGGGCCTTGTGGGTCCCACATGTCCATTCTATCTTCACACGTGTTTTGTTGACATTGCGTGGTGGTGTGCGGTTGAGAAGATGGTACCAACGGTAGATGCAGCAAGTTGCGTTATAGTGTTAGATCCGAACAACTGCGATCTCACCACATGCGAGGGTCAGTGCGATAAAGAGTACAGTGGAAATGGGTCGTGTGTGAAAAAGGATGCAGGGGTTTATTTCTGTCAGTGCGTCTACAACTGCTAAGTTACATCTTTAATATGTATGATATTGGTACAGTCGTCCAATGTCATCTTCAATAAATGCTGTAATTGCAATAAATTAATAAAATTTTCCTTTTCATATCTTTCATCTTTGAGATTCGCGTTGCTATTTAGGTGATCTAGACCGTTGATATGATGGGCCTCATTGTTGATGTAGCATATTCCATGAAAACTTTCCAGATTGTGTGATTCTATGCCTACCCATTTAGGTAGGCCAAATGGGAGCCTAGCATGCTGTTGTTGCTCTTGTTCTAATCTATTACTTATTTATAATATCCGGACCTTGCAAATGGATTCATCGCAAAGATCTATTGGGGTTAAAAACCAGTCGTGCAAGTCGTTATGCTGTCTATGCTGTCCAAAATAATGGATAAGTAATGAATGGTCTTAATGTACACGTGTGCTTCAAAAATTCATTGTTTGACCCACTAGGATCTTGATGATGTGTGTACATTTTCTTATCTAACGTACGGTAGGCTAGAGTATCAGGAAGACCTTTGTGATGGTCTGTTTTATGCCTGTGTGTCAAGCATGTCTTTGTTGTACATCTTCTTTGTTTTCGGTGACAATTGATGGTGGAGGATTATGCATTTGAGATCTTCTCAAAGACATTCCTAAAGTTACCAGTAGTTACGAGTGTTGGGATGCCTTGCACAAACCTTAGGATCTAGCCTCCCGAAACAAACCAGAATTATGGATAAAGCAATGAAATAAATCAAAGCAACAATCACACACCACACAAGAGATTTTTACGTGGAAAACCCTCAAAGAGGTAAAAACCACGGGACCTTGTCCAGATCAACAATCCACTATGAAGTAGAACGTTACAATCTTCTTCACTCACGCAGGAGTGGATAAACAATAAGAGAAATAGAGAAAACGGAGAGATCTAACCGATTACGAGGACATAGAAGCGCTGAGATGTAGATTGCAAAGTAGAGAACCTCCACAAGCAGAACCTCCCTTCTATAAGCTTCCTCTCTCTCTTTCTCCCTCTCTCTCACCTTTTGATAGCCCTAAACCCTTTAGCAAATCCCTTGCAAAGCTTTAGGAAACCCTCTTGCTATTTTGTGATACCTAGAAAACCCTAGGCAACCCCTTTTATAGTTTTGGGAAACTCCTTTCCTCATCCCGTTACGAAAGGACTCAAATCCGCTTAGCTCATGATGCAAAATCGCGAACAAAGCTGCGAATCTTACGACTAGTCTGGCTCTCCTACGACCGGGTCATAGACCACCTACGACTGGTCGTAGCTCTCCTACGACCAGTCCTAGCTACAGTAAAAAACAACGAACTCGCTGGACTTTGAGTCGTGCCAGGGTTCGAACCTACGACCGGTCGAGCACCTCCCACGACCGGTCGAGAGGGGCTCAGGACCGGTCGAAGACGGAAAAAAACCCCATCAAATCTCCCCCTTTTTGACCCGGGAGGGATCCACCTTCTTCAAGCCTCACCAGTTTCTACAAACCTCAAACTTGCCCTTGAGCAAAGCCTTGGTCATCATGTCCGACCCATTATCGTCCGTGTGGACCTTCTCAAGTGTAACACCTTTTTGTTCCAAAGTATCCTCGATCGGGATACCGAATCTCTATGTGCTTCGACTTGGAATGCTGACTTGGATTCTTGCTCAAGTGTATAGCACTCTGACTATCGCAATAGACCACGTGCTCCTCCTACTTTAGGCTAAGTTCCTGTAGGAACCTCTTCATCCAAAGCATCTCTTTACATGCTTCTGTGACTGCAATGTATTCGCCCTGCAAATTAGTCCGATAATGCTACGACCTTCGTAGCTTGCTCGCCAAGAAACCGCTCCCCCGCAAACGTGAACATGAACCCCGATGTAGACTTCCCGAGTCTATGTCACCTCGCCATATCTCGCATCCGTGTAGCCCTCTAACACAGTTTACCGTCACCATAGCATAGGCTCAACTTGGATGAGCCTCTTAGATACCGTAGTATCCATTTCACCGCTGCCCAATGTTCTTTGCCAGGATTGGCAAGATACCGGCTGACTACACCAACCGCATATGCTATGTCTGGGCGTGTACACACCATAGCATACATCAAACTTCCTACAGCTGACGCGTAGGGTATTTTCTGCATCTCTTCCACCTCTGCCTTCGTCTTGGGACACTGTCTGTCGCTCAATCTGAAGTGACCATCTAGTGGAGTACTGACCGGCTTCGCTGCATTCATATTGAACCGCTCTAGGACTTTCTCAATATACCGCTCTTGTGACAGCCAAAGTTTCCTGCTGCTTCTGTCACGGGTTATCTCCATTCCTAGGATCTGTCTAGCCGGGCCCAAGTCTTTCATCGCAAAAGACTTGCCCAACTCCTCGTTTCACTGTCAATCTTCTTGATGTTTTTTCCCATGATGAGCATGTCATCAACGTATAATAACTGAGAACTAAGAAATCATCATCCGAGAACTTGCGCGTGAACACACAAGGGTCCGACTGTTCTCGTCATACCCATGTCAGTAACATGAATGAATCGAACTTCTTGTACCATTGCCATGGAGCTTGTTTCAGCCCATACAAGCTCTTCCTCAGCCTACACACCATATGCTCCTTGCCCTTGACTTCGAACCCCTCTGGTTGGTGCATGTAGATCTCTTCTTCCAGGTCGCCATGGAGAAAGGCGCTTTAACATCTAACCGCTCTCTATCTCCAGATCCATGCTAGCCGCCAACCAAGCAACACCCGTATGGATGTCATCTTCACCACTGGTGAGAATATCTCCTCGAAGTCTATACCTTTCCTCTGACCAAACCCTTTAACCACAAGTCTGGCCTTGAACCTCATCTATGAATTCTTCTGCTCAATCTTCTTTCTGAACACCCACTTGTTGCTCAGAGCTTTCTTGCCCTTAGGCAGTTTCACCATATCATAGGTGTGGTTCTTATGCAAGGATTCCATCTCCTCTTGCATAGCTTTCAACCACTCCTCCTTATGCTCGTCGGCCAGGGCCTCAGAGATAATCTTCGGCTCTCCCCATCGGTTAGCATAATGTACTCGTGCGGTGAGTACCTCTTAGACGGTTGTGTCTGTCCCTAGATGACCTCCTCACCTCGTGGCTCAACAGTGGACTGGCGGGGGGCCGCTCCCCAGTCCATCTTCTCCGAAGAAACTCCCTCGTCCTCTCGCACCTTCTGTACTCCCCGTCATCGCACCACGGGAGGAGTAATCGGATCCATGTCCTCTAGCTCACCCGAACTAGGGCCGGTTCTTCTCTCGGTTTACCAATGTCTTCGATACACCGATCTTCAAAGAAAACCACATCTCTCGCTCCCGACGAGCTTCTTCTCGGTCGGATCCCATAACTCAGTAACCGAATTTTTCATCACCGTACCCTAAGAACACACACCGCCCGATCTTCATATCGAGCTTGGACCTCTCATCCTTTGGTACGTGAACGGATGTCCCGCATCCAAACACCCCAGAGATGACCGTACGATGGATCCCGTCCAGTCCACACCTTCTCGTACTTCTCCATTCAACGGGCCGATGGAGACCTATTTATCAAATACACCGCCAGTGCGTGCATTGCTTCTCCTCGAACGTCTTGGGCAACTTCGCATGGGATAACATGCATCCGATTCTCTCAACAATGGTGCGATTCATTCGCTCAGCCTACACCATTATGCTTTGGGGGTCTTGGGAACCGTCTCTGTTCATGCCGTATACCCTGGGACTTGCAAGTACTCGTGAAAGTCGCCAATGTATTCACCACCATTGTCGGTGCGGATGCACTTCAATGATCTACCCGTCTCTCTCTCGACCATAGCATGAAACAACTTAAACACACCAAAGACCTCGTCCTTGGATTTCAAAGCATAAACCCAAACCCTCCTAGATGCATCATCTATAAAAGTAACAAAATACAATGCCCCACCCAAGGTTTTGTCCTCATAGGACCACAAACATCGAATAAACCAAATCTAATGCATGCACTTTATTAACATGAGAAGCGGTTTTAATAAATGAAACTCTATGTCTTGTTTCCGATAAACAATCAAGACAGGTTTTGAGAGGCATACCCGTCACGTCTCTCGGAAGGAGTTGCTTCTTCGCTAGTAAATGAAGCCCTTTGTCACTCATGTGGCCTAGACGCCCGTGCCACATGTCAATAGCCGAATCTTCCGCTTTGCGTTCTCAACCCACCCTTGCACATACTGACACTTGCCTTGTACAGGTGCAACACTTCTTTCCTCTAGCCACGATCAACGAACCCTTGATGAGCTTCCATCGCCCACCAGCAAACCGGCTTTCATAGCCATCATCATCCAGCCTTCCCGTCGACATCAAGTTGAGGCGAAGGTCTGGGATATGCCTCACATCCCTGAGAACCAATGTGCAGCCCACATCGGTCTTCACACAAATATCACCGACTCCCACGATCTTTGATACGCCAGAATTTCCCATCTTCACAGTCCCATAGTCACCTGACTTGTAGCTTGTGAAGGAGTCCCTGTGTGGAGTCGCATGAAAAGAAGCTCCCGAGTCTATCACCCAGTCGGTGCCCTGACTCGTAGCCGTGAGACATACATCGTGATCTGTAGAAAGAATAACTACCATGTCGCCATCTGAAGCGACCGCAGTGGAATCAGATTCTTCTTCCTTCCCTTTTCCTTTCTTGTCGTTTTTCTTACCACGACATTCATGCTTGTAGTGGCCCTTCTTGCCACAATTCCAGCATTCAACCTCTTTTCTGTTACTCGACTTGCCTCTTGATTTATCTCGGGCCTTCCCGCCCTTCCTGTTCTTTCCTCTCCCCCGTTCCTGTGTCACAAGGGCCTCTTGCTGAGTAGACCCCTGAGACTTTCTCCTTGTCTCTTCATTGAAGAGACAACTGGTTACCTGTTCCATGGATATCTTTCCGTCTGGCGCGGAGTTACTTAGAGACACCACCAATGTCTCCCAACTGTCAGGCAATGAACTAAGCAATAGTAAAGCCTGCAATTCATCATCCAGGACCATCTTCATAGAGGTGAGTTGGTTCACTATATTGCTGACCTCATTCATGTGCTCGGCCACAGAACCACCATCCTTGAACTTGAGATTCACAAGTCGCCTTATTAGAAATATCTTATTACCGGCTGTCTTCCTCTCATACAGCCCTTGTAATTTTAGCCATAGGCTTTCGGCTGAGGTTTCTGTAGACACATGGTGAAACACGGAATCATCCAACCATTGTCTGATAAACCCCACCGCCTTTCGGTCCATCTTCTTCCAATCATCATCAGTCATATCCTTGGATTTTGCTGATATGCCTGAGATTGGAGAATATAGGTCCTTGCAATAAAGCAAGTCCTCCATCTTAGCCTTCCATATGGTCCAGTTAGAACCATTGAGACTGATCATCCTTGAGCCACCTTCCATAATTCAAACCGATCCTACCCGTTCAATGAACTTCGCTCTGATACCACTTTGTTGGGATGCCTTGCACAAACCTTAGGATCTAGCCTCCCGAAACAAACCAGAATTATGGATAAAGCAATGAAATAAATCAAAGCAACAATCACACACCACACAAGAGATTTTTACGTGGAAAACCCTCAAAGAGGTAAAAACCACGGGACCTCGTCCAGATCAACAATCCACTATGAAGTAGAACGTTACAATCTTCTTCACTCACGCAGGAGTGGATAAACAATAAGAAAAATAGAGAAAACGGAGAGATCTAACCGATTACGAGGACATAGAAGCGCTGAGATGTAGATTGCAAAGTAGAGAACCTCCACGAGCAGAACCTCCCTTCTATAAGCTTCCTCTCTCTCTTTCTCCCTCTCTCTCACCTTTGATAGCCCTAAACCCTTTAGCAAATCCCTTGCAAAGCTTTAGGAAACCCTCTTGCTATTTTGTGATACCTAGAAAAACCCTAGGCAACCCCTTTTATAGTTTTGGGAAACTCCTTTTCGCATCCCGCCATCTTGAAAGGACTCAAATCAGATTTCGCGCAAAATCGCGGAACAAATCACGTAACCTACGACTAGTCCTCGGCTCTCCTACGACTGGTCGTAGACCACCTGACCGGTCGTAGCTCTCCACGACCAGTCCTAGCTACAGTAAAAAAACAAAGACGAACTCGCTGGACTTTGAGTCGTGCCAGGGCTCGAACCTACGACCGGTCGAGCACCTCCCACGACCGGTCGAGAGGGGCTCAGGACCGGTCGAAGACGGGGAAAAAACCCCATCAACGAGGATTCTAAATATCTAAGGATTGGACTAATATCCAAACAAATTTGATTACAATTGGGACCTAAATTAAGAGAGAGTGAACATTGGGTGAATCGGGTGCAATTCAATACATTAATCGGAATTAAGAGAACAGTAGATATCGAAGAAAGATCTTGCCCAACCCGCCGATAATAAATTAGTATCAAGTGGGTACAGTTTGTCTAATCCATCCATCACTCCAAACCATTATGAGGGAGTATGTGTTTAAGTTAAATGCATGAGGTGATTTGATTTAGGCCACTAGATGAGTGGCCATGATCCAATTTTAGATTTGGGGTCGGTGATCTCCTGATTTCTAATTGATCTCAAATCCGGTTAGTGGGCCACAAGCATCTCCCATCAGGAGATCAACAATGAGAAAAAGATTTGACATGCCAGTAATTTTGAATCTATCCAAAAACCTTCATATTCGGAAGGTTTTGTTTCCTCAACAACATCACTTGATGAAGAGCTCAGAACCCACTTCAAATACAAAATCTAGCTCCTTTATATTACATTTATCTTTTCGCTTATAGATCACTGTTGTTCAGAGTTATCTCTAAAGTATCATAGGATTATATTAATTGTTCGTAACCTTAAAGTTACTGAATCTTAATCAACTGAGATTTTACTTAGGCAATCGCATCTCTTTGGCCACATTTCGTTGACCATTCGCTTCAATTATTTATTTTTACAAACGGATTAGATATTTATTTCTTTGATTATTTTGATGTCTATCAATTGTGGGGCCTAACAAGGTTTCAACTGTGGATACAAAACATACATCATTGTGGGACCCACATAACTAGATGACATCACCGTGCGCTGAATCCCCGTATAGAAGGAAGCAGATTGCGTAGTGAGTAAACTCACTACGTTAGCATACTGGGTAAACTTTGTAGGGTCCACCATGATTTATGTATTTTATTTGCTCCGTCCATCAATTTTACTAGATAATTTTAAGGCTTGATACCAAAAATGAAGCATATAAATTTGAATCCACTCCATAAGGAACAGTTGAATTGAACATTTACCTGTTGAAAATTTCTCAGGGGCTACAAAAGTTTTAGATCAAGCTTATATTTGTGTTCTATCTTCATCCATGCCTGTATGATCTTATGGACAGGTTGGATGACAAATTAACTATAATACTCCGTTTTTTTTTTTAAAAAAACGGTGGGTTCCACCATTGCCTTTGGTGTGGCCCACCTGAGATGTGGATGGCCCTCATTTTTGGGCTCAAGCCCTAACTTTGATGGGCAAAATGAATGTATGGTGTGGATTTTTCACATCACTCCTGTGGGGCCCATTCTAAAAATAAAAATAAAAAAAATAACAAAGCAAGTTACGTGCATCACTTGCTTTCCACTTCTCCACAACTCTCTCCTCCACGACTCCCTCTCTTTCCACTTCTCCGTAGTGGTTGCGGATGGGAACCCATCCACCATGATTGTCATCATCATGGTGGGACCCACTCCTCAATCTAAACCGCTCATTAAACTCAGAACCCACCAACTCACTGACATTATTTTTTTATACCCTATTTCTCATGCTATCTAGAAAAACGAGAGAGAAAATTACAAAAGAAAGATTGTGAGAAACAAAAAAGAGATATCAGGAGAAGGGAGAGTATTCGTGAGGGTTCATCATCGAGTTCAGAGTTGATCAATCCAAGCTAGTACACGTAGAAATCAAAGATCGTTCAGATTATTCTCCTCCCATCACACAATTTTTCCACAACAGGTAGGTGATCATTCCCCCATTGAAAAATTCATATCTGTTGCCTTATATAATCTAGACATTGAAATATTTTATTTATTTATTAGAACCAATGCAAATATTATTATTATTATTATTATTATTATTATTATTATTATTATTATTATTTGCATTTGATATTATTTAGGGGTGATGATGAATATTTATTATGTGAAAATTATTTTTTTGTAATGCAATGATCCGTACGGGTGTTCTGCCCTAAAGGGAACACCATATTATTTGTTATGGATGCTCTGATATTGTTTATTAAAATATTTCCTTGTAAGTTAGATGCATCATATGTGAACAATTAATTTTTTTGTACGATGATTCTTACGAGTGCTCTGCCCCCCAGGGTCATTCCCAAAATGATCAGCACGACACGGGTGTTCTGCCCATGGTCATTCCCAAAAGGATCGGTACGGGTGCTCTGCCTTGGGTAATTTCCTAAAAGGATCAGTACACACGGGTGCACTGCCCTGGGCTTTTGTCCCTAAAAGGTTATACCGGTGCTCTGCCGAGGGTCATACCCTAAAAGGATCAACACCGGTGCTCTGCCGTGGGTGATCCCCTAAAAGGATCAGCACACATGAGTGTTTTGTCACTCCAAATCTTAGCATTTTTAGAAAGCTTTGTTAAACAATTCATTTATTTTATATTCATGAATGTCAAACTATTAACTATGATTTTTACATCCTGTATTCGTCTTATTTTGATTAATGTGTCAAGATTAAATTTGGTAGTATTTGTGAGATTTTCAACTCGGGATTGATGTGATCCTATTGAGTTGTCAACTCATTATGTTTTAACTGTTTCAGGTTATGAATATTTTGAAGATGCAGGGTACTTCTATTAGTAGTGGAGCATGGAATGTGATTTGATACACGTGGCATGCCCTTCTACATTGAATAAATTTTTATTTTATTTTGGAACTCGGAATGTAGTAATATTTGACTTGATTTTCTTACTTCAAGTTAAGTTAAGTAATTATATATCCATGTAATAACAGATTTTGTAATTAGTTCTCTTAGCATGTGTTTGGATTTTAAAATTTTGGACTATGGTGGGAGGAAATGAAATGTGTATGAAATTGTCATATTTTATTTGTATTTTATTATTATTTTTTTTTATATAGGTCACGGGTCTGGAATTCGGGTCCTGGACACCCTATTCGGGTACCCGAATTTTGGGGCGTGACATTAACATCACCGTGGTGCTTAACAAGGTTTCAACCATGGAAGTCATTATCGCCAATGTTTATAGTGGTATGATCCACTTGGTATTTGGATATACTTCAATTTTGGGCTCAACCCCTTAAATTAGATGGAAAAACGGATGGACGGCTTGGATAGACCACATACATACAAGGTGGACCCAACTGATTTTACTCAGTACGGTAAGAGCAAGAGCGTACCGTAATCGGTATGCAATCCAATTTCCAAGCGAAACCGTCCAGCGACGTAAGTTTTTTTAATATGTTAAAAAAAGCCAGTGATGTGGCACTTTCAACGACGTGTAACAATAATAATACTAGATTCAGTTACTCGCTGTTTCCATGAAACAGCAGATCGGTACTTACCAGCGACGTGTAACAATAATAATACTAGATTCAGCTTCTCATTGTTTTCATGAAACAACGGATCGACACTTACAGCGACGTGTAACAATAATAATACTGGATTCAGCTGCTTGCTATTTCCATGAAATAACGGATCCACACTCATAATAATAATAAAGAAGTGGAAAGACTTTAACAACTGTATTGACTGCATGATGAGTGGTCCTCATCTCTCGCAAATGTGCGTCTTTTTACAGCGGAAAGTGCACTCCCTCTTGCCTATATAATGCCTCCCCACCTATTCTCTTCCTACGTCATCACAAATCCCCCTAAACCAAATCAGATGGACATGATTGTGGGACCCACATAACTAGGTGACGTCACTTTGGTAGCGAGTCTCGCTGCTCAACACGTGCACTGAATCCCCAGATAGAAGGAAGCAGATTGCATAGTGAGTAACTCACTACGTTAGCGTACTAGGTAAACTCTGTAGGGTCCATCATGATTTATGTATTTTATCCGCTGTCCATCAATTTTACCAGATAATTTTAGGGCTTGATACCAAAAATGAAGCATATACATTTGAATCCACTCCATAGGGAACAGTTGAATTGAACGTTTACCCGTTGAAAATTTCTCAGGGGCTACAAAAGTTCTAGATCAAGATTATATTTTTGTTTTCTCTTCTTCCATGCCTGTATGATCTTATGGACAGGTTTGATGACAAATAAACATCACTGTGGTGCCTAACAAGGTTTCAACTGTGGAAATCATTATCCCCACTGTTCACATTGGTATGATCCACTTGATATTTGGATATACTTCAATTTTGGGCTCAACCCCTTAAATTAGACGGAAAAACGGATGGACAGCTTGGATACACCACATACATACAAGGTGGGCCCAACTGAGTTTACTCAGTATGGTAAGAGCAAGAGCGTACCGTAATCGGTATGCAATCTGATTTCCAAGAGAAATCGTCTAACGGTATAAATTTTTTTAATATATTAAAAAAAGTCGGTGATGTGGCACTTACAGCGACGTGTAACAATAATAATACTGGATTCAGTTGTTCGCTGTTTTCATGAAACAACAAATCGGTACTTATAGCGACGTGTAACAATAATAATACTGGATTTTGCTACTCGCTGTTTTCACGAAACAGTGGATTGGCACTTTCATCGACGTGTAACAATAATAATACTGGATTCAACTGCTCGTTGTTTTCACGAAACAGTGGACCGGCACTTACAGCGACGTGTAACGATAATAATACTGGATTCAGCTACTCGCTGTTTCCATGAAATAGTGGATCTGCACTCATAATAATAATAAAGAAGTGGAAAGACTTTAGCAACTGTATTGACTGCATGATGAGTTGTAACACCCCGTACTTTTCAGAATTCGGGTGTTACCATTTAAATCAAACTTAGCACGAGCATATGTGGGAACACACGTGGCTTATATTGCACATCATCATTCAGCGAATCACGGTTCATGGCGATGATGAACCCTTAAGAGTTGAGTTCAATCGGCGTTGTACTCTAATGGCTTTTAACGTCTAAATTCGGGCTAGAACAACCCTCAATACATCGGTAAGGTTTAAAGTCAATCCACCTTGTGTTGAGTCTTGATTTATTGGGATAGGTTTGTGTCTAGTATAATCATCCAACTTGCAATCTATGCTAGCTATCGGGTTATAAATGCAATTGTCAAAAGTTCCATAAACTAGTACGGGAAACACTATGTGCGCTTAGGATCAATTGTGGAATTATCAGATCATTAGATTGGTCATCCAATTCTACATATGTAATATGTAATAATTATCTAATATACATAACTTATATATATATATATATATATATATATATATATGTAACGCCCTAAAATTGGGGGTCGTGTATACACTCGACTCCCAAGTTCCTGAGTATCACTTATACTGATTTTTACTAATTGGCGTTTAATCAGGTTTAAATGCGCAACATGGAATTTATTGGAACATGAAACACAATCACAACTAGTCTATTGAAATGAAAGAAGTGAAATATATGCAAGTCCAAAAGAATGTAAATGGGTCGCTCAAGGCGTTGCCCTACAAAATCACAAAAGAATAACAAGTCTAAAAGAATAGTGCGCTGAGTCCACCACTCAGCAATTCAAAACCCGTCTACCAAGCTGATGGAGGATCGCCCATCAGCTAGAAGTATGACAGCTTGTCCTCCTCGTCAAGACTCGTGTTACCAGGTTCCTTGTACTCTGCGTCACCAGCATCTACGGAAAAGTCTGGTTGGTATTTTAAAACACCGTCCCAGAGTGGGAGTGAGTGATCAACTCAGTGGGCGCTATTAGTCTTAAGTTGTAACAAGCATCAATTATATTATGAATTTAATGAAAGACAACATTCAAAAACATCTAACTAGTCTTGTTAATGCATGTGTATGATAAATGATATGATGCATGACCTCGCACAACACTCCCTTGAGTAGAGCTGGGCATCGGACCGAGTCAAATCGGATTCGGCCCAACTCGACTAGGTCCGAGTTCTGTATGGCCTGATCCGAACTCGGTCAGATCCGGGACCGAGTCCTGGTCCTCTGACCCAATCCGATCCTAACCCATGTTGCCCTGGATCGATTCGAGTCCGACTCGGACAGGAAAACCGAGTCGGATCGGATTGGCCCAGGTTCGGATCCGGGACAAGAAAAAAAAAAAAGAGGAGAGAGAGAGGGAGGGAGGGAGAGAGAGAGAGAGAGAGAGATTTTGTACCTTGATATGGCATCGCTTCTTCTTGTTGAATCCGAGGAAGAGAACATTGTAATCATGGATCTTTGAAAGCTACACCATACATTTGAAGGGCACCGATTGAATGATTAGAACATCTGTTTTTATCTAATCTTTTAACATGGTCCATCCATAGTTACATACACTGGATGTACGGTCCCAACTTTCCTTTAGTCTTGACACGTGGACAGTTAAGGGGTGTCTCTATCAAACTATGAAAAACTCTACCCTATCACTTCCTATTTGCAAATGACCCAAAAAGGCAACGGATTTTAGTCCCTTTCAATCCTTTTGTTTTCTTGTTTCTATCTGATCTGGCCTTTGTTGATTTGTCCCACAATTTCTAAATCCGAACCATTAACTATTAGTGCTAAGAATTTTTTATTTCATCACCACCGTCCAATATATAATCTGCATCTTGGATCCAAATTCGTCCAAATCTCATATCAACTAGGTGACGATAAAGTCCCCATCAATGGACTTTTTTGTGGTCCCTTGATAGAAATTTAGATTTTCTAATTAAAAAAAATTCAGAAAAAGCAAATAAAATAGAATAAAGTGCCATTAAAAAAAAAAAAAAAGCAACCACACCTGATCTTTTTTTCTATTTAAATAAACCTAAAAATACTATTTTTTTAGTCCTTTTCCATTTAATTACCCTAAAAAACCCTAAAAACCCTTCTAACTCCTTATATATTTATGACCCTAAACCCCAACCTCAGAATAAGATCCTCCCAAAACCCCAATAGTATGTAGAAAAATGGAAAAGAAAAAAAGAAAAGGGACCTAAAGCAACGATGATCAAACCCCATTATGTCCATCCTGTCGTCCATTTGCATGGCCCACCATCTCCATCTCTTTCCTCTCTCTCTCCTCCCTCTTCCCCTCCTTCCTCTTCTTCCTGTACTCTCCGTACAGATACGACAAAAAACCCTAGAAACACAGAACCGTCGAAACCACCTTTCCACCTCCAAACTCATCCCCAAACGCCCAAACGCCTCCCATGACGTTCATGGGCAGTAACGCCGTCATGAAAATCCCTCCCGTTAGTGACGTCGTTAGGTAGACGATTCCTACTGTCCCCATGAAACAGAGCTGCCAGCTAACGACGTTAAATCCCACCGTTAACCAATTCTTCACAGAGCCTAAATCAAAACCATTCAAGCTTCCTTCCTCATCTCATCAAACCCACCTGCTGCGAGCATCCCACCGTCGAAAACACCGTCGCTGCGACCTCCATCACCACCTGCATTTCCATCACCATCCGTTGGGCAGCGATCGTTCGTTGGGCAGCGATCGTTCGTCGGGCAGCGATTGTCTGTCGTTCGGCTTGGGTTAGGCCATTAGGGTAAGAAAAGCGAGTAAAGGGAGAGTCGCTGTAAAAACGGGTAAGGGAAGAAAAGAGGGGAAATGGAAAGTTAAGGTAAAAAAAAATAATTTAATTTATACTTCCTGCTCACCCGCTCGGGTCGGTTCTGTTTTGTTCGGGTTGGGTCCCTTCGGTTCGGGTATCCGGGTTGGGTCGGTCTGGACAGAGGTCTATCCGGACCCGATCTGAAAAACAAACGGATTTGAAATTCAAACCCAATCAGGCTTGATCTTGGCAGTTGGTTTTGTTCAGAACGGGTCGGATCGGGTCTGATCGGTTCGGATCTGGCGGATCGGGTAAGAAATGCCCACCTCTACCCTTGAGCGACTCCATCTAACGATCGCGTATGACCAACATTCCCTCATTGCGACCTCGACTGCCGAGTCGCCAACCTAACTAACGCGATGCGACATGATAGTGTTAGTCGAGTTTTTAGTTAATTTCATTCATCCAGCAAGTTGGGGAAACTGATACACCCCACGTTCAATGCCCTCAACTAGTTGCGGTACTATGACCCCTTAATGCGCGAGGTCAGGGCTCCGCGATCCTTGATCCCGTTGGGTTCTCAATCCCCTACTTCAAGCACATGGGGAGTGTTGAGAAAAGGGATTGTTCGCGGTCATTACGGGGAGGCTCATCACCCTAGCATAGGCCAACAACTCGGACATAGTGTCCCATTCCACCATGTCTGGCTTACGAGTCAGTGGATTGGCTTCAACTGGTAAGCAATGGGCTACAATGGTTGAAGGGTGTTCCAGGTTCCATACAAACCTGAGCAGACATGGTTAACAAGAAAGATTGGTCAGTGAGTAGGGCTAAACCGCACGAGTTCAGGCGAGTACGTGACAGACGACACCGGGTAGAGTGACCCATGTAGTCGAACTACTATCATCCATACGCACTGCCCAAATTCACGGGTTTAGCCTCAGGATAGTCTTACCAATGGGACCACCGTCTCTCTCCTCAGGTTCCTAACCAACCCAAGGGTTTTGATGAGAATCCATAACATGCCAACAATCGGGGTTATCAACCAGCATAAGCATTTTCATGCATTCATACTTTCCAACATAAAATTCAGATCTTTCTACAAAGTAAAAGCTAATAATGTTGTGAAATAAAGGTGCATGTGTGTTGTGTGGGTTAGTGAGGAAGCTAAGCATTTCATATATATCATAAGACCAAAATGCACAATGGTTAATGAATCATACATATTCTAAGGTAACATCATACAAGAATAAAAAAAGGCATGGACATACAATCATCAAATTTATACCCAATCATGTGAAGGACAATAAACATTCATAACTATTCCATGTTAATTGAAAGGATCAAAGGTAAGGTCCTTCCTAGGTTTATTTTAGATTCTCCAAATAAGTCATCTAAGCAATTAAAATCATTAGACTCATATTAAAATTGGTACTATGCCACTTAAGGATAATAGTCCGCACCTATGGATCGTTGAGGTCTTGGGAAACGACCTAGAAGCGCCGAACTCGGTGTCGATCCGCCGAAATCGTAAGACAATGTACTTGCATGTTAGAATCTCATGCAAATCCTCTCTCACACAAGGGTTTCAAGAAAAAGGGGTGAGGGATTTACCTATACAATCAATAGAAGCGGTTCTTGCGGTTGTGGTGGAGGGTTTTCTTGAAGAAGAGGGAAGGAGTTGCAAGGTTGAACTCCCTTGGGCCCCACCTCGATCTATGGTCTACCTTCATTCTCACCTTCACCCCCTTTCTTCTCTCTTTACTCTTCTTGCTCTCTCTTTAGTCTCCTTGGTGGTTGTAGTAATGTTGGAAGTTATGAGAGGAGCTAGGGCTTTATTTCCTAGACTTGGGCCGAGTGGCCTTAAGTTTCAACAACTTCCCACAATGGCTTTGTGGGGGCCCCTTTTAGCTTTGGGGCAGCTCTATCACCTCCTAGGCCACCAAATTTGGTGTGTATGTGACTCATGGCCCGATGATGGGCCATGCAAAATTTGCAGACAATCGGACAAGAGTTTTCTCGTATGGCTCCGATCTTTAAATGGCCCTACGAGGTCTATTCTGGTTGTTGGGGCGGTTCTGATGGCCCTCTGGCCATGAAACTTATAGGATAGGTGCTTCATGGACCGATGAAGGGCCGTGCAAAATTTAAGAACGAGCAGATGTGGGGTTTGATCGTACGGGTCCAATTTGTGATCAATGGTCACTGTTCCACGATCGGGTCCCAAATTTTGTAGATGGACGTAGAAAAATACTCTAAGATCTCACCGTAAATGTAGAAGAGATCCGACGGCTGTAACGCCTGATATCTCAGTTTATTTAAAAGGTGTCGGATTTCAATTCTCGCCTTTGGTGAGTTGTGTTTGGTAAGTGCCGCTGGGATGGCGTGGATAATAAATTTTTAGGTGTCCACTGAGTCCGTGGTCTGCCATGGACTACAAGCCCAGTGAGATCTTCGGTTCCCTAAATTTTTAGATTTTTCTGACCTTCCTTGGCCGATGCATGGCCCGCACGGGCTATTGCTAAGAGCTAACGGGCTATCTTGCTTGACGGCCCACACTTGGTCCAATTATAACTAGATTGGTCCACCATAATGGGCTAAACATGGTTAATTAATTGGTGATACCCCACACACAAGCAGTTTAAGGGAATGGTCCTGCGGTAAATCCTACGTGGACGCCTCAGGACACTGTTCAGTTGACAGATGTTACAATATATATATATATATATATATATATATATATATATATATATATATATATATATATATAGTTAATAATCATTTATAATAAATAAAATAATACAATATAAATATATACACTATGAAATGTTATTTATATACTTTATAAATATTTAAAATTTCATATTAAAATGATATGTAATTATAATTCATATTATATGCATACACTTACAATATCATTAATATAAATTACAAATTATATAATTTACAATGCATAAAAAATAAAATATACTGGAAAATTTATAATGAATAACATATTTTAAACAATTTAATGACTTCTATAAAATTAAAATATAACACATATAACTATACAAATAATAATACATTAAAATGGTAAATGAATAACATTGTATAAGTAATAATAGTAATATCATTATTACCAAAATATTTAAATAGTTTAAAAATCATAGAATGATCGACCCTAATCACTTTTAGAAAGGCCCCACAATATGATTAAAATAAAATAAAATAATTTATAATAAGGTAACTGAAATTTATATTATTTGGGTAGTAAAATTCATGGTAGAAACATGCAGACGACCCTTAGGACCTTTTTACCATTGATGATAAGTTTGGATGTGATCTGACCATTGGATCGAGACAAAACCACCATTAGGAGAAGAAATCAATTCAGATGGCCCACCTGAGCTTTGGATCTTACTGATCTTTGGTCAGAGGCTCTTATTGGGACCTCTAAAGGAATGGTCAGTGAGGATTTCACTGATCAATATAGTGGACCCCACTTTTTGTGAGTGCACAACAGGGCATGCACCCACTTTGCACTGATCTGGGAAGCTCGGTCAAGGCGTATGGACCTGACACTTCCAAAGACGGAAACCCATTTCTCCTCCTTTGGTTTCTCGTCAGCAAATGAACGAAGGACGTTCGTTTGAAATATGGCCCACCATCTCGTCCCAAATGGGAGATCCAAACCGTCCATCTGACTCATGCAGTGGGATTGACCAAAATCCGACTACTACAGAAGATCTTTCCATACGTGTGGACACACGATACTCACTGCAAACCGGTCCTGCAAACACACCATTTCTAGAAACGGAAACTGTCCACCACCAGCTTGGCGATCCGAGTGGGCTGCTCTCTCGAAATCCCATCCGTCCATGAGATGAAATCCTAGCCCTTCAAAGCTAGGTTTTTATAAAGGAGAGAGAATGAGAGAGAGAGAGGACCGGTCGTTTCCCTTCTCCATGAGAAACCACCACTCAAATCTTCTTCAATTTTCAATGAAGCTTGTCTACAAGCTTCCTAGGGTGCATACGGACCGTCTGCAAGAGTCAGATCGGAGGGAGAGGAGGTGTAGGTGAAAATGCCATTAATGGCAGCCTTCTTCTTCCCCGATCGAGCTGCACCAGTTGCCTCGAGTCGGGGCGGAATCGAGTCGATCTAGGAGATCTTCTGGGCCTCCAGAGAAGCAGAAAAGAAGAAAAAGGAAATGGGAGAAGAGAGAAGTGAGATGAGAGAGAGTGGTGTGTTGCACCGACTCGACTCGCTCGAGCCACGAGTTGGGTCTGGGCATGTCTGGTCGAACTTTGTCTCAGTCCAAAGACTGTTGGATGCCAATGAAAGAAAGATAAAGAGGGAGAAGTGCGGCTGTGCTACCACACCGAGCTGGGCCAGAGAGAGAGAGAGAGAGAGAGAGAGAGGCTTGAGAGAGAGAGAGAGAGAGAGAGAGAGAGAGAGAGAGAGAGAGAGAGAGAGAGAGAGAGAGAGAGAGAGAGAGAGAGAGAGAGAGAGAGAGAGAGAGAGAGAGAGAGAGAGAGAGAGAGAGAGAGAGAGAGAGAGAGAGAGAGAGAGAGAGAGAGAGAGAGAGAGAGAGAGAGAGAGAGAGAGAGAGAGAGAGAGAGAGAGAGAGAGAGAGAGAGAGAGAGAGAGAGAGAGAGAGAGAGAGGGCGAGAGCTGGTGCTGCACTGCACCAACTCGCCGCACCATCTCAACTCGGACCGAGCTCGGTCTATGTTGGGTTGCAGGCCCTACTGGTTCGAGTGCTGCTGGAGTTCCAACACACACACACACACAGATGAAGGAGGAGAAACAAAAAAGAGAGTAGAGAAGAAGAAAAAGAGAAAAAGAGAGAAAGAGAGAGAGAGAGAAGAGGGGGACGCATTCCTGTCCAAATCGGGTCGACTCAGCCAGGGCTGAGTCGAGTTGGGTTCAGGGCCTACTGGAGCTGCTGCTACTGGTCCAACTACCATCGTCGCTGACCGGAAGGACAGTTGGGAGGTCTTGGGCTGGGCAAGGACCGAGTCTGAAAGGACTTGGGCTGCATGAGCCAGTGGCAAGCTAACCATGGGCACACACAACTAGCCAGGTAAACCCTTTTTTTTTTCTCTCTTAATCATCTCAGCCATTACTGAAACTAAATGGACTGGTGACTCGGTGTAGAATCAAGTTATTTAGCTGTTGTTGGGCATAACAGGCCATTTAGTCAATAAGCCATCAACTCAATGTTTTTTTCCTGCTCTTGAGATGAATACTAATCAAGTGTAGGCCTAATGAACTCAGGTCAAACCTGTCCCGGGCCTCCTTGCCGGTGGATGAAAGAAAAACCAAGTGGAATCCGGCCTAGATAACCAGGAGATCAAGTGTAACACCCCGTACTTTTGTATACTCGAGTGTTACCTTGAAAACCCGAATTGATCACACGAGCATGGGGTCACATGTGACTCACCGTACACATCGGCATCCAGTGGTCCCCAATCTATCCATTTGGACCGATTAGGACGATCTTCATTCATATATCAGGTCATTTGACCATTGACTCTCGAGGACAAAAACCCTCTCATCACGAAGCTTGCATTGATCTTCAAAAACCCACTGTTTCTAGGATCTCAATCGCCTTAATAGGCCAATTAAACCATGCATCATGAGTTTCGGGACCTGAATTAATGAATCCACCGTCCATTAGACTCACAACATTCTACTGATCAATTTAACGATCAGCATTCCTAAGTCGACCGCTAAATCATGAAACCCAACCATGAACTACTCCTATAATAGAGGTGCCCGAAATTACCGTGAATCAACATGGAATAGGCGGGACTGACCGTGAAATGCATGAAAATGACCGTGAAGTGAAGCAAATTGACCGTAAAACGCATGAAAATGACCTTGAAGTGAAGGGAATTGACCATGAAATGCGCCGAAATGACCGTGAATCAACCCGGAATAGACAGGAATGACCGTGATTTCCATGCATATCACAGTCATTCCCGCCTATTCTGTGTTGATTCACGGTCATTTCGATGCATTTCACGGTCATACCCCTTCAAGAGGTCTATATTATATCCAAACCATACATCTATTTGGCGAGCTCATATTAAGGCTTGAAACGGAGAATAAGACCAATCTAACTATCGAGTGGACCACACTTTAAAAGGCAGTGGGGAATTGAACATCTACCATTGAAACCCTTTTAGGGGTTACAGAAGTTTTGGATCATTATGAAATTTGTTTTTCCTCTTCATCCAGGTATTCATGACCGTATGAATAGATTGGATGGAAAATAAATGTTATGGTGGGCCCTACAAAAGCTTCAATGGTGAAAATCAATTTTCCATGGCTCCTTGTGGTGTGGTCCAGTTGATCTTTGGATATGACTTTTTTTTTTTTTTTTGATAATGCTCCCAAATGACCTTGAAATATGGATGAACGTTGTGGATATAATAAATACATACACATGTAACGTTGATCTCTTTTGAACCGTTCGTATAACTACGTGGTGCGTCAACGCTCGTCTTCGAGCAGCGGCCGATCTGCTTGAAGGAAAAAGCAAGGGCATTTTCGACCTTTGGGAAGGCGTCCGTACAGCAGGGGCTTATTCTTGCAGGATAAAATGAGGTGGGCTTGGTCTCGTAAATGGGCCATAAATGGGTCGTACAGTCGTAAATTTCTCAAACTCTTTCTTAGGTTTCACCCTAAGATTTTATCTGTTTGCTTTTTATTCATGCCATAAGGTAGCCGGAAAAACGGATATACGGCGTGGACATACAATACATGCATCAAGTTGGCCCCCCGGTCAGGTATGCACCATGTTGGGTGAGGTCAAGGCGACACCTAATCTACTTCCAACGTATAAAGTGTCACTGCTCTGGACTCCAGTTGCGTGGTGCAGTTCATATAAGTCCCCGATGCGTTGACATGGCAAAATTATATAAGCCCTAACATGATGTATGTGTTACATCCACACCATCCATCTATTTTGCCAAGATCATTTTAGGGGATGAACTTAAAAATAAGGTAAATTCAAATCTCAAGTGAACCACTCCGAAGAAATCAGTGGGGATTCAATGCCTGCCATTGAAAACTTCTTAGGGGCCATGGAAGTTTTGAATCAAGCTGATATTTGTGTTTTCCCTTAATCCACGTCTGTGTGACAGTATGAACAGGTTGGATGGAAAATAAACACCATAGTGGGCCCTAGGAATGTTTTAATGGTGGATGTTCAATGTCGACTGTTTCCTGTGGTGTGGTTCACTTGAGATTTAGATCTACCTCATTTTTTGGAATTTGTACTAAAATGATCTGTAAAAACTGACGGACAGCGTAGATATACAACATGTACATATGCATCATGATGAGCCATGGTCAGGGAAACACCACGGTGTTACTATGGTAATACTTAATCTACTTATTGTTGCTATGGAAACTTAACAATTTTTTCCGGAAGTAACAATAGTTTGAGCCTACGCCCACCTTCGTTTTTTGTAAGGGGCCCGCCGTGATGTGTTCAGAGATCCACTCCGGTCATTAGAAGTATAATCCCTTATTGGATTTAGAAGCAAAAAAATATCCTGTTAATCTATGATTTAAGTGGGCCATATCAATTGAAACAGTTGAAAAAGATGTCTGCCCTTGATTTTTATAAGGCCCCATCATGATGAGAATATAAAATCCAATCCAACCATTAGCTGCCACACCAAATATTAGGCCTCGATTAAATAAAAATAAAAAAATAAAAAAAAAAGCCTATAAGTGATTCAAGTGGGCCACACCAAAGCAAAGAGTTTAAAGGGAGAACTTTCTATCTATACATTTTCCAATTATGTGGTTCACTTGAGCTAGGGATGGGGCTGGTATTTTTGCACTGGGTCTAACACGAGTGAATCACCTAATGGTTGGGTGGATTTCATGTTAACATTATAGTGGGGCCCACCGAAGCAAGCAAATCCATTTTGTTAATTGAAATAACATTCACATGAGAAGGTTTTCTAACATGAACTCGGTTAAATGAAGAGAACAAAAGGAGGAATATTTATAAAGAAAATGGGATGACTAAAGAATTTGTGCACATGTGATATATTTGGGTGATGCGCTACATATCTTGGAAATTCAGTCCCTTAATTACGTAGGGTCCATTGTAAGCATGTGAAGGAAAATTATTATTACTATTATTTTTGTGATCGATAGTATGATATTATCTACAAGAAAAGTGAGCGGTTAAAAATCTATTTTAACTGTCCATATTCAAGTTACATATGTGACTTTAGTGGTGATGATGATTTACTAATTTTTAGTTCAAAAAATTTCATTAGTGGGCCCTATTTAATGAACGGGTTAGATCTACGACACATAATTCTCATCATGCTTATATAAGACTCAATGTCACATATCCTCACACATGGTACATTACATGGGGATGAAAAAGGAATCTTTGACATTTAATGCACAACTAGTTGGACCAATTTAAATGGTCCAAGTAGTTGTGTGTGGGCGTCTCTCTCTCTCTCTCTCTCTCTCTCTCTCTCTCTCTCTCTCTCTCTCTATATATATATATATATATATATATATATATATATATATAAGGGAAAAACATTGGGAAATTTTTAAGGAAAAAAGAGAAAGACCTCTTTTGGAAAAGATAGTGAAGTGGATATGTAATGCCTCGGTTTTAGAAATCCGAGTATAAGACTCATTTTTTCGAAAACATGAGTGTTAACCTTTAAACATAACTAAATTTCACGTACATTTTTCTTTTCTTTTTCAGAGTTCGCAGTTTAGCAGAAGAGTGACAAACTAAGCATAAAGGGAAGTTCAATTATAATATTCAAATACCGAGGTTGCTATTATACAAATCAATGTCTCAATACTACAAATACATGAAGGAAACAATTTGATACATGAGTTAAAATAAAATGTAAACTAGTCTTGAACTACAAGATCTCTTAGGTAGACTTTGTATCCTGATCCTCATCCACCTGATCATCTAAATAACCTGCACTACCTGTACGGTTATATATTTAAAGGATGAGTGGTCAGCTCAGTGTGAATTTCCCTCAATATTACATACTGCCGTATTAGTTAAGCATATTCTAACAAGAATACATACAAGACGGTCCATGTTGTGATCTTATTTAAATGCACGTATGCCTAAATGCACATTAACTTGGGATGCACATCCAGTTAGTCAAATAAATGGACCTTTAAAACAGTCAGTCCATTCATATAAGACAATGAGACATTTAAACAGTCGGCTCAATCAAACAAGAGAATGGGTCTTTCAAACAATTGACTCATTCAATCTTGAAAATGAACGGTTCATTCAAACAGTCGACTCGCTCAAGTAAGATAGTGGGTCTTTCAAATAATTAGCTCACTTAAGCAAAAAAATGAGCCTTTCAAACAGTCGGTCTATCAAATAAGAGAATGAGTTTTTCAAACAGTCAGCTCATTTAACTTGAAATGGAATAGGTCTTTCGAACAGTCGACCCGCTCAAATAAGATAGTGGGCCTTTCAAACAGTTAGGTCACTTAAACAAGGAATGAGCCTTTCAAAAGTCAGCTCATTCATGCATAAAAATGAGTCTTTCAAACAGTCGGCTCATCTCAAATAAGAAAATGGACCTTTCAAATAGTTGGTCCATTTAATCATTTCACAAGCATGAGAAAATATACAAATACAAAATATAAATTTTCATTCAAAATAACTGTTGCGCATATAATTTGATAATCAGATTCAATAATAGGCATAAGTGACCAAAATTTAGAGATATCAATCATCAGTTGAGATAAAAGTTGGACTATTACTTAAGCTAACATGGAAGATGAAAGCTCAAGGGGAAGAAGTCATCACCTATGATTCGAATCACCTATTACTGTCGCTAGGGAATGTGTGTGCCCTTGGAACAACCCCAAGATCGGGCCTTTTATCATCAAACTTGGTGAATCAAATTGAGTTGACTCGGCGACGATAGCAAACAACCGATATTCTTAACTTCAAATCTAGAATCAACCTAGCAAGCATCGTTTTAAACAACCTGGATTAGCCCCTAATGATGCACAAAAACGTACCCCAAACTCGGTTCGCGTTCAAACCGAGTCAACTCAATGCTAACCTGATTACAACCCCCTTTTATTTCTCCCATTCTTCTTCCTTTCTTTCCCTTTTTCTTTTCTTCTTTTCTCCCTCTGTTTTGGGGTTCTAGCAAGGTCTGGATAGACCGGGTCTTAACTCGGCCCCAAGTCGAGCGAGTGAGTCAACCCGACTCGGCAGCAACCCTCTTCTCCTTCCTTCATCCTTTCTTTTTTCAGTTCTCCTCTTCTTCTCCCTCTCTTTCTTTCCCTTACTAAGAACATCCACAAGCTCGGCCAATGAGTCAACACTTGGCTTGATTTGCACTCCAGTTGACTCGCCAAACTCTGTACTCTCCCTCTCTCCTTTTCCTTCTTCTCTCTGATCTGGCTCAGTCCGAGACTCAGTAAGATGATTCGCCCTTGAACCGAGTCAGGTTCTACTACACGCAGAGTCTCTTCTCTTCTCTCCCTCTTCCTTCCATTCTTCTCCCTTTCTGCAGCACTGCTCAAGCCTTCTGAGTCTGGTCAGATTATGCGGCCATCGTGACTCGGTTGACTCAGTTGTGTTTCAAACGGGATGTTGCAGTCCGAACTCGGCGCCGCACTCGCCTCCCCCCCCCCTCCCTCTCTCTCTCTTGTCTTTCTCTCTTTTTCTGTAGATTTTAGGGCTGCCTCGAGATGGAGTGTATTTTAGAAAGGGCTAACTCAGATTCTTAATGATTGTAAATGTATGGTCAGATTTACATTAGTCTTTTCAGATTCTTGTGTGGTGGAGATTGGGTTTTTCATCTAATCTAAAGGAGATGATAGTGTCATAATGCCATGATACATTCGGCCAGATTATCTTTCGATCAGGATTGTCCATTTAGTAGGACCCATTACAAATGAATATTAATTTAGGATATGAATTCAATGGGTAATTCTAGCCGTCTAAATAGTGCCCTTCAAATCAATGGTGGAAAATAAAAACAGCTAATGATTAACATTAAGCAGTCCAAAGTAAAGATAAGTGATGGCTATGGCCTTCTGATAAGTATGAATTTTGAAACATGGCAATGGCCCCTACCCTGTAGGGCAGGGCATGAGCCCCAAAACTCAGCCCGAGGGCTAGGCTTGGGCCACGACCAATGATGAATGGCTAGCTCAGATTAATTAATCCAGTCCAGAAATCTACTCCATTTGTGATTAATGATTCAGGTGGACCACATGATTAGAAACAGTGTACAGGGCAATGCTTGCCCTCCAATATTTCCCTTTCTACGGACTGCTTGAATGGCGGATGGGCCTATTTTTAGGCTCAGGCCTAAATTTAAGTGTTGAATTTAGTGGTTTGAGTATATTTCGTATAATTAATTATTATGGTGAGCCCTATAAAAATCAACGGTCAAGAGCATTTCATGTAATTCTTTTTTTTCTAAATAATATTTCCAGTTGGAAGGTTAGTTGGGATTTCATTTTGGTGGGCCCACCATGATGTGTGGTGATCTCACCGTAATGTATATGTGGAGTCCACTCCGGCCATTAGATGCATAATCCCAATTTAGGCCTAGATCCAAATAAATTAGCCTGACTAGTAATTCAGGAGTGCTGAATAAAAAATAAAAAATAATAATAGAGACATCCAACCTTTGATTTTTATGGGGTCCACCATGGTGATCTTATGGAATCTACTCCAACCATTAGATGTCACACTAAAATTTAGGCCCATGGTCGAAAAATCAGATCCATCGGTGATTTATGTGGGCCATACCAAGGGAAATGGTTTGGAGGGCAATCATTGCCCGGTATACTGTTTCTAATCATGTGGTCCACCTGAATCACTTAGTAGGGTGATTTTTGGGCCTTTAGTCTTATATGAGGTGACACACCTGATGGTTAGGGTGATTTTACATAAACATCGCTCACCCAACTTGTCATCACAGAAGTGTAATAGAAAGCAGTGGAATAATAATTATGTCCATTAATAAGGTAGCTTTTTGAAAACCGAATGTGAAATACGGATGAGTTATGATCCGAGATTAGGGCTGTACACAAGCCAAGCTACCTCGAAAAGCTCACTCAGCTTAACTCGATCTAGCTCGGCTTGACTTAGCTTGAACGACGATTTGACGTGACCCAAATTTCATATTACTTAGCTCGTTTTGAAAACTAGTTGTAACGCCCCGTCCAAAAAGGAAACAGTGTCCTGAGGCACTCACGTGCGAACCAACTCAGGACCGAGCGATTTGATCGCACTTGTGGGCTTAAAATGGGTTAATGAACCCTAATCCACCCTTCTGTACAACTTAAATTAAATTAAGATTAGGCTGAGCATAGTCTGTAAAGCCAGTTGGCCGACCCATATTCAGTGACTGTTCGTACGGGCTGTGTATCGCCCGAGGAAGGTCCAAAAATTTTGAAACCTTGTCAGGTCCTTGGGCCCACTAGGCTTATGGTCTCACAGGGACGCCAGGCCCCGAAGATGCCCAGAGATAGTTGAACAGCGCTACCCTGCTAGCACTTGAAAACCGTAAGTCGCCTGGCCAAAGGTAAACAAATTCCAAAATTTAACCTAATAGTCCTGCTGCTTGAGTCAGAAAATCCGAGCATTCCATCCGTCGAATCTCTTCTAAATTCACACTGAAGGTTGGAAATAATTACAGGTCCGCGCTTACAAAATCTGGCTATTGATCGTGGAATGATGACCATTGATCGCAAATTGGGCCGCTACGGCAAAATCCCCCATCCGTTTGCGATCAAACTTCACCCAACCCTTCATCAGGCCATGAGAAACCTATCTCATGTGTCAGATGGGCTAGAGGTCCATTAGAGCAACTCCAATAACATAAAATGGGCCCCATCTGGCTAATTGGGAAATTTCCTCAAACATTAGGGCCAAAGGAAATAATTCTGGGCATATATAAACTCAGCCCTCTCTCTCAAACCCATTTTCCAGCAGCTAAGAGAGAGAGAGAGAGGGAGGGAGGGAGAGGGAGAGAGAGAGAGAGAGAGAGAGAGAGAGAGAGAGTGTGTGTGTGTGTGTGTGTGTGTGTGTGAAGAGGAGAGGAGAGAGAAAAGGGGGGCATTTCACTTGCATGCGGCCCCGGTGCTCGGATTTTGTCAATTCTGGCAACCTCTCCCCTCCTCTGCCAGAAATCCTAGTTAATCTCTGTCGTTGGAAGAAGAAATTTCAACCCATCTAAGGTAATTTAGGATTTCTCACCTCATTTCCCTAATTTCTACAACATTCATGTTATTCTTGTCCATCTAATGCAATGCTGGGCCCTGACACCTCCAGCTTGCAGACTCGGCGTCGCTTGAATCATCTCAGCAGCCTCCAGCCAAATTTAGGTGAGGACCATTACCCTTATGTGGCCGGTTATCGCGCTTAACGTAGATTTAATGAACGTAATTGGTGTATTGTTTGTGCATGTGACTGAATTTTCATTTGGACTGCACATATAGGTTAATGGACTAGAAATTAACAAATTGTTGGTAAGGGATTTGGCCCTAATATCCCAAATGGTGAATTGTGCATTTGCATGCTCATGTAGGGTGCAATTATTTAAATTTCTCCAAATTGCTGCTAGTTGATTTTTGTTTTCCTAGTTTGGTGATAACTATGCTTAACATGATGACACGGATTACTGTAGAATGGTAATTAATGGTTGATTTCCTGATTTTATGATTAATCCTACTTGGGTGAAAGCATGAACATTGTAAGTTACTGATTGGTTGAGTCACTTCTCTAAATTTTCAGGTCATGGCTAAATAATGTGATGTACGATTGGCCTATAGAAGATTTATTTCAGTATATTAATATATGCCTGTCCATGTAATCGTATAGGCTGAAATATGTCATGTTGAATCTGTAAATTTGGGTGGAACATTGTATCTTATTGTCCTTGTAATGATCACACTGAAATCTTGTCTTCTATACTTGAGTTGTATCCAAGAAATTTATATTTGCGGTGCATTGTTGCATATTTCCCTTATGGATCGGCCGATTACCTAAAAATTCTTGGGCAGTCCTTGTTAGACATGTCCTTAAGTGAATTTGGCCCGACAGTTGAACTGTAGGTCGTTGGCCATAGTTAGACTACATGAGATCTTGTTCTCAGGTCGATTAGTTATAGTTCAGCCCGTTGAAACACATTGACTATTAGTCGACCATCCTCGTAAGTTAACCTTGTTTGATCATGCCTATATGAATCTGAAGTATGCCTATATGAACCTGAAGTACCCTAAGACCATTGCACCCATTTTAAAATATGATTTACCGCCCACAAAGTCTCATGAGTCGGGGATGGTGATATGGGACACTATGCCCAAGCTGTCGGCCTACGCTGGGGTGACGAGCATCCCTGTAGTGTCCATTGAGCATTTAATTTGGACTCGTGAGCCAAGAACGGTGGTATGTGACACTGTACCTACACTGTCTGCCTGTGTTGAAGTGACGACCTCCCTACAGTGACCATAAGTGGGACATCTAAGTTTCAATCTTGATTTCGTCCATGTTATATTTTGTTTGGGAGTGACGACCCCAATTCAGGGCTAAGGATCGCAAGAGTCGCATGACTACGGCCTATGAGCCGCGCGATCGGGTTAGGGCAATAACTTCACTAAGGGTATTTCAGTTTCCCCAACCTGCTGGACGAATGAACTTAACTAACCAACCAGGCTAACATGTTCCATGACATTGCATTTATATTATTGACGATTATGCAGTTGAGGTCGCTTTTAGGGTGTGTTGTTTCATTGCGAATGTCAAATGTCATTGCTTGAGAGAGTGCTGGTTTTTGTGAGGAGTATGCATCATATCATAACCACACATTTGCATTAACAACTATGGTTAAGAATCTATGATGTTTGCTGTTCATTAAATGTATTCTATGCATGATAATTCGATGCTTATTGCTAATGGTACCACTGAGTTGATCGCTCACTCCCACTCTAGGGCCGTTGGGGGTCGAATACATATTAGACCCTAGTTATTACCTGCTTTTATGAACATGATACTGTTTAATGCTCTATTTTAATCGTGTGTGTGATGCAAGGTGTATTTACGAGCGTGAAAGGGCCAAGCTATATGCCTTAGAGGGGGGGTGAATAGGGCAATGCCAAATAAAACTTAAAACAGCGGAATAATAAAAGATATAAATAACAATGCTGAAATAATAACAACCTTAAAGCACATGAAATATGAGAATGATACTAAATCAGTTCTAAGGACAACCTTACACCAAAAACCAATGGCTTATGGTAGGACAACCTTATTTCTAGAACGATCTAGAAAACACAAATGATGTGGAAAATAAATCAAGAATAACTTAAAGAAATAAATCATAAGTTATTACACCATTCAACCACACTTGCTTGAAATAAAAATTACAACATTCATCCACAAAAGCAATTCACAATACTGAAGGAATAAATGAATAAAGAAATCAAGCACATCCATAACACAATGATATATAGTGGTTCGCCTGTGTGTTCACCAACTGTTAGCCAACAGCCACACAGAATGCTACTCCACTCTTAATATCCTCACACAAGGGATATTAGCATGCACTATCAAAATAGGTTTTCACAGGTTCACCCAAAACCTTCACAATTGTGTCTTTTTATCTCGGGCTTACACAATCCAAAAACCCCCACAATCTGAGTTTTCTGGCTCTCCTCAGATAACCAAAACAATGAGATTTTTCTGGCAAATCTCAAACAAAACTAGAGAAATTAAATTACAAAGTAAAATACCTGGATCTCCTTTTGAAGTAGCCCAGTAGAACTAATCGGAGTAGATGAATGATATGTCGTTCAATGTCCAATACTCACATAAAGAATGGTTCTATGTCTAATTGATTTTAAATTAAATCAAGAAGAGCAAGGTCTATTTGATTTTGATCCCAGAAGAAGGAATATCACAAATTTGTCTTTTCTAAATAAGATTGGAATATGGATCAAAATCACAATAGAAAAATGCTAACAAAAGGAATATTAAATATGCACAATAGCTTAAAAAATAATCACAACTTATCTCAGAGTATAGCCTTAAATCGCTTGAATTGAATGTAATGGAATGAATAAACTCTGAAATTCGTGCATTATTTATAGCCTGAAAAATCCTGTCTTCGACTAGTCTTAGGATTCTAGGACTGATCGAGCATCAAAGATTTTGAAAGATTTCCGCGGGATTAGATTAGCTGTTCTCACGACTGGTCTTAGGTAACCTACGACCGGTAGTGAACCACCTACGACTGGTCGTGAGACGCCTACGACTGGTCATAAGACTCGAGATAGGTCGTTGGAGTTCGAGTCGTAGGACTACGACCGGTTGAAGGATAAGTCGTAGGATTTCTCAGGACTGGTCGAAGCAAGTTTAGGACTAGTTGAAGGACAACCAGGAAAATCCAAAAATCTGTAACAACCTACGACTGGTCCTGAGAAACCTAAGACTGGTCGAAGCAAAGCTAGGACTGGTCTTAAGATTTCTAGGACTGGTCTTAGAACAGTCACACCAAGTAAATTAAAATATTCGGATTATGTATCCAGAATGACCTATCATACAGACCAACCTAAGGTCAATCTAAGGTCAAACAAACCTTGAAGTGAGATGGACATTGAAGTCTTGAAGGTCTGTATTCTCAGATGATCTTGAAGTAGAAGCTTGAGTCGAGTTGATGGTCTTTCTCGAGCTTGGTACATTCTTGACTTGTCTTGATGAAGTCTTCTAATCTTGAACTTGTTAGAAGCAAACTTGAAGTCTTCTATTCTTGTAGACTTCATTCATGACATATCTTACAAACATTCTTCATTTATGATCTTATCTTGAAAACATTCTTCATTCATGATCTTGTCTTGAAGCAGTGTGTAGTCACAAACAAGAAACACAAGAAGTACAAGACATATAGGTTTTGGCACTACAAAATTTGACAACCAAAAGAATATGAAATCATAGCACTAACAGAGCGTGGACTGAAAAAGGGTACTAAAAGCATGGATTTGACACTCTGAAGTAACCAAGGCAAGGGACGGACTTTAGGGGAACAAGATCGATGAATTTACACGTTAGAGATCCGAGAAAATTGAGAAACTGAAGTTCAAGTGGCGTGAAAGTCATCCAGAATTCAAGATCACAAGGTTCCCGCCATTCGATCGGCTTGAAATTGTATATATGGACTGAGGACCATAAATTAACCATACACGCCGAAAATCAGCCATTGGATCTTTGTGAAAATTACCCAACAGACAAATCAACCCACAAATCGTTAATCTGAGGCCCACCTGATCTTTGGATATGCTTCAATTTTGGTCCTTAAATTAGAAGGGAAACAAGATAGACGGTGTGGATTTTGCATATACATCAAGGTGGGACCCGCTTTACATAAGTGGAGTGTATAGAGACTGTGCACTCGCCGTGCACCAAGCAAGTGAAGTTAGTCAACATGGTGTTGAGCGACTACAATTCAAAAACGGCGGTTGCCGTTCTCTATTTCAAACAGAGCTTGCGGTTGAATGTCAGTGGGCCACCACCGTACATAAAAGGTCCGATCCGGATCGTCCATGAGATTCATATGGCCCCTATCACTCAGGCCTAGGTGGAGAAATTTCACAATACAATCGGAGATCGGTATTCTATTGTCCAAACGAAAGATGGATGGTGGCTTTACAAATTACATGGGTCAGACCAAAGGATGGCCAAAAATACCCTTTCCTAACATAAATTTCGAGTATAATTTAGTGGACGTTGTGGATTTCTCAAAACAAAAGTGAAGTGGGCCCCACCATCAAAACAACGTAAGTCCTGTTACGCAGGCCTTGTTTCAAGGGATGAAATTGACGATTTTCGGTCGTTGCACGATCATGGCCGTTGATCATATGGAATATTTGATTCGTTCATCGTGTAGGCCTGTACCAAATGCCCCAAGGGACATTAATCTTTTGGACGAAATGCAAGGAAAAGGGGAGTTGGGAGGCTCTGATCTGGATTGTGCGAAAGTGTTGCAGTTTTCGCTGGCTGCGTAAGGCTTTACGCACTCCACCAACTCCAGCAAGGTCGATTCTCCACCGAAAGCTCTCCATCGCCCTCTCCTGCTATAAAAGAAAGAGAAGAAAGAGAGAGGCTGGGCCGGTTGTGGACGTGAGTGAAAAGAGAGAGAGAGAGAGAGAGAGAGAGAGAGAGAGAGAGAGAGAGATTGCTCGAGAGAAGGGATTGCTTCCAAAGAGATTTCTTTTGACAGTGTTGGGGTTGACAGATTCATCTTAGATTGAAAGAAATCAGAAGGTTGTGTAAGGGATGTGCTTCTTATCAATTATATTTTTCTTCTTTCCAATTGAATCTCTGTTACATCCCATGAATTTTTAATTTCTTAGTTAGGGCTGAGATAAAGCCCTTAATTTGAATGATTCTTGTTGTTTGTTGATTTCATCCGGAATTGATTGATTTATTTCTTTCTCTATTATGATTAAATGAAAACTCCATACCTCTCCAATCTATGAGCTTACCCTAAGTCTAGATGTGGATATTGTTTGGAATCTTATTCTAGGTGTGCTTGTGTCTGACCATGAACAGGTTTTCCTATAAAGAAAGAAATAGAAATTTACATCTATTCATGCCTAAACATGGATGGAAAGATGTGATCCTTGAGATTTTTTCCCAATTTCATCTTCTGTGATTCATAATCAAGATACTAGATGGTGGATGTGGATTTAAGTGGTTTGGTTGATTCTTAATGTCTATATATACATGACAATTGATGTGCATGCGTTAGGGACAATTGATGTTAAGGGAAAAATCACTTGTACTTCAAGGGAATTATACATCCTGTGTGCCTAAACAAGGACACAAATTGTACTTTATTTATTGAATGTATATCAATCTGAATTAGGGTGAATCAACAAGTAAAACAAGAGTTAAGATAATTAGGGGTGTATTCAAAAGTCTTAGTGTTCTTTTTTAGTGAATTTTCCTTCTTGTTCTCAGTTATTTTTCATTGATTTTTGTTATTTTACTTAATAACTAGCTAAACTATTTGTTAGATTAGTTAAGAAGAATCATAAAATTCGAATTGTGACAACCAGTCCTCGTGGGAATGATCTCGTAATACGTACCGTGTCTACACCTGATTCGTATACTTGCGAGTTTAAAATCAATTTAAATCAAGTTGGTTTAAATAAAACATCAAGGAGGGTGTTCTAAAAGACTAACCACAACCCAATATAGAAGCAGTGTCACGCCCCAAACTCGGAAACCGGGTTCACAAAATTCCCAATCGCCGAGTTCGACGCCGACAGCCTCCATAGTACTCCATTCTCGGATTCCTGCACTCATATGCCAAATTCTGATCCTGAGATCTTACAAGGAAGATTTTTCAACGTACATTTTTTTCTCGTAAGAAGCATAACCACAAGTATACCCAATTCACAAAGGCAACATCATTATCACATATCCGCTAATATAATCATTTGAATACAATGCTGAAAAGAAAATATATATATCGAAATCAAAGCTCCAGAGGACAGCTATACGCTCTAAGCTCAACGCTGCTGCAACCTAACGCCACCTGCACGCATCTATCGTGCATAAGCTTACAAAAGCTTAGAGGGTGGTGAAAGTGTATGCACAAGATAAGTGTTAAGTATACCATAAAGCCCATAAATCATACATTATCGGAATGAGCAAAAATACTGACAAGATCATGAATCATACAATATCAGAGTAAACGGAAATATACTGGTAAGTCCATGAGTGCTATCAGCCGTACCAAGGCTATGCGATGCAAAACATAATAAGACAATAACAGATGCTGAGGATGCAATGCAATATGCAAATCCTGATGAGCCACGAATACCATCAACCTTATCTAGGCCATATAAGTGCAAAAACATAATAACCCAAAATGCTAAGTACTGCGGATGCAATGAAATATGCGGTGTAAATGAAATGACCATGCCAGAATGTGAAGTCGGGATGATAGTACGTAGTATCGTAGGCTATGGGGTCCACCACAGGGGCTTCTATCCAAACCAGTCCCATACCTAAATTTGGATAGTCAAACTCAATGCGGTAAACTCCCGATCTCAGGTTCGTAACGCTCCCAACCGAAATCTTAACCATGCGATGGTACACGTAACAAATAGTTACGCACCACCAGCCTGAGTGGATAGTGAATGAATAAATGAATGGATATGTAATTCATACTCAATAAGTCCACATATCAGTACAGTTGCTCTCTGAAAAAATCATCGGGGTCTATTATACTTCACACCGACTGCCTCCTCCCTAGCTACACAGCCCATTGAGTGGAAGAGACCTCACTATCCGCCTAGCCAGCAATCTGCCAATACCTACTCGGCTCGTCGATAGCGGACCCATTTATGAGCTGGTCATACTCAACCTAGCTTATATCCCCCTCACTCAGGCGGATAAGGCCACACCCCCTCCCAATTAACCACGACATAGTGGGAGACGCGGCCTACTGGTATTCGGCACTCGGGCGCTCATGTTTCACTTGGTCTAGACATTAAGGCTTCTCCTGGCCTTGGAGGTTTTGGGATTTTCACCCAAGGACATCCTAAGTGCCCACAGTGCTAGAACAAAATATTTCTAGTGTCTCATCTAGCCATCCATGATGTGCCTGTGGAGGCCACGACCCTGATGTCGCTAGGGCGTACAATGATCAAGTCACACATATGCGAGATGCATGAGTCACACTATTCAGTCATGCAGCAATCCTACGCGTACTGGGCGATAATGTGGGGCACTCCATCTTATAAGGAGTCCCGTAAATGGTATGTCCAATGACGTATGCTATGATCAAACATTCCTCATATCAGGTATACATATGATGCGTATGGGCATGAATCATGGAGTTATACTAAGCATATTATATGGTGATGAACTATCCTCATAATGAAGATGGGCCTTGATGGCCTACACACAACAAGTATGGGTCTATCAATGGGCCCTAAGGAGAGTTATAATGCGGACATTTAACCAGCATTATTCTTACAATGTAGACGTCAAACCAACATTGCACCCAAGGCATGGCCCGCCATAACATCATTATCTGCATTATAGTGAAATCTCACATTACATCGGGTGCACATTCCTTGCATGGAGCCACATATACACCACATCGGGCCTAACCATGCGGGCCACAAATACATCAAGATGGGCCTCATCACATGGGCTGAGAATATATTACAGTGGGCCTTAACCCATGGGCCCTAATACATCACAATGGGCCTCAACCCATGGGCTCCAAATACATCACAATGGGCCTCAACCCATGGGCCCTAATACATAACAATGGGCCTCAACCCTTGGGCCCTGCTCATTCTAAATGGGCCCATCTATGAACAACTTGGATAAAACACATACATCATGTGGGGGCCACGTGAATGGACGGTGTGAATACAAAATACATATATCTAGGTGGGCCCCCACTCGTCCAGAAATCAGATGGACGGCGTGGCTGAAAACACATACATCATGTTGGGTTTCACATAAGCATCATCCAGAGGGATGATGTAGATAAAATACATCAACGTGGGATGCATCGTATATATGGGTCTTACCCATCGCAATGGGCCGCATCAATGGGCCTTATACATCACGTCTGGCCGCTTGGATCAAGCACGTACATCATGTGGGGGCCACGTGGATGGACGGCTTGAATATACAGCACATCTCAAGGTGGGCCTCAATGAATGGGCCATAACTACATCAAGATGGGCCTCCTTAAATGGGCCTTATAAATATCAAGGTGGGCCTCAACAATGGGCCACAAATACATCAAGATGGCCTAATCACATGGGCCTCATGTATATATCAAGTGGGCCACACCAAACTATAAGTGGTGATAATGATTTCCACCATTAAAATTCCCAAGGCCCACCATAACATTCATTTCTCATCTAATCTGATCATAAGGTCGACACACGGACCTGAATTAGGAGGGAAAACAAATTTCATGTTGATCCAGAATTTCTATGATACGAAGGGAACTTCAATGGTAGACGTTCAATGCTCACAGTGTCGTGTGGTCCACTTGATAAATAGATCTGCCTTATTTTTAGTCTCAAGCCTTAAAATGAACTTGCCAAAAGGGTTGGATGGTTTGGATGCAACACATGCATCATGGTGGGTCCCATATAGAAGGATGGCATGGATGAAACAGGTGAGTTCCACGAAGGGCCCACCATCAAGTATATATTATATAATATATATAATATATACAAAATAATACACACACACACACACACACCAACACACCAGGTGCAGGCCCCACACGTGGGGTGGGTCCCACCGTCCAGTGGTGTGGATGGTGTGGATGGAACGCATACACCATGGTGGGTTCCACTGGACGGTGTGAAAAACACATACATCACTGTGGGTCCCACGTGGGGCCCACCATAACGTTTATCTTCCATCCAATCCATTGATAAGGTCACACGGACCTGGATGTAGGGGAAAAACAAATTTCAAATTGATGCAAAGCTTCTGTGATCCCAAATAGGGTTTCAATGGCAGCCATTCAACCACACTGTTTCCTGTGAAGTGGGCCACCTGAGCCACGTATATGGCTGAAATTTGGAGGGGAGCCCACTGCCCTAAGGGGCTAACAAATGTACGGTGTTGATGATGGACACACATCATGGTGGGGTCCACGTATGGGACCCACGTCCCTGACCGCCCACTCACAGGCAGCAGCATCCTGCGCTGCTGCTTACTTTTTTATTTTTGAAAAAAATAATTTTTACAATTTTTCATATGTGGGGCCTGCATCCGATGAATCCACTCCACCCAATGGCCCCCATGGCTCAAGACAAGCAAAACAAGCCCAATATTCAATATATTTTGGGGTGTTGAAACATCATGTGGATTTTTAACGGTGGCAGCTACTGTTTTCTATGTTATGGCCTGCCAAAAAGTCAGATTGGCCCCATTTCTCGGCTCAACGCCTAAAATGGTCTGGGAAAGGGATGGACGGTGTGGATTGAGTTCATACATCAAGGTGGGGCCTACATGGACAGCCCTTCCCCAAAGCTTTGAAACAAAGCTAATATTTGTGTTTTTAATGAATGTCCAGCATCCAGGGACGCTGGACGGTTTGGGTTATAAGGTGGGCCACCAAATGGTGGATGGCGTGCATACAACACATATATAAAGTGGGCCCCACCTACAACTAGCTTGGGATCAAATACAAGCTTCATGGTGGGGTCCATCCGGGTGGGCAACATGGTCATATCATCGCATAAAAAGAAAAAGAGCGAGAGAGAGAGAGAGAGAGAGAGAGAGAGAGAGAGACACACGTGTGATGGAGGGACCCTGGCACTATGGGCCCTCCATTATATGATTTACAACGTATATCAAGTGGGTCCCATTTCATATGGGCCCACCGATCAAAATCAACGGTGGAGATCCATTCTCCACCAAAATAGAAGGTCTAAATGACCCCTTTCCAAACTAGAAGGTAACATCATGATGGGGTCCATGGAGAATGGCCTCATCATGGAATGATCATGAAGGTCAAGGTGGGCCATCGGCCACATCTTAGGGTCCAAAGTGAGATCCATACCATCGATCGATAGGCCTCACTTCGCCCATTACAAAAACATAAAAACTAGCCTATAGAAACACCCACCGTTCGATCTTCTTGGTCCGTTGGAAAGTCGATCTCCTTGTGCTTCTCTTTGATGGAGGGTGATGAGGTTTGAATGACTAGGATGATGAATTTGGGGTGGAAAGTGGGCCACATAAAAATCACTTTTCTCTCCTTAGAAATGTGGGACGTCCACCACTCTTGCTTGGGATTGTTGCTTGGAAAATGGTGTAGAGAGAGAGAGAGAGAGAGAGAATGGTGGTTGTAAGGGAGAGGTGATGGATGTGAGGTGAGTGATGGGTGAGGTGAGAGATGGGTTGACTTGGTGGTTGCTTAACTTATGGAGAAAAAAACATGGGTGTGTGTACTTGACATGAGGTGATGGATTGATTGATTGATTGATGGGACATGTTGTAGAGATTCTCTCGGGATTGCAAACACACGGCGTTTTCTTTGAAATAAACGCCAGCCCACATCTCCCTACCTAGGTATCGGATCGGTATGCAAGACGCGACGTTGGAACCGCGGCGACGGTGCGTCGTAATGGTATAAGTCTCAGATTAAACCGACTCAAATCTACAAGAAATGACTTAGGGTCGCGTGCAAACATCGATTATAGGTCGCGGATTACCGAATTTCGACGGGAAGGATCACGAGGGTCAACGGAACAATACGGACTAGGATACGGGTCTTACATGCAGGTACCTTGGAGCGGCACGCATTAGATGATGTCGGTGCCGACGATGATGAGGAGTGGGCATACTACCATGAGTTTGGCGATCCTTATTAGCGCAGTGGATATCGGTGGGAATGGGCCAGAGCCCAGGTCATTTTGGGGATTGATGAGTCTTTAAGACTAAATCCATGGATAATTGTTGAACTAACTTTATTAGGTTGATATGGTGGATGAGAAATTTTTATGAAACTTCAGTTGGTTAGTGGCAGTTGAATCTTAATCACCTAATTAGAAATTGAATATGCTTAGATTAATTCATCATTGCTTATTAATACCTGTTAAATGCATGCATCCATGACTCATTATTGCATATGTGGCACTCAGGAATGCGGGAGCCGAGTAGCTACTCGACCCTTAAATTTCGGGGCACTACACTAGCCGAGTTCAATCATAATAGATCTTAACTCAACTCGACCTGAACTCGGCTGGCTCGAAACTCGAGCTGGAGCTTGGCTCGACTTGAATATATATTATATTTGAAAATAAAAAAATGTTAAAACTTTAATCCTACTCAACTCGACTGCTCCTTTCTTACCCTTTCCCTTCCTTATCCAACTCACCACGCTCGAGCTCCACAGTCTTTCTCTCTCTCTCCACCGACAACAAGGTATCTCAATGACTTTATCTAATATTATATATATTATTAATTGAATATTTGATTTGGGAGTAGGCTCAGTTGATTCGGGTGACTAGGTTGAATTGGGTGTGGGTTGGGTCGGGTTATGATGAAGAGTGGGTCGTGGACAGTTTCATTGCCAAGATGGATCAGAAAAGGCCTGGTCGACGACAGAAGTGATCCAGATTGTTGGACCTTAGATCGGGCATATCTCACAATCTGGAAAGAGTTATCAAGCGAAAAATATATGATTTTAAGGTAGGACAAGATACTTTAGCTAACCAACATAGCATAAGCCGGGTTGCCTACACGATGGATTTGCAAAATTCCATCATATCGACGGTCGAATTCCATATTTAATTTTATTTTTACTATAAATAGTAAGTCTTAGTTTGATTATAACTTTTCATCTGATAGGCTTTAGGAGTTGTGTCTAACATGAAAAGTGCTTAGAATAATTAGGAGAATAACGTGGTTAAGCCACATACGAAACTTACTATAAAAAGTAATTTTACTATTTATAGTAAGTTACGAATTCTAGGAGTTTTAGTTGTAGTTTGCTTTTGATTTCTCTCCCATTGCTTGGTATCCCTATTTAAAGGGTTGGAAACTGGTTTATTTCATTAATTAATCAAATTTTGAATTTAGTAGAATTTATTTATATTTTCTTGCTTTCTTTCCTCGTAGATTCAAGAAGTCTCTGTGAGGAGTCCAGAGAAGCTCTGTGGATTCGGAGTAGTTATCCTTGAGGAAGGCGGTGCTCGACTTTATCACGTTCATCCCTGCATTAGGTTGCTGGGTTGAGTTGGGTGCAAGTTGGGTGCTGGGTTGGGTCAGGTTGGGAGCAGGCTCGATTCAACTCGAGATAAGCTCACCTCGACTCGAACCACTAGCTCACCACGAGCTCGACTTGAAAGGTTTGACAAGCAAGCTAAGGTCTAATGGTAAGATCGAGGCTAAGCTCGAGCTCGAACTTAAGGAAAGCACGGATGAGTCAAGCCAATATTAGCCCACCTCGACTCCACTTGGCTCGATGTGCAGCCCTACTCAGGATTAGATGGGTGCCACCCTTAACGTGGGGTCCACCTCAATGTATGAGTCATGTATCCACACCGTCCATCCATCTTGCCAGCTTCCTCTATGGCATGAGAGAAAAATGAAGCAGATACAATCTCAGGTGGACCACACAGTAGGAATTGAATTTTCATCGTTAAAAACCTTCTCTGACCATATCCTAACTTAAGCTGGCAAAATGGATGGACGGTGTGGATACATCCAGGTGGGTCCCAGGTCATGGTCGAACTGAGAATCCGGGTAGTGGCTAATAGGGTAAATTCTATATTAATTAGGTAGTTTTTCTTAAAATTCCCTTCATAAATAATATCACTGGCCATTTGTGTATCCAGTGGGGATAACTTCTTCTAACGTGTGGAAACTAATCAACGTACATAAAATCCAGCTCGTTCATCAGGTATCCCACTCCTTGTTTGGCCTTGATCTCAAAAATCAGGCTTATCCAATACTCACGCAGTTTAAAATTACATAAAAACCCCTGAATTCTCCTGGTATGGCCCACCTAAGTTTTGGGATACCGTGATTTTTGGTAATCCTTTCATCCTGATAAGGCACATCAGATGAATGGATTGTATGGTATATAAACACTATATCAGGACATACAAAAGACTAATGGTGGATATCCAATCCCAACCGTTTCCTATGGTACTGTAGCTTGCTTGACATTTCGAGCATTACGATTTTGTGTCTTCGGGTGAATATAAGGCAGCGGACCTGATGGACGGTGTGGATCTGATGGAATTTACAACCACGTGGCACTCGGTTAGATGTACCTACCCTACCTAGGTGTCAGGTGGCTGTGGAGTTATATTTAAAATAAAAAAAACTTCCGCATAGATCTGATCTGTGTAAATAGTGGGACCCATCACAAAGATCACCTTAGGTGAAAACCAGTTGGGTTCACTCATCCATTGGGCTATTCTTAGAAATCAATGGATAAACGGTGGTCAGACTCATGATAGGTGTAGCAGACTCATGATACGTACGTGTACCGCCACCCATGAGTGGAAAATTCCAATTTTTTCTCGGGATGAGCTTGATGGTATGGCCCACCATTTTTGCGACTAGGATGCTCAATGGAACTGATGCATTATAGAAAATAAAAGCATCGTATATTAAGTTCCTATACACCGTCGTGTATGAAATTTCTCATGTATAATAGGGTGAATTTGGAAGATATACGGAGAAATATTAGACACGGCCCTTTAAATACGAGTATATTATAATAATGGTATATTAAAATTCCTTATGAAAATATCTACTCGCGAGAGTTAGATACTACTAAAGTACTCTCCACACATGTGTACATGTGTACAGGTGAGAGATCAGATCCGTTCGTCAAGTGAGAACTACAATGTACGTCCCATAGACGGAAACTTATGCCAGTCCAGCAATCAAGTAGGTGAAATTTGTACGGAAAATAACGGCTGTTATTTTTCTTTTATATAATAATACGGCCGTTCTGATGATCTGACTGGCATCATTGTTGGGCCACCTTACTAAAACATTGGGCCGCACCAGATAGACGACTAGGATTTGACACGTGTGGAGAGAGTGGGATTTGAAAGGTGATTTTAAGAGCGTAGCATCCTCGATCGCAGAAACGACTATTTTCTGTGACATCGTATAGAAAGATTCGCGCCTGTTACCATATTAGTCCTTTCGCAATAATCTATAAATATGTGAGATATCACTGAAACCATACACCTTCACCCATAGTGCAAAATCGTTGTGGTAGAGATGGCCCGATTTTCTTACGTTCACTGCTTCTTTCTAGTCTTCTTTGTCTTTTCCTCAGGTTTTCTTTTGATCTATCTTTGAAGAAGTAGATCCAAACCGTTCATTTGATTGTGGACCTACTATAAACATGCACCAGCCGGGAAAAGGACCACTCCACTAATCAAGTGGGGCACACATGTAGCCAACTTGTCGAGTGGAGAAGACCGTCGGATAGGATGAGCGTAACATAGAAATTACATGGCTCAAAAATAATCCTAATTGGATAATCACAGCCACAATTAAGGGAAATCACGGCCATACTGTCCATTTTCCAGGTCTTCATTCAAATGGCTGTGATCATCTAATAAGATCGTTTTTGGGTCCTTGTTGAATCCCATGTCCAATTTTCCATCATGATTGTAGGTGTATCCATGTATTGAAAGATACAACACGTTAATTACCATATTAATACTCTCTCACTCTATAAATACATAAGATTCCCACAAACCATACACATCCATGATTGTAGAAAAGATGGCCAGGCTTTCTTTCACACACTACTCCGTCCTCTTTGTTTTCTCCTTAGGTTTTCTTTTCCTCTATCTTTGAAGAAAGACATCCTGGCCATCTTTGTTACAATCATGTGCTGACCCTACGTACTTTGAACGCTAATTGTCCAAAAAGAGGCCACTCCTTACTCATCAAGTGGCCCACATGTGTGTGTGTATATATATATATATATATATATATATATATATATATATATATATATATATATACACACACACACATGTGGGCCACTTGATGAGTAGAGGAGAATGATTTTGTGACATTTTCTAGGTGTGACCTAGTGATGAATGTTTAGAGTCTCCCACGTGTTAGTTTTACTATTTGTGGCCCATCTTGTTAGACGTGGCATGCATTGTCATGATTATTCCGCTCATCTTTTTGTGACTGTTGGGGTTTTACATTGGATCCTTAAGGGCTTCAATGGTACTGCAAGGACATTTAATTTATACAAGTGGGGCTATGTTTATTCAATCTGAACCATTTGTTTTATCGATCCACGATTTGAAAATCCTAACCCTTCAATAAGTGGCCCAAAAAAACTGATGGTCGGTTTTCAACCAAAAGAAGCTCAAAATAGCTATCCAATAAAAGAATCAATCCTAAAATAGTTAGTACATGGGCCAAAAACAATTATAATCAAAATTGATTTGACACTGTTCAATTTCCATGTCTTTATTCAGATGGCTCTGATCATCCAAACAGATCTCTTTTGGGTCCTTGTAGAATCCCCTCTCCAATCATCCAACATCGTGGGCCTTGTGGGTCCCACATGTCCATTCTATCTTCACACGGGTTTTGCTGACATTTTGTGGTGGTGTGCAGTTGAGAAGATGGTACCAAACGTAGATGCAGCAAGGTGCGTTATAGTGTTAAATCCGGCCAGCTGCGATCTCACCGCATGCAAGGAGCAGTGCGATGCAAAGTACAGATTGTTAGATGGAAATGCGTCGTGCGTTGAAAAACCTGGAGGGGCTAATTTCTGCACGTGCACATACAACTGCTAACTTACGTCTTTGTTAACATGTATGATATTGGTATAGTCGTCCAATGTCATCTTCAATAAATGCTGTAATTGCAATAAATTAATAAAAATTTCCTTTTCATATCTTTAATCTTTGAGATTTGCGTTGCTATTTAGGTGATCTAGACTGTTGATATGATGGGCCTCATTGTTGATGTAGCATATTCCATGAAAACTTTCCAGATTGTATGATTCTGTGCATACACATTTAGGTGGGCCAAATGGGAGCCTAGTACGCTGTTCTTGCTCTTGTGCTAATATATTATTTATTTACAATATCCTGACCTTGCATGCCGTGGGATGCATTGCAAAGATCTCTTGGGGGTGAAAAACCAGTGGTGTTAGTCGTTAGGCGGTCTAAGCCGTCCAAAATAATGGACAAGGGTTGAACGGTCTTAATGTACATTTTCTCATCTAATGTTCCGTAGTCTAGAGTATCAGGAAGACCTTCGTGATGGTGGGTTTTGATGCCAGTGTATCAAGCATGTCTATCAAGCATGTCTTTGTCGTACATCTTCTTTGTTTTCGGCAACAATTGATGGTGAAGGATTATGCATGGGAGATCTTGTCAGAGACCTTCCTAAAGTTCCTTATAATTAGGAAGATTCTATGTATCTAAAGATTGGGCCAATAATGAGAGAGTGATTTGGGTCCAATTCTATACATTAATCAGAATTGAGAGAATAGTAGAGATTGATGAAAGATCTCATCCAACCCACCTGATAATAAATTAATATCAAGTGGGTACAATTTGTCTACTCCCTCCACTCCTAACCATCAGGGAGTAAATGTTTAAGTTAAATGCATGAGGTGATTTGATTTAGGCCACTAGATAAGTGGCCATCATCAATTTAAGGTTTGGGATCGGTGATCTCGTAATTTCCAATTGATCTCAAATCTGGTTAGTGGGCCACAATGAGAAGAAGATTTGAGATGCCAGTAATTTTGAATTTATCCGTAAACATTCGTATTCTAAATGCATGCTAGATCTAAGATCAGTAAGGAAATTGGGCGGTAAATATCGTCCAAGGTTAAATATTACTGAGAGATCGATAGCGAACAAGTACTGCAAAGGAAAAGATAAAAAGGACTTTGAAAAGAGAATTAAAGAATGCTTGACATTATCGAGATCAAAGCGAATGGAGGCCAACGACACACCCCAGTCGGATTCAAGTGTTTTGCTGCCTCAACAACATCACCCGATGAAGAGCTCGGGCCCATGTCAAACACAAAATGTACCTTACATTTACATTGATCTTCTCGCTTATAGATCACTACTGACCATTCGTTTCGTTCATTTTATTTTTTTTTTTACAAACGGATTAGATATTTATCTCTCATTTATTTATTTCTTTGTTTATTTTGACATCGGTCAATTGTAATAAGTCATATATTCAAATATTAATAAAATTAGCATTGTTTAATTTTATTTTATTTTTGTCTTCATTATTTTGAAATTTTAAAATTGAATTACTATTTTTTTTTTTTTTTTTTTTTTTTTAAGGAAGGAAGGAAAAAACAACCCTTAGTATACAAGGCAAAACAATCCTTTGGAAATGGCTAATTTCTCTCCTTTCACAAGTCTCGCATAATCGGTGATTGAGAGGATAATTGAATCTTGCATCCTGTCTCTAATTAATTTGACTTAGCAAGGGGCAATTGCGTTGAATCAAACATTGAGTCAAATATGACTCTAGCATACCCACATAACATAATTGTACATAAATTTAAATATATACCCTTCACACATAACATTTAAATATAAACCCTTCATCACATATGTGGCCTTGTTTGATTTAATTGTCTTCCAACACCTAATCCCCTGGTGAATGAGATTGCATCAGTGATCTACATCCGGAACATGCCTTTTGCAGCCTCTGATGTTGGACATGTGACTGGGCATAGCTTGGGTGGATCCTTGACTGTAGGACCCACGATGATGAATAATGTTATTTTACATCCATGCTGTCCATCTACTTTCATAGCTTATTTTAAAGCATAATCCAAAAAATAAGGCAGATATAAATCTCAGGTGGACTACTCCACAAGAAACAGTGGTGATTGATCATTAAAAACTTCATGTGTAACAAAAGTTTTGGATCAAGCTGATATTTGTGTGGTCCTTCATCCAAGTTTCTATGACCTTATCAACAGGCAGGATACGGATAATTAATAAACATTCCGGTGGCCCATATGAAGTTTTTAACTGCGAGCATTCAATCGCCACAGTTTCCTATGGTGCAGTCCACCTGAAATTTAGATGTGCTGTATTTTCTGTATCATGGCTTAAAATGAGCTGTCAAAACAGATGGAAGGGGTGAATGTAAATCACATACATCATAGTGGGTCCCACAGTCAGGGATGCAATCCACCGAAGCTGCACCCCACTTGAAATGACCAGGTGGGCCTATTAATTAGGCGGAGCTTAGTAAACAAAGCTTTGTTTTTGTGTGCCAACATGTTGTTTATAACATCCTGACCGTGTAAATGGTGGGACCAACCAAAAAGATCACCCTGGGTGAAAGCCACGTAATTCTATCTATCAGGTGGACCACGCCATTAAAATCAATGGACAGCTTATGATGTAGCTCAAAGTACATCAGTGGCCCAACGAACGAGTGGATTGTTCTTTTCTTTCTTTTTTCTTTTTATAGCTCCAGGTGGTCTTCATGGTGTGGCCGGAGGCCCACCATTTTCACCGCGTGGATGCCCCAAGGAAGTGACACATCAGCAGACAACAAACAAGCGGATTAGCTGGTGTACCACGCACCATCAACCTAGCTAGTGTGGCGTACGTGTCGTGTGAAGACGAGCGCTGACGCTCCTCGAGCTCCGAACGGTTCAAACGAGATCAAAGTTACATGGGCCCACAATGATGTATTTATCATATCTACACCGTTCATCCATTTTTCGAGATCATTTTAGATCTCTATCTCAAAAATGATTAATTTGCAAGTCTCAAATAGACCACGCGACAAATAGAAGTGGGACAATGATTCTCATCATTAAAATATTCTTAGGGCCCACCGTAACGTTTACTTTCCATCTAATCTGTTCACAAGATCACAAAGACCTAGATGAAGATAAAAAACAAATATTATATTCCATCGTTAAAATTTCTGTGACCCAAGAAGGGTTTCAGTGGCAGCCGTTCAATCTCCTACTACTTATTACAGTGTGGTCCACTTGATTTTTGAATCCGTCTTAAGTTTCTTCTTAAACATTACAACAGGCTCACTAAGTTGACAGACTGTTTGGATATAACTCAAACTTCGTGACAGGACCCACAGAACTTGGTGACGTCAACACATCAGCCACATCGGTGGTGTGTGGTACACCAGCCAATCGGCTTCCACAACAAAAACGTTAATGTTACGGTGTGCGTGAACATTTCTCGTCCAAGAGGGGGTGGCCTATCCAGATGAAAAAAAATCATAGTTCCTTCTATACAACACGTGCCAATCTATTAACAATGTGAAAGATCTCATCCGTTAATCACGTGGGGACCACAATATTTATCCTATACATAGAAACACATGCCATTCCATTAAACAATTGAATAATAGTTATATGATAAAGATTGGCTGTGGTCATTTTTTCTTATCACCATCGATTTTGTTATCACTTGATTACTTTCAATGAACCGTTCTGATGAACTGACTGACCTGATTGTTGGGCGAACTGACGGAAACAAGAGGCCCCTACAGATGAAGGACCCAGATATCTCATGCACGGTGTGGGAAGAGTGGGATTCAAATGGTTACTTTGGGACGCAGATTTCCTGCGAAAGCCTTTGGTAGGAAGTTCCTGCGCAAGATGTTTGTTAGTAATCCAACCCGTCCATCCGTTTTTTGAGGTCATTAGGGAAAGGAATTCTTACAGTTGAAACCTTCCTAGGATCCACCTTGATGTTTATATTCCATCCAAACCGTTTATAAGGTCATTTTCACTGAGATGAAGTGAAAAAGCTAAGAAATTAAACCGATGCAAAATTTTTGTGACCAGATAAATGTTTCAACGGTGGTCACTAAATCTCTACTGTTTTCTCTCGTGTGGCCCACTTAAGTTTTTGATCCTCCTCATTTTTGGTAGCATGTCCTAAAATGAACTTGAAAAACGGATGGATGGAGTGGCTTTCTCATCGTAGTAAGACCCACACAAACTTTTGTGCAGGAACTTCCTGCGGAAGGCTTTTGCTGGGAAACGGATTGGCTACTCATGCCACTAGCCCGTGGCTGGTGGTCGGTGCTCTGTTGGCTCCACCATGATGTATTTGTTTCATCCATGCCTTTCATCCATTTTTACGGATCATCTTATCGCCTGATACCAAAAACGAGAGGGTTATAAATCTAAGGTGGACTACTGCACCACAGGAAAACAATAGCAATTGGATATCCACCGTTAAAATCCTCCTAAAGTGCACTGTACTGTTTATTTCACATCCCATCTTTTAGTTAGGTCATACAGGCCTAGATGAAGATAACGAACAAATATCAGCTTGATCAAAAACTTTTATGCCCTTGAAAAGTTTTTATTGGTCAACGTTCATTCAACACTTTTTAATGTAATGTGGTCCACTAGATATTGGGATGTACCTATCTTTTAGTCTCATACTCCAAAATGATCTAAAAAAAAATGAATAGAATAGATGAAATACATACATCATAGTGGGTCCACAGAGCACCAACCACCAGTCAATGGCCGATGGCAGGGGGAGTAGCCAATTCGTTTCCGTTACTTTCCGGGTAGCCATAGGCCATAGCATCGTTCTACGACCTGGTATCGTATCGGTACTACCCCCACCTCTCTCCAGCTCGGGATAAGATGGGACTTTGAGGGCCAAAGTGATGTCTGGATTTTATCCACATCGTTCATCCATTTTTCCATGTTACTTTATTTTATAATCTGACAAATGCGGCAGATCCAAGGGTCAAGTGGGCCATAAAGTGGAGATTAAATTTATACCGTTGAAAAATTCTTGTGGGCCACAGAAGTTCGGATCAAGCTGAAATTTGTTTTTTCCCTTCATCAAGGTATATATAACCTTGTGAACAGTTTGGATGAAAAGTAAAAATCACTGTGGGCCCTAGGAAGGTTTCAATGGTGGGCATCATTAGCACGACTGCTTCTTGTGGTGTGGTCCACTTGATATTTTGATCTGTCTAATCTTTTTTTTTAAATCACCTAAAATAGCATACAAATATGTATGGACGGTGTGGATAAAATCCTTACATTACAGTGGCCCCTCAGAGGCCCAACCTGGCCGAATAGGTGGGTAGTACCCAATCCGCGTCGGTTCAATGCATCAAATATGTTTTTCTCCGACTTTGTATGAATCAAAAGATTCGACGCATCATCGTATTAATTCTCTCACCCTATAAGTACACGAGCTTTACACAAACCATGCACATCCACCGACACTGAAAAATCAGTTGTAGTAAAGATGGCCAGGTTTTCCTTCACTCACTACTTCCTACTCGTCCTCTTTGTTTTCTCCTCAGGTTTTTTCTTACTCCTTTAAACAAGGAGATCCTGACCATTCATCAGGTGATGGCCCTACATTGAACATTCACAGTCATATATATATATATATATATATATATATATATATATATATATATATATATATATATTTATCATGGGAAAAGTGGGCAGTCGGGAAAGTGACCCATTGTTTATACACACACATGTGGCCTACTTGATGAGTGGAGGAGAATGATTTTGTGACATGTTCTAGGTGGACCCACTGATGAATGTTGAGAATCTCTCACGTTTCAGTTTTTCTATCAGTGGCCATCTTGGTTAAGGGGGCATACATTGTATGATCATTTGGGGTTTGACCCAAAATTTGAAGCAAGATGATACTAGCCGTTGATTGGATGGCTTTTTAGGATGTGATTGAGCAGTTAGAAAAGGGTTTTAATCGTCGGCGAACATCCATTAACAGAAGTCCTCAAATCGTTGGCTAGGATCATCTGACTAATGTGACTTTATGGTGGATGGCCCATCCACCGTTGGGCACACATAGATTGAGTGCTACCGTACGTTGGATCCTTAAGGGGTTCCATAGTACCGCAAGGGCATTCAATTTATACAAGTGGGGCCCATGTTTATTCGATCTGAACCATTTGTTTTATAGATCCACAATGTGAAGATCCTAACGCTTCATTAGGTGGCCCAACAAAACCAATGGTTGACGTTCAACAAAAAGAAGTGCAGAAAATCCGTTCCATAGAAATAGTTAGTACATGGACCAAAAACAATTATAATTGATAATCACAACCATAGGATTAAGGTAATGTGAAATCGACACCATCCATTTTCCATGTCTTTATTCAGATGGCTGTGATCATCCGATCAGATCTCTTTTTGGGTCCTTGTAGAATCCCTTCTCCAATCATCCAGCATCATCATATGTGGGCCTCGTGGGCCCCAAATGTCCAATCTATCTTCACACATGTTTAGCTGACATTGTGTGGTGGTGTGCAGTTGAGAATATGGTACCAAAGGCAGATGCAGGAATGTGTGTTATAGTGTTGAATCCTTCCAGCTGCGATCTCACCGCATGTGGGAAGCAGTGCTATGAAGAGCACAAAGGAAAAGGGTCATGCGGACAAAAAGCTGGAGGAGGCTACTTCTGCCGGTGCGTCTACAACTGTTAAGTTTATTTTTCTTAATATGTATGACATTGGTCTAGTCGTCCAATGTCATTTTCAATAAATTAATAAAATTCTCCTTTTTATATCTTTAATCTATTTAAGTGATCTAGACTGCTGATACGATGGGCCTCATTAGCATTTCTTGAAAATTTTCTAGATTGGATGGTTCTATGCATCCGTTCAGTTGATTAGGTGGGCCAATCGAAAGCCTACAAGGCAGATCTTACATTTGGGCTAGTCTGTTACTTATAGCATCCGAACAATGCAAAATGGTGGGACACATCACAAAGATACTCCTGGGAAAAAAACCAGTGGGGCTGTTCATTAGGCGATCTATCTCATCCGTCCATCTCAGTGTACACGTGTGGCCCAACTAATGAATAGATTTATTATTATTATTTTTTGGGCTGGTGGTGATCTTCATGGTGTGGCTCACAAGAAGGTTCAACAATTCATATGCATCACATGGGCAGTACAAGTGAGGGCTATGGTGAAGCACAAAGATCACAAATCGGTGGAGTTTTACTGAAATCTAAGGATTTTATGTTTAGAGGTCCATTGTCATTGTCCCGTCTTTTGAAAATCTCCTGGACTCAAATGTTCTAACCCTTCAACAGGTAATCCAGGAAATGGTTATCCAAGTAAATACAACAAAAATTATAAAGCTCACATAAAACCAATAGACTGTGATCCAGCATGATACCTTTAATTTGTTGCTCTTAATTCAATCAGTCATGGATACTCGTGTGCATATATGATTGTGCAGGCATACTAAAGTCTACCCAACTCAAGGATATTGACTAAATTGACTAGCATTCCTACATCCGAACGGACATATATTAGACACTAAATCGGAACCTAGAGTCATCTCTATCACCGAGTTGTTGATTTGGTGTGCGTCGTACTCAGGCGATTTGAGCCGGGGAAGGGATTAGCCCTCATGAATGAGTTCTTTTTGCCTTGTACTAATGATTACAAAATCGACTAGTTTAAGGATTTTTTATTTCACCAGTAGTTTAACGTAGTATTCTTCAATCAGTGTAGAAGATTTGCATAAAACAAAATAATGACTAGCATAATAGATCAATCTTTATTAACGTATTAGCTTTGTTACAACCATTATGCCTTACAATTTAATTGAAGTGAGAAATAAGATAAATACTTGATGCATCTATTAGAATAGACGATCGATGTGCAGATAGTCAGCAGGATATGATCGAATTATGAATAACTGAATCAAAACTTAGATAGACATAGAAATTTGATAACTTAAGATTGCAAATATTTAATTTACTCATAAGATAAACGTATTACAGGAGTCATTGGACAGTAGTGAATTAGGTTAGACTAGAATGTGTAAAATAAACCTGAATGTAAATCCTTTTATAGCTTTCGCGAGACGTTGAAAGCCCCTAGTTATGGGCTTCTAGATCCTTTGGAATTCTTTGTGTGAGCTTTCCAAGCATGCAATCTCCTCAGCAAAATGAGACTTGCATTGGAATGAAAGAACTCCGAACTCACTGACTTTTTGGATCTTCTTATCATTGTTAATCTGTTGCTAAGATCTTTATGGCTACTAATGATCTATCTGGGACCACCAAAGTTCCTTTGATAAAAACAACCAGAATAAGATTCAAGAACCTCAAAGAGCAGATCTCTATCAAACATAGCCACCCATCATCTCTTAATGGCTCACCTTGTCAACTTTCAGATGTTTGACGGTCCGGATCAAACTGCCTCTTTCATTTAATCACCTTAAATGGTGATGGCTTAGAGTGTTGGAGGGATTCGACCCCCATAATGACCTCTCATTTAAATAGATCGGATCTCTCATTTTCTTTATTGGGATCATCGTGTAGAATGGGACCTGGCATAGGTTCAGCGATTCCCCTTAGGTTCAGACCTGGGGCACCGTGAAAGTTAGCTTGGGCATTGATTTGCTTCCGTGCTCTTTAAAACCTTTTAGATTACTGTTGGTTCTCCAAGCATTTTTATGAAAAATTTCCATTAATTTTAAAAGATCATAAGAGACAGCCTTATGGATGACATTATATCTCATTACAGGATACCACATGCTCACTCGGCAGGTCCTCTAAGGATTGTAAGTACGTCCCTCATTTAATGGGCATGTCCATCATGACCACAATGACAAAATGTGTAATCTTCTCGTTGGTCCACCTAAGGGCGTCAAAAATAGATGTAAACAACTTTGTGGGGTAAACTATATGGTAGGAGGAACCTAAAATAGGTATAACATGGCTCAAAAATATTCATAATCCGAGTCACAGCCATCAAATTAATGGAATATGAAATCAGCATAGCCCATTGTGTTGGTCTCTTTATTAAGATGGCTGAGAATATTACCCGATCAGGTCTCAACTGAAGCCATCTGAATCCCCGGTCCTACCATCCAGCATGATCACAAGTGGACCAGATGGGCCCCACATATAAATCCATACCATTCTCATAATATATACCACATGCCCATCTCTCTTCACAAGTGGCCCCCACTAGAGTTTTGGATATTGGCTGATTTTTTAGGCTCAATACGTATTCGAAATAGCGTATTTGATGGACGGATTAGATGTTGACACACATTATATAGCTCCACAGCAGGTCATCTATATGGTATAGTCGATACTACTTGAACAATTTTATTTTATTTTATTTTATTTTATTTTTATTTTTTTTAACGCAAGCACACACCCCCACACTCACTCCCTACAGCTGGGGAATTCCACCCCCCTATGGATACTCGAACCCTGGAATGGGAGTTGAAACTCCCAGGAGTCTACCACCCGTCCAAGAGTAAGGATCCATACTATTTGAACATTCATCATGAACCCATCGCATTCAAGTATCAATGGCACCAAACGATAGAAGTGGTTACAGAGGGCCCACCAAATGGACGGTGGGGATCATTAGATTAGACCATGCAGCCACGTAGACCCATTATGGATGGCCAAGCATCCGCAAATCAAGCATACCATATTTAGTTTATTGCCAAAATTCCAACTCCACTAGTTTGTGGTGCTTTGGCAGATACATAAGCAAAAGCAAAAGGATGCGGATTGCGCACCCTTGGAATTACAGATCACATTCTTCTTTACGTCGACACTACTGTGATTGTCCGCCACCATTTTAAAGTCGTGGTGTCACACCATGCATGGAGATATGATACAGTGCTCTGAGCATACTCTAAGTTATAGTGCTCCTACTTGCATCAGTTTACTAGAAAAGTCCAATCAATTGATCTGAAATGTCCATCATGTCTAGAAGTCATCTCATGGTCTTCCATGAAAAAATTGCATTGATCTCTAATGATCCAATCCATCCTTTTTCCAAGACATGGATGGATGGTTACAATTGCCTAACAAAGGTGATTCTTAAAAATGTAAGTAATCCATGAGGGTTCTCTAACAATTAGATGGACCAAGTTGTTATTCCACCTATTGTTGTGTAAATAATCATCACCGTCCATATTCAAGAACTTGATCAACTGGTTATATTTTTTAGATCAGTGTGAATTTTCAGAATGCCCATAAAATGCCCTGTCCGACCTAATGAAAAGTCTAGATCAATGGATTGGAATGTCTAAATATCCTGATGCAAGCCTTTCAACTAATCGAACAATCTTAACCATTTAAAATTGCTCATTCAATTTGGTCAATCCACGTGAAACCCCTCCCTTATCATCTCAGCCCTCTATTCCCTAAAATCCTAGCCTTCATGCCACATAAAGAGAAGGAGAGAATGCTGGCTCCGAACCCACCAACCCAACTCCATTCAACCTTCGAAAATTCATGTCCTCCAAGCTCCCATACACCTATTCGAACCACCTAGAAGCTACGTTTTGGAATCTAGGGGGTTCCAAATCCACGCTCCCAAACAGGCCCGCCTGCCATTTCCCAATAAAACTGCCTCCCAAAACCTCTCTCCTGCGTTTACGAAATCCTTTTTCGGTTTACCAGCGATTTGAAATCTCCCATTGCAGAACCGCCATACCTCATTTTTAGAACCCAAAACCCAGTTATGGGTATGTAACACCCCGTACTTTTTAGTACTCTGGTGTTACTGTATAACCAAATTTAAAAATAAATATAAGCCTAGCTTGAGCAAACATTCACGTGCATTCTACCCTAAATCCAACAGACGAAAGTAATCCATCCATGAAATAGGCCATCCATCCATTAATCTTTGATAGAGATCGTCAAGTCATCAAAGAAACCCAATTTAGAATTACAACCACCCTGTTAGGCGATTGGATCGCACAGTGCCTATCGCGGGCACTAGATCATGACATCCACTATTGCCCAACTTATATCATGGTTGTTAACAATCTATTCGAATTCATGCAAATCCCACCATACGATTTTATGACCCATCATCAGTTTAGATTAGGAACTTGTTTAATCACAAACTTGACCATCAAATTATTCTTCCTAGATCTAGGAGTTTGAACAAAGAGGGCCACAACATCCCGTTGACCATTCCAACACTTGATCCACCAGGATATAAAATCAATTTCTAGGACGCAACTAGATAGCCCTAGAAACCATTGAAATCGTTTAATATGGGCTATGGAACGCCCAGACTATAAATCACCTTATCTATGGCCACCCGAGTTCTTGATCGGCCCATCCTTGAACCCTAGGACCTTATGAGTTAGAATGACTAGATCTAGAAGAAATCCAGCCGTTGGATTAGCGTAAATCATTAATTGTTTGTGAGGTCACAAGTATGGCCCACTTACAAACCCAAATAATCTAATCTTTATAATCAAAGACTTATAGGAAACTAAATGAATGAATAAACAGCCCTAATCGGGCTGTAACCCATACAGAACATCTCTAAAAGAGTGAACCATGGGGTTTAAATATAAATAATTGATAATCGAAAATATAATAATAAATTTAAAAGAAATATAAAACATTGCAAAAATGTTGTCTAATATTATAAATACACATTAGACTTTAACCCAACCATTAGTTTCTAGCTAAATGGTTCCGTAGACTCATTTGACCATTGATGGTCGAATTGGAACTAATCTGACCGTTGGATTGGCTGGAATCGATGGAAAAATCCAATTATCACTAAGTATGGACCACCTAAGCTTTGGCTGCGCCCTATCTTTATCCAGAAGTCCTGATAGGATCCACAAAACTTGATGTACGGGGTAGATCTGTTGAAATCATCCAGGTGGACCCCACTTAAAATTTAAGCGGTGAGTACACTGCCTATGTACTCCTCCGTCCCACCAGAACGGCCAGACTCCGGTCAAACCGCGTCTGACAGTGGAATGCCCAAAGAGGTTGGGATTTCCCTCCCTGCCTTATTTGAAAATCTCAACAAACGGACGGACAGAGTCCGTTTTCAACCAACCATGGCCCACCATGATCGTCCCTCTAGACGATCTGAACCGTCCATGTTGTAGAGGACCCGAAGCCGAACAGAACGATGGCCGATCCACCGTTGCATTGCATACACGTGCACACAATCTAGGCCACAATTCAGACCCACAAGCACAAGATTTCCAGAAAAGGGAACTGCCATCCGTGCAACACGTCAGCGATCCGCGTGAGCAAGCAAAGGCTCATCTCGACCGTCCCAAATAGAGGAATCTCAACCACCCATTCACCATTCACGTGAAGTAGGGCCTCCCATGGAAAACCGGCGCCAAAACCGCCCTTCCGCCTGCTGTTTTTCTGAAAACCGGATAGCAGAATCTGATCCTGGCCTTCCATCCTCATCTAACAGTCCTAGGAGCATTGGAACTGCTATAAGGGAAGAGATGGATCGGACCGTAGCTAGGTTTCCCTCCCTTTCTTATAAAAATCCTAGAAAAAAATGTTGTCTCCATTCTTCATTCGAACCCACTGGTGAAACACCTCTAGAGCTTCGATCTGTTGATTTCCCAAGCTCCGTTAGAAGTACAAAGACAGCCCAGCGGCTTCGTTTCGAGGAATGGGGCTGTTGTTCGAAAGCCACCATTGCAGCTGGTCATCTTCGTCGTTTGGGACCGCACTGAGTCACGGTTCAGGTAAGGCCTAACACCTCTCCCTAATAGCTAAACAACCAAGGGAAACAGAGGCCGATCCAGGGTCCGAATCATGTTGAGGTGGGGCCCCTGGCCGTCCGTTTCCATTTCATCAGGCAGCTAGGCACTCTTGAGAGGCGTCCAGCAGACATTCTGGGCCGATCCAAGCTTCCAAGGGCAACTCTGGATCAAGCCAGGCGTTTCGACTGAGATCAGGCCATGAATAGGTCGAGATGTGGGCCGGAACCAGGCCACGAGAAGGCTGAGAAATGGGCTCAACTGGGCCATGATACCAGCCTTCAGCTGGTGCGTGAGGTGGGCTCAAACCAGCCCACGTTCTGGGCCTAGACTAGCCTCAGCTAGGCTGTGAAAAACTGGACTGAAGCCAGTCTTTGGTGGGCCAGGATAGGACTGGAAACAGGCCTCCATCAGGCCATGTGAAGAGCCGAAAATGGGCCTTCACATGGGTTGTGCAAAATACTGAAAAAGCCCATCAAGTGGGCCGTGGTAGTGGGCTGTGCAAAACACTGAAAACGCCCATAGAGATTTGGAGGTAACGGTTGTATTTATGCTTTTTATGTTGTTACTAATGCTATGTTTGGCTGTTAAATTTTTGGAAATCAAGATTCTATCTAATTAAAAATGCTTGCCTGATCACTCATGGTCATGTGGGGGCATGTTATTCCCTGATGTGGATAAGAGGATATCAACCCATCCATCAGGTGTGCCGTCTTTTGTTTGGACTGGGGCCCAAATTTCAGGCCGACCCAGTACTCCAGTGGGCTGCACCATGAGGAAGAGTTGAGATGGGAAGTCCCACCATTAAAACCAGACGTGAATGGGATTGCAGGGGATTCTTTTTCTCTTGACGTGGCTCAGTGAAAAAGTGCAGCGTGTGTGTATTAGAAGCGGGCAATAGTGAAAAGGGCAAAATCATCATTTGACTGCATGCCGCACATTTGACAAGCACTCACAACACTTTATTATGGGCCACTTCATGAGTTGCATCAATTAACATTATCCAAATTGTGTGTTGGGTCCACTGTGATGTGGATGTCATCCAATCCATTCATTTGACGCACCCCACTAGGATGAAGGGTTCCCCAAAACAGGACACTCCAATACTCATGTGAGAAAGTAATGTGATTTGATTTCTCAAATATTATCTGAAATCACATGGCCGGAGTTGGGTCACATAAAGCCAAAGCACAAAGGATAAAACATCAGTTTCATATGAGAAACAGTAGAACTATTTCTTTTGTAGTTGAAAATTTCAGAAAGCAAAGAAAGGGTGGGAGGGAGAGAGAGAGGCAATTGTAGCTGGTTCATTGAACGTGGCTGTCTTTTTATTTTTTTTGCCTTTTTTATAAAATGTTTTTCTGAGGGGCCACTTTTCATTTTCCTTCATTTGCCTTTTATTTGCTCTTTAACTGCCCACATTTTCCATGGTAGTGTTTGACCAAAGCTTACGGCATGGGGAACCAACAAATGCATGCACTGGATTCGTAAGGATGTGAGCCAATTTTCCAAACGCATTAATGAAATGCCGTGAAGTGCACATGCACCTCTTGACATGAATGCATGCGGGACATCTGAGTTGTGCCTAAGGTGGACCCCAACCGGCATATGATGTGGTCCAATAATCGGTTCCCCTAACTGATTAGGCATATGAATGATGGATGGTTTGGCATATATGTGGGACCACCTAATGAATTCATGTAACTGATCTTGTGGGCCAGGTCAACCTTATGGTGGGACACAGCTGATGCAAGGATCAGATGTCTCATGCATGTAAGAGGTTGGCATGTGTGGCTGTTTGTGGAGGTGCATGTGGGCTTATAAAAAGCCACATCATCCATTCGAACCTTATTTGAATTTTAAGATAATTTTTTCGTTGACTGAATTTTAAGATCATCTCTAAATTCCTATTCTATCCTTGCTGTTTTAGCTTATCACCTTGACTAGGGGTGCAACTAGGGTTCAATGTGCGGGTCGGTTCAATGCATCAAAAATATTTTTCTACGACTTTGAATGAATCAAAAGATTCAACGCGTCATCATATTAATTCTCTCACTCTATAAATACACGAGCTTTACACAAACCATACACATCCACCCACACTGAAAATCAGTTGTAGTAAAGATGGCCAGGCTTTCCTTCACTCACCTACTTCCTACTCGTCCTCTTTGTTTTCTCCTCAGGTTTTTTCTTACTCCTTTAAACAAGGAGATCCTGACCATTCATCAGGTGGTGGCCTTACTTTGAACATTCACCGTCCAAAAATAGGCCACTTCATTGATCAAGTGAGGCATATACATTCATGGAAAAGTGGGCAGTCAGGAAAGTGACCCATTGTTTATATCTTCTCTCTCTCTCTCTCTCTCTCTCTCTCTCTCTCTCTCTAGCTAGCTATATATATATATATATATATATATATATATATATATATATATATACACACACACACACACACATGTGGCCTACTTGATGAGTAGAGGAGAATGATTTTGTGACATGTTCTAGGTGGGACCCACTGATGAATGTTGAGAATCTCCCACTTTTCAGTTTTTCTGTCTGTGGCCCATCTTGGTAAAGGGGGCATACATTGTCATGATCATTTGGGGTTTGACCCAACATTTGAAGCAAGATGATCCTAGCCATTGATTGGATGGCTTTTTAGGCATGTGATTGAGCAGTTAGAAAACGGTTTTAATCGACGGTGAACATCCATTAACGGAAGTCCTCCGATCGTTGGCTAAGATCATCTGACTAATGTGACTTTCTGGTGGATGGCCCATCCACTATTGGGCACACATAGATTGAGTGCTACCCTTGGATCCTTAAGGGGTTCAATAGTACCACAAGGGCATTCAATTTATACAAGTGGGGCCATGTTTATTCGATTTGAACCATTTCTTTTATAGATCCACTGTGGATGTTCAATCCACAATGTGAAGATCCTAACCCTTCATTAGGCGGCGCAACAAAACCAATGGTTGACGTTCAACAAAAAGAAGTGCAAAAAATCCATTCCATAGAAATAGTTTGTACATGGGTGAAAAACAATTATAATTGATAATCACATCCATAGGATTAAGGTAATGTGAAATCGACACCGTCCATTTTCCATGTCTTTATTCAGATGGCTGTGATCATCCGATCAGATCTCTTTTTGGGTCCTTGTAGAATCCCTTCTCCAATCATCCAGCATCATCATATGTGGGCCTTGTGGGCCCCACATGTCTAATCTATCTTCACATGTGTTTTGCTGACATTGTGTGGTGGTGTGCAGTTAAGAAGATGGTACCAAAGGCAGATGCAGGAAGGTGTATTGTAAAGTTGAATATGGACAACTGCGATCTTTACGAATGCAAGGAGCAATGCTATAAATCGTACAACGGTAATGGCACGGTGCAAAGAAAAAGTTGGAGGGGGCTACTACTGTCAGTGTGTCTACAACTGCTAAGTTACATTTTTCTTAAAAGATGGTACCAAAGGCAGATGTAGGAAGGTGTATTGTAAAGTTGAATCCGGACAGCTGCGATCTCTACAAATGCAAGGAGCAGTGCTATAAACAATACAACGGCAACGGCACGTGCAAAGAAAAAGCTGGAGGGGGTTATTGCTGCTAACAGTGCGTCTACAACTGCTAAGTTACATTTTTCTTAAAAGATAGTACCAAAGGCAAATGCAGGAAGGTGTATTGTAAAGTTGAATTCGGACAACAGTGATCTCTACGAATGTAAGGAGTAGTGCTATAAACAATACAACGGCAATGACACTGCAAAGAAAAAACTGGAGGGGGCTACTGCTGCCAGTGCGTTTACAACTAATAAGTTACATTTTTTTTAAAAGATGATACCAAAGGCAGATGCAGAAAGGTGTATTGTAAAGTTGAATCCAAACAACTGCGATCTCTATGAATGGAAGGAGTAGTGCTATAAACAGTACAATGGCAATGGCACGTGCAAAGAAAAAGCTGGAGGGGGCTATTGCTACCAGTGCATCTACAACTGCTAAGTTACATTTTTCTTAAAAGATGGTACCAAAGGCAGATGCAGGAAGGTGTATTGTAAAGTTGAATTTGGACAACTGTGATCTCTACGAATGCAAAGAGTAGTGCTATAAACAGTACAACGACAATGGCACGTGCAAAGAAAAAGTTGGAGGGGGTAATTGTTGCCAGTGCATCTACAACAGCTAAGTTACATTTTTCTTAAAAGATGGTACCAAAGGCAGATGCAGGAAGGTGTATTGTTAAGTTGAATCCGGACAACTGCGATCTCTACGAATGCAAGGAGCAATGCTATAAACAGTACAACGACAACGGCATGTGCAAAGAAAAAGCTGGAGGGGGCTACTGCTGCCATTGCGTCTACAACTGCTAAGTTACATTTTTCTTAATATGTATAACATTGGACGACATTGGTGTTCACTCCCCAAGTATAGGGTTGTGATGTAGTAATAAACTCGGTAAGACCGAGGTCGAATCCCAAGGGACTGAAACCTGTACGTAATCTGAAACCAACTAGAACTAGAACTAGGATGAGATGAAATATAAATCGAGTGTGATTTGAGGAATAATGGTGAAATATTTATCTAAAAATTTAGAGAATTAAATTAAAGGGAAACTAGGGATTCAGAGGATCCACTTGTAGAGATCAGGGAGACCTTATGCCTGCTTCACAAATCATGGAAATTAACTGAACTAACATTGATATAATTTTCAAGAGATGAAAGGTGTATGAATTAGAATGGATTCCATCACTAGACCATGCCCAGGAGACAAAGTAAACAACAGAATTAAACTAATTATCAACCAATCAAATGATTATGAAGGTTAGGAAGGGTACCGACATTCAACCATGCCCAGGAGACGATGGTGAACAACAGGGCTTCCTGACGTCATAAACATAAAGAGGAAAAGAACATGCTCAAAGCCATTGCAGACCCATTGTAATTTCAGTCACAACAGACCATTAAAGACTAAAAACACATTCCCATAATAAAACCCAACTCAACATCAAATTCAGTCTAAACAAAGGCACAAGCAAAGAATTCCCATCATACTACAAGCTTCACCTCCTGGCCCTAGCCAAGAGGTTTAGCCACACATGGGTAGGCTAATCTCCATATAAATCATAAAGAAAATAAAAACATAAAAATTAACTAACTCCAAAACCTCTCTCTGTCTGCTCCACAGCCACCTTCACGTTTGAGCTCCCAGCTGTAGTTCACCTCCCATCTCTCTCTGTCTCCTCTTCTTTTATAGCCAGTGAGGCAATCGTGGCTGAAGTCGGTTGGACTCTTCCGCACAATAGACGGTGCATAGCTTTTACGCACGTGTACCGTGCGTAACAAGTTGAGAACATCCTGCAAATTGCTCTTCGCGTAGGCATGATCCCGCACAATATCCGATCCTGTTGCTGATTCAATCCCGCATCTGGCTGCATGGCTAGGGTCAAGACTAACCTGGGCTCCCTCTAGATGGATCGGATCAACCATTCGATCAACAGGGGTGGACCACATCTCCTTGGATCGTCCGGATTTCTCGGACGCGAAACAGAGTGCGTAACCATTACACTGTGATGATGGTGGGGTCCACAATTAGTTTCAAATGAGAAATCCAAACCGTCCACCGGATTCCCCTTGGAATTTCAGTCGGGAAAGAGTGGTTTTTGTCGTCCGTTGATGAGGCCAAAAGAAGAAATCATGTGGAGATCGTTTTGAACATCACAGGGCAGTCAATTTGTGGCGACTGTATCGCACACGTGTGCATGTATGGATGCAAACTTTCAGCAAGGTTTGTAAGTGCTCAAGGTCATCTACAAGATGAACGGATCAGATCGTCCGTACAGGCCATGGGTGGGGCCCACTGACGACCACAAATTTTGGATGTCCGCATGGCAGGGCCTGCGTATTTTTTTATGCTGGGAAATTCAGTGGCCTCCACTGTGATGTTTTTGATACAATCCACCCCGTCCATTGAAATCGACAGGAAAAACCGGTTAGACATGACCTTTTTATTTTATTTCCGTGTGGCCCACAGAGAAATTCAACTCAGCCGTCTGTTCTTCGTTTAATCGGCCGAAACCCGATCTCTGCTGTTTTCTCCAATTCAGACAGCTAGGCACGGGTTGTTGCTGCCCCGGGAAATGAATGAACGGTCTGGATTGTCCGTTTGGATGATAGGTGGGGCCCACTACACAAAAACGGCGGTCGACAGCGTTTTCGCTGTTTGCGTTTGAGTTTTATAAGTTTCATCGGTCAGCGCAACGCTGACCGATTGGGATTCTTTTGGTGGGCGGCGGGTCTTATACCCACTATGCACATACATCGCGTGTGTGGGTCCCACGGTGATGTATTCATGAAATCCGCTCCGGTCATTCGTTTTGTCACCTTACTTCAGACGTTGAGTTCAAAATTGAAGCAAATTCAGATATCAGGTGGGCCCCAACTTGCTGATTTATGGACTGATCTGTCCATTGGGCTACTTCCATGGAGATCCGAGAGCTGAATTTCAACGTGTACGGTTAAATTATGGTCCTCAAGCCACCTATAAAGTTTCGAGCCGAACGGATGGTGGAGACCCTGTGATTTTGCATTCTGGCTGACTTTCAGGCCACTTGAGCTTCAGTTTCTCGATTTTTTTCGGATCTCGGCTGTGTAAAATCGTCAATCCCAATCCCCAGGAGTCCGTCCCCTGCTTTTGTGACATCGGAGTGCTAAATCCACGCTTTTAATACCCAATTTTAGTTTAAGCTCCTGATTGCATCCTGCAACAAAACACAATTAAAAGCGGGCGTTAAACAATATCATACTCGTAAATCCAGGTAAAAAATGGGGTCTAATATGTAATATTTGACCCTCAACACAACCCCCAACCAGCATTTTGCTAGTCCCGAGCAAAATATGCGAAAATTAAGTTGAGAATTACGAGACAATTCTTGTGAAGCCGAGTGATATTTTGAAAAACAATCCATATATGAGAAATCTTAAGATTCATGAATGTTGATTATCAATTTCTCCTAGCCTCTCATGCACGGTGAATTTCATAATCAAGTTCAAATATTAATCCATAAACTAGAATAATTTTAAACATAGAGTTCCATCGGTGTATAGTGAAATCTCGGCCTATCATCATTAAGGGATCAAATTGTCGATTTCATGATATCATTAGTAATCAATCAGAAAATTCATAACTACTATCACCTAAACCAGTACTTTGCCTCACAGATCATTCTTTCATTTTTTTTTTCATGGCAAGATAGGAATCAAATTTTCACTTATAGGGAGCAGACCTATGGTGAAACTAGTCGCCCAACTCTTTCTAATTGTTAATCATGGAAAATCGAATCCACACTTATAAGGAGCAAACCCATGGTGTAATTCTCTCTCTCTTTTTTTTTTTTTTTTTTTTTTTTTTTTTTTTTAAAAAAAAAAAAACCCTGATGGCCAAATCTTTTAAGCTAGTTTCTTTCATGCTCAGTGATTACCAAAATAACCCTTTAGTTTCAAACTAAAATCTTAATGTGTAAGCGAGATGTGACATGTGAAATCATGACTCAATCAATGTTTCCGACTTCTAATCATGGATTAACCATTCAAACTTAACTGTGAAATCTACAGATAACTGAATCCAAAAGTCATGAATTACCAACATTACGTATCTTAAAATTATAAATCCAAGATGGTCGTCAAAATCACTTCAAATTCACAAGAATTTCCAGAAAAAATTTAAAAATTTTCACAATTTTTGCTCAAGACCAAGAAAACACTGATTAGGTTACCTAATCTCCCACCCCCAACCTAAAATATACATTGTTCTCAATGTAAAAGATATGAGCATGGAATGCACATGGGACAACGAAAGTAAAAGAGAAGTGATGGGAAGATAGTACCTGAATGATGAATCGTGAGAGACTTTCCAAGAGATCTCAACATGAGAGCGGGTGAGCACGAGAAAAAAAGCAATACAAAAATAATAAGAAATAAAATCCTACCTATACCACTTTCGCAGGTGCTCTCGATTGCATTTAGCGCATGCAACAAGCCTTTAAACCCCTAGGTTGCCCCTAGTGGACGAGTTGTAGTCTCGTGAGGGTTCGCAGTAATGTTGCCCACAAACATTGAACTATCTAGGAAAATGAAATAAATGGAAAAGCTGGGTTGCCTCCCAGGAGCGCTAAGTTTAACGTCTTCAGCCAGACTAAAGCAACTAGTCTAGTCCTATGAAAGCAATAACCTACCTATACCTCCATCAGACTAGGAGATCATTCATGGTAAACAGGACCAGTCAGAGGCATGGACATATCCTCTGAATCAAATTTCTCAACAAATGGCTTTAAGCGATGTCCATTTACTTTAAACTCCTTGGCATTGTCGGGGTCTATTATCTCGATAGCCCCATGAGGATATGCAGTAACAACAATGTAAGGGCCGGTCCAACGAGATCGAAGCTTACCCGGAAAGAGATGTAATCGAGAATTATACAAAAGGACTTTTTGGCCTGGGTGAATGATTTTCGTAGGATATGTTGGTCATGAAATGCCTTTATTCCGTCCTTGTAAAATCTTGAAATCTCCGATGGGTTGTTTCTGGATTTCTTCAAGTTCATTCAATCAAGTTTGCGTGCGAGCCGGGCGTTGTCCAAATTGAAATTTAGATTTTTGATCACCCAGTAGGCTCTATGTTCCAACTCCACAGGCAAGTGGCAAGCCTTCCCATAGACGAGTCTAAAGGGAGACATTCCAATAGGGGTTTTAAAAGCGAAGATTAAGGTATGCCCATAAGGCATCGGTCAATCAATTGACCAATCCTTACGGTCGGGGTTAACCGTTTTTTTTTCAAAATGTGTTTGATCTCCCTATTAGAAATCTCAGCTTGCCCACTTGTCTGTGGGTGGTATGGGGTGCTCACCTTATGAGAGATACCGTATTTCTTCATTAAACTCTCGAATGGCCTATTACAAAAGTATGAGCCCCCATCACTAATAATGGCTCGAGGCGTTCCCAAATCGGAAAGGATGTTTTCTTTTAGAATTTAATGACCGTGCGATGGTCATTATTCCGACAAATCGCTTCGACCCATTTAGTGACATAGTCTACTGGCAAGCAAAATATATAAATTCCCAAAAGATTGGGGAATGGTCCCATGAAATCGATGCCCCAGCAATCCAATGCCTCTATGATAAGAATGGGATTCAAGGGCATCATATTTCGACGGGACAATGCTCCCAATTTCTGACAACGCTCACAAGCTTTACAAAACTCATAAGTGTCCCTGAACATAGTGGGCCAATAGAAGTCACACTGCAGAATCTTGGCCGTGGTCTTTTTTGCAGAAAAGTGACCACCACAGGCCTGTGAGTGACAGAAGGAGATGACACTCTGATGTTCATCGTCTGGCACACATCTCCTCAAGATTTGGTCTGGGCAATATTTAAACAAGTATGGATCATCCCAGAAGAATTTGCATACCTCGGTGAAAAATTTCTTCTTATCTTGCGCAGTCCAATGTGACTGTATGGAACCTGTGGCAAGATAATTAGTAATATCAGCGAACCAAGGTGAATGGGAGACTCTGAACAGTTGTTCATCAGGGAACATGTCATTGATATGGGTCGCCTCAAGGGAACCAGAGGTATTAAGGCGAGAAAGGTGATCGGCCACTACGTTCTCTACTCCCTTTTTATCTTTTATTTCCAAATCAAATTCTTGGAGTAGAAGGATCCATCGTATCAGGCGGGGCTTAGAATCATTCTTAGAAAGAAGATACTTCAGTGCCGCATGATCTGTATAGATAATGATCTTGGATCCGATCAGGTAGGACCTAAATTTGTCCAAGGCGAATACTACGGCTAAGAGTTCCTTCTCTGTAGTCGAGTAGTTCACTTGGGCAGGATTTAAAGTCCTACTTGCATAATGGATGACGTAGGGCCTCTTATCTTTTCTCTGGCCTAGCACCGCTCCAAGAGCATAATCAGAGGCGTCGTACATAAGTTCAAAAGGAAAGCTCCAGTCGGGTGGCTGCGTGATAGGTGCAGTGGTTAACATGCCTTTAAGCTTGGTGAAAGCTTCCTGGCATTGCTCAGTCCACTCGTATGGAACATCCTTTTGAAGAAGATTACATAAAGGACGAGAGAGAAGACCAAAGTCCTTTATGAATCGCCTGTAAAATCCTGCGTGTCCTAAAAAGGATCGCACGTCCCTGATGTTCTTGGGTGGAGGCAGGTTAGAGATAAGATCGATTTTTGCCTTATCTACCTCAATTCCCTTGGACGAGATGATATGTCCAAGGACAATCCCCTTATGAACCATGAAATGACACTTCTCCCAATTAAGTACCAAGTTCTTTTCTTCACATCTTTTCAGCACACATTTAAGACTTTTCAAGCACTTCTTTGAAAGATGAACCATAGACAGAGAAATCGTCCATAAAGACCTCTAGATATTGCCCCACCATATCGAAAAAGATACTCAACTTACATCGCCGAAAGTGGCGGGGCATTACATAGTCCAAATGGCATCCTTCGGTATGTGCAAAGGTGCCGTAGGGACATGTAAATGTGGTCTTTCCTGTTCCTCGTGGGCGATTTCAATCGATTGTAGCGAGAATACCCGTCAGGAAACAAAGAATAGGAATGACCACTAGCATTTCCAAGATTTGATCGATGAAGGGCAAAGGAAAGTGATCATTCCTTGTGACGGTATTCAACTTTCTGTAGTCAATGCACATTCTCCAACCAGTAGTGACTCTAGTTGGCACGAGTTCATTATTAGCATTGGCTACGATGGTGATTCCGGACTTCTTAGGAACCACCTGAGTTGGACTCACCCATTGACTATCAGATATAGGGTATATGATACCCACATCCAATAGTTTAAGAACCTCAGCCTTAACCACTTCCTTCATGTTTGGATTTAGTCTACGTTGTGGTTGCCGAGCGGTCTTCGCATTTTCCTCAAGATATATGTGGTGAGTACAAATCGAGGGATCGATTCCCTTGAGGTCCGCTATCGTCCATCCTAGGGCTCCTTTATGCTCAATGAGAGTAGATATGAGCATACTCTCCTGTTCTTTCTCTAGGTGGGCAGAGATCACCACCGGGTATGTCTCATCTTGACCTAAATAGGCGTATTTTAAATCAGAGGGCAAAGGTTTTCGGTCAAGCTTCGGTGCCTTGAGGTTAGACGGTAGAGGCACTACATCAGTTTGTGGCAATTCTTCAAATTGTGGTCTCCACCAGTTAACTTCAAGTACCGGTGCAGTATCAAGCAAGGCACACATCTCCCTAATCATATCATCATCAAACTCATGGGAGTGGGCCAAGCACGTCTTTAGAGGATCAGAGGATAAGGTAAGGGGTGTCCTATCTTCCACGAAAGTATCGATCATGTTAATGTCGTGGACATCATCATCATTCTCTGCGTTGCTGCCGTTATTGAAAAAGATGTTTGACTCCAATGTCAAATTTCCAAAAGACATAGTCATGATACCATTCCTACAATTGATGATTGCATTTGACGTGGCAAGGAATGGGCGACCAAGAATGATGGGAATCTGAGTGCTCATGTTGTTGATGGGTTCGGTGTCCAGGATGATAAAATCTACAGGGTAGTAAAATCTATCGACTTGGACTAACACATCCTCAATAATCCCTCTTGGTACACGAACAGTTCGATCGGTAAGTTGTAGTGTGGTTAGGGTAGGTTTTAACTCACCCAATCCTAACTGTTTGTATACCGAGTAGGGGATTAGATTGACGCTCGCTCCTAAGTCAAGAAGTGCATGATCAATTCGATGGTTCCCGATTACACATGATATGGTTGGGCTACCGGGATCCTTGAATTTCTGCGGCACATCTTGCTTCAGGATGACACTCACTTTCTCAGTTAAGAAAATCTTCTTTTGAATACTCTACCGTCTTTTGGTCGTGCATAGGTCTTTCAGAAATTTTGCATATAGAGGAACCTGTTTTACGACATCAAGTAGAGGAATGTTGACTTTCACTTGTTTCAACACCTCCAGAATATCCTGAGAGTTAGAAAGACGTTTTGGTGCAACCAACCGTTGGGGGAACGGAGCAACTGGCTTCTCTAGAAGTTCCGGTTCTAAATTTTGTGGGACATCACGAGATCCATTATTATTGTCCTCTTCTGGTTCTTGAGGCTTTTCGAGCCTAACCGGAAGGGTTTTATCAATGATCTTCCCACTCCTAAGAGTGGTGATGGATTTAGCGTGTCCCATTTGATTTGAAGAGCTGGGATCAGTTATCTCGTATTGCGGTTTAGGATTGGGGAGCAGTTGTGCAGGAAGCATCCCCTTTTCTATAACCGTCATACGTGAATCTATTTTTTGCATAAAGTCTGTAAGTCCACGCACTACCTGAGTCAGCTCTTGTATGGGATTTTGAACCAGTTCTTCTTGAGGTTTCCCTTGATTTGGATTTTGATTGAAGAAACTTTGAGGGGTAGCAGTTTGTCCATTCCTCCAACTAAAATTTGGATGATTTCTCCAACCAGGATTGTATGTATTGGAGGTAGATCCATTGAAAGGTCTTTGATAGTTATTTACGGCATTGGCTTGCTCATTCAACACTCCTCGAAAGGCAGATATGGTAGGACAATTTTCAGTTGTGTGAATGTTGCAATCACAGATGCCGCAAACAATTTCATTAACCTTATCCTTCTTTCCTTCCATGGCCTCGACTCTTCGCATGAGATTAGTCACTTTAAATTTACATCGTCCTCTTCTTTCAGGAGATATACTCCACCTTTCTCCTTAGACTGAGTTGGCTTAGGCGTGGTGTTTGATTTTGGGTAATGGTCCCATGATTGTGCATTCTCGGCAAGTCTATCGAGGTAATCCCATACCTCATCGACTTCTTTATTCATGAATTCTCCATTACACATTGTCTCGACCAGTTGGCGCATGGAAGATGTCAGTCCATCATAGAAAAAATTTGTAATGCGCCACATTTCAAAACCGTGTTGTGGGCATGAACTGACAAGATCCTTGAACCTTTCCCAACATTGGTAGAATGTTTCATCTTCCTTTTGGGCGAAGTTCATGATTGCTTTTCTGAGGGTAATCGTTTTATGATGTGGGAAAAATTTCTTTATGAATTCCCTCTGCAAATCATTCCATGTGCCAATGGATCTAGGACGCAGTGAATGTAACCACGTCTTAGCCTTCTCTTTCAAGGAAAAAGGAAAGAGTTTCAGCCTGATTGTATCCTCGGATACATTGGGAAAGTATAAGGTGGCTATAATCTCATCGAACTCTTTCAAATGTAAGTATGAACTTTCTGATTCAAGCCCATGGAATTTAGGAAGGAGTTGGATAACTCCTGGCTTGATGTCCATCTGTCCTGTATTTTCAGGAAAAATCATGCATGAGGGCGTACTCACCCCCGCCGGTTGTAAATAATCCCGTAAAGTACGAGGCGGGGGTGCTTGATGCACCTCATTCTCATCCATCACTACCAAAAAACAGGGTAATGCCGACGGTTAAAAGCCGTCGGCAATGTGCTTTTCCGACGGATAAAATCCGTTGGACAATCCGTCGGGAAAAGGGGCGTGGGGGTTGCTCGCCGACGGATTTTAGCCGTCGGTGTCTAGGACGGCTAAAACCGTCGGCGATTCCGACGGCCGAGGGCGACGGTTTTCGCTGTCGGCATTTTCGACGGCGAAAAGCCGTCGGCGTTTCTCATAAATTTAAAAAATAATAATAATAATAATTAATTGCCTAATCAACACACATCCAAAAATAGATATACCCATTTCCCCAAGGCCCTAAACCAACCACCCAACCTATGTGAGAAGTCTACATAAAAGAAGAAAAATCAATGGTGCTTATGTTGATCCACTATTTCATAAATGATTCCATTCCACTTGGAATATTCCATTCAATGAACACCCAAGAATACAAGGGAAAAAAGATCAAAATTTTAGCAGAATTTGAGAATGGGTTTTTAAAATAGCATGATTTGGTTATTTGTTTGCTGAATTAGCTAATACATGTGAAAATTTGAAATTGCAGCAGTTATTGGCCACCTTTAAAAGAAAATAATTAGAAATAGTATTGTCTAGTATTGAAACCATGTCTCCTAGTATTGAAACCGGTACGAATCACAGAAAACATACCATTTTCTGAGAATATTTTTAACTTTGGATACCAATGAGGAGAATAGAAGATATTTATCTTGCTTGCAAGACATGCAACTAGCCTTACCTGCATCCTTGACAGTATCATCCATCGCACTACTCTCAGGATCAGCAGTGGTCAGCTCATGACAAACAACTTTCACGTCTTCAATTGACTGCACCAAATAAAAATAGGAAGAAACTGCGTTCAAATTCTTCACACGAACAATTAAGAGAGCACTTGAGAGGCCTAGCTAATATATGTGGGGGTAATGCATCATTTAATTACTGTCAGAATCATCAATCTGTTTTGATTTCTCTGCATGATTTCATCAACGTGCAGGGAAGTTTTTGTCCATCAAGCAACATAAAGGCAGACACAAAACTGTTAGTACAATGGCATGACACACCGCCTGAAGATGCGACTTGGGAATGATTTCAAACCTTCACAAAAAGTTCTCCCAAGTTCCACCTTGAGGACAAGGCGAAACCAAGGGGAAGGATTGATAAGGGCCTTATGTGCATGCAACAGTTACCAAAGATCAGTTATCTGGATTAGTGTGTCAGTTATATAGTATTTTCTGTTTCAGTTATCATAGATCATGGGTCAGTTATCTGTATTAGCGAGTTATTATCTGGATTAGTGGGTCAGTTGTGTAGCATTTTCTATTTCAGTTATGTAGCTTTTTCTTTTTCTGATAAATAAAAATGCAGGGGAATGAACAATGATCAGACTTTGTTCTACAAATCATTCTCGTGTCAATAAACAGGAGGAGATCCCCTTCGAAGAGAATAATCATTATCAATTTTCTTTTCTTTTTTGTTATATTTTAAATATAACTCGTAAGGAAAGAGATGTATCAAAATCATGCATTTCGGAGATGGAAACTTACTTTGAAGCTTCTTGTCCATGCATCTGTTTACAGAAAATCAACCTGGGCTACTCATCAGGTAGTCTACACTGCTACAGAAATGGACATCCAAAAATGTGTGGCCCACTTCAGAAATTGACAGCGACTGACTTTTTAGTCCAGTGCCTCTTCTAGACAATGGGGCACAGCGGACGCACAGTTCAGATTTCCAACACATATAAGGCAGCAGCATCTAGCACTAGCAAAACTCCACAGCTGATACCAATGGAGAAATTTGATTTATTTGGACCAAGAAACATACCTCAATAGGGGTAAGTTATTGTTGATGCAAGTATCTTGGATAATGAAGAGACAATAGCAACATTTCCTGCACTGACCTTATCCACAGCTGTATTATCTGGGAATTTTGATTTTGATCAGAAATAACAAAGTACATTAAAAACAACAGCTTTGCTAAGGGGTAATGAAGGGGTAATGAAAAGATCTAAAAACAATATAAAGAAGTTACTTCATTACCCCTTCTTGCTTAAATATTCTTTGATCTTTTCATATGCCGGAAACTGGATGGCGACATGGCTAACACCCACTAATGCAGGCAAAAGGCCACTGATACAAAGATGAAAACAAAGACAAAGTTGAAATTATTAAGGAAAATTATTCGTGAGTAGTGAATAAAGAATTAGAAACTGGCAAGTTCCCAACTCAACCAGAGAATGGCTCAGCAAGTTGAGTTATCCATGCAGTCAAGAGTTGGAAGAAAAGAGAACTGGGAAGTATCGCATAGTTGCCCAAGTCCACGTGGGGCAATGGTTTGACAATTTAGAACGTTGATTTGATAGGCCACGCCACAAATGGGGATGGCCCAAAATTATACCAGATTGGAAGAAGCTATTATCAGTGGCTTATACATAGATGGTTTAGAAAATAAAGACATCGACGGTCATAAGTCCACAGATTGGATCTTCTGAATGGGAGACTTCGAGAACCCACTGTCCATCCCAAAGCCCCTCAGATGAACAACCAGGATCATTGTATGAATAATGCACATCATGACATTTCGTGTTTTGGTGCATAAGGAAGCTACAATTCCTCGGGGTAGAAAATGTGGAGAATCAAACAACTGACCTGTATAATCCTCTTATGCCTTCTTCATGTGTGATCCTTTTCAGAGCGGAAAATATGCTCCTGTAAGGCACCACTCCTGTCCTCATTCCTTGTGTCTGGTGAAAGAACAGAAAACAAATGGATGAGCAAGACCACATTCAAAAGCATGCTACAAGTTAGAAGATCAAATATGAATATAGGATTGACAGTACATTGCATTTACTTCAATCACATAGAATTATAAAATGCCTATGGTGCACTAGAAGTTATGTATTATACATGATGGCTTGTCAAGTATGCAACAAAGAAAGACGCTATCACAAACATAACATGGGAGTATCTGTCAGTCCCGGACAGACAAGTGTTAACGCAGTTCACCACAAAACCCAACATGCCACCGCATCCATACAAATGTAACACTTTCGTAATTTAACTATCCACTGCATCCAGACTGGTAGTTATGATAAAACCAAACACAAATCTGAAGATCAACATATTTTTACAATAATCATGAGGGAAAAAGGCCCACCAGTAGAAACAACTACTTTACCCTCGATAATACGGACAAAAAATTCATGTAGCTGACCTAATTAATTGGGATAAGGCTTAGATGATGATGACAATGATGAACTAGAGAACAAAAAATGAAAAAGATCACTAAGGGGTCGATTTGATGAGAGCAAGGTCCCACGTAAATGTAAAAAATTTATATGTAAACAGTTTACATGTAAGGAAGTCATGAAAACAGTGTAAATTTTGAACTCTTTACACAAACTTGGGAAATCAACAACCTGAAAGCACCATCAGAAGAACTAACACAGCATTTGGATGCACTTTTCATCACAGTAAAGTCAAACTTTTCTTTTTGCATGATGAGTGGATCAAACCAATTTTTGCACAACATGATCCTCATGGTGAAGCAGACGTTTTGGATGGGTAGGATGTTGAAAATAAATTGATTCAGTTGAAGACTCAAACAAGTCTTTGGGTCGACCCAATCTAGTCATCGGCTCAGCTCATTTGCAGGTTCCTTGGTCATTCTAGACTGAACCTATGATGTCAGACATCAACAATTGACAAGTGCACCCATCAAGGTTTTTGGGTTTCAAACAATAAACTACAATGAGTAATAGACCAAGGACATACCTTCATCTAATACCCATGCAGCTGAGGGGAAGGGGACATACACCATGCTTGGTTGCATACAACTTCATCTAATTCCGCACTACTTCAATTCAAGAAATTGAAAGTGGGTGTACTTAAAATGAATCAGGGTAAGTATAAATATAGATGGATAACTGTAATTACACATAAATATAGATGCTCGACTGTAATTTTCTTAACAACTTTACACATGAAAAATATTAGCATGCATCAAAATTCAAGAGAAGTACCAGTCCATAGCCAATAGCTTCAGTCGGGAGACTAGAACCAGACCAAAAACTTCCAAATATAGTAAGCAATATAGTCATCGAGAGGAACATGTTGAAATGGAAAGGCCATCCAGAAGCTTTGCAACTGCAGCTGGTAGGGCATGGTCACCAGTTGCAACATTTGACTGCCTGTTCTTCCATGTTAAAGAAGGCAAATACTGAGTACAGGTTTTCCCATATAAATAAGAAAATTGAGAAGTTATACTTAGAAATGCCAAATAAAAGTTTCATGTTCGTACAGGTGATGCTTAGAAGCACCAACAATGTAATTTTAAAATTTATCTTGCTGACCGAATTTAAGGATCCAAGTTGAACAACATATGGAACAACGACTACAATAGTGAGTTGTCTGCAGAAGGAAAGTAAAGTTCATTCATTAACATATGCCCCCCAAGATAACCAATCAAACTGATGCTACCAAAAGAAGACATGCTAAAACACATGCGTGGTGGCATAAACGGAAATATGTTTCCTCAGAAAGCAAAGTTTGATCCCAGCATCCTGAAAGAAGAACCGAACTGCATAAAACCATTGAAACGACAGGCAAGTCTCCCCAATGCACATGATGCCCTCAGCTAATCTAAGAGATGATGCGCCATCCCAAAGGATGATAGAGGGCTGCAGTCACTCTTGGCATTGTTTCTTCTGATTTGAAAAGATTTCGGGAGGTTCATCCATCATATCTCATTGTAAAATGGGCCTGCCATAATTTACAGTATAGAAGTGCAGCATCATAGAGAATGCAAAAAGACAATTCTAAAGTTACCTGCTCCAAAGTCAGAAACATGATCACATTCCACGATCCTAGCCTACCGAAATTTGGGATGAAACCTTTATAAAAGGCAAGTGGTCCCTGCAAATAGAACCAATCGGTTGGTTTTTTTTTTTTCCCCTAAACTGAAATGATGATATTGACACTACATTGTTCATATCCGAATATCATATACAAAATAATCCAAAAAAAAAAAAAGGTGGGCTTCACTACGTCGTAGAAGCAGTCAGTTCTAACATGCATTGGACACGGGGGCTATCAATCAAAAGGTTAGGATCTTCTAATCTTGAAGATTCTCGAGGCTTGGGTCACCAAACCATGGCCCCATATGTAGTGCATCAACAAACTATATGTTTACTGACAAACCATCCCAATTAAAAAGATTCTAACTTAGAAACAAATATGAGAATGCAATTAATCTTAGTTTTAAACCATGGAGTAATTTTTTTTCCACAAAGCAATGGTTATGGTAAGCACAGTCTCTGGTTCCTCTCATCCACTGACTAGATGGATATTTGCATCTATACTTCATTTTGGTTTCTAAACAAACTTTCATCATTATTGGCTAAATTTTATATGAACGATAATTGCAGCAACATGTAGCTACAAATGTTAAATCACAAAGTAAATAAAAAAATAAAAAATAAAAAGACATAAAAGTGCACACATCATTTTTCAAAGTCTTGATGAAACAATCAAGGGTGTTTTTGTAGGTAGAACCTCCCATCATTCTTGACTTCATCTGCAACAATTAGTAAAGTGTGAAATTCTCTAGAATGAGAAACTGGTCTTAGAAATTAAATTAGAATCCCAAGTCTAGAAGCATGAAGTTGTGTCCCTGTGTCCATGCATTTTACACACCAATACAATTGAAAACAACTCACAATGAGATAGCAAAAAGGAGCCAATTTGAAATAAAAAGTACCAGCTTCAGAAAGCTTACCACATCAACAGGTGAACCAATGCATACTGCAAAAAAACCTGCCCCCAAACCGGCCAACAGGTGGGTAAAAACATTGTCTGAGAACCCCGGGAATTTTCAAGATTGTCTACATTGGAAGAAACAAAATATACGTGTCAATTAAATAGGTAGATTCTAGAGATTGAAATAAAGGACATACAACAAGAGTGCATCAATGAGATTCACTATTGTAACTTTTACCTGCTTCACTTGATCATAAGTCACTAGTTCAGTAGCATTTATGATGGCATTACGTGCAATATTAGGACCAAGCCCAGTCCACAAAGCCTTAAATCCTTCCTATAATTTGGACCAAATTTAGAACAACATCGACTGAATTACTACGTCACTCAGATATGAAGATACACTCATTACACAATTTTGAGAGTCACTACAGGTTTTAGAGATATGGATGCACCTGTTATCCCAGATAGATCTGCCATGACCTTTAAAATTATTTTTTTTTTCCCAAGAAAGAACTCATTTGAGGTCACGTTTGTTTGAGCCCATAATCATATGGTTTGAGCTTGGTTCTATAAATGAATTCTTTCTACAGTCATTTATATCAAACTGCTTTGGCTTTCCGGCGTGAAAAGAGAATTCCCACTGATTTCAGTAGAAACCAGTGTGGGAATTAAATTCATTGATTTCTATTATACATAAACCCAAAAAAATAGACTTGGGTTAACTTCATCCTGTCAAAACATGAAAACCAAATACTTAAGCAGAAAATGCACATAAATTGGTAAAAAGGGAAAATTCTAATCACTATAAAAACTAGGAAGTCAATATCGCTTACATGCAAACTAAACTATGAAAAACAAAAACACCAAAAATACAGAAAAATAGTAACCAATTCAAAGTTTATAAATGCGGAGTTGGATTTACAACTAAGTTTGATTGCAACGGTTAAATCCAATAAAGAGTAAATGACCAAATTGTTGATCTGAATCAAAATTGTGCTGCCCACCTTTGGTCGTTTCTATAATGAATCAAAGGAATTGAATTAGTTCAATTTCTAGAAAGAATTAAAAAAACACCTTTCCTCTCAAACATGGTTTTAGTGCAACGTAGACACTGAGACTACATTCTACCTCTTAGGTCCTTCCAGCCATAAGGACATGCCATTCCCTTCAGATGGATTCAGTGACTCCTGACTAACGGTTGAGTCCAACAAAACTGTAGAGGAATCAGCACCATAGGCATGCATGGGGATGGTTGAAGCGCTCCATGAACTGCTACTCCCTATTTGTGTGTCCCTGTTAGGAAACCTTATACAAAACAGAGCAAATAAAGCCGAGTGCACCACTAATTACCCCTATGGAAACCCCAACTATCAGCCCCTTTCATCTCCTCCTTAATGAAGGATAATAGACTATTCAAGCATCCTTCCCATGTATCTGAAAAAGGCACCAAATTCCAAGCGAAATTAAATTGTGCAAAGTGGCACCTTTTTTCCTTCTTTTTTTTCCCCTTTTAACCACCTTAAACTTTCACATTAGTATGCATGGATTCAGTTCCCATGTTGAAAATCTCCAAATTGAAGATCTGAAGAATTCACAATAATGAGCAAAAATATACACCTAATGACGAGTTTGGCATCATATTCCTAACCATAAACGAAATACTCCCATAAGTCCCTTGGTTTTAAAATGACTCACCAACAAGGTATTTCCTCAAATTGGTTTGACAGAAACTTGCTCCAGCAACAGTAAGCATCCAATACTGATGTGATATGAAAACTGATACTAGTACTGGATACTCATAGGATACGCTTTAACCACATCCTAAGTATATAAAGGTTGTTTTGACAAAAACCTGTATGACCTATAACTAACAATAACATCATGGTACCAAAGATGTCAAACAGGATCAAGGTCCTAAAACTCAGTTTCAAAATTATACTTGCTTGGGGACCGAAACCATTACAACTCATTTAGTTTCAGGCTAGACCAACAAATCACATAGCTCGACAATAACTGAACCAACTCAGACAAGTCAATTTCTAGTAAATCTAATCATCACTAAGAGAAATAGAAATCAGAAATTTCAAGAGTAAGCACAAAAGAACCGATTTTTTCAAGAAAAAGAAGAGGCAATATGAAGGAAACAGAGCTGAAAAGAAAGATTGGAGATGGAGATCACCTCTTTCTAGTAAACAGAGATCTATGAATGGCTGGATCTGCAAACCCCTGTCCAATTTTCGATTCCCATCCCCAAACTGCAAACCCCGTTCTGGCAAACCCCACAACAGCCTCGACAACGAAAATCGCAGCAGCTTCCTGCTCCATCTCTGGCCCGCCACCGCGAACCCAACTAACCCTAGCCCAGACAAACCCTCGGCCACCAGTCCTAGATCCGATCACGCACCAAAAACCCCACTGCCGCCGCCCCAAACTCCGGCAAAATCCCAATCGCGGACCACCAGTCCCGATCGCGCACCATCTGACGCGACCCTGTCCAAAACCCATCATCTTCCCCAACCGCACTCTCTCGAATGAAAGTGGAGAGAGAGAGAGAGAGGTAGATCGTGAGAGGCTAGAGAGAGAGAGAGGTAGATCGTGAGAGGCTAGACAGAGAGAGGTAGATCGCGAGAGGTGAGGGAGCGAGAAAGAGGTGGCAAGAGGGGGGTAGCCGAGAGGGAAACCTTCCCACAAGCCCGCGAGAATGAAAACCATATCGCGGGCTCTCTTTTGGGCGTGGACGGACGTAGAGACAAAAGATCCTGTCAGGGGCTCCGTGGGGCCCACAACGATGTATGTAGTTTATCCAATCCATCCATTCATTTTAAAAGTTCTTTTTAGTGCAAGATCCAAAACACAAGGCAGGTCGAAGGCCCAAGTGGCCCATACCAAATTTCAACGGTACGCACTTAATCTCTACTCTTTCCTATGGTGTGGTCTACTTGAGAATTGAATCTACCTAATTTTTGGTACAAAAACCTAAAATGTGATTCAAAAACATATGGACGGCGTGGATATACATTAAATCATTAAGGTGGGCCCCAAGGTATGGGTAACGCCCCGGAGATTCCCAAGGTTACGATGGGCGTGGGTGGAGTTGGAGACAGGCGGTCCTGTCAAGAGCTCGTGGGGCCCATCATGATGGATGTAGGTTATCCATGCCGTCCATTCTTTTTAATGGATAATTTTAAGATACGATGCAAAAAAGGAGGCATAGAAAAGGCCCAAGTGTATCACACCACTGGGAAGAAAATTTTCAACGGTAAGGAACATAATCTGCAATGCTTCCTACGGTGTGGTCCACTTGAGCCCTCAATCAGCCAACTTTTTTGTGATCATGCCCTAAAATGAGTTGTAAAAATGTGAGGACGGCTTAGTTAAAACCAAACATTTCGGTGGGTCCAAGGAAGTTTTTTATAGCAAGTGTTTAATCCCTATTGTTTCTTATGGCGTGGTCTACGAGACATTTGTAACTGCCAAATTTTTCGTGCCACATAATAAAATGAGTTGGAAAAAAGGATGGACGGGTTGGATATTTATCAAATCATAAAGGTTGGCCCCAAGGTAAGGGCAACACCTAAAATAAGATGGAACCACCTGCACGATTTCTCCAGCCATGCAGAAAGAAAGGTGACGGTGAAATGTGATTCGCCGACGGCTTTTAGCCGTCGGCGAAGCCACCCTACGATCGTCGGCTTTGGTCATTTTTTTGGTAGTGCATATGTTGAGGTAGTGCTTGAGGTTGATTTGCAGCCGTAACCTCAATTAACTCAGGGGAATTCGGGCAGTGTCTAGTCCTGCGATGGACAGTCAACCCCTCAACTAATCCTCCTTTAGTCAAGAGACGTCGAGTGTCGTCACTGGCCCACTTGGGCATGAAACACTCACAGCCTTCAATCAAATCCTAAATCTAATCCTAAGAAAGAAAATATGAATCTAGAAAGAAAAGAGGGTTGGAAGGAGATTACCAAATTGGAGTCCTTAACCTAAAGACCTGAAAAATAAAACAAAATAAGTTAGTTTCTAAATAAAAGCAATTTCTAAAGCAAATCAAATCTAAAGAGTTAGAAAATCTAGCAAATCAGAAAGAGTTTACCAAATTAGAAGTTCTATCTTAATAACCTACAAAATAGGAAATATGTTAGTCCTATGAATTAAATAAAAAAAAATAAAATTAAAATTAGTAAAATCCTAATCTTAAACTAACTCTAAATCCAATTAATTTCAGAAAATCGTAGCCGTCAGTCCCCGGCAACGGCGCCAAAAACTTGTTCACTCCCCAAGTATAGGGTTGTGATGTAGTAATAAACTCGGTAAGACCGAGGTCGAATCCCAAGGGACTGAAACCTGTACGTAATCTGAAACCAACTAGAACTAGAACTAGGATGAGATGAAATCTAAATCGAGTGTGATTTGAGGAATAATGGTGAAATATTTATCTAAAAATTTAGAGAATTAAATTAAAGGGAAACTAGGGATTCAGAGGATCCACTTGTAGAGATCAGCGAGACCTTATGCCTGCTTCACAAATCATGGAAATTAACTGAACTGACATTGATATAATTTTCAAGAGATGAAAGGTGTATGAATTAGAATGGATTCCATCACCAGACCATGCCTAGGAGACAAAGTAAACAACAGAATTAAACTAATTATCAACTAATCAGATGATTATGAAGGTTAGAAAGGGTAACGACATTCAACCATGCCCAGGAGATGATGGTGAACAACAGGGCTTCCTGACGTCATAAACATAAAGAGGAAAAGAACATGCTCAAAGCCATTGCAGACCCATTGTAATTTCAGTCACAACAGACCATTAAAGACTAAAAACACATTCCCATAATAAAACCCAACTCAACATCAAATTCAGTCTAAACAAAGGCACAAGCAAAGAATTCCCATCATACTACAAGCTTCACCTCCTGGCCCTAGCCAAGAGGTTTAGCCACACATGGGTAGGCTAATCTCCATATAAATCATAAAGAAAATAAAAACATAAAAATTAACTAACTCCAAAACCTCTCTCTGTCTGCTCCACAGCCACCTTCACGTTTGAGCTCCCAGCTGTAGTTCACCTCCCATCTCTCTCTGTCTCCTCTTCTTTTATAGCCAGTGAGGCAATCATGGCTGAAGCCGGTTGGACTCTTCCGCACAATAGACGGTGCGTAGCTTTTACGCACAGCAGTCGTGTGTAACAAGTTTGAGAACATCCTGCAAATTGCTCTTCGCGTAGGCTTGATCCCGCACAATATCCGATCCTGTTGCTGATTCAATCCCGCATCTGGCTACATGGCTAGGGTCAAGACTAACCTGGGCTCCCTCTAGATGGATCGGATCAACCATTCGATCAACAGGGGTGGACCACATCTCCTTGGATCGTCCGGATTTCCCGGACGCGAAACAGAGTGCGTAACCATTACGCTGTGATGATGGTGGGGTCCACAATTAGTTTCAAATGAGAAATCCAAACCGTCCACCGGATTCCCCTTGGAATTTCAGTCGGGAAAGAGTGATTTTTGTCGTCCGTTGATGAGGCCAAAAGAAGAAATCATGCGGAGATCGTTTTGAACATCGCAGGGCAGTCAGTTTGTGGCGACTGTATCGCACACGTGTGCATGTATGGATGCAAACTTTCAGCAAGGTTTTTAAGTGCTCAAGGTCATCTACAAGATGAACGGATCAGATCGTCCGTACAGGCCATGGGTGGGGCCCACTGACGACCGCAAATTCGGGATGTCTGCATGGCAGGGCCTGCATATTTTTTTACGCTGGGAAATTCAGTGGCCTCCACCGTGATGTTTTTGATACAATCCACCCCGTTCATTGAAATCGACAGGAAAAACCGGTCAGACATGACCTTTTTATTTTATTTCCGTGTGGCCCACAGAGAAATTCAACTCAGCCGTCCGTTCTTCGTTTAATCAGCCGAAACCCGATCTCTGCTATTTTCTCCAATTCAGACAGTTAGGCACGGGTTGTTGCTGCCCCAGGAAATGAATGAACGGTCTGGATTGTCCGTTTGGATGATGGGTGGGGCCCACTACACAAAAACGGCGGTCGACAGCGTTTTCGCTGTTTGCGTTTTGAGTTTTTATAAGTTTCATCGGTCAGCGCAACGCTGACCGATTGGGATTCTTTTGGTGGGCGGCGGGTCTTATACCCACTATGCACATACATCGCGTGTGTGGGTCCCACGGTGATGTATTCATGAAATCCGCTCCGGTCATTCGTTTTGTCACCTTACTTCAGACGTTGAGTTCAAAATTGAAGCAAATTCAGATATCAGGTGGGCCCCAACTTGCTGATTTATGGGCTGATCTGTCCATTGGGCTACTTCCATGGAGATCCGAGAGCTGAATTTCAACGTGTACGGTTAAATTATGGTCCTCAAGCCACCTATAAAGTTTCGAGCCGAACGGATGGTGGAGACCCTGTGATTTTGCATTCTGGCTGACTTTCAGGCCACTTGAGCTTCAGTTTCTCGATTTTTTTCGGATCTCGGCTGTGTAAAATCGTCAATCCCAATCCCCAGGAGTCCGTCCCCTGCTTTTGTGACATCGGAGTGCTAAATCCACGCTTTTAATACCCAATTTTAGTTTAAGCTCCTGATTGCATCCTGCAACAAAACACAATTAAAAGCGGGCGTTAAACAATATCATACTCGTAAATCCAGGTAATAAATGGGGTCTAATATGTAATATTTGACCCTCAACAATTGGTCCAGTCGTCTAATGTCATTTTCAATAAATTAATAAAATTCTCCTTTTCATATCTTTAATCTATTTAAGTGATCTAGACTGCTTATACGATGGGCCTCATTAGCATTTATTGAAAATTTTCTAGATTGGATGGTTTTATGCATCCATTCAGTTGATTAGGTGGGCCAATCGAAAGCCTACAGGGCAGATCTTACATTTGGGCTAGTTTGTTACTTATAGCATCTGAACAATGCAAAATGGTGGGACACATCACAAAGATACTCCTGGGAAAAAACCAGTGGGGCTGTTCATTAGGCGGTCTATCGCATCCGTCCATCTCAGTGTACACGTGTGGCCCAACTAATGAAAAGATTATTATTATTATTATTATTATTATTATTTGTGGGCTGGTGGTGATCTTCATGGTGTGGCCCACAAGAAGGTTCAACAATTCATATGCATCACATGGGCAGTACAAGTGAGGCCTATGGTGAAGCACAAATATCTCCAATCGGTGGAGTTTTACTGAAATCTAAGCATTTTATGTTTAGAGGTCCATTGTCATTGTCCCGTCTTTTAAAAAACTCCTGGACTCAAATATTCTAACCCTTCAATAGGTAGTCTAGGAAATGGTTATCGAAGTAAATACAACAAAAAATATAAAGCTCAAATAAAACCAACGGACTGTGATCCAGCATGATACCTTTCATTGCTCTTAATTCAATCACTCATGGCTACTTGTGTGATTGAGGGCTTGGATAGAAACCATGTGTGCATGTATGATTGTGCGAGCATGCTAGAGTCTACTCAACTCAAGGATATTGACTGAATTGGCTAGCATTCCTGCATCCGAATGGACATATATTAGAGACTAGATCGGAACCTAAAGTCATCTCTATCACGAGTTGTTGATTTGGCGTGCGTCGTACTCAGGCGATTTGAACTGGGGAAGGGATTAGCCCTCACGAATGAGTTCTTTTTGCCTTGTACCAGTGATTATGGAATCGGTTAGTTTAAGGACTTTTTATTTCACTAGTAGTTTAACGTAGTATTTTTCAATCAGTTTAGAAGATTTGCATAAAATAAAATAAAGACTAGCATAATAGAATCAATCTTTATTAATGTATTATTCTTGTTACAACCATTGTGCTTTACAATTTAATTGAAGCGAGAAATAAGATAAATACTTGATGCACCTATTATAATAGATGATCGATGCAGACGGTCAGCAAGATATGATCGGATTATGAACAACTGAATTAGAACTTAGATAAACATAGAAATTTGACAACTTAAGATTGCAAATATTTAATTTACTCATAAGATAAACATATTACAGTGGGAGTCATTGGACAATAGTGAATTTGGTTAGGCTAGAATATGTAAAATAAACGTGAATGTAAATCCTTTTATAGCTTTCTCGATACGTTGAAAGCCCCTAGTTATGGGCTTCTAGATCCTTCGGGATTCTTCGTGCGAGCTTTCCAAGCATGCAATCTCCTTAGCAAAATAAGACTTGCATTGGAAAGAAAGAACTCCGAACTCATTGACTTTTTGGATCTTCTTCTCATAGCTAATTTGTTGCCAAGATCTTTGTGGCTACTAATGATCTATCTGGGACCACCAAAGTTCCTTTGATAAAACAACCAGAAGAAAATTCAAGAACGTCAAGGGCAGATCTCTATCAAACATAGGCACCCATCATCTCTTAATGGCTTACCTTGTCAACTTTAAGATGTTGGACGGTCCAGATCAAACCATCTCCTTCATTTAATCACCTTAAATGGTGATGGCTTGGAGTGTTGGAGGGATTCGACCCCGATAATGATCTCTCATTTGAATAGATTGGATCTCTCATTTTCTTTTTTTGGATCACCGTGTAGAATGGGACCTGGCATAGGTTCAACGATTCCCCTTAGGTTCAGACCTGGGGCCATGTTAAAGTTAGCTTGGGCATTGATTTGCTCCCTTGGTCTTTGAAACCTTTTGGATCACTATCGGTTCTCTAAGCGTTTTTAGGAAAAATCTCCATTAATTTTTAAAGATTATAAGAGAGCCTTATGGATGATATTATATCTTGTTACAGGATACCACATGCTCACTCGGCAGGTCTTTTAAGGATTGTAAGTACGTCCCTCATTTAATGGTCGTGTCAATCATGACCAAAATGAGTAATCTTCTCGTTGGTCCAAGTAAAGGCATGTAAACAACTTTGTGGGGTAAACTATATGGTAGGAGGAACCTAAAATAGGTATAACATGGCTCAAAAATATTCATAATTCGAGTCACAGCCATCAAATTAATGGAATATGAAATCCGCATCGCCCATCGTGTTAGTCTTTTTATTAAGATGGCTGAGATTACCCAATCAGGTCTCAACTGAAGCCATGTGGAATCCCTAGTCCTACTATCCAGCATGATCACAAGTGAACCAGTTGGGCTCCACATATAAATCCACACCATTCTTAATATATACCACATACCCATCTCTCTTCACAAGTGGCCCACCAGAGTTTTGGATATTGGATGATTTTTTAGGCTCAATACGTGTTTGAAATAGCGTATCTGATGGACGGATTAGATTTCAGACACACATCATATAGCTCCACAGCAGGTCATCTATATGATACAGTCAATACTACTTAAACATTCATCATGAACCCATCACATTCAAGTATCAATGGCACCAAACGATAGAAGTGATTATAGAGGGCCCACCAAATGGCCGGTGCGGATCATTAGATTAGACCATGCAGCCACGTGGACCCATTATCGATGGCCAAGCCACTGCAAATCAAGCATTCCGTATTTAGTTTATTGCCAAAATTCCAACTCTACTAGTTTGTGGTGCTTTGGCAGATACATAAGCAAAAGGATGCGTATTGCGCACCCTAGGAATTACACTAGCTTACATGAAAGTCAAGTGAAACTGTACAAATAGTGGGCCCCAGGCATAAGTTACACTAGCTAGACATATGACACTAACTGAATGATTTGTGCACATATATTGAATGGCTAAGATAAAAGGTAGTGAATGGTTCAAATTCAGCATACAAGCGTTCATTAAACACATTGGATCCTATCATTTCGGCACAGTATTCTCAAACTTAAATGACATGTGTGTCATCATGAAAAATGAGTCTGAAACACTCAAGTTCTACATCAGGTTAGACCTCTGGTTTAGATGGTCTAGTCCACGTATTAACTTGGCTAACCTTTTATAAGACCACCTGCTTTTAAGATTACGGCTCATCTGATGAATGGCACAACTTGATATTTTTGGGCATGCAACACATCTAGAACCAAATGGACCGTCTACACCAAATGGTCGGATTGGATCTCTGAGCCTAGTGCCATGTAGGGATAAGTTTTGTCAGGCAGATGGATTTTACCTTACATGCCACTTTGGGTAGAGTAAAACTTATTGTTTTAATTCTTTTTTTTAAAAATCCCTTTTTAAATGAATTTCCTTTTATATATATATATATATATATATATATATATATGCTCCACATCAACTATTCAAAGACAGTGACAATTTAGCAATCTTTTCAAAAAGTAAAATTTCAAAATTCAGCCACAATTATTTGATGTTGACTAACATCAAATACAAAGCATTTTCCTAATATCAAACACTATGATTACTTAAATAAACTTTAACAAAAAAAAAGAAGAAGAAGAAAAAGGTATGGGCATGAATAGTATGCATAGAGATTTGGTGGGCACAGACTCATTCCATCCAATAACCAAAGATTCTTAGTATATTTATAGAGTTTGATCGCACAGGTCCAATTCGTGATCAACGGTCACTATGCCACGTCGGGTCCCAGATTTTATGGACGAGCGTAGTAAAATACATTAGACTTTCACCGTAAATTAATTTAGAAGAAATCTGACGGCTGGAAAGTCTGGTGTCTCGGTTTTATTTGAAAGTGCCACATTTCAATTCTAGCATTGGCGAGGTGCATTTGGTAAGTGCCGGATTTCAATTTTGGGTGTCCACCGGGTCCGTGGTCCGCGATGGACCACAAGTCCAATGAGATCTTCAGTTTCTTAAATTTTTAGATTTTTCTGACCATCCTCGGTCGCTTGATGGCCCACACGGGCTGTTGTTAAATGTAAACGGGTCATCTGGCTGGGCGGCATGCACTTGGTCCGATTATGACCAGACTGGTCTACTATAATGGGCTGGATCAAAGTTAATTAACTTGTGGCACCTCACCACGAGTACTTTGAACGAACGATTCTGCGGCAAATCCTACGTAGATGCCTCAGGACAATGCGCTGGTTGGACGGGACGTTACAACTGTATCACTAACAAAGCATGACATTAATCTTATCCCATGGCAACAGGGGACAATCCCTGCCATGGGTAATAATTATGTTTTTTGAATCCCGTCCCTCCTAATCCCTTCTAATCCCACCACCCAAACACGCCCTTAGACAATTGTATATTAATTATATTAATTGTATATTAGAATTCTTTAGTAGAATATATATATATATATATATATATATATATATATATATATATATATATATATATATTTTAAACCATGGTAATTCATTCAATGAAAGACATGTACAGGCCCTTGACATTTCAGGCTCCCCCACGAAAAAGGACATGTGGGATGCCTATTGTAAGCAAAGAAAAGGATAGCTACCTACTTACCCAAAAACCAAAAACAAAAAAGGAAAGCACCCTGAGCCATTCGGTAGAGTGCACATGACGGCTGGCTCCAAGACCCACTCTATCCGAGAACAATAGACCTCTGACATGGATGGGAAGGTCCGAGTAATTACGAATAGCGCATTTGGTTGAGCCTACTGTCCGCAGACGCATTACTTCCTGATAGGCACGGCGAAACTCACCTGCCCCATTATCCTAAACCGATCAATGTAACTTTAGTAGAATTTTTACACGCGAGAGTTAGAGACAACTATCTTATGCTCCACATGTGTGTATATGCCGTACATGTGAGAGATCATATCCGTTCATCACGTGAGTACTACAATGAATGTCCCATAGACTGAAAATCTGCCAGTCCAGCAATCAAGTAGGCGAAATTTGGGTGTGAAAGTATGGCTGTTGGTAACTCTTGTTATCACCGTTCGTTTTATTTTATATAAGCATACTGCCATTCTAATGATCTTCCTGGCATGATTGTTCAGCCACCTAATAAAAACAGTGGCCCACATCAGATGAACGACTCAGATATCACACGTGTGTGGAGAGAGTCAAATTCAAATGGTGATTTTGCGAGTAGTCGTAGCATCGCTCCATCGCAGAAATGACCATTCGCTGTAAGGTTCATATAGAGAGATTCGCGCGTGTTACATATTTGGCCTCTGTTAATGTATAAATATGCGAGATATCACTGAAACCATACACCTTCACCCATGGCGAAAAATAGTTGCGGTAGAGATGGCCAGAATTTCTCACGTTTACTGCTTCCTTCTCGTCCTCTGTCTTTTCCTCAGGTTTTCTTCTGATCTGTCTTTAAAGAAGTAGATCCAAGCTGTTCATTTGGTGGTAGACCTACTATGAATATGCACTGTTGAGGAAACGGTCCACTCCACTAATCAAGTGGGGCACACTTCTAGCTAACTTGTGGAGCGGAGAAGACCATCGGATAGGATGAGCCTAACATAGATATTACATGGCCCAAAAATAATCCTAATTGAATAATCACAGCACAATTAAGGGAAATCACGGCCATACTGTCCATTTTCCAGGTCTTCGTTCAAATGGCTGTGATCATCTGATTAGATCCTTTTTGGGTCCTTGCTGAATCCCATGTCCAATTTTCCGGCATGATTGTAGGTGTATTCATGTATCGAAAGATACAACACGGTACCATATTAATACTCTCTCACTCTATAAATACATGAGATTTCCACAAACCATACACATCCATGATTGGAGTAAAGATGGCCAGGCTTTCTTTCACACACTACTTCGTCCTCTTTGTTTTCTCCTCAGGTACTCTTTCGCTCTATCTTTGAAGAAAGAGATCCTGGCCATTCATCAGGTGGTGACCCTACTTTGAACGTTAATTGTCCAAAAAGAGGCCACTCCATTGATCAAGTGGCTCACACACGCTTGGGAAAAGTGGGCAGTCAAGAAAGTGACCCACTGTTTATATATATATATATATATATATATATATATATATATATAGAGAGAGAGAGAGAGAGAGAGAGAGAGAGAGGGAGAATGGTGCATTTGACTGATGGTGTTGATGTTCGAAACGCATCACGGTGGGGCCCACACAGCTCGACCTCATGGGACGTTAAAATCAGCTAGAGCGCATTGTACCTTTTCCCATATATATATATATATATATATATATATATATATATATATATATATATATATATGTACATGTGGCCCACTTGATGAGTAGAGGAGAATGATTTTGTGACATTTTCTAGGTGTGACCTAGTGAAGAATGTTTAGAATCTCCCACGTGTTAGTTTTACTATTTGTGGCCCATCTTGGTAGACGTGGCATGCATTGTCATGATTATTTCGCTCAATCTTTTTGTGACGGTTGGGGTTTTACATTGGATCCTTAAGGGCTTCAATGGCACTGTAAGGGCATTCAATTTATACAAGTGGGGCCCATGTTTATTCATTCCAAACCATTTGTTTTATCGATCCACAATTTGAAAATCCTAACCCTTCAATACGTGGCCCAAAAAAACTGATGGTCGGTGTTCAACCAAAAGAAGCTCAAAAAAGCTATCCAATAAAAGGATCAATCCTAAAATAGTTAGTACATGGGCCAAAAGCAATTATAATCAAAATCGATTTGACACGGTTCATTTTCCATGTCTTTATTCAGATGGCTATGATCATCCAACCAGATCTCTTTTGGGTCCTTGTAGAATCCCCTCTCCAATCATCCAACATCTTGGGCCGTGTGGGTCCCGCATATCCATTCTATCTTCACACGTGTTTTGCTGACATTGTGTGCTGGTGTGCAGTTGAGAAGATGGTACCAAACGTAGATGCAGCAAGGTGCATGCGTTATGGTGTTAAATCCGGCCAGCTGCGATCTCACTGCATGCGAGGAGCAGTGCGATGCAAAGTACAAATCATACAATGGAAATGCATCGTGCATAGAAAAACCTGGAGGGGGCAATTTCTGCATGTGCACATACAACTGCTAACTTACATCTTTGTTAACATGTATGATATTGGTACAGTCGTCCAATGTTATCTTCAATAAATGCTGTAATTACAATAAATTAATAAAAATTTCCTTTTCATATCTTTAATCTTTGATATTCGCGTTGCCATCAGGAAGACCTTTGTGATGGTGGGTTTTGTGATGGTGGGTTTTGATGCCTGTGTATCAAGCATGTCTTTGCTGTACATCTTCTTAGTTTTAGGCAACAATTGATGGTGAAGGATTATGCATTCGAGATCTTGCCAAAGACATTCCTAAAGTTCCTTATAATTAGGAAGATTGTATATATCTAAAGATTGAACCAATATCCAAGCAAATTCTGTTATGATTCTAACTAAATCAAGAGAGAGTGAGCATTGGATGATTTGGGTTCAATTCTATACATACTCAGAATTGAGAGAATAGTAGAGCTTGATGAAATATCTCGCCCAACCCACCCAATAATAAATTAGTATCAAGTGGGTACAATTTGTCTACTCCCTCCACTCCCAACCATTAGGGAGTAAGTGTTTAAGTTAAATGCATGGGGTGATTTGATTTAGGCCACTAGATAAGTGGCCATAATCAATTTAAGGTTTGGGATCGGTGATCTCCTAATTTCTAATTGATCTCAAATCCGGTTAGTGGGCCACAATGAGAAGAAGATTTGAGATGCCAGTAATTTTGAATCTATCTGTAAACATTTATATTCGGAACGCATGCTAGATCCAAGATCAATAAGGAAATCGGGCAGTAAATATCGTCCAAGGTTAAATATTAGTGAGAGATCGATAGTGAACAAGTACCGCAAGGGGAAAGATAAAAAGGACTTTGAAAAGAGAGTTAAAGAGTGCTTGAAATTATCGAGAGGGAAGCGAATGGAGGCCAACGATGCACCCCGGTCGGATGCGAGTATCTTGCTTCCTCAACAACATCACCCGATGAAGAACTCGAGGCCCATGTCAAACACAAAATCTACCTTACATTTACATTGATCTTTTCGCTTATAGATCACTACTGACCATTCGCTTCGTTCATTTTTTTTTTTTACAAATGGATTAGATATTTATCTCTCATTTATTTATTTCTTTGTTTATTTTGACATCAGTCAATTGTAATAAGTCATATATTCAAATATTAATAAAATTAGCATTGTTTGGTTTTTTTATTTTTTTATTTTATTTATTTATTTATTTATTTTTTGGCGTCTTGATTATTTTGAAAATTTAAAATTGAATTACTGGTATTTAAAAAAAAAAAAAAAAAAAAAAAGGAAAAAACAACCCTTAGCATACAAGGCAAAAAAATCCATTGGAAATGGCTATTTCCTCTCCTTTCACAAGTCTTACATAATGGGTGATTGAGAGGATAATTGAATCTTGTATCCTATCTCTAATTAATTCGACTTAGCATGGGCCAATAGTTCAATCAAACATGAGTCAAATATGACTCTAGCATACCCACGTATCATAATTGCACATAAAATTTAAATATAGACCCTTCACACATAAAATTTAAATATAGACTCTTGATCACATATGTGACTTTGTTTGATTAAATTGTCTTCTAACACCTAATCCCCAGGTGAATGAGATTCACCAGTGGTCTTCATCCTGCAACGTGCCTTTTGCAGCCTCTGATGTCGGACCTATGACCGGGCATAGCTTGGGTGGATGCTTGACTGTAGGACCCACCATGATGAATAATGTTATCTTACATCCATGCCATCCATCTACTTTCATAGCTTATTTTACAGCATAATCCAAAAAATAAGGTAGATCCAAATCTCAGGTAGACCACACCACAAGAAACAGTGGTGATTGACCATTAAAAACTTCATGTGTAACAAAAGTTTTGGATCAAGCAGATATTTGTGTGGTCCTTCATCCAAGTTTCTATGACCTTATCAACAAGCAGGATGGATAATTAATAAACATTCCGGTGGCCCATAAGAAGTTTTTAACGGTGGGCATTCAATCGCCACAGTTTCCTTCGGTGCAGTTCACCTGAAATTTAGATGTGCTGTATTTTCTGTATCATGACTTAAAATGAGCTGTCAAAACAGAAGGAAGGCGTGAATGTAAATCACATACATCGTAGTGGGTCCCACAGTCAGGGATGCGATCCACCGAAGCCGCACCCAACGTGAAATGACCAGGTGGGCCTATTAATTAGGTGGAGCTTAGTAAACAAAACTTTGTTTACGTGTGCCAACATGTTGTTTATAACATCCTGACCGTGTAAATGGTGGGACCAACCAAAAAGATCACCCGGGGTGAAAGCCACGTAATTCTATCTATCAGGTGAACCACGCCATTAAAATCAATGGACAGCTTATGATCTAGCTCATTTTAGATCTCTATCCCAAAAATGAGTAATTTGCAAGTCTCAAATGGACCACACCACAAATAGCAGTGGGAACAATGATTCTCATCATTAAAACATTTGTAGGGCCCACCGTAATGTTTACTTTCCATCAAATCTGTTCATAAGGTCACAAAGACCTGGATGAAGATAAAAAAACAAATATTATATTGATCCAAAATTTATGTGACCCAAAAAGGGTTTCAGTGGCAGGCATTCAATCTCCCACTACTTTTTACAGTGTGGTCCACTTGATTTTTGGATCCATCTTAATTTTCTTCTTAAACATTATGAAGAGCTCACCAAGTTGACGGACGGTTTGGATATAACTCATACTTCGTGATGGGACCCACAAAACTTGGTAACGTCAACACATCATGATGTATTAGTTTCATCCATGCCATTCATCAATTTTTTCAGATCATCTTAATCGCTTGATACCAAAAAATGAGAGAGTTATAAATCTAAGGTGGACTACACCATAGGAAAACAATAGTGATTGGATATACACCATTAAAATCCTCCTAAAGCGCACTGTACTTTTTATTCGACATCCAATCTTTTGATTAGGTCATGCAGACCTAGATGAAGATAAAAAACAAATATCAGCTTGATCCAAAACTTTTATGCCCCCCTGAAAGTTTTTAATGGTCAACGTTCATTCAACACTTTTTCATGTAATGTGGTCCACTTGAGATTGGGATATACCTATTTTTTATTCTCATACCCCCAAAATGATCTAGAAAAATAGATGGACGGAATGGATGATATACATACATCATACCAGCTGCCAATGGCCGGTGGCAGGGTAGTAGCCAATTCGTTTCCGTTACTTTGCGGGTAGCCATAGGCAATAACGTCCTTCTACGGACCCGGTATCGGTACTACCCGACCTCTCCCGATCTCGGGACAAGATGGGGCTTTGAGGGCCAAAGTGATGTCTAGATTTTATTCGCGCCGATCATCCATTTTTCCATGTCACTTTATTTTATAATCCGAAAAATGAGGCAGATCCAAGGTCAAGTGGGCCATAAAGTGGAGATTAAATTTATATAGTTGAAAAATTCTTGTGGGCCACAGAAGTTTTGGATCAAGCTGAAATTTGTTTTTTCCCTTCATCAAGGTATATATGACCTTATGAACAGTTTGGATGGAAAATAAAAATCACTGTAGGCCCTAGAAAGGTTTCAATGGTGGCATCATTAGCATGACTGCTTCTTGTGGTGTGGTCCATATGACATTTTGATTTGTCTAATTTTTTTAAAAATCACCTAAAATAGCATACAAATATGTATGGACGGTGTGGATAAAATCCTTACATTACAGTGGCCCCTCAGAGCCCCAACCTGTCCGAACAGGTGGGTAGTACCCAATCCGCGTCGGTTCAATGCGTCAAAATTCTCCGACTTTGAATGAATCAAAAGATTCGACGCGTCATCATATTAATTCTCTCACTCTATAAATACACGAGCTTTACACAAACCATATACATCCACCCACACTCAAAATCAGTTGTAGTAAAGATGGCCAGGCTTTCCTTTACTCACTACTTCCTACTCGTCCTCTTTGTTTTCTCCTCAGGTTTTTTCTTACTCTTTTAAATAAGGAGATCCTGACCATTCATCTGGTGGTGGCCCTACATTGAACATTCACCGTCCAAAAATAGGCCACTTCATTGATCAAGTGAGGCATATACATTCATGGGAAAAGTGGGCAGTCAGGAAAGTGGCCCATTGTTCACACACACACACACACACACACACACACACACACACTTGTAGCCTACTTGATGAGTGGAGGAGAATGATTTTGTGACATGTTCTAGGTGGGACCCACTGATGAATGTTGAGAATCTCCCACGTTTCAGTTTTTCTATCTGTGGCCCATCTTGGTAAAGGGCGCATACATTGTATGATCATTTGGGGTTTGACCCAAATTTAGGTGGCCCAACAAAACCAATGGTTGACGTTCAACAAAAAGAAGTGCAGAAAATCCGTTCCATAGAAATAGTTAGTACATGGGCCAAAAACAATTATAATTGATAATCACAACCATAGGATTAAGGTAATGTGAAATCGACACCATCCATTTTCCATGTCTTTATTCAGATGGTTGTGATCATCTGATCAGATCTCTTTTTAGGTCCTTGTAAAATCCCTTCTCCAATCATCCAGCATCATCATATGTGGGCCTTGTGGACCCCACATGTCCAATCTATCTTCACACATGTTTAGCTGACATTGTGTGGTGGTGTGCAGTTGAGAATATGGTACCAAAGGCAGATGCAAGAATGTGTGTTATAGTGTTGAATCCTGCCAGCTGCGATCTCACCGCATGCGGGAAGCAGTGCTATGAAGAGTACAAAGGAAAAGGGTCATGCGGAGCAAAAGCTGGAGGGGGCTACTTCTGCCGGTGCGTCTACAACTGTTAAGTTACATTTTTCTTAATATGTATGACATTGGTCTAGTCGTCCAATATCATTTTCAATAAATTAATAAAATTCTCCTTTTCATATCTTTAATCTATTTAAGTGATCTAGACTGCTGATACGATGGGCCTCATTAGCATTTCTTGAAAATTTTCTAGATTGGATGGTTCTATGCATCTGTTCAGTTGATTAGGTGGGCCAATCGAAAGCCTACAAGGCAGATCTTACATTTGGGCTAGTCTGTTACTTATAGCATCCGAACAATGCAAAATGGTGGGACACATCACAAAGATACTCCTGGGGCTGTTCATTAGGCGGTCTATCTCATCCGTCCATCTCACTGTACACGTGTGGCCCAACTAATGAATAGATTTATTATTATTATTTTTTTGGGCTGGTGGTGATCTTCATGGTGTGGCCCACAAGAAGGTTCAATAATTCATATGCATCACATGGGCAGTACAAGTGAGGCCTATGGTGAAGCACAAAGATCACAAATCGGTGGAGTTTTACTGAAATCCAAGCATTTTATGTTTAGAGGTCCATTGTCATTGTCCCGTCTTTTGAAAATCTCCTGGACTCAAATGTTCTAACCCTTCAACAGGTAATCCAGGAAATGGTTATCCAAGTAAATACAACAAAAATTATAAAGCTCAAATAAAACCAATAGACTGTGATCCAGCATGATACCTTTAATTTGTTGCTCTTAATTCAATCAGTCATGGATACTCGTGTGCATATATGATTGTGCAGGCATACTAAAGTCTACCCAACTTAAGGATATTGACTAAATTGACCAGCATTCCTGCATCCGAACGGACATATATTAGACACTAGATCGGAACCTAAAGTCATCCCTATCACCGAGTTGTTGATTTGGTGTGCATCGTACTCAAGCGATTTGAGCCGGGGAAGGGATTAGCCCTCACGAATGAGTTCTTTTTGCCTTGTACCAGTGATTACGGAATCGGCTAGTTTAAGGACTCTTTATTTCACTAGTAGTTTAACATAGTATTCTTCAATCAATGTAGAAAATTTGCATATAACAAAATAAAGACTAGCATAATAGATCAATCTTTATTAATGTATTGGCTTTGTTACAACCATTGTGCTTTACAATTTAATTGAAGCGAGAAATAAGATAAATACTTGATGCATCTATTAGAATAGACGATCGATGTGCAGATAGTCAGCAGGATATGATCGGATTATGAACAACTGAAACAAAACTTAGATAGACATAGAAATTTGATAACTTAAGATTGCAAATATTTAATTTACTTATAAGATAAACATATTACAGCAGGAGTCATTGGACAGTAGTGAATTAGGTTAGGCTAGAATGTGTAAAATAAACCTGAATGTAAATCCTTTTGTAGCTTTCTCGAGACGTTGAAAGCCCCTAGTTATGGGCTTCTAGATCCTTTGGGATTCTTTGTGTGAGCTTTCCAAGCATTCAATCTTCTCAGCAAAATGAGACCTACATTGGAATGAAAGAACTCCGAACTCACTGACTTTTTAGATCTTCTTCTCATTGTTAATCGGTTGCTAAGATCTTTATGGCTGCTAATGATCTATCTAGGACCACCAAAGTTCCTCTGATAAAAACAACCAGAAGAAGATTCGAGAACCTCAAGGAGCAAATCTCTATCAAACATAGCCACCCATCATCTCTTAATGGCTCACCTTGTCAACTTTCAGATGTTGGATGGTCCAGATCAAACTACCTCTTTCATTTAATCACCTTAAATGGTGATGGCTTAGAGTGTTGGAGGGATTCGACCCCCATAATGACCTCTCATTTAAATAAATCGGATCTCTCATTTTCTTTATTGGGATCATCGTGTAGGATGGGACTTGGCATAGGTTCAGCGATTCCCCTTAGGTTCAGACCTGGGGCACCGTGAAAGTTAGCTTGGGCATTGATTTGCACCTGTATTCTTTAAAGCTTTTGGATCACTATCGGTTCTCCAAGCATTTTTATGAAAAATTTCCATTAATTTTAAAAGATTATAAGGGACAGCCTTATGGATGACATTATATCTCGTTACAGGATACCACATGCTCACTCGGCAGGTCCTCTACGGATTGTAAGTACGTCCCTCATTTAATGGGCGTGTCCATCATGACCACAATGACAAAATGTGTAATCTTCTCGTTGGTCCACGTCAGGGCATCAAAAATAGATGTAAACAACTTTGTGGGGTAAACTATATGGTAGGAGGAACCTAAAATAGGTATAACATGGCCCAAAAATATTCATAATCCCAGTCACAGCCATCAAATTAATGGAATATGAAATCAGCATCGCCCATTGTGTTAGTCTCTTTCTTAAGATGGCTGAGAATATTACCCGATCAAGTCTCAACTGAAGCCATCTGGAATCCCCGGTCCTACCATCAGCATGATCACTAGTGGACCAGATGGGCCCCACATATAAATCCATACCATTCTCATAATATATACCACATGCCCATCTCTCTTCACAAGTGGCCCCCACTAGAGTTTTGGATATTGGCTGATTTTTTAGGCTCAATACGTATTCGAAATAGCGTATTTGATGGACGGATTAGATGTTAGACACACATTATATAGCTCCACAGCAGGTCATCTATATGGTATAGTCGATACTACTTGAACATTCATCATGAACCCATCGCATTCAAGTATCAATGGCACCAAACGATAGAAGTAGTTACAGAGGGCCCACCAAATGGACGGTGGGGATCATTAGATTAGACCATGCAGCCACGTAGACCCATTATGGATGGCCAAGCAACCGCAAATCAAGCATACCATATTTAGTTTATTGCCAAAATTCCAACTCCACTAGTTTGTGGTGCTTTGGCAGATACATAAGCAAAAGCAAAAGGATGCGGATTGCGCACCCTTGGAATTACAGATCACATTCTTCTTTACGTCTACACTACTGTGATTGTCCGCCACCATTTTAAAGTCGTGGTGTCACACCATGCATGGAGAAATGATACAGTGCTATGAGCATACTTTAAGTTATAGTGCTCCTACTTGCATCAGTTTACTAGAAAAGTCCAATCAATTGATCTGAAATGTCCATCATGTCCAGAAGTCATCTCATGATCTTCCATGAAAAAATTGCATTGATCTCTAATGATCCAATCCATCCTTTTTCCAAGACATGGATGGATAGTTACAATTGCCTAACAAAGGTGATTCTTAAAAATTTAAGTAATCCACTAGGGTTCTCTAACAAATAGATGGACCAAGCTGTTATTCCACCTATTGTTGTGTAAATAATCTTCACCATCCATATTCAAGAACTTGATCAACTGGTTATATTTTTTAGATAAGTGTGAACTTCCAGAATGCCCATAAAATGCCCTGTTGGACCTAATGAAAAGTCTAGGTCAATGGATTGGAATGTCTAAATATCCCAATGCAAGCATATCAACTAATCGAACAATCTTAACCATTTAAAATTGCTCGTTGAAACCCCTCCCTTATCATCTCAGCCCTCCATTCTCTGAAATCCTAGCCCTTCATGCTAGGTTTTCTATTCATAAAGAGAAGGAGAGAATGCCGGCTCCGAACCCACCAACCTAGCTCCATTCAACCTTCGAAAATTCATGTCCTCCAAGCTCCCATAGACCTATTCGAACGACCTAGAAGCTTCGTTTTGGAATCCAGGGAGTTCTAAATCCACGCTCGCAAACAGACCCGCCCGCCATTTCCCAATAAAACCGCCTCCCAAAACCTCTCTCCTACGTTTACAAAATCCATTTCCAATTTACTAGCGATTTGAAATCTCCCATTGCAGAACCGCCATACGTCATTTTCGGAACCCAAAACCCGGTTATGGGTATGTAACACCCCGTACTTTCAAGTACTCGGGTGTTACCCTATAACCAAATTTAAAAATAAATATAAGCCTAGCTTGAGCAAACGTTCACGTGCATTCTACCCTAAATCCAACGGACGAAGGTAATCCACCCATGAAATAGGCCATCCATCCATTGATCTTCGAGAGAGATTGTCAAGTCATCAAAGAAACCCAATTTAGAATTACAACCACCCTGTTAGGCGATTGGACCGCACAGTGCCTATCACAGGCACTAGATCATGAGGTCCACTATTGCCTAACTTACATCATGGTTGTTAACAATGTATTTGAATTCATGCCAATCCCACCATACAATTTTAGACCCATCATCAGTTTAGATTAAGAACTTGTTTAATCACAAACTCGACCATCAAATTATTCTTCCTAGATCTAGGAGTTTGAACAAAGAGGGCCATAACATCCCGTCGACCATTCCAACACTTGATCCACCAGGATATAAAATCAATTTCTAGGACGCAACTAGATAGCCCTAGAAACCATTAAAACCGTTTAATATGGGCTATGGAAGGCCCTGACTATAAATCACCTTATCTATGGCCACTCGAGTTCTTGATCAGCCCATCCTTGAACCCTAGGACCTTATGACTTAGAATGACTAGATCTAGAAGAAATCCAACCGTTGGATTAGCGTGAATCATTAGTTGTCTGTGAGGTCACAAGAATGGCCCACTTACAAACCCAAATAATCTAATCTTTATAATCAAAGACTTATAGGAAACTAAATGAATGAACGAATAAACAACCCTAATCGGACTGTGGCCCGAGTGAACAATATATATATATATATATATATATATATATATATATATATATATATATATGTGTGTGTGTGTGTGTGTGTGTGTGTGTGTGTGTGTGTGTGTGAAATGGTACTACACGGTCGAGCGTATGCAAGGCTATTGTAAGGTCGAGTTGTGTCTCCTCATCAGCCGCCGGATAACATATTTGAAAATATATCGTGTAAATGCCCGACGTAATCAAGTTGCTAAACCGACAAAACTGGCAGAACCGGCTGTAACCAATTGAAAAGAGTCGTGTATGACTCTATCATCCTCTTTACTTTTGCCAGCATCTAAGTTCCTAGGCTATGAGCCCAAAAATGATGTAGACCCAAAGCTCAACAATAGAAAGTGTAGACACCCCACCCAGGCTAATATCTTGATTTTATTAAGACAAATCCGAGAACCATGATCATATCCTAAACCTACCCCTAACCCTAACCTGAGCCATTATTCAATCCAGACCATGCCCGAAATCGACCTATTTCTCGAATCATTTTCAGGTAACAATCGAGCTGACTTCAAGCTATTTTGGGCCAAATATCCAAAAAGAACTTTGTTTCACTCTAAGGACCCAAAAAAGGACTCACCAGATGAATTTCGAGGAAAACCGTACCGAGGTGGTAATCGGATTACCGCCGGCGGTAATCGGATTACCACTTCCTCCCAGAAAGTGCGCACGGAGCCAGTCACACGAGTTCCGGACTCAACCAGGTCCGGGCGGTAATCGGACTACCGCCGGCGGTTGTCGGATTACCGCCGGCGGTGATCGGAATTCCGCCGCGTACGGTCGGAGCAGGGACAGCTGTCTCAGCGTCCAAAGTCAACTCTTCCTGGAATTTACCCCTCCCATCTCCACTATTTACAGTTTTACCAGCCTCCATAGCCAATGAGAGCACGCCACGTGGCATCTCTCTCCTCTCTACCAATCACCATGTGCCACATCAGCATTTGCCCTCTTTTTATCCCCTATTTACCAAACAACCATTGGAAGAGGGCTATAAATAGCCCTCTCCCCTTTCATTTTCATGGAGATGGATGAGAGCCACCAAGAGAGGGAGAGAGGGAGAGAGAAAGAGTGAGAGGAAAAGAAAAGAAAAGAGAGAAAGAGAGAGAGTGAGGAAGAGAGTGAAGGAAGGGAAGGAGCTCCCAAGCCTTCAAGCCCACATTTTCCAGCCACCTCCTAGCCTTCATCTCAAACCTTCCCACCCACAAGCCTAGTCCAAAATGATCATGGTTCAATCTACATCTTAGCCTTTTCAAGAATCAAGTCAAAGATCCATTTGCATACAAGCATTCATCATGACATCTACTCCCTTCTCAACCCCCCTTGCTTTCTAGATCTCTAGTGGACGTGATATGCTCTGTGACTTGCCGTACATCGGATCCTCGTCACATCGAAATTCCTAGTGATCTAGTCCATTTTTCTTGTGTTTTTGTATAAGCATCATCACATCCGCCCTCTAGACACATTGTCGGATGTATGCTCTGTGGCCTGCCAAAATCTCGGATCTTGCTACATCAGAAATCCACATGTAACTAGTCCCATCATGACCGAAGCATCATCATCATCCCTTGAGATTATTTTACCACACTAAGTCGAGACCGTACATTTGTACGGGCAGAGAGGGTGCCTAACACCTTCCTCTTTATAATCGAGGTCCCTTACAGGAATCCCGGATCGTAGACCAGGAGTCAATCTAAGGTCGGAGGATCTTCGGATTTCTCCAACCTTACGTATTCCGTGGTTCTAACCGACCGCGGGATTCTGAGATTATTCGGCTAGTGGCGACTCCAACAATCACAAATCAGCTTAATCACCCCCAGGACCACCACAACAAGACATTTTTCACAACAAAGTGGACGCCCGATTTTTCAGTGTCTACAGAAAGCAATGGAAATTGATTGCTAGCATTGAAAACTTCTCAATGGTGTAGAAGTTTTGGATCAAGATGATATTTGTTTTCTCCATTCATCCAAGTTTGTGTGACCTTATGAACAGGTTGGATTGTGAACAAAAATCATGGTATGCCTTAGGAAGGTTTCAATGGGCATGTCATTGTCCCCACTACTCTACATGGTGTGGTCCACTTGAGTTTTGGATCTGTCTAATTTTTGGGCTTATGCTGGAAAATAATCTTGCCAAATGGATTGACGGTGTATATAGTACAATTGTGGATTAACAGAACTTGGTAACAAAACACACTACCGACGTCGGTGAAGTGTCTCTCACACTGTGCAATCGATTTCCAAGAAGAAGCTACAGAAGTTACAGGATCTATAATTTTTATTATTATATTTTCTTAAAGTTTTGTGTATGAGATCTAATCTAACCATTATATGCATAATCCCATGTTAGGCCCTTTTCCAAATGATCAGGATGTGCTTTGATTCAAATGGGTCACACAAACAAAAAATTGTTGGCATAAACATTCATGCTTGATTTTTATGGGCCCACCATAATAATTATATGAAATTTACTCCAATCATTAGATTCCACGTAAATCTTATACCTGGTTCCAAAACTCATGTCCATCTATGATTCAGGTGGGCTACAGGCATAGAAACAGTATAGAGTGGAAGCATGGTCATATACACTTTCCAACCGTGTAGTCCATTTGAATCACGGATGAAGTTGATTTTTAGGCGAGAGGCTTAAGTTGAGGTGATTCACCTAATAGTTGGTGTGGATTTTACATAAATAATACGTGGGTCCCACTTGAAGAACTCCAGTGAGGTTGCCGCTTGCACATGTACTGTAAACGCCTATAGACTTTCAATGTTAGTTCCCCACCGTGTAGATTTTCAATGTTCAGTCTTCCTCTTTGCATATGTTACACTGATTTACATTTATCCAAACCAACCAAATTGTGGGTCTCATTTTTAATTTATCACATACAAAAATAATACTGACCCAACATTTTTAGTTGTCTAATTAATGGAAATCAAATTGACCACATGACAGAATAAGTGAGGATTAAACCTCCACTGCTCAACATTTCACAGGGCTACAGAAGCTTTGGATGAGGTTGATATTTTTGCGTTTTTAATTCATCCCATTAAGAATTAACTTGTGAATGGTATGGATGGCATATAAGAATCACGGTGGACACTAGAATAGTTTCAACGGTAAGCATTTCCCTACCTACTTTTTCTTGTCACACATCCCACTTGAGTTTTAGATCTGATTATATTTGAGCCCATGGCTTAACATGACCTGACAAAAGGGTTGGATGGAGTGGATTTCTCACAAATATCACGGTGGACCCGCTTAACTTACTGCAGTAAGAAATTCATCCGCAGGCAATGTGGACGACAAGATGTATGAATTGCCTAATGTAAGTTACGTGTGCCTCACTATGATAAGTGTTATATCCACACGATATATTCATTTTATGAGATCATTTTAGGGCATAAGCCCAATAATGAGGGGGACACAGGGCTCAAGCGAACCATAATATAGAAAGCAGGGGATTGAACACTTAATATTGAAGACTTCTTGGAAGCCACAAAAGTTTTAGATCAAGTTCATATTTGTTTTGTCTCTTTATCCAAGTCTTTGTGACCTTACGAACAAGTTAGATAGCAAATAAACATTATTTGCTGGTCTCTTTGAAGGTTTAAAGGTGGGCATCATTGTTTTGACCCTTTCTTTGGTATTGATTCACTTAAATTTTGATCTGTCTCAATTTTTTCACTTATGCACTAAAATGATCTTGTAAAATGGATGAATGGTATGAATATAACACATGCATCATAGGGGGTCCACAAAACTTGATAACATCCAAGCACCACTAATGTCTCGTGCACACCACGCAAATCGCAGGAGTCATAGGCACCGTATTATGTGTTACCGGATTACACATGTTACCCTTACCATGGGGCTCACCTTGATTATATGTTGTATATCCATGCTGTCCATCTTTTTTTCACTCTATTTTAAAATGTTGTACCAAAATTTAAATAGATCCCATACTTTCGTGGCCTAAAAAAAATTTAATGGTCATTCGCCACCTTTTCCTGTGGTGTGGTACATAAGAGATTTGGATGCGCTTAAGTTTTGGTATAACTTTCTAAAGTGAGCTTAAAAAATGGATGATTAGCATGGATATATAAAAAATTCATTAAAGTGAGCCCCCACGTGATAAGGTAACACCCACTAAGAGTGGGGTACTTAATTAACAAATTTCAATTGCTTATAGCTAGTTTCCCTGGTTTTCCGCTTCCTGCTTATGTTACAACACAAGTATCTTCCCCCGTATATTTTCAAATATGCTATCCGACGGCTGACGAGGAGACACGACTCGACCTTACAATAGCCTTGCATATGCTCGACCGTATAGTACCATTTCCCATATATATATATATATATATATATATATATATATATATATATATATATATATATATATGGAAAAGGTACTATGCGCTTGACCTCACGAGTCTGTCTCATGAGGTCGAGCTGTGTGGGCCCCACCGTGATGCGTTTCGAACATCTACCCCATCAGTCAGATGCACCATTCCATCGTGGGCCTAGGTCTCAAAAATCAAGTTAATCCATGACTTGTGTGGGCCACACCACATATAGAAGTGGAGAGGGGCCGTGCACCATTAAAACATTCATAACCATTTTTGAGGGCCCACCGAGTTGTGGTTTGCAAATTAGCCCATCCATTGTGTGTGTCCCACTTGAATGAGGGTTCAGACCAAGTTTCAGGCGCATGAAAAACTCAGGTCGGCCCCACCAAGTGCTTTTATATGTTTTAATGGTGTCTTCACATAATTTTAGATGGTATGGCCCACTTGAGTTCCGTATACGGCTGATTTTTGGCATATCCCATAATTTAAAGGGGACCCATCAAATGCACAGTGTTGATGGTCGACACGCATCATGGTGGGACCCACACAGCTCGACCTCACGGGAGCTTATCGTTAGCTAGAGCGCATTGTAACTTTTCCCACACACACACACACACACACACACACACACACACACACACACACACACACACACACATATATAGAGGAACGCTCATATCATTACGTGCGAATATATCAACCGTCGATAAGGCCGATGGCCTAGATGAAAGCGCTCTTAGCGCGAGTTTGAAGGAGCGAGTTTCATTCTCTCACACGCCTCTTCACCATATTCTCTACCTCTCCGAAGAATGCGGCGGAAGCTTTCACGTGAAATTCTTCCGCTGGGATGCCAATTGGGTCCCACCAAGATGTTAATGATAAATCCACGCCGTCCATACATTTTTAAAAATAATTTTATGGTAAGAACTCAAAATTTAGGTAGATCAAAATCTCAAGTAGGCCACACAGTGTTGATTGAACTCTCACCATTACAAACTTCCTGGGGCTACCAAATTTTTGGATCATGCTAATATTTGTTTTTTTCCATCATTCAGGTCTGTATGACCTAATCTACAAGTTGGATGTCAAATAAATATCACGTTGGACTCTAAAAAATATTTAACGATGAGAATCATTAACACCGCTGCTTCATGTGGTGCGGTCCACTTGAGATTTGGATCTGCCTTAGTTTTGGGATAATGCCCTTGAATGATAAGAAAAAACGGATGGACGGAGTAGATTTCTCAAAAAACATCATGGTGGGCCCCACCTAGGTTTCAAGCAGGTGAAAGGCTTTCGAAGGAAATCTGCGTTCGAAAAAACCGCGCTGCGGATTTCCTGTGAAAGCCTTTCGTGCGCTGGAAACCTAAGTGAAACTCACCGTGATGTTTTTGAGAAATCCAAATCGTCCATCCATTTTATGAGATCATTTTAGGACATCTGCACAAAAATGAGCCGAATCTAATACTCAAGTGGGCTGAAAACATTAAGATTAAACTTACATAGTTGAAATATTCATATGTCACAAAAGTTTTGAATCAGGATAATATTTGTGTTCTCAACTAATCCCAGTAGGAATGATGTTATGAATGGTATGGATGGCATGTAAACATCCATGTCCACCCCAAGGAGGTTTCAACGGTAAGAATTTCCCTACCCCCTTTTCCTTCTGTACGGCTCGATTGAGTACTATGTCCTGCTCACTTTTGGTCTACCATCCTAAAATGAGTTCAAAAAATGGATGGACAGGATAGATCTCTCACACACATCATGGTGGGCCTCACTTTGATTTCCAGCGAACTTAGCAAGAATGGCTACTCCCCACCACCATCCCTGTGGCTAGTGGTCGATGCTCTGTGGGCCCCACCATGATGTATGTGCTTCATCCATTCCGTTCATCCATTTTTAACTATCATTTTAAGGCTTGACCAAAAAAATGATACGAATATAAATCGCAGGTGGAACACACCACCGGAAAATAATAGTAATTGGATATCCACCATTAAAATCCTCTTAAGGCCCCTGTACTGTTTATTTGACATTCAATCAGTTGATTAGGTCATAAATACTCAGATGAAGGGAAAAAAAAATAATGATCAGCTTGATCCAAAACTTTTATGGCTGCCAAAAAGTTTTGAATGGTCAATGTTCATTTAACACTGTTTCCTATACTGTGGCCCACTTGAAATTGGGATATACCTAAGTTTTGGTCTCATACCATAAAATGATATGTAAAAATAGATGGACGGAATGGATGAAACAAATACATCATCATGTTCCCACAGAGCACCGACCACCAGCCATTACCTAGTGGCAGGGGAGTAGCCAGTCCGTTTCCGTCTCGAAGGCAACGCAGGACGCGGATTTCCTGGAAAGCGTTTGGCAGGTAGTTCCTGCGCTGGGAACCCAATTGGGGCCCACTGCGATGTTTATGAGAAATCCACCCCGTTCATCCATTTTTTGTGTTAATTTTAGGTTATTAGAGAAAAAATGAACTGGATCCATTGCTTAAGTGGGCCGATAACGTGAGAATTGAACGTCCACAGTTGAAATATTCGTAGGGCCACAGAAGCTTTGAACCATGTTAATATTTGTTTTTTCAGTTAATCCCAGCAGGAATGAGGTTATGAACGGTATAGATGGCATGTAAACATCACCGTCGACCTCAGGAAGGTTTCAACAGTAGGAATTTTCCTAACCACCTTCTCTTTTAGTGCGGCCCACTTGAGTCTTGAATCCTGATCAATTTTCATTAGACATACGAAAATGAGCTCAGAAAACGGATGGACAGAGTGGATTCCTTACAAACATCACGGTGGGCTCCACCTCAGTTTCCAGCGCAGGAACTTCCTGCTAAAGCCTTTCGCAGGAAATCCTCGTCCAATCGCATGCGTCATCGGGGGACCGCAAATTGGATACCGACAGGTTAAGTGGCGAGACTCGCTACTGAATTGCCGGCACCAAGTTCTGTGGCCTGACCATGATGTATATATAGTATCCCCACCGTCCATACATTTGGAGAGATCATTTTAGGATATGGTCCAAAGAATGAGGTAGATTCAAGGCCGGGGTGGACCCCACCACAGAAACCAGTGGTGAGAGTGACGCCCACCATTGAAACCTTCAAAAGGTCCATATGATTTTTATTTGAGATCCAGTCTGCTCATGTGATAACGCAGACACTAAAAAAGTGAAAACACAAATATTAGCTTGATCGAAAACTTTTGTGGCCTTTAGAATTTTTTAATGGTGGGCGTCACTCTCCCCACTATTTTCTGTGGTGGGGTCCTCTAAATCTTTGGATCTGACTCATCCTTTGGATCATGCCTTAATATGATCTCTCCAAATGGATGGGCTGTGTAGATACAAAACATACATAATGGGTGTGGCCCACAGAACTTGGTGACGTCACTTTATTAGGAAGTCTCTGGCTACTCAACCTGTCAGTAGCTAAACTGCGCACGTCGTCGGGGAGGTGAGGGATTGCGTCCTACCTCCACCAGTCTCCAGGAACAGGCGGGAGCTTTGAGTGGCTACCATGATATAAGGGTCTTATCCACACCGTCCATCCCTTTTTTTTGTCATTTTAAGCTACGAGCCCAAAAATATGTAAGATCCAAGACATATATGGGCTACACAGTGGGGATTAAAACTTACCCGTTGAAAAATTTATGGGGTCCAAAGAAGCTTTGGATGGCGCTGATATTTGTGTTTTCTCTTCATCCAGATCTATGTAACTTTATGAATAGGTTGGATGGCAAATATAAATCACAGTGGGCCCTAGAAAATTCTCAACAGTGAGAATTATTATCAGTGCCGTTTTTTCGAAGGCGGATTTCCTTTTAAAGCCTTTCGCGTGCTAAAAACCTAGGTGGGGCCTACCATAATATTTTTTGAGAAATCTACCCCATCCATTTGTTTTTTCTTATCATTCCAGGGCATTATCCCAAAAAAAAGGTAGATCCAAATCTCAAGTGGGCCACACCACATGAAGCAGCGGTGATAATGATTCTCATCGTTAAATATTTTTTAGAGCCCATCGTTATATTTATTTGACATCCAACCTATAGATTAGGTCATACAAACCTAGATGATGGAAAAAAACAAATATTAGCTTGATCCAAAAATTTGATAGCCCCAAGAAGTTTTTATTGGTGAGAGTTCAATCAACATTGTGTGGCCCACTTGAGATTTTGATCTACCTCAGTTTTGGGTACATACCATAAAATTATTTTTAAAAATGTATGGACGGCGTGGATTTATCATTAACATCTTGATGGGATCCAACTAGCATCCCAGCGGAAGAATTCGGAGAGGTAGAGAATATGGTGAAGAGGCGTGCGAGAGAAGGAAACTCGCTCCTTTAAACTTGCGCTAAGAGCGCTTTCATCTAGACCATCAGCCTTATCTAACGGTTAATAACAAGGTTCGCACGTAATGACGTCGAACAAATCATAAGGCTGGCGTTTCTCATATATATATATATATATATATATATATATATATATATATATATATATATATATATATATATAATGTATCTTTGGAAAACATACCGAAACATCTCTAAAAGAGAGAACCATGAGGTTTATATATAAATAATTGATAATTGAAAATATAATTATAAATTTAAAAGAAATATAAAACATTGCAAAAATGTTGTCTAATATTATAAATATACATAAGACTTTAACCCAACTATTAGTTTCTAGATAAATGGTTCCGTAGACTCATTTGACCATTGATGGTTGAATTGGAACTAATCCGACCGTTGGATTGGCTGGAATCGATGGGAAAAACCAATTATCACTAAGTATGGCCCACCTAAGCTTTGGCTGCGCCCTATCTTTGTCCGGAAGTCCTGATAGGATCCAAAAAACTTGATGTACGGGGTAGATCTGTCGAAATCATCCAGGTGGACTCTACATTTAAGTGGTGAGTATACTGCCAATGTACTCCTCCGTCCGACCAGAACGGCCAGACCCCGGTCAAAACGCGTCTGACCGTGGGATGCCCAAAGAGGTAGGGATTTCCCTCCCAAAATCTCAACAAACGGACGGACAGAGTCCGTTTTCGACCAACCATGGCCCACCAGGATCGTCCCTCTAGACGGTCTGAACCGTCCATGTTGTAGAGGACCCGAAGCTGAACAGAACCTTGGCCGATCCACCGTTGGATTGCATACACGTGCACACAATCTCGGCCACAATTCAGACCCACAAGCACAAGATTTCCAGAAAAGGGAACTGCCTTCCGTGCAACACGTCGGCGATCCGCGTGAGCAAGCAAAGGCTCATCTCGACCGTCCCAAATAGAGGAATCTCAACCACCCATTCACCATTCACGTGAAGTAGGGCCTCCCATGGAAAACCGGCGGCAAAACCGCCCTTCCGCCCGCTGTTTTTCTGAAAACCGGTTAGCAGAATCTGATCCTGGCCTTCCATCCTCATCTAACGGTCCTAAGAACATTGGAACTGCTATAAGGGAAGGGATGGATCGGACTGTAGCTATCCCTTTCTTACAAAAATCCTAGAAAAATGTTGTCTCCATTCTTCATTCGAACCCACTGGTGAAACACCTCTAGAGCTTCGATCTGTTGATTTCCCAAGCTCCGTTGGAAGTACAAAGACAGCCCAGCGGCTTCGTTTCGAGGAATGGGGCTGTTGTTCGAAAGCCACCATTGCCGCTGGTCATCTTCCTCGTTTGGGACGGCACTGAGTCACGGTTCAGGTAAGGCCTAACACCTCTCCCTGATAGCTAAACAACCAAGGGAAACAGAGGCCGATCCAGGGTCCGAATCATGTTGAGGTGGGGCCGCTGGCCTTCCGTTTCCATTTCATCAGGCAGCTAGGCACACTTGAGAGGCGTCCAGCAGACATGCTGGGCCGATCCAAGCTTCCAACGGCAGCTCTGGATCAAGCCAGGCGTTTCGACTGAGATCAGGCCATGAAAAGGTCGAGATGTGGTCCGGAACCAGGCCATGAGAAGGCTGAGAAATGGGCCAAAAGCAGGCCTCAGCTAGGCCGGGCAGTGAGCCGAAAACGGCACTCAACTGGGCCATGATACCAGCCTTCAGCTGGTGGGTGAGGTGCGCTGAAACCAGCCCACGTTCTGTCCCTAGACTAGCCTCAGCTAGGCCGTGAAAAACTGGACTGAAACTAGTCTTTGGTGAGCCAGCATAGGACTGGAAACAGGCCAGGCCTCCATCAGGCCATGTGAAGAGCCGAAAATGGGCCTTCACATGGGCTGTGCAAAACACTGAAAACGTCCATCAAGTGGGCCGTGGTAGTGGGCTGCATGCCAGGGTGGAATCGGCCCAAACCTTGACCAATATCACAGTGGGCCACACCGGAGTACATAGCCCAGTGGGCCGCACCTTCTCTGTGGGCCACCTTGGGCCACAGGCCTGGGCCCAGACCTTGGGCATCTGTGGGCAGCAAGGTGTTGGGTCAGACCTGGCCAAAGTTAGGTTAATAAATGCAGCTTTTAATGGAGTGGTTTGTGAGAGTTGCAGGCTAAGCAGGGAAAGCTGAGAGAAGAAGAGGCTAGGAAGTAGTTAAATTTTTTGAAATCAAGATTCTATGTAATTAAAAATGCTTGCCTGATCACTCATGGTCATGTGGAGGCATGTTATTCCCTGATGTGGATAAGAGGATATCAACCCATCCATCAGGTGTGCCGTCTTTTGTTTGGACTGGGGCCCAAATTTCAGGCCGACCCAGTACTCCAGTGGGCTGCACCATGGGGAAGAGTTGAGATGGGAAGTCCCACCATTAAAACCAGACGTGAATGGGATTGCAGGGGATTCTTGTTCTCTTGACGTGGCTCAATGAAAAAGTGCAGCGTGTGTGTATTAGACACAGGCAATAGTGAAAAGGGCAAAATCATCATTTGACTGCATGCCGCACATTTGACAAGCGCTCACAATACTTTATTATGGGCCACTTCATGAGTTGCAGTCAATTTGCATCAATTAACATTATCCAAATTGTGTGTTGGGTCCACTGTGATGTGGATGTCATCCAATCCATTCATTTGACGCACCCCACTAGGATGAAGGGTTCCCCAAAACAGGACACTCCAATACTCATGTGAGAAAGTAATGTGATTTGATTTCTCAAATATTATCTGAAATCATATGGCCGGAGTTCGGTCACATAAAGCCAAAGCACAAAGGATAAAACATCAGTTTCATATAAGAAACAGTAGAACTATCTCTTTCGTAGTTGAAAATTTCGGAAAGCAAAGAAAGGGTGGGAGGGAGGGAGAGAGAGAGAGAGAGGCAATTGTAGCTGATTCATTGAACGTGGCTGTCTTTTTATTTGTTTTTGCCGTTTTTATAAAATGTTTTTCTGAGGGCCCACTTTTCATTTTACTTCATTTGTCATTTATTTGCTCTTTGACTGCCCACATTAATGAAATGATGTGAAGTGCACATGATTTCATAAGGATGTGGGCCAATTTTCCAACAAATGCATGCACTGGATTCGTAAGGATGTGGGCCAATTTTCCAAACGTATTAATGAGATGATGTGAAGTGCACATGCACCTCTTGACATGAATGCATGCGGGACATCTGAGTTGTGCCTAAGGTGGACCCTAACCGGCATATGATGTGGTCCAATAATCAGTTCTCCTAACTGATTAGGCATATGAATGATGGATGGTTTGGCATATATGTGGGCCCACCTAATGAATTCATGTAACTGATCTTGTGGGCCAGGTCAACCTTATGGTGGGACACAACTGATGCAAGGATCAGATGTCTCATGCATGTAAGAGGTTGGCATGTGTGGCTGTTTGTGGAGGTGCATGTGGGCTTATAAAAAGCCACATCATCCATTCGAACCTTATTTGAATTTTAAGATAATTTTTTCATTGACTGAATTTTAAGATCATCTCTAAATTCCTATTCTATCCTTGCTGTTTTAGCAGATCACCTTGACTAGGGGTGCAACTCGGGTTCAATGCGGCGCGTCGTTTCAATGCATCAAAAATATTTTTCTCCGACTTTGAATGAATCAAAAGATTCGACCCGTCATCATATTAATTCTCTCACCCTATAAATACACGAGCTTTACACAAACCATACACATCCACCCTCACTAAAAATCAGTTGTAGTAAAGATGGCCAGGCTTTCCCTCACTCACTAGTTCCTACTCGTCCTCTTTGTTTTCTCCTCAGGTTTTTTCTTACTCCTTTAAACAAGGAGATCCTGACCATTCATCAGGTGGTGGCCCTACTTTGAACATTCACGGTCCAAAAATAGGCCACTTCATTGATCAAGTGAGGCATATACATTCATGGAAAAGTGGGCAGTCAGGAAAGTGACCCATTGTTTATATCCTCTCTCTCTCTCTCTCTCTCTCTCTCTCTCTCTCTCTCTCTCTCTCTCTCTATATATATATATATATACACACACACACACACACACACACACACATGTGGCCTACTTGATGAGTGGAGGAGAATGATTTTGTGACATGTTCTAGGTGGGACCGACTGATGACTGTTGAGAATCTCCCACGTTTCAGTTTTTCTATCTGTGGCCCATCTTGGTAAAGGGGGCATACATTGTCATGATCATTTGGGGTTTGACCCAACATTTGAAGCAAGATGATCCTAGCCATTGATTGGATTGCTTTTTAGGCATGTGATTGAGCAGTTAGAAAACGGTTTTAATCAACGGTGAACATCCATTAACGGAAGTCCTCCGATTGTTGGCTAGGATCATCTGACTAATGTGACTTTATGGTGGATGGCCCATCCACTATTGGGCACACATAGATTGAGTGCTACCATTGCATCCTTAAGGGGTTCAATAGTACCACAAGGGCATTCAATTTATACAAGTGGGGCCATGTTTATTCGATCTGAACCATTTCTTTTATAGATCCACTGTGGATGTTCAATCCACAATGTGAAGATCCTAACCCTTCATTAGGTGGCGCAACAAACCCAATGGTTGACGTTCAACAAAAAGAAGTGCAGAAAATCCGTTCCATAGAAATAGTTTGTACGTGGGCAAAAAACAATTATAATTGATAATCACATCCATAGGATTAAGGTAATGTGAAATCGACACCGTCCATTTTCCATGTCTTTATTCAGATGGCTGTGATCATCCGATCAGATCTCTTTTTGGGTCCTTGTAGAATCCCTTCTCCAATCATCCAGCATCATCATATGTGGGCCTTGTGGGCCTCACATGTCCAATCTATCTTCACATGTGTTTTGCTTACATTGTGTGGTGGTGTGCAGTTGAGAAGATGGTATCAAAGGCAGATGCAGGAAGGTGTATTGTAAAGTTGAATCCGGACAACTGCGATCTCTACGAATGCCAGGAGTAGTGCTATAAACCGTACAACAGCAATGGCACGGTGCAAAGAAAAAGCTGGAGGGGGCTACTACTGTCAGTGTGTCTACAACTGCTAAATTACATTTTTCTTAAAAGATGGTACCAAAGGCAGATGTAGGAAGGTATATTGTAAAGTTGAATTCGGACAGCTGCGACCTCTACGAATGCAAGGAGCAGTGCTATAAATAGTACAACGACAATGGCACGTGCAAAGAAAAAGCTGATGGGGGCTACTGCTAACAGTGCGTCTACAACTGCTAAGTTACATTTTTCTTAAAAGATGGTACCAAAGGCAAATGCAGGAAGGTGTATTGTAAAGTTGAATCTGGACAACTGCGATATCTACGAATGCAAGGAGCAGTGCTATAAACAATACAACGGCAATGATACGTGCAAAGAAAAAGCTGGAGGGGGCTATTGCTGCCAGTGTGTCTATAATTGCTAAGTTACATTTTTCTTAAAAGATGGTACCAAAGGTAAATGCAGGAAGGTGTATTGTAAAGTTGAATTCGGACAACTGTGATCTCTACGAATGCAAGGAGCAGTGCTATAAACAGTACAACAGCAATGACACGTGCAAAGAAAAAACTGGAGGGGGTTACTGCTGCCAGTGCGTCTACAACTGATAAGTTACATTTTTTTAAAAAGATGGTACCAAAGGCAGATGCAGGAAGGTGTATTGTAAAGTTGAATCCGAACAATTGCGATCTCTACGAATGGAAGGAGTAGTGCTATAAACAGTACAACGGCAATGGCACGTGCAAAAAAAAAGCTGGAGGAGGCTATTGCTACCAGTGCGTCTACAACTGCTAAGTTACATTTTTCTTAAAAGATGGTACCAAAGGCAGATACAGGAAGGTGTATTGTAAAGTTGAATCTGGACAACTGCGATCACTACTTTCTCGTCATGCAAAGAGCGATCTTATAAACAAGACAACGACAATGACACGTGCAAAGAAAAGTTTGGAGGGGGTAATTATTGCCAGTGCGTCAACAACTGCTAAGTTATATTTTTCTTAAAAGATGGTACCAAAGGCAGATGCAGGAAGGTGTATTGTTAAGTTGAATCCGGACAATTTTGATCTCTACGAATGCAAGGAGCAGTGCTATAAACAGTACAACGGCAATGACATGTGCAAAGAAAAAGTTGGAGGGGGGCTACTGCTGCCAGTGCGTCTACAACTGCTAAGTTACATTTTTCTTAATATGTATGACATTGGTCCAGTCATCCAATGTCATTTTCAATAAATTAATAAAATTCTCCTTTTCATATCTTTAATCTATTTAAGTGATCTAGACTGCTTATACGATGCGCCCCATTAGCATTTCTTGAAAATTTTCTAGATCGGATGGTTCTATGCATCCGTTCAGTTGATTAGGTGGGCCAATCGAAAGCCTATAGGCCAGATCTTACATTTGGGCTAGTTTGTTACTTATAGCATCTGAACAATGCAAAATGGTGGGACACATCACAAAGATACTCCTGGGAAAAAAACCAGTGGGGCTGTTCATTATGCGGTCTATCGCATCCGTCCATCTCAGTGTACACGTGTGGCCCAACTAATGAAAAGATTATTATTATTATTTTTTTTTTTTGTGGGCTGGTGGTGATCTTCATGGTGTGGCCCACAAGAAGGTTCAACAATTCATATGCATCACATGGGCAGTACAAGTGAGGTCTATGGTGAAGCACAAATATCACCAATCGATGGAGTTTTACAGAAATCTAAGCACTTTATGTTTAGAGGTCCATTGTCATTGTTCCATCTTTTAAAAAACTCTGGACTCAAATATTCTAACCCTTCAACAGGTAGTCTAGGAAATGGTTATCAAAGTAAATACAACAAAAAATATAAAGCTCAAATAAAACCAACGGACTGTGATCCAGCATGATACCTTTCATTGCTCTTAATTCAATCAGTCATGGCTACTCATGTGCTCGAGGGCTTGGATAGAAACCATGTGTGCATGTATGATTGTGCGAGCATGCTAGAGTCTACTCAACTCAAGGATATTGACTAAATTGGCTAGCATTCCTGCATCCGAATGGACATATATTAGAGACTAGATCGGAACCTGAAGTCATCTCTATCACGAGTTGTTGATTTGGTGTGCGTCATACTCAGGCGATTTGAACCGGGGAAGGGATTAGCCCTCACGAATGAGTTCTTTTTGCCTTATACTAGTGATTATGGAATCGGTTAGTTTAAGGACTTTTTATTTCACTAGTAGTTTAACGTAGTATTTTTCAATCAGTGTAGAAGATTTACATAAAACAAAATAAAAACTAGCATAATAGAATCAATCTTTATTAATGTATTATTCTTGTTACAACCATTGTGCTTTACAATTTAATTGAAGCGAGAAATAAGATAAATACTTGATGCACCTATTATAATAGATGATCGATGCAGATGGTTAGCAGGATATGATCGGATTATGAACAACTGAATCAGAACTTAGATAAACATAGAAATTTGAGAACTTAAGATTGCAAATATTTAATTTACTCATAAGATAAACATATTACAGTGGGAGTCATTGGACAATAGTGAATTTGGTTAGGCTAGAATATGTAAAATAAACATGAATGTAAATCCTTTTATAGCTTTCTCAATACGTTGAAAGCCCCTAGTTATGGACTTCTAGATCCTTTGGGATTCTTCGTGCGAGCTTTCTAAGCATGCAATCTCCTTAGCAAAATAAGACTTGCATTGGAAAGAAAGAACTCCGAACTCATTGACTTTTTGGATCTTCTTCTCATAGCTAATTTGTTGCCAAGATCTTTGTGGCTGCTAATGATCTATCTGGGACCACCAAAGTTCCTTTGATAAAACAACTAGAAGAAAATTCAAGAACGTCAAGGGCAGATCTCTATCAAACATAGGCACCCATCATCTCTTAATGGCTTACCTTGTCAACTTTAAGATGTTGGACGGTCCAGATCAAACCATCTCCTTCATTTAATCACCTTAAATGGTGATGGCTTGGAGTGTTGGAGGGATTCGACCTCGATAATGATCTCTCATTTGAATAGATCGGATCTCTCATTTTCTTTATTCCGATCACCGTGTAGAATGGGACCTGGCATAGGTTCAGCAATTCCCCTTAGGTTCAGACCTAGGGCCACGTTAAAGTTAGCTTGGGCATTGATTTGCTCCCTTGGTCTTTGAAGCCTTTTGGATCACTATCGGTTCTCCAAGCGTTTTTAGGAAAAATCTCCATTAATTTTAAAAGATTATAAGAGAGCCTTATGGATGATATTATATCTTGTTACAGGATACCATATGCTCACTCGGCAGGTCTTTTAAGGATTGTAAGTACGGTCCCTCATTTAATGGTCGTGTCAATCATGACCAAAATGAGTAATCTTCTCGTTAGTCCATGTAAGGGCATGTAAACAACTTTGTGGGTTAAACTATATGGTAGGAGGAACCTAAAATAGGTATACATGGCTCAAAAATATTCATAATTCGAGTCACAGCCATCAAATTAATGGAATATGAAATCAGCATCGCCCATCGTGTTAGTCTTTTTATTAAGATGGCTGAGATTACCCAATCAGGTCTCAACTGAAGCCATGTGGAATCCCTAGTCCTACTATCCAGCATGATCACAAGTGGACCAGATGGGCCCCACATATAAATCCGCACCATTCTTAATATATACCACATACCGATCTCTCTTCACAAGTGGCCCACCAGAGTTTTGGATACTTGGATATTGGCTGATTTTTTAGGCTCAATACGTGTTCGAAATAGCATATCTGATGGACGGATTAGATTTCAGACACACATCATATAGCTCCACAGCAGGTCATCTATATGGTATAGTCAATACTACTTAAACATTCATCATGAACCCATCACATTCAAGTAGCAATGGCACCAAACGATAGAAGTGATTACAGAGGGCCCACCAAATGGCCGGTGCGGATCATTAGATTAGACCATGCAGCCACGTGGACTCATTATGGATGGCCAAGCAACTACAAATCTAGCATACCGTATTTATTTTATTGCCAAAATTCCAACTCTACTAGTTTGTGGTGCTTTGGCAGATACATAAGCAAAAGGATGCGTATTGTGCACCCTAGGAATTACACTAGCTTACATGAAAGTCAAGTGAAACTGTACAAATAATGGGCCCCAGGCATAAGTTACACTAGCTAGACATATGACACTAACTGAATGATTTGTGCACATATATTGAATGGCTAAGATAAAAGGTAGTGAATGGTTCAAATTCAGCATACAAGCGTTCATTAAACACATTGGATCCTATCATTTCGGCATAGTATTCTCAAACTTAAATGACATGTGTGTCATCATGAAAAATGAGTCTGAAACACTCAAGTTCTACATCAGGTTAGACCTCTGGTTTAGATGGTCTAGTCCACATATTAGCTTGGCTAACCTTTTATAAGACCACCTGCTTTTAATATTATGGCTCATCTGATGAATGGCACAACTTGATCTTTTTGGGAATGCAACACATCCAGAACCAAATGGACCATCTACACCAAATGGTCGGATTGGATCTCTGAGCCTAGTGCCATGTAGGGATAAGTTTTGTCAGGCAGATGGATTTTACCTTGCATGCCACTTTGGGTAGAGTAAAACTTATTGTTTTAATTCTTTTTTTTAATCCCTTTTTAAATAAATTTCCTCTTATATATATATATATATATATATATATATATATATATATATATATATATATATATATATATATATATATATATATATATATATATATATATATATATGTTCCACATCAACTATTCAAAGACAGTGATAATTTAGCAATCTTTTCAAAAAGTAAAATTTCAAAATTCAGCCACAATTATTTGATGTTGACTAACATCAAATACAAAGCATTTTCCTAATATCAAACACTATGATTACTTAAATAAACTTTAACAAAAAAAAAAAAAAAGAAAAAAAGAAGAAGGTATGGGCATGAATGGTATGCATAGAGATTTGGTGGGCACAAACTTATTCCATCCAATAACCAAAGATTCTTAGTATATTTATAGAGTTTGATTGCACAGGTCCGATTTGTGATCAACGGTCAACGTGCCACGATCGAGTCCCAAATTTTAAGGACAAGCGTAGTAAAATACATTAGACATTCACAGTAAATTAATTTAGAAGAAATCTGACGGCTGGAAAGCCTGGTATCTCGGTTTTATTTGAAAGTGCCAGATTTCAATTCTGGCATTGGCGGGGTGCATGTGGTAAGTGCCAGATTCAAATTTTGGGTGTCCACCGGGTCCGTGGTCCGCGATGGATCACAAGTCCAGTGAGATCTTCAGTTTCCTAAATTTTTAGATTTTTCTGACCCTCCCCGGTCGCTTGATGGCCCACACGAGCTGTTGTTAAATGTAAACAGGTCATCTGGCTGAGCAGCATGCACTTGGTCCGATTATGACCAGACTGGTCTACTCTAATGGGCTAGATCTAAGTTAATTAACTCGTGGCACCTCACCACGAGTACTTTGAACGAACGATCCTACGGCAAATCCTATGTGGATGCCCCAGGACAATGCGCTGGTTGGACGGGACGTTACAACTGTATCACTAACAAAGCATGACATTAATCTTATCCCATGGCAACAGGGGACAATCCCTGCCATGGGTAATAATTATGTTTTTTAAATCCCATCCCTCCTAATCCCTTCTAATCCCACCACCCAAACACGCCCTTAGACACGCCCCTTTAAGTACTAGAATATTATATTAATTGTATATTAGAATTCTTTAGTAGAATATATATATATATTTAAACCACGGTAGTTCATTCAATGAAAGACATGTACAGGCCCTTGACATTTCAGGCTCCCCCACGAAAAAGGACATGCGGGATGCCTATTGTAAGCAAAGAAAAGGATAGTTACATACTTACCCAAAAACTAAAAATAAAAAAGGAAAGCACCCTGAGCATTCGGTAGAGTGCACATGACGAATGGCTCCAAGACCCACTCTATTCGAAAACAATAGACCTCTGACATGGATGGGAAGGTCCAAGTTATTACGAATAGCGCATTTTGTTGAGCCTGATGGGTTTTTTTGACCCGTTGTCCTTTCGCAACTGGGATGCGCAAGTCCTTTCGCAACTAGGATGCGCAAGTCCTTTCGCAACTAGGACGCGGAAAGGAGTTTCCTAAAACTATAAAAAGGGGTCCCTAGGATTTTTCTACATATATTGTGTTGATGAGAAAAATACAAGAGGCTATCAAAGGTGAGAGAGAGGAGAAAGAGAGAGAGAAGCTTATAGAAGGGAGGTTACTGCTCGGGGAGGTTTTTCTACTTTGCAATTTATATCTCAGCGCTTCTATGTCCTCATAATCGATTAGATCTCTTCGTTTTCTCTATTTCTCTTATTGTTCATCCACTCCTGCGTGAGTGAAGAAGGTTGTAAACGTTCTACTTCATAGTGGATTGTTGATCTAGACGAGGTCCCGTGGTTTTTACCTCTTTGAGGGTTTTCCACGTAAAAATCTCTTGTGTGGTGTGTGATTGATGCATTGATTATTTTCATTGCTTTATTATCCATAATTCTGGTTTATTCTGGAGGGCTAGATCCTGGGTTTTGTGCAAGGCCCCCAACAAAGTGGTATCAGAGCTAAGTTCATTGAACGGGTAGGATCGGTTTGAATTATGGAAGGTGGCTCAAGGATGATCAGCCTCAATGGTTCTAACTGGACCATATGGAAGGCTAAGATGGAGGACTTGCTTTATTGTAAGGACCTATATTCTCCAATCTCAGGCATATCAGCAAAATCCAAGGATATGACTGATGATGATTGGAAGAAGTTGGACCGAAAGGCGGTTGGGTTTATTAGACAATGGTTGGATGATTCTGTGTTCCACCATGTGTCTACGGAAACCTCAGTCGAAAGCCTATGGCTAAAATTACAAGGGCTGTATGAGAGGAAGACAAATAGGTAATAAGATATTTCTGATAAGGCGACTTGTAAATCTCAAGTTCAAGGATAGTGGTTACGTGGCCGAGCATATGAATGAGGTCAGTAATATAGTGAACCAACTCACCTCTATGAAGATGGTCTGGATGATGAATTGCGGGCTTTACTATTGCTTAGTTCATTACACGACGGTTGGGAGACATTGGTGGTGTCTCTAAGTAACTCCGCGCCAGGACGGAAAGATATCCATGGAACAGTAAATCCGGTTGTCTCTTCAATGAGGAGACAAGGAGGAAGTCTCAGGGGTCTACTCAGCAAGAGGCTCTTGTGACGCAGGAACAGGGGAGAGGAAAGAACAGGAAGGGCGGGAAGGCCCGAGATAAATCAAGAGGCAAGTCGAGTAACAGAAAAGATATTGAATGCTAGAATTGTGGCAAGAAGGGTCACTACAAGCATGAATGTCATAGTAAGAAAAACGACAAGAAAGGAAAAGGGAAGGAAGATGAATCTGATTCCACTGCAATCGCTTCAGATGGCGACATAGTAGTTATTCTTTCTACAGATCATGACGTATGTCTCACGGCTACGAGTCAGGGCACCGACTGGGTGATAGACTCGGGAGCTTCTTTTCATGCGACTCCACGCATGGACTTCTTCACAAGCTACAAGTCAGGTGACTATGGGACTGTGAAGATGGAAAATTCTGGCGTATCAAAAATCGTGAGAGTCGGTGATATTTGTGTGAAGATCGATGTGGGCTGCACATTAGTTCTCGGAAGTGAGGCATATCCCGGACCTTCGCCTCAACTTGATGTCGACGGGAAGGCTGGATGATGATGGCTATGAAAGCCGGTTTGCTGGTGAGCAATGGAAGCTCATCAAGGGTTCGTTGATCGTGGAGAGAGGAAAGAAGTGTTGCACCCTGTACAAGGCAAGTGTCGGTATGTGCAGGGTGGGTTGAACGCAGCCAGAAGATTCGGCTATTGACATGTGGCACAGGCGTCTAGGCCACATGAGTGAAAAAGGGCTTCAGCTACTAGCGAGGAAGCAGCTCCTTCCAGACGTGATAGGTACACCTCTCAAAACCTGTCTTGATTGTTTATCAGGGAAACAACATAGAGTTTCATTCATTAAAACTGCTTCTCATGTTAATAAAGTGCATGCATTAGATTTGGTTTATTCTGATGTTTGTGGTCTTATGAGGACAAAAACCTTGGGTGGGGCATTGTATTTTGTCACTTTTATAGATGATGCATCTAGGAGGGTTTGGGTTTATGCTTTGAAATCCAAGGACGAGGTCTTTAGTGTGTTTAAGTTGTTTCATGCTATGGTCGAGAGAGAGACAGGTAGACCATTGAAGTGCATCCGCACTAACAATGGTGGTGAATACATTGGCGACTTTCACGAGTACTGCAAGTCCCAGAGTATACGGCATGAACAGACGGTTCCCAAGACCCCCCAGCATAATGGTGTAGCTGAGCGAATGAATCGCATCATTGTTGAGAGAATCAAATGCATGTTATCCCATGCGAAGTTGCCCAAGACGTTACGGGAGAAGCGTACGCACGGCGGTGTATTTGATAAACAGGTCTCCATCGGCCCCGTTGAATGGAGAAGTACTGAAGGTGTGGGCCGGACAGGGATCCATCGTACGGTCATCTCGAGTGTTTAGATGCGGGGCATCCGTTCACATACCAAAGGACGAGAGGTCAAGTTCGATATGAAGATCAGGCAGTGTGTGTTCTTAGGGTACGGTGATGAAAAATTTGGTTACGGAGTTTATGGGATCCGACCGAGAAGAAGCTCGTCGGAGCGAGAGATGTGGTTTTCTTTTGAAGATCGGTGTATCGAAGACATTGGTAAGCCGAGAAGAACCGGCTGGTTCGGGTGAGCTAGAGGACATGGATCCGATTACTCCTCCCATGGTGCGATGACGGGAGAGTACAATGAGGTGCGAGGAGGGGCGAGAGAGTTCCTTCGAAGATGGACCGGGGAGTAACCTCACTTGATCCACTGTTGAGCCACGGTGAGGAGGTCATCTAGGGACGGACGACGGTCGTCAGAGGTACTCGCGCATGAGTACATTATGTTAACCGATGGGGGAGAGCCGAAGATTATTCTCGAGGCCCTGGCCGACGAGCATAAGGGGAGTGGTTGAAAGCTATGTAAGAGGAGATGGAATCCTTGCATAAGAACCACACCTATGACATAGTGAAATTGCCTAAGAGGCGAAGCTCGAGCAACAAGTGGGTGTTCGAAAGAAGATTGAGCGAGAGAATTCACGGAGACGAGGTTCAAGGCCGGACTTGTGGTGAAAGGGTTTGGTCGGAGAAAAGGCATAGACTTGAGGAGATATTCTCACCAGTGGTGAAGATGACATCCATACGGGTGTTGCTTGGGTTGGCGGCTAGCATGGATCTGGAGATAGAGCAGTTAGATGTTAAAACTGCCTTTCTCCATGGTGACCTGGAAGAAGAGATCTGCATGCACCAACCAGAGGGGTTCGAAGTCAAGGGCAAGGAGCATATGGTGTGTAGGCTGAGGAAGAGCTTGTATGGGCTGAAACAAGCTCCACGGTAATGGTACAAGAAGTTCTACTCGTTTATGTTGAAACATGGGTATGACAAAACGGAGTCGGACTACTGTGTGTTCACGCGTAAGTTCTCAGACGGTGATTTCTTAGTTCTGCTGTTATATGTTGATGACATGCTCATCATGGGAAAAGACATCAAGAAGATTGACAGGCTGAAATAGGAGTTGGGCAAGTCTTTTGCGATGAAAGACTTGGGCCCGGCTAGACAGATCCTAGGAATGGAGATAACCCGTGACGAAGCGACGAGAAGCTCCGTCACAAAGAGCGGTATATTGAGAAAGTCCTAGAGCGGTTCAATATGAATGCGACGGCCGGTCGATGACTCCACTAGATGGTCACTTGATTGAGCGACGGTGCGGTGTCCCAAGACAAAGGCAGAGGTGGAAGAGATGCAGAAAATACCCTACGCGTCAGCTGTAGGAAGTTTGATGTATGCTATAGTGTGTACACGCCCAGACATAGCATATGCGGTTGGTGTTGTCAGCCGGTATCTTGCCAATCCTGGCAAAGAACATTGGGCAGCGGTGAAATGGATACTACGGTATCTAAGAGGCTCATCCAGGTTGAGCCTATGCTATGGTGACGGAAAACCTGTGTTAGAGGGCTACACAAATGCAGATATGGCAGGTGACATTGACTCCAGGAAGTCTACATCAGGGTTCATGTTCACATTTGTAGGGGGAGCGGTTTCTTGGCAGAACAAGTTACAGAAGGTCGTAGCATTGTCAACTACGTAGGCCGAGTACATTGCGATCACGGAGGCATGTAAAGAGATGCTTTGGATGAAGAGGTTCTACGGGAACTTAGCCTAAAGCAGGAGGAGCACGTGGTCTATTGCGATAGTCGAGTGTTATACACTTGAGCAAGAATCCAAGTCGGCATTCCAAGTCAAAGCACATAGAGATTCGGTATCACTTGGATCAGGGATACTTTGGAACGAAGGTGTTACAGCTTGAAAGGTCCACACGGACGATAATGGGTCAGATATGATGACCAAGGCCTTGCTTAAGGGCAAGTTTGAGGTTTGTAGAAACCTAACTGGCTTAAAGAAGGTGAATCCCTCCAGGTCAAAAAGGGGGAGATTTGATGGGTTTTTTGACCCGTTGTCCTTTCAAGAATCGGGATGCGCAAAGTCCTTTCGCAACTAGGCCCAGGATGCGTAAGTCCTTTCGTAACTAGGATGCGGAAAGGAGTTTCCTAAAACTATAAAAGGGGTCCTAGGATTTTCTACATATATTGTGTTGATGAGAAAAATACAAGAGAGGCTATCAAAGGTAAGAGAGAGGGAGAAAGAGAGAGAGCTTATAGAAGGGAGGTTACGCTCGGGAGGTTTTTCTACTTTGCAATTTATATCTCGCTTCTATGTCCTCATAATCGGTTAGATCTCTTCGTTTTCTCTATTTCTCTTATTGTTCATCCACTCCTGCGTGAGTGAAGAAGGTTGTAAACGTTCTACTTCATAGTGGATTGTTGATCTGGACGAGGTCCCGTGGTTTTTACCTCTTTGAGGGTTTTCCACGTAAAAATCTCTTGTGTGGTGTGTGATTGATGCATTGATTATTTTCATTGCTTTATTATCCATAATTCTGGTTTGTTCTGGAGGGCTAGATCCTAAGGTTTTGTGCAAGGCCCCCAACAGAGCCTACTGTTCGCAGACGCATTACTTCCTGATAGGCACGGCGAAACTCACTTGCCCCATTATCCTAAACCGATCAATGTAACTTTATTAGAATTTTTACTCGCGAGAGTTAGAGACTACTATCTTATGCTCCACATGTGTGTATATGCCGTACATGTGAGAGATCATATCCGTTCATCACGTGAGTACTACAATGTATGTCCCATAGACTGAAAATCTGCCGGTCCAGCAATCAAGTAGGCGAAATTTGGGTGTAAAAGAAGGGTTGTTGGTAACTCTTGTTATCACCGTTCGTTTTATTTTATATAAGCATACTGCCATTCTGATGATCTTCCTGGCATGATTGTTTAGCCACCTAATAAAAACAGTGGGCCACATCAGATGAACGACTCAGATATCACATATGTGTGGAGAGAGTCGAATTCGAATGGTGATGTTCAATCCCCAAGTATAGGGTTGTGATGTAGTAATAAACTCGGTAAGATCGAGGTCGAATCCCACGAGGACTGGTCGTCACAATTTAAATCTAAGATTCTTCTTAACTAATCCAATGAATAATGAACTAAACCACTAAGCATAATTTTAGGAAAAACAATTGAGAAACAGGGAATAAAATTTAATCAGAGAGAAAGCACTAGGACTTTCGAATCCACCCCTAATTATCCTAACCCTTGTTTTGTCTGTTGATTCACCTTGACCTTGATTGATACCACTTAAATAGAGAAAGCACAATCTGTGTCCTAAATCGGACATCTGATCGTCTAATTCCTTTAAGCAATGCCATGAACAATACATCCCATGTCCTTGGTCGGGCACATGGTATGCAAAATTTATTAAAGCACCATATTCCTTCCTCTATAGGAAACTTTGTTCTTGATCAGACCCAAGCACTGTAATAAGCATCCAAACAACATCCATCTATACTTTGGTCAAGTTCATAGATGGAGAAGTATGGAATTTAAACCCATAAAGCCCACTCAGAGAAAGAAACAAATTAAATAAAATTCAAAGTAAATCAACCAATACAAGAGTTAATCAAATTAGGAGCTTCATCTCAGCCCTAGCTGAGAGATTAGTAACCCATAAAATCCATAAAAATATTAAATAAAATTCATAAAATAAGACACCAAACCAAACAATCTCTCTCTCTTCTTCCTTCTCTTTCTCCTCTCCCTGGCTCTGGATCTCGAATTCCCTGGATATGAATGCCTCTCCCACGTCCAAAACTTCCCTTTTATAGGCTGCTGGATGGTGGAATCGGTGGCAGTCGTAGAAACGGACTCGAAGTCTGATTTTCGCAGCCGTGATCGGTGGGCCCCACAGAGGTATTTTCTGGAAAATCTACCCCGTCCATTGGATTCAGGACGAAATTTCAGTCAAGAATGGGTGGTTTTGAAGGTCCATCAGCGTGGCCCACAGAAGAAATCTCAAAAAGATCAGATTTGAACGTCGCCGGGTAACCCTTTTGTGGCCTCTGTATCGCACACGTGTGTACGCATGGGAGTGAACTATCAGCATGGTTTTGTAGTATTCATAGCCCTCTACACGATGGACGGATCAGATCTTCTGTACAGGTGACGTACGGGGCCCACTGACCGCCGCAAAACACGCCAGCGGCAGGGTTACGCGGACACGGATCCGTCCTCCGTGGTGATGATGGGTCCCACTTCTTTAATCAAATGGCGAATCCACTCCGTCCACTGTGAGGAGAACGAAAAACCGGTCGGGAATGACTGATTTTGGATTGTTTTTGGTGTGGTCCACAGGATCTCTTGCTTCACCGTCCGAACTGTATTCAACGGTTTGGATTGTCCGATGATATTTATGAGGGAAAAAGGACACCTAGGTCTTGGTAAGGTCCACCTTAGGAACCAAATGGACGGTCTGGATTGGAGTTTTGATGGATGTGTGGGGTCCACAACCGAAACCCATCTGGCCACCGTCCGTCGGCTGGACGCTGGCTGCGTGAGAGGGAGAGGGTGCGGGTCAGCGCCCTCTTTGACCGGGCGCAGCTTCCGGCGCGGTGCGGGAGTGCACCGTCTGTGTACTCCCACATGTTCATGTGGGTTCCATGGTGATGTTTTCGAGAAATCCAAGCCGTCCATCCTGTTTCTCATATAATTTGAACCGTCTAGGTAAATTTTGAAGAAATTCCAGATATCAGGTGGGCCCCAAATTGGGGATTAACGGGCTGATCTGTCCGTTGGACCACTTCCCAAGGTCTGCAAGGGCTGAAATTTAATATGTACGGTTGATTTATGGCCCTCATCACATGTATGAAGTTTTGAGTTGATCGGATGGCGGGAAACATGTGATCTTGCATTCTGGACCCCTTTCGGGCCCCTTTGGCTTGTTTTCCTCCGATCCCAGGCGTGTAAAATCTTCATTATTGGTCTTCTGAGGTTCATCTCGTGCTCTGGTGACTTCGGAATATCAAATCCACGCTTTTAACATTAATTTTCAATACACGCTCCTATTTCATCCTGCGGCAAAACACAATTAAAATCCGATGTTAGGCCGTATCATGTACATAAAATAGGGCAATAATCGGGGTCTGATATGCAATATTTGACTCTCATCAGGTGATTTTGCGAGTAGTCGTAGCATCGCTCCATTGCAGAAATGACCATTCTCTGTAAGGTTCGTATAGAGAGATTCGCGCGTGTTACATATTAGTCCTTTGTCAATGTATAAATATGCGAGATATCACTGAAACCATACACCTTCACCCATGGCGAAAAATAGTTGCGGTAGAGATGGCCAGAATTTCTCACGTTTACTGCTTCCTTCTCGTCCTCTTTGTCTTTTCCTCAGGTTTTCTTTTGATCTGTCTTTAAAGAAGTAGATCCAAGCCGTTCATTTGGTGGTAGACCTACTATGAATATGCACCGTTGAGGAAACGGTCCACTCCACTAATCAAGTGAGGCACACATCTAGCTAACTTGTCAAGCGGAGAAGACCATAGAATGAGCCTAACATAGATATTACATGGCCCAAAAATAATCCTAATTGAATAATTACAGCACAATTAAGGGAAATCACAGCCATACTGTCCATTTTCCAGGTCTTCATTCAAATGGCTGTGATCATCTGATTAGATCGTTTTTGGGTCCTTGTTGAATCCCATGTCCAATTTTCCAGCATGATTGTAGGTGTATTCATGTATCGAAAGATACAACACAGTACCATATTAATACTCTCTCACTCTATAAATACATGAGATTTCCACAAACCATACACATCCATGATCCATGATCCATGATTGGAGTAAAGATGGCCAGGCTTTCTTTCACACACTATTTCGTCCTCTTTGTTTTCTCCTCAGATTTTCTTTTGCTCTATCTTTGAAGAAAGAGATCCTGGCCATTCATCGGGTGGTGATCCTACTTTGAACGTTAATTGTCCAAAAAGAGGCCACTCCATTGATCAAGTGGCTCACACACGCTTGGGAAAAGTGGGCAGTCAGGAAAGTGACCCACTGTTTATATATATATATATATATATATATATATATATATATATATAATGTGGCCCACTTGATGAGTAGAGGAGAATGATTTTGTGACATTTTCTACGTGTGACGTAGTGAAGAATGTTTAGAATCTCCCACGTGTTAGTTTTACTATTTGTGGCCCATCTTGGTAGACGTGGCATGCATTGTCATGATTATTTCGCTCATCTTTTTGTGACGGTTGGTGTTTTACATTGGATCCTTAAGGGCTTCAATGGCACCGCAAGGGCATTCAATTTATACAAGTGGGGCCATGTTTATTCATTCCGAACCATTTGATTTATCGATCCACAATTTGAAAATCCTAATCCTTCAATACGTGGCCCAAAAAAACTGATGGTCGGTGTTCAACCAAAAGAAGCTCAAAAAAGCTATCCAATAAAAGGATCAATCCTAAAATAGTTAGTACATGGGCCAAAAACAATTATAATCAAAATCGATTTGACACCGTTCATTTTCCATGTCTTTATTCAGATGGCTGTGATCATCCAACCAGATCTCTTTTGGGTCCTTGTAGAATCCCCTCTCCAATCATCCAACATCGTGGGCCGTGTGGGTCCTGCATGTCCATTCTATCTTCAAACGTGTTTTGCTGACTTTGTGTGGTGGTGTGCAGTGGAGAAGATGGTACCAAACGTAGATGCAGCAAGGTGCGTTATGGTGTTAAATCCGGCCTGCCGCGATCTCACCGCATGCGAGGAGCAGTGCGATGCAAAGTACAAATCGTATAATGGAAATGCATCGTGCATAGAAAAACCTGGAGGGGGCAATTTCTGCGTGTGCACGTACAACTGCTAACTTACATCTTTGTTAACATGTATGATATTGGTACAGTCGTCCAATGTTATCTTC